>JAOTOL010001510.1:0-1327500 GCA_034440575.1 Imbricaverruca yamaguchii | reverse complement strand
ACCGCGCTGTCCCGTGTGACGCAGCGCTGTCCTGTGTAACGCAGCGCTGTCCCGTGTGATGCAGCGCTGTCCCGTGCGACGCAGCACTGCCCCGTGTGACGCAGCGCTGTCCCGTGTGACTCAGTACTGTCCCGTGTGACGCAGCGCTGTCCCGTGTGACGTAGCACTCTCCCGTTTGACGCAGCGCTGTCCCGTGTGACGCAGAGCTGTCCTGTGTAACGCAGCGCTGTCCCGTGTGATGCAGCGCTGTCCCGTGTGACGCAGCACTGCCCCGTGTGACGCCGCGCCGTCCCGTGTGACGCCGCGCTGTCCCGTGTGACGCAGCACTCTCCCGTGTGACGCAGCGCTGTCCCGTGTGACGCAGCGCTGTCCTGAGTGACGCAGCGCTGTCCCGTGTGTTGCAGCACTGTCCTGTGTGACGCAGCACTGTCCCGTGTGACGCAGCACTGTCCCGTGTGACTCAGTACTGTCCCGTGTGACGCCGCGCTGTCCCGTGTGACGCAGTACTGTCCCGTGTGATGCAGCACTCTCCCGTGTGACGCAGCGCTGTCCCGTGTGACGCAGCACTCTCCCGTGTGACGCAGCGCTGTCCCGTGTGACGCAGCGTCGTTACAGCTCTAGCGCCGCCCCGAGCGGCGCCGTTCCCAGGGCCCGGCTGGCCCGGCTCGCCATTGTGGCGCGACACTTTTTGCGGGGCGGCCATGACGTCTCGGCCGGGCGGCCGGAACCGGTCGCCATCGGCGGCAGCTCCGGCCAATGCGACGCCGCTCGCCACGTCCATGGTTCACGGAAGCTGATTAGTGGGCCAGGCGACGGCAGCCATGGCGGCTGCCGCAACTGGCCAAGGAGACAGCAGCTCAGGCTCGGATGAACACATGATGGTTGATGATGTCACAGGGAGGGGGGGGGCTGCGTCGGTTTGGTATCCAGCAGGCAGATATGCCGGATGGTGAACTTACTGGCATGGCTGTGGATTTGGTGACGTGTGTGGTTAAACTGTGTGAATATATGTCAGACATTTCCATATCAGTTTGGTAGTAATGGTCAGGATACCGATTCTATAATTTTATATCACCGCTTGTAATCCTTATTTTCGATGACTGCCGGAGCAATGCAGATTGGATCGGAGATGGATAACGATTGTACAGGTTTCAGCTTGACGCCCCGATAGCTCCGTCGGCGTGGGCTCCAGTCTGCATTGGTCTCCCCTGTCCTGGCAACACAGTCTCCGAGTCGCTTCACGCGCTCGTGTAACCCGCAGCTCGGAGAGCAAGCTGGCAAACAGAATGCCAATTTCCATGAGCGCAGCCACGGGTGGAGGCTGATAAAACTTTGGAACGGTGGAATCATTGCATGTATTAGCCATATCAGTTATACACGAGGTGCTTCGGCATTGGTGGGACTCCACGCGGTGTCACGTTTAGTCCAGAAGTCGTGGGGATGCACACGGATGATTGCTCAAACGAAGGACTGGAGCTCAGCGCTCCTCATCATTCTTGCGGCCTTTGCTATTTACAAACTTTGAGGAATTGAATTACATTCTTGACACTTACTTTAACCATATTCTTCCTTTTATTCGTGCTTCAGACCAACTGTGCTGAGTAGCACAGAGAGCAAGGACAGGAAAGAGTTCCTCGGGTCATGATGAGTGAGGGAGAGAGGAGCGAACGTACATGCATGTTTCCTATGGGATGGAATCTTGCATACCGATACATGGCCTGGGTTACGGTTTTCATGTTTTATAGGTGCTGCGCACAGAAGCATGCAAGTTCAAACGACAAGAAGACTGCAGATGAACACATAAATATATCCTTAGGACCACCGTGCCCGCTCGACGAAACGCTGCAATTGGTTATTCCTCTAAATATAAAAAGCATCTGGAAAACATATTTTCTCCAGGTCACCTGGCTGAATAGTGAACTTTGGAAAAACCGGTAATATTCAGCAATACGGCGAAAAACCACTTTGATGTCCATGGTACTGACTTGGACCGGAGTGCATTCAGCTACCACTGCACGGCTACAGGAACAGAGGGGCCAGGTCATGGACGTGGTCCGCCAGTATTTGGGAACCTCAGCCAACAACTGTCTCGATGCTGCACAGTCTACTCACCAGTGACGCCCCATATTTCGAAACTGTTCGCCCCGGTGCGCCGCCGCAATTTCAATTTGAGACGAACACCGCTGGCTACCACAGACTTTTCAGAACTGCACGCATTTGTTGCGTCTCGCGCTACGGACGCCTTTGTAATGGGCGGCACAGTGCGCCACAGTGCAAACGTGGCACAACAAGCAGTCGCTGGGCGAGTAAGGTAAACGTCTCGCGCTACGGACGCCTTTGTAATGGGCGCCACAGTGCGTCACAGTGCAAACGTGGCACAACAAGCAGTCGCTGGGCGAGTAAGGTAAACGAGGCCGCCGCATCGCGAGTGCTGTCGTGTGCCAAACCAACGCGGTGCCAAACAGCAACGTTTCTTCACATTTTCGTCCCACATGAGGGAATCGCAAAGTAAAGTGAAGTGCAGGTACAGCAGCTTGTGGTTGCTTTTAGCACGATAATGAGCGGACTGGTTATCATTATTTTGTCACGGAATAATGATCAAACGGCTCACGTAATCGTCTTGCCACCATGGGCGTCACCACAAATTTTGGATGAGCGGGGTGAAGGAATACAAAATGGGTCTTTGGCCGATTCTTTCCATGCAACGCCATGGACGTAATGCTAAGTTCCGACAGGTTTTATGGGCCACGCTCTCTGGCATAGCTTGCATTCGCTTCCTTTTTTTTTTTTTGTTTCAATTAAAGTTTGGGTCACTTAGTTTTAGAATAAAATGAATGCATAATTTGTTGCTGAAACTTAGTAAGTATTCCAAGCTGGTTGCTTGTAGAACATAGCTGTAGGACCTTAGGCTTAAGGATTTTATGTTGCTGCATGGTGCCCATTATACATTGTCTCAATAAAGGTTGCGAAATTACTTACTTGTGGACAAAAGTTATGTAATATTAGGTGTGCCCAAATAAAGTTTATATGGCCACACAGAATGTTTGTCGGTGCATGCAGATCTGCCTATCATGGAGGTGAATGCAGATCTTGTGTGCATGGACATGAGTGAAAATTTGACAGCAACATATGACTGTCTAGCCTGACCATAGGTATGACTTGATAAAGCTATGAAGGTAGCAAATTATAGGCCAAATTGCAACCAAATTGTAGCCACCACGGTGGTGTCCACAATTTCTTGTGGTCAAGCTTTTACACGCGCCCACCGCTCCACGATACCATCATGTTTATGTTCATGATATGCATGTTATGTATGTTTATGCTTATGTCTATACACTATGCTTTATTTTTTATATCCTACTTTTAGAGTCACTACTGCTACAGGGGGACCTAGACCATATGTCAGCTTCAATTCCTGGCCGACCGACTGCTACTAGAGGACCTAGACCGTTTGTCAGCCTCAAGTTCTCGGCTAACGGACTGCTGCTACAGGAGGACTTAGATCGTCTGTCAGCCTCAAATTCTCGGCTAACAGACTGCTGCTACAGGAGGACTTAGATCGTCTGTCAGCCTCAAGTTCTCGGCTAACAGACTGCTGCTACAGGAGGACTTAGACCGTCTGTCAGCCTCAAGTTCTCGGCTAGCAGACTGCTGCTACAGGAGGACTTAGATCGCCTCATCAGCTGGGTCCGCCGATCCAGGGAGTCACTCAACCCTAAGAATGACAAAGCGTTCACCATGACCCTAAACGTGTATCAGCCCAAATAAATAACAGACTCAGTAACACGGAATTGGAAAACGTGGAAGAAACTTGAGATTTCGATGTATTATTATATCCCATATTGCCCTATTCGCCCCAGATCTGTAAAACAGCTCGCCGAGAAAACAGGACTATAAGGAAAATGGGTTTGCTCGAAAGCAGTGTCGCAACCAGGAAAAATACCGTATTTTAGAGCGAATAAGCTATCGTTCATCAGATGCTGACCATCACTTCATCGGCATCTAACGAAGTGCCCTGTACGATAGCTTAATCGCTCCAAAATGTAGTATTTTTGAAATATTTTTACAAATTCAAGGTCATATTAAATATTACTCTGATATATTATCATACTCCTTGCAGCCGCACTGAAAAACACAGATTCGACTATTTCAAACCATGCATACATAACCAATTGGAACTTGGCAAACCACAGATACCTAAATGTCATACATTCTTCCAAATCTGTTACAATTTTCGTCCGATTTAGCATATCTGGTGCACATCTCAGCACAGTGCAAATTATTACCGAATTAGGGTGGAATATACAACTTACTCAACATTGAATCGACATCCTTCCAAAGGAGTATCGACATCATGCTTCTTGGTGCGTGTTCGCGATATCTTAGTACCATGCTTATACTCACCATAACGAATCCGGGATCGTGATTACGAACATCATGTAGCGAAATTCCATGTGAAGGGATTACCTATAATGTGTGCAAGCATGAATGTCAGTTTATAGCATAGGTGTTTGCATCGTTATCGTTAATATTAGTGTCACCAAATTAGGTACACCTCTCAAAACACGGAAAGTGGAAAAGTGATATGCACCGGAATGTCTCAAAACTGGGTTTGCAGGACTTGTCAAAGACTTTAATAGCATTACCTCCATGGTGATTTCAACATCCTGTTGGGCTCGTTAGGACATCTCGCACCTAACCAGCAACAAATTGTTTAGCACTGTCTCATCATAAAACACGTACACTTGCTTCTCACGAGGAAACACATACCAGACGGACATACATGCACGCTGCTGATCGTTCGCCGTGAGCGTTGCATGGTTCACGCGAGTGGTTCCGAGAACTTCACCGGCTGTTCACTGCCCGCTAAACTGAGCATGTTCGGCACTTCTAGGGTCGATCGGCCTAGTGTTTTGGGCTTGTATTATTGTAGCATTTTAGCATCGATGGCGTTATGCATTCACTAGGCAGAGTCCGTTGATCCCTCTGCCACAACTATGAGGGTCGGGACGATCTTTTCGACAGAAAGGGTAGTCGGTACTATTCCTCAAAAGGACAGCGGTAGTCAAGCGAAACTCTGTGGACGTAATTATCATGGTAACAACGCTACAATCTGCATCCAATTTTAAACTTGAAATAAATCCAGTGTTTTATGAGTGTGCTTAATTATGTGTCACACAACAAGTAGCAAAGAAGAAAAGTATTACACACGGCATCGATATTACAACTGAGTATTGCGACATCAATTGACACCAACAGTTCAAATGTCACATGCTTTCCAAATACTTAGATATGGTAACATAGCATATAAAAATATTCATATTAGGGGCTTGCAGAATACCACACCGGCGAAGAACCAGAGGAAAATAACTGAACCAACTGCCGGTGTGCATTTTAACAAAAACACGGCACACTTCGCTAAAGTGGAAAGTATACCTACTTCCATATTATTGCTTTTATAATCAAAGGTGTTCATGTGGGGTAATGGGTGTTCATCGGGGTTGATGTTTCCGGGGCAATTTCAGCACAGGCCGAAAGTGGAGACCTCCAATGCAATCATTGTGAAAGAAAGAGTTGCAAGGACAATGCAATCAACTCAACAAAACAGTCCTCACTTTCAGAAAACAGGCATTCCTTTTAGAGCCGTAAAGCCGTAAATCCCGTCCACGACCACAAATATTTCGACATAAGTTCCCATTGTCCCTGATCATGTCCCAATTCATTTGTAATCCTCGTCTAACATCTTGTGTTACAATGCGACATCCACGTGCTCCGCCACGGCGAGCAATGGGCGCCTCAGCCCTGCCCAAACTTGGTGAAATTCAACAACTCTCCTCTATGGTGTTGCATGGAAAGCGTCAAGCAATAAACCGTCCCGCTAGCCCCCTCCCCCCATCCAAAATGTTGTAGCAATGTCCAGGTAATACCAACCATACCACTGCCCACATCACATCATAATCAGCATTTGAAGAAAACTAAACTTAATATAGGGACCACATAAATTTCAACGATCGATAAAGGCCTCCGGTCATTTCACAAAATATTTAGCAGCGCCACATCACCCACCCAGAAGCGGCATTGTAGCATATAATACTACTGTATGCCGTGACATTTGATGCCTATGCTCACTGGCGTGGGAACACATGCATGCATGCCACGCATGCATTCATGCGTCGCATAAAATAGATGCACATTAAGGGCATTCTAACTATGCGAACGCTCCTACAAAAAAAAACAGGTTAAAAAAACTGTTAACAAAAAAACCAGGTCGTTAAAAAGCCACCACATTTAACATGGATGAGGACCTTGGACGTTATCACTTAATCCGGATGGATTTTCTTTCACGGGATGGCTTTTGGTTCGATTTTTTAATACAACGCTCCGCAAGAGTAATGCTCAATTCCAGGTATCTTCGGGTAGACCCGTCCCCCCACCCCACCCCATCGCCATCCTCCGCCGCGACGACGACTATAACAAAAACAAGAGGTAATACGCGAGATTCGTTCAGTGTACAAAGGCGCTGGATGTTGAAAACGCACTGATGAACGGGCGGGCGGTGCGCCACGTGCAGTCCACGTCCACGTTCAGACATATCCGAAAACACGCCGAAAGCGTGCACGCCATTACCAGCCGCAGCACGCACAGTCTCCTGCAGCCGGCCGTCTGCTTCTTTGTCAGCTGACCATGCTCGGAAACAAATAATTAGCCTGCAGCCGACATGCAAGCGGGCAGCAGAGGGCCGGGCGGCGCGCGTAATGACAGGGCGCCGCCGCGTCACGTCACGTCACGTCACGTACCTGCCGCCTCCGGTCGGCGCAGCAGCGTCAGAGTCATGTGTGTCGGCGGCGGCGCGGCAGCACAGGCGGCGGCAGTACCGTGCGGCAGCCTCCGAGCTCGGCGCACCAATGCCGCCGCCGCGCCGCAGCAGCGCCGCAGCAGCGCCGCCGCCCGCCGAGCGGACGGGCGGGCCGGGGGCGGGGCCTCGCCGGCCGGCCCGGCAATCAGAGCGCGGCGCGCGCGGCCGGCGCGCAGCAGACATCCTCCCCCGAGCCGACGCGTCGGCAGCCGGCCGTCGTCCGGTACCGACGCGATCAGAAGTGACGCTCTCGTGCGGCTCGTTAGCGGCGAGTAAACAGTGCGGCGGGCGCGGGATAGCCCTGATGATGGCACGGCGCGTGTAAGAGGACACGCGCGCGACTGGACTCCGGCCGGGCAGATGCAGCTGATAAGGCGACGCTCGCTGACTGGACGCCATCTTGTTTGTGTTTCGGCCGTGTCCAGGCTAATCAGTGAAATCAGAGCAACACAAACAGCGATCGGCGCCCGGGGAGATGGTGACCAGTGCTGTAGGAAAATATCTGCACGAAATACTAGAAGGTCCACTGACGCTATGCTTCGCTCGTGAAAACATATTGCGACAAGGAAGAGAGTACCTGGAACACAGAAAATGATTGCGTTTCATCATGACCTGAGCGGTTCCTTAATCATTATGTCGATTATAATACTGGATATTGGATGATAGATTATTAAATATCATATATTATATGATTATTCACATCATATAATCATACTAGGTATGCACTATCAGACCCAAGGGGCTGGGACCCGAACCATTCCCCCTTCAGCGAGGAAGGTGGCACCAACAAAGATACACGTTGCCCCCACCGCCTCATGCTCATAGCCTGGGTTGCCTGGCTCAGGTCTCACTCCTGAATTTTGACCTGGCCGCCACACAACTTTGACCTAGCGCGCCATTAGCTAGAAGGGAAGACGTCTACTATGTTAAAGTAAACCAACAAACTTCACGAAACACATGTGAGGAGGAATTTACTCTTTTACATGTTCCGAATCTTGCGCTTCCAGATCGTGATTTGAATCATTTGGCCACCTGCCACAAACAATGTGCAGGGCTGTGACAACACCGCGATGGCCACTTGCTGGCGAGCTCGTGAGAAATTCCCACCTCGTAAGAAATTCCACATATCGTGAGAAATTCCCACCTCGTGAGAAATTCCCACCTCGTGAGAAATTCCCACCTCGTGAGAAATTCCCACCTCGTGAGAAATCCCCACCTCGTGAGAAATTCCCACCTCGTGAGGAATTCCGTACCTCGTGAGAAATTCCATACCTCGTGAGAAATTCGTACAATCCTGAGTTCTGAGCTATGCATTTCGTTTCCGGAGAACGGCAAACGTTCTGTGACACGAAAACTATTCCCCAAAATAAAAACATGGGTGTTGACTTGTGAAAATTATTGGGGAGGGCAAATTACACGAAAGCAATGGGCAGGCCCAAATAGATTCGGGGCACTCTCCATAGGGTCCCATGCTAAAAGTTAAAATTATTGTAGGGGGATAAAGCAAATATTTAGGGGACAATTGTCACTGCAAGCACATACTTAACAACATCTCAGCATTAAACTTCTCAAATAGAACAATATTTTGCTCTAATTCACAGTAACACATCAACTTTTCTCATTAGAACATGAGTTGGGTTCATTTTGCAATGGTATTTTCATTGCACTGGTTCATTTTTTTTGCTTCCGAAGAGCAAAAAATGTCATTACCCCCAATGGTTTGAGCCCAGACACATATTGCAATATTCGGATGTTCCTGTGGATCCTAAAGACACAAGGGTGTGATTATGCTAAAAATACTCCCGCGGTGCCGTCATTTAAAGTTGGGGATTGGGGGAGTGCAGACTCCTGAAATGGACATAATTTACTATGAATAGGATAGGCGAAGGAATGGTAGGGGTGATGCTCTGGCTCTCAATATGACCATACTTTACCATACACAGGATAGGCGAAGGAATGGTAGGGGTGATGCTCTGGCTCTCAATATGACCATACTTTACCATACACAGGATAGGCGAAGGAATGGTAGGGGTGATGCTCTGGCTCTCAATATGACCATACTTTACCATACACAGGATAGGCGAAGGAATGGTAAGGGTGATGCTCTGGCTCTCAATATGACCATACTTTACCATACACAGGATAGGCGAAGGAATGGTAGGGGTGATGCTCTGGCTCTCAATATGACCATACTTTACCAAAAAAGAAAGGGGAAGGGATGGTTGGGGTGATGCTCTGGCTCTCAATATGACCATACTTTACCATACACAGGATAGGCGAAGGAATGGTAGGGGTGATGCTCTGGCTCTCAATATGACCATACTTTACCATACACAGGATAGGCGAAGGAATGGTAGGAGTGATGCTCTGGCTCTCAATATGACCATACTTTACCATACACAGGATAGGCGAAGGAATGGTAGGAGTGATGCTCTGGCTCTCAATATGACCATACTTTACCATACACAGGATAGGCGAAGGAATGGTAGGGGTGATGCTCTGGCTCTCAATATGACCATATTTTTTTTCATAAAAAGGATAGGGGAAGGAATGGTAGGAGTGATGCTCTGGCTCTCAATATGACCATACTTTACCATACACAGGATAGGCGAAGGAATGGTAGGGGTGATGCTCTGGCTCTCAATATGACCATACTTTACCATACACAGGATAGGCGAAGGAATGGTAGGGGTGATGCTCTGGCTCTCAATATGACCATACTTTACCATACACAGGATAGGCGAAGGAATGGTAGGGGTGATGCTCTGGCTCTCAATATGACCATACTTTACCATACACAGGGATAGGGGAAGGAATGGTAGGGGTGATGCTCTGGCTCTCAATATGACCATACTTTACCATACACAGGATAGGCGAAGGAATGGTAGGGGTGATGCTCTGGCTTTTTTTCTCTCAATTTTACCATCCTTTACCATACACAGGATAGGCGAAGGAATGGTAGGAGTGATGCTCTGGCTCTCAATATGACCATACTTTACCATACACAGGATAGGCGAAGGAAGGAGGGGCAGGATGCTTTGGCTTCCAAAATGGGTATAATATACGATACACAGGATAGGCGAAGGAACGGGATGCAGGGCGCCCTGGCCCCCAGCGTTCTGAAGTGGGTGAGCAATGGCTTATATGCAATATTCACTACGACTGCGAAAATGGCTTTGAACGCAGTCTGCGCCATTTCTTATATTCAACTGTTCCTCAACCGTAGCTAAGGCGCACTTTACATCAGTCAGCTCTGCGTTGAATAGAGAGAACACGGCAATAGCTCCATGCAGCTTCTATGCCCATGGATCGGCTCAATCACCGACTTCGCAACACCTTTGAACTTGGCATGTCTTTCAGTTTCAGAATATCCCTGGGGTATCTCATGTCATCCGTATGAGCTGCCACAGCTAGTGATGGCCTAAGAAAGAAGGGAGCATGACAGAGGGCGATACGGTCGTCATTTGCTGGATGTTTCCATTTCTGGGCCCAGGTGAAACTGATATGAGAGCAGCTCCATCTTGAGCATATACAAACATTGGCCAGGAATCGTGCTTGATGCATGGCTCCTGGTCTCCGCAGCTGGAATCCATCTCGACGGTCTCCGAAATATAAGGCTACGAAGTGGCATAATTCTTAATAATCGTCCCTTGGTGACGCCACGGAAGAGACCTTCCAGATGGAACCCAGCTGCGCAGACCCGGACCCATGCACAAAGCACGATGGAGCATGAGGCACGCCGACTGCTGGTCCTGCAGTCGGCCACGCTCACCCAAATACATGCGAGTTTACACCCATGGCTGAAACCCATGGATATCCGATACGGCGTGTAGCGCTGGGGACGAGGGTGTAAAGCATATGCACGTGTATCTCGAGCACACACTGTCACCCATCACTATACATTAATACCGGACCTGGGTACTACTGAAGACTGGCTACCAAAATCGACAGCCAGAGCAGGTACTGTTCTAGCCCCGGAGGTCGTCCAGTCAAAACAGATGCTCGCGCCGGGTCGCCGTACCATGGACCCCACAAAGCTGCCGATCTCAAAGGTGGCTGGTTTCCTGCAGGGCATTTGCTTCCCCAGAAATCCCAGGAGCGTATGACTTTGAGGCTTCTCATAAGCCAGGGCCACTACAAAATGGATCCCAGTGATTTGCACGTGACGGACGGACATGTCTTGACACCCGCACCTACGAATTGGATATGCTCGGATTTACCCGGTGGTGGGATTTGGCATAGCTGAGGGCACTATAAGCAGCCTCTCAGCAATTAGAAGGTATCCTTATGCAAGTGCACCAACAAATGCCCCGCGACAATGGACAAGTTTCCCACAAAGGGTTTTTGGTTGCAGAATACCGGCAACAATACTTCGAAGACAAAATTGAAATAAATTTCCCATAGGAGAAGCATTTACAGCATAATATAATAATTTCACTTAGGCGTCGCCATCGACTTAAAAACCAAATCACCTCGTAGCAGTGACGTCACACATGTGGGGCCTCGAAGCAACCAAACATAAAACACACGGGGAACCAAACGTTGGATTATTCCATACAAGGTTTTTCAACCGACTAGCGTCTTGGATACTAAGGCGAGTGCTTGTGATACTGAAATAATTTTCAATTTGAACGAAAATATGATAATTGAAAGAGTAGGTAATCTATTATAATGGTAATACAGCAACCATGGGTGTAGCCACTGGGGGGAGGGGGGACATGTCCCCCATCCGATTTCTGTAAAGTGACGATTCGTTCCCTCCAATTTTCTTCGTGTCCCAGCCTCAGCTACCCGAGTTTGATCGCCGCCAAATTACACATAGTCATATATAAAGAGAAAATATAAATATGGAAGAGAATCACCGAAAATACTAGGAGCCGATCTAGCCAATCAACGAGCTTCACAGGCCATCTGTCGTTACAAAGTATATGAATGGTAAGTAAGCAAATATTATAAATGTCTCATTCTTTAATAACATGAACCTTAACCATCTTGTATTCTCGCTTGGGGGAAAATTGTGCTTTGCAAAGCAACAAATGTGGATTATCGCAAGGGTTTATACGTCTTAGGCTGCATTCCCCTGCGCATTTGTTCATATATGTTGAGGAAACGTGACTAGGGTGTCCTTGGGCACCTCCAAGACCATGGAGGGGAGTCATGGACAGCCCGAGGTACGTACGTCAAGTTAGCACGACATATTCGCATTCATATTCAGCGACGTGTTCGCCAGAGGTGTATTTGTATTTGCATTGGCATTCAGCGACTAGTTTATGATCGTTCGAATCAATTACCACAAATGATTCTGCTTGCACTGAATACACTGGAAACAACTACATAGATCTCACATTGCCAATTGAATGTTCAAGGTCCAAAACAAACAGGTTCCTTCGGTGGCCTCGCATTTTTTTTTTCGTTTTCACCAAAACCTGCCCAAATATGGCCACAAGCGACAACCCGTGATGAACCATCGAGTAACATTTTAAACCAACACATGTCAAGGTTAAGCTTCAAGGTCAAAGGTAGCTTTATTTATTAGATGGTGATATTAAAGCAATATCGACTGAACGCGGTTCGGTTGCTACCGCTTCAATTTCCATCAAATGGACGTCATTAGCTATGGCTTGTTATGCGGTGTAAGAAAGCTAAGCAATCGAATTGTTGTTCAAAAGCTAAGATCGAGCTGATTCTTCGGCCGCCTCAATTTTCTTGTCGTTTTCGCTCAGGCCTATCCAAATCTGCTATCAAGCGCTAACCAGCGGTGAACACCCGAGTAACATTTATAAGCGGGACATGTCAAGGTTAAATGCTTGATTGAGATTTTCATATATGTGTATACATGGATACATAGATACATGTATGGCTTTAGGTGGAGATGGCTTAATGTGCATAATGAACATGAGGCTACAACTGATCATCAACTACGTAATTACACACTTTCCAAAGAGCCCACTCAGCCCCTCCCTGACCTTGGACCGCACTAACAATGGCGCTAACGTAATATTGGCAAGCGTATACTTCTTGCAAATGCAGTAGACCTTGAAAATATCGCTCGCTCCGGTTATCGCGGAGATAACGCATCGCATTGTCCAGAAACAGCTCCAGTTTTATCTTTGCACCAGCTAGAACCTTCCTTATACTGGTTGCGGCTGTATCTAGCGCCGCCACAGAATTGCACTAATTGGAGCATTTCTGCACAGCATTCTTACTGCTTTGGATGAAATGAAATGGCATTATCTTTGTTCGATTTCAGCGTGCGATTTAGCATTCATGGTCATTCATTGTTACCTTTGTAAGTCGCACCGTGCTACATGCAACAAAACACGCAACCATATGGAACGTGGGAGCTTTCGCCTGCCCGGACATTGCTTCTGTGCGCTCCATATCGCCTGCCATCGGATGACATTTTAATCGGCGACAGGTGAATATTCCCTTGGGAAATTCGAACGATAGACAACGAACACCAGCAAACAAAACTAAATGAAATCATGCTTCTGGGACAGTGAGCTAATTATCGAGCACTACAATGAGAATATTCAAAGTGATGTGCATTGGTGAAAAAAAACACCCTTTCTGTTGTCGCTACAGCATGCGTAAGTATACCTACTTATTGCTCACGCATGTCGCACGAACAGAATTTATTGATTCTGATCATGTGGGTTTTTACCAAATGAACAAG
Organism: Imbricaverruca yamaguchii; assembly: GCA_034440575.1. Taxonomy (NCBI): domain Eukaryota; kingdom Metazoa; phylum Arthropoda; class Thecostraca; family Neoverrucidae; genus Imbricaverruca; species Imbricaverruca yamaguchii. The sequence continues at coordinate 1,313,968 of JAOTOL010001510.1, read as the reverse complement.
ATCCTTCTTTGGCTATTAATTATAAATATCCTTTTCTCTTGGTTTCCGACACCTCAAAAATATCATCTTTAACAACAAATATCTAGCTTTAGCAATAACCAGTATACAATGAAGGCATCCATTTAAAAAACAAAACAAACCAAAAACAAAACAAATTCGCGTGACTGTTTCACTTGGTGTCTTTTGAAGGCAATAACAGAACCATTCATACAGCTCAGGGGATAAAGAGCGTTGGATGCGGACATTTCATGCATTCATAGGAGATAATAATATCCAATGGTGAACTTAAATATCGGCCATTTTGAACGAAAGTGGCCATTATTTCCCCTAATACAGTCTGAAAGTTAATGGGTACATGGGTCAAGGCCGATGAATGTCTGATGTCTCAAAGTAGTATGCATCAATGTACCAGATTGTAAAGCAAGTAAGTACTGGCAAGATCTCGGCGGCTTGCAATGTAAATACCTGCTGGCATATGCATATGCTGGACGGGGCTTGTGCACACATGCTTAAGACATGCAGTCTGTATTGGACTTTCAGCACGCACGAAATTCGGGTATGCATTGAGCTTGAGCATTGTTTTGACATCGTCTTTGATCATTTTAATCATTCAGAGCCGCGTGATGGCAGGTTTGAACCGGTCAGTACGCAGATCAGCCACTGATATTCAGCGAGCTCCTGTTGAGACCAGCATATTCTACAGCCTAGATTGTCTTGTCAGATGCACACAAAGCGCCCAATGGAATTCGACTGTAAAACGTGTCATATCTGAAGATGTGCTTTGCATGCAACACTCGTACGACATACATGGCAGGTGGAAGGTGAATGCGTATTGGTCGATATCACGGTGAAGGATATCAATATGCATGCAGATTGTCTGCGATTATCTACAGCAAGGAATCCACCAATAGCATTACCAACATATATTAATCTATTAATCATGTGGCTCTACCCATTCTTGTTGATGTGGTAGATATGGACATGGACGTCTACATAAATGAGTTCATCCATTGGACCGTACACGTGGTGAGAGGTATGTGGGTCAGCGTCATCGCGATGAACAATCTATATGTGTGCTTTTAGAGATGGGTGGCATTTCGCCTACAGTCATTTGACGTTAGGCGTCATGAGCGGACATAAGACCGGTGGCGCCTCTGGTGGTGGGTGGTCTGATTAATGCTATATTATAGTTTCTAGAGAAGGTGCAGGTGATTTACAATGGCAAAATTTGAACAACATTGAAACAAGCTCTCTTGTGATGTGTAGTTCATTTTATTATCAAATAATTTCACCCTGTCATCTTGCCATTAAAGTGAAATGAAAGCAATTGGTCACCGAACATCTTGTGATAAAAGCGCGTCACACATCTTCTGTGTGATGTCCTGATAATTTCCAATGTTCTTAACGAAACGAAAATCGAGCGTGCCACATTTTTATATCATCTTGAATAACTTCCGTGAAGGTTTAACCCTGTCACTTTTGCACTCAATTCCAGAATTTGTGTTCCAAATTATCACACCGTACTACATTAAATTGTATATCAGATGCTCTACATTACCGAATTAATAGCCAATTGTTTCAAATAAACCGGCATAAAATCAGTTGTCTTTTAATGCCATGCTCAACTACTTTTATAGGTATCTTACCCTGTCGCTTTGCTCTCAATTCAAAGATTTGTGTCTGAAATTATCACATTCAATTCCTTCAAATTGAATATCTGATGTTCTACATAAGCGAATGTTCCAATTGTCTCAAATAAACTGACATAAAATCAAGTACCTTCTGATGCCATACTCGACTACTTTTATATATATTCAACCTTGCCATTTTTGCACTCAACTCCACGATTTCTGTCTCAAATTATCAAATTGTATTACTTTCATTTGTATACCGGATGTTCTACATTAGCGAATTAATTTCCAATGGTCTCAAATAAACCGCCATAAAATCAGCTGCCTTGTCATGTCATACTCGACTACTTTTATATATATATATAACCTTGTCATTATTTACCTTTTGACATGAAGCTCTCCGGAATTATTCAGGTTCTGACATGGCTCGATGCACGTCAAGCACCGACAGTTGCTGCCCAGAGGATCTGGAGGGCCGCCGAGGGGTGGCATGACAACAAGTAACGTAAAATTCCAACCTTCAACAATACTAAGCAGCATTGGCTCTGCCACGCCAAAATTGTATTGGGGAAATTCACGGTTGTAGATGCATTCTTTCCATTCAACGTCCATAAGCGCAATATTCTTAGACAATATCGAGAAAACTTGTCGGCCTCGACTGTACTAGTGGCAGAACTCATGCCAGGTACATCGCATAAGGCTTCAAACCTGAAAATCTGCCCGTTACTTTGACGCTGACGCTCGTTAACATTCAGAGAATGGTTTGCGCCCCACCATATTATGAATGGCGGCGGGGGTCGGGGACGGGCCTGGGGCCGCCAGCGTCGCCACCAGCGTCCGGCTGTCTATGGTGGGAAGTTGCAGAATGCAATGCGCAAAGTAACAATATGCGCAATATATCACTGTAAATGACAATGGAATTGACGTCTGAAGGCAAACTAACTTTCATACATGCAATTCGCATCATATTTTATGGAGACATATTTTATGAACATCCCGGCGCGCTTGTCGCGGGCGCATATTTCAGAGTTCTTGAATGGCACCAGGAACCTACCTGTTTTCTTTCCTTACTGGGGGTCCCCCTGGTGTCCGCATTAACATTGCGTCTTACGCCTAACGATTCATTCTATTTTGCACACCAACAAATAGCCTTCAGGCAGATTGCTTCCGCTTTTTTGGACATAACATTTCACCCAAATTATATTTCTCCTGCAGACATGCTTTTGCTACAGACATTCCGCACATTGTTTTCCACCCACATACTTCACTTCGACTACATTCGAGACATTTTACCTCCTAATAATTATTTCCCCTCAGACAATTTAGTTGTAGGAGAAACGTCATGCGTAGCGGCAAGACTAGATAATTCTTATGAAGCCAGATGAGGGGCCAAGGTCCTTACCTTCACGATATGTTTTCGGATTGAATAGGAAGCATGACACATTAACATTAGCAGGATACCACACCGTGGTGGTGGTCGGAAATCCCGACCCACCCAATATCTCCAACCATGCATAGTGAGCATGGTATACCTCCATGACATTTGTTATGAATTACATATACTAAATAAATATAAATTGATGTACATTAAATAGGTATACATTCCGACTCAATCATTTTCTGAACTTTGCCTACTGTCAAGAAAACGTTGGACTAGAACTATGCCTGGCGATGGTTCTAGTCGCTCCACAGAGCCACCGATCATTATTTGCACCAGCTGCACATTGACATCCTACCTTCAATAAGCAGCTCCATGCAGTTCCAAACGGAGGCTCATGCATCATTTCCCTTCGTTGGATGTTGCACATTGATGTCTAAATGCTATCCGATTGAGCGTAAGTCTGACAAAACGTTTCCGTCCTCATATTGTTCAACGACCTGTTTACCGCTCAAATGCATTATCCGACAAAGTTTCCTCTCGGACATACGTACATTTGCATCATACCCTCCTCACCCCGCAACTGAGCAATTAAGGGCCCGGTATACGACTGTTCTTTTGGCATTTAGGAGAGGGTGAACAACCAGAATCAGCCCCGCCATAATCATCTCCTTTCTTCTAAATTTGCTTAGTTACGACGACCAGATATTCTGGGATTCCCAGTACCCTTGCAATTTATTTTGCAGAAAAGTGAATATTTTTGAGCAGTAATGTCTGGCCGGGGGGGGGGAGTTCGAGTCCACTATGACTGCGTGGTAGGCTTCGCTGAAGCATCTGCCAACTCGTTTCCAGTGATGCTGATGTGGATCGCAATCCAACAAAGGATAATCATCTTACCCTCATTCTTCAAAGCAGTTATACCAGTCAAGATATCTTGAACGAAGGGGTTCTAATGGGTAAATTGGGCGCAAGGCCGAAAGGTTGCTCAACGAGACTGTTAAAACAGCAGGCAGGTCTTAATTTCTATAAATCACAGCGCTTTAACAATCACCACCAACTTCCACAAAACTTACAGAAGTGAGCGGTGGTAAAGCAAATGAGCTTGTGGTTGTCCCATATACAAATGCACAACCAGTTCCAAGCCAGTCTTGCACCCGTCTGCGCAGGTTCGGGAGAAGTATCGGTATGAGTATATTCGTGGCTTAATCCTTTTCATTGTTGTTATATCAAAATGCAGTAAACCACCGGTGAATGGAGACTAATGGATACATCGTTTTTTTTTTCGGGAGGGCAATTGCAGCAAAATATATCCTTGTGCTCGCCATCAGTTATGTCAGAAATAATGGCTACCGGGCGTTTATGTTAGTTTGTGTTTGCCCGACATCAAGTTCTTTGCCATAGGCAGTTCCAGGGATAGCTGAAAGGATTGATATATATATATATATATATATATATATATATATATATATATATATAATATTTATTCGACTATATACTCAAGCACAGAAATTTAGTCATCTACTACCTGTCCGCCAAAAATCTTGACAACGTTTTACTGATGGGTTACTTGCAAAAAAATACTTGTACTTTTCACAAATTATTATTGGGTAATGATACACATGCAGTGGACTGCTCTATGGCTGTCCGGGAACAGTTCGCCACTTGTTATTCACATGGATTATTTCAGTATTGATGCCAGATCGAACTGCTTTCATTTCCCATTTTGTGAGCCTCGTGTAGGCCTGTCCAAAAATGCCCTTGTCTCTGCGATAACCAGGGTACTGCGTGATACAATGCAGTTAACTTAGTTTTCTCCCGCACTCGTCAATATGTTCTGCCTTCCACGCTTCATGAGGCGAGGCGGCGCAAATGACCTTTGCGGTCCGGCACGCCTCTAAAATCCCTCTCCCCTTCATCCGGACTAATTCACGGCTTCGCCGCCCGGGGGCGTGACGGACCTTAGGCTGCCTTTTTACTACAGGTGCATCTCTATGTAAACAAATTGATTGACTGTAGTTCCACAAAGATAGCCTGTTGAAATAGACCCTGTACTCTGTTGCAATCAATACAAAAATAGCATCATACCAGCGCTCGGTGCTTTTATTTCAGATGTGCACAAGGCACCATAAGCTTACCACCTGAATGCGATATTTTATTTGACAATTACCTTCGATTTACGGGGGACACGGAGCAGGAGAGCAAGGTGAGGTAGAACAAATATTCATGCGGGAAGCAAGGAAAGGAAGAAAACAAGAACAGCAGTTTGGGCTGAGCGCGGCATGAGGTAAGACAGAGAGTAGGGAAGGAGTAAATACAAATCAGGAAAGATAAATCAGAGGATAAAGGAATTTGCATGGTAGACAAGGTGCACTCGTCTGGGGTGGCGCCAATTGCTCCGAGGGGCGCTGTTTTTACTCAAATATTCGTTGTGATGGGGGGTTGGCGCCCTCCAATTCAGGCTTCCAACAGGAGTTGGAGTTAAAAGTTAAAAGGGGCGCCTTCGGTTGAAGAATTCGCGACGCTGGGGTGAGGAAACACACAAGCCTCCTCGGAGGACAGCTTTTTCTCCGTCAGAGAGCCACCATCTATCAATGAGGAAACACATATTCATCCAGCCTCGCTCCCCATTGAGAGTTGCTGTTATCCTCAATAGGTAAATGTCTGTGATGCAAAAGGCCTGTCAAGGTGATCGTCTATAGGACGGCACATCATGGCGGAAGGAAGGAACAGTGTTTTAATAGTTAGTAGATACAACTAACGGGTATGTTTGTGACACAGTTTCAAACACAAACCAGGTTCACCCATTTTTAACATTCCATTACAGAAGTTCAGCGTACAAATTACATCTGAACTTTTGGTGCACCGCCTTTCCCAGTGCAGGGACAGTCATGCAAGGGAAATCGTGAACGGGGGAACAAGTACACACTCCCCGAAATAGCTGAATGTGAAGTGAGTGAATTGTAACATTCATGCTAGTAGACAGATCAGATTAAATTGACCACCACTGTCCAGGCAAACTTCCGGGTAGAAAAAAATGTGAAATTGTATTATGATGTTTCGACCTTGGGTCACTGTCGAGCACTCACGCTCATTGTATCGGCGGCGATAGGAGAACGTTTAGGAATGTCAAATTACTGCAGACATAAAAACTCCACAAGTCACATGGCACAGCCAGTATGAGAAAAACACAGCAAAACAAAACAACAACAAAAAGCATGCACATACATGGATAACATAGGGGTGGCCGGTAAAAACTGCCGCGACACGGACGCCTCCACCTGACGGCAGGGGGTAGGCAGTTGCGACATGTAGGTCACTAAGGTCACACGGCATAAGAGCTCACGTCAATGCGCATTTCCCTGCCCTTTCCCTAAAGACAGTAATCCAATCAACGCGATAATTTTCCAGCGACACGAAAAGCACACCAACAAATCTCATATTGTATGTTGAATGCTACGATTGGTTGGAATTCATAACAGTTATCATCTCACAATTCTAGTGATTATAAGATTTTCAAATGTACCTAGTTGTACCTAGGATATCCATATTGAAGCTGACATTGCCTCCGGACGGTTCATTTTGAAATGGTGTTGCATCATGTGTCCACCTAGGGGAGCGAAGGGACGGCGGAGACGTGCTTCCCCCAAATGTTCACCTAGGGGAGCGAAGGCAGAATTTGGCCAAGCCAAACAAAATTCTGTCGAACACCGTGCCTGTCTACTTCAGTGTGCACCACTGAACCTTGCCTCAGACTACTAATAGTAGCCCACGTGGGTTCTTCCAGTTCTTGCATACGCTTAGATTGCTACTTCGTCATGAATATGATACGTATCGGAAGACATATACATATGGTTCCAGATTGTTTACCAAAAGTTTTTGGCATGCAAAATAATTCAACGTTTGACATTTCTTCATAAGTAAATGGAAGGATTGTATGCGGAGAGCTATTGCATGAAGAAATACATACGAATATTTCAATTATGAAGTTTTACGTACGCTAAGGTCTGCGCTTGCGAAGTTTGACGAGTAAGAAGTTATGCATTCGAAGATTTGTGCACGAACATCCGCTACGGAAACATTTGGATACGAGGATTTGCGTATGGAGATCAGCGATACGAAGTTCTGCGAAAGGTTTCTGCACACCGGATTTTACACCAAAAAGTTTCGCGACACCGGACTGCCTGTTACATTACCAATATTTTTTTGTTTTGTTCTGACCGTACATTGTTTCGGCACACGTCCAGGCGAACCGGACCAGAATGCCTGTGACATGACGCATGTTGCGCCTGCCAAACACCGCCAGCGTATTGCACGGCGCAGACCACCCCAGAAGGTGCCCAACAGGAGACCACCCCATAAGGTGCCCGACAGGAGACCACCCCATAAGGTGCCCGACAGGAGACCACCCCAGAATGTGCCCGACAGAAGACCACCCCAGAAGGTGCCCAACAGGAGACCACCCCAGAAGGTGCCCAACAGGAGACCACCCCAGAAGGTGCCCAACAGGAGACCACCCCAGAAGGTGCCCAACAGGAGACCACCCCAGAAGGTGCCCGACAGGAGACCACCCCAGAAGGTGCCCGACCACCCCAGAAGGTCCCCCACCCGACAGGAGACCACCCCAGAAGGTGCCCGACAGACCACCCCAAAGGTGCCCAAGAAGGTGCCCAACAGGAGACCACCCCAGAAGGTGCCCGACAGAAGACCACCCCAGAAGGTGCCCAACAGGAGACCACCCCAGAAGGTGCCCAACAGAAGACCACCCCAGAAGGTGCCCGACAGGAGACCACCCCAGAAGGTGCCCGACAGAGGACCACCCCAGAAGGTGCCCGACAGGAGACCACCCCAGAAGGTGCCCAACAGAAGAAGACCACCCCAGAAGGTGCCCGACAGGAGACCACCCCAGAAGGTGCCCGACAGAAGGAAGGAGACCACCCCAGAAGGTGCCCCACAGGAGACCACCCCAGAAGGTGCCCGACAGAGGACCACCCCAGAAGGTGCCCGACAGAGGACCACCCCAGAAGGTGCCCAACAGGAGACCACCCCAGAAGGTGCCCGACAGAAGACCACCCCAGAAGGTGCCCGACAGGAGACCACCCCAGAAGGTGCCCGACAGACCACCCCAGAAGGTGCCCGACAGAACCACCCCAGAAGGTGCCCAACAGACCACCCCAGAAGGTCCCACAGACCACCCCAGAAGGTGCCCGACAGGAGACCACCCCAGAAGGTGCCCGACAGACCACCCCAGAAGGTGCCCGACAGACCACCCCAGAAGGTGCCCAACAGACCACCCCAGAAGGTGCCCGACAGAAGACCACCCCAGAAGGTGCCCGACAGGAGACCACCCCAGAAGGTGCCCGACAGACCACCCCAGAAGGTGCCCGACAGGAGACCACCCCAGAAGGTGCCCGACAGACCACCCCAGAAGGTGCCCGACAGACCACCCCAGAAGGTGCCCAACAGACCACCCCAGAAGGTGCCCGACAGGAGACCACCCCAGAAGGTGCCCGACAGAAGACCACCCCAGAAGGTGCCCAACAGGAGACCACCCCAGAAGGTGCCCGACAGAAGACCACCCCAGAAGGTGCCCGACAGACCACCCCAGAAGGTGCCCGACAGGAGACCACCCCAGAAGGTGCCCGACAGACCACCCCAGAAGGTGCCCAACAGGAGACCACCCCAGAAGGTGCCCAACAGGAGACCACCCCAGAAGGTGCCCAACAGGAGACCACCCCAGAAGGTGCCCGACAGAAGACCACCCCAGAAGGTGCCCGACAGAAGACCACCCCAGAAGGTGCCCGACAGAAGACCACCCCAGAAGGTGCCCGACAGAAGACCACCCCAGAAGGTGCCCGACAGAAGACCACCCCAGAAGGTGCCCGACAGAAGACCACCCCAGAAGGTGCCCGACCGACTCCTAGTCCAGCACAACACACGTCCACACCTGCCAGCACTCGGTCCGCTCTGTGGCCATGCGGCTATATTCGCTTCTGCACAGAACCAACCGGCTATGCTTGACAATGCTCACGCCTGTCATCGAACCCTGCTGGAAAACTGTTGTCTGTCGGAGGCCGGACATGTAACTGTTTACAAGAAAATGCTACAAAAGCGTGCATCATACTAGAATGCATGGCAAGCTCATGGCAGCAAACCCATGGTAGCAAGCATAACTCATAGAACAATTCAAGGGACAATTCAGAGAATTCAGGAGAGAAGTGTTCAAATATGCCGTACATTCCAGAGCAAGCCGGTGAAGGACCGCAGTACGGATTGGGTCAAAAAGAATTGCGCAAAATACAACACAAAAGGCAAACTTATTCACGTTTTCAACTGGAATGCGAGTTGCTGCTGAATGTCGAAGACATTGCAGTTCGGAAGGCACGTCCGCATAGTTTCAACTGGATCAGTACTCCAATTTGCTACAATGAATACCGTCGGTTGCACGGCACAATCCTTCGGTAAACTTTGACGGATGACACGTGCGACCTGTGACGGATGACACGTGCGACCTTTGACGGATGACACGTGTGACCTTTGACGGATGCACGTTTTGTTCCAAGCCAAACCGCCAGGGCCAGGTGGCGAGAACAGCATCAGAAGAAGTGAGACATTTTACTGACATACTACAAAATATAAAACACTAGGAGGCCCTGCGTGTAGCTGAGCTATTTAACTCACCCATTGCCCTTCCCCAACCAACTCACACACACTGATGCTTAACTAGGATCAGAATGAAAAACGAATACATCCGTGGGGCTACGCAATCACACGTAGCCAGAAATTCAGAAGACAAGCATTTGCATCCCGCTAACTGTGTACAGCATGCATTAAGTATATTGTTTGTTTATTGGTTGATTCACGACACACTTTATGCACATTCACGGCTAATGGCGCCGCCCACACTGTTTCGCCGGTGGGCCGCGGGATTGGGAAATGTCCTGAGTGGCGCTAGAGTCGAACCCGGGACCTTTGGTACCCATAGCCCGACACCTTAACCACTCGGCCATCCCCGCCCCTGTATTAAGTATATCACACTCGGCTTGATCATAGCTAGATATTGTTAAACTCACCTCCCCTCCCCCCCACACACACGAGAGTCGCAGAGTGACGACACATGTCACACAGAAATTACACCCCAAACAATACTTCGGTGCAGCACGGTGCGGAGTGCGCAAGTCATTTGCACAAGTGGCGCTTTGGTAAACGGAAGATCATACGTGTTCGGCGATCGATCGCTAAAACATCATTTTCCCACCAAATTGCATCATCATTTCCTGATCTGGATAGCTGCTCGTCCAGTCCAATCGAATTCAGTACCAAAGTGGCGTTCCAATCCAAACCTCGGGACTAAGCTAACCATTGTTGATGCGTACAATAGCACGAAACTCGCGACGTTTTGCCATGTCGACTAAACAAAGCCTCCTTAACACATATTTCCACCTGGTTTACCTTGTACTTGGACAATGACTCACAGCCATTCTTAGAAGTTAGAAATGAAATCGATCAGCGGTTTACCAGTTGGAGCGACGCTATCTGCCTGGGAATGCTTTTGGGGGTCGTTAGTTAGTTATTTGGGTTTTGGGGCGCTTCGTTGGGGGGTCGGGGTTTGGGATTACAGGAGGTGATGTGCGTGAATGAGCGCATAGGTCAATGATCATGCGACGGTGACAAGCACCACAATCGCAATGAACTGCGCAGAATAGTCGCAGCTAAATGGCACACATGCCAATGACACCACGCCTACAGATACCCTGCATGTAGAGAATGGACGTAAAACCATGTTAGTTCCATAATACCTTTCTGTAGCGGAACTGATGGTCACGTTGAAGTATTGAATGAATCATGTTGATGCATTGGGTGACAAGTGCATGATCTGCTTTTTAGCATCTCAGATATTCCATGTGGGGAGTAAACACTGATAGGTCAGTCTATGATCAATCCCCTTTTTGGTAGCGGTCAATACCATGACTAACGTTTGGTGGTCAGTGCGTTAATTTAGCACACACGCGGATATGCATAGCAAATGGAGACAGGAGACTTCCAAGATTGATAATGATTCAAAACAAAACAAAAAACAAAAAAACAAAGCAGACTAAAGTTGCAACGAGACACCGAAAAAGAACACAAACATCTAACACAATTGGTTGGTTTGATTACCAGATGCGGGGTACACACAATCAGAGGATAGACAACCTGTCTGGCAAGATCAGCCACCAGCCGATATCAGATCGGCTCCACAAAACGTGCGCGTGACCGCAGAAGCCGAACGGAGCGTCTGGAAGCGGCGCGGCACGGGCCGGCGCCTGCTCAGTTCACTGCTTCAGGCCGTCGTAGACGACGGGCTTGCCGGTCTTTTTGATGATCTCAAACAGATCGTCCGGCTTCAGTGTGGACGTCACCCACACTTTCTGCTTGTCGAGATCGATGTCCACCTTTTCCACACCTTTATCTGAAATATCGGTGACACGTCATGGCTGGAGCGGCCACTCGCGCCTCGATTCGTTGGAGCCAAGTACGCTTAATGGGAGTGGCCGCAGACGCAGGTGTGCACCTCGATACAACGCCCAGTCCAAATGTCTATCGCACAAAAATCCTGGTCGGAATTGCGCCAGGGCTACCAGTTTGGCTGGCATGATTCAGAGCGATACAGGACGACAATATTCACCAACCCTGGTTCCGTAACGGGCATAGGTGAAAGTTTCATCATGTATTTTCACGTTCTGCTGAAATCTTGCATGGGGAACGTACTAAATCTCACATAGTAACTAACATCCACTTCATATACAAGAGACGAATTATGGCTCTGAAATCATGCTCGTGCCATATCGACGTCAGATCAACATATTTTCCCCAACAAAGCAGCGACATGTTTTAGGTAATCAAAGTCAAGAACGCGGACAATCCTGACGTTCAATAAATACGACGGTAACCACCTAGAAGTTTTCCAGAATGTTTCTCCTTCAAGATTGAAAAACACGGACCAACCAGATCATCTGTTGGCATGATCTATTGCAGCACAAAACTAATACGCAACGAGCAGCACAGGCACACGTTAGTGACACGGTATGAAAACAGATATTAGCGACCTCTAGCTACATAGGTGGCGCTACTATAGGTGTTGTCATACAGACAGCATCATCGACAGCCTGAACTGTTCAGAAAATGTTTCCCAACGACATGAGAGACCCATAACCATAGAATAAAAATGTCTTGCTATGACAAACACTTCCGTGTGCTGCTTGTACACGAAGGCAAAAACAACTGATTTCTTATTGAGCAATCTGCTATACATAGCGTTGTTTAGTGCATTATGATGCAATACTAATTAGAACACTATTTTACAATTTCATCATTAAAAAAACTATCTGGGGTACATATTTTTTGGCTGTAGTGTACCAATTTCCATACATGATAATTTCCCCGCACGAATCGACTACGAAATGCCACGCTATGATGAGCATGTCAATTCTCACCCCTTCCCACCAACTACATATAAATTTAGATATGGAAGTGATTTATTTTGCAGTTGGCAGTTGCTAGCAGTCGAGGGCAAATTGCATTTTCATCGGCAGAATTGTGAGTGGAATTCCAGTTCCATTTACTAACATAGCAGCTATGAGGGTAAATCAGCAATGTAGGTGAAAATAGTATGCAATAGCCAGGATTATCTGTATATAAAACTACATTAAGCCGGGTAGCAGATGCAGTGTTGAGCAAACACGTGTGCTAAGACTTCACCACCGTTACATTAAAAGGCATGCTTTCTTACTGAATGGCTCAGAGCACTTCATAAAAAATTATGCAGAAGCAAGCATCCATGACAGCTGGATTCTGCGGCAGGCGGTGACGGGAAGCGTGCCTTTGCGTTATACGCACCCTTGTGCTTGCCCAGGACCCGCTCGACGGCCCCCGAGCAGCCGGTGCAGGTCATTTCCACAGTGAACTCGTGAGTTTCAGCCGACATGTTGACGAGACACTCCGCAGTAATATCCTGAAAATGCACGGCTTAGGACAAACACATAACCTCACACATAAACAGTTCTCTGACGGAGCTGGGCGGTCCCCAAACGACTGTGGCTACATAATTCAGCTTTACAAATAATCGACTTGACAGGCTCTAAAACTATAACCGGCTGTGGATCAGTTTGAACATTTTCGTGTTCGCGATTACCGCGTAGTCGCTAGCGTCCACGTTAGCGTTAGTGAGCTGAAATATCAGTTGTTTCAAAGAAGCACGGAAGGTACTTGTTTGATACCAATCAAGTTGCAGCACATGTTCGACCGTGCTGCAATGACGTCACAAAACAATCATAGGCGGAGTTTTTCGGCGATCGTGTGATGCGAGGGCAGCGTGTTCAGTTCAGCAGGATTAAGTGTATCCTACGAGGACGTCGAAGCACATATGAAAAAAATCAAGATAAGATGCATAGAGACATCGAAATAAAACAATTTAAAAAAAAACACTTCTCATCACATGGAAGACATTATGTGATGTGGGTGTATGCAATGTACGTGATGTGATGTAAGACACGTGAGTCCTCACCCAAGGATGATACTTTTCCAGGCTTCAAACTCAATTGTAATGGCCACTATATGATCAACATGGTCGAAGTGCCCTAAAGCCAAAATAACTAACTAACTAAACTCAATTGTGGGGAGTAGGTACATCCCATTTCCCATTTATAAACTGACTTAGTTTTATTAAAAGATACCAACAACATTTGTTGACATCTTTTAATAAAAATGTTCTGAAAATGACATTAGACATTAATTACAATGGACTAGACCTTAGGATGGATTAGGTTATTGTGAAATTTCATATTATTCTTCACTATATCTTACCCAACTTTAAGCCCATTATTTTGGTATTATTATATTTTCCAACTAAAACCTACCAGTATACAGAAATTAGTGAAATTAGTGTCTTAATCACCTTGATAAACATGGCACTGGAATGCTTTTAGTATTACTCTGCTCTAAGGAAAGTAGGTGTTCATGAGACAAGTTTTGCACATATGTACTTCTGTAGAGCAAACACAAGTGTTAGGTTTTAGGTTGGGTTAAGTTAAATTACTTTTATGTTTTAGAAGCAAAAATAAAAACAAATACTAACTTCAAATTCTTGTTCTTCATAGTTTGTGGTGGTGGTGGATTGGAGTTTAGGGGCACATCGACATCTAGGGTCATTTTGCGCCCATTACTGAATTTCAAAGTTTGTCTTCAAGAACAGGTTAGGCTTTGGTAGGTAGACTTAATTTACAAAATACTTTGTTTTCAAATTCAGCCTCAATTCCATTTTAGAAGCAAAAATAGGAAGAAATACTATCTTCAAATTCTTGTTTTTCAAAGATTGCTTCAAAGAAACATGCTAGGCTTTGGCAGGCAGACTTAATTTACAAATTAATTTGTTTTGAAATTGAGCCTCTCTTTTTCAGTTCTTGTCTTATGTGTGAGGTTAATCAACATTATTGTGGTTTAGGGTGACAAGACAAATTTTACATACATTTTACCTACATACAACATGCAAAGGGATTACATTTGGCTAAGTTAGCTAAGACATTTTTAACATTATTTGATTTTCTAAAAACAGCTCAGGACATCTCAGATTTTGTTACGTTAGTTACTGAAACTAAAGAAATGTATGAGAAATAAACATTTGGAAATTTGAAATAAAAGGATTTCCTTCTTCCATGTGCTAGATTGTGCTATGCAATGTGCTAGATTTAGCAATTCTGTGTTACATTTCTTCTCTATTTTTAATGTTTTTATATGGTATATTACCCAACTCAAAGCCACATTTTCATGATATTTTGCCTTCTAATTAAAAAGTATGCATTTGCAGAGGAAATGAGTGATCATGTCATGCTCAGCACATTCATAGGCATTGCATTAACAAAAGAAATTCTAAGAGAAATATCAATACAGAAATATCAATAAATTGCGAATTTATGTGTTAAACTGGGCTAGATTAAGTTAGGTTTTTGCCTTTTAACATGATTTTGCATGCTTTGTGACCAAACTCAACCCCATTTCTATGTTATTTTCCCTGCCAGCTAAAAGGTAAACATTTGCAGAGGAAATGTGTGGTCACATTATGTTAACCAAATATAAGCATTGCATTGCAAAAATAAATTCTGAGAATGCAAAAATGACCTTATTGCACAAATGCATCCGTGTTTTTTCCTTACAAGAATCTTGCTAAAGTACCTGTATTTATAAATAAGAATGATGTATGCATAGGAATTGAGTCTCTTCTAAGTTGTGCAGCTGTGGATTTTTAGGTGGGGTTGATGCAAGATAACCAGAGACAACAGGTACTCCAAAGTTGGCTGTTCTAGTATAGTCAGTTTAAACTAGACAAAACCTACGCCAAGTGACGTCATATACCAGAAGCGCTTTTTTTACTCCAGAATACTGCTGAATTCTAGTATTCTAGTTTTGGACTATACCAATAAATCCACTAAATATGGTGCTTTCATTTTAGCGCAATTATGGCGCTTTCCTCACGATTAGTTTCCCGTTCGTTGTAAAGCATATCAGCCATTCATTGAAGCTTGAATGTTCTATTTTATTTTGCTAGCGTGCCGGTGGCTTTGAACCGAAAGGCACCATCCACAAAAATAATTTATCCATGGCGTGGTTGATATTGAGAGCACACACCTCAGACAATTTATGCGAGTTAAGGCCTTATACCCACAATGTCAACTTGGTCAGCATGTCATTGATGGAATCTGGTGATTAATGTTAGCATGTGCGTTGGTCCCCTGGCAGTTATCATATTGTTCCGGTGTGCTATATGTAATAATGCCATACTGTGCCATTCACCAACTTGTGGACAATGTGGTAATTGCTTACCCATTGCACCATGGCTGGGCAGTAGTGGTAGTAGAGTAAGAGGGAGTTTCCAGACACTTATTGCATGAACAAATTGCTCTACTGCTGCTTTTGTGTGGCCAAACCAATAATTGTACTGTTTACTGAGTTTAAAAAAATGAACAAGGTACCTATCTTCAGATGGTTCTCTCTATCAAAGTCATCTAACCACTCCATAGAGCTACTTTAAAACATATAATTGTTTTGTAGCATTGTGCCATATTCTGAACATGAAAGTGGTTGTGCAGGATTACTTCACTGTAGCTGTTGTGGTACCAATTATTAGTAGCCACGGAAAATACAGGTGTAATATCAAAAAATATCAGACATTAAAATACATTTTGAGGGAAATCTTTACTTTTTAGTTAGTATTTGAATTCTTGACATGCCTTTTCAATACAAAGTTGATTGATGTGGTTAAAATGTGACTACTCTCACCTGTACTGTGTGAGATGTGATTTAAGGGTTCATTATTGCAGTTTTGAGTGTTTACAAGTGACGTATTGCACATTTTCACCTAGGCAAAGCTAAAATGAGGTTGGGATAAGTTATGCATTTCTTTAGCATCCTCAATTTTCAGATGAAATTGTTCATGAATATGATTGTTTTTTTTAAATTGGAAGCTAATTTATGTTCTCTTCTGAAAAGAGGCCAGGCTGAAGCTGTGTGAGGTTTTTACAATTGCACCTACAGAAGAAGATTTGCATTTTAGTTGAGGTGGCATTTCAAGAAAAAATTGTACATGCATGTTTCTGAATGTCATTAAGATGATATGACCATTGTATTTCAGCGCAAATGCATGCTTTTCAGTTCGTAGGTGAAGTAATGCGAAATTTGTTGCTTTGTGTGGGGTAATTGGTAATGAAGGATAGTGTTAAATGTATAACCAGTGCATCCAAACCAATGTCATGCATTGAATATCTTTGATATCATATATGCAACAATGTTGTTTGAGTTATCACCACAATCCTTCCCCAGTCCAAACCTCACCTACCTCTTTTTCAGGAAACACATTTTGTTGTTTCTATTCTATCCTCCAAATTCCAAAAACCTTGGTATTTATATATAAGAAGTCCCAATGAAGACAATTTTTGAGACAAATGTATGAACTGAACTTCTTGAAGCTTACTAGCAACTTCTTCCCAGTATCCTAAAAATAATTGTCCATAAACTGTGTTGAATGAAGAACAAGGCTACCTGGGAGTAGTGAAATATCAGAAGAAGACAGGATAGGCAGTCATGCACGAAAAGCCAAAACCAAGATTAATTATATCAAAAAATGAATACATATATTTGCATATGGATATTTGCAACATTTTCATCATGATATTCCAGCAGAATAATGGCCAGCCCTTTCTACATGGGGTAATGATAACAGATTCAGCGTCGGATGTAAAATGTATGCTTCCATTAACTGAGTTTCAATGTCACGATGTTAATTAATATACCGTGCACAATCGATGCGAGTGTGTAATTAAAGTACAATGGATCTACCATTTCCTTCGTGAATCACGTTCAACATCCAGCATACACTATTAGTAGGTTTTAGATGACCGAGCATGAGTATGTTTTAGGATGTCCAACATCAGTTGGTTAGGTTAGATTGAGTTAGGACATTTTTGTAATTTGACATCAGTGTTCCTTGTTAGCCACCAAAAACCCCATTTCCCCACACTTTCCATATTTCTATGGCGTGGGGGATAGCATGTACTGTCATGGTCAAAATTATTGTTTTTTCCCAGTGTTTGAAAACTCTTAGGTGAACGATATTAATATTATTTTTTGGTGAAATTACTTTTTTCTAGATATCAACACATGAACTTGAACTACCGATTTGCTGAGTTTCCATTTCCCATAGAAATAAATATCAACTTCCTTCAAATCACATCAGATAATGATGTGAATTGAAGGAATGTTAAATGCTAAGCGTGACGGTGGGGGGGGGGGGGGATGATGTGTGGCCTGGTCCATGGCCAGAAATAAACCAGCGGACCGATCGCTGGGCACCCATTTGCGTATCCCGAAGATGAACCACGACAAGCGTTCTGGACTCGCCTCCTAAGCCTTAGCGGCCTGACAGTTCCCACCGAGGAATTCTTCCACACATTCAGAGAGATGGATGCAGCGTTTTGTGTTCACCATGCCCAAGAACCCAACAATCTCAGCAGACATCCAAAGGTCATTGAAAGTTTCCGCCACGTGTTGGAAATCAGATTGAATTCCACAGATAAAATATAATTAAGTGCTTTGCGAGGATCCGGACATTTATTCATCTCGGGATGGTGAGCAAGGTGAACGTCGCCAAGCTCGCAAAGCGGCAGCAGCGGAAAGCCGAGTAGTTTGCTCAGTGACTGCGAAGTATGGGCCGCACTTTGGCAACACTTCACATTCAGATCAGCGTTTAAATCATTCATTATTTGGACGTATAGGTGTATCACCTGTCATTGAGTATATAGCGGCATATCAGGACTTTCTACACGACTATTACACGAGACTAAACGTACGTGCTGCAGTTGCACCGAGTGCATGTCAAGCTCAACAACTGATATGTCCCTGTGTATGTGAAGTCGGTAGAGCGTAGCCTGTAGGTCTACGCGTACTCATCGTCCCGCTACGGTGCTCGTGAGTAGTCTGTGTATGTATGCATGCCGAGTTGTTCTCAGCCACAGATGTCACGATGAAGAGTGTGGGCGGCGCCATTATCCGTGAATGTGCATAAAGTGTGTCATAAACCAACCAATAAACAAACAACAAACGAAGATGTTCCATCTATTCCTGCCAGTTCGTCCGATTTTATAAGGTGTCAGATATGTACGTACTGTAATATTAGGTATTGTATGGAATGACGCAATGTAATCTCATTAAGTAACGTGGCTTATCAGCACCTGCTACCGATAACCTCTTATGTCACGCGTTTGGTGGAGCCGCGATAGCTTAGTCGGTAGGGTGTTGGGCTCTTGACCGCGAGATTATGGGTTCGAGTCCCGCAACCAGCGGAATTATCGAGTCCACCCGCGACCAATCGGTTTGAGAAGTTGACGACGCTATATGACCTAGCAGTTAATTGCGTCGTAAAGAAACACAAGGTTCTTTTTCTGATTCATGTGTTTGCTTCTCCAAATATATGTCTTGCGTTGTGCTTCCTCGATATATCGTTTAAATACGCACTCTGTTGGGCGCCGGGACATATATATTTATATTCATGTGCGCAAAATGACGAACGCAGTCCATGCGCCCAAAATGCACATTCACTTCCACCACAGAGTACACAACCGAGAAACAATCGGCAGTGGGAGTGAGGGCCTTCCTCAATCTTGGCAGTTTCGTTTTCCCCAGATGTATGCTCTTCGTATTAAAGTCTGATTGAGAAACAACTTTTGTTGCCGTATTTATGTCGTGCTGTACTGCAAAATGCGTGATATTTCAGGTTACACGACGCGAATAAAGAAATCATATTTTAAAAGGAAAATATTTTCTTTAGTTAAAAATAGAACACATTTCATTAAAAAAAAATTATGGCATTACGTGGTAATTTTCCATTCCAACCACAAATTAAGATGTTATTAAAGTTGTTTCCGAGCTGGTCTGGCATTGAAATTGCTGTTGCCAGTGCATTATTACATGCATGACAGAAGTTTGATTCACATGGCTTCAGCGACGCAGCCAATTCATTTCGACTGAAAATGCCGAATAACGGTGTGCGAACATGGGCAAAGCCACGGTGGGGAATGAACAGGGATGCTTCCCCAATCTTGCCAAGTTCCGCGTTAAGCCTTTGACAATGCATGATAATCGAACCGAAATCCTCATGCTGGCATCTAAAATCCGTCTTAGCGCTCACGGGTTCCACAAAGTTGTTGCCGAATCTAAATCGAGCCTTCATGGTACGAAAAGCGTGATTTTTTTATTTTGCGCCGGCACTCCAAAAAGTTCAGGATTGTAACCTAAATATTTTAGCTAACGTCTGCTCCTGTCAAAGCAATGCTTGTCGCAGTCCTGGTGGCGTGTGTTCGCCGTGTATCGTAAGAGGCGTGGAACAGAGCTTAGAACTGGCATCGCTATGTCTCCAGCACGGGTCCAATCATTTGACTGTTTGGCAGCATGGTTTTGTTGGTTTTGTCACCTTGATTATCATGTACTGTTATTAGATGCACACTTCGAGGAGCAGGGACTAATGCTGGTCGGCGTGTACTGGTGGGAGGGGAAAGGGCAACCGTTAGTTTTTAGCTCAATATTTGCGATGCACTGCCGTAGTGCCACAAATGATTGAATTCAGGCTGTCCTGTCTCCTGTCCCCCAACCCGATGGTCCGCCGCCCGTGTCAGGAAGGGTCTGTGGGCTTGGACACTGCCATAAGCGGTGACGTGTTCCGTACTTCCTATGCCTGGCTGATTAGAAGTGCCCAACCCTCAATTTAAGGTGGCCGAACCCCAACCTTGCAGAATATCTGCGTATTTCCTTTCTCTTTATGAAAAAGATCGTCCCATGTGAACAGTGTCTTAATTCACTGTCGCTTATTAGGACTTCCCACGACGCGCACAAAAAGCTGCCGACCTCCAGGCTCGAATCGGCTACCTCCGAGTCGGCAAACTGCCGCGCTACCAACTTCGCTACCCACACCGGGTCGCTCGGCCCGCTTAAGTTAAGTAGTGTCGATGGATATAGCATGGGTCTAAATAACACCATTTTACAAAATAACTAACACGTTCATGTGAAAGCCTCCCATGATTATCGAAATACCATGAAACAAGCTTTCAGATGACGTATAATTTATACAACTCACGTATACTTGTTAGTCAGGAACTTACGCGGAAAAGTACCATTTCTTGCTGTAGTGATAACCTGCTGAACCCAAATCAGCGCCCAGATGACGTCTCCGGCTGCCAATAAACATTGACAGGGGCCGGGGTTGATGCTAGTCGTTGGCTGTAAACAAAATATAAGGAACCATTGCGCATGATTTGAGAATAATTTTATGTAACAAAATTGATACCATATTTAAAGAAAAAAAAACCTTCGGTAGACGTCATGAAAGCTTGAAGGAAAACTTCGATTCACCTTCTATTTTAGATTTAAAGTACCTTGCTACCAATCTCCCAATAATGCTCAAAATCAAGATACCTTCATGGAAGTAGCGTCAACTGATGATTGGACCTCCACTGAAAAGATCGTCAATGGCGTTCGTGCCTTTGTTCTTGCTGCTTCAGAGCCACGTATTTTACCTGACATATTGAGTCAGCCACGTATTTTACCTGACATCTGCATGGCTTATCAAACTTGTCTTCACCCGTCCCGTCTCGGGGGTCTTCAACCGCCCCCTCAGGTTTTTCGCGGATAGCGGACGAACGGCGCGCGGCCGCGCGCCCAAATTTGGCATACCCTTTTCCACATCAATTTGGCATGCTGATTACATTTTTTAAAGTCAGGTCATCTAGGGTCAACGAGTTAGTCAAGGTCAAGTGAGGTCACCGCCAAAAATGTTAAACCAGTCGCCACGCTTTAACGGATACAGATATTTTAATGAAACTTTCAGCGCTTGCTTATCTTTAGCGATGCAACAAAACGTAAGAGTGAATTTTTTTCGTGTTTGACTATATATAAATTTTGCATATTTGCCAATTGAATGCCAATTGCCAATTGCAGTTGAAATACAAATTCTGGCTAAAGTAAGCATTTTTCATTAGAGCAAGTTGACTTCCAATAACGTTTCTCGGTCTGCTCTACCCATTGGCAAAGGAAAATTAAAGAAAACGCGAACACTCAAAATTTTGACATTTCTTCTTTTTTGGTGGTGGGGGGGGGAGTGGGCGAAAAAATTGTATGGCCCTAGTCGATTTCGCTGTCCTTTTCTCATTCCAAATGAATTGTTTTTCATATAACCCCCAAAATGAATTCCCTAGAGCCAAAAACATAAGGTAAATCATGAAAAGTCGTGAAAATCTAGCCACCTGGTGACGTCACTTTCGGGGAAAAATTATTTTGGCGGGTTGATCCGGACCCTACGCGTCGAGCGCTTTCCGGTGACACCTCTTTTGTTTTCGTGCGAAGCTTAGTTTGGATTTTAGAGGGGCGGTTACTATCCGCCCCCCCGCCCGAGACAGGATGTGAGGATCTGACCGGAGAGACGGTGCGGGTTAATTATTCGTTGGTGTTGGTGCAGGTCCCTACTGTAGGAGCGAAAGAAGAAACCTTACCCAACTGGTGGGGGGGGGGGGATTTCGGCGCACGCGGGGGACGGGCTAGAATCATCTTCCGGTGGAGCAGAGGCTCGTCTGACGTGTTATCTGGGGACCGCCCCCACATACTGGGACATCTGCCCTCCACAAATGGCATTCGCTTATCATTGGCATAGCAATTACTGGTGGTGCACGTCTGTAGGGGTGGGGCTCCCACGATCTGGACAAGATCTTACGATCTAGTATCCGCCGAACTTGAAATCTTCTAGACCAGTCTCTGGGCAAGTTAAGGAAGAATACCTTAAAAAGCGGAAACATCCTGGATGCCTGAGGGATTGGACTCCCACAGGTTGAAGTGGAGTTCCCGTGCACTACATCGGACTCTCACAAGTCTACCATGGGACCGCCCTTGTTCTCCATGTAATTATGACTATTTCAATGGGATTTGGTTATCTCATAGGACAATCCAGATTTTCCTCCATGGGACAAATATGGAATCCCATATATTCCATGGAGAATATAAATACCAAACAAATGGCCGTTTCACTAGGGCATGCCCACAGTGGCACCCCTGTACCCATTCCTGGTTGATATTGCATTGAAGTATGTCTCCGTAAAACATGAACGAACGGGGAAGGTTAGTGTACTCACTTAGATATAGAAGGCTGAGAGGAGATCTCATCGAAGTCTTTAAATTTGTCCATGATCTGGAGAGGGGATATATTGGGGAGATATTTGAATTTAACAGAAATGATGCAATTAGAGGTCATAAATTCAAAATTAAAGTGAACCACAGCAGAACAAGGTTAAGGCAGACTTTCTTCACCAACAGGGTAGTAGAACACTGGAACCAGCTGCCAGAAAACATTGTCAGTAGCAGCACATTGAACATCTTTAAAAACAGCATAGACAATCATTATAAGAATAGAGGGCTTGCTTTTCAGTATTACAGAGAGGGCTGATTGACAGATTTGGTGGGCAACTGGTTCAGTGTACAGAGTGCAACCAAGAAGGGCCCTTGTGGCTCATAGTTGCACTAATCTTTTATGTCTTTATGTCTTTATGTTTTTATGTACGTCCTATTTACTGCAACGAAACCATCGTCACATATATTGTTTGTTTCCTGTCGCAACATGCCAACGCTTAACGTAGTTACGTTAAGTATTGCTTTATGGTGATTGTGAAGTCGATCCCAGCACATATAACTGAAGCCTAGGTGTTTATATCAGTGGTGTGTGCTAATTGCATGGCAATTTTGGCGGAACCTTTGCCCCCACAATATCAGATTTAACAACGATAAATCTGAGTCACAAACTTCAAAATGAAGTGGCTGAAATCCGATAATTATTTCGTGAGGCGGGACTTACCTCCATATTTTGGTCAAACTTCCCGCGTCCATGGCTTAAGTGCCCCCCAAGTTAAAAACAGTGAAAAAGAACTGTGGAAAACTTTTTTTAAACTCATGCGACGGGATGTCAATCATTGGCATGTCGCCAATGATTGACGCGGTGAGACTCACAATGGCCTCACACGAGCTCATGAGCCCATGTCACTGGATCAGCCGCTGGCTGTAACTTTCTTCCCTCTGGCACTCTTTTCGAGCTTTACCAGGGTGCGTTCTTTATCTCCTTCGTTCCACGGATTCCGTGGAATGTGACGTCCACATTTCGAGCGAAAAGCGAAGGGGCCTTAAAAGCGACAAAAGCGACAGGGCCTTAACACATGCGTTGCAGCCCAAAATAAACATACATGGAGCTCTAAAAAATGCACTGGAAGCTCTCAAGGCACGCAGATACCATGCTAACGCACAAAGGGTCTTAAAAAGTGGTTGGAACCGCAAAAGGTAAAATGGTTCCAAATCGAACAATAGGACAAGGAGCTAAATAAGCACATCGGGATCTTCGAAAAAGCCCATAATAGCGGCCCCTTCAAAAACGCTCAAAATATAGCATAGCATGCATCTTGACGTGCTGAGCACAATGGTAGTCTCCAAAGCTTGGTGCATGCAATAGTATAGCTTCCGAAGCTAATTATAATCTAAAATTTGAATTACCAACACAAAATCCCAACCTTCCACCAAACAAACCAAACAGTACATGAAAACAACTCGCCATAGTACGCAGAGTTCAACGCTGCACATTTATAACTGCTTTACACCGTACTTTTTAGCTCCCTACCTATGATTCGGTTTTGACATAATGTTTTACTTCCCATAGGGTCTAGTATGGAGGCCATTGGGTGGGATATGACCGGCCCCTGCGATTTCTCTGATTTTTGGTATGCCAACAACCCCACCTCGGACACTTGCATTTCCGAGGAAATTTCCCGGGTGCATCAGTATTCTCACCCAATAAATGGGGGTGAGAACATGCACTAAAATGCAGATCTGAGCGAATGCGGTCAAGCTTCATCTCAAATTAATCCCCGTGTCAAGCTGAACTCAAAACTACCCCTGTTGAACTTATGCGTTGCCAACTTTATCAGTTGCATACTTATGGATTCGGTTTTTGACGTAATGCGTTATTCGCCATAGGGTTTAGCATGGAGGCCAATGGGTGGGATATGACCGGCCCCTGCGATTTATCTGATTTTTGGTATGCCAGCAACCCCACCTCCAACACTTGTATTTCCGAGAAAATTTCCCGGGTGCATCAGCATTCTCACCCAATAAATGGGGGTGAGAACGTGCACTAACATGCAGATCTGAGCGAATGCGGTCATGCTTCATCTCACATTAAGCCCCGTGTCAAGCTGAACTCAAAACTACCCCTGTTGAAATTATGCGTTGCCAACTTTATCAGTTGCATACTTATGGATTCGGTTTTTGACGTAATGCGTTATTCGCCATAGGGTTTAGCATGGAGGCCAATGGGTGGGATATGACCGGCCCCTGCGATTTCTCGGATTTTTGGTATACCAGCAACCCCACCGCCAACACTTGTATTTCCGAGAAAATTTCCCGGGTGCATCAGTATTCTCACCCAATAAATGGGGGTGAGAACATGCACTAAAATGCAGATCTGAGCGAATGCGGTCATGCTTCATCTCAAATTAAGCCCCGTGTCAAGGTGAATTCAAAACTGCCCCTGCTGAAATTATGCGTTGCCAACTTTATCCGTTGCATACTTATGGATTCGGTTTTTGACGTAATGCATTATTCGCCATAGGGTTTAGCATGGATGCCATTGGGTGGGATATCACCGGCCCGTGCGATTTCTCTGATTTTTGGTATGCCAGCAACCCCACCTCCGACACTTGCATTTCCGAGGAAATTTCCCGGGTGCATCAGTATTCTCACCCAATAAATGGGGGTGAAAACATGCACTAAAATGCAGATCTGAGCGATTGCGGTCATGCTTCATCTCAAATTAATCCCCGTGTCAAGCTGAACTCAAAACTACCCCTGTTGAAATTATGCGTTGCCAACTTTATCAGTTGGCTTTATCGAAAATCAGCGTATCGTGTACGCTACCGGCGTGGTAGCTCCGCGTGCCATGCTCCGCGTGCCATGCCGGAGCTCCGCGGACCATGCGGTGGTCTGGCGCTGCTCGTCATCCGTGGCCTTACCAGATAATACTACCGGGTTAGATCATCCAATGTCAAACGTTGACACATGTGGCCTGATTTGATCTATCGTTGGCCATATGCTGCCAACATATATGGAACAGTACTTCTAGTTGGACATTATATCTAACTTCGCTTTCCCCCAATGTCCAAGTATGTTTAGTTTTTGATATAGTTGGACTAGTCGCCATGTAATAGTGGCTTTGACATCTATGATGACTTGACATGTCACAGATCGCATCCGTCGATGTCCAGTAATGCACATCTGATTCAGTTTCCAAAGGCTAACTAATGTCGTTTCCCCACGTTATTTTACCGTACTGAATTTGTTCAATGAAGCCTGACTGATGTAGTTTCACGAGGGTTATCGAATATTCTTTTCCCCATCAACATAGCATGTCAAGTTTTAGAGATAGCAGGAGGCATAATCTGGTAGAACCGGATGAATTGTGGGTCAGTGTCGTCTGGCCGTATCGTCCGAGTTGTGTGTTGGTGTGGTCGGTGTCGTCTGGCCGTACCATGTAAGCGGCGACGTATGGTTGCCACCGTCTAACCCTTCTGTGTCACCACCAGGAGCTGAACCGGGTCCAGCTGCTGATGCGGCAACCGGATACTGCATGCAGCGGTTCTCGTCCGGGGTTGGCATCACCATGATCCGAGTGGTGTCTGACAGTGTGGGCCAGGTGACGTCTGAGCGAAAGGGTGACCATAGTGGTTGCTGGTGCCTGCAATTATGGTGGTGGCTGGTATTTGCCGCAGCGGTGACTATGATACGACTGTGGCGACGACTGGTACCCGGTGCGGTGGACAGTGTGGACCGGTGGCGACTGAGTCGACTGTGGTAACTGGAAAGGCAACGGGAGAAGCGTAAATACTGAGCGGTGTGCCGGAGAGGGACTCATCGAAGTTCGGTACACTGAAGTATACGTTGGTAATGGCATATTTAGGCGTAATGGTTACGCATGATGTTTTTGCCATAAGCTCATCTTGACGTGATATAACTACGCATTCGAAGTATTCATCAAGCCGAAGTAACTCGTGTCATTTATTCAAGTGTCATATCCCTTAATTGGATCGGTTCATTGTGTCATGGGATCGTGTCATGACTTATGAGGAGTCTCAGTGACAAGGTATTGTTCGAATGGCGTGTATGAGATATTCATGCGGAACGGAGGCGTGCTGTTGTGCCCGAAGTCTTCGGATCAGATCACCATATCAACTGCTGACGCGACCACGCAGCGATACACGGTTCAGAGCTTGCATTTGTGATACTATTAAGAGCTTAACATGTGTGACAGCCGAATGGTGTGTGATTAGGAACATATTGAGTGTAGGTACCGGTTAATATCATGAGGCTGTGATTCGTGCTCCCTGTGTGGTTGGGGGCAGATTGAGAGTAAATATGGGTCAATCGGACAAGTTAAGGCCGTGATGCGTGCTGCCTGTACGAATGGGGATGTGTAGACTGAGAGTCGGTACGGGTCAATCGGAACAGTTAAGGCCGTGATACGTGTTACCTGTGCGATTGGGGGACATATTGGGAGTCAGTGCTGGTCAATCTGACAACTTAAGGCTGAGATGCGTGCTACCTATACGAATGGACAAAGGGCAGACTGAGAGTCGGTACGGGTTTACCTGACAAGTTAAGTCCGTGATATGTGTTAACTGTGCGATTTGTGGACAGATTGAGTCATTACGGGTCAATCTGGCAATTTAAGGCTGTGATGCGTGCCACCTGAATGGGGAGGTGGCAGACTGAGAGTCAACACGGATCAATCTGACAAGTTAAGGTCGTCATGCGTGCTCCCTGTGCGATTTAGGGGGCAGATTGAGTCAGTGCGCGTCAATCTGACAGGTCAAGGCCGTGATGGGTGAGGCCTGTGCAATTCAAGAGGGGGGGGAAGATTGACAATCAGCACGGGTCAATCTGATAACTAAGGCCGTGGTGCGTGCTGCCTTGCACGTAATGTATTCCTGATGCGTGTTCACATTTGCCGCCATTAGAACATGTGCGTTGTTGCGAAGAATGTACCTATACATCATACATATCATGTTGTGTACAACTTTTTTTCGCCGTAAACTCTTCACTCCGCTGCAAAAAAAGAAATCAAATGCTAGGGGCACGCCACGTCGCCCCCATTGCTCGAATAATGCATTGAATGTGAATAATGCATTACGTCAAAAACCGAATCCATAAGTATGCAACTGATAAAGTTGGCAACGTATAATTTCAGGAAGGGTAGCTTTGAGTTCAATTGGACGCGGGGATTCATTTAAGATGAAGCATGACCGCATTCGCTCAGAGCTGGATTTTGGTGTATGTTCTCACCCTCATTTATTGGGTGAGAATACTGATGCACCCGGGAAATTCCCTCGGAAATACAAGTGTCGGAGGTGGGGTTGGTGGCATACCAAAAATCAGAGAAATCGCAGGGGCCGGTCATATCCCACCCATTGGCCTCCATGCTAAACCCTATGGCGAATAACGCATTACGTCAAAAACCGAATCCATAAGTATGCAACTGATAAAGGTGGCAACGCATAATTTCAACAGGGGTAGTTTTGAGTTCAGCTTGACACGGGGATTAATTTGAGATGAAGCATGACGGCATTCGCTCAGATCTGCATTTTAGTGCATGTTCTCACCCACATTTATTGGTTGAGAATATTGATGCACCCGGGAAGTTTCCTCGGAAATACAAGTGTCGGAGGTGGGGCTGCTGGCATACCAAAATCAGGGAAATCACAGGGGCAGGTCATTTCCCACCCATTGGCCTCCATGCTAAACCCTATGGCGAATAACGCATTACGTGAAAAACCGAATCCATGAGTATGCAACTGATAAAGTTGGCAACGTATAATTTCAGGAAGGGTAGTTTTGAGTTCAGCTTGACGCGGGGATTCATTTAAGATGAAGCATGACCGCATTCGCTCAGAGATGGATTTTGGTGCATGTTCTCACCCCAATTTATTGGGTGAGAATACTGATGCACCCGGGAAATGTTATCGGAAATACAAGTGTTGGAGGTGGGGTTGCTGGCATACCAAAAATCAAAGAAATCGCAGGGGCCGGTCATATCCCACCCATTGGCCTCCATGCTAAACCCTATGGGAAGTAAAACATTACGTCAAAACCTAATCATAGGTAGGGAGCTAAAAAGTACGGTGTAAAGCAGTTATAAATGTGCAGCGTTGAACTCTGCGTACTATGGCAAGTTGTTTTCATGTACTGTTTGGTTTGTTTGGTGGAAGGTTGGGATTTTGTGTTGGTAATTCAAATTTTAGATTATAATTAGCTTCGGAAGCTATACTATTGCATGCACCAAGCTTTGGAGACTACCATTGTGTTCAGCACGTCAAGATGCATGCTATGCTATATTTTGAGCGTTTTTGAAGGGGCCGCTATTATGGGCTGAGCGTGGGCCGAGCGTGGGCTGACC
The DNA here is from genome assembly GCA_034440575.1 of Imbricaverruca yamaguchii. NCBI lineage: Eukaryota > Metazoa > Arthropoda > Thecostraca > Neoverrucidae > Imbricaverruca > Imbricaverruca yamaguchii. The sequence goes on along the minus strand of JAOTOL010001510.1, from coordinate 1,284,906 downwards.
GTGGGCTGTCTTGACACACGTGATTTCTTTTGCCATGTGCCAGCAAGTAAACTACATTCTTGCTTATTATTTCTCCTCAACAACATCGATGACATCTACAACAGGGGACATCTTAGAGACGAATAATAGTGTATCATTGAAACTAGAGCATACTACATACTCATAATTGAGGCTGCAATGAATCTCCCCCACGAACAAAGCAGAAGTTGAACAAATTTTGTTTGAACAGTAATAGGTGCCCACCCGCTTTTCAGACGCCACTACACCTATGACGTATGGTACTATACCATGGAAACTATGGCACGCCGCAAAACCATTAGTGAGGCTGTAATAATGAGCTTGCATCCCGTTCCCCCACACTCGCACAAAGCGGAAGTTGAAGAACTTTTAATTCAATAGTGGCACTAATAGTTTTACTCGCATCAGAGACAAACTTATTATTACAAAAATAATCCATGCGCCGTGAAAAGAGTTCCAAGTCCAGAAAGAAGTCTAAGTTTGAAACTTCTGATAGTGTGATGATAGCTCTTTTTCAGCATCACACGTTGTTGTTAGTCAGAGACGCGACCAGGGGCTTACCACATCCTCCTTAGCGGTGAAAGTCTTGTGAAATTAAAATTATCTAAGCACTATAAACACTATTGAAATTATCCGGTTATCTATCCAAAAGTGTTCAACCGTGGTACATTGCGAAATTCCTGGGTGCGCCCCTGCTGATGATACTTACCCCTGCCACTTTTTGAGACGTTCTTACGCCTATGTCGCCATCTCGGATAAAAACGGCACAGGACGGGGCTGGTCCGCCCTTTTTTCAGTCTGCGCGATCCCCGCAAAATGCACGAAATCTGGCCGCGGAATTCGTGAGGAATCGACCAAGGACACATGACGCCCAATTCCACGGAATTCATTTACGGAACGTTACAAAGAACACATCCTTATCAATGTCGATATTTTTGATGACGTCATCGATGTGTGTCGATGACGTCATCGACACACATCGATTGTCGATGTGTGTCGACAATCACACATCGATGTGATTGTGGTCGATGTGGTCGATCGATGACACTTCTTTGTGGTACCGCCCGCGTGTACCACAAAGAAATGTCAGTGTGTTATCAACCATTTGGCGGATAGATGGAAAACGTCTCAGGAAATGCATCCGAAACGGAACTACCCGCCAAAGCAACCAGCCGATAAATAAAAATGCATAACCTTTCGAAATAAGATCCTGAACCTACGAAACTATCGAACGCCGGATAAATCTTCCGGTACAAACACAAGAAATCATGATGCTTGCCGAACAGTGCTCATCACTAGCCTGTCCGGCTAGAACATATTTTTGCACCCATATTGATGACCTGAAGAACAAATATAGTTATACACAACAAAGATCAACTACGGCTTCTTATTTCCCAAATATATATGAAACAACTACACAAAACATATGCAATATGATTATAGTGGTGAAATATCCACTCACTTTAGGTATTTGACAACTGTCGAACACAAATTTGCAATTCCGGTTGTTATTTTTGTTTCGTGTGGGGTGTAGGCGGCGTAAGTGACCGCTTCGTTGCGCATCTCGGAACGCGTCGGGTTGCATTGGATCAAGGCCCTTTACATACAGCGTTGTTTCGTGTTTTGTGAGAAGCGGAGTGACCATTACTGCGCGTCAAGTTGTACCTTCGATGGTTTATAAGATATATGCTATGGCATAATGAAATGGATTACTTGCTGGGAACTACATAGGTAGGTAGGTACGTACGTGTCCGGTTTCCCTTCAAACTTGTGAAGCAGCGTGTCGATGTGGTCAGCTACTAAGCTGAGATATGCATGCTATATGCAGATATGATATGCTGAGATGAGCCTATGCAGGTATGCAAAGACAGGTTTATGGCTTAAGCAGATCAGCACTGACATTACCCCATCTGTGCGAACCCTATAGGGTGAATGTATGCTATATAAAGGGAAAAAGCCCGAAAACATGTAAAAGACTAGATAGGTAAGTAGGTATGTGGATACCTACCCCCATACCTAATCCACAGTCTGCAAAGTATGTGGACAAGTTTGATGAGGCAAGCCAGCCTTGAGGCAAATTGCATCAGCCCATGGAAAATTCATGCCAAAATGCAGGTGACACAAAAGGTTGTTAATCTGCACCCATATTGATGACCTGAAGAACAAATATAGTTATACACAACAAAGATCAACTACGGCTTCTTATTTCCCAAATATATATGAAACAACTACACAAAACATATGCAATATGATTATAGTGGTGAAATATCCACTCACTTTAGGTATTTGACAACTGTCGAACACAAATTTGCAATTCCGGTTGTTATTTTTGTTTCGTGTGGGGTGTAGGCGGCGTAAGTGACCGCTTCGTTGCGCATCTCGGAACGCGTCGGGTTGCATTGGATCAAGGCCCTTTACATACAGCGTTGTTTCGTGTTTTGTGAGAAGCGGAGTGACCATTACTGCGCGTCAAGTTGTACCTTCGATGGTTTATAAGATATATGCTATGGCATAATGAAATGGATTACTTGCTGGGAACTACATAGGTAGGTAGGTACGTACGTGTCCGGTTTCCCTTCAAACTTGTGAAGCAGCGTGTCGATGTGGTCAGCTACTAAGCTGAGATATGCATGCTATATGCAGATATGATATGCTGAGATGAGCCTATGCAGGTATGCAAAGACAGGTTTATGGCTTAAGCAGATCAGCACTGACATTACCCCATCTGTGCGAACCCTATAGGGTGAATGTATGCTATATAAAGGGAAAAAGCCCGAAAACATGTAAAAGACTAGATAGGTAAGTAGGTATGTGGATACCTACCCCCATACCTAATCCACAGTCTGCAAAGTATGTGGACAAGTTTGATGAGGCAAGCCAGCCTTGAGGCAAATTGCATCAGCCCATGGAAAATTCATGCCAAAATGCAGGTGACACAGAAGGTTGTTAATCTTCAGGTATCTATCAACCAACACACATTCTTTATTTCAACAAGAAATGGTTTTACAGAGGCCTTTTGTGGTCAATTTGTGCTTTCACGTGTCATGAATTCTTGGAATTTATCATAACAATGCAATGTTTTTGAATGTGACTAAGATGATGATGGGACCCATGAATGATCAAAACTGGTTGAAGCACCTGAAAACCCAAATAACTAACAAGATGATGGGACCACTCATTTTATGTGCAAATTTCTACTTTTCAGGTTGTGAGCAAAGTTACACCAAGAAAGGGGCCTTGAGTTAGGCAGCATGGCAGTTTTTTAGGTAACAACATGGCCTAACCTTCCTTTGGAAAAATTGAATATAAAAACAGAAAATGTTAACGCAATTTATTTTCTGGAAATTTTCCAAATAAGCTGCTTTTGAAGAACAAAATATTTCAAAAATAAAATAAATAGAAATGGCACATTTTCAAACTTCAAAAACCTAAATTAACCTAACCCAACCAAACATAACCCATTTTCTGCTTTATGAAGGGAAAAGTGTATGCAATGTGTCTTATGTGTAACTTGTCTTATGTCTAACTTGTGTATAACACTTCATCTTTCATAATTTTCTTCCTACCACAAAGCAATTGTGAATGAAAAAGCTGCAAGGGGTGATATAATCCAATTCTTACTAATATTAAATGGTGAATGATATATCCTTTCAATCCATGTATGTAATAATGGGGATGAGTGGCCTGGGGGTAAATTGCTCCTCTGACAAACTAAAGGTTGTGGGTTCGAGTCTCGCCTGTCGCTACTCTTCACCTGCGACCAATTGGCATGAGAGATTGGAGACGCTACATGACTTAATAGTTGACGTGTCGTAAACCAATAACCAACCATGTATGTAATGTTTTAGTTAAAGCCAATAACGACAGGAAAGGATTTAAAGCAGCTAGATGGGAGAGCAAATTGCCACTGTAAAACAACCTAAGGCATCTTAGTCACTGATGGCTGATTGGCAGTTTGCTGATGGTAACTCAAGCATACTGAGGAAAATAGCTAGCTGAGTGCATCAAATGAACTCATGGTTATCATGTTAGGTTAGGTTATGCTATCCTGCTGACTCCCCCGAATGAACTGAATCAGTCCTGTAAACCCCTTGAAAATACCCTGGTGATGCCCCAGTGTCTTTGATGCCCATGGGCCAGTGGAACAAACCCAGAGGTGTTGGGCTAGTTTAGGGAAGGTTAGGTTATCCTGCTGACACCATCAAATAAGCACCACATCATCCCCCTTTAAATATCCATGGTGATGTCCTTGGGTTCATACAGTAGGTACACACAGCTGGAGGTTTCCTCTTGTTTGTGTGACATCACCAATGAGCACTGCATGACCAATGTAGTTGATACACCCTAAAGCCATAATAACTGACTGTGACATCACCAATAACTGACTTGCAGTCTGCTGACTGGCTTAGATACCTTGTTGATGTAAAGGTATGAGGGTAATAGTTGAAGATTGTACCCAGAGGATCTATACTAGGCAGATTGCAAAGTTAATCATGGGGTGTGGGCACAATGGACATTGACCTTTGGTTCACCTAGCATGCCACATGTTGCAGCATGGGCATATTGCACATGCAAATGTCATCTAAGATGTCTACCATGTGTTGACATCTGCAAAATGCTGCAGACATTACCCCAGGTCATGTGTCACATCCATTTTCACCTGCTGAACAGGGTGTCGGCAGGTCATGTGTAGCATCCATTGTCACCAGCTGAACAGGGAGTCAGCAGGTCATGTGTCACAGTCACTATCACCAGATGGACAGGGAGTCAACAGGTCGTGTGTCACAGTCAGTATCACCAGATGGACAGGGAGTCAACAGGTCGTATGTCACAGTCACTATCACCAGATGGACAGGGAGTCAACAGGTTGTGTGTCATAGTCACTATCACCAGATGGACAGGGAGCCAGCAGGTCATGTGTCACAGTCACTATCACCAGATGGACAGGGAGTCAGCAGGTCATGTGTCACAGTCACTATCACCAGATGGACAGGGAGTCAGCAGGTCATGTGTCACAGTCACTATCACCAGATGGACAGGGAGTCAGCAGGTCGTGTGTCACAGTCACTATCACCAAATGAACAGGGAGTCAGCAGGCACATGAAGATATAAAGACATAAAAGAGTAGTGTAACTATGAGCCACAAGGGCCCTTCTTGGTTGCATTCTGGATACTCAACTAGTTGCTCACCCTGGAATACTGAAAAGCAAGCCCTCTATTCTTATAATGATTGTCTATGCTGTTTTTAAGGATGTTTAATGTGCTGTTGCTGAATGGTTTCTGGAAGCTGGTTCCAGTGTTCTACCACTCTGTAATTAGAAATTGGATTTTGAACCCATTTTTTTTTATATGGGGTGCTATTTGAGTAATTCCATCTCCAATAAAAGTACCTAGTGTTGAGAGTTCTTCCTTTCGATATGAATAGGAGATGGAATCAAGTCACTCATTTCATGCTAATGTAACTCCCATATATTGGTCATAAACAGGCTGTAGGTGCTAGGTGTGTATTTCATCGCAATATAGTTGAGCTTCTAGGCATATTCTAGTATGACAATTGAAACCATTTGCTATGAAAAATAATGCTGTCTTTCATCTCAGAAAACTGAAAATTCTGCATATTTCTTTTTGAGAATAAGGCTATTATTCCACTTTGGGGTGTTCACAAGATAAATTTTACATGTGTTTTACATAAATTTTACAACAACTGTTATTCATGCATTTTGTGTTTAGCAATTAGTTTCTATAGTAGTGACACAACCCCCTTATAATGTAGCCTCCCCCGACGAGGTGCCACCTTTCCGTGGTGGGGGGGATTGAGTGCCGCAAAGACCCGGCGACCACCGTACCGGCGAGGGGTGAGACCAAGAGTGCCTCACTCGTCCTTCCATCCATACGTTCCCAGTCCAATCCCAATCTCATCCCCACATCCATGTCCTTCATCTGGCCCTGCAACGCCAACTATCCCTACTATGAGCAGGAAGGGCAACTTCCCCAGTCCTGCCCACCAGCTCAGTTTTATCGGGGTAGCCGCGCCCCCTCGGCCCGTCCCCAGGGGTTGACGGAGTCCTGGAGGTTGAGGTCCCCCGTCGCACGGTGCTAGTTGTGACGGGGACCAACACACCCCTTTGGTCCTGATATCCCGGAGGGGCGGGCGGGCCCGTGGGGCCTCACGCGGGCCAAGTGGGTGGTCGCCTCGTGCTGGGGACCTGGGTTTCCCAGTGCCTGCTGGCCCGGCCGGCCGGGGTCAAGGGCGCTGCGCTGGATCCCGATCGGGGTGGTGAGTCTCTCTCCCGGCTGGGTGAAGGCGCCGCCTGCCGTATAGCTCCTCGGGCGCCTGGCGACTTCCCGTTTGAGGGACCCAGGCGTCCCCCCAGTAGGGCCCCTAAGGGGTGGGGCGCCCGAGGAGCTGAAACAAAGACTTACTACATGGCATCGGCAAAACCAAAAAACACTCCTGGTCACTCTCGCAGTGTCCAGAATAACCGCTCCCCTATGGGGGACCGGTGTCCTTTCAGCCCAGGAAGGAACTGGGACAACTCTTCGAGCCCCGAGTGCTAGTTTTTCGCAGTCCAGTGAATGAACTCTCACCCCTGTCCCCCTTTCAAAGGCGGAACGCATGTGCTAGATTTGGCGAGATCGTTCGATGCGAGAAATTGAAAGATGGTGGACTCGAAGTCGAGTTTGCGATACCGGAGCAGGCGGAAAAGGCGTCACGCTGCTCCGAACTAGTTTACAGTGTGCGCAAAGGAAACGAAACTCACAACGTGAAAATTCCAATTATAGTTGAATCACAACACAAAGAACACTTCGAGAGGACTGAAAAACTGCTTTGATCTCAGGGATGTACCGGAAGATGAGATAGTGGATGGGTTGGCAGAATTTGGAATGACTGAGGCGAAGAAGATGAAAGTGAGAAGAGGTGGAGAACTTATCCCGACCAACAATGTCATTCTGACCTTCAGCAGGACGGACTTGCCCTCTCAGATACGGGTGGGTTACATTTGTGTTAAGGTGCGACCTTTCATCCCCAACCCCATGCGATGCTTCAAATGTCAGGGATACGGCCACACAAACAAATTTTGTCGGAACCGCCCCGCGTGTGGCAGGTGTGCTTCTTTCGACCACACAGGCGAGCAGTGCACCACCGAGATACCATTCTGTGTGAACTGTGGCAGAGGACAGGATCCCCATACTTCGTTTGACCGCATCTGTCCAGTTACTCGAAGGAAAAATACATTATTTCCATCAAGTACTTACAAAAAGTCACGTTCCGCGAAGCTCGGGATCTATATGAAAAATCCCACCTGAAAGTATCATACGCCTCGACAGTTAAAAATACATCAGTCAAACAGGTTCCAGCAACAACAGGGAACACTGAACAACTTATCGCACAGCTGAGTGCTCTTCTCCGCTCTCTTGGCGTACTTGTCCCCGCCCAAACGAGACAATCTCAGCGTACACCCCCTTCCGAGGATGCAGAACGCGGTGCTTCACCAACACGGGCCCCTCAAGCGACTGCACCGGAGCCAGCCACAGGGCGAGCTCAGGAAGAGTGGAGTCTTGTCCAGCGGACCAAGCGGCCCTGCAAGCACTCCAACGCCAACCTGCAATCCTTACCATCAACCTCCACCGGCACCACCACCACCCAATCCATCTCCGAACCTTCCAAAACCACCTCTACCCGACAACCGTCGCCAGTTATTTCAAGAGGAACCGGTGCGACTTCCCGTCTGGCACCAGTCGTAGCACCTTCGGTGACCAGACCAGGGCCCAGTGTTCAGGTCCACCCGAGAGCTCCCGACATGGGGGCGTCTGGCAGAGCAGCTCGGTCTGGGTCCAGGGACCCCTCGCCGAGCGCGCGAGCCGGACAGTCGCCCACGGCGACACCCCCGCCATCGCCAACTTCCCATGCCAGTCTCACGCTAACGGCAGAGACAGGGAAGGTGATGGGCCCACCCCCCATACCACCCCGCGTGGGCGAGATGAGAGACCCGCCTACCCCGGCAACCGGACGCAAGCGGCCATCCCCGTGGACGCCATCGCCACCAGGCGTGGTAGGTTCAAGATCTTGTCAAAGGTCACCGGGTGAGAGGACACCTGTTTTACATTCATAGTACGGTACGTTCATGTTTTCATTTTGTGGAATGTGGTTTTACAATGGACATCTGGACGACGAGAGTGTCTAGCTGCGATACCGTCTGTGGTACTGTTCCATAGCTATTTTAACCCGTTCTAAATAGTTCAACTGCGGACAATTTTACAATGGAACTGTAGGGGGCTGAGGACCAGTGAAGAAGACCTCCAGGTGCTGTCAAACCGCCACTGTCCGGCGGTCATCTGTCTCAAAGAAACGAGGTGACGCCGAACTACTATAACCTAAAATGCTACTAAGTATTTCGTAAGGACACTCCCTCAGACACCGTAGCACACGGTGGAGTGTTGCTGGCTGTCCACCATAGTGTGACTGCACAAAGATTGGTGCTGCACGCCAAGCTGCAGGTCGTTGCTGTAAGAGTGCATTTTAATCATCGTCCTATGTCTATCTGCTCACTGTACCTGCCACCCAGTGTTGGATTCCCTTCTACTGAACTCCGGCGCCTGATGTCAGCGTTGCACCACCGGTATTACTACTAGGTGATTTTAACGCTCACCACACAGTATGGGGATGCGACGACGTTAATGCACGGGGTCGGTGTTTGGAGTCGATACACGATGCATCCTTGTGCATTCTTAGTTCTGGAACACCGACGCACCTTACGCTGCCTTCTGGCCATGCCTCTGCCCTAGATCTTAGTTTGTGCAGCCCTGAGCTCGCACAATTTTTTAGCTTGTCTGTGGCCGACGACCCTCTGGGGAGTGACCACTTTCCGGTGTGGCTGGGTTACGAGGATGGCGCGGTACTCGGGACCAGACCATGCCGGTGGAATTTTAAGAAGGCAGACTGGGCAGGATATGAGACGCGACTAGAGGAGACTTTGAGGCCTGGTGTCACCCCCATGTCTGTGGAATCACTCACCAACCTGCTTGTGCAGACCGCGACTGAGTTTATCCCTCGCACATCTGGCACTCCCCGTCGCGCACCAGTTCCATGGTGAACGGAAGAGTGTCGTCAGGCAATTCGGGCAAGGCGACGCGCCTTCAGAGCTTTCGACTGAAGGAGTAGTACGGAAAATCTCATCGCCTTCCGGCAGGCTCGAGCCAATGCTAGACGCACTATCCAGGACGCTAAGAGGGTCTCATGGAGGAATTATGTGGACAAACTGAATCGCTCCACACCCATATCTCAGGTCTGGTCTCGACTTAAGCGTATTGCCGGTAAATACAGCTCCACACCTCTGCCATTACTACGAGTTGCCGGCCGAGACATCACCCAGCCGGTCGACGTGGCAAACGAGATGGCTCGCACAATCTCGAACAGATGTAGGTGCTACAGTGATGACGACCTGTTCACACGTCACAAAGCCACTTGCGGAGACAGCCACTGAACCTTTTACTTCTGAACGTATTAAGTTACAACGAGCCATTCACGCTAGCTGAGCTTAGTTCCGCTATTGCGACCCTTCGGAGCGTATCCGAAGGCGACGACCAAATACACAACGACATGCTTAAACATCTTCCAGCATGTACACTTGATGCCGTACTGGCAACGCTGAACCGATTGTGGAAGAAAGGAGATTTCCCACCCACTTGGCGTGAGGCCATTATGATCCCAATATTAAAGCCCGGAAAAAACAGCGTAGACCCGGGAAACTACCGACCAATATCACTCGCATCATCACTTTGTAAGCTCATGGAGAAGATGGTGAACGTGCGTCTGACCTGGTTTCTTGAACGACATGGCATTTTAAACAACGCACAGTGTGGTTTTAGGACAAACCGCAGCACCATTGACTATCTTTTAGCCCTTGATACAGTGGTACGTGCAGCATTCCAGCAAAACCGTCACATTGGTGCAGTGTTTTTCGACATCCACGGAGCGTACGACACCACCTGGCGTTACGGCATACTGATGAAGGTCTTCAAATGTGGAATTCGTGGATCCATGGGCCTCTTCCTCCAGAACTTTCTGTCGAGGCGTTTGTTTCGTGTTCGGATCGGAAGCTGTATGTCGGATTGGTACCCACACACAGAAGGGGTACCACAGGGAAGTGTGTTGAGCGTGGCGTTGTTCACCATCATGATCAACGATATATGCGAATCCATTCCGCGTAATATCGGTAGATCACTGTTCGCACATCCACTGCACCGGCAATGGCACGGCAGCCTCAGTTAGTTATTTGGGTTTTATGGCACATCAACTGCAGTGGTTATACAGCGCCCATATGGCAGCTTCAGTTGGCGGTAGCATGCTTGGAGAGGTGGAGCTCCAAGAACGGGTTTCGGTTTTCTGTCTCAAAAACTGTAGGAATGCATTTCTGCCGGCGCCGCAGAAGCTGCCCAGACCCTGCTCTCCAGCTGTATGGGCAGCCAACTCCCTTCCAGCGCGCTGCCAGGTTTCTGCGAGTTACTTTTGACGCTCGTCTCAGTTACAAGGAACATTTTAAAACACTCCGAGAGAAGTGTTTTACATCGCTCAACCTTCTGAAGATGGTTGCGTCACGTCCTACGGAGGAGACAGGAAAACTATGCTTCTACTGTACCGTTCTCTCGTTCGTTCAACACTCGAGTACGCATGTTTTATATATGACAGCGCTTGCACAACGAGCAAGCGATCACTGGATGTGGTACACCTTTCGGCGCTCCGAATCGTGACCGGAGCTTTCCGCACTTCACCTTCTGTGAGCCTTCTGGCTGAAGCCCACGAGCCACCACTCTCGCTCCGTCGCGAAATGCTCGGGATGCGCTACGCGTGTAAAGTGCGCCAATTTCCAGATCATCCTGCGTATACTTACATATTCTACCACCGCTTGATTGCAACATTCGAACGAGCACGCATCACGCATGGCACCTCCTTTTGCGTCAGAATGCGCAGACTCTTCGAAGATAGCGATATTCGATTGCGGGGAATTATGCGGGTCGGTTTTCCACAAACACCGCCTTGGCAGGTGGGCCATCCAACAATTGACATGTCGCTCTCCGTGATGAAGAAAGCACATGCTACACCGCACGACCGTTTGTCACATGCCCTAGAACACATAGCCTCTTTTGACGGATACGTCCAGATTTATACAGACGGATCAAAGTCAGGTACTGGCGTTGGCAGTGCATTTGTAATTGGTCCAATGTCGAGATCTTTTTCACTGCCACCCCATGCAACGGTATATGTGTCAGAGATGGTTGCCATCATCAAGGCCCTCAGTTATATCGAAGTAAGACCGGAAGACTCGCATGCTATTTTTACTGATTCCCTCAGTAGTCTGGGCGCTAAAGCAGTTCAATTCACCTGATCCCATCGTACAGGACGTCTTACGGCTTCTCAGATCACTAACACATGCTGGAAATTCTGTTAACTTCTGTTGGTTTCCAAGCCATGTCGGCATCGTGGGAAACGAGGCAGCGGATGCTGCTGCGAAACGTGCAGCCCAAGCCCTATACCAGCGATTTATGCTGCTCCCAGCGAGAGAATATCGCCGTACAATCATGACCTTTGTTTCTTAAAAAAATGGCAGTATACCTGGGACACGTTGCTGGATAACAAACTACGAGCGATAAAACCATGCCTCGGAGAATGGACCTCATCCTACCGCCGGACGAGACGTGAAGAGGTCGTGCTCTGCCGTCTTCGGCTCGGACACACTCACCCAACACACCACCATCTAGTCTGTGACAAGTTGCCAAGTTGCCTATCTACTCTGTGACGACAGGCCAAGTTGCCCTCGATGTCGCGCACCACTGTCTGTGCGTCACGTCTTGGTCTCGTGCCCTCTGCTCGCCGATGACCAAAGACGGTTTTTTGGAGCCGCACAGTTTCTGTCACTCTGCGACCTCATTTGTGACTGCTCGCGCGCGGTAACTTCTGGACAACTGTTTCGCTTTTTATCGGATGTTAACTTCAGAGCGATTTACACACCTCACTGACGTATAGCACTATACGCTCGGAACCGCCACATGTCATTTCAACTGATTTTCACTTGCACTTGATCTTGCTGTTCCACTGTTTCACTGATGTTCCTTCCGTTTCAATGTTCCACTGATGTTTGCCCGCGCTTGCTCTTTCTTTTTCTGTTCCGCTGGTGCTACTCCCGTTTCACTGTTTCCCTGATGTTACTCACGTTTCACTGTTTCACCAATGTTTTCTTGTGCTTGCTCTTTTTCTTTGATTGTTTCACTGATGATATCTGCACGTATTCTGAATGGTGGTGTACTACTGTTGGCACCAATCATCAAAAGCTATCAATCTAACATCGTAATGGGCGCTGTATGACCGAAGCAGTCGATGCGCCCCTAAGCCCAAATAACCAATCAATTATAATGTAGCTCTAATGTACACAGTGCCCAATTTCTCTAATGTACACAGTGCCCAGACAACTTTTCTTGTCAAGTGGGGGTTAATGAGGAAAATATGTCAAATATATGGTATGACGAACATATCACAATTTTAATTGAAATGCAAACAATCCAGCTTCCGGCAAGATATTCTGCCATCCAAAGAGGAAGAATGCTTTTGCATTCATACTAAACAATGCCCGCTGTGTGCATTAACATACACAAGCACACATGTTTTGTTCAAATACAAACTTAATGAGATAAGTTCTTATTATAGAACCTCTATATATTCCAAGAACCAGACTTGCTGTTCAAATAAGGACAGAGTCTTGGTTTTCCACCTCAGGGTGCTAGCATTGCATAAACATTAGATGTGAGTATAGTGATTCCAGTTTCTGTTGCTATAGCTGAATGATAAAATGTTTATGGAAGTTAATTCAGCAAGTAAAATATGTGTTTATGGGATATCAATGGGTCAAAGTGGTTAGATGCTGATTTCAGCACATTTTTGTCTATTTATTTTCTATTTATTGGACACATCACAGAAAATGTGGTGGATGCACCATCTATACAGTCTTTACAGTACGCGGGATGACCACCAAGCTACATAGGAATCCTTAATGCCATACTATCAAAATCACCACATCTTGAACTTTTGGAATTTGGCAAGGTATGGCAGTGGGTCAAAGGCCAGTTCAATGATTACAAATGCCTGGAACACTGTCATGTAATTATATAGACTGACACACAATCATCATGCAGCACATTTTTAGTGAGGCTGTCTATTCTAGATGAACTGATAGCAATCTGCCGACAAACATATGGCAATGTCAACCTCAGAAGCCCGTCTGCAAAGTATGACAGTTTTGGTCAGATTCAACCATTGAACAGCGCCATGAGATGGTGTACAGTCTAGTGTACACAGTACATCATACAATGAGTGTGATGTTCAATGCCTGGCTTGGTCCTTGAAATATACAGAACTTTCGGAATGCACACAGTTTTGCAAACATGGGGAGGGGTAATTGTCATAGTGCCGCTCAGTTGAACAGCTAACTAAACAGTATATAGAAAAGGGGTGTCGGTTACACAATTACACCGATAAGTCGCATTAGAGCCCTGAGAGCCCTGTAGGGTGAAAGTGCTCCGGGAAGACTCCGTCAGGGAACCACGCCTTTTTGATGATGGGCGGGAGGTCTTTGGGTGCCCATACGACGCATTCAACTCCTAGGTCACATAGCGTGGACAACATACCACGCCAATTAGTGACGGGCGGATTCGGTATTCCCTCCGCTGTGGGACTCGAACCCTCGACCTTGCGACCAACAGTGCAGCGCGCTACCGACTGAGCCACCGACCATTTTCCTTTCGCTTGTGAGGAAATTTAGTCATGGATAGTGTTGCACACAAACGCTCGTTCAAAAACGCAAATTGTTGCGTGCTACTGAAAATGAATGTGATCAGTCCATGAGCAACCAATGTTCACTGCGAAAGGATATCAGAGTTGGACCGTAAAGGTAGCGAACAATCACCACCATTTTCGTTTCATTTGTGATTTGCTGCGTTATGTCCTACCCGAATTTCCAGGTTGGCGCCAATTGGGTTTATCAGCTTAATCAACAGCGGTCGGGATGCCGGCGATAATCCAACCATCTATGACATTTTTAAGCCCAAAGATGGAACCGTCGCAGTGCGCGTATGCGAATGGTCTCGCGACCATCGCGACCTTTGTCCACGTTAGATCTCAAGCTCATGGTCTGACTCTGACCCCATATCAAAATACGCGATGCCGATTTCAGATGACTCGACCCCCGTTGCAACAGAATAGGTCCCCCTATTCTGTTGCAACAGTGCTCGAGTTGCAAGGAGAAGGTCTCGGCAGCCCAGGCCTCAGGCTACCGAGGCGGTGAGCGGCTGGTGCTCACCAGGCGACGCCGCCCACGGTGGAGCAGGTCATGAGTGGCGGCCGGTCGGGTTGGCGAGCCGCCACACCTTGCGTACTGCGAGGCCGGGCGGTGGGCACGCTCCGGTACCGTTAGCCGCGTGCTGTCGGTCGGCCGCGGCGGCGGGTCTTGAGCGGCGAGCTGGCCGTCGCCGGGCGACCACTGCCGAGAGATGGTGATCGATGTGTGGAGCTCGGCTGTCGTGTGTTTCTGTAGCGGACCGACGAGCCGTCTGGACTGTCGGGTAGGCTATATGATCACCATGGTCGATGCACCCTCAAGTCTAAATAACTAGCTGACTGTCGTCGAGCCGCGTGGACGAGTGCGGCGGCGTGTGCTCCCTATCCAGACACCGCGGGCCGCTCGGGGTCGCGGTTTTGGTGGTCGGTGTCGTGCGTGCAGGCGGCGCCGGATGTGGCTCCCGCGCTCCGCGGCTCCGCGGCTCCGCTCGCCCGTCCGACCGGCGACGACGCGGCGATGTGGTGGGCCTCCATCCCACCAACTGACATATGGTTAGCAGCCGTCCCACCAATGGTCCAATGGTCATGTGGTTGGTCGCCGTCCCGCCAATGGCTGTGGTGGTATTGGCCGCTGTCCCGCCAATGGCTGTGGTGGTGGTATTGGCAGCTGTCCCGCCAATAGCTGTGGCGGTGGTATTGGCCGCTGTCCCGCCAATAGCTGTGGCGGTGGTATTGGCCGCTGTCCCGCCAATAGCTGTGGCGGTGGTATTGGCCGCTGTCCCGCCAATGGCTGTGGTGATATTGGCCGCTGTCCCGCCAATGGCTGTGGTGGCATTGGCCGCTGTCCCGCCAATGGCTGTGGTGGTGGTATTGGCCGCTGTCCCGCCAATGGCTGTGGTGGTGGTATTGGCCGCTGTCCCACCAATGGTCGTGGTCATACCGACATTAGCTGTGACCAATACTGGATGTCTCACAAAACTAGGGAGGGGGTTCCGTGTCTTAAATGGTCAAACCGAATAGGGAAAATGACAAATTGTCAGGGTGCCGACCCATCCGGGATCGCCAGCCACGGCTGTAATGTGATCGGTGTCGCGGTCACTGCTGCCGCTGCGCCTGTGGTAGCGCTGATGAGCCGGGACTGCCGGGCGCCGCCGCCACAGGCTGGGCTGCCGGCGCCGACAGGGAGCCGCCGGCAGCGCGCCGCTGTCGGCCCACTGATTGGCACCGACACGGCCTTCCGGTGTAGTCGATGGGCGCCGCCTGGTGTGTGTCGGCCGGCGGCGCCCCGACCGCTGCACCACTCGACCGGCCCGACAGTTGCTGGCTCTCGCGACATGTCGACTGGTCTGGTCGTGTGGCGTCGCCGATATCTCGCGCCGGTTGGCCTGGAGCGAAGAGCAGCGCCAGGTGGGACTCGAGCCTTTCGGTTGGAAGACCAGAATCCCACCAATGCATTGGTGGGATTCTCATGTAGTCTATGGCCATGCACGACCCCCCCTGATTTTCCGTCGGCGGACATCAGCCGCCGTGGCGCTAATGCCAGTCACTTCGCTGCGTTGACCCGTGCTGTGACTTCGGCTGCGCTGGGATGTGGTGGTC
Organism: Imbricaverruca yamaguchii; assembly: GCA_034440575.1. NCBI lineage: Eukaryota > Metazoa > Arthropoda > Thecostraca > Neoverrucidae > Imbricaverruca > Imbricaverruca yamaguchii. The sequence goes on along the minus strand of JAOTOL010001510.1, from coordinate 1,268,960 downwards.
ACTTCACTGGACTGACCCGCGCCGTGACCTCTGCTGTGCTGGGCTGTAGCGATGACGATGCTGTACACCGGTCGACAGCTGTCCTTTGCTTGCCTGCCGAGCATGGGACAAGACATGGGAACCCCTGAGATCAAACCAGCGTAGTTTTGTTTAGTTTATTTACGTATCACTTACGGACATGTGCACCCAGTGACGGGTGCCGTGGGGCAGGTGGATAATCGAGTGTGGTCATGTTGTCAGCGTAGTCAACGAAGATTAAACATGGAGTAGCAAAATATTTACCCAACCAGACATGGAATCGGATAAGCATCGAAATCCAAAACTATATGTTTCAAAAATGTTCCGACACCTCCCGCTCTTTTCATCTCAAGGCATAGCCTATGTCGTCATAGCCTATGTCCATAGCATGCAAAAATTGCGGAGATGTAAATATGGCGCGTCAGACAGTCAGACTAGCCTCGGAGTATGCCAACTGTAAACAATATTACATTTATGCGTTTCAAGGACATTCGTTTATTTGTTTATTTTTTATTGTCCACTATCTCCAACAGCATACTGTGCCCTTTACAGGAGAAGTCGGAAGCTAACAACGAATTCGGGGTGAGAATATGGAGCTGGCATTGCTACGCAGTCATAGGTTGGGTTGGTAGCGAAATTTGGCCCAGACAAGTCTATCACAGAGTGATAAAACTACAGCAAACACAACCTGATCGAACCTGACCTACCCTGAGACCTATGGATGTTTAATTGCCTGCAACTTATAGATGATCAATAACTATGGCTTACGGAAGTTGGAGCAACTAAAGATCCGTGGGAGCCAGGTGACTGCAGTCAGCGCGCTCTTAAGCCGAAATCATCAATCAACTAAGGCTCCTAAAATGTATTGTGTTCGATCACCGAATGCCTATTGCTGTTCGATATGTATGTTTATACAATTATCCATTTCATATTTATCCCCTTCAATGGCTATCTGAGTCGATATTTTGATGCACATATGCCCATATCCAAATCAGCGATAAAATAATGACTTTCAGGTATGAGATCTCAAAACCAGTACAGTAGCATATCAAATTAGATCATGCAATTATGTTTCTTAAACACCTTTTCAGGTCTGAGTTATAGGCGCAATATCACTATTGCACTCAGAAAGCCCAAATAACAAACAAACAAACAAATACCTTCTCTGTCATTGAAGCTCAACTTTGACCCCGTACCACACTTATAAATGTAACTCTTTTCGCTTGTTTTTGCCATCCTTAAATTATGGATATCAACGAAACGTATCAAAATATCTATACAGCTATGCAATATATAATGCAGCTGGCATTATATAGCAGATATCCTTGTATAGCATACTAATAAATAAGATTGCGTAAGAGGTGATGTCTTTCCCTGTAATTGTGCAATGAGATGTTCGTATATCATGATCGGTAATGGTGAACATAAACATCATACTTGTAAACGAGATACTGTTAGAAATGAGGCATGAAGACTTCATAAGCACACATCAACAAGCACGATCAACATTTGATTTGAAAGGATGCCGATTGGGTATTCAGGATGGTGGTGGTTATTGGTTTATACCACACGTCGGCCGTTGAGTCATGATGCGTCACCAATCTCTCACTCCGATTGGTCGCGGGCGAAGAGTAGCGATAAGTGAGACTCGAACCCAAAATCTTTCGATTGTGAGACAGGAAACTTACCCCCAGACTACTCGTCCCCCGAGTGTTCAGGAAGGATGCTTTATTTTGCTATATTCCACCTGACTAAACAAATGATTTATCCCTGATCTCGGTCCTTGTCTATCTCATTGCAAATTAACTTCATTTGGTGATCGCCGTTCGATGTTACGGGTTCAGTGTTTATCCCGCGGGCGTTTGGCGGCACGACATTGCACGCCATTATCCTGCCTAACCAACCGGATGAGAACGCTCACTGGTCGCGCGGCCAACGTTGGTGTCACTCATCTCGCGCGTCGATTCGGCGCCAAAGCTGGCCGGCTGCGGCTGAGGTGCGCAGTTGCGCGGCTCACGCGACAACGCCGCAGCGGCGTGCCGGCGAGAGGTGGCGCTCGGCTCGTGTCGGCTGGCGGCTGGCGGCTGGCGGTCAGTGCAGTGGCGCCGCCGCCGCCGAACACGTGACTGGGCGGCACGCGCTCGGCCGCCGCCATGGCCGCTGGACACACGGCGCGGCGCAGATAGCCCTGTTGACATTGGCGGCGCCGCCAGCGTCATGTGAGCGCCACTAGCAGGCGCCGGCTGACCCGGTCGGGCCGCCGCTGCGCTGGGTCAAGGTCGAGCCCGCCGACAAATATGGGGCGCGGCTGGGCAGGCTGCTGTCTGACCTGGACGGTGGTGCCGTGCGTGCTCTGTCGTCGAGACTGGGCTGCACCGTTTGTGCCTTATCAGATAATCTGTCAATTGTCGATTGCTGCGGGGATTGTGTTGCGTGGACTGACTTGTGTTGCATAGGCCGCGCTGTGCGGGCTGTGTTGCATAGGCCGCTCTGTGCAGGCTGTGTTGTGTAGGCTGCTCTGTACGGGCTGTGTTGTATAGGCCGCGCTGTGCAGTCTGTTGTATGGGCCGCTCTATGCGGGCTGTGTTATATAGGACGCGCTGTGTGGCCTGTGTTATATAGGCCGTGCAGTGCGGGCTGTGTTGTATGGGCCGCGCTGTGGGGGCTATGTTGTATGGGTCGCGCTGCAGTGTAAAATAATTGACCATGTGGCCTGGAAATTCAAAGTTAATGGAATTGTGTTATTTCATCATTGTCTTAGGTTTTTACCATTTTGCCACATGTTTGGGCAGTCATTATACACACGACTGCTAAATAATGTAAAATGCATGTGACTGAAGTGAAAGGCATTCCGCTTTTTTAATCCTTCAGTGGCGATCGTTTATTTTCTTCCAATCTTTCACTATTACCAAGCAACTTCTTTCTTCATCCACACAGTTAATGGTGAAGTAATTTTAGGACACTGCCGCGCTGTGCGGGCTGTGTTATATAGGCCGTGCAGTGCGGGCTGTGTTATATAGGCCGTGCAGTGCGGGCTGTGTTATATAGGCCGTGCAGTGCGGGCTGTGTTATATAGGCCGTGCGGTGCGGGCTGTGTTATATAGGCCGTGCAGTGCGGGCTGTGTTATATAGGCCGCGCAGTGCGTACTGTGCAGGTGACAGCTCCCTGGCGCATACGCGTGAGCTACCCTGCTTCAGAAGACTCGCTTGTGCAGCATTTATCAAGGGACGCCCACCTTCGGGGCGTCCGCGTGTCCGCCGGGAGCTGACATTGCACGGGGCCCGACTGGTTACGGCTGTTGCGGGGCCCGGCCGGACCATCCGCTGCAGTCGGCTCAGTTCGTGCGCCAGTGTTTACAGCCCATTTTCCGTCGACGCCGAATCGCCGTCCTATTGACCGGAGGAGACACCTGTCACTGGACCTGGCGACCACGCCCTGCCACCTATCCTACCGTCTGGTCACCTGTCTCAAGCCACGCCCCGCCGCCCCTGTCCTGTCGGTCACCTGTCGCGTGCCACTCCCCGCCGCCCCTGTCCTGTCTGGTCACCTGTCGCGTGCCACTCCCCGCCCCCATGTCCTGTCTGGTCACCTGTCGCGTTCCATTCCCCGCCGCCCCTGTCCTGTCTGGTCACCTGTCACGTGCCGCTCCCCGTCGCCCCTGTCCTCTTGTCGGTCATCTGCCGCATGCCACTCCCCGCCGCCCCTGTCATGTCTGGTCACCTGTCTTGTGCCACGCCCTGCTGCCCGTATCCTCCCGTCGGTCACCTGTCGCGTGCCACTCCCCGCCCCCATGTCCTGTCTGGTCACCTGTCGCGTGCCACTCCCCGCCGCCCCTGTCCTGTCTGGTCACCTGTCTTGTGCCACGCCCTGCTGCCCGTATCCTCCCGTCGGTCACCTGCCGCGTGCCACTCCCCGCCGCCCCTGTCCTGTCTGGTCACCTGTCGCGTGCCACTCCCCGCCCCCATGTCCTGTCTGGTCACCTGTCGCGTGCCACTCCCCGCCGCCCCTGTCCTGTCTGGTCACCTGTCTTGTGCCACGCCCTGCTGCCCGTATCCTCCTGTCGGTCACCTGCCGCTTGCCACTCCCCGCCGCCCCTGTCCTGTCTGGTCACCTGTCGCGTGCCACTCCCCGCCCCCATGTCCTGTCTGGTCACCTGTCGCGTGCCACTCCCCGCCGCCCCTGTCCTGTGTGGTCACCTGTCGCGTGCCACGCCCTGCTGCCCGTATCCTCCCGTCGGTCACCTGTCGCGTGCCACTCCCCGCCGCCCCTGTCCTCCCGTCGGTCACCTGCCGCGTGCCACTCCCCGCCGCCACTGTCCTGTCTGGTCACCTGTCGTGTACCACGCCCTGCTGCCCGTATCCTCCCGTCGGTCACCTGCCTCGTGCCACTCCCCGCCGCCCCTGTCCTGTCTGGTCACCTGTCGTGTGCCACGCCCCGCCCCCATGTCCTGTCTGGTCACCTGTCGTGTGCCACTCCCCGCCGCCCCTGTCCTGTCTGGTCACCTGTCGTGTGCCACGCCCTGCTGCCCGTATGCTCTCTTCGATCACCTGTCACGTGCCACGCCCCGCCCCCATGTCCTGTCGGTCACCTGCCGCGTGCCACTCCCCGCCGCCCCTGTCCTGTGTGGTCACCTGTCGCGTGCCACGCCCTGCTGCCCGTATGCTCTCTTCGATCACCTGTCACGTGCCACTCCCCGCCCCCATGTCCTGTCTGGTCACCTGTCGTGTGCCACTCCCCGCCGCCCCTGTCCTGTCTGGTCACCTGTCGTGTACCACGCCCTGCTGCCCGTATCCTCCCGTCGGTCACCTGTCGCGTGCCACTCCCCGCCGCCCCTGTCCTCCCGTCGGTCACCTGCCGCGTGCCACTCCCCGCCGCCACTGTCCTGTCTGGTCACCTGTCGTGTACCACGCCCTGCTGCCCGTATGCTCTCTTCGATCACCTGTCACGTGATTTAACAACGCCTGCCGGTCACACCCTCCAGCTTTATCTTGGCCACTTGACACATGCCTTGCGTTCGGTGACATGAAATATATGTATGCATACATACATACATACATACATACATACATACATTCATACATACATGCATACATACATACATACATACATACATACATACATATGCATATATATATCAATGATATTTACTTTTTTTGCGTCTCAAACATCACTACTGTCCCACAATTACGTAAACAAACCGTTTCCACATATAATGTCTGGCACATGTGTTCCAATTATGTCTGGACTGCTTCCGAACGTCCACAATCACCTTTTCCATTCGATATTATCCCAGCTCACACACGCATCAGGGTACCGTCGGACTTCGGTTCGGTGCCCACTTTCACACTCGGTCGTTACGTGATGATGTGTAAGATCGCTCTCCCTGTCTGTGGACTCAGGGACGGCTCAGACCTGCCCTGGTGTCACTGACCCTGCCCGGACCGACCTACCCTCCTCTGTCCCTGTCGTGGAGACACGTGGACGACTCGCACCTGCCCTGGTGTCACTGACCCCGCCCAGACCGACCCAACCGCCTCTAGCCCAGCAGTGTTGGTCGACCTTTGCGCCCCGCCGGCAGCGCTCTGAGCCCTGGCAGATTCGAACCGATAAGGCGGGCAGACGCCACTGTACCACCACTGTACCGCTACCGTGCCGCCCCTGTACCGTCACCGTACTGTATACAATAAAGACGCCAGGTCACTTGAGCTAATTTCCTTATGGCAATGCAGTGGCGGTACAGTGGCTTTCGCAACCGTACCGCCACTGTGCGGCCGTTGTGCCGCCATTGCACCGCCACTGTACCGCCACTGTACCGCCATTGTACCGCCATTATACGGCCGTTGTGCCGCAATGGTACCGCCACTCTACCGCCATTGTACCGCCATTGTACCGCCACTGTACCTCCATTGTACCGCCATTGTACCGCCACTGTACCGCCACTGTACCGCCACTGTACCGCCACTGTACCACCACACACGCTGCTGCAGTTGTTCGGCCGCAACAGTTGCCCGGTCGATACGGCGCCCGGTTCTGAGCTGCGTGGGATGACATCACATCTTAGTGCGCGCCTGGGCAGGGGTCGTGTTAGATTCGGATACGACGGATCAGTGACCGCGGATACGCCTGGTAGTGACTGGCGCACAACTGCTGTATCATTGTATTGTATATTATGACCATTTATGGCTAGTTATGTATCATACGAGCATATGCAACGTTATGCTTGAACCGTGGGTGTAGCTCCCTATTAGCTTTCAGATTCCATGAACCAATATCTTGTGGTTCCAAAATTTGCACGTAATCCAACACCTATTATAACTTTCTTTGGGCCTCTAACGTAGCTTTGACTTCGTTGACGGACATGTTTAGTATGATTGCATTCGTGCGTCTTACTTTTACAACACTCAATTCTGGCATTATTATCGTGGAAGTGCTTTGCTTTTGAACCATATTTTTCCCATCTGGTCACTTATTTCCGTAATATTGTTTTTTTTTTGTCGGTGCCATGGCTGGTTTTTACGTCCTGGGTTCAAAACCTCCGCGTTAAATCAAACCTAACCCTCTAAGTAAAATTAATTCCAGGACACTTCCATAAACCTCTGGAGCTTTTAGTGTTATCTCTGTGATATTCCATGCGAAAAATTAGCTCAAGTGACATTGCGTCTTTATTTTTTTTATCGGGGAGGAACTATGTGGTAAACTTGATGCGGTTGGTGGACTTCCACGGTGTCCGTGGGCTGGCATTGACCGATGACGCTGCCACAGACTGACGTGGTGACGTTCGTGGGCTGGCATTGACCGATGACGCTGCCACAGACTGACGTGGTGACGTTCGTGGGCTGGCATTGACCGATGACGCTGCCACAGACTGACGTGGTGACGTTCGTGACCTGGAATTGAGTAATATCCCTGCAGCAAACTGATGGAGTGGGCTGCATATTGACCGATGCCCCTGCGGCAGGCTGACGCAGTAGGCTGTATATTGACCGATGCCCCTGCGACAGGCTGATACAGTGGGCTGTATATTGACCGATGTCCCTGCGGCAGGCTGATACAGTGGGCTGTATATTGACCGGTGCTCCTGCGGCAGGCTGATGCAGTGATGTGCCTGGGGCGGGATTCAGCGTCCAGCGCCAGGTAGATGGTGGTCATCAGCCCGGGACGCGGCCCCGGGTCCTGGCCTCGCCAGCCGCTCACCGACACGCTCATCGACACCACCGAGCCGGCCAAGATGGTGTCGCGCGCCACGCTCATCTGCCGGCCCAACTCGCACCCGTTCCAGGTGAGCACGCACCCCGCACACCGCACACCGCACACCGCACACCGCACACCGCACACCGCACACCGCACACCGCACACCGCACACCGCACACCGCACACCGCACACCGCACACCGCACACCGCACACCGCACACCGCACACCGCACACCGCACACCGCACACCGCACACCGCACACCGCACACCGCACACCGCACACCGCACACCGCACACCGCACACCGCACACCGCACACCGCACACCGCACACCGCACACCGCACACCGCACACCGCACACCGCACACCGCACACCGCACACCACACCGCACACCGCACACCGCACACCGCACACCGCACACCACACCGCACACCGCACACCGCACACCGCACACCGCACACCGCACACCGCACACCGCACACCGCACACCGCACACCGCACACCGCACACCGCACACCGCACACCGCACACCGCACACCGCACACCGCACACCGCACACCGCACACCGCACCGCACACCGCACACCGCACACCGCACACCGCACACCGCACACCGCACACCGCACACCGCACACCGCACACCGCACACCGCACACCGCACACCGCACACCGCACCCCACTGACGCGTGTGTGGCCGGCTGGGCAGCAGACCGGGCCCGTCTTGGGCCGAGAGTGGCGTACGAGCTGCGAATTCGGATCCAGGCGTCTCGGGGATTGCTATCGGTAGACACACGTGCACCTCCAAGCCTCCGGACAGGGAACACTTGGGTCGTAGCATGACTGAAAGCAATTCTGAACTTACCGTGAATTAAATGCATTTTTCTCAGAGCGCCTCATAATGGGTAGAAGTGGGTGCATCCACTAAATCCAGCTTCTACATCATACTCCACCACCAGGACGCAAAGCCGCGCATAGAAACATCTCGTACTATCATCTGTGCAAAACCACATGGTCATGGAGACAGTTTTACCAGTGCATGACCGTCGGACACATACCTTTTTAGTTCGGTTTTGTATATTTAAAATATGTTTGTTTAATATGGATGGGTACGGTGCTAAGTGCCCCAGCAGCGGTTCGATATACCGAATGCTCTTGACAGACGCTGGCGCTGTTTGATATGGACAGAGGCGGCGCCAGACGCTCTAATAGTGGCTCGATGTGCTGAGTGCTGCCGCCAGTCGCTGGCGCTGTTTGATATGGACAGAGACGGCGCCAGGCACTCCAGTGGCTCAATGTGCTGAGTACCGCCATTCCGGTGCTGGCGCTCACTTTCGACCCCTTGAGTGTTTCGCATTGTGCTGAACGGCGGTGCTGCGAGGCAAATCGGTTCAGTTCCCTATGCGTGTTGGCACACAAAGCGTATGGTAGGTTGCCATTTCATGAGTCCGAAGCCACTAAATGTACCAACTGCACCTTTGACGTGATAAGGTGCGCGGCTGCAGTGGTGCCGGTGGGGAAGTGGCGGGCTGCAGCAGCGCCGGCCGGCCGGTGGCGGGCTGCAGTGGTGCCGGCCGGGAGGCGGCGGGCTGCAGTGACGGGCTGTAGTGGTGCCGCCCGGGGAGTGGCCGGCTGCAGTGGTGCCGGTGGGGAAGTGGCGGGCTCCAGTGGCGACGGACGGGAAGTGGCGGGCTGCAGTGGCGGGCTGCAGTGGCGACGTACGGGAAGTGACGGGCTCCAGTGGCGACGGACGGGAAGTGGCGGGCTGCAGTGGCGGGCTGCAGTGGCGACGGACGGGAGGCGGCGGGCTGCAGTGGCGACGTACGGGAAGTGACGGGCTCCAGTGGCGACAGACGGCCGGCCGATGCTGTGCTTGCTGCTTACTGTTCAGTTCGCCAGCCGCGGCCGCAGTGGCGCCAGCCGACTGAGCGTCAGCGACGCGTGCCGTCTGCCGGCTGGAGGCTGTGACAAGTAACGGTGCGTCACAGATCGGGAGAGGGGAAGGGGACACAGGACAGCGCTGGTTGTTACAAGTGTGCTGATAGTGCGTCACAGATCTTGGGAAGGAAGGTCGGCACATAAAAGCGCCGGCTGCTACCGCTTCCGCGCATCTGACCGTCCGGACTATGAAACCGACAACACTGACGCCGTCCCGAGTCAGGTGTTCGATGACTATGACTGTCCGTATCTCTGTCTGTCTGGTGCTTCTGAATCCGTATATATATATATATATATATATATATATATATATATATATATATATATATATATATATGTATGTATATATATATACAACATATTAATTCCGTTCTCAATTCATTCATCCATTCATTTATTCCTTCATTCCTTTATTTATTCATTCATTTATTCATGCATTCATTCATTCATTCATTCATTCATTCATTCATTCATCCATCCATCCATCAACCCACTCATTCATTCATTCATTCATCCTTCACGTCACATCCCATCACATCACATCACCATATGCGTCTTTGATGAATGGTCTCATTAATGGATCCAAATAGATGAAAGTTCAGATGAGGTCCATTGGAATGAAGGCCCAATTCCAAAGTTCATGAAAGTCCAAATCGACATCATGACGGCTTGCCTAGAGCATGCGACTGCGTGTGGTTTGGATGTGAGGTCGGTGGGCTGGCGCGTCTGTTCTGTCGATTGCGCGTGTGACGCCGCCAAACGGTGCTGACAGGAGCGACACCTGGCGCTGGAGAAGCCAGAGAAGATCGGCAGGTCGGTGGCACGCGCCCGCGCCGCACCCAACAATGCCATCTTCGACTGCAAGGTGCTCTCGCGCAACCATGCGCTCATCTGGTTCGACAAGGGAAAGGTAGGCACGCTTGGATGGCCTGTGCGCGGTGGAAAAAAAGCGGTGCGATGCGGCATAAAATAAGGCTGCCTCTTATCGGATCTCTTTCCACTCGATTCAGGAAGTTACAGGGATGTCTGTCTCATCCCTGTAACTTCCCTCATTTTTTCGCCAGCAATGGAATTCCACCTTGTAATGGATAACAGTATTGTGCTGCATAGCCTGTGTAGTCAATGTGCCCCTAAACCCAAGATAAGGTTATTGTGATTGTGTTCATGTAAATTTCCGTCAACCAAGCAGCGCCACCATCATACTGTAGGTGGTCGTTAGCCGCCGTTTGCAACGCAGGCAATTTGACGTACCCTTTGAAACTGACATACATTACTATATTTAACGTCGCCTATGCCTCCTTCCACGATCTTCTGTTTCTCCTTCGTTTAACTTTGTGATTGTCAAGCTGTTCTGGTATGAAACTGTTGTTTCTCCTGTCCAGCATATTGTCCAATTTGCTTTAGGTGTGTAGATTAGATTGCTACATCGCTTAAGCGAATCATTTATCTGCTGGAAAGAGAGGCAGCACAGCTCATTGCTGTTGTGGTAATACATGAGTGCGGGCCTAACCATGTTGATGTCGTTTTATTGTCACCGTATTTTGTTGGTTCCTAATGCTGTGGGTGACCGCGGTGGACCACCGGCCCCACGTCTTGGCCTCGATGTCGTGCCGACGCCATGTGGTGAGTGCTCACGCAACTCCGCCCATCCGTCCAGTTCTTCCTGAAGGACACGAAGAGCAGCAACGGCACGTTCGTCAACAGCCAGCGGCTAACGATGGGTGTGGACGAGTCGCCGCCGCGCGAGCTCTGGTCCGGAGACATCGTCCAGTTCGGCGTCGACGTCATGGAGAACTCGAAAAAAGGTTAGGCGCCGGTGCGGGCCCGATGGGGTGCCTCGCGTTGTGCCCTGACGCCGCCCCTGTCGCCGAGTAATACGTTTGGCTGTGCGTTCCTGCCCCCTCTCCACCGCCCCGATTGGTATGTGCGCTGGCGTCTATGTACCTCATCCTGCGACGTGGCGGTAAGTTTTTTTGGATGTTGGGAGGTGAATCAGGCTACACTTGTCGCTTTGTTTTCGCGTGGAGTGATTCGCACAGCTGTTTCAGGGGGGTTGTGTGCGTAAGCAACCCGTTGACGGGCTTTCACTGCCACTGCCACGTGCTATCCAGTTGGTAACGTGTTTTCGTTCTGCCAAGCTCCGCTGTAGTGCTGACGTTAGTGCTGTTTGTTACAATAGTGCACATTGGCGCGCTGGCCACGACTATCTCTGTCTACTAGTCCCCCAACACACTCCGTTCTGCTGACCATGTCTGCCCCTGACCACTGGTCCCCAGACACATACTGTCCCGCTGATCATGTCTGCCCCTGACCACTGATCCCCAGACACACATTGTCCTGCTGACCATGACTACCCCCGACCACTGGTCCCCCGACACACTGCCCCTGCTGACCATGACTACCCCTGATCACTGATCCCCAGACACACACTGTCCTGCTGACCATGACTACCCCCGACCACTGGTCCCCCGACACACTGCCCCTGCTGACCATGTCTACCCCTGATCACTGGTCCCCCGACACACACTGTCCTGCTGACCATGACTACCCCTGACCACTGATCCCCAGACACACACTGTCCTGCTGACCATGTCTACCCCTGACCACTGGTCCCCCGACACACACTGTCCTGCTGACCATGACTATCCCCGACCACTTGTCCCCAGACACTGTCCTGCCGACCATTTCTACCACTGACCACTGGTCCGCAGACACACTGTCCTGCTGACCATGTCTACCCCTGATCACTGGTCCCCCGACGCACTGTCCTGCTGACCATGACTACCCCCGACCACTGGTCCCCCGACACACTGCCCCTGCTGACCATGTCTACCCCTGATCACTGGTCCCCCGACACACACTGTCCTGCTGACCATGACTACCCCCGACCATTGGTCCCCAGACACACACTGTCCCGCTGACCATGACTACCCCCGACCACTGGTCCCTCGACACACACTGTCTTGCTGACCATGTCTACCCCTGACCACTGGTCCCCCGACACACACTGTCCTGCTGACCATGTCTACCCCTGACCACTGGTCCCCAGACACACACTGTCCTGCTGACCATGTCTGCCCCTGACCACTGGTCCCCCGACACACTGTCCTGCTGACCATGTCTACCCCTGACCACTGGTCCCCCGACACACTGTCCTGCTGACCATGTCTGCCCCTGACCACTGGTCCCCCGACACACACTGTCCTGCTGACCATGTCTACCCCTGGCCACTGGTCCCCAGACACACACTGCCCTGCTGACCATGTCTACCCCTGACCACTGGTCCCCCGACACACTGTCCTGCTGACCATGTCTGCCCCTGATCACTGGTCCCCAGACACACTGTCCTGCTGACCATGTCTGCCCCCGACCACTGGTCCCCCGACACACACTGTCCTGCTGACCGTGGCCGCTCCTGACCATTGGTCCCCAGACACACTGTCCTGCTGACCGTGGCTACCCCTGGCCCCTGGTCTCTCGACACAGACTGTCCTAGTGACCGTGGCCGCTCCTGACCACTGATCCCTCGACACATACTGTCCTGACCGTGTCTGCTCCTGACCACTGGTCCCTCGACACACACTGTCCTGCTGACCATGACTACCCCCGACCACTGGTCCCTCGACACATACTGTCCTGACCGTGGCTGCTCCTGACCGCTGGTCCCCGACACATTCTGTACCACTGACCGTGGCTACTCCTGGCCACTGGTCGCTCGACACAGACTGTCCTGACCGTGGCTGCTCCCGACCACTGGTCCCTCGACACACACTGTCCTGACCGTGGCTGCTCCTGACCACTGGTCCCTCGACACATAATGTCCTGACCGTGTCTGCTCATGGCCACTGGTCCCTCGACACATACTGTCCTGACCGTGGCCGCTCCTGACCACTGGTCCCCGACACACACTGTCCTGACCGTGGCTGCTCCTGACCACTGGTCCCTCGACACATACTGTCCTGACCGTGTCTGCTCCTGACCACTAGTCCCTCGACACATACTGTCCTGACCGTGGCCGCTCCTGACCACTGGTCCCTCGACACATACTGTCCTGACCGTGTCTGCTCCTGGCCACTAGTCCCTCGACACACACTGTCCTGCTGACCATGACTACCCCCGACCACTGGTCCCTCGACACACACTGTCCTGACCGTGGCTGCCCCTGACCGCTGGTCCCTCGACACACACTGCCCCTGCTGACCGTGGCTGCTCCTGACCACTGGTCCCTCGACACATACTGTCCTGACCGTGGCTGCTCCTGACCACTGGTCCCTCGACACACACTGTCTTGCTGACCATGTCTACCCCTGACCACTGGTCCCCGACACACTGTCCTGCTGACCATGACTATCCCCGACCACTTGTCCCCAGACACACACTGTCCTGCTGACCATGTCTACCCCTGACCACTGATCCCCAGACACACACTGTCCTGCTGACCATGACTACCCCCGACCACTGGTCCCTCGACACATACTGTCCTGACCGTGGCTGCTCCTGACCATTGGTCCACAGACACACACTGTACTGCTGACCGTGGCTACCCCTGGCCACTGGTCTCTCGACACACTGTCCTAGTGACCGTGGCCGCTCCTGACCACTGATCCCTCGACACATACTGTCCTGACCGTGTCTGCTCCTGACCACTGGTCCCTCGACACACACTGTCCCGCTGACCGTGTCTGCTCCTGACCACTGGTCCCTCGACACACACTGTCCTGCTGACCATGACTACCCCCGACCACTGGTCCCTCGACACATACTGTCCTGACCGTGGCTGCTCCTGACCATTGGTCCCCAGACACATACTGTACCACTGACCGTGGCTGCTCCTGACCACTGGTCCCTCGACACATACTGTCCCGCTGACCGTGGCTGCTGCTGACCACTGGTCCCTCGACACATACTGTCCTGACCGTGGCTGCCCCTGACCACTGGTCCCTCGACACATTCTGTACCACTGACCGTGGCTGCTCCTGACCACTGGTCCCTCGACACAGACTGTCCTGACCGTGGCTGCTCCTGACCATTGGTCCACAGACACATCCTGATCCACTGACCGTGGCTACCCCTGGCCACTGGTCCCTCGATACACACTGTGCTGCTGACCGTGGCTGCTCCTGACCACTGGTCCCTCGACACATACTGTCCTGACCGTGGCTGCTCCTGACCACTGGTCCCCGACACATTCTGTACCACTGACCGTGGCTACTCCTGGCCACTGGTCCCTCGACACATACTGTCCTGACCGTGGCTGCCCCTGACCACTGGTCCCTCGACACACACTGTCCTGCTGACCATGACTACCCCCGACCACTGGTCCCTCGACACACACTGTCCTGACCGTGGCTGCTCCTGACCATTGGTCCACAGACACATCCTGATCCACTGACCGTGGCTACCCCTGGCCACTGGTCTCTCGACACACTGTCCTAGTGACCGTGGCCGCTCCTGACCACTGATCCCTCGACACATACTGTCCTGACCGTGTCTGCTCCTGACCACTGGTCCCTCGACACATACTGTCCTGACCGTGGCTGCTCCTGACCATTGGTCCCCAGACACATACTGTACCACTGACCGTGGCTACCCCTGGCCACTGGTCGCTCGACACAGACTGTCCTACTGACCGTGGCCGCTCCTGACCACTGGTCCCTCGACACATAATGTCCTGACCGTGTCTGCTCATGGCCACTGGTCCCTCGACACATACTGTCCTGACCGTGGCTGCTCATGGCCACTGGTCCCTCGACACATACTGTCCTGACCGTGGCTGCTCCTGACCGCTGGTCCCTCGACACACACTGTCCTCATTTACATTTACCTCCACCGTCTCGAGTTTTTCTGGCCCCCTAAGGTTTTCCGCGGATAATAATATAAAAAAAACGACGCCGGGCGTCGCGCCGATATTTGGAATGGCTTTCTCGACATCAATTTGTCATGTTGTGTGCAAAGTTTGGGTCATCCATGTCACATCCATCCATCCATGATGTCATCTACGGTCAGAGTCATTGAAGGTAAAGGGAGGTCACCTCCAAAAAAATTCAGCCGGTCGTCACGGTTTAACGGGTGAAACATTTCAGTTCAACTTAGCGTTTGCTTATGCTTAGGGACGCAACAAAACGCACCAGAGGAATTTTGGCATTTTCACGTTTTTCGTAATATTTGTTTTGCATGTTTGCTTATTGGGTTCAAATAGAAGATTCTGGCTATAATAAGCACTTTTTGTGTGGATACGTTTACTTAAAGCAATGTCCCTCAGTGTGTTCTAACCATTATACAAATATAAATTAGAACATCGAAAACTTAAAATCTCGCGAATTTCAACAACTAAGTAATGTTTTGGTTGACAAATGTTGTTTAAAGAAGGTCGATTTCGCGTGCCTTTTCTTACTCCAAGTAAGTTTTGTTTGAGAAATTGTCCGATAAATGAACTCGTCACAGCCAAAAGCATGTTACGAGTTGTAACCTTATGAGCTTCCCTAGTGACGTCGTGTCTTGGGGGAGCAAATGTTGGGCGTGGTTTCGGGCCCCACTCGTCTCAACACTTTCCGATAATACTTATTCCGTTTTCGTGCAACGCTTAGTTTGGAGATTAGAGGGGGCATATAGTGGCCGTCAGAGACTGGGTGTGAAGATCTGGTCGGAAAGAGCGGAAAGGGTTAATCGCGCTTGTCAATGGCGGACACGTGCTGACATATGATCCCTGGCACCCTGACTTGATTCCTGATCACTGACTCGGTGATCCCACAACCGGCGGTGGTACAGAATCCACCCGCTACCAACCCGCATGTGACACTGACGACGATATGTGATCTCACAGTTTAACGTGTAACCAAAGGTAATTTTGATATCTGGCCTTGGGCTCTCTGACCTCTGACTGCTTTGACGCGCCCGCCCTCTGACTTCTGGCCTTTGACACGTGCCGCTCTGGCCACCAACCATCCGACACGTGCTGACCTGATCTCTAGCTGTCGGCACGTGCTCTCCCTCTGACTGGTGCCGATCTTCTAACCCTCTGGCCTGACGCTCTACGTGCTGACCATCTGACCTCTGAACTGTGTCCTCTGGCTTCAGACCGCTGGCCGGTGCCGGGTCTGCCGACCCTCTGACCTGACCCAGCGCGTGCCGACCCTCTGAACCGTGTCCTCTGGCTTCAGACCGCTGGCCGGTGCCGGGTCTGCCGACCCTCTGACCTGACCCAGCGCGTGCCGACCCTCTGACCTCTGAACCGTGTCCTCTGGCTTCATACCGCTGACCGGTGCCGGGTCTGCCGACCCTCTGACCTGACCCAGCACGTGCCCACCGGCTGACCGTTGACCACTGACGCGTGCTGACCGTGTGACTCTGATGACCGTTTCAGTCACCCACGGCTGTATCGTCGCCACCCTGAAGCTGTATCTGCCCGATGGCAATGAGGCCAAGCCCAGGTAGGAAGGCCGAACGATCGCCGCTGGCCTCCCGGTGTCAGCTGCTGTCGGAAGGACGCAAGAAGTGCGATCCTTTCTGTATCACGCTTGCTATTGGTCACTTGTCTGGCTGGGAATGTGTGTGAACATTTGGGATCATTTTGCGTCTTGTTATCAAGCTTGATAGTGAGACAGATTGTCTGGTAGGTAGATTATGGAAGCTAGGTGCAAGTTTGTAATGAACGTGTTGCATGTCCTGAAATAAATATGCTAACGTATTTGGGGCAATTGCTGGTACTTGCAAACGTGCATGTCAGCAATGATTCCCTATTCCCAACTCCCCATAATATTTGCAGGCTGATATTGTTACTGTTATTGAACACCGACATCCATGTGGTACCTTCATGCCAATATGTTTAATGTAGGGTATGTTTAGCTTGTCATCGTGTTCTTCTGCCTGTGTCAAATTGATCGCTTCAGATATCACAATCTGATTTATCACATTTTTATCTGATCACAGCACATTTTTATCAATATCAATATCACGGTCACAATTCCAGTAAGCGAAGACCATACCTTGTGCTTGCCTTTCAGAGGATGCTTTCCTGACCTTATGGTTGATTGGCAAATATATTTTGCTTCCGCAGTGTTTTTATTTTTGCTTTTGATGATTGAACAAATCCACGAGTTCGAAACGCACGTTTTGAAGTCGTGAACTTGGACTCGCGCTTCCCCGTGCAATCTTGCTGAGACGTCGCGATTCGCCCGTTTCGTTACCATCCGTCTGCTGTCGTGTCATGTCGTGTCACGTTAAGCTAGCTTTGTCAGCGGTTTGTGTGTACCAACCACTCGTCCGACCATGCTTAGCGAACGTTGCTACCTGCTGTCCGTGTGTGCCCACGATCCGCCAGACTATGTTAGATGGCCTTGATTATCAGCTGTCCATGTGTGACCACCATTCGCCTGACCATGTTAGGTGACCTTCGCTATCAGCTGTCCATGTGTGCCCACCACATGCCTGATCATGTTAGCCCTTGCGGCCGGGGTGTCGTTTCGACCCCCTCCCCCGCCCCTTGATATTCTTCTGAGGTACCACCGTACATGCTAGCAATTGCCTGCAAATTTGGCATGCCTTGCATCACTTATTTTGTGCACGTTGTGTACGAAATTGCGTTCTGGACACTGCAGATAGTGGAGCTAGGGCGGATCAAATTCAGGTCTCGATCCTGTCCCAATACGGTTTCAATATACACCTTGAAACACTTCTCATAAACGAGCCACGCATGGTGCAGTCACAGGCGAAATATGGATGCATTCTCAGACGCTAAAAAATGGTGCAAAAATGCAGCGAGCTTGGCTACCAGCCTCATAGAGCTGACGGGGCGTCCTTTGCACGATCCTATCGTATAAACAATTTGTGGGTTGCATGATAGGTCACATAACTGTGACATCATTGCAGAGATGTCACGCCGTCCCCCTAAAAAAAACGAGATGTCGACAATTTAACTCCTGTCGACAATTTAACTCCCTTCTTGCCACAAACGGCCACTGTTGGATGTCGTGTGGTGAACAAGTCAGCTAGCATATTTACATTTTCCATATTCATAATTCACATTTTGAAGGCCATTCGAGGTCATCTATCAGACTTCATCTCAGATGGACTTTTTCGGGCTTCTGGGTTGCTCTGGAATTAATTGGTATGCTTCAAATGAACTTGACATCCATTTTACCTATTGATAAGTAAGAAATTAATTTAATTGTGAAAAGAAATGGACGATTTGCTTGCCTGCCATGATTGAGAGGAAGATAAGGTGAATCGTTTTGGCCCATGTTAACAAGGAATGCTGTGCTTTTAATAAAACAGATATATTAAGTCTCAAACTTTTCGATCATGGATCATTTTCAAGAGTCTCTTGAAAATGATCCATGATCGAGAAGTTTGAGACCTAATATATCTCCTTTTTAAAATTAAAAGCGCAGCATTCCTTGTGAATGTGTGACAAAACTTTTCATCGTATTTTATTTTCAATCTTGACCAGTAAGTCTGGTTTTCAGACACTTTCGAAAGTTTCCAAAGCTAACGCATCACTTCCTCGTCATCCTGGCTTTGACAGTCAGTCCCTTGCCTTGACGGCGTCCGTTCCTGGCGATGTTATGCCATGCTGGCGATGTGATACTGCAGGCCCTGACGCCGGCATTGTGGCAGGTCCTGCCAGTGGTAGTGTGGCGGTCCCTGACAGTGACGGTGAGGTATTCCCTGACAGTGGCAGTGTGCCAGGCCCTGACAGTGCTAGTGCCGCGGTCCCTGACAGTGGCGGTATGGTATTCCCTGACGGTGGCAATGTGACGTCCCTGATGGTGACAGTGTGGTATTCCCTGACGGTAGCAGTGTGACAATCCCTGACGATGCCAGTTTGACAGTCCCTGTCGGTGATAGTGTGACAGTCCCTGTCGGTGACAGTGTGGCAGTCCCTGTCGGTGACAGTGTGACAGTCCCTGTCGGTGCCAGTGTGGCAGTCCCTGTCGGTGGCAGTGTGACAGTCCCTGTCGGTGCCAGTGTGGCAGTCCCTGTCGGTGACAGTGTGGCAGTCCCTGTCGGTGGCAGTGTGACAGTCCCTGTCGGTGACAGTGTGACAGTCCCTGTCGGTGGCAGTGTGACAGTCCCTGACGGTGGCAGTGTGACAGTCCCTGTCGGTGGCAGTGTGACAGTCCCTGACGGTGCCAGTGTGACAGTCCCTGTCGGTGGCAGTGTGACAGTCGCTGTCTGTGGCAGTGTGACAGTCCCTGTCGGTGCCAGTGTGACAGTCCCTGACGGTGCCATGTGGCAGTCCCTGTCGGTGGCAGTGTGACAGTCCCCGTCGGTGCCATGTGGCAGTCCCTGCGGTGCGGTACAGTGTGGCAGTCCCTGTCGGTGGCAGTGTGGCAGTCCCTGTCGGTGGCAGTGTGACAGTCCCTGTCGGTGGCAGTGTGACAGTCCCTGTCGGTGACAGTGTGACAGTCCCTGTCGGTGGCAGTGTGACAGTCCCTGTCGGTGGCAGTGTGACAGTCCCTGACGGTGCCAGTGTGACAGTCCCTGACGGTGCCAGTGTGGCAGTCCCTGTCGGTGACAGTGTGACAGTCCCTGACGGTGACAGTGTGACAGTCCCTGTCGGTGGCAGTGTGACAGTCGCTTATGTCGTGGCAGTGTGACAGTCCCTGTCGGTGCCAGTGTGACAGTCCCTGACGGTGCCATTGTGGCAGTCCCTGTCGGTGGCAGTGTGACAGTCCCTGTCGGTGCCATTGTGGCAGTCCCTGACGGTGACAGTGTGGCAGTCCCTGTCGGTGGCAGTGTGGCAGTCCCTGTCGGTGGCAGTGTGGCAGTCCCTGTCGGTGGCAGTGTGACAGTCCCTGACGGTGCCAGTGTGACAGTCCCTGTCGGTGCCAGTGTGACAGTCCCTGTCGGTGACAGTGTGACAGTCCCTGTCGGTGACAGTGTGACAGTCCCTGTCGGTGGCAGTGTGACAGTCCCTGACGGTGACAGTGTGACAGTCCCTGTCGGTGGCAGTGTGACAGTCCCTGACGGTGCCAGTGTGACAGTCCCTGACGGTGGCAGTGTGACAGTCCCTGTCGGTGACAGTGTGACAGTCCCTGACGGTGCCAGTGTGACAGTCCCTGACGGTGACTGACGGTGGCATGCCATTTCCACAAAGCATGGCTAGCCGCATAGCCCTAAAGACCTAATGACACAAATTATCGCCTTCGAGTGTGTGTTGTTTGCTTATCCGAGTTGATTAGACGCTTACATTTACCAAACTTGCGCTAATTTCAGTTGAGTTGATTGGAAGCATTCGCGTTGGAAACTGGTGTAGCCAATGACACTATTTGTTTAAAATGTGAGTTGTGTTTTTCTTGTTTGACTTTCCGTCCTTGCCAGATTTCCGAGCCTTGACTCAGCGACCATGCTACGTTGAGCGCCTCGATGCCGTTCTAAAGTTGCTTAGTTGGCGCTGGTGTGTGCACTCTCGTGATAGCTTGCCGGGGTGAAGTCCCTGACTCGGGGGTTATCTGCTTCCGACAGTGACGCCAACATCCCGCTCAGTCAGGGGTGTCCAGTCCGGTCCCCCGAGTTGTACAGGCTCCAGCAGTGTGTGCAGGTCAGTCCTGAACTGCACGAGCTCCAGCAGTGTGCCCAGGTCAGTCCTGAGCTGCACGAGCTCCAGCAGTGTGTGCAGGTCAGTCCTGAGCTGCACGAGCTCCAGCAGTGTGCCCAGGTAAGTTCTGAGCTGCACGAGCTCCAGCAGTGTGTCCAGGTCAGTTCTGAGCTGCACGAGTTCCAGTTGTGTGTCCAGGTCAGTTCTGAGCCACGTAGCCTTCAGCAGTATGTTCAGGTCAGTCCTGAACTATGCAAACTGCAACAGTGTGTTCAGGTCAGTTCTGAGCCATGCAACCTCCAGCAGTGTGGCCAGAGATCAGTATGTTGCTCTGGTTTCATGTCCACAGGAGGCGATACACATTGAACAGTGTATGACTCTGGTCTGATGTCCACAGGAGGCGATACACAGGGAGCAGTGTGTGACTCTGGTCTGATGTCCACAGGAGGCGGTACACGGAGCAGTGTGTGACTCTGGTCTGATGTCCACAGGAGGCGATATACAGGGAGCAGTGTGTGACTGGTCTGATGTCCACAGGAGGCGATACACAGGGAGCAGTGTGTGACTCTGATCTGATGTACACAGGAGGCGGTACACGGAGCAGTGTGTGACTGGTCTGATGTCCACAGGAGGCGATATACAGGGAGCAGTGTGTGACTCTGGTCTGATGTCCACAGGAGGCGATACACATGGAGCAGTGTGTGACTGGTCTGATGTCCACAGGAGGCGATACACAGGGAGCAGTGTGTGACTGGTCTGATGTCCACAGGAGGCGATATAAAGGGAGCAGTGTGTGACTCTGGTCTGATGTTCACAGGAGGCGATACACAGGGAGCAGTGTGTGACTGGTCTGATGTCCACAGGAGGCGGTACACGGAGCAGTGTGTGACTGGTCTGATGTCCACAGGAGGCGGTACACGGAGCAGTGTGTGACTGGTCTGATGTCCACAGGAGGCGGTACACGGAGCAGTGTGTGACTGGTCTGATGTCCACAGGAGGCGGTACACAGGGAGCAGTGTGTGACTGGTCTGATATCCACAGGAGGCGATACACAGGGAGCAGTGTGTGACTGGTCTGATGTCCACAGGAGGCGATATAAAGGGAGCAGTGTGTGACTCTGGTCTGATGTTCACAGGAGGCGATACACAGGGAGCAGTGTGTGACTGGTCTGATGTCCACAGGAGGCGGTACACGGAGCAGTGTGTGACTGGTCTGATGTCCACAGGAGGCGGTACACAGGGAGCAGTGTGTGACTGGTCTGATGTCCACAGAAGGCGATACACAGGGAGCAGTGTGTGACTGGTCTGATGTCCACAGGAGGCGGTACACGGAGCAGTGTATGACTGGTCTGATGTCCACAGGAGGCGATATACAGGGAGCAGTGTGTGACTGGTCTGATGTCCACAGGAGGCGGTACACAGGGAGCAGTGTGTGACTGGTCTGATGTCCACAGGAGGCGGTACACGGAGCAGTGTATGACTGGTCTGATGTCCACAGGAGGCGGTACACAGGGAGCAGTGTGTGACTGGTCTGATGTCCACAGGAGGCGATATACAGGGAGCAGTGTGTGACTGGTCTGATGTCCACAGGAGGCGATACACAGGGAGCAGTGTGTGACTGGTCTGATGTCCACAGGAGGCGATACACAGGGAGCAGTGTGTGACTGGTCTGATGTCCACAGGAGGCGGTACACAGGGAGCAGTGTGTGACTCTGGTCTGATGTCCACAGGAGGCGATATACAGGGAGCAGTTTGTGACTGGTCTGATGTCCACAGAAGGCGGTACACAGGGAGCAGTGTGTGACTGGTCTGATGTCCACAGGAGGCGATATACAGGGAGCAGTGTGTGACTGGTCTGATATCCACAGGAGGCGATATACAGGGAGCAGTGTATGACTGGTCTGATGTCCACAGGAGGCTGTACACGGAGCAGTGTGTGACTGGTCTGATGTCTACAGGAGGCGATATACAGGGAGCAGTGTGTGACTCTGGTCTGATGTCCACAGGAGGCGGTACACAGGGAGCAGTGTGTGACTGGTCTGATGTCCACAGGAGGCGATATACAGGGAGCAGTGTGTGACTGGTCTGATATCCACAGGAAGCGATATACAGGGAGCAGTGTATGACTGGTCTGATGTCCACAGGAGGCTGTACACGGAGCAGTGTGTGACTGGTCTGATGTCCACAGGAGGCGATATACAGGGAGCAGTGTGTGACTCTGGTCTGATGTCCACAGGAGGCGATACACAGGGAGCAGTGTGTGACTGGTCTGATGTCCACATGAGGCGATATAAAGGGAGCAGTGTGTGACTGGTCTGATGTCCACAGGAGGCGATATAAAGGGAGCAGTGTGTGACTCTGGTCTGATGTCCACAGGAGGCGGTACACGGAGCAGTGTGTGACTGGTCTGATGTCCACAGGAGGCGGTACACGGAGCAGTGTGTGACTGGTCTGATGTCCACAGGAGGCGGTACACGGAGCAGTGTGTGACTCTGGTCTGATGTCCACAGGAGGCGATATACAGGGAGCAGTGTGTGACTGGTCTGATGTCCACAGGAGGCGGTACACGGAGCAGTGTGTGACTGGTCTGATGTCCACAGGAGGCGGTACACAGGGAGCAGTGTGTGACTGGTCTGATGTCCACAGGAGGCGATATACAGGGAGCAGTCGGTGGAGTCGAAGCTAGCAACTCTTCAGCGACTGATGGATAGCGTCAAGACGGCCACCGACTCCAGTTGGAAGGCGCTCATCGACGAGGATCGCCTGCTCACGCGTCTGGAGATGCTCGAGGGCCAGCACGCGCTCTACTCTAAGGTGGAACGCCGCCCGGCGCCCAGATGTGTGGGCTAAGTTTCTTCTCAAAGGCGTATTGTCTGTTGGGTGTTCCCACCGTATCTTTACATCTGGGCCTGTCGCTTCCCCTCAACGAATTCAGCGGCGTAGTGCGTATGCTGTGTTCTTTTCGCAAGCGTACGAACCGGTTTTGCTGATTTCTCCAGAATGCTGAAGTTTGGAAGGGAATTCGTGAGTGCAAAGGAAGCCAACGAAAGGGAAAACGATACAGGTGGAGAGAAAACCAACATAATGGAAAGCTTAGCAGAGTGAAGATAGACGATGGAAGGTAGTATCGCAGGCAAACCAGGCCTGTGTTAAGCGACCACTAGCAGGTTGCCAATACAGGAATTGCGGTCTGATCAGAACACATTCTAATCACGAGAGCGTAAATTCAGAAATAATGGAATCAATTCCCGTAATTTAACGTAACTTATCCGGCGTATGGCACGCAGTGTACATAAGCGAGGCCAATTATATATTCTAAACCATTTACGTGAAATGTTTCTAAAACATGTTTTCCCGTGTATAGTTTGGGAGAAAATTGCAGCTATTTAATCGTGGCACAGTACATTGTTTCTACCTACTACCTCTGGTCTGAAGATCAAAGTCGCAATGTGAGCAATGCAAGGTCCGCCAGATGTGAAAAAGCAGCTGTGGTGCAATTAAGGCGTGGCAGACAGAGTGAAAAGAAGAAAGACCGCTCAAGTTACTCAAGTGCAGAGGCCACCAAAGGAGGTCGACCGCGTGGAATGCCTTAGGAATGTGTACGTCTGAACACATGTACGGCGCACCGATTTACTCGTGGTTGGTAGTGTGCCCCTGCGTTGTTCGGCACTCCCCTGGGTGATAGGACGCTCACACTCAACTGGTCACATCGTGTCAGCTATTGTGTTGTCGGACTATGAACCGCCTGCAAATATGCATCCATGAATTGTGCTCAAGGACATGGTAGACCAGGTGGAAAATGCGTGAGAGGCACTTGACGTTACCGTCATCTACCGGTGACAAGTGGGAATGACAAACTAGTTAGCGCTGTTCCTGGATTGGATTGTGGGCTTTACGACGCACTCACCAGCAAGGCCATATGGCGTCGACTGCCTCTCACCCTAGCAGGAAGGGCGGGCATCGCGGGGAATCGAACCCCGTACCTCTGGCCTGCCAGACGCTCAGCCTAACCACTGAGCTACCGACGCCCTTTAGCGCCGTTCTTCCATGCTGTCTAGTTAACACCAACTCGTACACCCGGAGAAGACATTGGGCATTGGGTACATTGGGCACGGCGGGCGGGCAGTGCATCCTTTCGTGCGTGTTCTGACTGAGTGATAACTGGCTTACACAAGCTCTTGTGAGTTCATCCGAGACTGCAGGAATAGAGCACGAAATGTTTCTGGAAGTCCACCGCAATCAGTATGGCATGTGCTGCTTGTTTTCTGTCTTTTTTAAGGTCTGAGATGATTTCTATCATACTCCGTCCGCCATTCTATCCTGTTTCTCCTCTTGTGATCGCAGAACTTCGGCGAGGATAAACTGCGAGAGGAGATAGCGCGACTGCAAGAGGACAAGAACACCTATCAGAATGTAGCAAAAGAGAGTCTGAAGAAGGTGTTACAGGAGAAGCTGGAGGCTGTCCGAAGACTTGAAGAGGCCGAAAGGTGAGCATCGGGGCACAGGGCAGAAATGAATTGTGGAACGTGTTACGCTCTACACTAGGAAATGCGCATCATAGCTTCAAATGACGTTGCAAACTTTGCGTTGATTTCAGAGCCACCAGCTATACTGAGTGCGTTCATATGCGGAGTGGAATGCCTAATGGAATTGGTCGTGGAATGCGTAATGAAGTAGTCGGTCAAGTGAACGCTGCTGCCCGATATCTGTGCATGACCATGATTAGTTCGGAGGTGCAAATTATGCGGATAGCGTTGCACTTTGATGGCTAACAAACACATCATCTCCATGTGGATTCATCATCAGCATATTACGAGATGGTGCGATGTAGTTCAACTACCCTCATCGCTTCTAAACACACTGTTCTGTCTTGCTATTGCGTGCGTTCTCATTATCTTGTGCGTGTCATATTGCCAGATTGTTTCGGACTTCAGCACTGATTTCAACATCTTCACCTGCTATCCTCTATTCTACGAACACCGACTTCCATGGCACTGCTCGATGTTGACATCGTACGGCTAACACAGCCAACTGCGAATTTGGGGTGGCTTAATGGCGCAGCAACAGTAATGCGGAGAGTTCAGCGCTAGAACTGATCGGAGCTGTTTCAATTCAAATTAACGCACCCAGGGTGTCGGCTCTGATCGATGCTGCCATATTTGGCATGCTATCAATTGCAAGTTAACGCGTATTCTTTCCCACATAGAAAGTGAGCACTGCTCTTATCCATGTGCATGTGAGAAAACCCATACCAATCTATTGATGTGTGTGTCCTTTCTGTTCGCCCTTTCTACTCGTCCTTTCTACTCGTCCTGTCTACTCCCCCTTTCTACTCCCCCTTTCTACTCTCCCTTTCAACTTGCCCTTTCTACTCGCCCTTTCTACTCACCCCTCCTACTCTTGAGCGAACTGACCTGATATCTGGCTGGCCACAGTGCACTGTCGTCAGCGGAGGGGAGTATCGCCATCAGAAGGGACTGCGAGACTCCTTCACCAGTCAGCTGGCATAATCTGACCTGACTTGGCTGGCTGCAGAGCACTGTCGTCAGCAGAGGAGGAGTCTCGCCATCAGCAGGGACTGCGGGACTCGGCCACCAGTCAGCTGGCTGACCTGGCGGAGAAGTACGAGTCCAAGATGGCTGAGGCCGCTGACCTCGAGACGAAGGTCAAGGAACTGGAAGCCAATGTCAAGGTCAGTACCCGGTACTGCCATGCAAAGGACAAAAGCCGTAAGTGCAATTTTGAGAAATGGGAGGTTTTGATGCCATTTGAATCGCCTTTATGAGGAAAATAAGTTGAGCATCATGTTGCTTGCAATTACAATATAGGTTTTCCTACGAAATATAAAAATAAATGGCAAAAGACGGACCTTCAGTTTGTGGGTATGTGCGAAAGAAAAAGGTGTATGTGCGACCACGGAAGCTACATCCAGGTAAATGATGATCCATCACAAATGATAAATGACTGAGTGCTTGTAGTGTTGTGTGGCACAGTGGCGACATCTAGGTGGTGACCACACCATTAGAATTACGGGGTGGCACCGAGTGAGACCGCCAGAGTGGCGGCACGGGCTTGGCGGGCACTCCTTGTGTGGGTCCTGCGGCACGCGGTCGGGACGTGACTGCTCCCGAGTTGCCCTTGTTCGGGGTCGTTAAGTTGCCACGCAGACGTTCGGTTAAATATAGATGTTTCAAGACGGTGCAGTGCTCACGTTCTTCATAAGGAGATACAAGGTTTGCTTGCTTTATCGAGTGGAACACATCTTTAATGACCAAAAGGCCTCATTTACTTGGCATTTATTTTTGTATATGGCCGTAGTGTGTTTATGCCGCATATGCCTTTCTTCCTTTGCCGCTGGCTCGTACTCAATGCGGGCCGCGACAAAACATGACATACGCATCTCAGCATATTTGATTTGATTGCAATATCACGGGCGTGTATAGTGCCTTGATTAAGGGAGCAGTAACCTATGGGAGGGGAAGCAGAGGGTACTGTGCCCCTTCCCTGGACGGGTTAACATCGTCACTCCTGACGATGGCCCCTGGCCGAAACGTTGAGTAATATAGCATAATCCCTAACGTTACTTTTGATGTAAACTCAGCACCTCCTGGTATATTGAGGGTCGTACATTTGTCGTACATTTCGTCTCACGCAATGTCTCATATATGACTTGTAATTACTCCTCTAATTCGTGCAAGCGGAGAGCTATTACCTACATACACATAACATTTGCACACCCAAGGAGTAACGAGGGAGGGAATGTGTGTCTTCATTTTTACTTATGTGACTAATAGCAAAGATAAGGAGTTGCATGTGATGCAGATACATTTTTTTTCGAATTGCCACCGGTAGCTGTAACCAAGAAATATGCGTGTGCGACTGATACGCTTTTCCAAGTTATTTTTTCTTTATTTAGCAAAGGCAAGAAGGCATATATGCCACGTATGTTTTCCTGCCACATTCAAATTAAAACTTATGACCTTTTTGCCTCATCTAAATGGCTTGTTTTTTTATGATTGCTGCAAAATATGCAACGTTAAAAAAATATGGTTCGCAACTTCTTTTAAAGTCCGAAAGCCGTACAATCAGAACAAATTTGAAACAAAGCAAGGTGGCTCACGAAGCTATATTTTAAGTAGCATGGAAGCCTCGGCAACAACATCCTAGAAAGGTTAGAGCTGGCGTTTCGCTCTTTTACTGTGCACGGCAGAACAGTCTATGCATTTGAACAGTTGACGTTACTCATCAGCTTTCCAAATGGTCATGATGTTTAGCGTGAATTGGGAAAATGGCGTGTGGCGAGATGGTCAATAGCTATCGTTGCGAGCCTCATCCTATCAGTTTGCTTTATACTGCGAGGAAGTGGAAGAAGTAGCATAACAGTGTGTGAGGCCACGGGTTTGAAGTATATAGCTCCAATAGGTGAAATATGGCTAGCGTGACCAGCCCAGGTGGTCTTTGAAGAAGTCATTCAGATGCATTCTGACTGTAAGCCGTGCTACCTGTGTGCTCCAATGTGAGCTCTATGTCAGCGTGAGTGTTGTTGATTCTGATTACGACATCCATCTCTGTATTAATTTAACTGGCTAAGCGTCATGAATATGCTGTGCCTACACTACTTTCTGCAGGCCGGGTAATGCGCTGATGATGATATCCATGTCTGCTTTAATTGCACTGGCTAAACACCATAAATATCTGGCGTTTGTGCCACTTTCTGCAGGTTCGAATTAGATGAAGTAAAATATTTTCCTCACGATACGTGGATGTAAACAGTGTTCGTGGCGTGGTAATGAATGTAGATGAGAAGCATGCGTTCCGAAACACCCAGCAAGCGAAGCGTTTTCCAAAGTACAGTACCTCCTGGAATGAAGTTAGCGTCCGCACGTATGGGTTTGTCCGGTCGGCTGTAATTATATGGCGTTGGTAAGGGACTATGAACGTCTGGTATACGGCTGACGGCGGTATAAAGGCCTGAATGTATCCATCGACCTCCGGATTTAGGTGTTCGGTTGATATTTTATTAATTCCTGCTTTATTCATATACAAGTGTATTTAGTGGCAAAGTATGTGCACACCATACAAATATGCGCCAGCTCGGATGTCTGCCCCAGCCGCCGTCCGCGGCAGGCCGTCACCAGCCGTCCGTTGACGCCGCAGGAGCTGGAGGAGGAGCAGGCCGCCGCCGAGCAGTGCTGGCACGCAGAGTGGGAGCGCGTCGAGGCGCGCGGTGTGCAGCAGCGTAGCGAGGAGGCCAAGCAGCGCGCCCGGCTCGAGGGTCTGCAGGCCGAGTCGGACTTCACTAGGCAGCAGCTGGCCGCCCTCCGACACAAGCTCAACGGCAAGCTCGCTGGTTAGTGGACACGGCGGGCCTGCCGGCTGGTGTGACCCGACCTCACTTGATCTGACCTAGCTTTACACGGGATAGTGGGCACGGCGGGTCTGTCAGGTGGCGTGACTCGACCTGACCTAACCTGACGCGGGTTAATGTGCACGGCTGGCTGGTCAGCTGGCACGGTCCGACATGGGCTGATCTGACCTGGCTGGACCCAGGATCCGAGACTGTTAGAGTATCGAGTTGCTGCAGCCGGAGACTTCATGTTGTGTTGGCCTGCTACGATCCCAGCACGGAGTTATGTTTATGTCGCGACCTATAACGAACTATGCTTAGCTGGTAAGTGTCCTTGTTTCCAAGAACTTAGCTACCAATCCGTCGAATATGTCGCTCTAACGTGAGCAAGCATTGAAGTGCCTACAGTGTTGCTTCAGCAACTTTGACGCTTTGAGGAGGTCTTTCGAGTGAAGTCATCAGATGAGGTCAGGCAAAGGTGCCAATTTAAATATGCGAAATAGGAAAGAAATAAAAAGTATGCTCCAGAAATGATAAATGGACCCCCTCCCCCCATTGAGACCCAGAACATCTGGAGTAGAGCTCAATTGTACTGTTGTCGTGCTGTGCAATGCTATCGAGCATGTCTGTGTAACGCTGTGGGGGCCGTCTGTATGACACTGTCGAGCCGTCTGTATGACACTGTCTGGGCCGTCTGTATGACACTGTCGGGGCCGTCTGCATGACACTGTCGGGGCCGTCTGTATAACACTGTCGGGCCGTCTGTATGATGCTGTCGGGGCCGTCTGTATGACATTGTCTGGGCCGTCTGTATGATGTTGTCGGGGCCTTTGTATGACACTGTCGGGGCCATCTGTATAACACTGTCGGGCCGTCTGTATGATGCTGTCGGGGCCGTCTGTATGACACTGTCGGGGCCATCTGTATGACACTGTCTGGGCCGTCTGTATGATGTTGTCGGGGCCATTTGTATGACACTGTCGGGGCCATCTGTATAACACTGTCGGGCCGTCTGTATGATGCTGTCGGGGCCGTCTGTATGACACTGTCGGGCCGTCTGTATGACACTGTCGGGGCCGTCTGTATGACGCTGTCGGGGCCGTCTGTATGACACTGTCGGGGCCATCTGTATAACACTGTCGGGCCGTCTGTATGACACTGTCGGGGCCGTCTGTATGACACTGTCTGGGCCGTCTGTATGACATTGTCGGGCCGTCTGTATGATGCTGTCGGGGCCGTCTGTATGACACTGTCGGGCCGTCTGTATGATGTTGTCGGGGCCGTTTGTATGACACTGTCGGGGGCCATCTGTATAACAATGTCGGGCCGTCTGTATGATGCTGTCGGGGCCGTCTGTATGACACTGTCGGGGCCATCTGTATAACACTGTCGGGCCGTCCGTATGATGCTGTCGGGGCCGTCTGTATGACATTGTCTGGGCCGTCTGTATGATGTTGTCGGGGCCTTTGTATGACACTGTCGGGGCCATCTGTATAACACTGTCGGGCCGTCTGTATGATGCTGTCGGGGCCATCTGTATAATACTGTCGGGCCGTCTGTATGATGCTGTCGGGGCCATCTGTATGACACTGCCCGGTCCTCGACAGACACGACACCCAATGGCGACATCTCGTGTGAGCTGGCCGGCATGGAGCAAACCGAGCTCGAGCTGCAGACGGTGCGCCATCAGCTGACTGCAGCCGAGAGTCAGCTGTCTACCGCCACACTGACAATCGCGCAGCTGAAGGGTGAGAGGCGAGCAGCTAGGGGCGGTGGCTGGTACTGGAGCGGGAGGTGGTCCATCGATACCGAAACAGACGAGTGGCCAGGGGTAGTTGCGGATACTGGAGCGTGAGGTGTCCAGGGTAGACATTGACACTGAAAGGTGGATATTGAGGAAGACAGGTGGTCCAGGATAGGCGTGGATCCTGAGGCAGTCAGATGTTCCAATATAGGAGTGAACACGGACAGAAAGGTGCTCCAGTATAGGTTGGGCACCGAGGAAGAAAGGTGGTCCAGTCTGGGTGTAAGTATTGAGTAAGACAGATGTTTTAGCACAGGGGTGGGTACTGAGCCAGATGAGTAATGGACGCATGGGGCTGTGCACCAATGTGCGCCATGAGATTGTCCGGCGGGCTAGCGCTGCCGGTGTGTGCCGAGGCAGGTGAGTATGTGGATGTCAGGTGGCACGGGTGGCTAGCCGAGTGCCGCTGTGTGAGGCTGCAGGCTGGCGGCGGCTCGGACAAGTGGCAGCGAATCGCAATTGTCCAATAAGACGCCACGAGGCGAGTAGCGCATCCCAATGCCGACAGCTCCCCGTCCAGCCATGGAAGTTCTCTAGTAGGAATTACGCGGTAAGGAAGCGCTTGAGTCATCGTGTAATTATGATGCCTCATCTGTGTGTTTTGGCATCGCTGTTCGTTGCCACTGATGGACATGGTGTTATGTCATGTCTGAATTGGCGACACGAGTTAGGCGTCTTGATAGACGGATGTTGCTGTATCTAGAATACAGCTGTAATGCAATTATTGATTCCTCTGTTTCCAGATGATATTAAAAGAGTTGAAGCTGAAGTGTCTACCTTCAAGGAAAAGGCGTGTTCCCTGGAAGGTAAGCACACATTTTGTTAGTGATGATTGTCGTTGTAATTACCAACCACATGACGGTGCATTGAAGGTTCCAGCTATCGTCTATTGTTTATGGTTATATAGTTTGTCCAAACTGGCAGAAATAATCGGCGCATCCCGGAGAACCGATATATCCTCGCGTTTATAGTTTGTGATACCATTTATAAAATGGAGCATACTGTTGTTGTCCAGACAGTCTGCTGTTGTGAGGTACTCAGGTGTGTCAGCTATCGGTGCGACAGGTACGATACCTGCATATCACCAAGTTCTGTTTGCTTGTTAATCTTGCAAGCATTTTAATTTAGTTGTTATTCAGAATATTACCAACTATATCGATGTTTTTTCTTCGAAATAGCACTCGTCAAAACGGATTGAACTTCTGTACCACTTTTGTTGCATTGCATCACTTCTTAAACTTAGTGTGGAGAGCATTTCATATATGCCAGATACTGCTCACAAGTTCAGGAGAAGTGTGCCTCAAGCCTGCCCCTTGGAATCACTCAGGAGTATGGGCATATTGATAGGTTGTGTGGGAGCTAGGACGGACCTCTAGGGTGTCTGGGTACGGTGGTCAGTTGTGTGGGGGCTAGGACGGACCCCTAGGATGTCTGGGTACGGTGGTCGGTTGTGTGGGAGTTAGGATAGACCTCTAGGATGTCTGGGTACGGTGGTCGGTTGTGGGGGCTAGGACGGACCTCTAGGGTGTCTGGGTACGGTGGTCGGTTGTGTGGGGGCTAGGACGGACCTCTAGGATGTCTGGGTACGGTGGTCGATTGTGTGGGGGCTAGGACGGACCTCTAGGGTGTCTGGGTACGGTGGTCGGTTGTGTGGGAGTTAGGACGGACCTCTAGGATGTCTGGGTACGGTGGTCGGTTGTGGGGGCTAGGACGGACCTCTAGGGTGTCTGGGTACGGTGGTCGGTTGTGTGGGGGCTAGGACGGACCTCTAGGATGTCTGGGTACGGTGGTCGGTTGTGGGGGCTAGGACGGACCTCTAGGGTGTCTGGGTACGGTGGTCGGTTGTGTGGGGGCTAGGCCGGACCTCTAGGATGTCTGGGTGCGGTGGTCGATTGTGTGGGGGCTAGGACGGACCTCTAGGGTGTCTGGGTACGGTGGTCGGTTGTGTGTCCGTCTAGGGCGGACCTCTGACGGTCGTCGCACACTTTGCTGCAGTGGACCTCACCCAGGGCAAGCGTGAGGTGGCCGACAAGAAGGACGAGGTGCTGAAGCTGGAGCAGGACCTCAAGGATAAGGAGACTGAGCTTCAGAAACTGACCAAGCAGGTGAGCTGTGTTTCGGGCCGCTGGATGTTGGGCGCCGGGGCAGAACCGTGTATGGGGACCTTGGCCGAAACTTGACTAACTCAGGCACGATTGTGACGACATGCGATTGGACCCTCTGTTGAACCTTTGGCCCCTTCGAAGAAGCGATCAATTTAGCACTCGGTTTCAAGTCCTGTTAGCCATTTGCATCCAATTTCAGGTTTAGTTGTCGGTGCTTAAGTTGCATGATTCGCTTTCGCGTGGTATTTTTCCTGACCTTAGATGTCCAATCATCGTTGACCTTAGTTATCTGGACGTTTGCCGCACAACGGCTCTTCCTGAATGCTGGCAAAATACTGGCTTGAGCGTACTCTGCCGCCTACGACTTTTCATAATAGTCAGCGACGTTGAGCACTGCTTGCTCATACGCAAAATAGGTATAAATCAGTGGTTCAGGCTTCCATTTCAATACTGATCATTGCTGTATACCTCCCCTCCTTCCTAGGCCATGCAAAATGAAGTGGATGACCTCCCGGAACAGCCCTTCCTTCAATTTTCCTGTGAACAAAACCCGGAGATTGTTCTTGGTGACGCTGCTGGGCCACAAGTGAATTTGGTTACACAGGTAAGCCTATACGTAACCCAATATATACATATATACACACATGTATATATGTATATATATATGCTGTAAGAATATACTTTAATTATTTAGCTCGATTAGATAGTCCCGTCTCGGGGGGTCTTCAACCGGCCCCCGTCAGGTTTTTCGCGGATAGCGGACGAACGGCGCGCGGGAGCGCGCCCAAATTTGGCATACCTTTCCCCACATCAATTTGACATGCTGATTCACAATTTTTAGGTCAGGTCATCTAAGGTCAACGAGTTAGTCAAGGTCAAGTGAGGTCACCTCGAAAAAAGTTTACCCAGTCGTCACGCTTTAACGGATACAGATATTTTAATGAAACTTTCAGCGTTTGCTTATCTTTGTGGATGCAAGAAAATGTACGAGTTGAGTTTTTCATCTTTTTTCGTTTTTGACTACATATAAATTTTGCGTATTTTACGAATTGCAGTTTAAATACAGGATTCTGGATAAAGTAAGCATTTTTAATAGGCAAGTTAACTTCCAACAACTTTTATCGGTCTGCTCCACCCATTGGAAAAGGAAAATTAAAGAACTTCAAAACCCAAAATTTTGAAATATATATATATTTTTTTTTTTTTGGGGGGGGGGGGGGGAAATGTAGCTCTGGTCGAATTCGCTGCCCTTTTCTAATTCCAAATATTTTTTTCATACATCCCAAAATGAACTATCCAGAGTCAAAAACATAATGTAAGTCGTGAAAAGTCGTGAAAAGCTAGCCTCCCTCTGGTGACGTCACTTTTGGGGGAAATTTTGGAGGGTGGACCCGGACCCTACTCGTCGAGCGCTTTCCGATGACACCTCTTTCGTTTTCGTGCGGTGCTTAGTTTGGATTTTAGAGGGGGTTCTTCAACCCCCCCCCCCCCCCACCGAGACGGGGTGTGAGGATTTGACCGGAAAGATGGCGCGGGTTAAATATAACTCATTTTATTTCTGTTGTTCTGCAAATCGCTACCATTTTGGACAACGCCATCGCTCGCTCAGCTACATTGATTTTTTTTTTTCAGTGTGGAACGTGACGTTTGTGGTGAAAAACTTCGTTGATGCAAGGAATATTACAGCCGTTACAAATGAGCGATATGCTACTTGTTGAACGAGGCGGGCAGCATACCAGCGGATTTAATTAATGAAAACTTCAAAGATGAAGAAGTTGAAACAGTCAAATTTCTTTTAGATGAGCATCCTGAGGAGGGAATTCGGGCCGGTAGTCGTCGAGGCCAAAACAAGAAGGAGCGCATATTAACAGGGCAATCCACCGATCCGGGAGCGTCATGGTGACGCAACAAGAATAACTCCCAGCCATATAATAAATTGACCATGATCCATGTATGCACAAACTGCAAACCAGCGACATATTGCAGTGCAGTGCATGCAAATATGCGTTTGTACAGCATCGTCTCGGTTTCAGTTACATGCAGCCCAAGGACCACTCCTCACGAAATGAATCTCGAGCTCACAATGACATCTCTTCTCCATGGGATTGTGTATTTTTCTTTACTTGTTCCACTTGTTCCATTTCACCTATCGTACAGCGTGTATATTGATAGAGTTCCACCAAATTGGATGGATAAATGTCGCACGAAGTGTGAGGATTTTTATTTTTTCTCATTTCTTGCCAATTTATATTAGTTGTACCAGTACACACTGGTTGTCATGAAAAACAATTTTCCTGTAAAAACCCTAGGCATGTACTTTCGAGTAACACCCTATTTTTTCCAAGTTCCATGTAATTACATAGTTATAGATACAAGCGTAGATATCGATAAGCATGACAATTTATTAAGGCCACAGGAGTCTTGACCTAGCCATGAAAACGTCACCACAACGTGCTCCTATGCCCCACAAACATTGCAGCAGTGCATACTAGCATATCGTTCACACCATTAGCTTGCATCATTTGCACGAATTATACATAGCCAGTAGTGCGATGCCTACTTGTACTATTATAAAAGACGTCATTCTACCTAATGCACCATGTGCGTGATTTATGTCATTTAATAATATTTGTATCCAATTTGTATGTAAGAGGATTTAGTCGTGTTGCGTACTGCCTAAGTTACAATTGTTTATCAATGTTTTTGCACCAGGCGTCGCCCCTGTTTACAGTGTAAAAAACCAAGCTACATGACGCCAGTGTGTACACCGGTGGCGGCCGTGACGTGTGACTGTGTGTACACCTGTGACGGTCGTGACGTGTCACTGTGTACACCTGTGGCGGCCGTGACATGTCACTGTGTGTACACCTGTGGCGACCGTGACGTGTCACTGTGTACACCTGTGGCAGCCGTGACGTGTCACTGTGTACACCTGTGGCGGCCGTGACGTGTCACTGTGTACACCTGTGGCGACCTTGACGTGTCACTGTGTGTACACCTGTGGCGGCCGTGACGTGTCACTGTGTGTACACCCGTGGCGGCCGTGACGTGTCACTGTGTACACCTGTGGCGGCCGGGACGTGTCACTGTGTGTACACCTGTGACGGTCGTGACGTGTTACTGTGTGTACACCTGTAGCGACCGTGACGTGTCACTGTGTACACCTGTGGCAGCCGTGACGTGTCACTGTGTACACCTGTGGCGACCGTGACGTGTCACTGTGTACACCTGTGACGGTCGTAACGTGTCACTGTGTGTACACCTGTGGCGGCCGTGACCTGTCACTGTGTACACCTGTGGCGGCCGTGACGTGTCACTGTGTACACCTGTGGCGGCCGTGACGTGTCACTGTTTACACCTGTGGCGGCCGTGACGTGTCACTGTGTACACCTGTGACGGTCGCGACATGTCACTGTGTACACCTGTGGCGGCCGTGTCGGTGCATGTCTGTAACGATCGTGACGCTGCAGCGGTCAGCTGGCGGCTCGGACATCAAGGACAGCGCCAAGGAGATGCAGCAGCTGAAGAGCAAGGTGGAGACGCTCAACGGTGAGTGGACCGGTCGTGTCGGATGGATTCTGACGTCACAGTGATCGGTGCCACCTGTGGCCTGCTCACCTGGCGACAGGTGATCAGGTGTGCAACAGTGTGCGAGAGCACCGCCAGGCACACTGCACGGCACGGCTCACAGGCGTTTCGGCAGTCCCGTGCGGTGTTCTCAAACATCGTGAATTTAATGCCACTTGAGTGCGTTCGACGCATGCCGCGTTCCGACTTCAATAGGATCTCGTCATGTATGCAGATTTAGTGCCCGCTTGGTGTGAGATGTGGTATGAACGTCGTGTTTCTGTTATAGTTGAGACGCTCAGGCTCGTGGTCTATACGGGCGTGCGTTTTGTAGTCTGCGCTCATTTTGTGTGTGCTGTGTTGCCATTTGTTGTGTTGCCTATCCCGTGGTTAACCGCGTGCCCTGGGTTATAGAGCGTTTGCGGATAATGGCACTGCACGTAGAGCACTACATATGCACTGTGATCATACTAAAAGGTTTGTGTGCTCGGGCCATGCATGCAGCGGCCCTGCCGGCGCAACTGCATGCCTCTGTCGCGTATGTGGCATGCGGCATGCTCTGGTGATGCAGCCGGAGGGGCTATGATTACGATGCGCCCGCCTGGCTGATTGGTGTCAGCTGGTATGGCTGGTGTGGCAAGGAAGTGTTATGCTGGTGGGTCGTACTCTGTTGGCGAGGAGCGGTTGTGATTCCGCCAATTCTCTCCTATATGATGGATATAGACATCGGGGAGACTATTACACGAGTCTGATGTGTTTTGCACAGGCTTGTTCAGACTAGGTATTGGTTCAGGCATATTGGCCTGCATTTTGTTTTTTGATGACCAAAATATGGTAGCCGAAGTCACCCATCGAAGTCAGTGGCTTCATGTCTGGAAGACTCGGGTAAACCAATAAAAGGAAGGTCTTATGTGCAACTGAAAACCGGCGAAGGCTGGGTCAGACAAGATTCAAGTCAGGATTTGGCCAACTCAGCCCGGCACAGTGGCAACATTCTTCATGCATGCATTCTGCATAATTCCTGGATTGGATGCTCTCTTTCCCGGCAGCCGCGGCGCATCCATCGACAACCCTGCGTGTAGAATGCATCACTGTCACACAACACACACACACACACACACCACACACGTTGCTGGCTGCAGTTCATTGGGCCTGCGGTCGCCCGTCTCGTGGAAGCGATCCGATGAAAGCTGTCACAGGTGTGAGAACCCGAGGACGAATTGCTGCCGGTGATCACGGACCAACGGCAGTGGCTCCACATTGGTTAGCAGCCCGTGGACCGTTACGGGCGCCGTTGAGCCGCCGCCGAGGCTGCCTGGCGTCGTAGATCGCGTTAGCTGGTCAGCTGGTGAGCTGTCACTGCCCGGGGGTAGTCATGCGTCACACGGCCAGTGGTGCAGTCGCGACCAAGCCGATATGCCGGCGCACGGCCCGACACACACCAGCCGAGTTATGTTATTAGGGTTTGGGACGCATCAACTGCATTGGTTATACATCGCCCATTGGAGTTGGCGGACGTTTGAGCGTCGACAGGGGTGGGACTGGCAGGGATTGGTCGGATGAGCTTGGCGTGTCAGCGGCGGAGCGATCGTGTCCAAGTTGAACTGGCTGCGAGGCTTGGCGAATTCGCTCGCATGTTTAATTCGCGTCGCTGAGTGTCAACCCGGCCTGCATGCGGGTGTGAAAAGATGCTGCATGCTGCACGAAGTATTTTAATTTGCTCAACCTTAATTTTCCCTTAATGGCCTGCCAGCTGTGTGGTCCGCCGCGTCGCCTCTCCTCTCTCCATTCCAATCCACCAGTAACTGTGACGGCTGCACGTGCACGCGCATGACACACACGCCTTGACGGTACGGAGAGTTGGTCCGCGTGTTTGAGATCAGGTGCCACTGACCCCACACACTACAGCACACGACCCGTTATCTCTGTCTGGCGTAGCTGGCTGGAGTAGCGATGTGGCGACCTATCACTTCTGTCTGACGTAACTGGCTGGAACAGCGACGTGGCGGGGTCGGTGGACGCCATCTGGCTGATCTGGCTGGTCTGGCGTAGCTGGCTGGAACAGCGCTGTGGCGACCCATCACCTCTGTCTGGCGTAGCTGGCTGGAACAGCGATGTGGCGACCCATCACCTCTGTCTGGCGTAGCTGGCTAGAACAGCGATGTGGCGACCCATCACCTCTGTCTGGCGTAGCTGGCTGGAACAGCGATGTGGCGACCCATCACTTCTGTCTGGCGTAGCTGGCTGGAACAGCGATGCGACGACCCATCACCTCTGTCTGGCGTAGCTGGCTGGAACAGCGATGTGGCGACCCATCACTTCTGTCTGGCGTAGCTGGCTGGAACAGCAATGTGGCGGGGTCGGTGGACGCCATCTGGCTGATCTGGCTGGTCTGACGTAACTGGCTGGAGCAGCGATGTGGCGGGGTTGGTGGGCGCCATCTGTGACGCCGCTGCCCGTCACGCGCCGGCCAGACCCCGTCCCTCGCTGGCCGGGCGCCGTCGCTGCGTTGGCGCCATTCTGAGCGGATGTATCCGTCTGTGTCTCTGCAGGTGGCAGAGCTGACTGGGACAGATCTCACTGACCGAGTGTAACAGGACTGACCGGCTGTGGCAGAGACCACCGACCGAGTGTAACAGGACTGACCAGCTGTGACAGAGACCACCGACCGAGTGTGACAGGACTGACCGGCTGCGTCAGAGACCACCGACCGAGTATGACAGGACTGACCAGCTATGGCAGAGACCACCGACCGAGCGTAACAGGACTGACCGGCTGCGTCAGAGACCACCGACCGAGTGTAACAGGACTGACCGGCTGTGGCGGAGACCACCGACCGAGTGTAACAGGACTGACAAGCTGTGGCAGAGACCACCGACCGAGCGTAACCGAGCACTGTATGACACCGCTGGCTGACAGCATGACAAAGCTGGTGTGTAGCAAATCTGACTGTGTATTGCGCTGCTGGCTGACTGCATGGCAGAACTGACAGACGTGGCAGAAGTGACTGGCTGTGTATGACAAAGCTGTGCGTGCTTATGTGCCAAACCTGACCCACTGTGACCGACAGAGCTGCTGTCAGAGGCCCGCCAATCGCGTGCCGACTGCGAAACGCGAGTGGAACGGTTCGAGTCGGACCTGCTGGTGACGCGTAACAACGCCCAGGAGGCCACCTTGCGTGCCGACCACCTGCGCACGCAGCTCAAGGTGGGCCACGTGACCAGCACACCTACCGCCGGGGTTGGCGGCGGCCCAGTGCCCCGGTCTCGAGCTTACTGGTGGCATGGTGGCCCGGGCTCAACTGGACTGATCTCCGTTATTCTCCGACTCAGATCGCAGCAGTTTGTTGGGTTTGTGTCAGCTGAGTGCGATACTCGAGCTCGTGACTTTTATGTAGGCTCCGCCACTATTGAGGCTCAGGGAGATAGATCTCGTCAGCATGTTGACAGGTAAAATACCTCTGGCTGCTCCATGCCCGTGTGTACCTAGAAGTGAATGCATTTTTATTTCGAAGACACTTGTAATATGCCATGTTTTCCCCACCCTAGCTCAAGTCGCACCGTTGAAGTCATTCGGCCAATGCTATGTTATGCTGTTGTATCGTGCGTTGTTGTCCCTTTTTAGTGGTGGATTAATTCAGTTGGTTTGACCGACGGTTGCTTGTTACTCCGCAGTTGCAGCCACGCCACTCTGGGCTGTTACGAAGCCGTCCGTGGCGGCAGATGGGGTATTGCATGCAGTCGTCACTTATGATTAGAACTTGTGTAGCAGCTGATCGGCATTATAAGTGGGTAGGGCAGTGGTTGACTGAGTAACACGCTGCCGTGGGCCAGTATCACTTGTATTATACAGTGTCAAGGCGTTATTCGCCTAACCTTTGCGTGGCGTTTTTCAGTCTTCCGTCCTTGATATTTTGACTGAGGTATCTCGAGAACACCGTTTTCCTATCTAGATGAGTTAATAAGATGAAGAGGTGTATACCTTGAAACCTAGAATATTATTCTGAAACAGCATACCGTGGCGGTGCTCCTGGACATTTGTCTCCCATAAAATTAGTGGTCACGTAGGTAGGTGATGGTTTATATCTGAAGTGATATAGGATACTTTTTCAAATGTTGCATTTCAATTCTGCGTGCCGTTCTCTGTTGCATCCTGTGAGCTCATTTGTTGCGTCAATGGCGAGATCAGCTCTGTTGTGTGGTGTGTACGGCAGATACAGTTGGTCTGTGGTGTGCGGCGAGATCAGCTCTGTCGTGTGGTGTGTACGGCAGATACAGTTGGTCTGTGGTGTGCGCCGAGATCAGCTCTGTTGTGTGGTGTGTACAGCAGATACAGTTGGTCTGTGGTGTGCGGCGAGATCAGCTCTGTTGTGTGGTGTGTACGGCAGATACAGTTGGTCTGTGGTGTGCGGCGAGATCAGCTCTGTTGTGTGGTGTGTACGGCAGATACAGTTGGTCTGTGGTGTGCGGCGAGATCAGCTCTGTTGTGTGGTGTATACGGCAGATACAGTTGGTCTGTGGTGTGCGGCGAGATCAGCTCTGCTGTGTGGTGTGTACGGTAGATACAGTTGGTCTGTGGTGTGTACGGCAGATACAGTTGGTCTGTGGTGTGCGGCGAGATCAGCTCTGTTGTGTGGTGTGTACGGCCGGTACAGTTGGTCTGTGGTGTGTACGGCCGGTACAGTTGGTCTGTGGTGTGCGGCGAGATCAGCTCTGTTGTGTGGTGTGTACGGCCGGTACAGTTGGTCTGTGGTGTGCGCCGAGATCAGCTCTGTTGTGTGGTGTGTACAGCAGATACAGTTGGTCTGTGGTGTGCGGCGAGATCAGCTCTGTTGTGTGGTGTGTACGGCAGATACAGTTGGTCTGTGGTGTGCGGCGAGATCAGCTCTGTTGTGTGGTGTGTACGGCAGATACAGTTGGTCTGTGGTGTGCGGCGAGATCAGCTCTGTTGTGTGGTGTGTACGGCAGATACAGTTGGTCTGTGGTGTGCGGCGAGATCAGCTCTGCTGTGTGGTGTGTACGGTAGATACAGTTGGTCTGTGGTGTGTACGGCAGATACAGTTGGTCTGTGGTGTGCGGCGAGATCAGCTCTGTTGTGTGGTGTGTACGGCCGGTACAGTTGGTCTGTGGTGTGTACGGCCGGCACAGTTGGTCTGTGGTGTGCGGCGAGATCAGCTCTGTTGTGTGGTGTGTACGGCAGATACAGTTGGTCTGTGGTGTGCGGCGAGATCAGCTCTGTTGTGTGGTTGTACGGCAGATACAGTTGGTCTGTGGTGTGCGGCGAGATCAGCTCTGTTGTGTGGTGTGTACGGCCGGTACAGTTGGTCTGTGGTGTGTACGGCCGGTACAGTTGGTCTGTGGTGTGTACGGCCGGTACAGTTGGTCTGTGGTGTGTACGGCCGGTATAGTTGGTCTGTGGTGTGTACGGCCGGTACAGTTGGTCTGTGGTGTGTACGGCCGGTACAGTTGGTCTGTGGTGCGTACGGCCGGTACAGTTGGTCTGTGGTGTGTACGGCCGGTACAGCTGGTCTGTGGTGTGTACGGCCGGTACAGTTGGTCTGTGGTGTGCGGCGAGATCAGCTCTGTTGTGTGGTGTGTACGGCCGGTACAGTTGGTCTGTGGTGTGCGGCGAGATCAGCTCTGTTGTGTGGTGTGTACGGCCGGTACAGTTGGTCTGTGGTGTGTACGGCCGGTACAGTTGGTCTGGGCGAGTCAGCTCTGTTGTGTGGTGTGTACGGCCGGTACAGTTGGTCTGTGGTGTGTACGGCCGGTACAGTTGGTCTGTGGTGTGTACGGCCGGTACAGTTGGTCTGTGGTGTGTACGGCCGGTACAGTTGGTCTGTGGTGTGTACGGCCGGTACAGTTGGTCTGTGGTGTGTACGGCCGGTACAGTTGGTCTGTGGTGTGTACGGCCGGTATCAGCTTGGTCTGTGGTGTGTACGGCCGGTACAGTTGGTCTGTGGTGTGCGGCGAGATCAGCTCTGTTGGTGTGGTGTGTACGGCCGGTACAGTTGGTCTGTGGTGTGTACGGCCGGTACAGTTGGTCTGTGGTGTGTACGGCCGGTACTGTGGTGTGTACGGCCGGTACAGTTGGTCTGTGGTGTGTACGGCCGGTATAGTTGGTCTGTGGTGTGTACGGCCGGTACAGTTGGTCTGTGGTGTGCGGCGAGATCAGCTCTGTTGTGTGGTGTGTACGGCCGGTACAGTTGGTCTGTGGTGTGTACGGCCGGTATAGGTGGTCTGTGGTGTGTACGGCCGGTACAGTTGGTCTGTGGTGTGCGGCGAGATCAGCTCTGTTGTGTGGTGTGTACGGCCGGTACAGTTGGTCTGTGGTGTGACGGCCGGTACAGTTGGTCTGTGGTGTGTCGGCCGGTACAGTTGGTCTGTGGTGTGTACGGCCGGTACAGTTGGTCTGTGGTGTGCGGCGAGATCAGCTCTGGTCTGTGGTGTGTACGGCCGGTACAGTTGGTCTGTGGTGTGACGGCGAGATCAGCTGTGGTGTGTACGGCCGGTACAGTTGGTCTGTGGTGTGTACGGCCGGTATAGTTGGTCTGTGGTGTGTACGGCCGGTACAGTTGGTCTGTGGTGTGCGGCGAGATCAGCTCTGTTGTGTGGTGTGTACGGCCGGTACAGTTGGTCTGTGGTGTGTACGGCCGGCACAGTTGGTCTGTGGTGTACGGCCGGTACAGTTGGTCTGTGGTGTGTACGGCCGGTACAGTTGGTCTGTGGTGTGTACGGCGGTACAGTTGGTCTGTGGTGTGTACGGCCGGTACAGTTGGTCTGTGGTGTGTACGGCCGGTACAGTTGGTCTGTGGTGTGTACGGCCGGTACCAGTTGGTCTGTGGTGTGTACGGCCGGTACAGTTGGTCTGTGGTGTGCGGCGAGATCAGCTCTGTTGTTGTGGTGTGTACGGCCGGTACAGTTGGTCTGTGGTGTGTACGGCCGGTACAGTTGGTCTGTGGTGTGAGCCGGTACAGTTGGTCTGTGGTGTGTACGGCCGGTACAGTTGGTCTGTGGTGTGTACGGCCGGTACAGTTGGTCTGTGGTGTGTACGGCCGGTACAGTTGGTCTGTGGTGTGTACGGCCGGTACAGTTGGTCTGTGGTGTGACGGCCGGTACAGTTGGTCTGTGGTGTGTACGGCCGGTACAGTTGGTCTGTGGTGTGTACGGCCGGTACAGTTGGTCTGTGGTGTTACGGCCGGTACAGTTGGTCTGGGTGTGCGGCGTAGCTCTGTTGTGTGGTGTGTACGGCCGGTACAGTTGGTCTGTGGTGTGTAC
This sequence comes from Imbricaverruca yamaguchii, assembly GCA_034440575.1. Lineage (NCBI taxonomy): Eukaryota > Metazoa > Arthropoda > Thecostraca > Neoverrucidae > Imbricaverruca > Imbricaverruca yamaguchii. The sequence continues at coordinate 1,225,177 of JAOTOL010001510.1, read as the reverse complement.
GGCCGGTACAGCTTGGTCTGTGGTGTTACGGCCGGTACAGTTGGTCTGTGGTGTGTACGGCCGGTACAGCTTGGTCTGTGGTGTGTACGGCCGGTACAGTTGGTCTGTGGTGTGTATGCTCAGTTGGTCTGTGGTGTGTACGGCCGGTACAGTTGGTCTGTGGTGTGACGGCCGACAGTTGGTTGTGGTGTTACGGCGGTACAGTTGGTCTGTGGTGTGTCGGCCGGTCAGTCTGGTCTGTGGTGTGTACGGCCGGTACAGTTGGTCTGTGGTGTGCGGTAGTTGTGTGGTGTGTACAGGCCGGTACAGTTGGTCTGTGGTGTCGGCCGGACAGTTGGTCTGTGGTGTGTACGGCCGGTACAGTTGGTCTGTGGTGTGTATGCTCAGTTGGTCTGTGGTGTGTACGGCCGGTACAGTTGGTCTGTGGTGTGTACGGCCGGTACAGTTGGTCTGTGGTGTGTACGGCCGGTACAGTTGGTCTGTGGTGTGTACGGCCGGTACAGTTGGTCTGTGGTGTGTACGGCGGACAGTTGGTCTGTGGTGTGTACGGCCGGTACAGTTGGTCTGTGGTGTGTACGGCCGACAGTGGTCTGTGGTGTGCGGCGAGATCAGCTCTGTTGTGGGTGTACGGCCGGTACAGTTGGTCTGTGGTGTGTACGCAGCTGTTGTGGTGTGTACGGCCGGTACAGTTGGTCTGTGGTGTGCGGCGATAGTTGGTCTGTGGTGTGTACGGCCGGTACAGTTGGTCTGTGGTGTGCGGCGAGATCAGCTCTGTTGTGTGGTGTGTACGGCCGGTACAGTTGGTCTGTGGTGTGCGGCGAGATCAGCTCTGTTGTGTGGTGTGTACGGCCGGTACAGTTGGTCTGTGGTGTGCGGCGGGACAGTTGGTCTGTGGTGTGTACGGCCGGTACAGTTGGTCTGTGGTGTGTACGGCCGGTACAGTTGGTCTGTGGTGTGTACGGCCGGTACAGTTGGTCTGTGGTGTGCGGCGCAGTTGGTCTGTGGTGTGTACGGCCGGTACAGTTGGTCTGTGGTGTGCGGCAGCAGCTGGTGTGGTGTGTACGGCGGTACAGTTGGTCTGTGGTGTGCGGCGAGATCAGCTCTGTTGTGTGGTGTGTACGGCCGGTACAGTTGGTCTGTGGTGTGTACGGCCGGTACAGGTTGGTCTGTGGTGTGTACGGCCGGTACAGTTGGTCTGTGGTGTGTACGGCCGGTACAGTTGGTCTGTGGTGTGACGGCCGGTACAGTTGGTCTGTGGTGCGGCGGGGTGTACGGCCGGTACAGTTGGTCTGTGGTGTGTACGGCCGGTACAGTTGGTCTGTGGTGTGTACGGCCGGTACAGTTGGTCTGTGGTGTGTACGGCCGGTACAGTTGGTCTGTGGTGTGTACGGCCGGTACAGTTGGTCTGTGGGCTGCGGCGAGATCAGCTCTGTTGTGTGGTGTGTACGGCCGGTACAGTTGGTCTGTGGTGTCGGCCGGTACAGTTGGTTGTGGTGTACGGCCGGTACAGTTGGTCTGTGGTGTACGGCCGGTTTGTTGTGGTGTGTACGGCCGGTACAGTTGGTCTGTGGTGTGCGGCAGTCAGCGTTTGTGGGGTACGGCCGGTACAGTTGGTCTGTGGTGTGCGGCGGTACAGTTGTTGTGGTGTGTACGGCCGGTACAGTTGGTCTGTGGTGTGTACGGCCGGTACAGTTGGTCTGTGGTGTGTACGGCCGGTACAGTTGGTCTGTGGTGTGTACGGCCGGTACAGTTGGTCTGTGGTGTGTACGGCCGGTACAGTTGGTCTGTGGTGTGTCGGCCGCAGCCTGTTGTGGTGTGTACGGCCGGTACAGTTGGTCTGTGGTGTGCGGCACGCTGTGTGGTGTACGGCCGGTACAGTTGGTCTGTGGTGTGCGGCGAGATCAGCTCTGTTGTGTGGTGTGTACGGCGGTACAGTTGGTCTGTGGTGTGCGGCGAGATCAGCTCTGTTGTGTGGTGTGTACGGCAGAACAGTTGGTCTGTGGTGTGCGGCGGCAGTCTTGGGTGTGTGTACGGCCGGTACAGTTGGTCTGTGGTGGCGGCAGATCAGCTGTTGTGTGGTGTGTACGGCCGGTACAGTTGGTCTGTGGTGTGCGGCGGTCAGCTCTGTTTGTGGTGTGTACGGCCGGTACAGTTGGTCTGTGGTGTGCGGCGAGATCAGCTCTGTTGTGTGGTGTGTACGGCCGGTACAGTTGGTCTGTGGTGTGCGGCGAGACAGCTCTGTTGTGTGGTGTGTACGGCCGGTACAGTTGGTCTGTGGTGTGCGGCGCAGCCGGTGGGTGTGTACGGCCGGCGGTACAGTTGGTCTGTGGTGTGCGGCGAGATCAGCTCTGTTGTGTGGTGTGTACGGCCGGTACAGTTGGTCTGTGGTGTGCGGCGGATCAGCTCTGTTGTGTGGTGTGTACGGCCGGTACAGTTGGTCTGTGGTGTGCGGCGATCAGCTGGTGTGGTGTGTACGGCCGGTACAGTTGGTCTGTGGTGTGCGGCGGCGTTGTCTGTGGTGTGACGGCCGGTACAGTTGGTCTGTGGTGTGTACGGCCGGTACAGTTGGTCTGTGGTGTGTACGGCCGGTACAGTTGGTCTGTGGTGTGCGGCGAGATCAGCTCTGTTGTGTGGTGTGTACGGCCGGTACAGTTGGTCTGTGGTGTGTACGGCCGGTACAGTTGGTCTGTGGTGTGTACGGCCGGTACAGTTGGTCTGTGGTGTGTACGGCCGGTACAGTTGGTCTGTGGTGTGCGGCGAGATCAGCTCTGTTGTGTGGTGTGTACGGCCGGTACAGTTGGTCTGTGGTGTGCGGCGAGATCAGCTCTGTTGTGTGGTGTGTACGGCCGGTACAGTTGGTCTGTGGTGTGTCGGCCGGTACAGTTGGTCCGTGGTGTGTACGGCCGGTACAGTTGGTCTGTGGTGCGTACGGCCGGTACAGTTGGTCTGTGGTGTGTACGGCCGGTACAGTTGGTCTGTGGTGTGTACGGCCGGTACAGTTGGTCTGTGGTGTGTACGGCCGGTACAGTTGGTCTGTGGTGTGTACGGCAGATACAGTTGGTCTGTGGTGTGCGGGAAAATCAGCTCTGTTGTGTGGTGTGTACGGCCGGTACAGTTGGTCTGTGGTGTGTACGGCCGGTACAGTTGGTCTGTGGTGTGTACGGCCGGTACAGTTGGTCTGTGGTGTGTACGGCCGGTACAGTTGGTCTGTGGTGTGTACGGCCGGTACAGTTGGTCTGTGGTGTGTACGGCCGGTACAGTTGGTCTGTGGTGTGTACGGCCGGTACAGTTGGTCTGTGGTGTGTACGGCCGGTACAGTTGGTCTGTGGTGTGTACGGCCGGTACAGTTGGTCTGTGGTGTGTACGGCCGGTACAGTTGGTCTGTGGTGTGTACGGCCGGTACAGTTGGTCTGTGGTGTGTACGGCCGGTACAGTTGGTCTGTGGTACGCTGCAGGAGGCCGAGTCTGGGCTGGCGGTGCGCTCCGAGCGGCAAGACCAGCTGCAGCAGCAGTTGGTGCGGCTGGCGGCCAGCGTCACCGAGGCCGTCTGCCAGCTGCAGCAGCTGCAGCAGCGGCACGACCAGCAGCACCAGGCGGCCGTCGACGGCGCCTCGCGCGCCGACAAACTGCAGGGTCAGTCATCGCAGGCAGAACACTGCTGCCGTGAACGCTGCCACTGTTTAGTCGACGCCCCTTTTAACCCTTGATTCACCGTAGGATTTGAGGCGCGTTGTGTGCGACAGGGGATTTGGGTTACTTCTCCATTTCATTCGGGATTAATCGGAACAGATGACGGATTCGAACGGCATTCAGTGATTTCAGCGTTCAGCAGCGTACAACATTTTACAGATACTGACGTGTGACATGCATGGCCTGCTAGATCAAGTCAAAGGGTCACTCACAAATTTGGAGCAATAATTAGGATGTCGGTAAGTTTTGAAGTGGTGTGTTCCAACTAAAGGCCTCCCCACACTTGTCAACATTTGCAAACAATGATTCATTTGCTATGACGTATGAGTGACTTATTTGAATGAGGGGTACGGTCGGGTTTCGACTAGATGAAGCAGGTTTGCTACCAGCAGAAATGTTGGGTTCGATACCCGGTAAGTGTGCGGATTTTATGCTTAATCACGACCACTATTATGCAGGCTACATTCGGGGTCGCTTTTATGTGCCTTAGGAACGTTTTATTATATTTTCCTCTTCAGGTACTTCCTGATGCCAATGCAGCAATACTCATTGACATTTGAAAGGCAGTGTACAATTGAAGTCAAGTTGAAGTCGATGAAGTTGCGTTATCCTGGTGTCGAATCCAAGCCCTGGCAGATCTGAATTTACAAGCCTTAAGTTGGAAAATCTTGAACTAGTCTACCATGGATGAATATTGTATCGGATATAGCAAAATGTGACAGATTTAGAGGTGCAAGCCTTGCACCACAGGGCCACAGGTCCCGTGACTAAGCATGCCACACCTGAACCTGTTGTAGTAGGGTGTCAAATTGGTGTACGCTCAGCTATTTATGTCACACTTAAGCACAATCTACTCGTTCGTTTTCCGAATAGATTCTAAAAACAGGGGGCTCGGCTGGATCCTCTTCGTAAAGTAAGGGTCGAAGCCAGGCCACTACCATCGCCACTACATGATGTGGCATGGCCGTCTTGTCCTAGGATTTGAAGGTTCCGCATTGAGGTATCGTCCTCGTCCAACCTTCCGACCAGAAGAAGTTTGTATCTGTATCGGCCAGCCACCGTTCAGCGGTGGTCAGCTTGTCTGTGCTGTTAACGCTGCCGATTACTCACGGTCAGTTTAACGCTGTTAACGCGGCTACGGCGAAGTTGATATTGTTTATTTATTTTTCATTGGGTGGCTCTCGACGCATTTTACGCGCAAGTTGATAAATTGAGCAGATACTAGGCTGCTGAGTGGTTACCGAGCGTGATGCGATGACTGCCGTGTGACACCAGTGCCGGCGCTGTACTGTACTGCGCTCCCGTTGGAGGCGTGCTGGACAGGCCCCGAACGGTGTGCCGAGAGCCGCGCCCTGTCGGTGTCGGCCAGACGCCGGCCACTGACGCGTCCGCTCCGGCCGCGCAGAGTCGCTGTCGGCGAGCGAGGCGCGACTGGCCGAGGCGAGCCGCGACAGCGACTCACTGCGCCAACAGCTGGCCGAGCTGCGCGCCGAGACCGAGTCGGTGCGAGAGGCGGCCGACCGGCGACAGCAGGCGCTGGAGATGGCGTCCGAGCGGCTGCACGAGCTGCAACAGCGGCTCAGCACGTGAGTGACGCTCGCATCCTCCTCCCTGCCCTACCTGGAGCAGCGGCTCAGCACGTGAGTGATGCTCGCATCCTCCTCCCTGCCCTACCTGCAGCAGCGGCTCAGCACGTGAGTGATGCTCGCATCCTCCTCCCTGCCCGACCTGCAGCAGCGGCTCAGCACGTGAGTGATGCTCGCATCCTCCCTGCCTGACCTGCAGCAGCGGCTCAGCACGTGAGTGATGCTCGCATCCTCCTCCCTGCCCGACCTGCAGCAGCGGCTCAGCACGTGAGTGATGCTCGCATCCTCCTCCCTGCCTGACCTGCAGCAGCGGCTCAGCACGTGAGTGATGCTCGCATCCTCCTCCCTGCCCGACCTGCAGCAGCGGCTCAACACGCGAGTGATGCTCGCATCCTCCTCCCTGCCTGACCTGCAGCAGCGGCTCAGCACGTGAGTGACGCTCGCATCCTCCTCCCTGCCCTACCTGCAGCAGCGGCTCAGCACGTGAGTGATGCTCGCATCCTCCTCCCTGCCCTACCTGGAGCAGCGGCTCAGCACGTGAGTGATGCTCGCATCCTCCTCCCTGCCTGACCTGCAGCAGCGGCTCAGTACATTAGTGACGCTCGCATCCTCCTCCCTGCCCGACCTGCAGCAGCGGCTCAGTACATTAGTGACGCTCGCATCCTCCTCCCTGCCCGACCTGCAGCAGCGGCTCAGTACATTAGTGACGCTCGCATCCTCCTCCCTGCCCGACCTGCAGCAGCGGCTCAGCACGTGAGTGATGCTCGCATCCTCCTCCCTGCCCGACCTGCAGCAGCGGCTCAGCACGTGAGTGATGCTCGCATCCTCCTCCCTGCCCGACCTGCAGCAGCGGCTCAGCACGTGAGTGACGCTCGCATCCTCCTCCCTGCCCGACCTGCAGCAGCGGCTCAGCACGTGAGTGATGCTCGCATCCTCCTCCCTGCCCGACCTGCAGCAGCGGCTCAGCACGTGAGTGATGCTCGCATCCTCCTCCCTGCCCGACCTGCAGCAGCGGCTCAGCACGTGAGTGGTACTCGCATCCTCTTTCGTGCGCGTCACGACGCCACCGTCCTGGTGTCTGTCAGACCATCCGGGGCCCTCTTGCTGTCTGCCTCTGTGCTGGACTTTTGTGTCGGTTCAGTTCCGTTGCCACTTCGAGCGTCTGCCCGGTGTCGACCCGGCCGGCGCCCTTTTCAGCCAGACTCGCTATGCAATTACCTTCGGGATGTGTGACGCGTGTACAGTGGCTGTCGATCTGATTGTTTCCGCTCAGCGCGCTGTGGAACGCCATTGTTGCGTTTCCTGTCTGTGTTGAATCTTCTTGTTCCTGTGTTCCTTTTTCTGTTCTGTTTGTTTCAAGGAAGGTTTGATTCTTGGTGATGTTTGGATATTTAAGCATTCAATTGTAGCATTTTTATTCTTCGGTGTCTCATGACACACTTGAATAAGATCTCACGATGAAGGGTTCTACGCCCCTTGTCCGTTCTACGCCTTATATCGGACATACGTGCCTAATGTTGGGCATTTTTGTACCTTTGAGCACCCCAAATATATGCGCTCCGAAGAGTAATGATACACTTTGACGCTTTAAGCAGCGATTTAGCTAATGTTTTTCCATTTATCGTGTCTATTGCTTTGAATTTGCCGCAGTTATGAGCCCGAAGGCGCATTTATTGTCGCTGTTTTTGTTGCAGCGCTACACCCCAACACCAGAGCTAGAATTTCGAAATCCACGCTTGTTCAAAACTCGTCCGAAGATCCTGGGCGCGAATGATCAACCCTGGTCGAAGCGCCCTAAACCCCAAATTACTAACCAACTGAGACCTCTCCCCCGTGATCGGAGTATAAGCTGACGGCACACACCAGAAGGGTGTGCGCTATAACCGCTGCCCGGGCCACACGGTGACGTGGTTTACCAGCTGCGATGATGCTCTTCTGTGGTGGCCGGTGACACTGTGCACGGTGTGCAGCTGCAGTGCCGAGCGGGACCTGGCGCTGGCAGCCGCGGCCAGTCCTCCGAGCGCGGTGGGCGCCAGCGGGGAGTGGGCCAACCCTGCCGCCACCGCCGCCGCCACCGCCGCCGCCGACGACGACGCCGAGAAAGCCGAGCTGCGCAAGCAGCTGCGCAGGATGGACGAGCAGCTGAAGGAGCTGTCCCTTCAGAACCGGACGGTGAGCGGCGCCGTCTGCGGCGGTGCGTCACTCGTGTCGCCGAGTCTGACTGTGTGTCTGAGACGAGGCCGTCTCCTGTCCTCCTCTGTGTCGGGCTGTCCTCACCTCTGGGCAGCCGGTCCGCCCGACTGTGCGGGTCTGTCCCGGGTGCCGCACCGTCTCGTGTCTGGCACTGCACAGCGCACCCGGCGGTCGGCAGTCTGCGGCGGCGGCTCCATGCACGGCGCGTTCCGTCTCATGTGTTGATGCGTCCGGCACTCTGTCTGCACTGCAAGTTAGGCGAGTTCTGTACGGCTGACTCTGGGCTTTTGGTGTTGTGCTGCACTGGACGCTCGTGAATGTTGATGTCGGCACTGTTAACACGGAGACTACTCCGCCCTAAATAAGCAAACGTGTCGCATTAACGTCCACTAATGCTCTGTCGGTGGCATGGGCCGGGAGCCAGGTTAGCCATGCAGGGGCACGAAGATACACCATTGCATTCTTGCTGTGTCGTACGAGCGCCAGCACTTTCGGCTTTTCTTTCCTTTGGTTTCAGATGTGCCTGAGCACTGACGGTCAACCGATTTTCTATACTTCTTGAATATTTCAAAGCGTTTGTTGAAATTGTAGAGCATGACCAGCACGGCCAGTATGCCCACGAGTGATATTTCTTAGTCCTGAATTAATCGCAATTTCCCTTTGGTTTTCATGAAGCTGGTATAACCATAGCAGAACATAGAAGACTTCATTTGTAGTTCTTCGAGACGATTTGTTCTTCATTTCCTTGTTTTGCATTTCTCTTCATTCCCATGGGCCGTATGCGCTCACTGCACGGAGGGCAGACGCTGTCGAGTTGTGTTGGCTTGGTTGTTGCTTGTGCGGCGAGGGGCCTAGACCGCCCCACGTGCAGCTGGCATCGTGTCTGTACACTGCACCGCACCCGCCCGACCACGCCGCACGCTCTGTATCGCCGCCTCTCTCTCTCTGACTTGCAGATGGACGCGTCGAACGTGCTGGCCGTGGCAGTTCTGGTGATAGCTCTCTTCATCACGCTGCTCGTCATGAACCTGTGACTGGCGGGCGCGTCCGCCTGCTCCCTCTCCTTCCTCTGTCGCTGGTCATATCTAGCTCCCCTCTCTCTCTCTGCCACGCCTGTCTGTCTCGCTGTCTGTCGGCCCGGCTGCTCGCGGTACGGACGGGACGGGGCGTGTGCGGCGCCCGCCCGGCGCAGTCGTGCCCCCGGTGTGCATGAGCGAGAGAGAGAGAGAGAGAGAGCGTGGTGTGTGTGCTCGTCCGCCGCCGGCCAGAGGAGACGTCTCGCCGCAGTCTCCAGCCAGCGCCGGAGGTAAAGTGCCGGCCCGTGGCCGTCCGGCGCCGCGGCACCCGTACAGCTGGCGCCAGTCGGTCCCAGGCCGCACCCGCCACGCCCTAGGTCCTGGGCCACACAATCTCGCATCCTCGGGCGATGACTTCACGCTCTGGGATGTTTTCCCTGCTCACGTTCTGGCATGCTCGCGCTGCTGACGTTCCGGAGTGCTAGTCTGTATGTCCTGTGATTAGGTTTTACGAACATCCTTCATGCACCTTGATACCTCCTGGATACCTCCTTCACGTACCTCTTTGGTAACTCTCTGAGATCCAGGCGTCGATAAACTGGGGTACATTCATTATTCATAATTCCTTGGGTGTTTTGGTCCTGACATCCGGGAGTCTTAACCTTCACGTCATGCTGGACCTACTTCGATGTGTCCTGGTCTCCGGATCTCCATATATGGAAATGTCCATGATTACTTGGTGTTATGACCTCCCACTTCCTCCGATGCAGACGCCACTTTCTGGCTACTGGCCTTCACGTGTCAAGTCTTGGTTGACCGCCACATGCTGTGATATCCTCGTCACGTACCGCTGGCATCCTCGTCACGTACCGCTGGTATTCTCGCCACTTACTGGTGGTATCCTCGTCACGTACTGGTGGTATCCTCGCCACGTACCGGTGGTATCCTAGTCATGTATTAGTGGTATCCTCGCCACTTACTGGTGGTATCCTCGTCACGTACTGGTGGTATCCTCGCCACGTACCGGTGGTATCCTCGCCACTTACGGGTGGTATCCTCGCCACTTACTGGTGGTATCCTCGTCACGTACTGGTGGTATCCTCGCCACGTACCGGTGGTATCCTCGCCACTTACGGGTGGTATCCTCGTCACGTACTGGTGGTATCCTCGTCACGTACCGGTGGTATCCTAGTCATGTATTGGTGGTATCCTTTGGGCGCGAATGATCAACCCTGGTCGATGCGCCCTAAAGCCCAAATAACTAACTAATTGGTGGTATCCTTGTTACGTAATCGTTACATACCACGCAATCCTACGTGGTATCTTCGTCACGTACCGGTTGTATCGTCACGTGATGGTATCCTCATCACATATCGGTGACATCCTCGTCACATATCGGTTATCCGACGTCGACAAGGTTCTGCTTCGCACACAAGAACGTGCATCCAATCTTCGTTTAAGTTTACCGGTGTGCGGAAGATGGGCGTGAAGAAATCGGTCACGGGTAGCTGTTGGTGTCTATTGGTTGCTGGTTAACAGGATAGTGTACACATCTGTGTGAACTAGTATTACCTGGATCTTCTCCGAGCTCTTTGTGAAGCCTGTCATGAAGGAAACCTCTCACGTCTTCTCTGTATCTAGTGTCGTGACTGAGTCGCTACTTTTACCAGCCATGTTCGCGTTCCGCTTACCGGACGTGTCGTGTAGCCTGACCTGACCTGACCTGACCTGACATGACCCGAGTCGCCAGCGTGACGTGACGCGGCGTGACGTGTCGGCAGGCGACGGCGTGCAGCGTTGTTCCGTTGATGATCCTCGCCTGGAGCGTGTGTGTCGCCTTCTACGACTGGCTGGCCAGCTTCACGGCCACTCGCGGCCCATAGGCGCCCCGATTCGTCGGCTCCGACGACGGCGGGCGCCAGCCGCCGAGATTCTTAAGTTATTGGTGGACTCCGCTCGTGATTGGTGCTCTCGTCTTGCGACCTGGTGATATCCACTGCCTCAGGCGACGCCATTTTGTGCCATCTCCTGCAGCGACCAGTACAAACGGGTTTGGTGCTCGTGGTGGTTTGGCCGAGGCGCCTCCTGTCGGAAAAGTCTCTGACGGCAGCTGGGCGGTTGCGTAGCACCGGGAGATCATCAATCGACGACTGTCCTGGGTTATTCGTGACTAAATTGCGTCTCGTGTTGTATGTGTTTCCGTATCGACGATGTTTTATTGCAGTTACGTTTAGTAAGCCGTCATATCCTGACCTTAAATTGGTGGTGTTGAGAGTAGATATTCGTAGGCGCAAGGGAAATGCTGAGAATGTAGTTTATTTGGGAGGATGATTAGCGCTGTTGTCCCTACCTCGCAATAAGCCTGCTTTTCTACGCGCTCCGGCGACCGCCGCTTTGGATAACGTTTCTAATCCCATCGAGTCCCGGTCACAGCGACTGCCCTGTTACGTGCTGGCGTGCGCATGTATGTGCGTGTGTGTGTATACATGTGTGTGTATGTGTGCGCGTGCGTGCGTGATGATGTACCGTGTGTGCTGCGTGCGACGCTTGTGCCATTTCACCCGACCCGATCTCTGGCGAACACAAAATCTACTTACGCGTGGTGGCGATGGCGGGCGTCGGCGCGCCGCTGGTGGCTGGTGGCTAGCGGCTGGTGCGTGTGTGTCGAGCGGCGCTGGCACGCGCCCGCCTCCTAGTGGTAATCATTTTGTACGTGCCGTGGACGGTGGTCGCGCGGACACCGTTCTGTTACCTCCCCGGTCGAGAGTAGGGGCGCCGCTGGAGATCCGACCGCGCGCGCGCGCGCTCCCATCGGTTATGGCTTGTTGATTATTTTACTTGTTACACTATGTGAGCTTGTAAATATACACTTTCCCAGCCACTGTGACTCTCGTTTGGTCTCTCCGCCGGTGCACAAGGTATTCATAGGAGGGGGGGGGGGGGGGAGTGAGATGGGTCTCCGTCGGTCATGTTGTCTGTTCCGACTAATGGTGATCGGCGAAATTTTGAGCAGCCGTCACGTGCTCGATTTCTCGCCGATCGTGTCCATCTGCGATGTTGAAATCACCAGAAGAGCTATGAGGCAGCATTTTTGTATTATTTTATTTGTTTGTAAAAATTACAGCAGTATTACGTACTACCATTGCTCGTATTCAACCTTCCATTTCTTTCACTCCAATGTATCCCCCCCCCCCAAAAAAAAAAGAGGTAAGTTCTAAATGTAAGGTCTTGCTGACTAACTCCTTTGGTTGGAATTATATGGCTGAAATTACCTGGCTGACTGGAAAACCGACTAGATTGGCAGTTTTCTTCCACAGTTAATGCACGGCAACGGGCAACAGATTGCAAGTTTGAAATGCAAATTGTTGCATGCAGGAATTTAGAGTGAATGGAATTAAGCCGATGGTGAAATTAAGCTGATAACAAAATCATCCGCATAACTTTCTCGCAACGATGTGTGACCGCAGTCTATCAAAGCATGTATGTGAATATTTCTTACTTTACTTTCTAAATAATTTAAGCTAAAATCTAAGCAAACGCACAAGTAGAGCAATGACGAAAAACGGAATTGGATCAGGCCTTCAGCAATCAGTACTTGAAACAGAAGAGAACTGATTTGTTCCAGTGGAAAAAAAAATATTAGGTAAAGCTGGAGGCGAAGATGTGTAAATAGTGGGCATCTAGCAGGACATTAAGTCTTAAATTAAACTGGCAAGTGAGGTGGTTTTCTAGTCAGCGAAGTAGACAATCTGCAGCATGTTTTTTCTTCGGTTAGAATGTATTTTTCGCGAGAAAATATACGGTCATGATGCGGATTACTCAAAGAGAGGGTTTCCTTGAAGTATTTACATATATAAAATATATTTGAGCTCATTTTCACTGCAAATATTGCTATGCTTCCACGCAAAGCATCGCACTGCTTCCACACATTGCCGACTTGAAAACCGCTCCTGGAATTATCACCTAACTATTAGCAAAGCATAGTAGAGCAGTATATCCAGTATCTGGTGTGAAAGCTATTGTCATGATTAGCAGGTTAGCTTTCAAAGCTAAGAACCATTCTTAGCTTTGAAAGCTAAGAATGCTTACAATCAACTAACTGGTGCTTCAGTTCTGGACCTTATACACCCGCTAATGCCACATCGGCTTAGTTCTGGCCACGAGCCAGCCGCTTCATTGTTTCAGCGGACGCTTGACACGTTGCTGGCGGGAATCCCAGGGGTGGTGTCTTCCACAATGACTTAGTGCTAGCCGGTATGGACATTGAGAGCCATTACACTATTTTACGGACGGCTCTCAGGCTGCTTAATGTGACCGGTGTCTAAGTAAACTCCGGAGAGATGCAGCCTTGGTGTAAACAGCAGAACATCTCTGGGCCTCAGAACCAGCAGGAAGGGTGTCGCGAGACAGCGGACGACAGAATCGGAGTCATTCGCAAAACGCCGGAGCCTCCTAACATCCGCAAGCTTCTCATGTGATTGAGACTGATCAACTGATATGGAAAGTTTCTCTGCATCCTTTTGGGTACAGCTAGCGCGCGTCTCCAGCACACCGCCTGTTGCATGAGGGACAGACGTGTAGGTGGTCGGATGACGACGCCGAAGCGTTCCGTATGGTCGAAGACATTCTGTGCGAAACTCCCGGTGCCGAATCATTTCGGTTTAAAGAGGTCCCCTTGATCTTGGTGTGGAATGGAATGCGTGTCGAGATGTGTGTCGGTAGGGTGTGTCACTTCAGGCACTTTTTTACCGATGCAAGGTGCCCCTATGATTTTATCATGCCCTGTCCATATAGAAACAGCGTGGCACTATTCATTCCCTCTGAATTTTAACCCCCATCTAGCTCCAAGCGAGAGAAGTTCGGCCGATCTGCTAACACTAGCGACACTAGCGCCACCATAGCGGAGAGCGTATGAACTAATGACACCCAATCGTTTCCAGAGCCTCTTTCACTCGCCAGGTCACAAAACTGAAATATTTGACCGTGTACCGACTCCTCGTCGACTAAGCCATCGAAGGAACACATAATAAACGATTGATATTGATCTAACCCCATTCTTAACTAGGTATTTAACTCACTCTTACCGAGCACAAGCAATCACTATTCGCAGGACCGCCGCAGTCCCACGTGATTCGCAACAAGACCCATGTTATCGGTGGCTGCCAAACATACGTACAATGAGTCATCGAGCATCCCGTCTCTCGGCACCTGATCCGGAAGGTTCCCACCTTTCTCGGTCCAATGCTTGACGCAAGAGAGCTGTCATCTGAGGCAGCAGCACGCAGCGCCATTGTCTGGCTCCGACCGGCGGCTGCGTGCTAGCCGGCTCAGATATCGCACAGGATTCGCTCGCGTTATCCGCTACTGGCACCACTGATGTTAAATGACACTGACGTTAAATGACACTGACGAAAGTGGATCCTGATCTCGCGGTGTTGAGTAGCTGCCTACCAGACAGGGTCGCAGCCGGGCGGAGAGCGTGGGAGTCGGCTGAGTGACTCAGAGCGAGGCGGAGTGCGCTGTGCCGTCTTTTACAGGTCAGTTCAACGATTGGTTAGTTTTGTGTTCAGGGGTGGGGTGGGGTGGGGAGAGGGTGTTAATTAAGGGCTTCCAAACTCAGCGGCTGCCGAAGGCATTTTAGGTTGAGGGGTAGGGAAATTCAGGACGCACCCATACCCGTCTACCGAAAGGCGCCCTTAGGTACAAACAACGAGAAAAAACGAATTTAGTGCATTTCGTTTTAGGCGCCCGTCGCCTGACACGGTACCTCAATGTCCTTCGTCGGAAATTTGGGGGAGGGGAACTGCCCCCTCTGCTCCTCTCCGCGTCCGCCGTCTCTACCGAACTGCGTGGTTGCCAGCGTTCTATTTTCAATTCCTCACTGATTTGCGAAATATGACTAGCGCAGACCAGCGTTCCGGCGTTTGAGTCTGTAATAACTTATATGGTCAAATAACTAAGTACAGGCTGTAACATTTTTGAGTTTTGTTGGGAGTACCTATGACATTCCCGCTGAGTGAAGACATCCGACCTATTCCCCTGCATTGCAGTCCTGAGTTCTTGAATTGAGACTGGAACTATACCTACAGTTGGTGATTTTGTATAGTGGTAGAAACTGTAATGTCTTATGAGGCATCATCTCGATGGGGCATTTTATCCATCCGCCACTGAAGACCCTCGAAACTCTCGGCTAGTTAATCGTTCATAATTGAACAACGTATGACTAGAATACATTTTTTAATCCCAGTGTCTGTCATTTGCAGATCCTGATCCGTCATTCAGGATGTCCCTTCGAAGCCGGGCAAAACACTTCAACCGCGGACCTTAACCTACCTGCCAATCAGTTTCCCGCTAACAAAGATGTCATCAACTATGTTAGGCTATTACATGAACAAAAACCCAACTTGAGATCGAAAGTGCTGTCAGCTGAAATATTTAAGCCGGTCCTGAGCGGGTATTGAAAATTTTGAACGACGAAGGCATCCCGCCGATGCAGTTAAAAGGTGTGCAGCGAAAGGTCGCTGCCTGCTACAGCCAGTATAAGAAGCTCAATAAAACCAAAACGGTGGACCGTGAAGCCAAAAGTTCGCCGTCGGAGAAAGCTCGAAGCTATTTCGGAAGGCTGTTTGACATAGCTCTATGTCGATGTAAAGATCTGCGCCATTGCAGATGTCCTCGGGAAAGAAAAGTGCCCGAAAAAGAGATCAGCTTTCTCAGAGACCAGAGGCGCTCTCGTAAGATGCTCCTGGGAGGCGTCGACCGCAGGGAAAGTGCCCGACGTAAAACTGCAACTTCTAGAAGGCTGAGACAACGGCAAGCTGAGGGACAGCTACAACCGGGGAGCCTCGCTGGTCCCAGTGATGACAGCCAGAGCGGTCGCAACGAGGCCGGACAGTCTGACACGCCGGACGTCGCAATGGGCGATCAGAGCTCCCATGATTCAGTTGACTTTTCCAGTGGCAGTCAGTCAGACAGTGTGACTGTCTCGGAGGATAGTGCAACTGTCTCGGCGGGCGAACCGCTTGTCGCAAATTGTGACACGCTGACAAATACAGCGCTGGCTGCAGACAGGTTCGGCCTATCAAACCGGTCGGTAGCTGCCGTCATTAATGCTTTCCAGCTGGACATCGGAAGGGCCTCTTCTGAAAATCCCACACTGCTGCTGGACCCTAAAAAGGTTTGGCGGGAGAGAGTCAGGGTGCGACGAACCTCGGCTGAGGCCAGGTCCGACAAGAGGCATGGCAGTGCCTTGCAGTCTCTGTATTTCGACGGGCGAAAGGATCCCCACACTAACACCGGCCGATCCACAGAGTGTTCTGAAGAGCACATTGCCGTTGTAGCTGAGCCTGGGGGAGAATACGTGACTCATTTCACCCCATCGTCGGGACGCGCTAAAGATCAAGTGCCAGATAAAAAAAGTCGCCAGATGATTGCTTTGTATGTCAGATATGGCACAGAGTATTGTGTTGTGGTTGAAGAAAGCTTGTCTTGTTGGCATTGTATCTAAGACGCGGCATTTTTAAGGAATGCAAAGCAAATGTCTTGTCTGGTCCGATATGAGAAGCCACCTCCTGCTGCAGCCCTCCCTATCCCCATTCGATTCCGTCTGAAGCACATTATTGCTACGTAAGTTGTGTAAATCTGAGCCTAGTATTGATATACTTTCTTCAATAAACCAAACAGAGAATCAAACAAGACTTATTTGTCAGTGAGAAGTGGATGCGAGCGCTGCGAACAGCAACTGTTCGCTAGTTCACGGTTTGCCCGCTATGGTGGCGCTAGTGTCGCTAGTGTTAGCAGATCGGCCGAACTTCTCTCGCTTGGAGCTAGATGGGGGTTAAAATTCAGAGGGAATGAATAGTGCCACGCTGTTTCTATATGGACAGGGCATGATAAAATCATAGGGGCACCTTGCACTGCGATTGGTGACACACCCTAGTGTCGGTGTGTGTGTAGTCAGTGTACTAGTCGCGGGGTGTGACTGTTGTGTGTCGAGTCAGCGTACTAGCCGCGGGGCGTGTCAGTTGTGTGTCGAGTCAGCGTACTAGCCGCGGGGTGTGTCAGTTGTGTGTCGAGTCAGCGTACTAGCCGCGGGGTGTGTCAGTTGTGTGTCGAGTCAGCGTACTAGACCCGAGGTGTGTCGGTGTGTGTGTAGAGTCAGTGTACTAGACCCGAGGTATGTCGGTGTGTGTGTAGTCAGTGTACTAGCCGCGGGGCGTGTCTGTTGTGTGCCGGGACAGCGTACTAGCCGCGGAGTGTGTCGGTGGTGTGTCGAGTCAGTGTACTAGACCCGAGGTGTGTCGGTGGTGTGTCGAGTCAGTGTACTAGACCCGATGTGTGTCGGTGTGTGTGTAGAGTCAGTGTACTAGACCCGAGGTATGTCGGTGTGTGTGTAGTCAGTGTACTAGACCCGAGGTGTGTCGGTGGTGTGTCGAGTCAGTGTACTAGACCCGATGTGTGTCGGTGTGTGTGTAGAGTCAGTGTACTAGACCCGATGTGTGTCGGTGTGTGTGTAAAGTCAGTGTACTAGACCCGATGTGTGTCGGTGTGTGTGTAAAGTCAGTGTACTAGACCCGATGTGTGTCGGTGTGTGTAGAGTCAGTGTACTAGACCCGAGATGTGTCGGTTGTGTGTCGAGTCAGCGTACTAGACCCGAGGTGTGTCGGTTGTGTGTGTAAAGTCAGTGTACTAGACCCGAGGTGTGTCGGTGTGTGTGTAGTCAGTGTACTAGACCCGAGGTGTGTCGGTTGTGTGTGTAAAGTCAGTGTACTAGACCCGAGGTGTGTCGGTGTGTGTGTAAAGTCAGTGTACTAGACCCGAGGTGTGTCGGTGTGTGTAGAGTCAGTGTACTAGACCCGAGATGTGTCGGTTGTGTGTAGAGTCAGTGTACTAGACCCGAGGTGTGTCGGTTGTGTGTCGAGTCAGCGTACTAGACCCGAGGTGTGTCGGTTGTGTGCCGGAACAGCGTACTAGCCGCGGGTGTGTCGGTGTGTGTGTGTAGTCAGTGTACTAGACCCGAGGTGTGTCGGTGTGTGTGTAGTCAGTGTACTAGACCCGAGGTATGTCGGTGTGTGTGTAGTCAGTGTACTAGACCCGAGGTGTGTCGGTGTGTGTGTGTAGTCAGTGTACTAGACCCGAGGTGTGTCGGTGTGTGTGTAGTCAGTGTACTAGACCCGAGGTGTGTGGGTGTGTGTGTAGTCAGTGTACTAGACCCGGGGTGTGTCGGTGTGTGTGTAGTCAGTGTACTAGACCCGAGGTGTGTCGGTGTGTGTGTAGTCAGCGTACTAGCCGCGGGGCGTGTCTGTTGTGTGCCGGGACAGCGTACTAGCCGCGGGTGTGTCGGTGTGTGTGTGTAGTCAGTGTACTAGACCCGAGGTGTGTCGGTGTGTGTGTAGTCAGTGTACTAGCCACGGGGTGTGTCGGTGTGTGTGTATAGTCAGCGTACTAGCCAAGGAAAATTTCAGATTGCTTTTTCCATTCCCGAAACGTGGGTGATGAAAATACGAGATGTTCACAAGCCTATACGAAGCGCTCGTGGTTTTTGCACGAGTGAAAATGTTTCACCACCCTCTGGCTGGTCGATTGTTCAGGATTGAAACAGATCACAAGCCTTGACTGGGCTTACTTGGTGAGCAAAGCTATTTGCCAGTGATGGCTTCATCAAGAATATTCGCTGGGCATTGTTACTTGGGACCTGTGATTATCGACTCACCTTAATTACTTATTATACCCCTCGTATATGCATATCTGTCGAACGGATTGAAAGTTCAAACGGCTGTGGATAGGCCTGGTATATCTGAACTCGAGACACTTCTCACGGCCCCTGTAAGGCGACCACCTATAATCCAGACATAGGAGACCATAGGTGAGGCCTCCTATGCCTTGGCCCTATGTTGTTTCATGGTCGACAAGATGACCGATATTTTCCGAATCTTTCGTCGCATCAAGTTCACATAATAATTGTCGCAGAGCTCGAAGAAGGAAACAACCTACGTTCTTTTCGGACGGATGCAACTGCTAGGTCATATGGCGTCGCCAACCTCGCACGACGATTGGTCGCGGATAGACGCGATAATCCCGCTGGTTATGGGATTCCAATTGACGATATTACGATCGAAGAGCCTGGCATCCTACGGACTGAGCTACCGGAACCATGACTGACCGCGGACGCAATGATTAATTGAGGGTAGGTGGTTATGCTACACTAACCTTTCTTCTGATCAGTCCTTCATTACTGTGCAACGTCAAAGGAAAGAGCCATCGCTAGAAGAACCGAACAAGCATCAACCGAACAAGCTCCCAGCAAAGCCTTTTACTCCATCCAGTGCGTGGCAAAGTGCTTGATGGCGAGGCACAAGATTATTAGCGTAGCCGTGGCCACAGTTGCCACATAATGTGGCGTTTTGCATGGAGCCACACCATTGGCGGTGTCCCACTTAGTAAGCATATGGTCTCCAAATCCTCTTTATAGATTCCCCGCCAGTCAGCGCGACCCATTTCTGCCGGCGTGACTTCATAACGCTATTTGGCCAGTGTTGTACGTCTCTGTTAGCTGTCCCGTCGGCGCCGTCTGGCTCTGTTTTTTTTTGCCGGCGCTTCTCGTCACACCGGCCGTCCCTGCAGCAGATGCGACATCTGCTGCAGGGAGGCGCGGTGACAGCCGGTGACGTCTGGGCCGTCCCTGCAGCAGATGCGACATCTGCTGCAGGGAGGCGCGGTGACAGCCGGTGGCGTCCGGTGACATCCGGGCCAACCTGCAGCAGATGCGACATCTGCTGCAGGGAGGCGCGGTAACAGCCGGTGATGACCGGGCCGACCTGGAGCAGATGCGACATCTGCTGCAGGGAGGCGCGGTGACAGCCGGTGGCGTCCGGTGACGTCCGGGCCGACCTGCAGCAGATGCGACATCTGCTGCAGGGAGGCGCGGTGACAGCCGGTGGCGTCCGGTGACGTCCGGGCCGACCTGCAGCAGATGCGACATCTGCTGCAGGGAGGCGCGGTGACAGCCGGTGACGTCCGGTGACGTCCGGTGACGTCCGGGCCGACCTGCGTGATGGACAGCGACCTGCTTAGTTCATTCGCTGGCCATCGCTGGTATTCAATGATCATTGCCGTGCTTCCCGGCGATGCACTGCGGGAAAATCTTCAGTGGGTTTTGCCAATCCGCTGCTGTTTTGGAATAGAACCCTGTGACACACTAAGCCACATGTGGCGAGCGGCTTGCTTGGGCGGCGGAACGTATGGGGCACGTGGACGCTGCCACATTAAATAATAACATAATAATAATAATATATATATTCGAAGTTAAGCGCTGTGTTCGGACACGTAGGTTATGTAGGTACGGCTGGAACATAGGCTAACATTTTTTTCTGGTCATTTTTCGTACTTACTTCTAATAAACTAAAGGAAGTTATTGTCCTAGTGCATAGCCCAGTCTGCTGGGCATCACTGCAAGAAATTCATCAATCGTGATTTTGTGTGCGGTATTTGAAGCTGAAGTCATGGCCACGGCATCCGGCTCACTTGGTCCCAATCTCGGATCCAGCGGAACAAATTTTGATGTGTTAGCTGTGCAGGAAAATTCCCCCAGTCATCTGCACATTTAATAATATTTGTGGAATGATATTTAGAAAATACACAAATCCCGACCAACCTATTCGCTTTCGACATCCTTCGGGGCTGTGATCTCCCCGGTGAAATGTCGTGAAACATGGCCTGGGATCCAGATGGGACCACTAAATGTATTTCTCTCAAAACGGCGTTCTCCCACAGACGGCCGACTGCAACATTTCTTCTTCTTCTGTTTTTTTTTCAGCCGACATCAACTCGCAAGAAAATCTGGCCTTCTTGGTGAGGTCTGACTTCAAATCATTGGCTTCTCCCAATTAATGCCTCTCCCCATGGAAATCTCATCCGTTCCACCCGAAGGATGTCCAGCGGCGCTAAATTCCTTGACCTGCCCGTGCTTCTGCCAGGTAATTCGTGATAAATGTAAAAAAATGCTTGCATATTTATGGTTCTATAAGTTTATTTCTTGAAAATACAATTTGGAGCTAATATGTTGTGTCAGTACAGCCGTTTTCTTGATCTGAACCAGTGAATTGCTTGGAGACAATGCTCTGAAAAGTTGTGTCGAGTACACCAGACGGCATGCTCTTTTTGTATTATCTTTGCAATTGCAACTCTCGCTCAGATTGTGTACATTATATGTAAATGGTTTGGGGCCAGAGGGTCCAGATTTTGCGCACATCTGTCGACATTCACTGCGGAACCATTGGTGTAGCCGGTGTCGTCAGGTTAGGACAGGCGACCTGTGACGATTCTTCGTTAATCTGTCCGGGGTATTTCGGTGGATTTCATGTCTTTCAGATTTGGACCCGAATATATCACAAACTCTGCATGGTACCGCCAAAAATACACATCATCATTTTTTGTTCACTTAGTTTTAAATCCATTAACGAGTAGCATGATTGTATAGCATTCATGGGTTCCGGTCCATGTTAGGTCAAGTCACTAAGTGTCAATAAAGAGACCTTAGAGAGAAACAGTGGCCGCTTAAATATAATTCAGCACCTAAATGCACCCTGGATTACACGGCCTTTGGTGAAATGACCTTCACGGGACCTTTGCTAACTGGAGGTCAGCACAGGTACATGGGGATAAAGATCAAAACTGGTTCTAGGGTAATCGTGGGTAGTTATTTCAAATTTGACGGTCATGCTCATCATATAGGGCCGCACATCGTTTTTGGCGACAAAACCAAAACACCATATTGACTCTGCGTGGCTTAAACCTCAACAGCACCTTAGCGCGTGAAAGCAACACGATGATGCAAGCTGTCGTTGGACTTTGAATGCAATGTTGGACACGGTGACGTGTTGCTACCTATATTATGCATAGTTTGCCACCTATATGGGTCCGAACCTGAAAGAGTGCGAAATCTGCGGAAATCCACCAGACATGCTCACGAAAAAGCGTCTCAAGCCAATGAATGACATGACATGACATGACAGGAGTTGACAAGCGTTACACCAAAAATTCCCATAATGAATTGCCGCATGTCTATGCAGAGCTCACTGTATTTTATTAAACTATTTTTGTAATATTCTGAATAAAAATGCGAATTGCCCTACCTATGTGCTGGGTCGAAATGTTTGGTGCGTTGTTAAAAAAAAACATTAAAACTGGAACACTGCATAAGCTAAAAATAAACATTGTACGTAAAAAGGCGCGTCATGAATGGCTCATCAGCTACTGAAGACAGGTGCCCGTTGCCCGGTGGTCGTCACATGTCCCGGGTGCCCGCCGTCTGGTGGCAGGCACATGTCCCGGGTGCCCGCCGTCTGGTGGCCGGCACATGTCCCGGGTGCCCGCTGCCCGGTGGTCGTCACGTGCCCCGGGTGCCCGCCGTCTGGTGGCCGGCACATGTCCCGGGTGCCCGCTGCCCGGTGGCCGGCACGTACCCTAGTGTGTCCTCCAGCCATGTGTCCAGGCGACATCGGTGATATTTCGCGGCACACGCCGAGCTTACCGCCACCCAGGGAATAATCGCAGATTGCATTGCCAGTATTGCAGCATCCATCAACGCTGACAACCAGTTCCGTACAATATGTCGTCGGCGGTTGGGGGAAACATGTGGGTGTTTGCTCCCATCAGCACATATCGCACGCTTGCGCCCAGTAGATATTCCGTTGGAGTCGAGTCTGAAGCATTAATTCCGTGGAGCGGTGATGTAGCAGTTTTGTTTTCGTCGGTGAAGGCACCAGCAATGTTGACGTGGAGCATGAGACCAGTCGACGAGGTCGCACGGGAACAACGTCAAGTATTATATATTACGTGTTTCCACGAGCAGGTCGAGGCGTCCCGCGAGACCCACAGTCACGTCTTCCGCTGACACTCAGTCGTAATGACTTAACTTTACGGACATCCTACATTCAGGGATAATGTGTAACAGTGAGGTAAGTAACAACCGGGGACTCGAATAGCATGACAACTGGAGGAGAAATTGTTCACTGCCGATTTGTTGCAGGGGAAAATCGGCTAACGAAGAAATTGCTTCATTTCGTGAATATTCTGGAACGCATGTCCTCCCAGTGAAAGACAATTCCCAAACGAATCCCTGATGACATCTCCAGCACTGCATTCACCAACTGGTAACCGACGAGTTGTTTGAAATGCTGAACAAGCACACCACCAAGTGACCGCTTATCTCTCCGCAGTTCGCCACCTGCAATGTTCACCCACTGGCACAGAGCATAGTTTGCTCACAGCTGCGCACGTGTGCTCGATCAGGCGTGTTGCTGTGCTGTTGCCGGTGGTGCTGTGTCCGGCCAATGTGACGATCAGCTGGCTGTCCGCTGCGCCGAGACGCCATCCGTTGGTGGGCTAACGGCCGCTGAGCGGGGAGCCCGGCGAGCCGACCCAGCACGGCCGAGCAAACCGCACACCCGCTCATCACAATCTGCGGCACCGAGCCGAACGCCGCGCAGCTGGACAGCACACCGTCTGTCTCCGGCGGGTCATGCCCCGGCCGCGCCGCCCCGACAGCCTCGCTCTGCTCCTCCACATCGCCCCGACATCTCTCCCAGGGCGCCGCCGGGTTCAGACCTCACCTCAGCAGGCAGCTAACTTCCCGGCTCGTAGGCCGACTTCCAGATGTCCGCCAGACACACCGACGAGTGGAACCGGTAGAACAGACAGAGCGGCATGGTGGCGTGCTGCAGTAGCGTCCATATGAACATGCCGTAGAAGTCGACCGACAGGCTCTCCTGGCTGGCCTGCGTCTCCAGCGTCTGCAGCAGCCACATGGCCAGGTTGGTGAAGAGCAGCACGGTGACAAACTCGCGCCCTGGCTTGGCCGCGCGCAGGTCGTCCGTGTTGCTGCACCTGCGCAGACCGTCCATGATGAACGGCGTCTGGATCACCACCTCCGTCACCTGCCGATCACCGACGATGTTACGCGGGGATCACCACCGCAGTGAACCCAGGATCAACGCCTCTGTCACCCGGAGATCACCACCGCCGCCATCCGGGGTTCACCACCACCATCACCTGGGGATCACCACCGCCACCACCCGGAGATCACCACCTCCGCCATCCGGGGTTCACCACCACCATCACCTGGGGATCACCACCGCCACCACCCGGAGATCACCACCTCCGCCATCCGGGGTTCACCACCACCACCACCCGGAGATCACCACCTCCGCCATCCGGGGTTCACCACCACCATCACCTGGAGATCACCACCGCCACCACCCGGAGATCACCACCTCCGCCATCCGGGGTTCACCACCACCATCACCTGGGGATCACCACCTCCGCCATCCGGGGTTCACCACCGCAATCGGATTCTGACAGAAGCCCACTGAAGCCAAATGGCTCCTACCGAAATTTGGTATTCTCTTGCAGAATTTTGTACACGAATCTAACTTTCAACTAAATGTACCATGGTATATTTTGAAAATAGAACATGTGACACAATACGTCACCGTATGGCCTGTCGGCCGCTTTTGCTCAGTTCATGACACAACCAGTCAGCGCGACACCGTGCGCCAAGCCGACCTCAGAACCGTTGGCCGACCCTGGGGAACGCAGGTCACGTGGTGTGACGAAGCCATATCATTGGCGCGCGGAACCCGCGCCAATTGCCGACGTACAACAGAGGCTTTGAGCGAACAATGCGCGTACTCAGTTGGAGAAAATGCGTCAAATTAGAACACGCGGGCACTCAGAGTAAAATGAACGGTGCTTGAAACGATGAAACAAAAAAGAGGCTCTGATGTTGCAAATGTGTCATTTCTTAGCCGGATCGGTCCCATCATCCCTCATTCTTCGTTCTTGTAATGCATGGGGGAGTGAGCGGCGTTGACTGACTTCTTTTTGATATCATGTAATTTCACTAAGGTTTTTCCCTCGTTGGCAATAAACTAATCGCTCTCGTTTCTCCAAATGTCCTGGTTATGCAAGTGTGCACGTGATACGTACCACGAGTAAGGGCATCATGATATCCAGCGGAGTAGAGTGGTCGCCTCCTGCCGGAAACAGAGCCGGCACCAGGATAATGATGGCGTACAGGAAGTAGGCCGGCAGACAGATGAACAGCAGCAGGTCGTCCAGAAACGACACCGGGTGGATGTTAACGTCCAGGTGCGTCAGCTTCTTGTAGGCCAGCAGGCAAAGCACCGTCATCAGCGCGGTGAGCAGCGCCTCAGTTCCCTGACTGATGTACTGAGCCACTGTATCTGCCAACACAGACATAACAGTGCCTCACTGCCCTGACTCATGAGCCACTGAATCTGCCAACACAGACAAAGCAGTACCTCACTGCCCTGACTCATGAGCCACTGTATCTGCCAACACAGACATAGCAGTACCTCACTGCCCTGACTCATGAGCCACTGTATCTGCCAACACAGACATAGCAGTGTCTCACTGCCCTGACTCATGAGCCACTGAATCTGCCAACACAGACAAAGCAGTACCACACTGCCCTGACTCATGAGCCACTGTATCTGCCAACACAGACATAGCAGTACCTCACTGCCCTGACTCATGAGCCACTGTATCTGCCAACACAGACATAGCAGTGCCTCACTGCCCTGACTCATGCACTGAACCACTGTATCTGCCAACACGGACATAGCAATGCCTCACTGCCCTGACTCATGAGCCACTGTATCTGCCAACACAGACATAGCAGTGCTTCACTGCCCTGACTCATGTACTGAGCCACTGTATCTGCCAACACGGACAAAGTAGTGTTTCACTGCCCTGACTCATGAGCCACTGTATCTGCCAATACAGACATAACAGTGCCTCACTGCCCTGACTCATGAGCCACTGTATCTGCCAACACGGACATAACAGTGTCTCACTGCCCTGACTCATGTACTGAGCCACTGTATCTACCAACACGGACATAACAGTACTTCACTGCCCTGACTCATGTACTGAACCACTGTATCTGCCAACACGAACATAGCAGTGCTTCACTGCCCTGATTCATGTACTGAGCCACTGTATCTGCCAGCACGGACATAACAGTGTTTTACTGCCCTGACTCATGTACTGAACCACTGTATCTGCCAACACGGACATAGCAGTGCTTCACTGCCTTGACTCATGTGCTGAGCCATCGTATCTGCCAACACGGACACGGCGGGCTCCTAGCTGCCCTGACTCATGTACTGATCCACCACATTTGCCAACACGGACATAACGGTGCTATTGCTTTCACTCATGTATTGGGCCACAGTTTGCCAGCATAGACATGCCAACGGTGCTGGACTGTCCTGCCTAAACAAATCGTTATTTTACGCGAAATGGTAAAAACAAAAGTTAATAAGGTGCACTTGAAGTCGGACCGGGTCAGAATGCATTAATTAACTGGATACTGCTAATTAAGAAGAGGTAGAGGTTACGAACATGTTGCCGGCTTTAGCTATGCGACATACAATCATGTTGTTAATAATATGAATACGCGCACGAGCAACACGAAGGAGATGGGTGCTGGTCGGTCGTGCCGGAACATGCTGGGAGAGGCGAGTCGGGTGATGTGGTGAGTCGGTTTCACCCGAGAAGGTGTGAAGAGAAGACCGTACTGGATTCTGAGTGTGGACAAAGGTGTGAGGCTGAAGTGCCGGCGACGTGTGTTGAAGGGTAGGGAAGCATGAGAGCCGCTGCTGTGATTCAGAAGCAAATTGATAATGTACAAGATCGACCCGCATCCTGCCGGTCTTAGCCGCACCCATGCAGATTATCTTGCATTATTATAATATAGATCTGATCTTTCCGCACTAGGTTGCAATTAGAACCCGGCGCTTCAATTAGGAATTTCCACGGTTAGTTTGAAATAACCTAATCAGCATGCCAAGTATTCCGTTCACGCGATGTATTACGCATTGCACATGTGGAGCAGAAGTGAGTCTCGAGCCAATAATGACACCCAGATCCTTGGTCTGGCAGACTACTACCGGCTCCTCGCTGTATATGAAATATCCTGTTCAGATGGGTGTGCGTGATACGGTTATCGTGATTGATTTGTAATTGGACAGATTTAATCCTAGACTCTAACTGACGGACTTAAGTTCAGACGATTCGCGCTGCACAATATCACGAGCCTGTCAGCGAGCCATCGAATCTGGCGGAACATTATGACATCGCCAGGATATGGAAGGCAGTTGGAAGCGATTTCATTTGGTGCACTACTAATCAACCATAGAACACAACTTGCATATCGTGCAATCATTTCCTGCATCGCTTTCGTCTTCAGCCTGCACTCTTCATTCTAAGACTTGCTTTGTAGTGACTATGAGCTGTCTGGCTCAAGCAGCGTACCAGACAACCATTAATGACTACCATGCACAGCAATGTGTCCGATAAAAGTACCAGGTGTTGAAATTAATGCCAACTGACATTCAATGCACCCACAACAAAAATGCATGTCGACCGCTGAACAAGAATGGCTGAAGAGATGGTATCATAGCAACAGGTACTAAAATGCAACCATCAGCTGGTGACGTACTACAATTATATATGGTGAGTCTCGTGCACAGCTTTCCTACGCTATGCGGTTGTTTGCGCATGCATTGCAATTACTTAGATATTTTCTTTAACAACTTATATATATATTGTTTTAATATATATATATATATATATATTATTGTTTTAATGATTGCACAAATTGGAGAATGAGTCGCATGAACATTTCATGATATGTGCAAAGTTGGTCTGGAGCATGCCAATATATTGTTCAAATTTGCGATGGAAATGAGACAATGAGTTAATAAGAAGCCTTCGGCTACAGATTATCTTCAACTGAAGCATAACGTTTGGATTTCGGCTGTCGGAAAAATAGTAACGCCCACAAAAACCCACAATCACTCGTCGAACATATCAGAGCGTTTCATTTTCACGTTTATCCATAGGTCGGCAAGATCGTGCAAAAACAAGAACAGATAACGTCCCTCATGATTAAAGGTAGACTAGATGTATAATTTTGGGCAATCTTTCAGGAAGCGTAACCATTTTTGCGTGATTGCTAGTTTATGATTGTTCATAATGAAGGTTGCCGTCTCCTGAAAGCGACCATCCCTAAGTAACGATGGTATCAATTGAAGCATGGCTGGTATGGACTTTATTATAATCATTAAAAGATTGGTCGGCAACATGCGAACATATTGCTGAAGTATGGGATCGAAATAGCTTAAAGTACAATGAAAACATTCGGCTGGAAGCAAACTTCAGTTCAGGCATGAGAAGGCTTGTCTTCTTGTCTTCTGTAGTTTTATTGCCTTTCACATGGCCGTGGAAGTTACCTTGTGCGGCAGTGGTAGGCTCGGTGTTCAGCGAGAAGAAGAGAATGATGTCGACAACGGTGAAGACGAACACCAGCAGGCCACCCAGCACTCCTCGATTGGCTCTGGTGCAGTCGATATGCAGCACCGTCTACAGCAAACACAGCACACACGTAACTCGCTGATCATGGTCAATCGAATTCATCATTCCATGAATGCCAGGAATGAAGTGACTTGGACTTGGACTTGGAACGGACTTGGACTTGGAGTCCGTGACTTGGAATGGACACCAAGTGGTCCTGAGTCGTTGAAGGTCTGAACAAACTGCCCTAATTAATAACAGGTCTGACCGAACTAACCTGATTGGTTGCGTGTAAATGAGCTGGCCCGATTGGTTAACGGTCTGAGTGCACTGACCTGATTCATGACTCCTTCCACTTCGGTCATGTCTCCGGTCAGGAACTGGCCGACCCTGGTATTGCCGATGTTCTGCCATATGATGAACCACACACCCACTGTGGACACCAGTAATGGCACAGCCGTGAGAGCTAAACCATTGCCGATGTTCTGCCATATGATGAACCACACACCCACTGTGGACACCAGTAATGGCACAGCCGTGAGAGCCAAACCGAACGCATCACAAGAGACCAACAGCTACAGCTAAAAGCTTAGCTAAGGTACGATGTCAGCCAGACGCGAGTGAATTTTCATCCCATTTCGGGACACGGTTCAGCAAGGACTTCCCAGCACTGTGACATTTTAAGCTGCATTCCTCAAGTAGCAAATGCTCTCTCCGATCGACGCTGCTATTTTGACATAAAGGTCAGCATGAACCCGCGGCATACCGATAATACTCGGAACGAAAAAAAAACAGGGCTTAAATTTAAGCATCCTTGAACCAAGACTTGACTAAATGTATGCATAGTAGAAGCAGTGCAGTACTAAAAAGCAGGAACGTTTGTTCTTATACAAAGAACAAAGCCCTTTGAGGCCTTTATTCACCGCATGGCTGATAACACCGCATGCCATGAGTCAACTGGTTAAGGTTTGGAGGCGATCGGAGTGGCCACAGAGAGTGGAGACGGGAGACGGCTGCGGACAGCGCGGTGCTCAGTGTTACCTGCCAACTGTTGTCGCGGAGATTTTCGTGATATCGTGATTCGTGACAGCATGTGTCGTGATGTTCGATGACATTTCGTGACATGTCTTAGCATATGCGCTAAAGTTTTGTTAAAGTTTCGCATATTTGCGATATCGCATATCGCATTCCACGACAAATCGACATGTGACCTGCACCCTCACACCTCAGATTTTGATGAAAATGGTTATATAGGGTTATCAGCATCGCTGAACACGCCTGTGCCATTTTGAAGTCTCTTAGGTTTACCGTTTTCTAGTTATGAACTATATAATTTTTACATTTTGCACTGACATGACTATCTTTGGTGCTAAGTTTCTCTGAGTCATTTTTCAGTAACTGAACAAATTTATACGTCAAAATGAAGACAAAACATTGAAGAATATGACTATGCCACCATTTAAACTTTCCTTACGTAATGTTTGCCGACTCTAGCCAAATAAAAAATTGAAAAGAAATAAAAACATTTTCCCCCTCCGATATCGTATTTTTTCTCACTTTCATATGAAAGAGCGTAGTTTTTTACCCTAGAAACATAGATAAAAAAAGTGGTTATCGACTTGGAAAGACGAATCAAATGCGGTGAATGCGGGCGCTGCGCTCACCGGACCGGGGCGCGCGCTGCCGCTGCCTCGCGATACGCCTGCCGGGGGAGGGGGAGGGGAAGGGGGAGCCGAGCGTGGGATGTCAAGAATATGTCCTGGAAAAAAAGACTATGTGACGGTAAGAGATGAGAATGGGGTTAAAGTAAAGAAGCAGAAACGTTTGATTTTAGGTAATTTGCAGGAAATTTACCAACTTTATAAAGAGAACGGTAGCAACCCGCGCATTGGGTTTTCTAAGTTCGCCAGCCTCCGCCCCAAACACTGTGTCCTGTTGGGAAGCAACGGCACTCATACGGTTTGTGTATGTTGCTATCACCAGAACGTTAAGCTAATCTTAGCGTCTCTGGGCTTAACAGACATTACCTACAAGGACCTGTTGAAGCACGCGGTTTGTGATGTCGGGAGGGAAGCCTGTATGCTGCAAAAGTGTGAAAACTGTCTAGGTCAGGACGGTGTCAGGTCATATTTGTTCGACACTTTAAATGCGCAGGCAGGGGAAATCTCAGACTTGGTGGACGAAGTCAGATTTAGTCAGTGGCTAAGCACGGATCGTTGCACTTTGACCGAAATTGTTCTTCCTATGGACGAGTTTCTTGACAAACTGTCTGACGCCATTGTGACACTTACTCGGCATCATTTCACGAGTCAGCATGAAAGCAAATATTTCGACGATCTAAAAAAGCAGCTACCTGAGCATGAAGCACTGATCATATTAGATTTTTCAGAAAACTACACTTTTGTAGTTCAAGACGAAATTCAGTCATATCACTGGAACGCACCACAGTGTACCGTTCATCCGTTTGTTGTTTATTGGCGAGAGGCTGGAAAGATTGAATGCCACAGTTTTGCGTGTTATCAAACGAACTGAAGCATGACACCGTCGCTGTGCACACATTCTTGCAGCACATTGTACCGAAAGTGAAAGGCATAGTCCCGAACTTGAAAAATATTCATTATTTTTCGGATGGGTCAGCTGCCCAGTACAAGAATAAGTTTAATTTCGTGAATGTGAGTTTTCATGATGAGGATTTCGGAGTCCAGTGCGATTGGAATTTTTTTGCAACGTTGCATGGGAAAAAATTCGTGCGACGGTGTTGGGGGTACACTGAAAAGGGTTGCAGCTGGCGCCAGTCTTTCGCGGACACACTCGGACCACATTCTTACTGCGGAAAAGCTATGTAAAGTGCTACAGGACATGGGTAATTTGCATACCGAGTGCTACTTTGTAGCGAAAGAAGAGGTTAGTCGTACACGGCATGAGCTTGGCGATAGACTGTCAATGGCAAAAACTGTCAAAGGGGCTCTAAAAATACACAGGGTAACTCCAGTGAAGGCAAACATTGTCGCTGTGCGAGAACTTGCCATAAGTGAAGGAAGAGAAGTGATGGTGGCCTGATTTGCTACAGGATTTAGGTTGAATGGTTAGCGTGACCTACATCGGCAGCTGATTTCCGTTTGTTTACGTGCGAAGTACAATGTGAAGTGAGCTAATGTTAAGTTATGCATTTTGTACCTCTGATAAGGCTCATTGTACCATCTCGTTAGCATTCGCAAATGTACATGTACTTTCCGGCTTGTTATTTGTGTGAATAATAAATGAGGTGCTAAAACGTCCTGCCTGGTGTTTATAAATAATCTGCAGTGTCCTCTCAATCCCACGGGGCCGCGGACGACAGCCGCCAGCACCCCTATCCCCCGTTGGCAGCAGCTGGCCGCGGCCGTTGCTGAACGACGCCGTATTGGGTAAAATGAGGCCGGGCGGTTGGTGTTTGAAATTATGTTTAAAATATTTATAAGCCGATAACCACTTTTTTATTGATGAAATATAGGTAATAATCAACGCTCTTTCATTAAAAAATATCAAAAATCACAATACCGAAGGGGAAAATTGCTCAAGAGAACTTGGCATTTTTTTAAGTATTATATTTGACATATATTTAATTGCTATGGTTTCGATAGTGATAAACGTTCATTCTGCATGGGATTGCAATCATTTTGATGTACAAACTCACCTACTTATCATTCAATGTAGCAGGGAAAAATCCTGCCAAACAAAGCCATGTATGCATGGAATGTAAAAATGTCGCAGGCTGTAGCTCGAAAACCGGAAGTCGGAGAGGCTTGAAAATGTCACAGGCGTGTTTAGGGCTGCTGATAACCCTATAGACTCATTTTCATCAAAATCTGAGATGTGGGGGTGCAAAATCGAAATTTTATTTGTCGATCTGTCGTGGAACGCCCCATATGCTCTAGATTTGCTAAGTCATTTAAGTAATCCTATTGCGAGCTACTCCAAAGGCCTTGACGGGGCAGACCACGGACCTCGAAATGGTCCATCTTCCCCAGCCATACATTCCCAACTGGCTCGGCAGTACTGAGAAGCTCACAGTTCCAACACTAAGTACCTGCGCAAGCGTGCATGCAGCGGCCATTCAACTGAGTGGCTACTGGCTACAACAACGACAAGGCGCACAGGGCACCGATGCTCACCAACCCGACCTTCAGCACACATCATCACCAGATTCTACTGAGGTGCACAGGTACACACGTAAACACGCACACGCACACCCACACCCACTCGCACACTCACACGCGCACGCACACACACACATGCAAATTGAATCGGTGTGCCGAAAAATTGTCATATTTTGATGGGAAATCGCAATGGACTGGAAATAGTTCTTCAATCCTATGCATCGCAAGAATGTTCATAACTAAAGGTGCATCAGATAATGGATTGAGCTTAGGGATAGCATAATTCAATTTTGATTTTTAGCTCTCATTTAAGGCATGGCACAACTGAATATTCTCGTTGCTTTAACTTTCGTCTGTTGCATCTTGGTCCGTGATTGAATTGTTGTCAACGTCGATACGATTAATTTTAGCGTCCACTGGAATTCACTAGAAAATCGTATTTCGCATTGGACTTCTTTGCCACCTTATTATTGTAATATATCACTGTCTTATTCCAATTCTATTCACAATTTCTACTGAGCCCTATGCATTGCAGCATATTTCCTGTTAGTCTGACATACCTGTTGATATTAAGTTTGTCCAGTCTAACTTTTAGCCGCGGATACCTTGTATACCTTGTACCTGTATACCACATACCTTGCAATACAATGAGATGATTAACAAGGGCGACGGGCCTAACTCACGGATCAGCTGCTCTTAATGCTCACCTTGTTTACTGGAAATCACCACACTTCCACGACGATGTGAAAAATAATTTGATTATCAGCCTGATAGCTGCAAAGTGAAACTCCAGCTTCCAAAAGTACTCCGCAATGCTAAACCAGACCTGAGTATCAAGTGATTCTCGACACAACGCTTTGCAAGTGAATAATGCTCGTCCAATGTCATCCTACTTTCCGCTTCATTCTCTGTGTATTGGACACAGACCAATCTAAAATAGATCATGCGATCCTAATGGTGGTAAAAGTCAGACATAATCTGATACATCTGACATACTATGGGTGAAGGAAGCCTGAAATCACAGGTCACAGGTTGGTAGTCCCAGGACCAGACTAGTCGTCCCTACCAGATGGCGCCACAAATACAGTGACCCTTGGTTCAGTTCAGGTCGTGAGTCACCAGACGTTTTGATCCTGATACTAATCTTGGCCATTTGTAAAGATCTTGGTCTTCATGGTCTTTTCCATGATTGAAACAGCAGCAGCTATTTCAGCTCCTGGACCACCTAATTGTAGCGATCTTGACCTTGACCTTGATGTCGTCCAGTTTTCGTCTTGATGACAGACAGCGGCAGCCACTTTCTCGATCCAGTCTTGTCTTGGCCGTGGGCGCCATTGTAGAGAACTTAGATTGGGTCCGGGATCACAGAAGCAGTGTAGATTATTTGGATCAGACCCGGGATCACAGCAGCAGTGTAGATAATTTGGATTAGGATCGGGATCTTGGCAATAGTGTAGATAATTTGGGTATAGGTCGGGCTCGGGATCATGGCGGCAGTATATAGAAGTTGGATCAGGCCCAGGATCACGGCAACAGTGTAGATAACTTTGATAAGGCCCGGGATCACGGCAACAATGCACAGCTATGACCTAGCCAGCTAATTTGATATTAGGCTGTTGCTAAAAGCTAACTTCGCTACGGAAGGCGCCATGGCAGCACCAGCGATCAGAGACCACGAGCAGCCGCAGCTTTTCTCGGGACACAACTGCGATAATCCGGGAACACATTTATGATTCATGAATGGCAAGCATGTCCCCGTTTAATGTGCGCTTGAAATCTTCGGGTCGACCCTTCAATTTCCGGAGCGACTTAGATGTTGCCGACTCCCAATTGGTCGGCCCCAGTTGAGACTTCCGGCCGTTTCTCGTTCCGGAAGCAATCGGTGTCGACATTGCGCTCACATGTCTGAAGCCGCATTTAGCCGATGCTGTTCAACACGACACGGCCAGCTTACCGATGAGTATGTTGAACTCTATTGTGAGAGGGTACAAGTAGCCAGAGAGACCGGCTATCGTCTCTGAGATGCTGTCGTTGAACGCGCACTTCAGGTACACCAGAGACGTCTCCTCCAGTGCCACGGATACTGTGCACTCTGAAAAGGTGCACGGCGCGTGTGAGGGTGATGCACACACTCGCAGCTGAAGGATGTTCGTACTCACAGGCACACGCCTCTCTCACACTCACGCCATCGTGATGCATAGTTCGTTATGATGGGCTTCAAAACCAGCGGCGGTCTACTGCTTGGTAGTGGCACACAGCCCGACTTTGCTACATTATGAAAAACGGTCCATAGAACAGCGAGTCAGATTATAAGTGCGCCTGTGCTACTCATTAGAATCGTTTGGCTTGGCTGTGCAAATGGTAGATTTTGACCTCTATGGATTGAACCGCTGGATATGTCTCAGAGCTCGTCCAATGAGGGAAAAGGGATCCCCGCTTTAATTTTTTTTTCAGGAGTGGCACCCAGTAGGCTTAATGAAATGACTGCGCAGAACCCGAGCAATTCTACTTTAGAGCATAGGCGAAGACTTGCTGTGAAATTTCATCGAACTTCACGACACTTAATGTTACGAATCACGATAACGCGAAAATCTCCGCGACAGCAGTTGGCAGGTAACACTAAGCACCGCGGTGTCCGCAGCTATCGCCCGTCTCCACTCTCTGTGGCCACTCCGACCGCCTCCAAACCTTAACCAGTTGACTCATGGCATGCGGTGTTATCAGTCATGCTGAGCATGGTGAATAAAGGCCAACACTGACACCTCCAAGCAGAAAATGCAATAGGTATGCAGCTTAATGGAAGGCATAACGGGGATTGCGGAGCTGCAGCGTTGTCAGAAATAGTTCATGTGCACGGAGTTATCACGCTTCATTGTAAACTTGGTAGGAACTGCGCGGGGATCGCATAAAATAAAACGCAAGGGTGGATGGATGATCATTTTGCTTATTGCCGGTAACAGGTGCTACAAAATACAAAAAACGTTTGTGTACAAAAACGAGCAAAAAAAAACTACCCGTTGTCAATAAACATCAATTCTCATATTTTCAAGCTTTTGCTTTGGCCTGACAACCGCGAGCAAATTATTTTCGCGCTGGATTACCCGCGCAGTGCCGTTGAACTGAATACATCCTTTTGATACGGATAGTATAGATTTATCAACTCTGGTTAATCTGTGAAATGCCATTGATGACATCAAAGGTAGCAATGATTGTTGTTCTGATTGGAATGTGTTCGATACAGCTGTTCTAGGTGACAATATGCCGTGTTCGATT
The DNA here is from genome assembly GCA_034440575.1 of Imbricaverruca yamaguchii. Taxonomy (NCBI): domain Eukaryota; kingdom Metazoa; phylum Arthropoda; class Thecostraca; family Neoverrucidae; genus Imbricaverruca; species Imbricaverruca yamaguchii. The sequence continues at coordinate 1,189,900 of JAOTOL010001510.1, read as the reverse complement.
GATCGTGCGAGGTGGTTCTGGTACTCGTGATGGAATTCATTGGAAGCTCTCGGTCCTTCCAATTAGACGAAAGATGAAAAACTATATGCCGTTGCGAAAAGAGCATGATCATATCTAAACAAAAATATTTCCATTCAGAAAAAAGGCTGAATCGTCAAAGTTCACCTGGCTCAAGACTGCAGTGAAGCTCATGAATGTCATGCCACAAAATCATGACGGAAGGTCACCATATAAACAGTTTGGCAGGGCATCACGTCAGCATAAGTCACGCTCGACGAGGAAAAACGCACAACTGTGTTGTTTGCACCGAATCATTTCAGAATACTCAGGGAAATGTTCTCATGAAAGGGCCATTTTGCTACGGGTAAAATTTCCCAGGATCACATTTATGTGAGAGGGTAGGTGGATCAATAATAATGATATATTGATTACACCATTGTGACACGTCTTCCACTAATTACATCAGAACAAGGTTAAGGAACACGACTGCCAGATTCACGTGCACGGGGAGGGGAAGGAGTACGGGATCATGCCCGCCTTTAGGGGCCGATTTTGCCAAATTTTTACACTAAAATCGTATTTTCTCGACATCTAGGAATATTTTATGGCATAAATATTGACTTAAGCACACCTGATCACGGTTAGCCATTCAAATCCAATATATCTTTTGGAAATCGACGTTTTGTCTTTTGAACTTAGCTCCCAAGCCTGGCTTTTGGATCCGTTCCTAGGAACACATCCAATAAAGATGTGGTTCAAATACTTATGCTAAGCCAATGCAGGTGGATCGGAGCCAGAAAAGAGCAGATTCGGCAAAACGCAGCAAAATTCGATAAGATGCTCAGGCTCAAAGTTGAACAGATTCGGTAAAACGTCCTTAATTACCATTGCAGCAGTTGATATTCTGCAAGACTACTCGAAATAAACGGTGCTCTCTTTTGTCCCATCGACGCCAGTGAATGCAATGCTTTTGCAATAGTTAATGTAGCTGCGCTCAAGATGATCAAGATGTGGTAACCCCCAGTCAGTGATGGAATGAAAAAGTTCATTCAGGTCTTGGAGAAGATTTGAACCCGTAGGACAAACCTACCAGAACCCTGTAATTTACCATAAACTCCCGTTTTTCTTAGTCCAATTAGGGCTCAAGGATTATCATAAAGTTGCTGGCATACTGTTGCGCTGATGTCGATAGAAATCGTAACCGTAACTGTGTAGCGCAAATACAAGCGCTGGGGGACCTTCACCCCTCTATTTCGATCCGCCAGTGTCTATATCATGCGCATCATACAAATCCAGCACGAAGGGTGTGCTACTTCCGCACGAACGTCACGACAGGCCCGGACCGTGCCATGTTAATGCGTTCGTGGTCCTGGCAGGTTCATTTTCCGGCCATTAAGACCTGCGCTTAGTCAGTGTCGCGTTAATGCGCTGGCAAAGTACATACTTGCCGCTCGAATGCCGCCCGCGGAAGTCGGCCAGGCCGCATCATGTCTGGGCCACGTGCTATTCATATCCACGTGTTACGATTATGAGGGCCGTAGATGCACTCTCCGCGATAAATTGACTTGTTTTTTTTGTTTGTTTTTTAAACAGGAAATCGAAATACCAAGAGAAGCATGCCACCGTGTAAATGAAGCCCGCTTCTATTGGCTGCAGCATGGAGCGTTCAGTACTGTTCGCGCACCCATTGACCGCTGCCAAAGGCCCCCGCACACTCAGCCGTGCTAATTGGCCCGATTGGCTGACACCAGCCCTTCTTTTGCCTTTCATATTTTGGTTGGAGTGGGATGAATTCCGTCACCCTAAGTGACTTTCGTCGTCGTACTTTTGTTACGCGTATTTGTGCGTTTTTGTGTGCTTCTGTAGATTTCGTTAGGTAGGCCTTCTATAGACCACCGTTGATGACCCGCTCCGAACTGTTCCTTTGGATGACGCCATGGAAGCCCTTTGTGCCTTGCCGACCCCTGCTCGTCTCAAGACCACGGACACGTTTCACGATGATCCAGTCTCCACCATTATTCTCCATGCCGCTGAGCCATGCTTGAAACAGGTCGCGCCCTTCCAACCTGATCCAATGCAATCCGCCGCATCTACTTCGACAGTGCTGGCTCTTACGTAGTCGTCATGTCTGTGGAGGAAAACCGTCTCCCTCCATCTCATCAACGTTTTCCGGCCAACAAAAAAAACAATCGACATTTGCTCCTTAGCTAATCCTGACACTGAAGCTCCTGCCGACGGAACCCCAACAATCAAAACTCAAACCCGAGCTCAGACTAAAACCCTTCTCCGCACCACAGCATCTTGCGATAAACCTGTGATCATTACACTCTATTCCAACCGAAACACCACCTTCGCGAAGTTCCGCTTTGTGTCTGAAGCAGATATTCAAGCGAAGTTCAGGCTGGGAATGGGGGGGGGGGGGAGGTGACCCATGTCCGTAGCATCATATGCTTCAAACACGGCCAGAAGCTTGACACGAGTCCCCTGGTCCTTACCTTCAACTCTACTACTCTTCCCGAGACCCTCCTCGCCGTCTACCTTCGCTACCAAGTCCGTGTCTCTATCTCAAATCCATTCCGTTGTATTAATGGCCAGCGCTTTGGCCATATCAGCATAACATGTCGCCGACGAGCCACATGCCGCAAATACGACGAACCTTTCCACTCTGACTCCACCTGCTCCAAGTCGGCACACTGCCTTAACTACTACAGTTCCGACCACCTGACCACACCACCTCTCTATTCGGTTCGGCGAAAGAAAAAACAAATATGCGCTCCGTCAGGACTACGGCCGGCGCCTCTCATCCCCATCCCCATCCCCCAGCCCGGCAGACTGTTGAGACCATCTCTCCCTCCTCTTAAGCTCACGTCCAGACGACCAGCATGGCTCCCCACCTCTCGTGTGGACACCACTTCAACTTCCCTGAAACCGATATGATTCCCGGCTTGGCACCACTCACCAAACCCAAACCAGTCGCCACCACAACACAAACAACTCCGGCTAACAGCTCTCAGTCCACTCCCGTCACGAGTGGACGAAGTCACTTCGCTGCAGGTCAGCCTCGCTCGGCCCCAGTGTACCGCCGGACGAACCCGGCGCGTCTATCGCCGGCCCGCGGCAATTCGCCGCGGCTACGGCCGGCCGGTGCGACATCTCCCAAGTCACCAGTGGTCCGGACGACCCGTGTGGCTTCTTAAGGGTCGTCAGCGCACAACCCACATACCCGCCTGAGCTTCAGTCGCGGATACGAGTTCGACATGCACCGAAAGGTGCCGAAACATTAATTCATTTTATGATACGTCTGTTTTTCCTGCAATGTTTTATTTTAATAAAAATAAATTGCATCCGAGTGCTAGCCGAGGTGTTTTTTGCACCTGGGTCCTATTGCTAAGCAGAGCTTGTTGCGTGAACCCCAGCCCCACCACCCGATTCATGAATTCCAGCTCATCTGCAGAGTTTTGAGCGAAAGCTTCACGTTCAGTCAATGTACCCACATGGCCGCCCGGTAGCTCGTCTCCGGTCTTATCGGGCCAGCTGCCAACTAACCCTCCTAGCCGGGAGTTAAATGCGACCAGGCGAAGTGACTCGAACTATGTGTTGCCGAGACAGGGAGACCAGTGCAGGCCACCGCTCTAACCAACTGAGCTACCTGGACGACAAGTGTAGTTTACTATCAAAATGGTCATAAATCAAAACTTTCTTTATTATTCTCACTCCTATTTTAATTACGGTTGAAGAGACCTGATCTTTGCCCATCGATGCATATAATTTCAATCGTTTCAATTTTCCCCTGTACCGCGACGATAGGGCCGATGACCCCATCGCAGTGGCGGTACAGTTCTTTATATCAACAATGACTACACACACACACACACACACACACACACACACACACACACACACACACACACACACACACACACACACACACTATACACACACACACACACACACACACACACACACACACATACATACATACACACACACACACACACACACACACACACCTACACACACACACACACACACACACACACACACGCACACACACACACACACACACACACACACACACACACACACACACACACACACACACACACACACACACACACACACACACACACACACACACACACACACACACACACACACACATACGCACACACACACACACACATGCGCATACGCACTGCTCAACTCCTTCGTTAAACGCCGCGGTTGTTGTAGCAGGCAGCTGGCGTTCTCACGACGTCCAGAGTGAGCCACTTTGACCGGTGCGCGACGGGACCTACCCGAGCAGTTGGTGATGTTCAGGTGGGGGCCCGTGCCGTGCTCCAGGCTGTGCTCCTGCACGGCGTCGACCGTCTCCTTGACGATGCTCCAGATCCACATGTTGAAGCTGCTGGCGATGCAGTGCATGAAGCCGAACCGGGCCGACGTCCGGAAGTGGTTGATCACAATCTGCAACAGCAGCCCGCTGTGTCTCAGCTCGGCCAACAGCAGCCCGCTGTGTCGCAGCTCGGCCAACAGCAGCCCGCTGCGTCACAGCTGGGCCAACAGCAGCCCACTGCGTCACAGCTGGGCCAACATCAGCCCGGTGTGTCGCAGCTCGGCCAACAGCAGCCCGCTGCGTCACAGCTGGGCCAACAGCAGACCACTGCGTCACAGCTGGGCCAACAGCAGCACGCTGTGTCGCAGCTGGGCCAACAGCAGCCCGGTGTGTCGCAGCTCGGCCAACAGCAGCCCGCTGCGTCACAGCTGGGCAAACAGCAGCGCCGACGCGATTACAGCTAGTTACGACCGATAGGATGCACAGCCCGAGCAGATTTAGCGGGATGTTTCAAATTATGCTTCATGTGTATACGGGTCGCATGTATTGTGTTGCAGCAGGGTCGTCTCTCCCAACAGGGCATGAGGACAAGGCATGATTCCTATGGTTTGGATGGCCATGACTCGTGGAACTTCTCCGGATGTCCACAAGTTGCGCCATCGGTCGTGGCGTTTCTTGTGCAGATTTTACCGAACAATTGAGTTGACTATCGAGTTGACTATCGGCTCCTACTTTTCCTCGGCTATATCGTGGAGAGGCGCGACCGCACGTCACGTGGCGGGGGTTTATACGCCCTATACAGAGACACATCGCGCGTGGAGATACTGGCGGTACCCACTACTGGCTCTCCACTAGAAAGTCTGTGGCTACGTTTCCAGGGCAAATCTCAGTTCATTCTCGATGCGTTATATCGACCACCGAAAGCGCCAGTTGCTCCAACATTGGAGAACCCGCACCGTCAGCTAACGCATGTGCTCACTAAGAATCAGCCGTGCTACGTGTTGGGTGATATAAACCTGGACCTACCCCAACCAAATGTGACAAGGGTTCAGCGGTACATCGAGATGCTTCAGGAGCTTGCGTTCCAGCAGCTCATCAACGCGCCAACCCGTACCACCCCGACTACGGCCAACCTCACCGACCATATTATCACGACGCGACCTGACCTCACGACCGATCCACCTGTCGTGAAATGCTCCTTCAGCGACTACGACCTCGTCACTGTCAATGTCTCAGTTAAACGTGTGCGCCCCAAAGCGCAGATTATTCAAGTCCGGTCATCCAGAAGCGTCAACAAGGATGCCCTGTGCCTCGATTTACTGCAGGCCGACTGGGGACAAGTTTACACTGCTGAAACAACCGCAGAGAAGTGGGACGCCTGGCGTGCTGTGTGGCAGCCCCGGATTGATGTGCACATGCCTCTCCGGGATGTCAAACTCAAACACCCACTGTGCCCGTGGCTAGAGAAAACGAGGAGCTCAGAGACTCTATGTAGAGTCACGACTGAGCACGTGAGGACGGGGACCAGGATCCAGAAAACGCGATGATACAGCAGATGTACAAGGACAGCCGAAACGCGGTCAAAAGGGCACAGTACATAGCCTGCTCAGAGTTTTACGCTCTTTCGGACCGAAATTCTAAGACGAAAACCTGGACAGCCGTTCGGCGTTTCGTGCTGGCATCTAAGAAACCGGAGCCCAGAATGGACACACCAGCACACAGCGACCCTGTCTGGGTGGAGAGGCTGAACCGACATTTCGTCAGCGCTGGTGCAGATGTCGCCACTGCGCTGGCCACTGCTCCGCAAGGGGAGCCACTGTCCCCACGGCCGCCTCGCGTGTGCAGTAGTGCGTTTAGAGTTAGGACTGTGACGCTTCCCTAACTTTCATTTGCACTTAAGACCATGGGGAATTCGTGTACTTGTAGGAATGATGGAATAACTATCGACATGCTGAGTATGACCTCTAGTGAAATAAGGCCACATTTGCTTGCACGTAGTGAATAGTTCACTGCGCACTGGTGACGTTCCAGCCGGATGGAAGGAGGCAAGCGTTTTCCCGCTATATAAGAAGGACGATCGTAGCGACCCAGGGAATTTTAAACCCATATCGATATTGAGCGTTGGTGGCAAGATTCGCGAAAAATTGGTTTGTCTATAATTTTCCACGTATTTGGAAGAGAATCATGTGATGTGCCCAAATCAGCACGGTTTTCGAAGTAGGCATCCTACGGAGACAGCAATGTTAGAGACCGTAAATTGTATGTCAACAAGTATAGACTGTGGTCGTGTGGCGACCCTCCTAGCAGCGGATACGACTCGTGTGTTTGACACTGAAGAACACGGTCGGCTGTTAGACAAGATGGGCTGGTACGGCATTGACGATCTTTGGTTTAGGGATTGGCTGCATGGTCGAACTCAGACAATTCAGGGCAGCTCCGTTCGGGCGTTGCCCGTGACCCACGGTGTGATTCAAGGTTCTCTATGTGGCCTAAAATTATATTTGATTTTACCAACGACCTTGGATCTCATCTCCCAGACAGAAAACAGGTCGCTTTCGCTGATGGCGTGCAATTTTGGACTCAGAAACCCCGGCAAATTTGGAAGTATTAAAACAACGAGTAGAGCACACCTTGAGTATGGCTCTAACTTGGTTTACCCAAAATCGGCTCAAAATAATCCCTAACAAAACGGAACTAATAGTTGTAAAATCTCAGCGTCTGAAACTGGGCGAAAACTTCCCTATCACATTTGGGAACAACGAAATCAAGCCCTCGCCTCACACCAAAATGATTGGCATCTATGTAGATTCAGCTTTGTCATGGAAAAAGCAGATATCCTAAGTAATTCGCCGCTGCTAGTTTTCTCGTCGGGTTGTCAAAATTACAGCACAAAATTCCCCCCGAAACGAAAAAGTTACTGGTTCAGGCATTGATTTCCCCCCATATCTATTACAATAATACAATACAATATCTAATCCCCATATCTAATACAATATCTAATACAATAACTGCTTGGAGAGCTGCGACAAAGCTCAGAAACACCAAATTCAAAAGGCCATCAATTTCGGCGCACGTGTCTTCTCTGGCTTGAGTCGACGAGAGCACATTACAGCGACGCTAGAGGCCCTGGATTGGCTGAAGCTCGACAACATGCTTCAGCAGCCCGATTTGGCAATGTTTGGAAGACTGCCTACATCTGTCTCCCTTACATTGGCTAGCAGTATTAAGTTCCGCTCCGAAATCTCCAGTAGGAGCACTCGAGGAACTGACGCGAACAAATTAGAGCTGCCTCGCATGAATACGGAAGCTGCGAGGCACAACTTTCTGTATCGGGCGACCAGCACGTGGAATAATAGGGTTGATGCTCAGGGGCGTATTTGATGACATGTTTTATCATTCTATTTCTTTTCATTGACATTTTGCGTTATTTAGTGTTTTTTTTTCATAATTCGGATTTCTCTTTTATGATTGAACCATGCATTGACGCGAATACCGAAAAGCCATGAATAAGAAGAACTCAATATACGACTATGACTATGGAGCTTTTTGACATCTTATCGGGAACCAAGTCAGTGGGAAACGTCATTCAGCGGCGACAGCGAAGCCACCATCAGGACGAACCAGGCTGCCCCCCCCCCCATAGCTGGAATCAGCACAGTGCAGCCCTGTGTACTCTTTCGACCGCCTGCTTCTAGGCGAATAATGGTGCAGTGGAATTGTTTTCGAATACTCTGAACAGACTCAAGTCTAGAACCAATTGAACCAAATCCTCCGATTGTACTAGACTTCGGTTGCTGATGCCAATGACTGGATATATCGCAAGGCGACCCCTCACAGTCGGAAGCGGGAACCTTATATACTGTGGACCGGCACTTTTGTACTGTTGATGTGTGCAGTGTTTAGGCCACCCGGTGGAGTAACCCGAAGCTGTGCTGCACTTTGGTGGCCAGACTGTGTTTTACTTTGTGTGTGATGCTGAGCATATTTCCCCACTGTGTACCAACGTGACCATGTATTATTGACTTTGGCTGTTCGTGAAGGTATGCCACTGGTGAAATGATGAACAAACAAAAAAACAAGCGAGCGGCACCGAGTTAATCGTGAGCTCGGTGGTCCACCAATGCACCGACACGACCCAGGACAGACAAAACCCTACCTCTCCCATCGCCGGCCGAGCTTACCGGGTCGAAATCGTGAGCACTGATTGGGTTTCGATCCCATATGCTACGGCGGATGGGTCACACGTTCACCTCTCTGCTTTGCCATTATATGGAAGACCACTGATACTGATGCTGATACTGACACTGACACTGATACTGACACTGACACTGATACTGACACTGACACTGACACTGACACCGATCAACAAAGAGCTCGGTTATGGTGGTCATAGCGGCCTTTGGACAATGTTCAATTTCAATATCTATGCATATGACACGGTTGAAGATCCCGAGTCCGTCGAAGTCTGGACCCTTCCTGGTGTGGAACCGTGCGAATGTTCAGTTGTCGATTTTCCTATTCACTCTGACGATCACCGGAACCGGATCCCCCTGGTTTGATGCGGAATTCTCAACCGTAGCATGCACACATACATCCATGAAGTGATCAGCATTCGAGAGCAGCAGCCAACGTACGTTTGAGTATTTGAATGTGACGTATAGCTGGAAGAAAGAGAACACCGGCTGGATGATGTAGAGCACCACGGCCGGCAGGTCAATGCACTCGTCGCCGTGTGACACCAGGTTGTTGATTTGCCGGATCAACAGCAGAAGAAGGTGCACCAGGTTGCCGAAGCAGAAGACTGCAACACAATCGAGTTGGCTTCAAATCGGCCGATGCATCTCGATCGATCGAAGGAGGAGAACGGGGAGACGTACTGCTGCTGAGGTTGTTGATCACTCGGCTGGTCGGGCCGATCACGGCAGTCAGTTCGCTTGAAGAATCACAACAGTCCGAGCCGGCACTGCGCATCAACAGCGGTAAGGTATTCTGATCTGGGGGAGGGGGGGCTGGCTACATTTGGAGTGGTCCTTCGCAGCTTACGCCGTGAAATTAACGCCGTGGGACGGGGTAGGGGGGTTAAGCTTCCAACAGGCTAAATCTAGTAAACAGTTTGGCTCAAGAACTGCTGAGAAATCTTGGAAGGGTAGTCCCCTGATTAACGGTCTGTTCATAAACTATGGCCACGGTTGAAGGGGAGGGTGTGTGTCATGAGTCAGGGACAGGGGTGGGGACCTGGTGCGATAAGTTTATTAACGATTGTAGCAACAAGTGCTGGAAATTAGAAGTCTAAGTCAAACAATAGAATAATGGAACAGTCAACAAAACATCGTCAACATCGTCGACTAAAAGCAATCATCCTGAATCAATTTCAAATTTCGTATGCTTTTTAGGGGTTAATGAGGTCGGCGCTGAAGAAAGTATTTGTGCTGTCTTAGCAGCCGACATGAAGCAATCATTTAGCAAAACATGTAATCTACTGTACAGCATGCTGCGGTTTTGCAATCCCATATGTCTTATACACTCTCTTCATGGTGTACGCTCGCCAACAGCGCGACCACCCGCAAATATTTCATCCTCTCGCACAGTGACTAGAGCAGCCCTACCACTTCCCTGGCCGGTCAGAGGAAACGCTTCAGGTTGCCGCCTTCAGGGGCCCGCAAGGCCTTCTCAAGGAGTAGGCGCCGAAGATATAGCAGAGTAAGAATCAAAATGCATCTAACGGATGGTATAGAAAGGGCTCCTGAAACCTGGAGACATTTACTGTGAGGGTTGACAAGGGCCGGAAAAACAAAGAAGGGACTAACAAAGCTGGAATGTCCATTCTTCATGCCAACTGGAAAGCTACCAACGGCATCTCGGGTGTAATAGATTCTCAACAGCTGAGGCATAAATATAGCCATGATAATATATATATACATATATATATATATATATATATATATATATATATATATATATATATATATATATATATATATACATGCATACATGCATAGGAGTTCCATGAAAACTACGTCCGAAATCCTAGGAATGTTTTATGAGTGGGCACCTTATGTAGGGAGTGGGCCGTCTTCGAATACCGCCACTTCATCCATCTCCTGACCAAATCCTGGTTACTCCATCGGACTTAGTGCCCTTTGTAAAAAAATTAACAACTTGATTTCTCGCGGTGCACTTACAGGCTGCGCCAATCTTGACGTAGAAGCTGCCTGAGTGTCGGCCGACGCTGAAGCTGTACTGACACCTGATCATCTCCGCCAGGGTCTGCTTGAACGGCATCTTGACGCGGTACTCGCCCTCCACGTCGGTTGGCTCCAAAATCAGCTGACGCTCCAGAGCGCCTGCGGCACCAGGGTGGGTAAGCTGACGCTTCAAAACGCCCCCGGCACCTGTAACGGTAAACCAACGGTTCAAAGGGCCTGTGGGCACCAGCAGAAGCTACGTACACCCCGAAGCAACATAGAAATAAACTGTCGTTATGTACCGTGCAAGCCAGAACGTACGGCTCACATTAGGTCGCGTGCTTTTGCAAGACCGTGGTTTGAGAGTACGTATTAATTGCACGGTGAGTGTTAAATGTACGGTACAATGACCTTTATAATATACAGTGTCTGAGTGCAATTACCTTTGGATGCAGTCAATTTGTTATTTATTCCCAGGAACTGCACTGGCGATTAAACTAGGATACAAATACAATTCACGTAAAGCCGGCATGGAAGAAAATTGTTAAACCATTCGTGACTGGAGCAGTATGTCAACCACGAGCCGTAGTCTAGTGGCTTAAATATAATAATCAAATCACTCATGGCTAAATATATCACAAACCGCCTACGGCTGGACTAGTGTTTGTGTACTGCTGGCGGTATCATTCTTTTGCCGTACGCTGCAAGTAGCCGTTATGATGAAAAACCAACCCGCTGCAGCTTCGAAACTCACTCAGCAGGTCGGCCCTCGGCTCTAGAACTACGGCCTTCTCACAGGCAGTATTGCCACCAAATGGTATCTATCGGGCGAACCATCATCTGTCAAATGCAGTGTCAGGAGACCCGGCAGGGGTCGGAAGACACCAGTGTGTCTCAGCGATGTACAGACACAAGAGCCAGACGACTCACCGAGACCATCCTGGGTATTCTGTATTCTGATGTACAGACATAAGAGCCAGACGACTCACCGAGACCATCCTGGGTGGATTTGGCGACTTGCGCCAGGCGACTCATGTAGAGCTTCACCTGGACATGAAATACGACAAGCCACGCCAAGCCGACCAGTGATATCACGCTGGTGTAAATCTGGGAGAGAAAACAACATGGCGTGAGCAAGATGTCTTGCATCCTTCCTTCGACAGCGTAGTCTTTGGTTGTAGCCCGTGCTTGGGTTGTGCCACGCTCGTTGCTGTTATTTTAATAACAAGGCATGCGCTTGGTCTCAGTTTTCATTTCTCACCGCTTCTCTCCCCCACCCTACCACTGGTTCCATCACAAAAGTTTCTTGAACAACTCCCCACTTCATTATGCTCCATCGTTGTTGAGAAATTCTGACTTTGCTACTGGCCGTAGAGAAGCACTTCAGGGGCTAAATAACTTGACTGTGGGCTGCAGTGATCACGAAGCTTAAGCTTGAATCATCAACTGTTGAAGACACCCATTTTCGCATACGTGGTTCGCTGCGCAGAGAAAAACAGCTGCGGCTGACGTCACGTCACATGTGAAGCCAGCTATAAAACTAATCTAGAGTTGCCACTTTCCGTTGCATGACACCCAAACGGGAATGTGTTGTGTTTTTCACGCATGCAATGTTGTTGTGTCTTCATATTGAATGCCACGTGATCATTTATCGGGACACAAAATGGCATACGATGATATCTGAAGGTACTAGTACACCGAAACAGTGGCATGTGAAGTGCACGGCATTTCAGGGAGTGATCATCACATGCATGGCGGCCCGCCGCCTGTTTGCTGAACAGCAACAACCTTATGGGAATGTTTTCTGGCTCTCTTTTTACCCATCATTGACTTTCATGCTCCCATAAGAACTGTTAAAATTAGGAACCCTAGCGCCCCGGCTGTATCGGATGGAACGAAAGCTTTAATGTGTCGCCGCTGTGGTGCACTGTCTATGGACACCAGTCTACGGAGTACAGGGACGCCAGCCGAGCTGTACGATCGGTGATAAAGCGTGATAGTCGCGACGACGTTGAGCGGCGCATCCGTGAGGATGGGCGGAGGTCAATGTGGCGCCATATCGGGTCATTCGTCGGCGGCAAACAGGCTATTTGTAAGCTGCCCGACGCGACAGCTGATGACCTTAACCAATTTTTTGTCCGCGTGGACCCTTGTATGGTTGACGAGGTTAGGAATATGGGAGCGGCGCCAAGTATTCCCTGCCGTTTGCCGCGTGTCGGTGCCTGTGCGTTTACCCTGGTGCCGCTGTCGCTATCAGAGCTGCGAGAAGTCGTCTTTGAGAGGAACGGCTCGTCGGCCTGCGGCGAGGACGGCATCAACATCCACATGTTCAGGATGAGCTTCGGCTCGATATGTGCGGTGCTCCTGCATTTGGTCAATTCCAGCATTACTCAATCCGACATTTCTGACTCTTGGAAGCACTACCTCGTTCATCCTATCTTCAAATCCGGTGATCCATCTAGCCCTTCTAATTTCCGTCCTATCTCTATCGTCCCAGTCATTGCGAAAATTGTAGAGCGTGCCGTCCACCAGCAACTCTACAATTATCTGTCCGAAAACCACCTCCTCCATCCAACTTAGCACGGTTTCCGTTCTCGCCAATCTACGGAAACCGCCCTGATTTCCATATCTGACCAGGTCCTATCCGCATGTGACCATGGATAGGTGTCCCTTCTCTGCCTGCTGGATTTGAGCAAATGTTTTGATGTGATAGACCACTCAAAGCTCCTGTCAAAATTAAGTCTCCACAGCATAGATACATCCTGATTTTCGGCTTATCTTCAGAACCACACCCAGAGTGTCAGCCTTACTGACAGTCTTGGTGTCGTCCAAAAATATGCCCTGTTGCCCAACAGCATCGGCGTTTTTCAAGGATCATCTCTCGGACATCTTCTCTACTGCGTCTTCGCCAACGACCTCAGTCTGTTCGCCGAAGGCGCAGTGGTTATCCAATACTCCGACGACACCCACATTTTGGTCAGCGGTAAGCAATCTGAAATTCAAAACGTCATCGCACACACTGAAACAGTCATGCCCTCCCTCGACATCTGGTTTCGAGCAAATGGACGGAAAATTAACGTTACCAAAACACAGCTCATGCTTTTGGACAGCCCACAGAATGTGCATGCTTTAAAGGATATCGCGGTGAGATTTCGCGACCACTATCTATCCACCATTTCGGAACGCAAAAATATCGGGCTTATTTTCGATCGATCGCTCAGCTGGGACTCGCACGCTTTAGAAGCGACTCGGCGTCGTTTTGGAGTTCTGGGTGATCTATCGCATCTAAGGGGGCACCTTCCAGCTGCTGTCATCTCCGGGTTGGTCAATGCCCTGGTCTTCTCACAGATCCGCTACTGTATTTCTGTGTATGGTAACGGAATAAAAAAGAACATGTCTCGCATCCAAACAATCATTAACTACTCGGCAAAAGTAATTTTCGGCCGCAAAAACTTTGACCATGTTTCGAATCTGCTGAGCAGGCTGGGCTGGCTCAGTGCGGAGAACTTAGCCAAATACCACATCCTGTGCCTCACGCACAAAGTGCGTCGTCATGGTGAGCCAGAGTCACCGACTCATGACCTCACTACCGTGGCGGAAGTTCGTGACCGAACCACCCGTCAGGACAATCACTTATGTGTCTCCCGGTTCCGCACCGATATGGGGAAGAGGCGTTTTAGCTCCAGAGCACCACTTACTTTCAATTCATTGCCACCCGAGCTGATGCGGCTTCCCATACCAATCTTCGGTCGCCACCTACGGCAGCACTTTTCCAACGTCCCGCCTATGCCGGATTAATTTGCTGCTCGCCCCGATGTATTTTATTTTATTTTATTTTTATTTTTATTATGACATATATGACTCCCTGCTTAGCTGTTTTGTGATTTTGACCTTTCCTGCTATGTTGTTTTATTTAATTGACGCAAGGCTATAGTAGTCACAAGTCCATAGTGGATTACCTTCATTAAAAGACTGTGTCTATGTATCAGCGGAGCCTGCAGGCTGATCTGCCAGACGGTGTTCTCAGCTCCAGTGCGGCACGTGACGGCATGCACGTCGGACGACCGTGGTGGTGGCGAGCACGTGACCAGGCACGCACAGAGTGCACGCGTGTCGTGCGGCGACAAGGGGGGGGCTGACACGCGCCAGCCGGCAGCACCAACCTCAGCTATCTCCAGCGTGGGCTTGGCGATGTCGGCGACGAAGACGATCAGGCCGATGATGACGAGGAATGTTGCGTACATCGCGCTGCCCACCACGGCCAGGTTGTCCCTGTAACAACGAGAGACATGGGTTCGCATTGTGTAGCAGGTATGATCGCCAGGCCGTCCTGGTGTGTACGGTGTAGTCGTCCGGCGGTACAGGTGTAGCAGGTGTGATCGCCAGGCGGTCCAGGTGTAGCAGGTGTGATCCCCAGGCAGTCCAGGTGTAGCAGGTGTGATTGCCAGGCGGTCCTGGTGTGGCAGGTGTGATCATCAGGCGGTACAGGTGTAGCAGGTGTGATCGCCAGGCGGTCCAGGTGTAGCCGGTGTGATCTCCAAGCGATGCGGTGTGGCCGTAGCAGCAGCCGGACGTCGAGTGACCGGTACACACCCACGCAGCCGGACGTCGGGGGACCGGTACACACCCACGCAGCCGGACGTCGGGTGACCGGTACACACCCACGCAGCCGGACGTCGGGGCCCGGTACACACCCACGCAGCCGGACGTCGGGTGACCGGTACACACCCACGCAGCCAGACGTCGGGTGACCGGTACACACCCACGCAGCCGGACGTCGGGGGACCGGTACACACCCACGCAGCCGGACGTCGGGGGACCGGTACACACCCACGCAGCCGGACGTCGGGGGACCGGTACACACCCACGCAGCCGGACGTCGGGGGACCGGTACACACCCACGCAGCCGGACGTCGGGGGACCGGTACACACCCACGCAGCCGAACGTCGTCCCAGTGCAAAAGGTGCCGACTCTCCTGCAAGTGTGACATGCTGACGGATACACCAGCACACATCGCAAGCTGTCATCTACACTTACCGCGCACAGCCTTCTGACACAGAAATGCTCTTGGTGCTGCCATGGACAACATGAGGCATTTTCTTGTCTACATTTTGTTATATATAATTGTGCAACGCTCATGGACCGTGCACTCTAAGTCGGTTATTTGACGCCATCCAGGGCGAGCGCTCAGTGACTGCATGCGCGGCAAATGGCCAAGCATTCGGCACATCTTCAGGCTCAAAAAACCTATCGACCAATAGCTACAGCGTTGACACCTCATGAATTTACAGGCGACAGCAGAATTCGCCTCATACACGGCGCGTTCGAATGGGAGAGCCTCAGTTGAATACTTTCAAATGCTAGTGGCTATCGCATTGTGGTCCTTTCTGTGCCTGCAAGCTACAGACATGGGTATACAACTTTATTATTTTGGGAGTGTCTGTGCACTCCTGAAACATGCCGAGAATCTCTGAAGTTTGACATGGAACCTTATACGAAAGCACCCCTAAATATTGTCAGGACCGGTCTTAGTCGATAGAAAGATACGTCTGAAAATGCACGCAAACCTCCACCAATGCATACTTCAGGGCGGCGTGATGATGAAGATTCCGTGTTTCGAGCAATCTGATGCAGCTGCTGCATACTAACATACATATATGGCAGTGTACGGACGAAGCCCAGTTTCGGCAGTCTACGTGTATGACCTGACCTGAAGCGGCTGCTCTTGAGAGTCTCGCTGGTAGCTGGCGGCATGTGGGGGCCGTACTGGTCCACCAGACTCGCCGTGGAGTATGGGCCGGATGAGCCGCCCCAAGACGAGGCCGCCCCGCCCGGTACCACGGTGGAGTCTGTCACAGTCGTGCCCGCCGCAGCATTAGGTGTCTGTCTACCAGCCAGCTATCAGATGTCAGATGTCGGACACATGGGCAGCAAGCGGGTCCTGGAGGCACACATTTGCAGCACCCGAGCCCCGGAAGTTAACATGCATGACGTCCGGGACCTGGCCACCGACATGCAACACTCGGGGACCTTCGAGTAAAGAGACGCAGTACCCGGGGACCTTCGGATACAAATATGCAGCACTCGGGGCCTGGATGCACAGATATATAATACTCGGGACCTACAGCTACCGATACCAGGACCCATGGGTGTCACAACGAATTCAGATTTGGTGGTGGGGGGCAAACCAGGGACGCGGTTAGTTTGAACAGGATAGAGGGCCTAGCCCCCCGCCTCCCCCCAAAAAAACCCTTGAATTTCAGCCACTTCTTTTTCAACGTTATTTTCAGCCACTTCTTATTCAATGTCATTTTCAGCCACTTCATTTAAACGTACAATATATCACAATTATTCAGATTTTCCATTGTTATAAATGATACTTTGGGGACTAGAGATTCCGCCAAAATTGGCAAGCTTCACTACTTATCACTGCCTATGAACCGTACGTACATCTGCCATACGTACATTTGCTTAACGTACCTTTGTCCGGTTACCAGCCCAAACATGTGCACCACAGTGGTTTGCACCGTCCACTTCTTGGTTTGACCCAACCTACATATGGTAATCTTCCGGCCACCCAGGTCGATTCATCCCAAGTTTTGATTGCATATTTGAGCAACATATATCACCTCTTGACCCCCACATCCTGTTTCTGTTGTGTTCTACACCAGTGCTTACAGGCATTATCCGGTTCCGCGGCCTCATTGTTGGAGTCCATCATGACGGCCTTGCCCATGCATGTGGTGACAAACACGAGACCCTCGCCTAAATCCTGACGGATATATATTCACTGTCTTGAATTATCGGCATCCATATTTCTTGTTATCTTTTTCTGTGGTTATCACCGTCTTGGGTGGAGATGGGACTCTGTTCTTCATCAGCGTTGCTGTTTTCTTCATGTTCATATCGCCTAGGTTATCGAGAAATTTGGTGGCGGCGAGACGTCAGATCAATGGACATCGTGATCTCATTCAGCACTGTCGGTACCAGACTTAAATCAGCGGCCTCCATCAAGCGAGTCTTCTCAGCCCGCTGGTGAGCGTCCAGAACCTTCAGTATGCTTGACTTCTCCTGGTCGAGTCTAGTTTGTATGGTTGAGAAGCAGACCGTTTGGCACTGCAAAGGCCCATATTTCTCCAGCCCAACTGAATTAGGCGTTGACCCCGTCCCGGTCAGCCTGCCCCGGTCATTACAGCTGGACATCCAGTTAGACGAACTAGGCTTATATTTGGTCGAGACATTTCACGCCAAGAATGATCTGGAAGGATCGGTACAACCAGGACATACGATTGTGGACATTATTTCTCGGAAGGCAAAGTAAGGAAAATAATCAAAGATGAATGTGGAGAGCAAATACAAAACTAGAACAAGGAATATCAGCATGATTATCATCATGGTGGTCGAGACATTTAACGCCATGAATAATCTGGGAGGATCGGCACAACCAGGATATACGATTGTGGACGTTATTTCTCGGAAGGCAAAGTAAGGAAAACAATCGAAGATAAATGAGGAGACCAAATACAAAACTAGAATAAGGAATATCAGCATGATTGTCATCATGGGGGGAGGGAGAGAGAGAGAGAGAGAGAGAGAGAGAGAGAGAGAGAGAGAGAGAGAGAGAGAGAGAGAGAGAGAGAGAGATAGAGAGGGGGAGGGGGACGAGGGAGTTAGTGAATCGCATAATGTAGTATATTGCTACAAATTACATGTCAATGCTAGTTCATTTAACGCTATATGTGTGCACGTCTTTATATATATGTATGTCTGCATGTATGTGCGTTGGAATATAGGCCCCGAGAGGTCACTGACCTGCTGATCCTATGCTGCTCGTATCGTGCATATCTGTGTGCGGCGCAGTTGCCAGTTGGGCCGGCCTTTCGCCCGAAGTTGCGCGCGTGACGGCGCCCAGTGACGTCAGGTCGGGAGACGACGGCAGCGTCACCACCTCGCCATCGCGCAGACCTCGCAGCTCCATGTAGTCGATGGGCAGCACGATGTTGCCGTCGCTGTCAACTCCCTGTCGGGCAGAACACCGTCGGTGGCTTCATAGTGCGTGATCGACAAATGCTGACTATGCTTGCTGGAGCCATTTGTATAACAATACATACGTTCCCTGCTGTTGGCTTAATGGCCTTGCATCCAAACAGCAGACGAGAATATCTATAGGAACATTTATCACGTAGTGAGTAAGACAGGGGCATTTTTCTGCCATGCTTTTAAGAACTGTTCACAGCCTCCAGGACCGGGAACTGATGAGCCGGTGCAGCGATTAGGATCTGCTCAGGGAACTGGGGCGGAACAGACCACTCTGTGAGTACTAATGCTCTACAAAAATAGTCCCAATTCCAGCCCGGAAGGTATCGTGAACAAGGGTTCTATACCAGGCCGAGCTTGGTGCACGAATCACCCTCACCACCCGATCAATGAATCACAGTTTAACGGCGGAATGTTGACCAAAAGCTTAACGTGCCGTCAATGCACCGAAACTCTTAAATAGTAGTGGGTAACCATCAAGAGGTAAATACAAATATTGGCATTGCCATGCAACACTAACGCCTTGATTGATGTTGCACCGACAATACTAGTGGCGTACGCGCCCATGTTGCCATGCAGTGCAGTGTGATTAGGTGGTTACATTGGCTGCGGAACCTCTTGATAGGTACTGCAGGGATTTGGCAGAGATGACAACATTGGGTCCCACAGATGCCGATTGGTATTGCAATAGCAAAGCGCCGACTGCGGTGCCTGTTGATTGCTATAGTGATTAGATGGTGATGCTGGCTGAAAACTGATGAATATAACAGTAGCTATCAGATGGTTAAGGCATTTACGACCCCGGCCCGCGTCAGCAGCCACCGACCAGCGTGTAATGCGGCCATCGTCAACACCACCACTGCCATTGCACTGCCATCACACTCTGGGATGCCCAGTTTGTCGGCGATGAGGTTGTAAAATCTTGATCTGGTCATAAACGTTCGCTCATACATCAGCGACGGAGCCAACGTGGGAGGTGGGGGTTGGGTGCGGTTTTCCCCTCCATGGGCTCACAAGTAATTGCACCCGATGTAATCGGTAACCGGACCAATGTACGTAAAAGAAATGTACATATGGCATATGTACGTACGCAAATATACATAAGCAAATATACGCAATCGCAGATGTACGCATGGCTAATGTATGTAAGCGCAAATGTACAAATGGGAAATGTACATATGCACAACTGTACGTAAGCGCAAATGTACGCAAGGGCAAAGGTACGTAAGCGCAAAAGTACGTATGCGCAATTGTACGTAGGCGCAAATGTACGTATGCGCAATTGTACGTAGGCGCAAATGTACGTATGCGCAAAAGTACGTAAGAGCAAATATACGTATTCGCAAAAGCACGTATGCGTAAAGTGCGTATGCACAAAAGTACGTATGCACAAAAGTACGTATGCACAAAAGTACGTATGCACAAAAGTACGTATGCACAAAAATACGTATGCACAAAAGTACGTATGCACAAAAGTACGTATGCACAAAAGTACGTAAGCGCATATGCACGCGTAATCTCCCGGCCACCCAGAGACGACTTCCCATTGGCTCCCACCCGTCAATAAATGACCCCTCATAATCTTTCGGCCACCCAGAGACGAGTTCCCACGGCCTATCGCCTGTCCACAGCTCCGTCTGAATTCCCTCTCCCGTCCATTCACGAGTGTTCGTTACCTGCAGCTCCTCTGCCGACGAGGCACCGACGAGGCGAATGGACTGCAGTCGCGGCGAGAACTCGCTGCCGCCCAGCCGCGTCCTCATCGTCTGCAGGCTCTCGGTGTGCCGCTGAGCGCGCCGGCCGGCCGGCGTGACCGGCGGGCTGGCGCGGTGACCTTGCATTGACACGGCGGTGTCAGTGCGGCGCAGCATGTGCACGGTCGACTGCAGGTCGGGCGTGGAGGCGACCAGCTGCAGGTTCTCCGAGTGGCGCAGTGGGCGGCGCGGCGCCGGCGGCGTGGGCGGCAGGCCGTGCTGCGCCGCGATCGCCGCCACCGTCTCGGAGCGCCGCGCCGGCCGCCGCGGCAGCGGCGAGCCGGGCAGCTGCAGGTGCAGCTGGCGCGGCGACGAGCTGGCCGACGGCTGTGAGCTCTCCGACCACTGGCGACGGCGGCGCCGCGCCAGACCGCCGAACGCCGCCTCAGCCACCGGCGGCAGCTCGTGCAGCTGTAGCTGGTCGGCTGGCTCCTCCGCGGACTGGCGGCGCTCCTCAGCCTCCAGCGGCGGCTCCAGCACGGCAGCCGATGCCGGTGAGCCCGGAGCGCGATCCGTGCGCCAGGGCGAGGGTGGGTCGGCGGCGGAGAAGCTGTGCACCGCCAGCGGCGACATGTGTGTCGGGGCTCCGTGCGGCAGTGGCGAGACGTGACGCGGGCCTTGGACGGCCGACTCGGGAGGCGGCGGGCCCGCGCCGGCCTGTGACACTCGCGTATCGCCGTCCGCGCCTGCATCAGCTGCTGGGCGAGCCTTCGTGCTGCGGCTGTTCAGCTCAGACTCGTGCTCTGCTGGGCGCGGCGACGGCGACGGCGGCCGCGACGGCGGTGGCGCACCATCTGACTCGGCCGCGCGCGCCTCGGGAACGGCCCTCGCCGCGAACTCTATGCCGATATCGTCTTGCTGCAGGCCGCCATGCACCGGTTCGTCCAGCGCGAAGGCGGGGTTTCGCGCGCCCAGACCCGGCTCGGCGTGCAGATCCAACAGCTGCTGCGCCGTCAGCTGTATCGGCCGCCTGAGGGACATGGCGGCTGCCGCACCTCTGCCTTCTCGCGTGCTGTGCGTGTCCCCCCGGCGCAGCTGTACCCCGCAGGCCGCGCGCGCGCCTGACCACCAAGCAGTGCCGGTCCGGCGGTGCAGCTGGTGCAGCTGGTGCAGCTGGTGCCGGCTTCGCCGCCCGAGGAGCACTGTCGGCACGAACACGCCACCACCAGCATCACGCCTCGTGATGATACACGAGCGAATCTTATCCGTTTATGGCTCCTCTACCGACCTGGTATCTGGCCTGAAGTTGGAGGTTTATTGTTTTGGGACCGCCCGCCGAGTGCAGCACACTGCCGTGCGTTGCAGGCGTTGTTTGATGTTCATGACGATATGGTTCAATAGCCGCTTATTTCGCGATCAAGCCTGCGGAGCGTCTTTGGCTATTCTTGGAAATAGCAAGTTCAAGGAGGTCGGGAAGTACCACTGGCCAGAGCAAGTTCCGGAAGTCCATAGATACCACTGGTTACAGCAAGTTGAGGGAAGTTGAGCATTATCACTGGCCAGAGCAAGTTCAAGGAAGTTCATAAATACCACTGACCATAGCAAGTCGAGGGTGATCGAGTATTACCATTGGGCACATCACATTCAGGGAGGTCGATAAGTATCACTAGCCACAGCGAGTTCAGGGAGGTCGGGAAGTACCACTGACCATAGCAAGTCCATGGAAGCAGAGAAGTACACACCATTGTCAGGCGACACAACACGTGTTACTGAAAGGTTGTGCGGAAATAATAGTGGCGACAGCCTGTTGGAGAGCAGGCACAATAATACCAGAACCTTCATATTACCTTGAATGGTGCAGCTGAAGGAAAATAAAGCAAGTTGTTGATTAATCGGCTGAATTCACGCCTCCATCTAGCTGTTCCTGCAATGAGCTACGCACGACAAATTAGCTAGCTACCCGTGATTATCGTTAGCAGAAATACACGGCTAATGTCGCTGCGATTCTAGGGTGAGCTGAACTTTCGGCATCATACAACAGCATGCAAGACCGAGTGGGTGTTGTGCTGCCTAGTTCCAAGCCTGGCAGCACGTGATACATGGCAGGCAGTCGGTGTTACATGGTAAGTAGTCCGTATCATATGGTAAATGGTACGTGTAGAATGGAAAGTAGCATATGCTATATGGTAGGCAGCACGTGTTACATGGCAGGCAATTAGAGTTACATGGCATGTAGTCCGTATTACCTTGTGAGTAGCTCGCATCACATGATAGGTAGCACGTGCTACATGGCAGAGTGCATATGCTATGTGGTAAGTAGTTCGTGCTACATGGTATATATATCGTGTTACTTGGCTCGTTTTCACTTTATACGCCAGCAGTTTTTCGTTCGGAAATTTCAAGATTGTACTTCCAATTACGAATCTAATGCCACGTTTGCAGCAGTTCCACATGGTGTAGATCAGTAATGCATAACATTGTGATATGTATTGCTGAATGGGAGGAAAGAGCTCCTCATAATTTAACAGCTTGCCCGATCGGTCGTAAAAAATAATCCATAAAAACTTCAAAATGTGAAACAATAATGATTATGAGTTAACCATCTAAGGAGTAATAATGCGCTACAAAGCTTTGCTTCCCCTTCCAAAAATAGCCTGCAAATGTTCACTTGCAGAAAGGTACACTGCAACCCATTGCCGCTTGCGTAATTTATTCGCAAACAGTGTCGTTCGTATTTTGCATCGATGGACCAATGCACCGATGGCGTGACACCACAAATTTGCAGCTGTGCTGCATTAACAATGCGAATAAATTTGAATCGGAGAAGGCATAGGCATGTGCGAATTACCTTCCAGTTGCCGCTGTAAAATAACGACCAGCGTGCTTTATAGCCTCTCCCCAGAGGCTGGCTCGACTGAGCCTTCTCAAGATTACCTGACAACTGCAGACCATTCCCCAACTTGATCTATCTGGATCAATGCGGCCGCTTGTGATGTGCGGGCGGAGGCACGCGGTAGGAGAAATGCTAAGCTATGCCAGCAACCGCAATAAAGTCCCGGCCGGATTAAATGCGCCGAACGCACAAGAAACCGATAGCCTACTGGAAGTATATGGCCGTCCCTAGCTTCGCGATCGTATGTAGCTGTTCAGCAAAGCTCATGTACGCATTGAGACTACTCTGCAACTCATGGGTGTATGAAGCTACTGATCATAGCTCATGGATGTATGAAACTACTGGTCATAGCTCATGAATGTATAAAGCTACTCGTCACAATATTAGGCATTGGCGTTGCATTGGCAGTCCTGTCAATGCAACACCTGTTGGCTTCTAATCCACCAGCCACGGATGCACGTAGGCAAATGCCAGTGGCGGATCCAGCGGAGGGGTAACCCGAGAAGTGTCCACTCCCCGATAGCAGTGTGGCGCTCTCCAGGGCACTTGACACAGGGAACTTCATCTGTGCCTTTTCCCAAGTCCGTTTGTAAAAATTGTTTATGGGCCGGGTGAGGAAAATGTTTGCAGCTTTTCCGGGGTGGTGGACTAAGGTAAACCACTCATGTTTTTTAAGGTAACTTTGGAAGCGCTTAACATGTTGTCCTCATTTTTGTAGTTTGTGCAACAATTCCCCCGGAGCAACGAAATGCTTTCAAGTACTCTCGAGACACATAACTAAAGCAGCATACCATGAAATACTTCCAGTTATTTTTGCACCAGTGTGTGAATTTTGACACCTCACTCCAATTGCGGTATTGGCTCTATTATACCTAAATCTGCAGAAGGGATGAATGAAGAAATGAAGAAATGAATTCCTTAATAAAGAACGCCTGATGTTTTCCGATATATCGAGCGGCATTTGTTTATTTCTTTCCAAGGAGTTGCCGTCCGTCCAAATTCATGGAATTAATTTGGAGCATTAGGTGGCCATGCATTGGGTGACCGTTGGGAAGGAAATCAAAACATCGATGTCGCACGATAACACCAATAGCTTGATTGCTATTGCACCGGAGATAACAAAAGCACAGGAGCTTCCACCCCTGTCCCAGAAATCACAGCATTATCGAGAGACGCAATGTTCCCCAGAGCTCAGGAAGGTTGAATATTCCCGACATTGAACAGGCTTAACCATACGCTTCTGCACTACCCCAGAATCGTGCCTACGCTCATCGTAGCAAAAAAAAACACCATGTTAGGATGCCTTGAACCTAAACATTTGGTCCTCCAATGCACTCCTCTCCACTCCACTTGCCAGGCCACCGCTATGGTGTCAAAGCACCATATTCCGACCATTGCGTCATGAGGTTAGTCGCGTCTCTCCGAGGTCTCACCGTGCCGTGTGTCTGTTGGTGATAGAGGTCTATGTCGCATCGTACAGGCGCGGCTATTTAGCGCCGAGTTTTGAGTGCTCGTTATGAGCAGATCGTTGTCACCCATCGCTCCCTCCACACGACTCATCAGCCCACGTCGCTCCCTTTCGACTGGTGGTGACGTCATGTGTACGCGCGTGACACTGAACGGCGCGTCCGACGTGCCGTACCGCTGTCTGACCTTGGCGGCTGGTCTAGTTCGCTCGACTCGAATTGACCATCCACTCTTCACAGTTCCCTCTCGCTTCAGTGCTGCAGCCAGATGTGCAGTCAGAGGCGCAGCCAGGGATGGAGCGGGGATCCGTCCCCACCCCTTAGCAACCGAAAATACACTAAGTCGAGCGAGGAATTTTGATATTTGCACCACACCAAAAAAAAAAAAAAAACAAGTAAATTTTCGCTTCGCGCCGAAACCTCCCTCTTTCATTTTACCACATTTTTGGGGTCAGACCTCCCATAAGAAAATTCAGGCTGCAGTTGGTTGCCTCTACACATCTGAACTGCTCCACGTTTCAGCCGATTAGGCCCGTTGTTCGTCACGAGGCACTGAAGCGCCGGCCGCTGCGCCAGGTGCCGACATCACCGGCACGCGACACACTGGTCAGGGCGGTCACCGGCACGCGACACCCTGGTCAGGGCGGTCACCGGCACGCGACACCCTGGTCAGGGCGGTCACCGGCACGCGACACACTGGTCAGGGCGGTCACCGGCACGCGACACACTGGTCAGGGCGGTCACCGGCACGCGACACCCTGGTCAGGGCGGTCACCGGCACGCGACACACTGGTCAGGGCGGTCACCGGCACGCGACACCCTGGTCAGGGCGGTCACCGGCACGCGACACCCTGGTCAGGGCGGTCACCGGCACGCGACACACTGGTCAGGGCGGTCACCGGCACGCGACACACTGGTCAGGGCGGTCACCGGCACGCGACACACTGGTCAGGGCGGTCAGCACCAATCAGTCGACGCCCACGGCGCGGCCGTTCACTTCTGCTGACAGCGGGAAGGCTGCTGATTGGCTTAGAGCGGCTGGAACCCCGCCGATGCCTTGGCGGGGTTCGTACCATTCGTACCATTGCAATGGTACGAAGCCGATGCTGCCGGAACGCTGCAGTGGCTGGCGCTATATGAGCAACTACAGGGTCAGCAGGTGTGACATGAGTGCGCAACATTGTTTATGTGAACGCGGAAGGCAACATTGGCATGAGCTGATATGTCGTGGACAGGGAAGTAATATAAGGCGTTATAATGTCTTTCGAAACCGGAAATGTACTATTAAATGTTGCGTCGTCTCAAATCAATCATCGAATTGCTAAGTGAAAAGAAACCCGACCCATTGCACCACTTCGGTGTCGTTTGCGTCGAGTCTGCACTAATCGAACACAACCGCTGTTGTGTTCATGAACTGACGGCCTGCCGACGGTAGCTGATTATGGTGGCGCCTACTCGGGTCGATGGCGACGTCGCAAGCTCTATTGAACAGCCATCAAGCCACCAAAATCCACCAGCAATCACATACCGAGGCCGCTGTCGGCCACCAAACCCCGCCGACAATCACATATTCGGGCCGCTGTCGGCCTGTCGCTGATCCGCGGCCATCCATATTCATCACCACAGCGACTGCTGGCCGGGCATGGCTCGATCTGGCGTCAGTTGCCGTCTGGGTGTGCTCCGGTCTACTGTCAGCTGCTATCTGGGCGTATTCCGGTGTCTGTAGTCAGTTGATGTCTAGGTGTGTTCCGGTATAGTGCCGGTTGCTGTCTGGGTGTGCTCCGATCAGTTGTCAGTTGCGGTCTGGGTGTGTTCTGGTCTGCTGTCAGTTGCTGTCTAGGTGTGTTCCGGTATAGTGTCAGTTGCTGTCTGGGTGTGTTCCGGTATAGTGTCAGTTGCTGTCTGGATGTGTTCCGGTCTGTAGTCAATTGATGTCTAGGTGTGTTCCGATATAGTATCAGTTGTTGTCTGGGTGTGTTCCGGTCTGTTGTCAGTTGCTGTCTGGGTGTGCTCCGATCTGCTGTCAGTTGCTGTCTGGGTGTGCTCCGATCTGTTGTCAGTTGCTGTCTGGGTGTGTTCTGGTCTGCTGTCAGTTGCTGTCTAGGTGTGTTCCGGTATAGTGTCAGTTGCTGTCTGGGTGTGTTCCGGTCTGCTGTCAGTTGCTGTCTGGGTGTGTTCCGGTCTGCTGTCAGTTGCTGTCTAGGTGTGTTCCGGTATAGTGTCAGTTGCTGTCTGGGTGTGTTCCGGTATAGTGTCAGTTGCTGTCTGGGTGTGTTCCGGTATAGTGTCAGTTGCTGTCTGGGTGTGTTATGGTCTGTTGTCAGTTGCTGTCTAGGTGTATTCCGGTCTGTTGTCAGTGGCTGTCTGGGTGTGTTCCGGTCTGCTGTCAGTTGCTGTCTGGGTGTGTTCCGGTCTGCTGTCAGTTGCTGTCTAGGTGTGTTCCGGTATAGTGTCAGTTGCTGTCTGGGTGTGTTCCGGTATAGTGTCAGTTGCTGTCTGGGTGTGTTCCGGTCTGCTGTCAGTTGCTGTCTGGGTGTGTTCCGGTATAGTGTCAGTGGCTGTCTGGGTGTGTTCCGGTCTGCTGTCAGTTGCTCTCTGTGTGTGTTCTTGTCTGTTACCAGTTGCTGATTAGGTGAGTGGATGTGTTCCGGTCTGTTGTCAGTTCCGGTGTATGTTGTCATGTAATGTTTTGGTGTCAGTCATGTCAGTTTGGGTGTCGGTTATCAGCCGGCGGCAGGGTATGCTCCCAGCGTGCAGGCCCGGTCTGGCCCACACAGACGCCGCCGGACATACATACGTGACGACGCGTGACGTGACGGGACCTCCGGTCACATGGGACGCTGACGGACGCGATAGTCTGACGGCGCGCCGCCCAGCCCGCCGCTGTGGGGGCCGGCCGAGGCGCCACGGAGCGGTATCAGTGGAGCGTGAGGGCAGAGATCAACAGAAGAGTGGCACAGGCACGTGGCGGCACACGTCGACAACAGCGGCGCACAGCGGTGTGCAGCGGAGCACTGCGGCGTGCAGCGGCGCAGGTCAACAACCGCCATGCCGAAGCCTGGCCGGATGCGCTTCCTGCGCACCTGGTTTGTGAGTAAGAGGTACGTAAGAGAGCTTGAGAGGCACGTGCGGGGGTGTTTGTGTTACGTGCAGTAGGTCGCGATGTGTGATGATTGCCCGGCGGCCCGGCAGAACGCAGCGATAGCCACCGCCTGCGGAACAGCTGGCGTGCCACGACTGTCGTCCTGTCGTGCTGTCATACCTTCGTGCTGGCGTGCTGTCGTGCTGTCATGCTGTCTTACCATCGTGCTGTCGTGCTGTCATACCTTCGTGCTGTCGTGCTGTCGTGCTGTCATGCCTTCGTGCTGGAGTGCTGTCGTACTGTCGTGCTGTCTTACCATCGTGCTGTCGTGCTGTCATACCTTCGTGCTGTCGTGCTGTCGTGCTGTCATGCCTTCGTGCTGTCGTGCTGCCTTGCTGTCATACCTTCGTGCTGTCGTGCTGTCATACCTTCGTGCTGTCATGCTGTCATACCTTCGTGCTGTCGTGATGTCATACCTTCGTGCTGTCGTGCTGTCATACCTTCGTGCTGTCGTGCTGTCACACCTTCGTGCTGTCGTGCTGTCGTGCTGTCATACCTTCGTGCTGTCGTGCTATCATGCTATCGTACCATCGTGCTGTCATTCTGTCATACCTTCGTGCTATCGCGCTGTCATACCTTCGTGCTGTCATGCTGTCATACCTTCGTACTGTCGTGCTGTCTTGCCATCGTGCTGTCGTGCTGTTGTGCTGTCTTACCATCGTGCTGTCGTGCTGTCATACCTTCGTGCTGTCGTGCTGTCATACCTTCGTGCTGTCGTGCTGTCACACCTTCGTGCTGTCGTGCTGTCGTGCTGTCATACCTTCGTGCTGTCGTGCTATCATGCTATCGTACCATCGTGCTGTCGTGCTGTCATACTTTCGTGCTGTCATGCTGTCATACCTTCGTTCCGTCGTGCTGTCATACCTTCGTGCTATCGTGCTGTCATACCTTCGTGCTGTCATGCTGTCATACCTTCGTGCTATCGTGCTGTCATACCTTCGTGCTGTCGTGCTGTCTTACCATCGTGCTGTCGTACTATCGTGCTGTCGTACCGCGTCGTGTTGCTGTGCTGTCGTGCTGTGCCGTCGTGCTGTCGTACTATCGTGCGTCGTACCGCGTATCGTACCGCGTCGTGTTGCTGTGCTGTCGTGCTGTGCCGTCGTGCTGTCGTACTGCCGTGTCGCAATGCGCTGGCGTGGGCTGCGGCTGGAGCAGCTCGTGCATGGCTTCTATCCGTGCTGAAGATGAACCGTTTGCTCTGAGCAAGTCCAGCAAGGACATGCGACCATCACCGCTAGAAACTGAGTTGCCTCCGCTACCTCCCCCAACGCCTTTTATCCATTGAATAAAAGTCAAAGGCATGCCACTAATACTTCGACGAGAGCTTGTTGACCAGAATTGGTTTCGTCAGACCTCGGTTCATTTCGAAGCTTCGGCACCTGCAGTAGAAAAATTGACGCTGGGCACATTTCGTGAATGCGCTTTGACTATGAGTCGGTGTCATTTGATGTCACACATTGAATGTTCTGCGCAACTGCCCTGCTCATTGCCGCCGTCAGTTGACACGCATGACATTATCTAACGGAAAATGAGCCACTTCAGTTTATACATGGGAGTCTAAATACAGTACTGGTTCGCATTGCAAGATTAGGCGCTGGCTAGACACGTTGGCTCCAGGAAGTGATGTTGGGTGTCGGTTATCAGCCGGCGGCAGGGTATGCTCCCAGCGTGCAAGCCCGGTCTGGCCCACACAGACTCCGCCGGGCATACATACGTGACGAAGCGTGACGTGACGGGACCTCCGGTCACATGGGACGCCGACAGACGCAATAGTCTGACGTGTGATTGTTTTCGGTGGGGTACCTATGGTGTGTCAGTGGGTTAGAGGAACCGTCCTTCTACCCACCACACCGGACCAGTGGCAAACATATTTGTACGTGCTTATTTTCCAGGTTTCAACTGCAAAATGGCCAATACTCGTAATTGTGCACCATTGACACCTTTATGCAAATCCCGTCTATACTACTTGCGCTGTTGTGATTTCAAGAGGTGTTTTTTTTTCCACGATTTTACATTTGTTAAGGTCTTTCGCTTATTTAACCCTCCCTCGTGTGCGGCATTTTCCCACCATCACGCGTGTTGGTGTGACTCCATGACGTTTCCAAACGAAGCGTACCGGAGAGATGAAATAAAATGTGGGGTATGACGAGATGTCGCAATTAACATTCCGATTTTTATCTGGGGTGATAGGTGACCCTCTCGGTCAGGTAAACGTTCAAATTGTCGCAACAATCGAGACTTTCCACAGCAGAACCTTAAGTTCTTTCACGACGTATTCAACCGTTAGGTCATGTAGCGTCGCCAACCTCTCACGCCGATTGTTCGCGGGTGGATTCGGTAAATGCTGTCGGGTTGTGAGATTCGAACACACAATCTTGCGATTAAGAGTCCGACGCCCTACCAACTGAGCTACCGCGGTCCCCTCGAGACTTTTCACAACGCGATCGGAACCGCTTCCTAAACTGCACCACTAATGCACTTTTAATTATGATCGGGGTGTTCGTCGATGCTCTGCGGTTATAATGCCATGTCTCAAACTGCATGCAAAGGCTAGGCCAAGGCCACCGGCCAGGTCAGACCAAGGTTTAACCCCGCCTTTGAACACTTTATAAAATGTTGATCAAAACACTGCTTCCACTTATCCAGGGTGAAGATAAACGGACACATCGGATTCAGGACTAAAATAACCCTGGATATCCTGCAAAGCTAAAGAAGTCATTAGGGGCAACATAGGTCAGTAACCTTAAACCACTTCGGAATGAGAGAAGAGCAATATCCGAGTACCATCATCTATTAGCATGATTCACACAAAATGTATCCCTTTTGGTCACAATGCTATGCTATGTCTAGATGCGACAATCTGTGATTTGGTTAAAAAATTGCCCGAGATGTCTCCCTTCATGTTCCACACTCCTTGACTTGACAGGATTTCAGGGGGACCCAGCACAAATTTGCGAAGCAAAAGCTCTGAGTAACAGTCCCCAGAGTGTACCGCAAATTTCACTAGGTTCCGTTGAGCAGTTCGAAAGCTATCCACGAAACCATTAGGTGGTTGCATCCCCCCTCAACTGGCGAGAGTTAATCAAGCGGGTTTGGTGCCGTCGCACACAGTTCCGACACCCAATCAAGAATTTCGTCGAGCTTAGCAACTTTTTGATCCAAGCAAACTTGTCCCACAGATGGCATTTCAGATTCGGATGCAACGTTTCAGAAAACAGGGCGCAGTGTCGGACACGAATTGTGTTCGTTTGCTCCCTTCGCTGCCAGCAATGCATGTAACGCTGCCCTTGCTCCCACCAGTGGAGAGGTCGCTCCCCTCATAGTGTTCGTTCACATCACGTAGTGGACGCGAGTGACTGAAAAGCTATCTTATCGGAGAACCAAATCCATCCTATTGTGCATAGCGAACAGTTGTGCTGATGTGAGAGACTGATTATAACATGTGCACGGCTTTTGAACATAACCATTAGTTTCGATAGTGAAATCCCAGGAGAATATAACTTTAAGCCTTCTTACGATATATCTCTGTGCTCCTGAGACTTACGCTCATGTTGAAAAGTCATGTAATGAGGAAGGCTGGATATTCCCACGAAGCTAAGGTGTCCAGGAATGTATTTTCAGATTGAATATGGAAAATTGTAGCTTAACATTAGCCGGGTGCTAAACCAGGGTGCTCGGACCTCCGACCACCCAGTATCTCCAGCTATAGCGCCGTGACTAGATCCACCCTCGCCTATATTCCCGCTACTGAATCACCTTCTGCTATAGTCCCATGACTGAATCCACCTTTCGCTATGGCCCCGTGACTGGATCCACCTTTGACTATTAATAACTATGCGATAAGCAGAACTTCCCTCTGTGATGGAACGGTAGACGAGATACAACCGAGACAGACCATCCACGTAGCTTACCAAGCCTACCCAGGAAACGGTTTAGCGATGTGATCAGAGTCCTGCTGCGAACTCCCGCCGATGGACAGAATGAGAGCCCGACCATCATGCCTGCCCGAAGCTCCCTTCTGCAATACAGAGTCCAGGGTTGAAACCCAGGCATCCGACAGGAATTTCGCTCTCTTTCTTTATCCGATCACGCGGTGTGGAAGAACGGCGACGTGCTATGGTGTGAGCAGTCAGGAATGTTGGTGAGCACTCTGACAGTATGTTTCCGAGTCTGACCCTGGTTAGATGAGCTCTGCGCCCACACCCAGCTCTGTCTATTTCCAGCAGCCTAGAAGGGGCTGGAAGTGATCTGGCCCGGCCGTACCAGTCGCATCCGAAGGCTGCGGCAGCTTTATTCATGGCCACGGCGAACGGCAGTCGATAAGGCGGCGCAGTGCAGCGTGCAGTCTGCAGAGCGTGCCGCTCTGCAGCCGCCACGTGACCTGCGGTCGCGTCTCGAGTGGCTGGGGCTGCGGCCACTGTAGCGCCAGCGCCCGCCACACGGGGCTGGATCAATGAGGGAGCCGCAACACCCAGCACGCAGACGGGCGGCGGCGCGACGCGTCGCTCCTGTGCAGGATCCACGGCCTCGTGACCTTGACCGCGCCGACCCGCCCGGCGGCCGCGCCGTGAGCAGCCGCTGATCAGTCCTCGTACGTGGCGTAACCGGACCTGACCGCCGCGCTACTCCGTCGGGGTATTCCACATGAGACTGGACTACAGTGAAGCGTGAAACGTGGGACGGGTCGTTTGACTGCGGCAGACGCGACATGCTGTTTGCTCGGCTGACCCGTGCCGAAACGGCCGTCGGCCACGAACCTGACCAACTGTGTCATATTCCGACACACCGGGCTGCCGATGGCTACGCAGTTGGCGTGTGCTTAATCTGTTCAGGCTTAGCGCCCGTTTGTCTTGCTTGGTTCTTCGGAGGTTAGAATCCCGCTCGATGCTCCTCAATGACTGACGACGTGCGAAGTATCCCTTCTGTCGTCAGTTTAACGATATATTTTCATTGCATGAGGCTTTGTGGACGAGGTGTGCGCTGCGATGTCAAAACAGCAGCAGCTTGCAGAGAGTTTTCAGGACATGCCAGACAATCTCTGCTGAGTGGCAGTATACTGTGCGAAGTGACCAGAGCAGCCACCCAGCAGCTCAGGATGCGACGTCATGCAGTCTCGTATGACGTCAGTCCCGTGACTTCGCAGGCTCCACCGGTGCTGAAAAATACAGCGAGCTGTCACCGAAGCAATGACTACCAACCGTACGTCCACTAGCACGTGACGAACAGCACCCATCAAACAAATGACAGAATCGGGTCGGTGGCGACCTCGCCATGCACACACGGACCTCGAACTGTGCGAGCACACACGCGCTCGGTCCGCGCTCTGGAGCGCCGTCGGCGTCAGGTCGCCACCAGATGTCAGCAGCGCCGCCGCCAGTCGTTGCACACGACGCTGTCCCACCGGCTGAGCGACACAACAGGCCGTCCCCACTGCTGCTGTGCTCCATCACTCAGTGTCATGCCGTGGCCGCCGTCCAATCAGGCGACGCTGGACCAGGGCTCCACTCGCCACTGCCAATCCAAGTTACACTGGACGACGGGTTGATCGTGCCATACAGCGTTACACTACACGACGCGCTGATTGTCCATCCACTCCATGCCGGGCTTCGTGGCTTGTCCTGGTGCGCCATGGGCTCACTCAGACTTGTTCGCCCTCCTCTTTCTTTCTCTCTCTTTCTCTCACTCTCTCTCCCTCTCCATCTATCTATCTATCTATCTATATATGTATATGTATACACATGAGATACATATGAGTAGTTTGGAAGCAGATTATTTGATATGCAGTTTTCGTTGAATACGACTGCGAGCTCAACGTTGGTCATCTTCTTGCTTGTGGATTGAACTGATCGTATTATCTTCCTTGTCTCTTCATTGATCAATGGGATGTCACATTGATGAAATATTTCATCAATATAATCATTTCATTTCATCAATTCATCAATATTTCATGAAATTCGTATTCACAAAACCTGCATGCATATATACATATATATATATATATATATATATATATATATATATATATATATATATATATATATATATATATATATATACATGTAGAGAGAGAGAGAGAGAGAGAGAGAGAGAGAGAGAGAGAGAGAGAGAGAGAGAGAGAGAGAGAGAGAGAGAGAGAGAGAGAGAGAGAGAGAGAGAGAGAGAGAGAGAGAGAGAGAGAGAGAGAGAGAGAGAGAGAGAGAGAGAGAGAGAGAGGGAGGGAGGGAGAGAGAGATTACGTATTGCTTTACCTCGTTGTAGTATTGTATTTCATCACCATTCCGTTCACACCCTCGTGCAAGGACTGGCGAAAGCTATAACAGTCCATCATTACATCTCTGCAATTCTTCTTCTCTACGCATTCACTTAAAATAATTTCGGCCAACTGAGAGCATCGAATCCATTCAGCCCAGCTGATTATACCCATGCCTGGTTTTTCTCCGTTTGATTCATTCTTCGAATTTCACTTCTCAGGGAATTTCACATTTCAAAACAAAACTTGAAGTTTTGAATAACAAAACGTCTCCATAGATCTTGTGAACGTGGATGTTGTGTGCACTTTTTGAGGGATGCCAACCTCTTAATGGTCGACTTTCCCAATGCATTTTTCCATTAATATGGAACTCTATGAAGTGTTTTTCCTCTCAATGACAGCAAACTCCATAGACCGTAGAACGTGCACTATCTCACAAATTGGCCTAATAAAACGTCACTCGTGCTTGTGAACTTCACTCGAGCATTTAGAGTATTTCGCAGAACAACTTCGGTAGATATGCCATGCTCGTCATGAAGCCATTTTATGACTCTGCCACATATCATCCGGATAAATGAGCGCCAGATGTCCTACTTTATTGTATGTTGAGCAATCTCCGGCGCGATTGTGTCCATGTTGCGTCTACAGCGCAACATACGGAGAACATGTGCAACGTATTATATAAGCGATTGAAGCGATTGAACTGGAAGTGCATTGCATGCATTGTCTGCGGACTTCCCAAATATACCAAATATACCAAGGCAAGTTATGCTGGAAGCCGTGCACTTCTGCCTTGTTCTCCTGTTTTTAGATGTCCATTGCTGCCGTCGGCATTCATTTCCGGCTTATATCCCCTGGTTTCACTGCTTCAGCGCAGCCGAGGACCCTGCAACGCATCAGTTGGGCAACACTGCACGCGCACCTACAGTCCCGGAGCTTCCACGAAGCGTACCGCGCTCGGCCGTACGGGTCATAGTCGCCGCGCGGCGAAACGCGCCGTCACCCCTACTGGCCAGCCACCGTAGGCGGGTTGCCCGCCGTGCCCTGACGCGAGGCGGCCGGCCGGCCGGGCGCGTGGGGCCGCCAGTCTGTGTCTGTGAAAGCGTCCGGGTGGTGATCGGTGGGCGAGGGGACGCGGGAGGGCGGGAGCGCCAGCGGCCGGCCGGGCTGCGACTGCGGCGACATGGGGAAACGAAAATCCAGCAGAAGGTGGGTGCCGGCTCCCCAGACATATCACGTAGGGAAATGTCTTGGGATAGTGATGAGTATGGGAGCTGACTCTGCAATGGATTTCCCATCTTGTTGTTCTCATAGTGGCACACGGATGTGAATTGAGTGATAGTTTTGCATTCTTTGTTCTTTCTCAGCCCTCCTCCCTCGCCGTTTGTAATGCCCGTGGAGGGTTATGACTATTCGGTGACGTTTGTGTAGCAGCTGCCCAAATATTGGGAAGGGGAACAGATTTTTGGACAATTTTTTTTCAGCCGACGTCATGGAGTTAATGACTAGATCGGAGGAAATTGGATGGACATGCCTCGTCAGCCTTCCACCAGAAGATTACATATTCGCGATATCAACCTATGTTTGCGGTGTGCGGCACCTTGTATCGGTGGTATTGACGTAGACGTTTGCGAAGTTTTGGCTTGACAAGGGAAGCAAAACAAGCCACATGCAGCGAGCCTGCTGATCTGCCCAGTGAAGCGTCGACAGGCTGGGCGCGCGGGTGACGCTCAGGTCGCGTGGACCGGGCTACCTTTCGCTAGCCTCCCATCCGCCGTCGGCATTCCTTGTGACGTCACTCGATTCGATTCTGCAAAGTGACTGTCCAGTTGCGCCAGCGAGTGGGCGGCGCTGGGAAACACCGGCAGTCGTGGCTGGGGTTTTCGGGTCGGAGCCGGCTGGCAGCAGCAGCAGCACGACGTGCTGTGACCTTTCAGTGGCCACTCGTGCAAGTGTCAGTCGTCGCCTCGCTGCTCCCGGACGGATGCGTCATGAAACGCGGGCCGGTCGCTGTAATTGTCTGCTGACGCATGGTCCGAATGGAAATTCTCCCGCCCAAGGTCGGCTCCGGCTCACGACACAGGGCATTCATTCCCTGAAAGAGTGCAGACTTCGATGTCAGAGTAGTAGTCGGATGTACTTACATGCATTCACTACATCAGAAACATCGAGTGGCGCGCCATGCGCCGCTGCACGATGTGCTGAATGGCGCCGCCACTGCTGCACTGCAGCGGCGGGTAGTGCTGAATAGCGTATGTGGTGTTTGAAATGAATTAATTAAAGTCCGCGGCTTGCAGCTAATGGTCTTGACCACGCAAAAGAAACACCGCAGAGCGCGCCGTACAAATCGTCAAACAAATCGCGCCGGAGATTGCTCAATATCATCGTTGTCTCCGTCGTCCGCTCTCCATCCCTGCTTACGAGGACCTTGCAGTCTGCCACGAGCGTCTCTCCAGGCCCATCCATTAGCTATTCCCAGAGCCGGTGTGGCGGTCGCCACCGCGCCGGTAGCCTTCGCATTTGGACCGATTTCAGCGGCAGCGGCAGCGGCTGGGGGCGGACTGGTGTAGACAACTGGTTCCGGCTCTCGGCTGTCGTGACGGGCGCGGAATTCCGGAGGGCAGGGCGCGCCGGCACAGCCGCCGCCCACCACGTGACTGTGTGGCGGCCGCGCCGGTCCGCGCCGGATGTGGATCACCAGCCGGCAGGGCCGCTCCGCTCGGGATGTGGATCACCAGCCGGCCGGGCCGCTCCGCTCGCGATGTGGATCACCAGCCGGCCGGGCCGCTCCGCTCGCGATGTGGATCACAAGCCGCACTATGCCGTCTTATCGGCTGGCGGCGGTGTCCCGCCAGGCTCAGATGTCACGGTCCGTCGGGACAGTACAATGAGCCGCCCGGCACAGAACGTCCGACCGTCCACTGTGGCGACCTCGCGGGCCACACCCTGGTGTCTCTGATGTGGTCATGGTGAGATGTCACAGCCTGATGTGGTCACGACAAGACGTGACGGCCTGATCTGGTCAGCGCGTCGACCTCGCTGGCGCCGCCGAACCGTCCAGCAGTCGTAATTGGGTCTGCTGACGTCGGCACGGCCGTTGTAGGCCGCACACCGCCAGCGGCCGCGCAACCCGCGCAGACAGTTTGCAGCTGGCGCGACTGCACACGCGCGCGCAGTCGTGTCCGTGTCCCGTCCGGAGACGGAGAGGCGCAGTGGCGTCACCAGGGGCGGCCGGAGGGGCTGCGCTGGAAAATCAGCCTTGGGAATGTCGGCACTCTGACGCTCCCGGGAATGTCGACACTCTGACGCTCCTGGGAATGTCGACATCTGACGCTCCCGGGAATGTCGGCACTCTGACGCTCCTGGGAATGTCGGCACTCTGACGCTCCCGGGAATGTCGGCACTCTGACGCTCCTGGGAATGTCGGCAATCTGACGCTCACGGGAATGTCGGCACTCTGACGCTCCCTGGCATGTCCGCGAAAGCCAGGACGGCGGCTGGCCAGCCAGTGCTCATTGTGGCTCAGCCCAGGAACGCTCCTCCGAAAGCTCCACTCTGACCATGCGCGCGGCTGACGAATATCCGCGCATCGCCGTCCCAGTGCTGCTTGGAGGCGTTTTGCGGCAAGGGCGCTTGTCATCTTTTGCTTTCCACGGTTTCGGCTATGGCTTCTGCGACTTCCTGTCGACATTTGAACCCTATGCATATGGGGTCAGTCGTTTTCAGACAGTACGCATGAGGATGTATAGTGAATTATATTGATAATTGCTTTGTGGCTGTTCAGACCAGTCTTGGGGTGCGTTGTGCAGAGTACACGTTTTCACAACGCACACCGAAACTGTCTCGTGTAATAGCATCTATTTCACCCGTTTGATGCTGTATAGATATATATCTGGAATGAAGAGGTTGTTTTATTACTTGCACCAAAGTACAGCTATCTCCAAGACATAATTGCCATTTTCACCAATTATAATGCGCACATTATCTGACCAATGCTGTCGTGAAGTCGAGCACTTGGGCAGTCTTGGCTTGTAATTTCTGTTCAATGCACTGTTTTCTCTGCAGACGGAGAAAAGCCTACATATCCGTGCATAAAATCCCACGATATGAAATTCATCGATGATCATAGCCCAACCCGTGTCGTGGTATCTTGAGCTGTGTGCATGGTGCCAGCCCACACCGTTGCCGCTCATCCAGCGTTGCAGTCGTTCCCTCCTCAGACGCCGTCTCGAGTCGGTCAACGCCAGTAATGATGCATTGTGGGTAGGCTGTGCCCCACCCGACGAGCTCACCCCATCGGAGAACTCGTTCGCATCACCGTTACGTGAGGTATGCTGAGCATCTTAACGCTTGAAAAGAATTCAAGCAATTCCCAACGTCAGACAGAAGTTGTCAGGCTTGACAATAGGTCGGAAATTGAAGAGTGCGGAAAAGTTCTTAACTTTTGCGCTTCAACTTTAATCGTAGGAAAACAAAACGTGGAACATGGCGAATATGGTATTCTTGGATGAACGTTTCCCAATTTCGTTCATTTAGTGGCAATATCACAGCATTTGGCTCACACGAGAATCCAGTGTTTAGAAGCCTCAAGTATAGTCAAGGAAATGGTAAGTCCGCACATATAGAGCTGCGCTATTCCTAAACTCCTCCTAATCTATATCATGTTTGCGATATTTGATGATTGCCATGAAAAACCATATTTGCAGGCACCAGAGAGGCGGCCCTAACGCCCAGGAACTGAGCCAAATAGAGCACCCTCCCTCGGGGTCGCAGATCAGCCACATCCGCTCCAACATTTCTGAAGGAGATTTCGACCGGAGTGAGACGAGACGAAGGGATGGCAGTGATCTCCATGCCATTATCCATGCAAAGTGGTGGTACACAGCTGCTTTCCGGTCATTGTCAGGTGTGAGTTTCTCTTTGCATGTGTGGGACTGGCAAGCATTTCTACTGAGTCATGTACGACTTTCGGAGGATTTCGGCACTGGCGTTGTTTGCAACCCGGGCGGACCTCTGGGTCACCACTCCGACGTCATTGCCAACTACGCTACTCACGACGACAATCAATCCCCTGTTAGAAGTGCATGTTGTTCAGATCCCCCGATGGTTTTCCGTATCACAGACGTCTGCATGAGGCTGACGTCTTTGCCTCGCGTGATGGTGGGATGGCGGGCCGGAGCTGAGCGCCTACCACTTCTTTGACTGGAATGCGTTTAATGGTCTCCTGAGCTACTCTCTGCTTACGACGCTGTCCACCCCGATGACATGCATACCGCGCGTGCTTAGCACATCACCTGCGTCTTCAAGTCGCTGGTCCTCAAGCCCAAACTCCAGCGCAAAGCGAATGAAATTGTACGTTATAACTTAAAAGTTTGGTCTAAGTTATAACTTATAAATTTGGTTAGCAGCCCAATGAAGTACGGCAAGCTGAGGCGAATCGGGATCAGAACTAAGCTTTGTAAAGCCATGTTTGAGCATTGTATTGCGTTGCGTTGGATAGTGTTGCCAACAAAACACTCCAATACAGTGTTATTCTGAGTGCTATGTCATGTGTAACTGGGTGGACAACTGCACAGCTGCTGTCCACACAAGCACACTTACACATATCTTCGCATAGCTATACGCAAACCGTGATGAATAATGGTATAACGCGCAGGGATGGGCATAGGGGTGTGACAGAGAGAATGTGCCATAGAAAGATGGTGCAATCCTAAATAACTACGTCCTCTGACCGGGACAAGACGACCCTCTGGGGCTAACGTGCCTCCCACCCGCTCAACGGATGACTATTTCAAGCAAAGGTGCCCATCAGAGCAATAAGTGTCATCTCTATTTGGAGGAGGAGGGTCGGGTACACTCCACTGCAGTATGCTGGAGTGCATCACTCAACCCCCGCTTAGTAAATTTTCAGCCGAACCGCCAGCGGGACTTTCGAAGTGATGCCCCTCCGGATCAGTGCCTCCCCACACACATATGAAAATTCATGACTACGTCTCTGACAACGTGCACCTTGTCCGTAAAACCAGCAACAGCTCAAGCTGCAAACTAGCTCCACGGGCAACGAAGGGACAAAAGAGTCGTATTGTGATGCACTCTACGGAAAGCGAATCATCCAAAAGGACAGTATCGCAATAAGAGGCGATTTTCGCTGTTGGCTGTCTGGGCGCGGCGGCCGGACGGCAGTTTTGGCGCCTATGCCGAGCACGAAGGTTCGAATTGTTTCTGAGAAGCGGCGCGAGATCCGGCTGCTTCCCGATGGCTGATGTTGTGACTAACTCACGGAGAGTGCTGTTTGTACAGTTGATTTGCTGCGGGCCTGTCAACGCTATCGCGCACGTCGGAGATGCGATTGAATTCGCTTCTGACAGATATGATGCTACAAAGGAAGACGGCTCCTTTTCCAGGAAATTGGCTGCAGGACCTGGCATGCGAGATCAAAAGACAGAAAATGTATTACATACATGCTCAAAAAGTATTACATATCTTTGTAGCTATTTTGAAGAATGGTCCGTGCCTCAATTCAGAAACTGCAAAATGGTTGATATTGACAAATATTTATGAAGTCACTAATCTTTCTCACTCGCCATATACTGGCGGGTTTCAATGAGTGCGGACCCTCCCGACCATATACCCTCCCGATATCGTTTTTTTAATTTTATTTTCAAGCTATGTCGTACCTATGGGTTACATAACAGGTAGGTGCGAACGAAAACCCACCGGCATTATACCTGCAATGGCCATGGACGCGCATTGTCGAAGCCGCATTATCGCCCGATTTTATTGTCACCTATAAAGTTTCCCGGGACACCCGAGCATCTGAGGCACTAATTGTGGGATACGGAGCCGAGTTCCTCAGGCAGGCTGGGTCCAGCCGACTGTATGGACGTCTCGTCCGTCTCGGACTGGCCCCGCGTGGAGCTGTCGCCAGCCGATTCTGATTCATCTGGCGATGTTTACAGGAGGCGGACGGCTGCAGGCCAGAGCGCTGGATCTCGCCGGTGCAGGCTCATAGCGGTCTGTGCCGTCTGTCCGTGCTGGCGCACAGAGCAGCAGAGGGGCACCCTGGGGTGTCCGGGAGGTACTGCGGCACCAGAGCGGCACCCCGGGGTACCAGGGAGGTGCTGCGGCACCAGAGCGGCACCACGGGGTACCTGGGAGGTACTGCAGCACCAGAGCGGCACCCCGGGATACCAGGGAGGTACTGCAGCACCAGAGCGGCACCACGGGGTACCAGGGAGGTACTGCAGCACCAGAAGACTATCCCAGGGTGCCTGGGAAATCCCCGGGAGGTACTGCAGCACCAGAGCGGCACCCCGGGATACCAGGGAGGTACTGCAGCACCAGAAGACTATCCCAGGGTGCCTGGGAAATCCCCGGGAGGTACTGCGGCACCAGAGCGGCACCCCGGGGTACCTGGGAGGTACTGCGGCACCAGAGGGGCACCCCGGGGTACCTGGGAGGTACTGCGGCACCAGAGGGGCACCCCGGGGTACCTGGGAGGTACTGCGGCACCAGAGGGGCACCCTGGGGTACCTGGGAGGTACTGCAACACCAGAAGACTATCCCAGGGTACCTGG
Source organism: Imbricaverruca yamaguchii (assembly GCA_034440575.1). NCBI lineage: Eukaryota > Metazoa > Arthropoda > Thecostraca > Neoverrucidae > Imbricaverruca > Imbricaverruca yamaguchii. The sequence goes on along the minus strand of JAOTOL010001510.1, from coordinate 1,148,319 downwards.
GAAATCCATGAGAGGTATCTGAGTACCAGATGGGTATCCCAGGGTGTCCGGGAGGTACCCGAGAACCAGAGTGGCACCCGAGGGTACCCGTTAGGTACGGCAGGATTAGAGGGGCATTCCAGCTTACCCGGAGGTACTGTGACACCAGAGGGTTACCCCGGGGGACCCGGGAGGTACCCGAGCGCCAGAGGGGCACCCCAGGGTACCCGGGAGGTACCCGGGAGGTACCCGATGCAAGTGACGAGCACGGTACTGGCGCGTCAGTTCGCACCGCGGCCGATCGTCCCGGGCGCGCTGGCAATGCACACCTAGGCGGCGTTCTGGGATGACATGATTTACGTAGAAACTAACTCTTCGTAGAATATTGTTTTGGCCTCCGTGAATGAGGTTCAACACGAATTGACTTCCAAAAGATGTGAAATGATGTATCGCGTGGTTCCGTTTATTTTATGTTGACTCCGAAATGGCTCTTTGAGAAACATGCGTCGTAAATTAGGATGGGGTTGATAATTGAAAACACAGCACACTGCCCACGTGGACATCAGCGTACATTCACACCTGCCGAAGCTCTGACATAGTTCGTTTCGTCGGACACCCCAATGTTACTCATTAGACGCCACAAGACACGCTTAGTCTCGTCTTTATCCATCTTAATGACAACTCTATAACGTTTTAGTCTGCTGTTGGCGATCTGTCGGTGGCTAATTTCCATAGAACTCCATTGCATTTAATCACACGACGAGATATCGGTTTAACAGCACGCGTTTCGGGGAAGTAACATCAACACGTCACTGTTAATGCTGTAAGGGTCTGAGAAAGCACTTCAACCGTGACCATGTTTGTTTTCCCGGGGAATAATTGAAAGACTATAGGCAATATTTCCGGACAATCAATTCCGAATCAAGATGTATAACCAGAATGGTCAATATCCATTTGGAGTAATGCCATTTTTATGTGTTTCCAGCACCATTAATTGAAGTACAATAAATGGACAATTTATTGAGATATTTTGGTGACAGTAAACTGCAGCGCGCCGAGTTTTAGACATACAGCTAGCATGACTAGAAACACGACTAAAGTATCAACCTTCCTACTCCGCATGCTCGTGGATGTCAACTTCATGCAATTCGGACCCTTCCTTGGGCGATCGGTCTCCATGCTAGATCCACTTCGCTTGTGTTCTGACCGACTTTGGTCCCCCATGCATTATGTCGGTATCAGTTATGGTCTCCTGTACACTCTGTCGGGATCAGCTATGGTCTCTTGTACACTCTGTCGGTATTAGTTGTGGTCCACTGTACATTCTGTTGATGTTCATTGTGGTCCACTGTATAATGTGCGTTCTGTCGGTATAAGTTGTGGTCTCCTGTACCCTCTGTCGGTATCAGTTATGGTCTCCTACACACACTGTCGGTATCAGTTATGGTCCCGTACACTCTGTCGACATCAGTTGTGGTCTCTCGTACACTCCGTCGGTATTAGTTGTGGTCCACTGCACATTCTGTTGATGTTCATTGTGGTCCACTGTATAATGTGCGTTCTGTCGGTATAAGTTACGGTCTCATATACACTATGGCGGTATCAGTTATGGTCCCGTACACTTTGTCGGTATCAGTTATGGTCTCCTGTACACTGCCGGCATCAGTTGTGATGTCCTGTACACCGTTGGTATCAGTTATGGTCTCCTGTACATCCAGTCGGTATACATTATGGTCTTCTGTATACTATCGGTATATTTATGGTCCCGTACACTCTGTCGGTATCAGTTATGGTTTCCTGTACATTGTCGACATCAGTTAAGGTCTCCTGTACACCCTGTCGGTATTAGTTGTGGTCCACTGTACATTCTGTTGATGTTCATTGGGGTCCACTGTATAATGTGCGTTCTGTCGGTATAAGTTGTGGTCTCCTGTACACTCTGTCTGTATCAGTTATGTTCTCCTGTACACTCTGTCGGTATCAGTTATGGTCTCCTACACACACTGTCGGTATCAGTTATGGTCCCGTACACTCTGTCGGTATCAGCTATGGTCTCCTGTGCACTGCCGGCATCAGTTGTGGTCTCCTGTACACTGTTAGTATCAGTTATGGTCTCCTGTACACCCAGTCTGTATAAATTATGGTCCCCTGTACACTGTTGGTATCAGTTATGGTCCCGTACAGTCTGTCGGTATCAGTTATGGTTTCCAGTACACTGTCGGCATAAGGTATGGTCTCCTGTACACTCTGTCGGTATTGGTTGTGGTCCACCGTACATTCTGCTGATGTTCATTATGGTCCCCTATATAATGTGTGTTCCGTAGGTATCAGTTGTGGTCCTTTGTACAGTCTGCCGGTGCCAGCTATGGCCCCGTGTAGTGTGTGTTGATGTTCATTGTGGTCACGTGTATGGTCTGTTGGTGTCCTATGGGGTCCCCAGTATGGCCCGTTGGTGGCAGCTGCAGTTCCCTGCTTTATCAGTTGGTGTTATGAGTCCGCTGTGCAGTTGGTTGTTTCAGTTGTGGCTGCTGTCGTACGGTGACGGGGATACTACTGAAGCATATTTTCCGGCCGCCATGGTTCTGTGATCATCCCGGCATGCATGGCTTCTGTGATCATCCCGGCATGCATGGCTTCTGTGATCATCCCGGCATGCATGGCTTCTGTGATCATCCCGGCATGCATGGCTTCTGTGGTCAGCCCGGCATGCATGGCTTCTGTGGTCAGCCCGGCATGCATGGCTCCTCTGATCAGACCAGTGTGCGTGGCTTCCGGTCGTGTCTTGGACTGTGTGGAGCCAGAGTAAGCTGTCCGGCCAGGGCGTGCGGCAGGTGCAGGGTCCGGCCAGGGCGTGCGGCAGGTACAGGGTCTGGCCAGGGCGTGCGGCAGGTGCAGGGTCTGGCCAGGGCGTGCGGCAGGTACAGGGTCTGGCCAAGGCGTGCGGCAGGTACAGGGTCTGGCCAAGGCGTGCGGCAGGTACAGGGTCTGGCCAAGGCGTGCGGCAGGTACAGGGTCTGGCCAGGGCGTGCGGCAGGTACAGGGTCTGGCCAGGGCGTGCGGCAGGTGCAGGGTCTGGCCAGGGCGTGCGGCAGGTACAGGGTCTGGCCAAGGCGTGCGGCAGGTACAGGGTCTGGCCAAGGCGTGCGGCAGGTACAGGGTCTGGCCAGTTCGGCAGGTACAGGGTCTGGCCAGGGCGTGCGGCAGGTACAGGGTCTGGCCAAGGCGTGCGGCAGGTACAGGGTCTGGCCAAGGCGTGCGGCATGTACAGGGTCTGGCCAGGGCGTGCGGCAGGTGCAGGGTCTGGCCAGGACGTGCGGCAGATGCAGGGTCTGGCCAGGGCGTGCGGCAGGTACAGGGTCTGGCCAAGGCGTGCGGCAGGTACAGGGTCTGGCCAGGGCGTGCGGCAGGTACAGGGTCTGGTCAAGGCGTGCGGCAGGTACAGGGTCTGGTCAAGGCGTGCGGCAGGTACAGGGTCTGGCCAAGGCGTGCGGCAGGTACAGGGTCTGGACAGTGCGTGCGGCAGGTACAGGGTCTGGCCAAGGCGTGCGGCAGGTACAGGGTCTGGTCAAGGCGTGCGGCAGGTACAGGGTCTGGACAGTGCGTGCGGCAGGTACAGGGTCTGGCCAGGGCGTGCGGAAGGTGCAGGAAGGGGTGTCTGGTGTAGCTGCGTGGAGCCAGTCAGCTGTATGGCCATGGTGTCCGGCATGTGACTGGGGCGTGTGGCAGGTGGTCGGGGCGTGTGGCAGGTGGCCGGGGCGTGAGGCAGGTGGCCGGGGTATGTGGCAGGTGGCCAGGACGTGTGGCAGGTGGCAAGGACGTGTGGCAGGTGGCCGGGGCGTGTGGCAGGTGGCCGGGGTGTGTGGCAGGTGGTCGGGGGGTATGACAGGTAGCCGGGGCATGTGGGAGGTGGTCGGGGCGTGAGGCAGGTGGCCGGGTCATGAGGCAGGTTGTCGGGGCGTGAGGCAGGTGGCCGGGGCGTATGGCAGGTGGCCGGGGCGTGTGGCAGGTGGCCGGGGCATGTGGGAGGTGGCCGGGGCGTGTGGCAGGTGGCCGGGGCGTGTGGCAGGTGGCCGGGGCGTGTGGCAGGTGGCCGGGGCGTATGGCAGGTAGGCGGGGCATGTGGCAGGTAGCCGGGGCGTGTGGCAGGTGGCCGGGGTATGTGGGAGGTGCCCGGGGCATGTGGGAGGTGGTCGGGGAATGTGGGAGGTGGCCGGGCGTGAGGCAGGTTGTCGGGCGTGAGGCAGGTGGCCGGGGAGTGGGGCAGGTGGCCGGGGCATGTGGGAGGTGGCCGGGGCGTGAGGCAGGTTGTCGGGGCGTGAGGCAGGTGGCCAGGGCGTATGGCAGGTAGCCGGGGCATGTGGGAGGTAGTCGGGGCGTGTGGCAGGTGGCCGGGGAGTGGGGCAGGTGGCCGGGGCATGTGGGAGGTGGTCGGGGCGTGAGGCAGGTGGCCGGGGCATGTGGGAGGTGGTCGGGGCGTGAGGCAGGTGGCCGGGGCATGTGGGAGGTGGTCGGGGCGTGAGGCAGATAGCCGGGGTATGTGGGAGGTGGCCGGGGCGTGTGGCAGGTGGCCGGGGCGTGTGGCAGGTGGCCGGGGTGTGTGGCAGATAGCCGGGGTATGCGGGAGGTGCAGTAGGATGTATCTGGAGCAGTCCGTCACGCCGTGACCAGCTGCATACCATTCGGCCTGTGGCTCAATGAAGCAGGGCGAGTGTGGAATAGAATATCAATTGGCCGAAACGATTAGGGAGGTATCAAAGACCTTTGCTGAGCCAAGTTTAACTTTGAGCCACTGATAACAAACAAACAAACAGTATGGTCGCTTCACATGCTTTTTGCAGTTGGAGAGTGCTCAAGCCAAAGTAATTATGATAGTCATAGGCGATGAAATTCATGTTAGATTTACGACTGCTTGAACATTCACTATGGTTATTTTAATGAATTCACAATGAGCCATATGGAATTAAATTGGATTTTTAACATCGAAAACCCACTTAATCCTAACAGTACACCTGCCGAATACATGCAGAACTGCACAAGCCTGTATTGTGCAATGCAATGTAATGCATTCGGGATCCTCCCGAGTAGAGAGGACTGCAGGACGGGGGGAAGTTTTGTGTCATGTGACTCATACTCATGGTCCCAAACGCCAAATTTACATCACAGCGTAGTTAGTGTATTTGTGGACACTCACAGTCTGTTGTGTTGATATTGCTGTAAACAATTAAAAATTCGTGCATAGGTCACTGAAGGCCTTAATTTTTTTTGTCCAAATCCCGAACATAATTTTTCATGATCGCAACTGAGCCTAACTTTCGACGAATTCATGCCATTATAGCAGTGCTGCGACTTTTTTAAAAATAATTTCCTCGCCCGTTTATCTGATATTGCGGAACACAATGATAAATTCGTGGATGCCGAACCCACCACTAGGACCTCTGACAGGGTCCCTATAGCGACCCTGGATAACTATAGTTATCGATAATAAGATCAAATTGATACTTTTTTGTAAAAGCCTTACTGGGGTAATCAACTTCAGATGTTCCTCTTTACATGCATCCTATTCCAGATGTTCTTGCGCGAAAATTGGTGTCATCATTTTGGGGTTGAAAATAGCACGTCATCAATCCACTGATGTTGCAAATCGCACCAAGGACGGCATCGTTTTGGGGGTTCAAATATCGAACCGAGTTTTTCAACAACCTGACTGCAACTGAGCTTAACGTTCGCCGAATTCATGGCATTCCAACGCCGTGCTGCGACTTTTTTTACATGTATTGCCCAGTTTCTTAGTATTGTTGAATTTATGACAATGTCGGGCCGCTCTGCCTTTAGTTTTCCTCGTCGGACGGCCGGCGGCTAATGAGCACGCTTCTCGCGTAACGATGACTGCGTCTTGGGCCCTGACCATCATAGGGTAAGCCGCTATTTAGCGTTTTCCGTGGGTTTGCTTTAATGGGCACGAGACCACACCATCCTTAGCCCATGAACCACAAAATATTACAAATTTAACATATCAATTTTACTTCATATAACCCTGAATATATTATCCAGGATTATCGCATGCATACTAGTCAGTTCACTAAAGCCGTCATTTCCCTTTCAAATTTGTATGTATCTAGTATAGTCTCTCCAATAGTCTTTGTGACCTAAGGGCCAGAAGCGCTCCCACTACCTCCGGTTTGAGACGTGGAAGATACTCCCCCCCCCCGGTGCGCATGTCAATCCCATTGGGTAAAGTATTTAACTACACTCATTATGCTGTGAAACTGAGCTCTATTTTTTCATTGTATCACTATCTCGTGATGAATAAAGGATGCAAGATAGAATAGAAGCATGACTGGAAATCTCTCACGAAGCCAGAGGGATTGAAGTCTTTGCTTTCAAGGCATGTCTTCAGATTGAATAGGGAAAATTACAAATTAGCATTAGCAGGGTACCAAACCAGGGGGTCCACACACCACCGACCAATTGGGGACATCCATTCATGAGTAGAATATGGGGTAGAAGATAGAAGTGGAGAAAGTTGTCATTTTGCTTTTGACTGAAATTGGTTGGTAAAGCCTCCGAATTGGTTGGGGAAAAATTTGCCTTCCTCAGATCTGCCAGTACAATTTCCAAGAACAACGTGCCCAATTATATAAAGTAAGGTATCGAGTGCAGAACGTACAAGTGTATGTTTTCTCGGATGCCGTTTCATTGTTTATCATTCATAGTTGTCCTGGCGAAGCTCATTTTCTCGGATATCAGCTTATTGATGGTGGAATGAAGCAGCCCCGAAGTAACTGCCAGTCTAATTCATGCCAGCCACCGTCCCAGTTCAATTCAAACCATCTCCATTCGGCTTTTGAGCGAAAAGCACAGCATGCCGTTCCAGAGATCATAACATCTGGCATGGTTTTAGCACACATTGTTCGCGGTGCTCATGGAAGTGGAATGACGCGACCAGGCTCGCGCAAATATTGCAGCGCTATTAAACTTTTCACTGCATGACCAGACCACACAAACTATAAGTTGGTTTTCTGGACACAAAGTCTTAAAATCGAACATAAGCGCACGTGCCGAAACACTAACTTCTCCGGCCGTCTGTCCGTGGCGAAGTTCCAGCGCAGTTCAGTGCAATCGAGCGGCGCTGGTTCATGGATCCCGGCGACGACATTATGGAGTCTTCGTCTGGAAAATATGGTGCTTATCGCCGTGCTTTTGTTCATGGGTTGCGAACATTTTTGGTTAGAAATGCTAGTATACGGTGTAATTGCAAATCATGCGACCCATCCTAGAATATATTTTCTTTCTTTTTTAACTCTATCCATGCCTGCTTAAAGGTGTCTGCACTGCGCACACCTACTAGCATAAAGATCACCCCATCCACCACCAATTAGAACTCACAAACAAGATTTTCTATCCAAAAAGATAGAAAAAAGAAAGTGAGTGTTCACCCTATTTATAAATACATTCAATGAGGGACTCCCCACAACATCAGCAGACGCCATCATCATATGCAGCGGAATCCACGACACGATCATCGGTGGCGGTTACAGAAGCTTGCAGCGAGTGTGTCGTGGCTGGCGGTGATGCAAGAACTCTGACCTATATACAACTTCAGCGGCCAAACGTGAATACACTCTGCAAACACCCTGCTGCGATCTGTAGGCACTCTGCACACGGAAACGTGCAGTTTGAATGTCCGTTGTTGAACACGACGCGGCTACCATGCATATTTGCTGGTATATATATAAATAATATATAAATAAATATATATAATATATATAATACATATGGTGTATGTGTGTTTGCATGTGAATATGTATATAGGATACAGCGGAGCAGCCAGGATTTCTTAAGTGGGTGGTAGTCCCCCCAAAAACGTATTATGCTGAGAATACTTCCGGCGCGCGAAGCGGGCCTAGAATTCCTGTTTTGCCGTGGTGTAAACCTCGTAATTTCTTGTTTGATCTGGGATGTATTTGTATTAACCCTCGCCGTCTTTCCGGTCATATCCTCACACACCCTCTCGGGGGGGGGGGGTGATACAAGCCCCCTCTAATCTCTAAACTAAGCGTCCCACGAAAACGAAAAGAGATGTCATCGGGAAGCGCTCGACGAGTAAGGCCGGGCATCATCCCACAACTTTTTTCCTCAAAAGTGGCGTCACTATGGGGCCAGGTTTGCACGACTTACATCACTTTTTTTTTGCTCTGGGGAGTACACTTTGGTTGAAATTTGAAAAAGCAAAGATCATTTGGAATCAGAAAAGGAAGGCGAAATCGACCGCGTCCATTACATTTTTGCCCATCAATTTTTCATTTAACAATTTGGAGTTTTCAATTTTCTTTAATTTATATTTTTGTAATTGGTAGAGCCGATCGAGAAACGTTGTTCGAAGTCAACGTGCTCTCATAAAAATGCCTATTTTAGCCAGAATCTTCGATCTTAGCTCTAATGCACAAATATGCAAAGCTAATATGTAATCAAAAACTGAAAAATGCGTTTTGTTTCGTCCATAAAGATAAGCAAACATTGAAAGTTTCATTAATATGTCGTTATCCATTAAAGCGCGACGACTGGTTGAACATTTCTGGAGATAACCTCACTTGACCTTGACTAACTTGTTGACCCTTGATGACCTGACCTCAAAATTTTGACACAACATGTTAAATTGATGTGGAAAAAGATATGCCAAATTTCGGCGCGCGTCAGCGCGCCGTTCTTTCAATATTCACGGAAGACATTAGGGTGGGGTGTGTGGGATTAACCTCCCGAAACGGCGCGGGTTAAGGGATAGGAACAGGTGTCCTTTAGCTGCTCCTCTGATAGTATGCGTTGCACAATATAAGCTCCATTATCATGAGCTACATATTTAAAGGTGTATTTGGCCCAAAATTTGCTCCTGGATGCCGACGGCGGATGTTTATTTTACAGCAACATATGTAGCTTATTAAGTTAATAGCTATGTTAAGCATCCTCAACACGTCTAAGTTATCATTGTCCATGAGACTTGAAACATTGTTAACTTCATTTCTCCTCCGGATGCGTGAGCGGCACGTATTGCATTACTCTGCCGGTGGTGGATGGCAGGGTCTCGGCGGCTATGTGGTGGTGCAGAAATAGTCTTCTCGCAGGCTCGTGAAGAAGTCCAGAATGGCCGCGCGTTACGACAACTCCCTAAAGTTCAATGACACTGCATTTAGTGTATTGCGCAGTTGGTGAAAGCAAATAAACAGCAGTAAAGAGCAATTCGCACGCTTCAGGAGGACGTTTGTATAATGTTTCGATGAAACCGCCGACAGTAAATGTTACATGTTCTGAATTTAGCGGCTGGAAGACAGATATTCAATGTACAGATGCGGCCGATCGCGATAGACCCGCGCGGCTCGACTGTTCAGGAAGCTCTGACCAGCGGGGGTGGTTCACTGGTTGCGGCTGAGACTGGAAGACCAAGGCATACGTCACGGTTGCCGGGCATCGGCCCGTAAAACGCTGATTCGACTTTGGCGACGGCCGGTGACCGCGTTGCTGGCGCCGGAGGAAAAGTACTGGGCGCGACATATACGGGGCATGGCAGGTCGGCTGACTTACGGGATCACAGCACCCATAGTTACCGACATTTTACGGTTAGAATAGTACATTCCTAGAAACTTTGTTACAATGGTCCCTGCCACCGACGAAAGGTGCGGTGCGGTGGATTCTTCGATCGGTTGCATCGATTGGTCACTGATCATCGATTGTGGGCATTAAGAGTTGCGTCACCATTGTACTTCTGGAGAGGAAGCATGTAGAAATGCTATCGCAGGGTGTTGGCTTGCAATGTATTGCTGACGACTAAAAAACATCGTTTCAAAAGTTCGTGAGCCTGGAGAGGGCATGCGTTCTCAGATTCTCTACTGCGACACCAAGTTATTTGTGCCGCAGTAGCACCACCACCACGATCATTTTGCGTTATGGTACAAGAAACAGAGCAATAAATTATACATTGAGCAAATGTGACAGCAATTTTGTATATTTCCTTTATATCCTTTTCATTCGATCAGATCGGGTCTACGATTGCTACTAGCAAGTCGCTACCCCACTTGTTGGTACCAGATATTTAATTACTGCCGCTTTTTTCCCGCAGGAATAAGTGCAGGCCGCCGAAGCCGAAGGCTACCGATGAAGCTGCTTCAGTGATCGTGAAGACGGTGCAAGAGACCGAGACCGATTCGCTTAGCGGGGCCACGCGGGTCATCGCCGGCAGTCCAGTGAGCGAAGCTTGTAGTGCCCGTGGTCACCAGAAGGTTGACGAAGCTGACGACCGCACCACCGAAATCGACCGTCTTCGCACTCACACTGACGAAATAGTCACAAATGCCGACGAAGTTGTCGCAAGCGCTGACGAAAAGGCCACAAGCACTGTCGAAGGGAGCGCAGCCGGCGGTGCGGTGACTGACATGGGTGACAGGCACAGTAGGCAGCGGCACGGTGCCAATCGCGGCTCCCGGTCCGGGCCGGTGGCGCCCGACGGAGGCCACCTGTCGCCGCGGCCCGCCGACGAGCGCGGCCGAGACTCGGCGGCGTCCGTCTCCGGCACCGACGGACCGGCCGTCGCGCGGCTCGCCCTGCACGGTGTCGAGTCGGGCCGAGACGGAGCCGGGCTCGACGACGCGTCGGCCGAGCCCGGCGGCGGCTCGGACACGGTCCCGAGAGCCGAGGCGGCCGACGAGATCGGCTGCCACGGCGAACCGCACCACCCGCTGTCGTCGCCTCTGAGCCAGCGCAAGTCCAGCCTGCAGCGCTGGGCGCTGGCGGCGGCGCGGCTGAAGAGCAGCCGGGACACCTCCGACCCGTCCGCCGGCGACGCGCGCAAGCTGTCCTCCGAGCTGTCCTGGGACAAGTGGGACCCCGACCTGACCGTGCAGATGATCAAAGTGCCCACCATGCTAAACTACGGCAAGGTCCGGAAGGTGCTGCAGCTGGCAGACAGGTGAGAGGATCCTCGGTGTGTGATTGTTGACTAGCGGAGCCCGCATACTTCTCTGCCGGTGAAAGTTTTTGTCTTTGCACTAAACCACCGCAGAATTAACACAGAAGTAAGCAAGCCCAGGGAAGAACACATCCCACGCTTTGCAACGTGACTGCCTCATCTCACCTCACGTCGCCGCTGGCACACATCTCGAGTGGCGAACTTTGGCTCTCGCCGCCGGATTGCCAAGACATCACCTACACAGGTACCAAACTCAGCAGATACAAAACACCCAATCAATGTGTAATACAGTGAAGCGACCGGACCAGCCCAACGGCACACGTTCAACAAGTGTCCTCCAAAGTCAGGTCACATTAATATGGTACTGTGCTCATTTTCATAATCCACGGCTTGCAGGCTGGGATGAAGTACGACGGTATCTGCTAGTAGCTTTCATATGCTGCACAACATAATTATGGTTCTTTGTTATTAGAAGCACTTGGTTCGAGAGCGAGCCGGAAGTGCGGAGAGTAAAGGGGTAGTAAGTGACCTGTTGGGAAGGGTCAGCTGTGTTATGATTGATTCAAAACCGTTATTATATATATTTTCCCTTTGGGCTCTGAATGGATGGGCACCTGGACTCTCAACCCCCTCCCCTCCCTACCTGAAAGCTTTATTCGGAAGTTATCCATTTGGAGCTATTACTCGTAATTGATGCTAAGTGATGAAAATCCTTTGCTGTCTGATTTTCCGCAAATAGTGTTGCATCTTGGCAGAGTTCATCCCACATTTCCATCACGCAATGCGTCTCGGGGATGGAACGCGTCGCCGTCTCTCTCCCCGTTGACGGAAAAAATACCACGATAAAGGCGTGCGGCTTAAATGGAGAGTTTTCATATGCTACCTCATTCTTAGCACCATAGCCCTTTCGCGGACCTAGGTCATCGACATTCTTCACGGAAGATGGACAGTGTTTTATTTAGCTCGAGACCTCGATATATATATATATATATATATATATATATATATATATATATATATATATATATTCATACATGCATAGACACCAGCATATCAATGGCAAAGCACTTGGAAGTGTCAGTGGTTCGAATGTGCTCTGTTTTACCGGTTGACAGCATCACATGCTGTTCTGTTTATACTATGCATGTACGAGATGGATCACGTTGTGAGTAACCAGTGATACCGCTCTCACCAGATTATGCACGATGGTTTTACGATTTATTTTGCGATGACTCACTCTCTCACTCTCATTCTCAGTCTCACTCTCACTCTCACTCCCACTCTCAGTCTCAGTCTCAGTCTCACTCTCACTCTCATTCTCACTTTCTCTCTCTGTCGCATGCCATAGTTCAGGAAGCAAATTTACCACTATTTACTCCCGGGTGATCAAAGCCACAAAACGTGGTTTTAAATCGTGGTCAAAAAGTGCGTACTTGAACCAAGCATCAATCTCTCGAAGTATTCAACAGATGCCCAAATGTTTTCTTGCCGGACCATCTCGAAGAGAAAGCTTTGCAATCATTCCAGATATGTCTGCGATGAAGAAACAGACCATCATACCGTACAGAAAATGCACCATCATATTCTGTCATACTGTTCTCCGAGTTCGCATAGAGATTAGCATACAAATATGCTTGCTTGCTCTTCCCACCGCAACGAATTTCTTTATGCTCTACTTTTATGTTTCATGTTTCATGAGGTCATGTTTTAACAGACGGTTTCCATGCCCATTGCCACTTTGTGGCAGGACGACCCCTCGTGGATTTGGCTTGTTGTGCCATATGACAGTTGCGCCATATGACTCGTAACGTTCCACCCATGCCGCGACGCAGCACAGGAGTCCCCACCCTATTGCTGTCACCCCCTGTGCCATCGCCTCCCTCATGGCCTCCCCGCGCCATCTGCCGCAGCGCGTGGATCGAAGACTTTCTGGAGCTGGACGGCCTCGACCTGCTGCTGACCTCTCTTGATCTGCTGTGTGACCGCAAGTTTTCGGTGTTGGCCGACGTGATCGTGCCGCTCGAGTGTGTGGGCGCCATCAGGGCCGTGCTCAACTCGCACGCGGGACTGCGCCACTTCGTCAGCAATGGCAGCGCCACCGCCAGACTAGCCAAAGGTCGGTGGTCCGTTACCGGGGCACTGGTCAGCGCTGGCCGAATGTCGGTGGCCCACTACCGACGAGCGGGTCGGGACTGGTCAGGGTAAAGGGTCGACAGGGCCGGTGTTGAGACTCAGGCTGTGGTCCGGCGGTTGGGCGATGGGTGAGGGTAAACGGGCGGTGGTTGAGGATGAGAGAGAGAGAGAGAGAGAGAGAGAGAGAGACGAATGAGGTCATGCCATGGGAAGGTTGAGGGGCGAAGTCCTATGAAAGGGGGAGGGGCAGAAATCAGTGCCTGAGCCGACACGTAAATTGGGACAGGGGGATTTTGCACGTTATCTCCTTTATGCAATCTACGAGTGTGTATGAGTGTCAATGTTTATCGAGGGGGGTCGCACTCACTCTGGCACGCTACAGGAACAGGAACGTGCTGAAATGAGAATATCAAGGCAGCATGAAGCAGAGTATGACGGGGTGGCTATGCGATATGGTGCTGGTAAGATAAATATGTGATACGATGATGTGAGATAGCAATTGGACATCACACGGCCTGCACTCTAGGGCAATGTGTGAAAGCTATAGAAAGTCCGGAGTTAATTATGCTTGATTGAAATTGAAATTATGAATCGATCCGCCATGAAATAATCGCCATTGTCATTATGTACATTGGGGTGACGGGTTAGAGTACACTCGTCAGCCCGAACACCCCCGCCACCCCCGAAAGTCCAGGATGTTTTACACCGCTGGCGTTAGTCCCCACAGCTTTCATATGAGCTTCATCGGTAGCCTAACCTTGCCAGCAAATCGCGAATTCTTATTGATCTGATTTTTTACAACCGACTCGAACTCCATCGCACCGCCAAAGGGAAATTAGCAGCTTACCACTATACCATCCGAAGCACGTGAAGGTCAGGTCGGTCGGGATTGGCTCAACGGTGGTCTTCCACCTTGGGTGATACCTGGGCTGCAACGGCAGCCGAATCAATCATGGCATGCACCTAAAGTCATGAAGTCTTAAAGTGCTTAATAATAGTTACATGGATCATCTGGGTTGATGTTATAAAGGGAAAATGCTATAAAACAAGGAAAAGAGACTGAAATACAACAAGCAACACCATGTCCTAAAATCTAGTTCGTTATTTGAGCTTCAGGTCGATTCATTTTATTGTGATTTCTGAAGAACTATCTACCCCATTATGTAACTATGGCCAGTCTCTCAGCATCATATATCCGAAGGAAAGTGCGGAATCTACACTAGCAGAAGTTAGCTTTTATAATCATGATCTAGGGCCTACTATCATCCATCCCAGTCCATCAATCCAGTTTCCAATCTTCTTTACTCCACCACAACATTATCTGCACTTAGCACTTCACCGATGTACGTTGCGTGGGAAGAATCGACCCGAAACAGTCTAATTTCCTCCAAAACTTTTAGGTCCAGGAGGAGGTTCTGGATAACACCGCTATCCACCTTTCCGCCTTGTTCTAGACATGCTCAGCTCGAATATTTTTGCCGGTGATGTTGCGTACCCACTGCGTGCATAAAACATGCTCAAGCGTGACCAGGGCCCCGATTCCAACAATTCCGCTATTGACTGGCGCCGTCCCGGGCTGCCAATGTCCTCATTCTGAAACTGCCACTGAAATGCGACTAGGAGGCATCGTTCTAGCTATGTTGTGCCTTATCGGACATTATCATACACCATATCATCGACATTATCATGTTCCACGAATGGTAACATTCTGGATAACGAAAACGTCCAAGAATAGGTCTTCCTGAATCCTGCACACATCTCCTCATTAATAAATTTTCCTCGCATTTTTATTCTCATTTCCTGTCTCTTCTCTCCCATGTCTGCATCTCTATTTCTCTCTGTCCCTCTCCATCCCTGTCCCTGAACCTGCCCCTGCCCCTACCCCTGCCCCTACCCCTGCCCCTACCCCTGCCCATGTCCCTGTCCCTGACTTTGTCCCTGTTCCTGTCCCTGTTCCTCTACAAAAAGAGAACCAATTTTATAATCTGTGAAGTCAATAACCAGAAAATTATGGTTCCGAAATCCAACATTCCAAACCATGTATCCAGCACTAATATCATGGGGAATTGATTGGGTGCTGATTGTCGTTATGGTGCTCCGGTGTCCGCCGACTTTCGTCTATCTTGTGAGTTTAGTGACCTTGCGTGTTTGGTGACCTTGCGTGTTGGGTGGGTGACCTTACATGATTTGCGGCCTTGTGTGTTGGGTGACCTTGCGTGTGTGGTGACCTTGCATGTTGGGTGACCTTGCGTGTTTGGTGACCTTGCGTGTTTGGTGACCTTGCGTGTTTGGTGACCCTGCGTGTTTGGTGACCCTGTGGGTTGGGTGACCGATGACCGGTGGGCTCGGCCTCGACAGGGATGACGTCAGGCAGCTCGCTGGTGAAGGCTCAGATCCTGGAGCTGCTGTCGGCCGTGTGTATGACCGAGACCGGCCACCAGCTGGTCATGCAGTCGCTGGAGCCGACCGAGGTCAGTGGCCGACTGTGTCGTCGGCGAACGAGCTGTCACTGCCGACCCGGGACTGAGCCATCGCGCAGCGGTGACGACTTTCCGTACACTGCCCACGTGTTCACCATTGTCTGAACACTGCGTGTGGCGAAACTCAAATGACGACTTATGTCTCGGTGTCAGTTCTCGGTGTCAGTCTTTATCATCGCCTGCACCTGTGTCACATCAGGTATGCTGTCCGTTGCTTTGGTTTCTATGCGAACTTGCACAATGCTTGCTTGTATGCTTTGCATTTCCACTGGAAGATATAGGGATTCTGTTATATATTTTATATCGTTGTGCACTATTAGGTTCCTTCAAAATAAGGGAAGATCTCAAATTACCAAATTTTGAGATGTCGGCAAGAACATACCTCTTCATAGTTTGTGTTGGCGAAGTGTTTGCATGTTTTCCGAAGCGCTGGTGACAGACAGGGTGTGACCACCTGCTGCTGTATCTGCGTCCGCAGGGACGGCGCAGCTGGAAAGGTAAGGTAGGAGGCCGCTCGCCCCGACAACACTCGATGGGCAGACTTTGTCGCACACCCTGCTGTCTAGAGGGCTGACTGGACACATGCTCTGTCGCGCACCTTATCGTTTTGGGTGCTGACGGTGGACAGTCGCTGTGTTGGATACCCTGCTGTTTAGAGGGGGCTGACGGTGGACGGTCACTGTGTTGCATACCCTGCTGTTTAGAGGAGGCTGACGGTGGACAGTCGCTGTGCTGCACACCCTGCTGTTTAAAAAGGGCTGACGGTGGACAGTCGCTTTGTTGCATACCCTGCTGTTTAGAGGGCTGACTTCGTTTCACGTCACGAAGAGGGAAACGAGTCAGATACCAGTTGGCTGCTGTCAATTTTCGGTGGATGACAGCTCGGACTCTCGTTCTCAGATTAATTCCGCTCAAGCTTGAATGACATACAGTTGAGTAAAACATATACAATTTCATTAAAAATTGAGGAAACCCACGCCGCATATGACGGAAGTGAATTACTATATGTACATAGCTACCCTTGGCTTCAGTTGTCAACAGCTAACGATTCACGATTAACGATTAACACCGCCTTGTTGTACATGTTGCTCAGCAATGCTGACTGCCGCTGCCTTTTGATCTCCCTTCTGCAACTTTTCAGTTTAAACTCTGAGCCGTAGCTTCCAAACCGATCCAAGGGGTCAAACCAAGCAGTGGAGGTCGCACGTGCCACAACTAGCAATGCCGCAGCGATGCAACATGTACCCATGTCCAGGCATCAGCTGTCTGATGACGTCAATATTGCAGGGAAGTCTGGCCTCCTTCGTGCTGTCCGAACTGCAGGAGACCGACGACATCGGCTACATGACGTCACTGTTGGCCTTCGTAAACTGCGGCATCATGGGCACCGACGACCCAGACGCCAAGATGCGCCGGATGCGTGACGTCAGAGGTGAGCACGTCACGTCACCAGCGGCGATGGTAGCGGCCGGCCCGGTCGGCCGCCGCTCAGTTGTTTGAGAGCCGATGTCCACTGATGGATTCGGGTGCGGTCTGCCATGATCGGCAGTGACACGTGTCGGTGGGATAGCCTCCTGGACAGTTCCGGTGTCGCGTCTGAGGCGCGGCTGTGGCCTCCACGAGGTCGCAAACAGCCGTCGGGGGCGTAGTTTCCCGAGCCGAGTTCCCCGTCGACTGCAGTTTGGTGCCTCTCGAATAATTATGACCAACTTTATGTGCCATGCGTGGTTTGTCTAGTCATTTCTTTACTCGCACTGGCGGATGCCGGGACATAGGAGCCATGGAGCGGCGTGGCTGATGACGCACGGATGGGCTGTGTCTCACTCGGTATGCGCTGTGAAATGTGTTGGATTCGGCATGCATTGTGAAATGTGTCGAATTGGGTATGCATTGGGGAACGCGTCGCATTCGATACGCATTGCCGTTGTCGGCATATATTGTGGTACAGCTCGGCGAGATGCAACGGCGTGTGAACACTACTGGAAATTGAAGACATACAAGTTGTATATTCCCCATTGAGCTGTATGATCGAATTCGCTGCATGCCTTTTTAGCAGTGGGATGCTTTCACCAATCGTTCGAGTGGTTACGTAATAAGCCAATGCAAATTATACCTATTAGCGCTATGCGACACTGCTACACGATCGAGCTCTGCTCCTAAATCGCACACATATAATTACACATAACTAATGTGTGCAATCCTAATTGCACGCATCTAAACGGCCAGAACATGAAGGCATGACGCAGACTGAATCATAGAGTCTACAGCAGTAGTGACCTCTGACCACCGGTCCAGCACATTAACCAGCCACGCACGTAAGCCACATACGTAAACACAGGTGGTGGCTTTAGGCGGTGGCTCTACTGCCTGTCCAACACACTAACTAACCACACATTAGCCTCATTCAGGTGGTGGCTCTACTGCCTGTCCAACACACTAACTAACAACACATAAGCCTCATTCAGGCGGTGGCTCTACTGCCCGTCCAACACACTAACTAACCACACATAAGCCTCATTCAGGTGGTGGCTCTACTGCCTGTCCAACACACTAACTAACCACACATAAGCCTCATTCAGGCGGTGGCTCTACTGCCTGTCCAACACACTAACTAACAACACATAAGCCTCATTCAGGTGGTGGCTCTACTGCCTGTCCAACACACTAACTAACCACACATAAGCCTTATTCAGGTGGCGGCTCTACTGCCTGTCCAACACGCTAATATTCCATACACATCAGCCTTACTCATGTGGATTTAGGCGGTGGCTATTCTGCCCGTCGAACACATAAATCAACCGCACACAAGGTAGTAGGTATGACTATAGCAGCGTCTTAGACGGATTCTAGTTGGCGATTCAACAATTTAAGTTTGCACGAGGCATTCTGCGGAATGAGCCCGCCCGTGTGTTTTCAGTTGGATTCATTAACAGTGGCGGCGTAAGGCTGTGGCGAACACACTCGCTGCGGTTTAGTCCACACGTCAGCTGGTGATTGGTGATGCTCCCACACGCTTCGTCTCGGCATCAGCTGTATGTCTGTTTCATGTCTTCCGTAGTCACGGGGCCCAAATTGTGAGCGTCGCGTCGGAAAGCAAGTGGAAGGTGGCGAGCTGGGTGCGATTGAGAGGCGAGGAGGGGGCGAGCTTAACCCGCGCACGTCCGGGAGCAGATATCTGCCCCCTGCGGTTTTTCCTAATTTGCCGCCATACTAATCGAGTTAGCAAGGCCAAACGTCGCATGGCTGCTCATTAGTCTTTTCCGCATATCCTCATACTTCTAAACCCTGGGTCATCTTAGGTCAGGTAACCAGGCCAGGCGAAGTAACCCAACTACACTCGGAGTTCTAGGTGGCATAACTTCCACAATAATTGGGCGATTGATTTCAAACTTGTAACAAGTCATGACCTTATCAGGGACCATAATATGTATATCGTTTTTTGCCTTCGTAGCATTGACCTTAGGTCAGGTCGCGTCCGTGTCTTCCCCATTATAGGGCTATGGTAGAATATACAAATGTTTCATGGTTACACATTTGCCCTCGGAATGATCCCACACCGGTTGTGGTGTGTAGTTGGAAGCTATGCTCAATGTTACCGCTGACATTTTTGCTCAGTGACCTCACCAAGGTCATCTGAGGACACTTGAGACCACTACACATTTCTGCGCATTATATCGCATTGCATTGAGCTAGAAGGCTGAAATTGCCGTCATTGTGCTTGTATCGCAAAGACGTGTCCATTGATACATTGCATGCCCTCACTAGGCTACTTCATGACGTTGACCTGAGGTCATAGTTTCGGTTGACCTGACCTTAAAACACACCACCTATTGTCGATAGCACATTTCAAGGACTGTCGAATAGCGTTCGCCGTTTGTTTCTATTTGTTACAGGTCCTGAGATATGTGTCAATATCCAAGAGTCGCACCCGACCTGGTCGAATTTGACCTATGATGGCTCAGTGACCTGAATATTGACCTGCGCGAAAAATGACCGAAACACTTTCGATAGCGCCTCTCACCAGCTATCCAACGCCGTTTTCCGTTTGTCGCTAGCTAGCATAGTTCTAGATATCTTAGGGGGCAGACATCCGCCACCCCGGACATGCGAAGTTGGCGCGGACCACTGGACGTGCGAGTGTTAAGATATACGCGGCATCGCCGGCGTCCCGTCCCACTGGAGCCCTGTGGTTGTTACGGACGCTGGGACACTGTGGCTGATCCATGTGTGGCGACAAGTCCAAGACAGGAGCGGCAAACGAGGGGAGGAGGGGTGGGGAGGGAGCGACTTCGGCGAGCGACCTTTGTACTCAACCTTTGTGGTCATTGCACCGAGTGCTATTCATATACATTTATTTTGTGTGGTGTCAAAAATTTTTAAAGCGGAGGTACTGCCACCTGCGTAAACTATGGAACCATATTCTATGATGGGAAGAACTAATGATTTGTAGAGTTGTACAAGTGTGTGACGATCGGATCCGAATGATGAAGACGTAATGCAGCGAAATAAATTGAGGCTGTGTGTGTTTAGTTATGGGCGCAAAATGACCCTAGATGTCGACTCGCCCCAAAACTCCAATCCACCATCAATTTAGTCTGTGGAAGCATTTGGCCTGGACGTGTTTTATGTGTTGATGCATGGAAAGCATACGATCAAAAATAATACCAAGAAAGTTAAATGAATTTACGAAAGGTATGTCAGTGTTTCCGAGGTGAAGTCGTGTTTCTGGTCGTTGGTTTGGAGGCGATTTGCTGAATATCATAATGGCAGATTTTGGTGGCAAAAATGTGAAGCCGTATTTGATGGACCATTGGTGTATCCGGTCAGGTGCGGCTTGAAGTTTAATTAAGCAATGTGTTTCATCTTTATCTGTGCGCCAAATTGCGCTGTCATGTGCAAAAAAGGAGTATGATATCTGAGATGGCACATCGATGAAAATATCGTTGATAAGGTTGGTGATAAACAGCTCTCTTATGGTAATCCCTTTTTCAGGAAATGTAACTCGGAAATCGCTGACCTGCCCCTGAGATGAAAATGACGGGAACCAGTCAAATCCTATCAAATAAGGAGCTAAATTTCCTTTTACACCGAAGTGAAGAAGTTTGGAAATTAATGTAGGTTTGCATACCATATCATGCGCTTTGCCAATGTCTAAACATACCGCGATGGT
Source organism: Imbricaverruca yamaguchii (assembly GCA_034440575.1). NCBI lineage: Eukaryota > Metazoa > Arthropoda > Thecostraca > Neoverrucidae > Imbricaverruca > Imbricaverruca yamaguchii. The sequence continues at coordinate 1,127,600 of JAOTOL010001510.1, read as the reverse complement.
GTGTTCATGTTTTTTTTGTATAACCAAGGCGGATGTCAGTTTCTAATGGAATGAAATTATATTTTACAATGGCCATGACGAAAGCCGCATTGAATTGGAGATGAAAGATAATTTGTTCTAAGTATCAGATCAGTCTTTTTACAATCATATATTCAAAGTTTTCATATTCAACTGGTGAGTGCGACAACTGGCGAGTGCATCGTAACTCGCCGGCGGCCACGGCGAGGGGCAGATACTGCGCCGCCGTACACACGGGCTGCGGCGCTGCGCTTGCTCGGCAGGGTAAATGTGCGTAGCGTTTACGCCATGATGCCCAGCTTGACCACGTTCCGATCATGCGGTCCGCTACAACGATATGCAGGATTCACGGCTGAGGCGGGGCGGGAAAACTTGCAAACTCCTGTGTGGTAACGGTGTGAGTGTGCCAGTATCTTTGGGTTCATTGGGAAGTATTTTATCTTGGAGAAACCCACTGCTACGGAGGTGTTGCGAGCTGCTGTCGAGATCAACAATCCGACAATGAAAAACCGTGCACCATTGTGATGATGCCGCACTGGAAGTACCTTGGAATGCCATGGACGAGCCGCTCGGCGCCTCATTACCAGCTGAGATGCTCCGCACGGATAGAAAACCCACCGGCGGAGTTGTAGGCCAAGTGTTGATTTGGGCTGGCATCCAGAAGCCTCGTGGGCACGCTGGCTGACGCGGACTGATGGGTGGGGCGGGCTGCAGGCGCTGACGCCGAATTCGGGGTGAGCGCGCTCAACCCACGGCTTCGGTGATGCTTGTGCACCCACACCAAATGGCAGCCATGCGAAGCTGGCGGCACTAATGGAGCGCTACAATAACGGCAGGGAGGTGCATGCCGCGCTGAGTGAGATCGATGGGGCGTCGGGGAAACCGATGAGACGTCTCGAAGAATCACGCCCAGGTGCCTGGTGCCGGTAGGGTCACGGATCATTGGACGGGATAGAGGAACTCATAAGCTCGTCCCCTCTCGGGTCATTGTCCGGCACGTGTTGTGACGCAAAACGGCGTCCGACTGCGGTGTTTGCTTCAGGTGTAACAGAGGGCGAAGAGTGGGAGGGGCGTCATTCCTCGAGGATGCGCCAGCGATACCGAAAATGTTGTGTCTCCACTCCCCATCCTGCCCGCTCGTGTTTCCCTCCACTGAGTTGTTCCTGTGCTCGTTGCCGATCGCGACGGGAGTCTTCACCGTATGCGTAGCACCTCGCATGTCACCCGCCACAAGCCGTCCTGCACTTGGCAACCACATTCGAGGGCACCTTCGCTGCTGCCGGGGGTCACACATCGTCATATCGGCCAGGCACCTCCGCCACGGCCACGGCAAACGAAACTTATTTCATCTTGATGCTTGATGCTTTGTGCACATAGGCGATGGAGAATGTCATATGAGGAAGACTGTCACTGAACTGTACCAATACCAACCACACCAAGTAGTTATGGAATTTCTGACTGTTGATACCTGGCGGTCAGTGCCCAGATATACATTTTGCAGCTTATGTCTAATAGTTTTTAGGGCTCAAAAGCCGAACTGGGCCTGGCCCGACTTGATCTGACCTGTTGTGTTATGATGGTCTCAGACAGCGGACTGCTGCAGTTTCTGGAAGAACTGGACCCAGATCTGACCGAGACCGACCTGCTGGTCCAGAGGGATGTCCTCTTCAACATCCAATCACCAGGACAAACGAGCGTGATCAGCTGCGTTGTGAGTGACCTCCTGCTCAGGGTAAGTGTTTGATGGTCTCCTTCTGGGTCAAGCTGAGTGTCCGATGGATGTCCTCCTGGCCAGGCTCAATGTTTGATGGCCGTCCTCTTGGTGAAGCTCGATGTTTGATGGCCATTCTCTTGATCAGGGTAAGTGTCTGATGCCAGACAGACAAAGAGCGGGATACAAGGTAGGGATCGATAGAGGCCGAGACAAAGAGGAAAATAACTTTAAAATATTTGTATGCTCCCTTTAATGATTTCAATTCATCCACGGCTTTGATTTGGATGGTATCACAAGTCTTTCGAAACGAACTTGCGGTCTTTGATGATTATTGAGAAGATTCCGATTCCTGAACATACCATGTGCCTGATAGCTACCTAGTTGTATTTTGCACTGCCTCTTGTGTTGCCTTCCTATTTATCGTCAAGTATCCTTCAATGTTTCAGTATCTTCATAGAAACATTAGAGACCATGGGCATGTTTCCTATCGTACGCCAACCTCCGTCCAATACAGTTTGCATGTCTGTTTCAGGATGTAGACGGGAAGCTGAGGGACAACTTGCGCCTTTTTCTTGATGCTCTAGCTGGAATAGACAAACACGAGCTGAACAGGTAGCGTAAATTATCTTTTTCATAGAATGCATGCTGAAATAAATTGTTCGGATCTTCGCATATCAGACCACTTCGGGAGTGCATAAGCTGGTGAAAATTATCGGCGTAATTGATCTTCGGTTATTTTTCTTGCTTCTTTTTCTGGAAGGAATGTCATGAGTATGGGAATGCATTGCAATGATTTTGTTAAATCGCTGTTACTGATATTCAATTCGGCTAATAGTCTGACACATTAGACAACATTATTTCTGCTCCGGTCGGGTGAGGCTCACGTTTGAGTGATTGTGATCGTAATGGTGGTGTGGAAATGCTTTAGTAGCTCCAAAGTTTAAATAATCTCTACTGCGGCAGAAACATTCTGATCGCCTGGCCAGTGAGCCTGGGATGGTGGTATTGTTGCTGTGAAACAGAACCGTTACGGTGTGGTGAGACGTGCGCGGGGGAGGCTTATTGAGGCACACGCAGGCCATGGTCCAGCCTGATCATAGTCATAAGTTGGCGAGCTGACGTCTATAGATGACATTCAGGTTGAGACGGCATTCGCATTCAGAGTACGCCCATAGTGTGTCGAGAAATCGTGATTATAGGAGGGAAGCTATTTTAGTGTATTTTTAGTTGATCCTCAGCACAGTTCAGCGTTTCAACGTTTGGCCAGCTGGTTCAACACATGTGGTACAGCCGGCAGCGACACACGTCACGCAGACATGGTGACACACGTGGCACGTGCATTTAATTGCAAAACGAGCAAAAAGAGTACGCAATATCGCACATATCTACCAGCCGATATCGGTTCGGGTGTGGCGATTGTACACAATATTGCATAATTTCACGAATTCGGCGTTTTAAGCACAGTCGGATACGTGAGAGACACGCCAACCAGCGACAAGATCACACGCAGTGCATACAAACACATCGGTGGAGTGGTCTGCACGTCACGCGCGTAGTGCATTATGGGTACTACGTCGGCAGCTGATGATATCGACGTGAAAATCGATCGCCGTTTGCCGTCGGCCTATGAGTCAGCGTCCGCAGAGGTGTGAGATGGGGAGGGGAGGAGGGGAGGCGACTGGGTTGTGCGCATGGTGCGAGTGTCGACACCTGTAGGAACACCTGCGTGGCGCAAAGCAGCCGCGTGCGAGGTGCGCGCGACCGGCGGCCGACCGGGTCGGCAGTGGTGTCTGTGTCCGGCCGTCCGACGCAGCATGAGCCGCGCGCCGCTCTGGGGCCGCCGTCGGCCGTCGTGGCGGCGCTCGGACAGCCGGTGACAGTCGTGGTTGTGTTGCAGTGACCAGTTCTGGAGCTGCCTGCGGCGCTCGGCCGGCGGCAGCGAGTCCAGCGACAACGACGCGGCCCAGAGCGGCCAGACGGCCGGCCGCGCCGCCGCCGCCACCGCCACCGCGCGCCTGACGGGTGACGCGCGCGACAGGTGGCCAATCTCGAGTGTGAACGTCGCAGGTGGTGGCCGGACGGCGGCCGAGGCGAGCGCCGACGCGACGCTCCACTCGGCGGCGCCGACTAACGTGAGCGCGGCGAGCGGTGGCGCGGCGACGAGCGCAGCCGACGCCGGGTCGGTACCGCCGCCGGCGGCCATGGGAAACCTCAAGTCGCGCTGCACCCAGACCGACTTCCTGACCGGCCTGCGCGGCCGGCGCAACAGCCGAACGGCGAAGCAGTACCGGCTGAGCCGCAGCACGCTCGACCTGTTCCGCGGCAACGAGACGACCAGCGACTGCGCGCGCTCCGACGGCGGCGTCCACCTTCCCGGCGTCCTATCGGACCCCGACTTCCACCTAACCGACGACGAGATCGCGCGCTTCCAGCGGCCGCGGCCGTTCCCGCAGTCGTCGCTGTCCAGGCCCGAGGGTGCGCCTACCAGCCCGGCGGAGACGGCGGCCCAGTTCCGGCGGCGCCCGTTCCCACACTCGTCGCTGCCGCCGCTGCGGCCCAGCGTGTCGGGCGCGTCGTCGCCCGAGCCGGCCGGCCGGCGGCCCGACGACGACACGTCGGGCCTGTCGTCGGTGACGCCGTCGCTGACGTCGATCGCCACCGACTGTTCCGTGGCGTCGTCGCTGCTGTCGGGCCCGCTGTCCAGCCTGGAGCCGCGGCTCGGCGTCCCGCCTCCTCCTGCGCCGCCGCCCGGCTCTGGAATACCGCCTCCGCCGCCACTGCCCGGCCAAGAAATTCCTCATTCTGCTCCTCCACCTCCACCACCACCACCGCCAGGCTCCGGGATTCCTCCACCACCACCACCGCCATGCTCCGGGATTCCTCCACCACCACCACCGCCAGGCTCCGGGATTCCTCCACCACCACCACCGCCAGGCTCCGGGATTCCTCCACCACCACCACCGCCAGGCTCCGGGATTCCTCCACCACCACCACCGCCAGGCTCCGGGATTCCTCCACCACCACCACCGCCAGGCTCCGGGATTCCTCCCCCACCACCACCGCCAGGCTCCGGGATTCCTCCACCACCACCACCGCCAGGCTCCGGGATTCCTCCACCACCGCCACCGCCAGGCTCTGGGATTCCTCCCCCACCACCGCCGCCAGGCTCGGGGATTCCTCCGCCGCCGCCGGGAATGGGTGCGTACATTCGGGCGCAGTCGGCAGCCTTTCAAGTTGGCTCAGCGCTGCCTTCAAGTCCATTCGCCACACTGCCCAAGCCGAAGTCGAAGATGAAGACGCTCAACTGGGCCAAGGTGCCCAACAGGACTATAGGTGAGCACGCTGTGACGGCGGTGAGCGGCTGCACTTATTTGCATTTGCATTATCAAGATGCAACTGTCTCCGACTGTCACGGTGGCTGCTGAGGTGACAGGTCCTGAGGTTCGAATGTGCGTTTTAAGAACAGAAACAAACCAACACATGCCGCTTCATTGATTAGGCAAATTGTGAAGGAGTGTTGTTTTTAGACGCGTGCTGGACCATGAATGTCATTTGCGCAGCCTTTAAAGCGAGTGTTTTGCAAACAAAGCCCAGGCAAGTGTGTGCGTGTGCGTGTGTGCGTGCGCGTGCGTGTGCCTGTGCGTATGCGTGTGCGTGTGCGTGCGCGCGCGTGTGCGTGTGCGTGTGTGATGATTTAGGTGCTGAAAGCGGGAGTTAGGTGGGGTGCATCTCCCGGATGCCTCAATGGTTTTATTTTTACTTTACACCTCCACAAAATTATTTGTAGCCGGGAGAGAAGGGATGAATTGAAAATGACGAGAAGGTTGATTTAGCCAGGGTGCCGGCATTAGCCTACTCTTGTCGAAGAGTACCGAGGAGTCTTTACCATGCGAACGAGGAGGAATTTGTCCACACCTCCCATCACGCTGGCCGCCGCGTCTTAATTGTTAGTAGCGGGTTAGTCTAAGCATGCCATGCAAGGTTATGAGTGGGGTTAGTACGGCGTTTGGCAATTTGGCGAATCTTCGTCCACTGCACCTCTGGGTAGCCGTTTTACGTTACGAGTTGCGGGGTAAATCGGCTCATCTACATCCGATGGCTCCTCTGCGTTGCCGTTTTTCGCTATGTTGTTTTATTTTTATTTTTTTCCTGGAGTAAGTCGGTTCATCTACGTCCGACGGCACCGCTAGATAGCCATATACTTCTAATTGGAAAGCAAATCGGCTCATGTATGTCCAACGCCATTCTAGGATAGTTATTCACGTGTTTCCTACGAGTGCATAGTGTTCCTGTCTATAGTGCTCCTGCTAATTTTGTGGCGTACAGATATTCAAATAGCAATTGAAGCCGTTCTGGGCGCTTGTCACCCAGAAATGTTGAAAGCGACGGGACCATGTCCTCTTTTTGGCAGAAGGCCTTACGGTTGTGGTTGTGTGGTTCTGCTTGGGCCACAGTTTAAGCCACAGTCTAGCAGGATGCCACCTGTGCTTAATGTGGTGTTGCTACCGTCGCAGTCAGGTGTTGTATATTGGTCATCCACTAGTTGAGGCTGAGTAATTTAGTACAACGAATTCTAAGTCTAGTGAGGATGACTCTCTTTTCGGTGAGATTGATTTAATGTATTTCCATGTGCCTACTATGTTTCATGTCATGGGTGTGATTGGCTTTGTATTGTGTTGTGCTGTGCTATGTTCATGTAAGTGTTCAATGATAAGGCTTACTTTGCGAGGCGTTTATGTTTCTTCTTTACATGGGATGTTGATGTGGCCCGGTATCCAGAGGAAGAAAAACTTATTGTTTACGTTATGGGCCACGGTTTGTTCGATTGTGCCAACTTGGATGTGGACAATCGTTGGTGTTGCTAATTGACTGAAAAACGGATTTGGAATCTGAACAAATTACTGCGTTTCTAGTTTTACGCTTCATGAGAATGGAGACAACGGCCAGAATGTTCATTGCTTCAGCTGAGTAGATTGAGAAGTTATGCGGTAGACGCTTGGAAAGCCTAATGCAATGTCCAGCGATGTCGACGTCTACCTTGACCTCGTGTATCGACCCATGTGTGAAAATGATTGTGTGATTTTTGTGATCGGGGAATTTGTGGAAGATGCCAAGAATTTCCGCCGATGTGATAGTTGAGTTCTTTTCCAAGAGCAAGTACTCGACCTTTGGTTGATTGAGTGTCCACAATGGCCTAGTGGGCGGTAGAACTGCAGTGGATGGCATTGCGAGGTTAAGTTCTGAGGGAGCCGTGGCAATTTGAATACTATATGGTGGAAGTTTGCGCCGTAAAGAAGCGCTGTGCCGGATGATTTTTAATGGATTTCATTTTGATGTGGTAGCGGCACAGCTGTTCTGTCCTCCTAAAGTGAAGTGGAAGCGTATTCGAGTCCACTGGAAGACTGGCTCTGGGTGTGGCGCTGAGGGCACCTGTGGCTGCTCTACTGCAGTTGTTTTAGATGCTTTCTAACTTTTTGCTCTGGTTTTCTGAAATGATGACAAAGATGATGCTGTTGCGTTCTAGAATGGGTCGTATCATTCATTTGTAGAGTTGTTTTCCTGTCTCCGCTCCAGTCTGCGCCTGCAAGTGTACGGAGTACGTTGACGCGCTTCGCGCATCTCTTCGAGATGGAGGTGGTGTGTGTTCTGAAGCTAAGTTTGTCGTCCAAATGCACTCACAAGAATCTGAAACTTTTTCACCTGTCCGATGGCCTTGCCATTCAACTTTGGAGACATTTGCGCTATCTTAGTCGCCTGCATCTTGCATATTTTGTGTCCATATTTAAGTTTGTTATCTTCAACTGTATAAGTTTGGTCTGGAATTTCCTGTTCAACTGTGCAGCCATCTTTGTCAATAATCTGCAAGGATTCCTTAAGAGCACTGGGTAAGAATGGCATAGTCGGTTGTCAGCTTTTAAGCGAATTTGTTCGGAATAATTCACATCTTGGTACGGTAACAAATTACGGTAGTCATCTAGATAAGCAATATTTTGTGGGTGTAATTATCAATCGTCCTGATGATTATTACATTAAGCCTAATGCAAGCTTAGATTAATATAGTCTCCAGATTCAAAGTTGGTTAAATTATTATAAATAGTCTCGGGACGCCTGCTCGTACTGAAAAGCACGCAAGCGGTTTCGTACGAACGGTAATGTTTCTATCGCACATGGTTGCGTCGCAAGTATTCGTAGGTGCCATTTTTCCTGAAAATATGCGTGTCTTATGGGCGTAAAATGAACAATGTGGTTGATGCGCCCTAAAACACACATCCGTCACTACAAGTATTTATGTAAGACACCTTCCATACGCACATTGTAACAAAGTTTTAAAAAATACTGTCTTAACCGTAAAATATGTATACTGGCATAACACCGTAGTGCTAGTCCGAAACTGTAAATGCTGTGACCCCGTAAGCCAGCCGACAGGAAACTCCTGAACTGGAGCCGCCCGATGGCTTGCCGACGGCCCGCGCCGCGGCAGCGGCCGGACGTGAGCTAAAGTCCAATGGCCGGCGCGTTGCTAGGACGTCCGCGGGGCGGGGAAAGGTCACCTGACTGTCGCCGAGAGCTAGGGCGGTGACCCAGACCCCCGCTGACAGAGCGTTCCGGACTGTCGCGACGCGCGGATCTGTCGCGCTCGGACGCGTCTGATAAATTGAACATCTGTCTTTCGGCCCCTAAATTAGAACTTATAGCATTTACTGTCGGCGGTGTATAAATTATCGTTTATTACCGTTTAATTGCTTGCAACTGCACAATAAATCCAGTGCAGCATAATCGAACTTTCGGAGTTGTCGCGACTCGCGGGTCTCCTAGACTTCATCACGTGCCTACAAGAACGACCTTGTGTACAATATTTGTGGATGCGAGAATGCTGGAAACCGTAAATATCCGTAGATATCAATGATCCTACAAGCAAAGCATAACCTGACTGGCACAGCCTCACCTTATATAATCCGAATGCAACTTTCGCGAACACCAACATTTTGATGCGAAGAATACAAAAAATTGCGTATGTGAACATAAGCATGTATGAAGATGTGCCTATAGTTATACGCATACGAATATTTGAATACAATTATTGAAAGGAAGCATTTGCTCATCAGCATTTTTCAAACGAGTCTTTGCGTAGGAACATTTTTAATGTAATCATTTGCGATGAAGCTATATGTCGAGATGTTTCTCAAGATACAAGGGACTCGCGGCCCCACGTTTTTCGTTCTGATTAACACACTGTAAAAACGAAAGCCAACGCTCAAGTGGACACCTTCGCTTAAGATGACCAGCTCGGCAGTAACCGATGCTGCCAAGGCAACCGCGAAGCGCCAGCCATGGGATCTGAAGGGCCGACTGCAGGACATGAAACGGAACATGGGCGAAAAGAGCAGCCAGCACGATGAGGTGATGCAGCAGCTGCTGCTCACGCAGAAGTGCGTCTCCATGATGGATATTAAGAAGAAAGTGCTGGAGGTGGACGTCAAGCAGGAGGTGGTGCGTACCGGCGAGATGCAGTCTGAGGTGGAGCGTCTGCGGTCCGACCTGCGACAAGCTGAGGATCAGTCAGTCGAGCAGCGACGCCAGCTGAACAGTCAGCTGTCGACCAGTGAGGCGGCGAAGGCCGCGCTGAGCGCCAGATTCGCTCACTGGAGGCCGAGCTCAGCTGCAAGACTGACGAGGCGGCGGCGCTGATGACGTCCGTCGGTCAGCTGACGGCCGCGCAGGCCACCGTCGCCGCCCAGCTGACGGCCGCTCAGCTGACTGTGCGGCAGCTGACTGCCGAGCGCAGGAGCTGGAGGCCCAGCTGGCGCAGCGCGACGCTACCGTAGTCGAGCTGGAAGCGAAGTCCAGAGCCGAGGATGTGGGATGCTTACGCGTCTAAGAAAGGAAGGCATTCCACTGCTCTTGGGACTGTATATCTTGCGTGAAATGCTCTTGAACGAAAGTTGTATTTTGATGGTGGGGCCTGGAAGGGCAGATTGCCCGTTTATCTGTTATTCACATCCCAAAATTAGATTGGGCTGCTCGCCATCTGACTGCGGAGCTGATAAGCCCCGTTTTCGGTGACAACTTAATGCTGAGCTCCTGAACACTCCCGGCAACTTTCGAATTGGCCAGTTCCGAGTATTATGTTAGTGCTCGCCAGCTACCGAAGATATTTGAAGATGAATAGGAGCCGATGAGTTGCCAAATTCGTTTCACTGAAAAATGACAAACGGGAAAAACCCCGTGCCATTCTGCCACTTCTTTTCACCATGGTTGTTGTAATCTCATTTCAGAGATTGTGTGGTGGTTCACCATGGTTGTTGTAATCTCATTTCAGAGATTGTGTGGTGGTTCGCCATGGTTGTTGTTATCTCATTTCTGAGATTGTGTGGTGGTTCACCATGGTTGTTGTAATCTCATTTCGGAGATTGTGTGGTGGTGGCCGTGATGATTGGGGTTGTATTTCGGAGATTGTGTGGTGGTGCCCGTGATGATTGGTGATCCAGAGTGGTACTATGTGAAAAGTTTCATGTACGTTCTTGGGCGCAAATATTTGTATGCGTAATCTCTGAAGGCGCCATTATACATCTTTTTCAAGACTAATCTAGCGAACCTAGCCTAACGTATACTAGCCACAAGACAAATTGTGTCTGATTTTGCAATTATACACAGTTATTTGGACATGCAAGCACTACACCGGCGCAAACTTACGGTTGCAATTTCAGTTATTTCCTCATACGAACATTTGGGTGGACGAACATATGCGCATACGAACAGTTGTGCATACGAACATTTGCATACACGAACATTTGTAATACGAATATGCGCATGTAAGAGCGATGTGCACATACAGAATGCGTCATGTGAACATATAGGTATGCGGGCATGCATGTATACGTAAGCATGAGCACGCCCACATATGTGGATGCAGCGGATGCAAATATTCTTGTGTGAACTTTTTGGCATGGATATTTGTCACGTGAACATCTGCTTCATGAGCATTGGCCTGGAAGCCGTCACACCACGCTCCATCCAAATTAACTTGTGTAAAGCTACTCTATGTGAAGGAGCATACGCACAAATTGGTCATTTCTATGACTCATGAAGCCTTGGCGCCAAACGTGGTCCGCTGTGTGTTCTGACCTGGAAAAGTGATACGTTGAGGGTCAAATAGAGGCGTAGTGTCAGACTGCCATCGGCTCAGTGTGTGTGCATATTGCCGAGGTTGGTCTGATGCACTGTGAAGCCCCGCGGCGCAGTCTAGCGTGTACGGTGGCCATCTGCAACACCCGTATTCAACACTCGTGCACACTACCGACGCACCATTTACCAGATACTCCGGCACTTTCTCCCCCACAGGTAACCTGGTGTGCTCTTCTTGTGATTCAACGTAGTCTCCTGAGGTGCAGTTGCACGCTAATCTGTGTGCTCTCCCCAAGAGCGTGGGTGTGGTCGTCCACAGGTAGGCCGGCATAGTCGTCCCCAGGCAAACCGGCGTGATCTTCCCCAGGTAGCTTGGCATGGTCGCCCCTAGGTAGTCTGGCGTGGTCGTCCCCAGGTAACCCGGTGTGGTTGTCCCCCAGGTAACTCGGTGTGATCGTCCCCATGTGACTAGCGTGGTTGTCCCCAGGTGGCTCACATGATCGCCCGCGGTAACCCGGCGTGGTCGTCCCCATGTGACTCGCTTGGTTGTCCCCAGGTGGCTCACATGTTCGCCTACGGTAACCCGGCGTGGTCGTCCCCATGTGACTCGCTTGGTTGTCCCCAGGTGGCTCACATGTTCGCCTACGGTAACCCGGCGTGGTCGTTCTCATGCGACTCGACATGGCTGTCTTCAGTTAACTCGGTGTGACGTCCCCAGGTAGCTCAGCGTGATTATCCTCGCTTAGCTCGTGCGACCATCCTCAGGCAGCTCGGTGTGATCGTCCTCACTCAGCTCGTGTGATCGTTCCCAGGTAACTCGGTGTGGCAGGAGGTCAATCAAGACCTCGTATCTCCGGTTAAAGTCGACTATGCGAACCTCGAGTCGCTGTTCGCCCAAAAGGTGATTCAGCGCTCGGTCACTAACGAGGCCGGCGAGAAGAAGAAAAAGACTCCGGAGGAGGTCAGCATTCTGGACGGCAGGCGGTCTCTCAACATCAACATTTGTCTCAAACAGCTGCGGAAGACAAACGCAGAGATTATCGAGTTAATCAAAAGGGGCAAGTCGGCAGATGTGGGCACTGAGCACCTGCGTGCGCTAATGCGCATTATGCCCGAGGAAGGTGAGGTGAGTCCGGAGCAGCACAGCACAGCCGAACTTTGCTCTCAGAGCTACACGTATATTGGACATGGAGAACGTGTGTGGTATCATGGGTACGTGTATTTGAGAAAGGTTTACTTCTTTCAAGGGCGTAGGGACCCTCCCAAAACCCCAGGTGATGTTGCATGCTCGGGCTTCAGCTTATTATTTTCACGCGATTGACATGGATTTAATGGTTGAAGCTAATTTGATTCCACAAAAAGTAATAGAATACCTCGCACTAACTATTCCTCCATTCACCGTTCTTTTTGGAGACAAAATTTTGCTGTTTTTTCCTATCCGCTCGCTGTCATCCAGTACATTACTGCTTTAATCCTAGAATTGCGGTGGGGGGGGGGGGGGGAAGAGTTAACGTGAAAGCACAAAAATGTGTGGGAGCCAACTCCTGAACAGTCCATGATATCGCATTGAAATTTGGCATACCTTCCAATAATTGATGAGCTTACGTTGTATCACAACATTGAGTAATAACTTACCAGACTGATAAGTTACTAGAGCTATGATAGATCAGTGTCAGATTGCGATCTTGTCTAAACACGGTTTTTAGTTGTACATTGGATTTTAATGACTAAGTCATGCAACGTACGGTACAGTAGCACATTAATTTACACACAAATGATGAAAGATGAACGCAAAGAATGCAAAATGTGACCTAGGGTGAGACTTGTAGGTCAAATGAAGAGCTGAGCTATAACAAATGTTTGTGTGTATAGCTTTGACATTAAACAATGTACTTCTCTGATCCGGAATACATGTAGTGGGACATTATATTTATGAGATATCACCCGAGGCAGGTCTTCAGTTTGCTTGTCATCAGTATTGAAGCACAGGGTAGCATTTGTTTTTGGGACTAGTAATCGAACACTACGACGTAGACTGGTGACTGGCTGCACCCAGACATTGACCTGTTTGACCTGACCTGAAAGTCAACCAAAAGAGATAGGGAAGTGCATGAATTTACTTCAAAGGCCAAAGTACGTAGCTACATCATGCCGTATACCGCACCCCCTTCTTTCTTAGAGCAAGTGGGGAAGGGGAGGTCAAATGGGGTCCCTTGTATTGCGAGGGGTAGAAAATATTCCCATGATGCGGAGTTTAAATGCAGCATGTGCAATCCAGGACAATATGCGCGTATAATAATTGCTGTCATGCGAGAACAGTCGCGAACCACAACAGAAAACACTGACCAACGAAAGGATGACAGAATGATGGAGGCTAGACGTCTTGAGTTTTGTTTTTATTCCACATGATGTGCCTGGGTAATGCTAGTAATGCTAGTGTGATTCTGACTTCGTACACTAGTTTAATGCAAGGAACAGAGAAGCCAAACAGTGTCGCCGAGCATTGTCGTCGAATATATTTGCCGAACATTGTCGCAATGAGCAACACTTGAGCCACTCTGCCATAGACGTGACAAATTAATATGGAGCCTATTTCAAGCGTGGTGTTTTACCAGCTTGGTATAGCGCTGCTGCCATTTGTTGCCGGTTTATATAAGGTGAGCCGATTCCCTCCTCTTTCAAACTTAGCTGTGTAGCCTGTTCTAAGGTGGCGAGCTCCCTTTTAGGAATCTTTTCTTTTGGAAGTGTTAGCCGGTGTATATGCGCGCAAACTAATGCATCTGGATCCTCGGAAACTCAATACTTCCCTGCCAGATTTCGTAGACGGAAAGAAATCCCTCGCTGGTTTGCAGGTTCATCCAGTACTGCTTTTGGAACATTTATTTGGAAATGCAGAAGAAAACTGCTGGAAAGTTCCTATGTTTCTCTTAATTCACGAGTTGACAGTTGATAGTACACATGCCTTTTGGCCAAGCATGCTACCTTAATGTTCGCAATCCTGTCAAGGTGGTCCAAAGGTTTTCCCCAAAGATGACGAATAATTGCCTGCTGAATTTAATCCCTTGCCATGGGATTAAATTCAGTGGCGGATCCAGGAACTTCCATTGGGAGAGGGGTATATACCCCGGTCTGGAGGGGCGCCATTTCCTCGGAGGGTCGTTGCTGCGGGAGTTGTTTAAATGTCGCCGTCGGCCAAGTAGTTGTTTATTTGTTTATTTATTTGTTTATTTGTTTATTGTCCACAATCCCCCAACAGTATATTGTGCCCTTTACAGGAGAAGTCATTAGCTTAAAAAGCACTAGTTGGGTGAGGCCGTACATTGAAACTTCTAATAGGACGCCTTTCCTCTCAGGCGTGCGCCTTGAACAGAAAAAGCGCTAAGTTGGGTAGAGGGCGGGAGTGGGACGAGGGGTTGGGGATGCACTAGAACTTGCCGCGGGGCGCCCTTGGCCAAAATCCTCGTTGAGCGAAGTGACGTACTGAAGCCCGTCGGATGGTGGCTTTTTCCAGCTCCGAGGAGCGTCACCTATCCATAAGAGAAGGGAGCACAGGCCCTATGTGTTCCCCTTGTTATCAGGCTCCTGATGGGACTATGCCTTATTATGTATTCAGTGCGTCATAGTTAAGACAAAAGCGGGTATTAGTTTGATTGAGAGCTATTGAGGCCATTGATTATGTTGAACGGGGTCAATAATCACAAGTTCATTTCGTTACCCAGTGGAATCCTTGGTGGACAAGGTTTCAAAATCAAATGCAAAGCAACAGGGTAGAGTGAAGTGAGTGACGTTCTCACAATTTGCGCCAGTGTTTTTCATCATGGGTCTTTCAGAACTTGTTACTAACTTCTCCCCTCGTGAGTATAATTTCCTCTAGAAGAAATCGTTCGTGAAATGAGTCTTCCTGAGAGTCAGGCATATTCATCGTATGCTCCAAGATGGTCGGTTCATAAAGAAACGAAGTACTTGGACTTTACTTCCTTTACTTATTAATTGCTGATTAATTCCATTTGTCTCGCATTTCATCACTCATTTTAGCAGAATGTACGCATGCTACGGACTATTGCATGTATTATTATAGCATATCACATCCAAAAAGAGGTGAAGCCCCTGACGTCCTCTCCCCCTACATGAGAGGGGACGTATTCACATGGACGTATTCACATGGAGTGTCGTGACTCGCGGGCAGGCTTTCCAGGAAGTCTGCCCGCTCTGAGCATGCTGAGTCTTTTCCTGTGCTCTGTTCCCCTGCCAATCCGCACAGCTGATATGTGCTCGTGCGATGACACTGCGAAAATCCAGTGCTCAGCGTCAGCTAATTCTGATATGCGCTTCTCACGCCATGCAGCGATGTTGTGCTCTGTATTCCGATCAACTTCCTCTGCAATCGACCCCCGCTGAATTTTTAGGATAATTAACAATCAAGTGTAGTATGACCCAGACCAAACCTTACCCAGCCATACTAGGCCTCCTCTACCCCTGATGCGTCCTGTGAGGGTTCAGCGCATCGAATTCCAGTCCAGTCCAGGTCAGCCCATAGCATCACAGCCCAGTAGAGGCCAGCCCAGAGTATTCCAGCGCAAAGTATCACAACCCAGTCTGAGCCGGTCCGAAGTTGAATAGCCCAGTTCAGACCGTCCTGACAATTTCGCCATGGCGAAGCACACCGTCAGCCCAGCCCAACCTGCACCAGCGTAGTCCAGCCCGATCCGGTCAACTCCAGTCCAGTCAATAAAGTCCAGGTTCAACGTAGCCCAGTCCAGTCCAATTGAATGTAGCTCAGCCAGTCCAGTGCAGTGTAATCCAACTCAGTCTAATGCAGCCCAGCATTATTCCGTCGCAGTCCGATGTCTTTGGCGTTGGTGTCGATGTCTCTGATGTTGGTGTTGGTATGTCTGCTATTGCTATTTGTGTTTGAACGTGGTGTTGGTGTCTGACTTTGGTCTCATGTCCATGGTGTTGGTTTCTGGCGTTGGTGTTAGTGCCACCAGCGTTGGGGTTGATGTACCTGACGCTGGTGTTGGTGACGCTGATGTTGGTGTTGGTGAGGCTGACGGTGGCGATGGTGACTGCCGTTGGTGTTGGTGACTGACGCTGGTGTTGGCGACTGACACTAATGTTGGTGACGCTGACGCCGGTGTTGGTGACGCTGACGTTGGTGTTGGTGATGCTGGCGTTGGTGTTAGTGACGCTGACTCTGGTGTTGGTGACTGACGCTGGTGTTGGTGACTGACGCTGGTGTTGGCGACTGACACTGGTGTTTGCGACGGTGACGCCGGTGCCCGTGCGGTCAGGTGGCGATGGTGCGCGCGCACCCTGGTCCGGCTGAGCAGCTGGGCCAGGCTGAACGCTACTACCTGGCACTTTCCGAAGTACCCGCCTTCCAGCTTCGAGTGGAGCTAATGCTGCTGGTGAGTGGCCGCCGCGCTACCGAGCGCGGAGATCGTACCGCTGGTGAGTGCCCGCCGCGCTACCCAGCGCGGAGATCGTACTGCTGGTGAGTGCCGGCCGCGCTACCGAGCGCGGAGATCGTACTGCTGGTGAGTGCCCGCCGCGCTACCCAGCGCGGAGATCGTACTGCTGGTGAGTGCCCGCCGCGCTACCCAGCGCGGAGATCGTACTGCTGGTGAGTGCCCGCCGCGCTACCCAGCGCGGAGATCGTACTGCTGGTGAGTGCCCGCCGCACTACCGAGCGCGGAGATCGTACTGCTGGTGAGTGCCCGTCGCACTACCGAGCGTGGAACTGATGCTGCTGGTGCCGTCCTACGTAGAGCGAAAGGCATGCTGCCGGTATGTGTTCCGTTCCTCCGTTGCGACTGCCGAACACACCACTGCTACAACCTTGAACAGATCCTACTTTGTGGAACTGTGCATCTGCTGGCCAACAGTTGAATTGTCATGCCAGCCGCGTGCACGCCAAGGCCAGGGTTCCTCTGTTATGGTGATATTACTGCATCTCTACTTGAAGTTGATAAGTTTGATTTCCTCGCCAGTTCTCTTGAAACACCATTGGGTGAATTATTTTACGCATGCAACAATAATTCAGCGAATTCCTTTTCATGGCTATGTCACTTCGCGACATAAACGTTTTTGCTGGTGACAACCAGAAATATTTAAATTTAGTGGAATATGGCCACATACCCGATCGGTTTGTGGCGGAGCCACCATTTGATTTGAACATAATGGACGACGGCTGGCGGGTTAATGGATGCCCGAATCTGAAGTTCATTCCGAGCAGTACACAGACCGACATGCTTCCCGGCACACCCAGCTGGCCTTCGTGCAGTAAGCGCCGCCGGCAGCACGCCACATCGTGCCACCTCCTCAACCGACCCGGTGACCTGATACCCTAGTGCACGTGCTGCTTCGGGTCGGCGTTCAGTTTGCAACCAATCCAGTACCACAATCCAATGAATGACGCCACATGACTGCCGAAGGTGGTCCTCTCTAAAGCTCAACTAACCTGCGATGATCCAGTGTCCCATCTGTCGCAAGCCGCGCGAACTAAAGTCGTCTGGCGGTCGGTGTCCCGTGCACCATCTGACTGGGCGGTACGGGTGACGGCGCCCACACAACTTACCCAGCGACACATAGACGGTGGTGTTGGCGCTGAGCCCCCCCCACTGCGGCTAGCCGACGAGCAAATTGCCGGTTAGCGGTAACCGGGCGGCGATGGACCGCAACCAACGATCAGCTTCTGATCTGTGCCGTCGCCAATGCGTGCGATCAGCAGTCCGCGGCCACGCTGGTGGTCGACCGTCAGTGTTCCGGCGCAATAGCTCGTCGGCGACTCTGTTGCAACACCGAAAGTGTCTTGATATTCTGGTTGATGTCGTTAGACCAACCGTGTGACCAACAAAAGTAAGGTGCGTTGTTGACACCAAGGTGAAGCTGTGGAAAAAACGTCGTGTTGTGGTTAATATTTATTTGTTTATTGGGTGTTTCACGGCGCAGTTTACGCACAATCACGGCCAATGGCGCCGCCCACACTGTTAGCCGGTGAGCTGCGGCATTGGGAAATGTCCCGAGCGGTGCGAGTGTTGAACCCGGGGCCTTGGTATGCAGCCCTCAACACCTTAACCACTCGGGCACCCCCGCCCTTGCTGTGGTCGATGTAGATGTGTTTAAGTCGTGATTTATTTTCTTCCGTTCAGAGCTGCACATTTATGCATCAGTCTCGTTGGCAACAATGGAGCCAAGCTGCCAATGGAATGGTGTCTCAAAAGTGTCATCAGTCTTATTCATAATCCATGAATGATGATTTAAATACCGGTGTAAAGCGATTGACTGTTCCCGATCTCCAGTAAATACAGAACGTTCCGATCAGCGCTTGTTACCGGTCCGACAGGTATACTAAGTTGAATAACCTCTGCTTAAGAACATCCGTGAAATTTACTGCACATGCTCACAATATAAAGGAAAAATACTGATGCTAGGCAGTCACCCAATCAGTGGAGGCTGATCATCAACGGAGTGGAGGCATCTTTGTTCAAAGATTCCTCAATGGAGGAATCTTTGGTTGATCATGGCTTATTACAACCCAATTTTGTTTGATTCATGGGCGATCTAAGGACCGCCGATTACCCCGATCACGGTATCTCCTCTCTGGTGTGATATATGCCCTGGTCGTTTCAGACATCCCACTGACCAGGTCTGGCATGCCATTAAACGGGTGACATTTTATTATGTATTTTTTTTTGACGACACATGCCCTCCTCGTACGGTGGCTATTGTGGACAACCTGGTTATAACTCACAGATATATACGAAGAAAGGCATGGTCAACAGTGTGAGCAAACGCGCAGCAAACATTCGTACATCAAAGCATCGCAATGCCTGTGTCACTACCTCCACTACTCACACCGCACTAGTCAAACTAGCCTTACACCAACTACTCATAGCACCAGCTACGAGTAGTTTCTAGAAGGAACAGGAGTTAGATGGCCTAAAGGTGAGTCCAGGGTGTACACAGGTATGTTGTTTAGTCTTTTGTGCGACAAGTGTTATTCGTAGAAACACGCCAGTGCGTGTTTCTAACAGTTCGACAGCCTCATTGTTTCTATTCCAGTAGGTTTGCTATATGGAAAACAGATGAGGAGAGAAATCTCCTGCGGACCGCCTTCCTGTGTATGGTTAGCAAGTGCAGTGGACCTTGCAAGCATCACGAATCTGGCATTCCACTGACCTGGTCTGGTATTCCACTGAACTAGTCTGGCATACCATTGAACTAGTCTGGCATCCCATTAGCCAGGTCTGACATCCCACTGAACGGGTCTGACATCCCACTGACCGGATCTGACATCCCACTGAACGGGTATGGCATCCCACTGAACGGGTCTGGTATCTGATTGACCATACCTGGCATTCTGTTGACCAAACGAACCGTAGGGTATCGCAAGTAGCCGTGCTTCAAGCTGCTGTACTGCTCTAAGTTGGATGTGGTTCGTGCGCCTCACTTGCACCCAGAAATGGGGTTACGTGAGAAAACGGAGATGAATAGATCATAACTTAGAGTTCGAGACAACATGTAAAGCTATTTGATCGTGTATTTGGTGATGCATTTAGTTATGAATTTAGTCATATACATATATGACTATGTACATGCATGTGTATTGCATTTAGTCATGTATTTAGTTTAGTTTTACGCCTTGTTCATATACCCCCCTTGTAAGACATTTGCCGTAGGCTATGCTATATGTGGTGACATGTTATATTAACGATTTTGGTAGGGACAATCAACGAATATTATGTACATTTGTATTACTCTGAACGAAATGTCGTCAACGGTTTGTCGCCTCGACAGCTCGGTTGGCTCCAGTGGCGACCTGCATTGGCTTCCCCAGTCCACGTAACACAGGGGCCGAGTGTTCTCCAATCGCTCATGCTCAGCCCGCGGCTGGGAGGGTCTGCTGGCAGTCGGGGCCGGTGGCGAGGCAGCGGGGCAGCGGTGTCGGGGCATCAGCAGCACGGCACACACGCGGCTGGCAGTCGGGGCCGGTGGCGAGGCAGCGGGGCAGCGGTGTCGGGGCATCAGCAACACGACACACACGCGGCTGGGAGTGAGGGCTGGTGACGAGGCAGCGGGGCAGCGGTGTCGGGGCATCAGCAGCACGGCACACACGCGGCTGGCAGTCGGGGCCGGTGGCGAGGCAGCGGGGCAGCGGTGTCGGGGCATCAGCAACACGACACACACGCGGCTGGGAGTCGGGGCCGGTGGCGAGGCAGCGGGGCAGCGGTGTCGGGGCATCAGCAACACGACACACACGCGGCTGGCAGTCGGGGCCGGTGGCGAGGCAGCGGGGCAGCGGTGTCGGGGCATCAGCAACACGGCACACACGCGGCTGGGAGTCGGGGCCGGTGGCGAGGCAGCGGGGCAGCGGTGTCGGGGCATCAGCAACACGACACACATGCGGCTGGCAGTCGGGGCCGGTGGCGAGGCAGCGGGGCAGCGGTGTCGGGGCATCAGCAACACGACACACACGCGGCTGGGAGTCGGGGCCGGTGGCGAGGCAGCGGGGCAGCGGTGTCGGGGCATCAGCAACACGACACACACGCGGCTGGCAGTCGGGGCCGGTGGCGAGGCAGCGGGGCAGCGGTGTCGGGGCATCAGCAACACGGCACACACGCGGCTGGCAGTCAGGGCCGGTGGCGAGGCAGCGGGGCAGCGGTGTCGGGGCATCAGCAACACGGCACACACGCGGCTGGCAGTCAGGGCCGGTGGCGAGGCAGCGGGGCAGCGGTGTCGGGGCATCAGCAACACGGCACACACGCGGCTGGGATTCGGCTGTGCAGCTGAAATTGCCAGATCGGGTGGTACCGTCGGGGTATACGCCAGAAGATCTGTTTCGCATGGAATCCTGTTTCGTAAAGCGACCCATGAAAACATTTGGAGTAAAGCTCTTCGCACAAACAGTCGACATGCCCAGGGTTCCATGAATCTGGCATTTGCAAACAAGGCTCCATGAATGAACAGTTGGCCTGATCGCGGCGCCACGAGCAGACGCGTGTCGGCCGCTCGCCCAACCTTTTCCTCTCCCTCTTGGTTGCCTCTGTATGCAAGGTATGTGAAACTCTGAGTGAGAAGTGAACAGGAGTGAAAAGTGTACGAGCAAAAAAGAAGAAAAGTGAAATATTGAACCAAACCGGCGTACGTATACGGTATACGTGTGCGAAGTGACTGGACTCGGTGGACTTTTCTGCTGGTTATGCTTCTAC
Source organism: Imbricaverruca yamaguchii (assembly GCA_034440575.1). Classification (NCBI taxonomy): domain Eukaryota; kingdom Metazoa; phylum Arthropoda; class Thecostraca; family Neoverrucidae; genus Imbricaverruca; species Imbricaverruca yamaguchii. The sequence goes on along the minus strand of JAOTOL010001510.1, from coordinate 1,106,531 downwards.
TATTGCGGGAAATTACACAACAGTGATTGGACGCCTGAAAAAAATGAGTGAGTGCAGAGGCGACAGCGCCTTTCTCCATAGTGACTTCCCTTCCATCAAGCTTCAGCTACTGCCCGTGGCTAATCTTCTTTCCTACACTGCGGCTGAGAAGGAAATTATCTGACTGACGACTTGGTACCACTCGGAGTTTCTGTGTCTTCAAAAACAGCAATCGTCTACCTCCTATCGCCTATCTTCAGCTCTACCAGTTTTCCATCTTCAGCTCTACCATGCGTACGGACATCATCAGGCTGCTGGTAACCATCGCCCTGGCCAAAATATTCACCGCCATCACGTCCCCCTGTCAGCAACGCGCACGCAGCCGTCCCGTCCGTGACGTCATCAAAGCCGCGACTTTGGCCGCCCCCGCCAGTCACCAGCTTCACCCCTGTTGAGCGGGCAACCAGACGAGGGGAGCGTCGCCGTTGCCATGACAACGCCCACCAAGAACACACGCCGGGGAAGGCGCGGCGCCAGGGGTGGCAGATCGCTTTCCTATCACCTCTACAAACCACTCCTTTATAGGTAGTGTTGCAAGCACTATGTATGCAGTGCGGAGCGTGAAATGGGTATTGTATTATGTTGGTGGACGAGTGTTTGTTCAGCACCTGCTCCCACTACTGACCACAAATCTATCCTTTCTTTGTAAATATCTGTGAGTTATACACAGACTGCCCATAAAAGCCACTGCACGTGGAGGGCACGTATTGTGAAATAAATAAATAAATAAATAATTTTAATTCTGAGAAGGCAGGCTAGAAAAGTGGGGAATTGGGACGGCTTCTCTAAGTTGGGGACCATTTTCTTAACTAGATAGTATTCGTCATCAATACCTACTCTTAAACTGAGTGAAGCTTCTGCAGAAACACTCAGTTTTAAGTGGTTTGAGTGTACATCAAGCTGAGGGAAGGCAACCTTAGGTTTCACGTGCCCTCCACCATGCTATCAATTCACATGGTCCTTCACTATTACGTACACGTGCGTGGCGAAATTTGCACCAATTTTAAGCAAGTTTGCAAATACACGGCCAACGCAATTGCTCGCTTACCAAGTGGTGGCTGGAGCATCCTGTTTGTGTGTTTGTTGGGTGGTTCTCGACGCACTTTATGCACGCTCACGGCTAATGCCGTGTGCCTGGAGTATCAAAGAAGCTTTGCCTCTTGCTTTATGCATGCTCAACGCATGTGTTTTGAGACACAGGATATTTTTCACGGTGTCAACTAAAATCATTCCGAGTTAAATCAACGAATGTTATTTTATTTTGTGTAACGTCCCAGATATATCCGAATACATCATCGATGGACCACACTACCATGCCTTATGCAACCTGCATAAGGATCCAACATGAGGAACTTTTGAGATGGGCGAAGAGAAATGTCGGACGGAATACAAACCGTTGTACCTTCGAACGATATGTGCTGTTGTTCTAGTGGTCTGTGACTTAGAGCCTGTGCGCTGTATACTTGTTCTCCAATACCCAGCAAGCTGGGCTGCTTGCCCATACATTTTGCATCAATAATTTGGCCTGCTTTGTGGAGGACAATCGGGAATCGATAGCCAGATACGTCGAAATGGGTGTTCTCTGCAATTGTTGGTGGTCAGTTGATCAATTTATTAAAACATAATCAATATGTTATGAGTGATAAAAAAGTTACATTTATAATACAAGACGACATCTACAATACAAGACAGCATTTACAACACAACATGCAATGCAAACATTAGATGTGTTCTTCATACCAGCTGAACTCACACTATGCAAAACATGCCGCTGGATGCAATTTTGCTGGACCAGAAAAATCTGACCTCCAAGCTCTCCGGAGATATAGTTGGTCGTCAGACAAGTTTGGGGGCGAGAGGGCAAGTGCATGAGCAGTTTCAATTATCATTCAAAGACAACAAGAAGGGAAGTCACATGTCCGATTACTGGTGAAAAATACGTAGGGGATTGGCGGTACATTGCCTGACACATGCGTGATTCCTTTGCCCCTGAAAATCGGCAGAGTTGCCGAAAAAGACGTACACTGGCTGCAGATGTCTTATTTGACGGCGTCCTTTGCATGCTCTGGCCTCGTTTGCCCGTTCGCCCATTGGATAATTATGTGCCACAGTTGCACGGATGCACGGATGCCATTCGTGACTATGTCGAATACGCCTGTGAGTACGGATTGGACAGTTACCTGAAACATCCACTCATCATTTAAAGCTATGCAACAACTGTGCAGTGGTTGTTTTACACGCGCCCTGGAGAGCCTCTGAAAATTACGCGCACTGGAGGGTGGGGGTGAGGGGGAACGATTCCACCCCATAAGATCTCGGCTCCTATTAGAACTAGAGCAACGACATTCGCAGGGTGAATGGGGACGGTAGTGAACTCTATCGTGTGCAAATTTCACGACCTTGGGTCAATATCTTCAAGGTCAAATGAGGTCAAAATTAAAAATTTCTGGTTTTGCGTGGCTTGGCTTGTCCGTGTTTTGGATCGCTGTGATTGTGTTTAAATGCTCCAAAATGACCATCAATGATGTTTTGCACATTACTAACGATGCAAAACCGATGCTAGACTCAGCACTTGACCTCAGGTCACCTATACAGCGGCATTGTATCAGGTCATTACCTGCTCCACTTACCGGAACCGAGCCGCCCGCCCGACTGCGCCGTAAAGGAGTGAAGTACATGAATAGAGTATGGAAACGCTTAGGTACACAATGACAAACAGTAGTTTTCAGGACGTGCAGGTAGTAACATGCAAAGTGGCATCAATCGCATGACAGTCGTTTGCATTTATGACAACAATCCAGTTGAACAAATTGTGTTCATGTTATAAACTCAACCTGATTTGACCTCGGTGACTTAACAAGACATTGAAACTATATAACGTAACAATATACATCAAACAAGTCGCTAGTGTTGCTAAGAACACTTCCCTTTTGCCAATGCATGAGAAGCACATCAGCGCCGATTTTTGTGGTCTGGCACCATGAAATGTTTGATACAACGGAGAATGGCTCTTAAGTGCTCCTGGGTTTTAGACATTGCGTGAGAAGAAATATACGACCATCAATATACCAGGAGGTGCTGAGTTTACATCAAAAGTAACGTTAGGGATTATACTATATTACTCAACGTTTCGGCCAGGGGCCATCGTCAGGAGTGCTTTCTTACAGGGGCCACTCCTGACGATGGCCCCTGTCCGAAACGTTGAGTAATATAGTATAATCCCTAACGTTACCTTTGATGCAAACTCAGCACCTCCTGGTATAGTGAAGGTCATATATTTCTTCTCACGCAATAACTATGAAATGTTTCGGCTTTAACGGCCCGGAAAAATGCCGCCCCGGTTGCTCAATTGGTTGGAACGCTGGCCTACACCGGTCTCCCCTGTCCTGGCAACACAGGGTTCGAGTCGCTTCGCGCGCTCGCATTTAGGCCGGGAGTGTCAGTTAGCAGCTGGCCCGATAAGACTGGGGACGAGCTATCGGCCGTGTCGGTGCATTGGCGGCGCGTTGAACTTTAGGTCTAAATTCTGCCGTTGAACTGGAGTTCATGGATCGGGTGGTGGGGCCAGGGTTCTCGCAACAAGCTCTGCTTAGCAATAGAACCCTGGTTCCTCAAGCCATCCCAGCAACAATTCGGATTAAATTTATTTAAAAAAAGGAAATCGTCGGCCGATTTTCGTTTTTCGTACATTAAGCAACGCGCCGATCATTTCCAAGCAGGTGCGCAAATAATGGCGTATATCGGCCAACCGTTATATAAATCAGGAGTTATGTACAAGAAACCGGATGGGTAGGCCGATTTGGCCCCCTCCAGGGCGAGTGTTAAGCAGATAACGTATTGTTGAATTAGGGGGACTGCTGCGCAAAGTCCGTGTCATGAATACACACCGTAAATGGTTTGTTTCGCTTTATCTCTAAGTATCATGTTGCACACCTCAATATAACAGTTAGAAAGAATTGATTACCTAGCGGTGACGTCGGAGGTAGATGGTCGACTTGCTTTCGGAAAACATAAAAACTAAAACAAACAAACAAAAATTAGCATAACGTAAAACGACTAACGTAATGTAAAGCGGATGAGCCGATTTGCCTTCCAACTCATAACATAAATGGCTACCCAGAGGAACAGCAGACGTGGAAGAGCCGAATTGCAAAACACCGTACTAACACAACTGACAACCCCGCATGGCATGCTTAGACCAACCCGCTATTAACAACTAACACGTGGCGACCGGCGTGATAGGCAGTGTAGACAATTACCTCCTTGTTTGCACGATAAAGATCCCTCGGTGCTCTTCGATAAGAGTAGGCTAAAGCCGGCATTCTGGCAAAATCGACTTCTCGCCTCTTCCAAAACACCCCACCCCACCCAAACTACAAATTATTTTGTGGAGGAGTAAAGTAAAATTAAAACAAGACTTCAGGGGAATGTCCACAACCCAGCTCCCGCCTTTAGCACCTAAGATATCACACAAACTATACCGTAACATTCCCTTAACGTAAATGTCCACTTGCCTGCACCTTTATCGCAAACATTCGGCTTTTGTAGACCGACATGTAACGTGTTCCTTCAAGACGGCGCAGATGATCTTTATGGTCCGGCACGGCTAAAAAAGCACTCCCCCTCTCCCCAATATAAATCCACGCTACAGAAATTGGGGGCTTATTTCTTCTTACGTTATTTCTCACCTGACGATATCTGGCAGCTCCTACTAGCTAGATTAATAAAAAAAAATCAACGTACTCCACTTAAGTGTACGTGAGAGGTAGGGAATGCTACCCCGATTATATTCAAACTGTACTCTTGCGTGCATGTCACAGCCAACCAGCACACAGAAGCGTCCGGCGTCACTCCTCTAACGTGACAACAGGCAGCGAGACTTCCAGCAATCAGATCATTGTAACGTCAGAATAATCAGGAATCTTGTCCTGTCGTCCTGGAGAATCAGGACGACACCAGAGCTGCGGAGGGCACTCGTTCCGACAGCAGGTGCTGCCAAATGTCGTCTTGAAAGTTGGCAGCCGGCGGTGATGTTGCCACGATCCTGTACGTACACAGTGCCGAACTTGAAGCGGATCTGTTTCCTGCCGGGTTGCAACACCAGCCGCACGCATCCCTCCACGTGACCATGATCGTCGACAGGTTGACGATCCAAGGACAGCGCTGTGCGGGCCGGTATCGTAATGTGCTCTGGTGGTGACCAGAGGTAATTATTCGTGGTAGTTGTCATTAGCGTATGTGGTGTGACTGCGATGCTATGTCCGGTGACGCTTCTCAGTTGAATGGATGTCCATTGATGTAGTATCATGTAGGCATTGCTTAGCATGGCTTCCGAGTGGTCAGGCGCCATGAAACTGAGCATACGGTTTCCTGCTTGGCAACTCCGCTTGGCGTTGGCTCTCCGTAACTCCGTAAACCGGCTGTCAATGTGTCACAGTCGAGCAGTTAGGTGGTGCTCCCGTGCAAACACAGCAGTTTAGTGAGCATTCTGACCCGAATTGACCCGGTCTCTGCCGTTGCAGGAGGCAGACTTCGCGCCCACGATGGAAACGCTGCGACCGCAGTTCAAAGCGCTCATCACGTCATGCGAACAAATTCTCAGCTCGGAAAGCCTCAAACAATTTTTGATTCTGGTGCTGCAAGTTGGTAACTTCCTAAACTCGGTGAGCTTATTTCACAGATTTGGCGAGACCAATCGTCTGCCTGCGGAAGTATGTGGCCAGACGCCAGCTGCTGGTGTCCAGGGTTAGTCAGAAAGTACCCCCTACAGACTGTCAATGCCAGGGGCCCTCCTTCAGCCAGTCCCACAGTCTCTCCAGCAGTCAGTCTCTCAGTCTCTCCCGTAGTCAGTCTCTCAGACTCTCCTACAGCCAGTCCCACAGTCTCTCCAGCAGTCAGTCTCTCAGTCCCTCCCGTAGTCAGTCTCTCAGACTCTCCTACAGCCAGTCCCACAGTCTCTCCAGCAGTCAGTCTCTCAGTCTCTCCCGTGTCTCTCCCGTAGTTAGTCTCTCAGACTCTCCTACAGCCAGTCCCACAGTCTCCCCAGCAGTCAGTCCCTCAGTCAGACCGTCTCCCTCAGTCAGTCCAACAATCCCTCCCACAGTCAGTTCCACAGTTTCCTGCAGTTATTCCCTCAATCAGACAGTATTTCTCACAGTCTCTTCTGCAGTCAGTCCCACAGTCTCTCCCGAAGCCAGTCCCACAGTCTCTCCAGCAGTCAGTCCCTCAGTCAGACCGTCTCCATCAGTCAGTCCAATAATCCCTCCTGCAGTCAGTTCCACAGTTTCCCGCAGTTATTCCCTCAATCAGACAGTATTTCTCGCAGCCTTTCTTGCAGTTAGTCCCTTGGTATCTCCTGCAGTCAGTACAACAGTCTCTCCTGTAGTCAGTCACTTAGTCTCTCCTACAGCCAGCCCCTCAGTCTCTCCCGCAGTCAGGCCCGCGGGCCCTCCCACAGTCAGACGTTACAGTCCCCCATATCACGAGCTCTCTGTAAGTTCAGAGGCGGTCACTCTCCAGACCTGCATAGCCAGGCGCAGTCTGACGGTGTCATGCAGCCCCTCCCCCTCCGCCAGATAGTCTGACGGTGCCACGCAGCCCCGTCAGACAGTCTGATGGTGCCACACAGCCCAGCCGGGCAGTCTGATGGTGCCACGCAGCCCCGTCAGACAGTCTGATGGTGCCACGCAGCCCCGTCAGATAGTCTGACGGTGCCACACAGCCCCGTCAAACAGTCTGATGGTGCCACACAGCCCCGTCAGACGGTCTAATGGTGCCACGCAGCCCCGTCAGACAGTCTGATGGTGCCACACAGCCCCGTCAGACAGTCTGATGGTGCCACGCAGCCCCGTCAGACAGTCTGATGGTGCCACGCAGCCCCGTCAGACAGTCTGATGGTGCCACACAGCCCCGTCAGACAGTCTGATGGTGCCACGCAGCCCAGCCGGGCAGTCTGATGGTGCCACGCAGCCCCGTCAAACAGTCTGATGGTGCCACACAGCCCCGTCAGACAGTCTAATGGTGCCACGCAGCCCCGTCAAACAGTCTGATGGTGCCACACAGCCCCGTCAGACAGTCTAATGGTGCCACGCAGCCCCGTCAGACAGTCTGATGGTGCCACGCAGCCCCGTCAGACAGTCTGATGGTGCCACACAGCCCCGTCAGACAGTCTGATGGTGCCACGCAGCCCAGCCGGGCAGTCTGATGGTGCCACGCAGCCCCCAACAGTCTGACCGTCGTCGGTGGTCGGCAGGGGAGCTACGCCGGCAACGCGCTGGGCTTTCGTCTGAGCACCCTCCCTAAGCTGATCGAGACGCGCGCCAACAAGCCACGCATGACCCTGCTGCACTACATCGTGGAGGTGGCCGAGACGCAGAACACAGTGGCGCTCCAGTTCAAGGACGACTTCCAGCATATCCACGAGGCAGCCAGGTAAGTCACCTGACGTCAATGTGTGTGTGTGTGTGCAGACCGGCCTATGAAGGCCGGTCCGCAGTACGGCCTGTGAGACAATTCTGTGTGCGCTGGTCGCGTCTTGCTATATGTGTGACCCCAGGTTACATTTGCATGGTCACCGCGACCAAGTCATTGCAAAGCTATTTTCTCATTAAATTGATGCTTATGCCAGTTGGTTTGAATGAATCGGCGTCGGGAAATTCTTCACATGAAGGACGATTTGATTGGTGTCTGATGCAATATTGTTGCATACCAGATGCGCACTCGCTGACATGCTCGTGCCTCCGCTCGCTTACCCAGGCAGCAATGCAATGACAGTGGTTTGACTTCGCTTCTTCAGTGCATGCCCGAGCCCACAGTGACTATGTACTCATTTAAATTGTGCTGTCTTGAGGAATGCTACGCGATGTTACCTCCCGTTCAATTGAGATCACTGGTTCATTTATTATGTGAACCCGTGCAAGTGCAAGTGATTTTACTCAAGTGATTTTACTTTCTACTGAAGTGATTTGGAAGACCGCGATTTGGAACATATCAGGCTTTTTCATTATATCTTAGTCATGTCCCGAGATGGCTATGCAGCATACTTTGCCATTGCAAAACGACAGCAAATCTGTGTCAATCTGTGAAATCGGGTCATCGGCTGGAGTGTATGGGCACCCTCGCTAAGACAACAGATATTGGCCCCCAGCCTTCCCTGGGTATCTTCTAACACCACATTGTCGATCTTCGTAACTCAAATGGTAAATCACGCAATAGATAACCTGGGATCATACGATTTCGGTACGCGCGTATTGCAACCCAGAAGGCATCTCAGACGCAATGTATGGTTGCCTTTCATACACAATGTAAGGTAGCCTTTCATACTCAATGTAACGTAGCCTTTCATTTCCAATATAAGGTAGCCTTTCATACGCAATATAATGTAGCCTTTCAGATAAACTGAAAGTTAGTCTTTCAGACACAATATAAGTTAGACTTTCAGACGCAATATAATGGAGCCTTTCGTACGTAATGTAAGGTAGACTTTCAGACACAATGTAAGTCAGCGTTTCAAACGTAATGCAAGGTAGCCTTTCAGACACATTGGATATGTTGACGATTCTGTACGCGCTTCTTTCAACCCATGGCGTAAAATGCACGTACAGTGAAATGGTGCCCTTCGAAGTAATAGGTAGCCACATCTTCCAGTCTCATCACAGACAACCGCCCACTTCATGCATTACGTCTCATGAAGTAAAGCTCAATGCAAGTTGACTGCATATCTGGCTACATATCAAGTCCATCAGACTACAGTCAATTTTCTCAGCTCAATTTAAACGGAAATTATAAAAGTGTACGTGTAACGTTCTGAATCTAACGGGAAATATAAACACGCAAGAAGTCGCATCGCTAGGGATTGCTGATATGAATTGAAAATGTAACAGTTTATCATTTCGTTCAAGATAACTAGGAATTAGATTCAGAAGGTATCATATTAGGCTAACAATATTTTACGTGATGCTCTGAAGTCCTCCTATGGAGGTATTTTATGTGAGGCTCTGAAGTCCTCCTTCAGGGCATAACGTAATACATTGCATGGCGTATGCGGCAAGCGGGCGGTAGACTTTGCAGCGGATATCTGTAGGTATTAACATGGCACGTCAGATGGAAACATTTACCACCTAACATTTTCATTATGGCGCCTTTGTAGCATGACCTAGCGCAGCCATGAGACGGATGTTTGGTTACAAGGTGCACCATACAATTATCGTCAGTGCACTGGGAGTTTCAGCCTGCTAAAAGCACTCATCGGGAGCAATTGCAGCGAAGCTAGAGCATAGCAAACATTTCGGCTGATGATGGTGGGTTTATACAGAATAAAGCAGAACACCTGCTTTCGTATGTTTATGTGAATTGTCAATCTTTAATGACTTTGAAAGCCAAGGAGAAAAAAGCTCAGACAGACCTCGTTTGCGTTGAGAATTAATGACTGACGTAATGTGTTTGTGATCTAGCGAACGTTGGAGCGCGATCCGTAAAGCTGGGCGGCCATTACCGTGGATGAAATATTCATGGAGCAATTGGGACACGATATTATACCGGTGACACGGTCATCCAACGTGCCGGTAGGCGGGAAAGATCCCAGACCCGAGCGAAATCATTTCGTGGGTGTGTTTTCCCAGTGCAATGACATATAACTAGTGTTAAAGGGAAATAACTTTTTTTTTATTTCGTTAGTCAGGCGTGAAAAGGGACCAATGAACATTTATGATTGAATGAGTATATGACTATATCACTACATCACTATTTGACTGCATGTCTATGTGATTATGATGCCGATGCGCCCTAAAGCTGAAATAATTAACAAACTGGTGTAGAAAAGTAATTATTTTGATCAGTTCAAAAGGAAATTACTAGGCCGAAATCGGGACAAATAATGTTCAGGGGTAAGTCGAAGAAATGCATTTGATGAATTTCTGTACTTCATACTGCAACTGGTTTTGGGTAGCGAAACATTTTTCGCAACACTTCCCACCCAATTATGACGAACAAGGCCCAGTTGGTAAGAATTTGTTTGCCATCTTTTACAAAGTACATTCATCTATCGTCATGGAAAGACATTTACTTTTTTTAAACTGTTTTTCTTGAAGAAATGTACTGCATGCAATTTTATGCAGTACTTGCCTTACCAGGTCTAAGGTTGACTGGTTGACAGCTAGATGTTCGGGCACGTTGAAGCGTAAAGCTAACCGATGGAGATCGTATTTACCAGAATGCGTCATAGTACAATTTCTTCTAATTTTGAGAACGCATCGTGTATTTTCATCACATAGCTCACGCCTGTTTGTTCCCTTTAAAAGCATTAGATCTTGTCAACGATAGGAGCTTTTACCTACCTTCCCACCTCTGTATCTTTATGCGTCGGGAAATAACTGAGGAAGATTTTGGGCATTGTAGTATTCACACGCATTGAACTACATAGTGTTCTGCATGCGTATGAGCTCACCATAGTTTTGTCGATTAGCTGTCAGCGGAAATCGGCAGACATGAACATTAAGCATGGGCAGTGACCACGGGCGGCCTCGTTTATGAGCAATGAATACTGAGTGCGGCTTGCCTTGCCTTTGCGCTACCTTCAATGGAAACTGCTCTGATTCGTGCCGCCGAGACATTCGATTCGGAGCAAAGAAGCAACCAAACTAAATATTCTCATAGAAGTTCAAATGACAGGAGGCAAAAATTATGGATCGACTTACGCCTTAGGACGGTGAAATTCCACGCTATGCAGCCTCGGGTTCTGCGTTGTCATGGAAGGGATGATGAGGAAATGTTGGCTATGTTTCGAAATGGAATTTGCTGAGGCACTGCAGCAGAAGGAATAGTACTGATTCACAAAGCAGAACTGATCATGATTGGCTAACAGCTTTGAAATTCAGTTTGTAAATTATAGACGCCATTTCAAGGAGGAAAGTGTGGAAATGCTTACATGGCGAGACCTTTGGAGAACGCGTACACTCTCCAAGACCCCTACCCCACTGGCTACGGCCATGGGGTGGGGCAGAGTATCCCAGTCAAATGTGAACTGTCGCTGTGTGCACATTTGACACGACTTGGGATTGTGCAGCCAGCTAAAGGTGACTCTCAGCGATGAACAGCGTAAAACGTGCATATCCTTGGGTGGAATGCGTCGCCAGCAACAAATAACATCTGCGCCAGCAAACGGACCCAAATATCCCGTACCTAGGTCTCAAACGCGGCCACGGTAATTTGATGATAAATTGTGCGTATACTGAGCCCTCAAAAGTAAAAAAAAAAAAAAATTCTGAAGAAGTCAGTCCTGGCCCAGGCATCATCTCAAGAAAGGAGTCCTGGTCCAGGCGCAATTATCTTCCACATATTCTGCGTCCTACGTTTGTTCTTGCCCGGAGATGGACCTAGGATTAACGTGAGCGGTCGGGGATTTGTTCCAGCAATCTTCCTCGCAACCCACGCGCTATGAGCACCTTTATTAGCATGGAACTCTGCGCGAACGTCAGTTGAAACTGTTCCCATTTCTTGATCCTCCTTTGCACGCGGTGTAAAAGGCTCCATGCCACTTCGGACTTATTGGAAATTCACGAGAACGTCACTTAGCGCTGAGTTACTCTTGAGTTCAAGTGTGCGTATTATATTAACCTTCTCTAGCGGTGAAAGCACACCATGAAACATATGTTATCATCTGTTTGTTGCACGTGTGCTTGCGAGAGACGACCACCGACGTGCGTCCCAAGGGTTGACCTCGGACGTGCCTTCAGGCTGTCGCTGGACGTGCTGATGAGTGACATCAACACCATCTCGCAGAACGTGTCGCGACTCAAGAGCCAGTCTGAGAACGCACCTCCTGAGGTGAAGAAACAGTTCAAAGGTACGTTATAAACCTGATATAGTCAGCTGGAGTGCTTCCTACACCGAAAACCAGCGCAGGACGTTCTGACACATGGTGGTCTCGTTTCAATTCACAGCGGCCAATGGAAGATGTAATAAAAACTGCACGAACTCAGTTATCAATTGTAATTATTGGCGTCGATAGTCAGCAAAAATGAATGAAAAAATGAAGTGGAGAGCTGCAGCACCAGTGATAATCAATGGAGAAATATGTCATCAGTGATGTCATTCGTTAAATATATTTTCAGTGGTCTCTCTTTAGTGAAATGTGCCCTCAGTGATGTCATCAGTGAAATATGTTTTCAGTAAATGTCATTGGTGAATTATGTCCTCAGTGATACGTCATTAGTTAAATATGTCCTTAGTAAATGCCATTAGTCAACTATGTTCTCTGTGATATGTCATTAGTGAAATATGTCTTCAGTGATATGTTGAATAAATGCAGTGATAACCTAGCCCCGGAGGCATGATGTGGGCGCGAACACATTAACAAACTGTGACAAGTTATGACGCGCGTATCGACAGCTTGCACAATGCCGGGCAATGTTATGCAACCATTGCTTGAAACTCGAACATTGCTCAATCTGCGTCCCTATTTACTGTCGTCAATCGCTGAAACTGTAAAGGCCAGGGATGTTGAACGGATGTACTGTGCATCGTGGTGCAGTCTTAATGGCCGCGGAAATATATATATATATATATATATATATATATATATATATATATATATATATATATATATATATATATATATATATATGTATATATGTATATATATGTATTCTCCTAAATGTTATTGCGCTGTTTTATCATCTGCTGACACTCTCCGCATGCGGCCGACCCTCGCATGTCACGTGCCCCGGATATTTCACCAGAACTCATTATGCTCATGAGAATCTGAGCGGCGTGCGTCACCAGCACTTTTGTTCGTATATGTAGGCCTAAGGCCCCTGAATTGTTAGTGGTTGCCTAGCGTCCAGCATGACCAGACCTGCTTATTCACTCGGCGCGGTGTGCAGGGCCTGTGTCGCCTGTAGGCTGCACACCGCCTGTCCTAGCACGCCTGCCGTTCGACGGAAGCAGGTGACCTGAGGTGCGCCCGGTCGGCAGAGTTCCTGGCCACCGCCGAGCGTCAGGTGGCCGACCTGAGCATCCAACTGGCCGAGCTGGGCCGCTGTCAGACCCGGCTGGCACAACACTTCTGCGAGGACGAGGACACATTCACCGTGGAGAGCTGCCTGCGCCTGTTCTCCGGCCTCATCCAGAAGATGGACACCGTGCAGAAGGTCAGCGGCGGTGTGCCGAGGACTCGGTCGCCGCTTAAAGGGTGGCTGTCCACCCTACACGGAAGCTCGCGCACACTGCAGTGGATGGAGGTGATCCGTTGGCGGACCACAGTACTGGGTGGTCGTCACTGGACTAGGGGGTGACATAATCACAGACAACACAACGGCCGGCACTGCACAGTTCGCATCACACCAAAGCATGGCAGAGTGTACAAGTGGTACGAAACGAGCGTATCATTGCATGAATGTGATATGCTTGGTAAGTCCCGCCACTTAATACACCATCTCATGCTGTGAATCTATATCTTCACGCTCTGTGACAACCTTTCGTAAAATCAGTACCTGTTAGCCGTGTGGCACATGAACAGACTTGTTAACCCGGCCACTTGTCCACGTATTTCCCGGAGCACACATTGTTGGCCGCACGTGCGCCACCACGTCATGTCCGATGCAGACCGTGCTCCTCCCCTGGCCGACGCGGCTCACCACTCCTCTCGCAGTCGATGTGACGCACCGCTCCTCTGGCAGGACAACGAGAAGCGGCGCCAGGACGAGGAGCGTCAGCGGCGGCGTGAGGAGGCGCGTCAGAAGGCTGCCGCCGCGTCCGCCGCGTCCGCCGCGTCCGCCGGCGTGCGCGGCGGCTCGTGGCGCGACGAGGCGGACGGCCGCGCCAGCCCGTCGTCGTCGTCCGAGTACGAGGACGGCCTGGTCGACTCGCTGCTGGCCGGCATCCGGCGCGGCGAGTTCCGCTCGGTGCGCCGCCGGCGCGAGCGGCCGGCCGCCGCCGCCGCCGCCGCCGCCGCCGCCGCCGACGGCCCGCCGGCAGCCGCCGTCGCCGCCGACGACGGTGTCCGGGCCGAGAAGCGCCGTCGCCGCAGGCGGCGCGAGCCCATGTTTCTGCTCGGCCGCGAGCGGCCCAACGGTAACGAGTTGCGGTGACCGCGCCGGCCGGTTTCGAGGTCAGGTCGTACGACGTCAAGGCTACGGAACAGGCGCCCTTCAGCTGACGTCAAGGATAATGCTTTCCACACATCACTGACTTAAGAGTGCACGTCAGTACCATGCACTTGTTCTAGCTCAATGTTTGACCGGAATGAAAATGAGCATCGCTTTCATGGGTCTACTACAGCCACCGATGATCATTGCAATTCCCCCTATGGGTTCAGAGATAGTGATGCCGCTGCACATTACCATTGCAATGCGGATACTCCCACCGCCAAGGTCAGGCTTTTCCCCACTCCCCTACCACGTGAAGCTCTCAACCTCCTGCCATATGTTCGAAACTCACTGTGACTGCTCAGACAGCGACTGAGTCATGCACCGTGTCTACAGTGACTGAGCTGTTCGGGCTGTGAGTGTCACGGTCAGAAGTGAGGTCATGTTTGGTGTCATTGCACGCGTGTGATGTGACGCGGGGGCGTGGCCGTGCGTCGCGTGTGAACGCTCCACAACGCCGGATATATTCATTTGCTTCTGCCTCACTTGTGCGTGCCTTGTGTAATCCACTTAACAAGAAGTTGAACGGTCATTACAGTCGGTACCCGGACAATTGCATCACTTAGTTGTCATCACGCTGCGTATTGTAGGCGTCGCTCCTACATATTTGACTTTATTGATATGCATAGTCGGTGCATGATGTATTCTCATATCATTTTAGACCCGATTGGTGCTGCATTGTCATGAAACGTTTCTCATCTTGTGCTGGACGTCGTGTTCAAGGGTCTGCTCATCAATGTCAATTATTACGTTTTTGTCTGATCAATACACACGAAAAGTAACTTTAGTGACATAATAGAAGATGAAAGACGATACCGGAACACAATATGTTGATCTGAGCCAACTTGACACGACCTGCATTGTTCCCAACAATCATGATGTTTTCGCCTCGACCAAAACCATTCGCAGTTAACTTCATTTACACAGCTGAAGGACACAACAATGGCCAACGTGCCGAAGAAAAGTGCCCACCTGGTTTTAAAGGCGCGTGAACCAAGTCAATTCTGAGGAAGGCATTCCAAGCTGTCTCTTCCCATGCAGTACAGGACGAGCTGTACAATTACTCGGAAGCTAGGTCGACTGCCGCTGTCCCTTTCTGTGACGTTTTCTCTTCGGCTGCAGTTGGGGATTTCAGTCTGTCTGGTGACAGAAACCTTCGCTTGAGATGCATGTATTAAATGACTATTAGATTTGGTCAGCTGACAGCCCATCGTAGGCCAACAGGTGTCCAGTTGTGAACATCGGTAGCCCGTCGTGCTGAGGACCCGATCTCATCTGACTTAAATTCGTTGCGTTTAATTATGTTATATGGTTCGTAACGCGAGCGAAATAGTCCATAGCTGGGCCGCGTTCGATGTCGCCGATGGTGCGGCAAAAGCACCGCAGTTATGTTCTCACCGATTTGTTTTCAGTGGCGTGTCGGTGTTATTCTCGTTCTCGCCATGCCAGCGACAGAGGAACGTTTCAGAGCGTAAGAGAGCAGATCGGAAAACGTCCGCGCCACGAATTCAAGTGTGTGGGGTGGCAGGAGCCCGAGGTAGTCTCCACAAACTTCAGACAATTTTAAGCAACTTTCGCATATAAACCCTGTATCTATCTTTAAATAAACACCCGCGCGGGCTGATACCACTGATGGCGGTCCAGCAGCCGAACCCGAGCAAGGTTCGCCCGGTCCTGGACTACCGCGAGCTAAACGGGTACGTCACCGCGCACACCGCGGACGCGGATGTCTGAGGTTCGCGGCCAGCGGTACTGCTTGACACGCATCGGAACTGGATAAACATCATTTTGGCTGAACATCGCCCCACTTGTCATGAAAACCGTCGTGCGAGCTGCGACTCCGACTCAGACTCCGGCTCCGGGTAAAATGTCCTGGCGGCTCCGGCTCCGGCTCCGTCTCCGGGCAAAAAGTTCCGGCTCCGGCGGCTCTGGCTCCGGCTCCGGCTCCGGCTCCGCATCCCTGCCTTTATCTCATCCACCAACATAAATTACTTGGAAAGGATCAATGCATTGCAATTTTTAATGTACTATGTCACAGTCGATAACAACAGCCAGCAAACAACTGGACGTATAAACATTAATACATCTATGAAGAGAGGCATTAAATTAGCTTGAATGGCATACGGGGAAAAAGATAAAATGAGTTAACATACAAGGCAATGACGAATGTTATCTTCCACATGTAATAAGGTACTAATAAACGTAGGTTTGCCATTGTGTGTGAGATTGCGCGTAAGACTTCAAGCGAGCGAGCGAAAACGACTATAGACTACGAATGGGGTTCCGCTGAAAAGCAAGGAAACTCTACAAATAGGCTATTGTATTTATATTGTATACCGACCAGATGAATGTCATGCTGTTTTTTAATCAGTTGTTTTCATTCACAAGCCGGTCACATTCTTAGGAGCAATTTGTCTAGTAATGGAGTAGTGGCATAAATTGTTCATCACGCGGTTATTCCCTTCGAATAAAAACTCAGGCTGTTCATGCCAGCTTTATAGATTACTAAGATGCGCTAAGAAAGGAATTGTGATGTCGAGTTATAAAAAGCACCCAGCGCGACGCCCAACTTCGCGTGCAATGCACTTTTTAGAACGAAACTGAAAAATTCCGTCTTCAGTAAAAGTTTAATAAGGTATTTCTCATACCGTCTTATGCTCAACTTCAGTGGATGGCGATTCAGCACTACACCACACTAGGCTCTTAAGTAAAAAGGTCATTGTGTATAAAAATAGCATGCAGGAATTAATCAGATGTTGCGAAGTGTAATTAAATATGAAATATGATTGAAAGCTATATTGGAGGATGCCGAGATAGAGCGCAGAAGAACATTTTACCAACTCTTTTCATTCCTCCTAGACTAGGCCATTTAACACGTGCTGATGTATGATGATATGAGAAATGTAATTTTGCACATTTCAGCTGAATTAAAGTCGGCTCAGTGGCCCTTCGCATCGGCCCAGGAGACCCACAAGGGCCACATACGACTACGCATTGAGATATCCTGCGGACCCTTTAACCTCTTCAGGAGAGGGAGGGGTGGGGGCTGCTTATTCACCCGGCAGTTTCGACACTGAATGAACGAAATACTTAAACGATCATACATTGCACCGCTTGGGCTCTTAACTGCAAAAGTCACGAATTACACGACTAGCATGCAAGAACAATGCGGTATCGCGAAATATAATGCAATGCGTTGTATATTTGGAACGACTGACCGAACACTGCAGGGCGACAGTGCAGAATAACATTTTTCACTCCTATTCTGCATTCCAGGATAGCCAATTTAACACACATTGGTGTTTTGACGGTCCTGGAAATGCAATATTACTCATTTCAACTGAATTATCCGGTCAATGTATCTGACAGATGATGGTCCACCCCATACATGCTATTTGTTATCAATATCGACTTTGAGCTGGTGTAATTCTAGGACTTCGGGCTGACTTGCTGAGTAAAACCTTTCGAAGCTTCAGCGGATTGGCTTTTCATTAAAACGGTTAGTTACGGCGTGCGGTAAAAAAAAATACCGACCTTCAGAACACAAACATGAGCTAAGCCGTATGTGATTCGCTATACATTAATCCATGAATGATTTAATTATTATACTTAAACCACTCGCCTAGGGCCCGTGGTTGCGATCAGCCCTGGACAATAACAATCAGCTTCCGGGGTGTCGCTTAGCTACATGTATGACACATGTGGCGATTATGATCTATATCAGTACTTTCTTTCAGGGATTTTCTTTATAACTTTTTTTCGAAGGTACGCCATTGATTTTGGAGGTTTTTTTTAAAGAAGCGGTGCGTGACAGCTTTCTGCATGAGCTGCTTCTCCACTCTGCTGAGCGCCATTGGCTGCGAAATCTTTTCAAAAGGGATAGTGGCTATCGGCTCTCCGTCGGCTACAGGCTCTCAATCGGATCAGGGGTCCTCTTTAGCAGCCCAATTCATTTGATATCATTCATATCCACTTGGGACCCTTCTGATGTCCCAGGGTCATCTCCGGCAGCTATGGCCCTTCGCCGTCAGCTCCGGAGCCATTCGAGTCCGTCTGCTCAGGAGTCTTCCCTGTTGGCTCAGGAACGCTTTTTGCTGGTCGGGTCTTCTCCATCAGCCTGAGAGCTGAAGCCTGTTATGCATCTCTGTCAGAAGAGAGCACTGAAGCTTCCGACGATCTGGGCCCTCGTCCGTCTACCTGGAATCCGGTCATGTTGGCGCAGTCCGTGGCCCTCGACGTCTCCCTCGAGCCCTTTTCGTCGATTCAGGGGTCCTTCACGTGGATCTGGGAGCCCCTGACGTAGGTGCAGGCGTTCTTCACATCCGTTCTTGGCCCGTACTTAGCGGTCCGTTCGAGCCTCTTTGGAGCCCAGGTGGAGGAGGGGAGGACCTCATGGCCCTCTCTGGATCCGCCACTGGATTGGGCAGGGTTATGCGCTCTCTTTACCAGGCGTACTGCGACTGATCGCTGGGCTGCCAATCCTCAGCCTCACTGCAGCGCGACCGTGTAAGCAGTTTTTTTTATTTACACTGAAAACACCCCAGAGGGGTGAGGGTGTGTCAACAATGCGCTACCCCTCAACCCTATGTGAGTTAATATCAGCATAAAGAAGAAAAAACTTTTGCCATGCAGCCTGCAGCGCAGTGAGACTGCACTACACGGGTGGGTAGAAATTACCCCAATTATATTTATTTCCACAAATATCGTTGCAAGCTCGCAGTACCTACCTAAACTTTGCTCTAAAACGCTAACTCGTCCCTCCGAGACCACCGTGACGGTGCGCTTGGTTATTTCTAGCCTGGCCACTGGCATGAAGTGAGTTGGCTACATAGTCCTGTGCATTGACCATTGATATTGAAAAGACTAGATCTTTGTCGGAACGTCGGAAGCTACAAGCACATTGCCTAACTTCCGAAAGCACAGCTCCGGCCATGTCTTGAGACTTTCCGCTGCGCCTGTACATGCGCCATATGTTGGGGTTCCATCTTCCAGCGATTGGGCTCACGACATCGTCATGCTGGGAGCCAACATTTCTGTTGGCCTTCTAAATGTGTCTCCGAATGGACATAGCTATAGTATGGCTAACTCTGAGTGATGGTCCAGTCTGCTGCATCATTTAAGAAAATCACCAATATTTCATCCTCATTGTCGCTAGATGCTCAGTTTGCATGCGGCGTCATTCATAAAATCGGAATAGAAGGCAACATGGACTCTCGGGTTATATGGTGGAACACATTGTCATAGGCAGATGCATATAAGTGAAAGCGTGGAAGTGATACAAGCAAGCCAATGACGCGCAAACAGGAAGGCGTTGATGGATGTGATGATGGTGAAGGCGTGTGAGAACTGATCCGGAAACACTGCATCATTTGGAATATCTTTCCCGCTCCCATCTACACTGAATATGTGACAATTCATTTTAATGCCATCCAGATGGATAGCATGCACTGTTCCAGTGTGTCAACAGTTGCTGCGTAAACATCGTCATAACACTTCGTTGTATTGCCTTGGACGGGAGGTGGATGACATGTCTTCTTCAATATTTATAATGTGCACACTTTCCCCAAAATAATTCATTCACGAGCGACGTTTGACAGCGGGTCATTCCGAATCTGAGCCCCGAAGCCGGGTTGGGACAGATCTCATCCCATACGGCCGCCGAGGCCGATACTTTGCTGTGCCAGTGCAGGGTGCGTGGCAGGCAGCTTGCTCTCCGGTGTACGCCGGTGACACCGGATCAGTGCAGGGTGCGTGGCAGGCAGCTTGCTCTCCGGTGTACGCCGGTGACACCGAATCAGCGGCACCGCGGCAGGGGCGTCCACACCAGGGGGGGGGCAATCTCCCCCCCCCCATACCGTGAGACGGGGGAATGCCGCCCCTCCTGAAATTTCAGGAGGCTCCCATGACGGAAAAGAGGCCCCCAGGACGAAAAGGAGGCCCCCAGGACAAAAAGGAAGCCCACAGGACGAAACGGAGGCTCCCCAGAGAAGTAAGGAGGACCCCCAGGACGAAAAACAGGCACCAGGACGAAAAGGAGGCCCAAAGGACGAACAGGAGGCCCCGGGACGAAAAGGAGGCCCCCAGGACGAAAAGGAGGATACCCGGACAATACCACCAAATCCTATAAGAGACGTAGGACAGAGATTGGGCGGAGGCCCCCATGCCGAAAAGGAGGCCCCAGGACGAAAAGGACGCCCCCAGGACGAAAAGGAGACCTCGAAGTTGAAAAGGAGGCCTATGACGAAAAGGAGGCCCCAGGACGAAAAGAAGGCCACCGGGACGAAGATTAGGAGATTCTAGAAATTATGGGCCTCCAAGAGGAGACCAATCATCTAAAAAGGAGTTCCGTAGGAGAGGGTAGGAGGCTCCAGAAATCAAGAGGGCAAAATATTGGAACGGAAGCCCCCAGGACGAAAAGGAGGCCCCATGACGAAAAGGAGGCCCCAGGACGAAAGAGGCCCCCAGAACGAAAAGGAGGCCCATGACGAAAAGGAGGTCCCAGGACGAAAAGGAGGCCCGAGGACGAAAAGGAGGCCCCAGGACGAAAATTTGGAGATCTTCGAAATTATGGACCTCAAGGAGGAGGCCCATAATTTAAAAAGGAAGCGCGTAGGAGAGGGTAGGAGGCTCCAGAATTCAAGGGGCCAAATATTGGCAGAGAGGCCCCAGGACGAAAAGGAGGCCCCAGGAGGAAAAGGAGGCCCGGAACGAAGAGGATGCCACAAGGACAAAAAGGAGGCCCCCAGGACGAAAAGAATGCCACCTAGACAAGTAAGAAGCCAATCAGGTTAAACGAGATGGTTTCCGATGGTTGGCAAGACATTCTTAATTTGTCAAACGAGGCCCCCAAGATGGAAGAGGAGGTCCCTACAATAGAAAATAAAAGTATGATAGGAGCTATTTCTCCGGACACAAGAGGGAACACCAAGATAGGCAAAGTCTCCGAAAGAACGAGAGAAGGCCACCGAGATCAGCCAGATCAGGTACACATTTTGGAAGAGGAGGAAACTAGAAGAGACGATTTAAGACTAGGACACAAATGCACCCTGCTGAGAGGATAATGAGGCTTCACACTCAGATGAAGAGGCCTCTAAGACATGAAATGAGGCCCCAGGCGAAAAAGAGATTCTCCAAATTAGGGGCCTCCAAGAGGAGGCCCATATTTTGAAAAAGCAGTAACATAGGGAAGGGTAGGAGGCCCCATAAATCAAAAGAGTGTCAAAAATTGGCAAGAAGGTCCCCAAGACGAAAAGGAGGCCCCAGAACGAAAAGGAGACTCCCAGGACGACAATGAGGGCCCAGGACGAAAGGAAGGCACACCGGACGAAAAGGAGGCCACCAGGACGAAAAGAGCCCTCCAGGACGAAATGAAGATTCTCCAAATTAGGGGTCTCCATTAGGAGGCCCATAATTTGAAACAGATTCACGTAGGAGAGAGTAGGAGGCCCAAGAAATCAAGAGTTGCACGAAATTAGACATCAAGAAATTAGCACAGAGGCCACCAGAACTGCAAAGGAGGCCCCAATGCGGGAAGGGAGGCTCCAGAAAATTAGATGAGGTCCTAAAACGGAAAAGAAAGCCAGTGGATATGAGATGAGGCTTAGCAGACGCAAAAGCAGGCACCAAAACGGGTAAGGTTCCACTAAGATAGAAAAGGATGACCCAGAGACATGGCAGGAGGGACCTAATTCGGAAAAGGACGACACAAGATTGGAAATGAGACCCCATGATGAACGAGGAGTACCCTAAAATAGGAGATAAAGGCCATTGAATCAGAGAGATGGCTCCCAGGCGGAAAAGAAGGTTCGATGACGACCGAAAAGGTCCCCGGGAAATAGCAAGGTCACTGAGATTGGAAATGTTGCATGTTATTTGGAAGAGGAGGCACCTGGGAGAGAAGAGGAGTCCACCACGAGATAAGAAACCACCCTTAAGATGGGCAAAGTTCGAATCAACACGCAGAGCAGGAGGCTCCCCAAGACGTGGGAGGAGGCCCCTAATTCGAAAAAGAAGGACTCTAGAAGAGAAATTAGGCCCCTGCCGGACTCAAGAGGAGTCCCTCAAGAAGAAGTACGTCTCCCGGACCAAATGAGGATTCGAAGAACAGAAAGAGTTCCCAGGAAGTGGGGGGAGGCCTTTAAGATGGGAGTGGTAGCAGGCATTGGAAGATATGAAGTTTCCACAAATGAAGATCCCTCAAAGCTTTTCCAGGATAAAGGAGGAGGCCTACGAGGCGTGGCAGGAGGCCCCTAATTTGGCGGATAATGTTCCTGGAATACGAGAGGAAGCCCCATGCCATGGTAAAGGAGCCCCAGGATGTAAGGGGAGACCCTTCAAGACGAGAGAGGAGGACCATTGAATATGGAGGAGGGCAGGACACACAAGGAGATATCGAATACCGGTAAAGAGGCTCCAGAATTTGAGACAAGATACTTAAGACGCGAGATGAGGCCTGTAATTTGCAAGACACCCCCAAGAAATGGTAGAAGTCGTGCTGGGGTATTTCAACACTACGATTTGGACCCAAATGATCCAGCTGGGACCCCTGAAACCACACTGAGCCTGGAGGTATCAAAAATTACCGGCCGGACTGTGAAAATGACTCTAGAGGCACGACGGGTCGTACCGTTCCAAGAGAGCCTCATTGGGACCAACACAAATGAAGCCGAAGCAACGAAAATCAATCCAACATGGATAATCACTCCGGGGCTCCGACAGTGACGTCAATAGCCCCCAGAGGGCATTGGACCCCAAAAAAGTGTCCAGGCCGCTAAAGCTCGCACCAGGGATCCAAGCAAACGATGTCGGGCCCAAAAGATGACATTGGGCTAAACAAAAAGTCGCGTCGCAGCACCGGAAAATCACACTGGAAGCCCAGAAGATCGCGCCTGGCCCCAAATGATGCAGCTGCTCCAAACAATAATTTTTAACAGGATTGTCACTCTAGGACAAAAATATACTCCTTTAGTGGCTGCAGTGACATATCAAGGGGGCAAATGCCCTCTCCATCCTCATAGGGATAAGCTCTCAAGAATCGTGTCCGTGCTCCAAAAGTCGCGCTGGGGCCACCAAAATTCGCGTCGGTCCACCAGAATTCGCGTAGTGATCTTCAAATAAATACGGCGGGCCCCGGAAAACTCGCTCAGAAGCCCAACAACTTGCAACAGGAACCACAAAACCGCGTTGGGGAAACGGCTAAGTACACCGCGTCCCATAAATTCGAACCGGTCTCCAAAAATATCACGCTCAGGACCCACAATCCCGATCGATAGCCCCGTCGAGGCTAAGAAATGGGGTGTAGGGCCACACGTAAGCACAATGTGACCACAAAAAACGACTTGATATTCGACGAAAATCAAGCTGCAGCCCTTCAAAATGAGGATGGATTCTACAAAATAAATGTCCGGGTCAGGAAAATGGCTCTGCAGCACCTGACATTACCAGATGCTTCACAAATTGCGCACGACAAATAAAAACATAACGGATCTTGACAAATCCAGGTGAGATACAAAAACGTAGCGCCATTGGCTCGTAAAAAAATCAGGTCGGGACTTTTTAAAAAGTCAGAAAAGATCTACCAAATTCGCGTTAATCACAGAAAACTGGCATTGGTTCCCCAGAACCACGCGCCTTGGCACGATCAGTCGCACTGGGGCCCAGAAGCATTGCACCGAAGCCACAAACTCGATCCCACCTCGATTTTTCGAAATCCAGTATGTTTTTCGGTGCCGTACGCAATTTGTGAAGGCATCCCCTAATATGTTCGATGCTCCAGAGCCATTTCCTCACCCGGACATAAAAAATCCATCCATATTTTGGAGGGCTCCAGCTTGATAATTTCGGATACCGATCCGGTTTTGTGTTATAGGTATCATTTTAGCGATGTGAGGTGACTTATCAAAGGATGCCAAAAGAAAACCGGGTGGGGAGTTGAAATCCGACGAATCAGAAACGATAGTGGTAGATTAGGCCCCTCCACAGGATAATTCAGCTAATCACTAATTATTTCATGTCGAAAGGTCCTCTTTTGACAAAATAGCGGTCGAAATCCAAAGTTTTTTAATGGGCATAGGTGGACTTCCTGCAAATCCGTTTGCCCCGTTTCCTTCACGCAAATATAGGTATTCCACTAGTCCCTCAATAATTTTCAGAAACATATGGTCACATGGTGATGCCGACGTTGAGGGGACAAATTAACCCCCACAAGCATTTTAAACAACACCCATGTCCCATATGAAATGGGGGAATGATGAATTTAAATACATTTTTCTGTCTGCATACTTCTTTTCTCTGATTGCAGCATGCATGATTAGAGCCTCCCAGCATCCATACCTTCTCAACATCATTTACAAAACGGTACAGCACAGCGAAAACCATGGGCGTGACGGCGTGAAATTTGAAGGTTTTGCATTACGTATGAATTGCCATTGTTGCGTTGTTGCATTGCACTTTATGCATTGTTGTTCAATGCTTGTTCTTGCCGTGAATGTATTCGCTAATAGTTCGATATTTAGCTTGTGTGACAGGTGCCTTGCAGCCAGCACCAAACGTTAAAAGATAACAAATTTCTAAGATGGTGATCAGGAAACCAATGCAATCCACTTCCCGTTGTCACCTTCGCAAAATTATCGTCCTAGGACTGAGGAAGGAGCGCGTAAGCTTTGCTTAGGACATCAAGCTGGTGGTAATAAATAACAATACTGATGAATCTACCTATACTCAGTTATACCTTGTGAACATAAAAGTTGGTTGATCAATGAGAGATGCCTGTAAGATATGCTTAGCACCAGCCCCGCCAACTCGCTGCAATCTAGAGGCCAGCAGGAATAATATTCTGGTCGAGAAAGCATTGAGACGTTGGTTAGCTTTGACGCTTAGGTATCTATCCACATATTACTTATGTATGCCCTGGTGTAGCCTAGTTTTCAGCGAAAAAAATATTACTGTCATTGCGTTTTGAGTAAATGATGCACCATGCCAAGAACAAAGAAGACACCAATATTAAATCAT
Source organism: Imbricaverruca yamaguchii (assembly GCA_034440575.1). Taxonomy (NCBI): domain Eukaryota; kingdom Metazoa; phylum Arthropoda; class Thecostraca; family Neoverrucidae; genus Imbricaverruca; species Imbricaverruca yamaguchii. Next base: position 1,081,338 of record JAOTOL010001510.1, on the reverse strand, counting down.
GCTTTCCATTCCCGCACCATATTGAGACACTAAAAACCAATAGGAGGCCCTAACACAATGGAAGTCCCCTTTCGGGAGGCAGGAGGCCCCCTTTCGACCTTGCACCCCCTGGAGGAATTTCGTGGCGACGGCACTGCACCGCAGTGTCACGCGGTGAGCCGGCGAGTGAGCATCTGCTCCTAAGTTCAGTTCCGCTTCCGTCGGTGAATTCCTATCACAAATTATGGCCAACGTTGGTATGCTTGACGTCTATCCTCGGGGAAAAAAGCTGAGAACCACAAAGTAATAATGGTGTTAAATAAATAACTAAATTAGCTCACAGGACGGCGGCCGGTGTCGTTGGCCCATGGATGATTCCAGAAGGCGTTGCCATTCATTCGGTTGCCGTTGTCGGTTGGCGTTGTCGTTGTTGCTCGATTTGGTCGGATCGGACCGTCAGCCATGGTGTTAACATGATGTGAACATGTCTGTGCACATGATACGAGTCGCGAGGTGAAGCGGGCGTCTGTTGCCACGGGCTCCGTGCGGGCCATGTGCCGGCGAAGCGTCCTCGGCAAGGCGGCAACATGTGGTAGCCGCTGCATTCGCATGTCCACTATCCGTCATGTCTCCATAATCGTGTTGCTGAGTCGATGTTTTTGCCTGACCTTACTCACACACAGAGACCGGCATTGAGCTGAGACACATGTCACAGCCAAATAACAAAAACAACTTTCTCCTCTCGACTAAAGCTGTAAGCACTGCTACTTGCTTATAATCCGAATAACAACTACACTGATGTATTAACTTTTCACAGGCGCTAAGTACCATCAGATGAAATACCATCAATGGAGAGAGAATAACCTGCGTAGCAAGAGCGAAATTACTCAGATCTCTTAAAAGCGCCACGGAAGCATGCACAACATCTACATAATTCACATTCCGCCATAATGAACGATAAAATATGTTCTTGCAATGCTCAAGCGCACGTCCCCCTCGAAGCACATGGTGTAGTTACATCAAGAGCATCCAGTCAAATCCCCATAATTCGCCACGTCTGTTCCGTCCGCCGACACTACTGTGAACTAATGTTCGTCTCCCCCCGTCGACACCGTCAGCCCTGCCATCGCTGACACACTCCACCCTGGCACCGTGGCGACGACGCCTCCAACACGGTCAGCATCGTCTCCCTGCCGCGATGGCAGCATGTGGCCATCGACCACTGCGACCGCTTCTGCAGCGCGATGATAGTTAGCCATGGTCGCGCTGCCGAACATGCCGTATCCGGGTTTGGTGAGTTCCGTGGTACGCCACTGAGCTCATTCCAAACCCGATACCGCAAGCTCATTCCAAACCCGGATACCGCAAGCTCATTCCACTCGCGAGCGTCACGCACCGCCTCACACTCCACTCGCGAGCGTCACACACCGCCTCACACTCCACTCGCGAGCGTCACGCACCGCCTCACACTCCACTCGCGAGCGTCACACACCGCCTCACACTCCACTCGCGAGTGTCACACACCGCCTCACACTCCACTCGCAAGCGTCACGCACCGCCTCACACTCCACTCGCGAGCGTCACGCACCGCCTCACACTCCACTCGCGAGCGTCACACACCGCCTCACACTCCACTCGCGAGCGTCACACACCGCCTCACACTCCACTCGCGAGTGTCACACACCGCCTCACACTCCACTCGCGAGCGTCACACACCGCCTCACACGCCACTCGCGAGTGTCACACACCGCCTCACACTCCACTCGCGAGCGTCACACACCGCCTCACACTCCACTCGCGAGCGTCACACACCGCCTCACACTCCACTCGCGAGCGTCACACACCGCCTCACACTCCACTCGCGAGCGTCACACACCGCCTCACACTCCACTCGCGAGCGTCACACACCGCCTCACACTCCACTCGCGAGCGTCACACACCGCCTCACACGCCACTCGTGAGTGTCACGCACAGTCTGACACTCCACCTACGTTGCTGGCCATGTCACAAGCGTCAGCGACGCGCCTGACGACCTGCGCCGAAATAACACCGTACGTCCGCACCGTTTGCGTCTCGCTCGCTGGTGTCCAGCGCGGCCACCACACGCAAAGCCAGATCGGCGTCACGTGACCATCGAGAGTCGTCACGTGACCATCGAGAGCCGTCACGTGACCATCGAGAGCCGTCACGTGCGCGTCGAGAGCCGTCACGTGCGCATCGAGAGTCGTCACGTGACCAATTCGGCCGCGCCCACAGCTGGCACGAATGTAGCCGGCCTGTGGTCCGGCCGGCAAAAATAGGCGTCAACACGCGCGTCGTTGGCCACTCTCAGGTGAGTGCTTCTCTTGGAGACATCTGCCGCGGGGTCGGTGACACACAGCTGACACCGGATGTCGTGCCGCGGTCACGTCTCTGAGACGTCGCTGGCCTGTGTTGGGCGCGCTCCCGGCACATAGCTGATGTGGTCCTCGTACGGCGTTTCGGTCCTCTCATCGTGCTTGGGTCGCACACGGAGCTTCGGTCTTCTCATGCGGTGCTCCGGTCCTCTTACGGTGGTTCGGTCCTCTCACGGAACCTTGGTCCTGACACGGTGTTTAGCTCACCAAGAAGTCAGCGGTTGATTGTCAATGTCATCCTAGTCGAGTATAACGCAACTAGCTAACGCTGGATGGGTAATCAATTTTTGATGATATTAGCAACTATGGTGGAATAAGGAACATCTTCCTACTTGGGAAGTCTCGCTTCATAAGCTCAGACAATATATACCATTTCTGAACACTGTTCATGCCTTGCATTTTTGCGTTTGACATCAACAGTCCGTTGGACAACACACAATTTGATTTACAAACCACATCGAGGAGAGTTCTTTAGAAGATGAAAGAGAGAAGAGAAGATGACACACAATGGCACGCAGCTATGTGAGTTTTGACCAGACAGAATTCGCAGCCTTGGTCCAGACTCACCTCCGTGGCACACAATAGGTTACCATCAGTGTGAAACACCATAACCTGCGCTCAATCCTGTTTCGAGGATAAGAACTAGCACCTGCATCTCTACTCAGTCCCTACGCCCGCACCAAGCCTGCATGGAAACCACAAGGAAGCATGCCGCCAAGTATTCCAAATGTTAGCCCACCATGAACCGCATGGAGGAGAAAATGGAGGGAGTGTTGCATTGCATGACCGATTCGTAGTGTCGGTCGTATAATCTACATCGTCACTATCGTGGATATTCATCTCGCTTTAGAATATCGCTAAAGAACACAGGAATGGCACCTGAGAAAATATGAATGTAAATGGCTTAACAACCTGCTTTTGTAGGCCAATAAATACCTAAGTAGGTGCCCATAACCAAGCTTGTTATGAATTGTATTACCTACACTGACACATACGACAGATAGCCATTTTAAAGTCTGAGCTGAATATAAACATTATCGACACCACCATATCGCGTAGCCTGTGAAATCAATGCATGGCTCGACATGCAGTACATAAATGAAAAGCGCCTCACTTAATTTGTTCGGATTTGGAAATTAAGTGTTTTATGATTTGTCGTTACGTCGCTGAAAGCGCCCATTTTCAAAAGCCGGCTTATAAGCAACTCACTACTTGTCGTCAGTATAACACCAGGAATTGCAATGTGATTTACCTTGGCGTGTCGAATCACAACATGGATTTTCAGCAACTAACAACTTCAACAACTTCAACAATTGATGGATTATTGGGATAATTGTTTTCTTGTTTTGTTGTCTGCAGCACCGAATTAGTGCGATATATGCTATACCGATTTCCCCCTAGTGGAAAGCTCCTTTGCCCCGGATTCTGATTGTAGGTAGGGGTTCACTAGTCAGGGGCAGCAAGCGTAAAACGTAACTGAGGTGGGGGGCTTAAGACTAGCGCAGCTCCCCTCCGCCACAAACTTTTAGACTTTGACGTGGGACCATGTCGAATGGCCTCAAAGCGATTTGGGCCATCTAATTTCCTCCGTGCATTGCCCACAAATAATGTTCGTAATGTTATGTTCCTGTATCCATCTGGACATCCTGAGTAGTTTGGATAGACGTTATCCTGAACACCGACATACTTATTCTTCAGTGGTTATTGAAGTCGCTAATTACATTCATATCTAACTTCTTGCTGCAGAATAACTGATGACAATTTAGTCGACAAATGGCATCACCCATGCGCAGAGAATATCAAAACTGTAACGAATAGACGTCATTCTAAAACATTTACTCCTGAATTTTGAAACGGCATATAAGGTCCTGAATTTTGAAACGGCATGCAAATTATGAACGACAAGTGTTCGGGATATTCTGGATTCCGGGGGCATCAATTGCAATAATATAAACGAAAATGGTAGAGTAATGGGAACTCGGACCCTACACAAAACCTTCCAGCTGCGGAAGGGACCCGAAAAAGCGGCCGAATCATCAGAAATCCCCTGTACAGGTTTGTGGGATCAGGACACGACATCTTTTATACACAGTCCAACACGAGACCCCGAGCGTGACGCCGACGCACGGCGCGTCACACACGACTCGATCCCGACACATCCACGTCACTCCCACCTCCAGCACGCTGGACACAGTCCAACATCGCCACACCTCGCTCAGTCCGACACGACGCTACACCCAGTCTCCTGTCTGCGAGCGGGGACGGTGGAGGCCGGCCATCACATTTTGGTCTCAGAGGTGTCTGCTGCCGGCCGGTCGGCGGCCCTCGCCTGCAGAGGCCCGCCATTGGCAGACCCGCCGACGGCGGGGCCTTCGGCCAGCAGAGGCGCGCTGAGCAGAGCACGATGCGACGGCTGACCTCCGCCGCCCGATGAGCCGGTGGTGACCGTCGTGCCGGTGGTGTCCTTCGTGGACGAGCTGTTCTGGTGCTGGTGGCACGGGTGCGGCGTGTAGAGACTGTATCGCGACACCTGGGGCCGCCGTCCACACAGCGTCTCCTGTGGCAGAGGCAGATACTGTACCGCCACACAGCGTCTCCTGTGGCAGAGGCAGATACTGTACCGCCACACAGCGTCTCCTGCGGCAGATGCAGATACTGTACCGCCACACAGCGTCTCCTGTGGCAGAGGCAGACACTGTACCGTCACACAGCGTCTCCTGCGGCAGATGCAGATACTGTACCGCCACGCAGCGTCTCCTGTGGCAGAGGCAGATACTGCACCGCCACACAGCGTCTCCTGTGACAGAGGCAGATACTGTACCGCCACACAGCGTCTCCTGTGGCAGAGGCAGATACTGTACCGCCACACAGCGTCTCCTGTGGCAGAGGCGGGGAGTTTTTTGTTGAGACTATGAAACTACGGTTACTATGTCCTTACCGGCACAGTAGTCCATGGTGCTAGGCCAGGGTACGGCATAGGCAGGTCACGTTATGTCATCTCCGAAAAGCGAGCGAGGCCCAGAACGTCATTCAGTCGGCAGCGGCGGATGTACGGGCGAGACTGGTATGTATGCGGGCCCTCGCGGCTCGGGATAGCTCTGGGCTGAAGACGTGTTCACGTGCGACGGCGTATGACTAACCGACTACTTAGCATGTCCCTGCAATATCACCAGTCGTAAGTGTGCGGGAAAATAGCTTGACAACGAAGGATGTCCAGGTGCACGAAATCAAGTTGTTTGGCTTCATCATACGTTCGTGATGTTGATGTTCGAATGACCAAATGATCGATTCGAATCGCTCGAATGGCCGGTCACACTTCTTGCACCACTGAGGCGAAATTCGCGAACATTCGGCGCTGCTTCTATGCGTCTATTGTTGTGCAAACAGCAAAGACCATGGACATGGGGCCAATTTCAAAGTACGTAGAATGAGAGACTCTTTGAAGCATTTTCTGATTCCTGGTATACATAATCCTAAAGCTGTCGGCCAGGCTTGGTACGGCAATCACTTTTCTTGCTCTATCGACTAACGCAAAATTTCACACAATTACAACAACAATGGTAACACTATTTATAAGTCAGATAAATGGGCATGAGTGACAGCGAAGCCTGAGCAAGTCTACACCCGTACATGCTGCACAAACGGTGACTTCAGCGGCGAAGCCCCGCCACACTTTTCCAACCGCTAGAACTTTACTGTTGAAGCGCTTCACGTTCTACTTTCTGCACTAATAGTAAGATATGCTCGCTTAGGTTTGATTTCTATGAACCTGAACCCAAATTTTCTCTATATTTTAATATTCATGTTCACGAATGATGCTCGTGACGACGCCGCCGAGCAAGGCCAACTTTGAACAGCGTTTCACGTTGTAATCCAGAATTAGAAGAGCGTGACTTTCCGACCGCTCAGGTCGACTGTTGTGCCATATACACGGATGTGGTCTCACACTAATATCCTCACTCAGAGTCACATCCGTTTGTTTCAGTTTTATTTTTACGAGCCATCGTCACAATATTTTCGCATACACATAATCTACTGCAGCCAATGCAGCTGTCTCTCGTCTACTGCAGCCAGGGCAGCTGACTCTCCTCTACTGCAGCTAGTGTAGCTGTCCATCTTCGCTGCACCATCATAAAGACATAAAGACATAAAAGATTAGTGCAACTATGAGCCACAAGGGCCCTTCTTGGTTGCACTCTGTACCCTGAACCAGTTTCCCGCCAAATCTGTCAATCAGCCCTCCCTGTAATACTGAAAAGCAAGCCCTCTATTCTGATAATGATTGTCTATGCTGTTTTTAAAGATGTTCAATGTGCTGCTACTGACGATGTTTTCTGGCAGCTGGTTCCAGTGTTCCACTACCCTGTTGGTGAAGAAAGTTTGCCTTAACCTTGTTCTGCTGTGGTTAACTTTAATTTTGAATTTATGACCTCTAATTGCATCATTTCTGTTAAATTCAAACATTTCCCCAAGGTATCCCCTCTCCAGGCCATTGACAAATTTAAAGACCTCGATGAGATCTCCTCTCAGCCTTCTATATCTAAGTGAAAACATATTCAATTTCTTCAATCTTTCCTCATATGCCAGGCTGCTTATGCCATTAACCATTTTTGTAGCCCTCTTTTGCACTCTCTCTAAAAGCCAACAATCTTTTTCATAGCTAGGAGACCAAGCTTGGATGCAGTATTCCAAATGTGGCCTGACGTATGCACAGTAAAGCTTCCTGATCACTTTCTCACTTCTGTATGATACATTCCTATTTATTGCCCCGAGCATTCTCAGTGCCTTCTTCCTGGCTTCCTTGGTCTGTTCTGATGCCCCAGTTTTGTGTTTAGAATAACACCTAAATCCTTCTCCTGTTGAGTCACTGATAGCACTTGGCCATCCATCAAGTATGGAGCCTTACCTACATGCATGATTTTGCACTTATCAAAATTAAATTTCATTTGCCATTCTTCGGACCACTTCACAAGTTCGTCTAAGTCTTTTTTTCAGCGAGATATGCTCATCCTGACCTGTTATTGCCCTAAAGACCTTCAAATCATCCGCAAATTTCAAAACTTTACTGCTTAGGCTACTTTCAATGTTATTTACAAATATAATGAACAGTAATGGCCCTAGTACTGACCCTTGGGGGACTCCACTAAGAACATTTTAAGATGCTACCTGCAATACCATGGGACTGAAGCTGTATCATTAACCGTTTATGGGGTACCTTGTCAAAGGCCTTACTAAAGTCAAGATATGCTACATCAACCTGATTTCCCTGATCAAATTGTTCTGTGGCGAAGTTCAAAAAGTCCAAGAGGTTTGTGAGACACGATCGTCCTTTTCTAAACCCATGTCGAGTATCTTGAATCAATCTGCTACCTTCCAGATAACTAACTATTATATCCTTGATAATTGATTCGAGTACCTTGCAGACTAGGGATGTGAGACTTATTGGCCTATAGTTTTCAACTTTCCCTCTTTCTCCTTTCTTGAAAATAGGAACTACATTTGCCCTTTTCCAATCGGTTGGAATTTCATTATGTGAAACTGATCTACAAAACATTATACTAAGTGGAAATGCCAGTTCCTTTTCAGTTTCCCGCAACACCCTAGCATAAATTTCATCAGGTCCTGCTGCCTTATTTGGCTTTATTTTCCTGATATGATTGTAAACAACATCACTATCAATGAAGTCAACATCATTTGTCAGATCCCATGTCACTGAACTATGGTGTACGGTCGGCAGATTGGTCATATCTTCCAATGTAAACACTGATTTGAACTGCTTGCTCAGCTCCTCAACCATCTCACTATCCTCACCCAATGTAGTCCCGTTTACTTCCAGTGGGCCAATTGTGCTAGAAACTTTACTCAGCTTGTAGAAACTAAAGAACTTTTTACTGTCCCCATTACAGTTTCTAGCTAAATCCAGTTCTTTTGCTCGCTTTGCTGCTCTGGTTTTTTGCTTCACAGTGTCTCCAGCTTTTCGATACGCCTTTAGATTAACGACATTTGAGGCTTCTTTAAAAACTCTAAATGCAGTTTTCTTAGCCTTAATTGCTTTTATCACGTCTGGTGTAAGCCATGCTGGCTTTCCTACTCTTCTTTTGTGTCTTTGCTTTTGGGGGACATGTCTAATCTGAGTTTCCTTCAAGTAAGATTTGAACCTTTCCCACATTTCACAGGCATTTAAATTGGAGAATTATTCTTCCCATCTGATGGCACTTAAAGCCGCTCTCATGCCGTCAAAGTGTGCTCTGTTGAAATTTGGAACCTTTACCAAATTATCCTTAATAATTTCCCCTACATGTGCCTTGAATCTAACTATGTTATGGTCACTTTTTCCCAGAGTTTCGTCTACAGTCAAGTCTTGAACCAAGTCACTTAAATCTGAACCATCAGTCAGCGTGACGACCCGCCCGTGTCGTGCTGGCCGCCGATGACGTCATGCTGAAACAGCTTCCGGTGTGATTTGCGCAACGGTTTTCCCTTAAGTATTTTCTCCATGCCGGGTGCAGTAGATTGTAATCCAATTTGGCTACCCGCAATGCATATGATCTTTCGATCGCTTTGTTTCTGCGGTCAGTTGGGATTATAACGGCTAGATTAGACCGGGCGCATTCGACGTCAATTGGTGTAGCAGTGGTGTTTACAAAGACAGAGCGTCTCGTGGCCCGACCGGATTACGCTCGGCCGGAATACCGCAGACCGTGTGGAGTGCGGTGTTCCCGTGACCCCCGCGCGAGTAGTCTTGGACCAGCTACGGCCAGCGAATCGGCCGATTTGTGTGGTCTTGCTGTAGACATCTTCAGCGCACATGACGCATGTTTGCCGCCACGCGACGTGTAACGTATTCTGGCGGGAGTGCCGGATGAGCACGGATGGAGTCAACAGCCGACCGCGCAGCAGCCCGATCCAGTCGAGATTTCAATTGATTGATTCAGTAGATTAGCATTTGAAGTGAAGCATATCTACTGTAATTGCACGGGACATTGTGATGGACGGCTTCAGTCTGATTCTATCATAATGATCGAACTACACTCCAACTGTATCACGGAATATTGCAATTCAGCCTGTCTGGCTGATGTAAGCGCCAGCTGTCGCTGGCAATGTCAGCAGATTGTAGAACGCCAGCCGGGAGAAGCATTGGAAATTGACAGGTCAGCAGGTGTGGGGGAACATGTCGAGTAGAAAGGTTGGGTACTGACTGGTCAACATGTGAGAACAGGCTAAATGTTGACAGGTTAGCAGGTTTGGCGTAGGCTTGTTCGCAAAATGGGTACATTCTGGTACATTAGTATCTATACAGAGGCACAACTAAGGGGGCCCGGGGTCCCCGCCCCTTAGCAAAGAGAAATGTGCTAGATCATGCAAAGAATTTTGAGATTTCGAAGACGCGAAATCAGAAGTTTTCGGTGCGCTTTTCGCGCAGATAGTAGTATTTAATTCATCGCATTTGTTTGGTCAGCCCCTTATGAAAATTCTGATCGCTCCCCTGCATTCATACCCCTGATAATTGTGAATGGGCAATTATTTGCAAGGTCAGCTAGATTTCAATGCTCTATTTGGTCGCAAGCTGGCTGAATAGCGGATATACTTTGGAATGAAGAAATGTATCTAATACATGCATCAAAATTGGGCAACCAGTGATCAACATGTAATCACACTACAGGCTGACCAATAAGATGCATAAAGCAGTGTTCAAGCCAGGTGCCCTAGCAAGGCCAGCGCACAGGTAAAAACGTGGGACCAAGTGGTGGGCCGTTAATATCTTGCTCTGACAAAATAATTCACTGCCATACAGCAAGACCAGCAAGTCAGCAGGAAATATTTGGACAGGCTTGGCTGGAAATGCATGAGTACTGGAAACATGGGAAGCATCCGTTGCGGTATATATACCCAGTCTGGATCACACGAATGCTCACCCATGTATTGAAGCAAAACTGTATTGGAACATGCATATCGGGGCAATTCCAAAGTATGTGAATATACAGCACATACAGAGGGCATGTTGGCCGGAATGGGAACAGCGGGCATCGCTAGTCGGCTTCCATTTAGGCGCATCTTCTGGGAAATCTTCGCTTCTGCACACCCAACAGATATGACAAAATGATGACAGCGTACAAAGGCATTATGTAGTGGAATGGGGTGTAGAAGAGGTGGCCTCGTGGTTAAGGTGTTTAACTCCCCGATACCGAGGGCCAGGGTTTGACATTCGCACCACTCGGGACAGTTCCTAATCCCAAATCCTACTGTTTCGCCCACCGGCGAAACAGTGTGGGCGGCGCCATTATCCGTGATCGTTAAATTTTAGAACCATATTTTTCGGGTTATTGATTTCACGGATGACATAATTTGTTCGATTTGTGTAGAGGCACATGAACAGGAACAGGAACAGGAACAGGGACATGTACAGGGACGGAGACAAAGACAGGGACGAAGACAGGGACAGGGACAGGGATGGAGAGGTACTAAGAGGGGAGAGAGAGGGAGAGAGAGAGAGAGAGAGAGAGAGAGAGGAGAGAGAGGAGGAGGAGAGAGAGAGAGAGAGAGGAGAGAGAAGAGGAGAGAGGGAGGGGGGAGGGAGGGAGGGAGGGAGGGAGGGAGGGAGGGAGGGGGAGGGGAGGGGGAGGGAGGGAGGGGGAGGGAGGGAGGGAGAAAGAGATGGGGAGTAAAATATTGGATTGGACACGGCGCAATTTCTGGGTTAGTCATTTACCTATTACATCACCAGCCGAAATCCCATACTGGAAGGGAGGCTATGTGCAAAATTGCACTGCCGCAAAATCAGTATTGCTCAAGCGTCATTTGGCAACACGTTTTCTGGCTGTGTCGCTATTACCTACACTGTTCGAATGAAATGCTGGGAATGATGGCATTGGTCAGACAGTGCCGCAACCACATACAGAAAGTCGCAAAAGTGTTTTCAGTTCTGTACACCAATCGTGCCCGCTTCCACGTCACTCACACAGGTGATGGAAACGCCGCAGCGCATCGCTGGCACACGCTGCCGCCGGGCAACACCAACCTCAAGGCGCTGGCCGCCTGGGTGTCGGTCGCCCAGCGTCATCCTATCGGCCCTGAAGGACGTGCGCCAAGAACACGGTACAATCGTCCCACACCCGGGTCGTCCGATGGACGAAGAGCACTGGCAGCGGCGGCTGCGGTGACTTGTGTAGCGGATCGTTCGACGACGTGTTGATTCCCAGTCAGCCGGCTGCTTCCCCCCCCCCCCGGCGACGACAGGACGACACTCCCGCCACCGATCCGTTTCGAATGCATCGCCATCACCAGCCGGCAGCAGCTGCTTTGTCGTCGACGCAGCGCCAGTTGGGGGCGCCGGCTAAACAGCCGTGAATGTGGCGGTAGAACAGAGCCGTATCGGTCCATTGGCCACGTACGGGGCTGGGGGCGGTCCAGTGGCCGCGGCACGGGACTGGAGAGGGGAGGGCACATATTGGAAACCGCATTTGTCATCTCGAATGGATGCTGGTTCGCTTCACATTCCAGGGATCAGAAATGACAGTGCGGCAACTCACACAACACTCTATTCACCCACAGAAGCGCCCGGACTGTCGTGTACGAACGTGGATGAGGAAAACACCCAAATGACCAATGTGATGAGAAAGCTATAAACGTATGTTAGGGAAAGGTTCGCTTGTCGCAAGTGTAGGCAACTTGAATCAGATCCGGGATCACGGCCGCCAGTGTAGGCGTAGTAGCAGAACGTGGTTATGATTGCCCAGAGTTCTATCTCGCATGTGCTGTAGTTGGCTCTCAATTCAAACTCTTGTCAAATCGACAAGTCGTCGAATTCACCAGCCGTTGACATTATTGATCGGCAGGACGATTAGCAAGGCGGCAACAGTTTGACGTGCAACAAATGTAACATGTGTAACAGGGAACAGCGGATAGACACTGACAAGTGTGTTTAAAAAGTTCGTTCTCAGATAGATCCAATGAACGTCTCACGACTCAAAAGTCCTCTCAGCACTTCGACTCTCCACCGTCCAATGAGGCGGTCTGCTCGTCTCTGCTGCTTAGCCGCGACTCCCGGACTGATAGCTAGCCAAACGACGACAGCTTAAACAGCAGTTTCAACAGCTTCTCTAATGCAACAAAAGCAAACACCAGCGAGGTGCTGCCTCCAAGACTCCACAGGCACCAGTGTCAGACAACCGTCCAACTGGGCGCTTCACTCACCTTTGTTGCTCAGCCGCGTCTGCCCCCCCTGCTATCCTGAGGCGACCACCTGACCAGGGTTTGTCGCGCGCATCGCTTGGCCACACTGACATAAAAATACAAGTCATAAAGTATTTAGATGGTATAAGAGCCACAAGGGCCATCCAGGTTAAGTCTGTAAATGGAAGATATCATAATCCTGGTAAAAAGACCCACCCAAACCAACACCACATCCTAAAGAAACCATCCACCAACATCCCAACGTATCCCAGTGCCCATCTATCCTAGTTATTCAGCCCTATTCACTTGATCCCTCTTAACAAATACGGATGGAATGCCTTACTAATAATTTTCAAACTGCATCCATGCCTGCTTAAAGGGCCGTGCACACTTACTTGGCATAAATATCGCCCCATCCATCACTAATTAGAACACAAGAAAAATATTTTCCTGTATAAAAAAAATTGTCCATCCTACTTTTAAATATATTCAATGACGAACTCCCCTCAACATCAGCAGGCAGCCTGTTCCACTGCTTCACAACCCTTTGACTGAAGACCTGTGTCGCTTAACTGTCCTACACATCAACTTGTCTAACCTGAATTGATGACCACTGTGTGACACTCTAAATAAAAGAGCATCATTCAAATTGGCCTGGTCTAGCCCTTTAACGATTTTGTACATTTTAATCATGTCTCTCCTTAAGCTCGTATACTTGAGTGAGTACATATCTAATGCCATAAGCCTTTCTTCATATAAGTCACCTATTCCACTGATGTGGAAGTGGCTTTGCATAGTGGCTTTATGATGCACTCTTCCTAACATATCTGTATATGTTTTTTGGTAGGGGCTCCACGTTTGTGCAGAATATTCCAAGTGGGGTGTGCATATGCTAAGTACAATATTTTCATGACTTCTTTGCTTTTATATCTCGCACTCCTGTTAATGAGTCTCAACATTTTAAGTACCCTGTTCCTAGCTGAGATACATTGTTTTTTTTTGCTTTAAGGTCTATTGAGATCAACACAACCAAGTTTCCTCCCTCTTCAATAACATCTAGTTCCTACCTCCCATTATATGTCTGAAAGTCTCACATCTATACCCCAGATGCACAACCTTACACTTATCATAGTTGAAAGACTTCTGCCATTGACCAGCCAACTTTTTGGGTCCTCCAAGTCTAGCTGAATATTAATAGGTTGGTCACTACTGTAAGCTACTCCTACCAGCTTGATATCATCAGCAAATTTCAACACACTATTTCTCAGTCACACCGCAATGTTATTCACAAACATGATAAAGAGAGGTAGCCCTAGAACAGAGCCTTTTGACACTCCACTCAGAGCATCCTTCCATTTACATCCATTTAACTCCACCCTTCGTTTCCTTACTCTCAGCCATGCTTCAATCCAACATAGAACTTTTGCAACAATACCACGCTGCTTTAGTTGATGAATTAGCCTTTCATGTGAAACTTTAGCAAAAGCTTCGCTAAAGTCCAAGTACGCAACATCCAACCTGCTTTGATTGTCTACTTCTTTAGCAACATACTCCATGAACTCCAATAGGTTAGTTAAACAAGACCTTTGAGATCGAAATCCATGTTGGGTGTCCCTTAAAAGGCATACCTATCAAGATGAATCAAAACATTATGTTTAACCAGTTTTCTAGTACCTTGCAAACTATTGAGATCAAACTGACTGGACTATAGTTTCGGATGGCACAATGGTGATATGACGCAGGGACACAGCATCCGCCAGCCCGCTGTCGCCACCCGTGATAACAGAAACTGGCTCAGCATAACATCCCGGCAATAGCCGAGAATCGAGGCGTCAAATGCCGATGTCAACGCCGGCCGACAGGCGACGGCTTCCGCTCGGAGCGTGCATGACTGGACTCGACGAGTCCGATCGTTTATGACAGTACCCGACGTGTCTGGACACATGGGAGCCAAACGCATTTTGAAAGAGGTGTTCGAAGTTGACTTCATCGCGCAAGTAATCGTCTTTGCACCTTTGACAAAGGCCCGGTGAAAAGCAAAACTATTGTGATAATTGCAATGCGGAAATTGCAAAAACAAATCCTCGACCCCGCCCCAAGCGAACTGACACTGACCTTGAACGCCTGTCGGTATTTTGCCGACATGACGTTGTAGAGGATGGGGTTGATAGTGGCTGAGCAGTAGTAGAGGCAGCCGGTAATGTAGTACATGTACTCGTTGATCTCTCGGTAGTTGGGCAGCCGTTTGCCATAGATGTACAGCAGTCTCTGGGCGTGGTGTGGCGCAAAACACACGAAAAACCCGATCACCACAGCCACTGCAACACAAGGAACGGCCGCTGTCACTCCAGACAATCATGCGAATAATGTCCTGCGTCATCTGTACCAGCAGTTGCGCACAGGGGGTGGACACGACCTCTTGGGCCCGTCGGTGCCTTGGATGATGATGCGAAGACTTTACAAATGTGTGGTGTGCGTGGTAGGGTGGTCAAACGACCATAATTGGCCTCGACGGCAGCGTTGTCGGAGTGGCGAATTCGAATCCACCTATCTCTAAGACTAACATCGGAAGATACACATCAGCGGGAGGACTCCGACAAGCACTGCTTTGGTGGTAAACTGCATTAAAAATTCAGCTACCAGTCTACCAGCTGATATACCACTGCTATATAGAATGGCTGAAAGATCGAAATCAGGATTTCTCTTGATGTGCAGTTGAAATGTTCGCTTCACACAAAAGACTGGATGCTTCACTTCATCGTGCACACCCGAGACATATCACATCAGTACAGCCCAACTGTCACCCGGGCCATGTCACGTTACCACAGTCCAACTGTCACCCGAGACATATCACGTCAGTACAGCCCAACTGTCACCCGAGCCATGTCACGTTACCACAGCCCAACTGTCACCCGAGCCATGTCACGTTACCATGACAACTTCACCCGAGCCATGTCACGTTACTACAGCCCATCTGTCACCAGAGCCATGTCACGTTACCACAGCCCAACTGTCACCCGAGCCATGTCACGTTACCACAGTCCAACTGTCACCCGAGCCATGTCACGTTACCACAGCCCAACTGTCACCCGAGCCATGTCACGTTACTACAGCCCTAACTGTCACCCGAGCCATGTCATGCTACTACAGCCCATCTGTCACCAGAGCCATGTCACGTTACCACAGCCCAACTGTCACCCGAGCCATGTCACGTTACCACAGTCCAACTGTCACCCGAGCCATGTCACGTTACCACAGCCCACTTCCCGAGCCATGTCACGTTACCACAGCCCAACTGTCACCCGAGCCATGTCACGTTACCACAGCCCAACTGTCACCCGAGACATATCACGTCAGTACAGCCCAACTGTCACCCGAGCCATGTCACGTTACGACAGCCCATCTGGATGCCTGATTGGCGTGAAGCTAGTGTCGATACCTTCTACCCTCTCCTCTCTATATTTTATCTCCCTCTATGTCTCTTCCTCCTTCCCTCTCTCTCTCTCTCTCTCTCTCTCTCTCTCTCTCTCTCTCTCTCTCCATATCTCTCATCTTTCCCTCTATATCTTTTCCTTTTTGTCTCTGTCTCTGTCTCTGTCTCTGTCTCTGTCTCTGTCTCTGTCTCTGTCTCTGTCCCTGTCTCTGCCTCTGCCTCTGTCTCTATCCCTGTCTCCCTGTCTCTGTCTCTGTCTCTGTCTCTGTCTCTGTCTCTGTCCCTGTCTCTGCCTCTGCCTCTGTCTCTGTCTCTATCTCTGTCTCCCTGTCTCTGTCTTAGTAGCACTGCATGTTCAACAAAGTCGATGCGCTCAAAAACCAAATATCCAACCTCTTTTCCACAGATGGAACTTTAGATACATTTTTGCAGTCCCAAGCTCCCCCCCCCACCCGAAGCTGGCGTGTGCCCTTCCAACCGATTCAGGTTCCCTCATTGCTGGATGCATTATCTGCATGCATTGATGTTAGAGATGTTCCGCCCATGTTATGGGTAATGGGCATGTCACCGGGAGTATTCGCCACTGTTATAGGTACGTCACGGGGAGTATTGGGCACTGTTGTCATGTCACTGGGAGTATTCGGCACTGTTATGGGTACGTCACTGGGAATATTCGCCACTGTTATGGGTACGTCACTGGGAGTATTCGGCACTGTTATGGGCATATCATTGCTGAGCTTTTATGATGGAATTGGCAACGATATTTTATGTTATTCAGAACGAAGTGTCGATGTAGAACGCAACAGTATTGGCAAAGTGGATATCCTCTGATAGCAGTAGCCATAGTTCAACCGCCATTCAGAGTATGGCGTTTAGCCCAGCAGTGTCCACCCTTGAGACGTGTTGCATCAACATATCTATGAAAAGGCAAAAGCGTTTATCACCCAAAACGGGTGAATTTTTCTCAGTCGTACGCACCTGAGAACACCTATGGTAAATTGAACATCATACAACAAGAGGTGCTGACAATTGTGGTGAAAATAATTACAAAATGAGAAATTTGGGATCAAAATAAGCAAATTGGCACCACATTGTTTGCATCAATAATGCTGTTTGACGTTTCATCATAAAACTAAAAATGGTGGATATATGAAAAGCTAAGCTGATCTTCAAGATCCAGGAACGACTCAATGTTAGACAAAAATGTAGATACTTATTGTGACGTTTCAGCCGTAGGCAATCGTCAAACAATCATTGTTTGACAATGGCACATGGCCGAAACGTCACAATAAATATTTACATTTTGTCCAACATTGAGTCGTCCCTGGATCTTGGAGATCAACATAGCTTTTAATATATGAACAAAGATTGACCAGGAAATACGGGCATTTCTGAACTACGTATATAACACTAAAAATACCAGTATAAAAGGCACCACCAAAATGATAATGCAATTGGGAGAACATTTAAAAGAAGATTATTCTGGAGAAGCGTGTGTTGATTCAGTAGTTATTCACGTGCTTCAGTGGCCTCCGAAACGAAGGAAGATTATTCTGGAGAAGCGTGGGTTGATTCAGTAGTTATTCACGTGGTTCAGTGGCCTCCGATACGGTGCCACGGTACGGCTTAGTTCAAATACATGTGGTGCACCCGCAGGTCAGTCGATGACGATGTGAATGTTCATGTATGGTTGTGCATGTGCATGTGTTGGCGCCGCGGCGACCGCGTGTGATTCTCGGACCGGGGACATTGGCCAGGCTGCGGACATTTGAGCCGCCGTCGTGACCGGCGCACTGTCAGTGGCGTCGCCTGGCGCCGCGGCAGTACGATGAGTGATGGATCCTGTCGCGGCCACCATCCGGCACATTACCGGACTGCCATCCGGCCGTGCGCTGCTGTGGCACCGCCACTAGCACCACTGCCGACAGTGTGGCCAGCACCACCGCCGGTACCGTCATCAGCACCACTGCCGACAGTGTGGCCAGCACCACCGCCGGCACCGTCACCAGCACCACCGTCGGCACCGTCACCAACACCACTGCCGACAGTGTGGCCAGCACCACCGCCGGCACCGTCACCAACACCACTGCTGACAGTGTGGCCAGCACCACCGCCGGTACCGTCATCAGCACCACTGCCGACAGTGTGGCCAGCACCACCGCCGGTACCGTCATCAGCACCACTGCCGACAGTGTGGCCAGCACCACCGCCGGCACCGTCATCAGCACCACCGCCGGTACCATTACCAGCACCACCGCCGGCACCGTCACCAACACCACTGCCGACAGTGTGGCCAGCACCACCGCCGGTACCGTCATCAGCACCACTGCCGACAGTGTGGCCAGCACCACCGCCGGTACCGTCATCAGCACCACTGCCGACAGTGTGGCCAGCACCACCGCCGGCACCGTCATCAGCACCACCGCCGGTAACATTACCAGCACCACCGCCGGCACCGTCACCAACACCACCGCCGGCACCGTCACCAACACCACTGCCGACAGTGTGGCCAGCACCACCGCCGGTACCGTCATCAGCACCACTGCCGACAGTGTGGCCAGCACCACCGCCGGCACCGTCATCAGCACCACCGCCGGTAACATTACCAGCACCACCGCCGGCACCGTCACCAACACCACCGCCGGCACCGTCACCAGCACCACTGTCGACACCGTCACCAGCACCACCGCCGGCACCGTCATCAGCACCACCGCCGGTAACATTACCAGCACCACCGCCGGCACCGTCACCAACACCACCGCCGGCACCGTCACCAACACCACTGCCGACAGTGTGGCCAGCACCACCGCCGGTACCGTCATCAGCACCACTGCCAACAGTGTGGCCAGCACCACCGCCGGCACCGTCATCAGCACCACCGCCGGTAACATTACCAGCACCACCGCCGGCACCGTCACCAACACCACCGCCGGCACCGTCACCAGCACCACTGTCGACACCGTCACCAGCACCACCGCCGGCACCGTCACCAACACCACTGCCGACAGTATGGCCAGCACCACCGCCGGCACCGTCACCAACACCACCGCCGGCACCGTCACCAACACCACTGCCGACAGTGTGGCCAGCACCACCGCCGGCACCGTCACCAGCACCACTGCTGACAGTGTGGCCAGCACCACCGCCGGCACCGTCACCAGCACCACTGCTGACAGTATGGCCAGCACTACCGCCGGTACCGTCATCAGCACCACCGCCGGTAACATTACCAGCACCACCGCCGGCACCGTCACCAACACCACTGCCGACAGTGTGGCCAGCACCACCGCCGGCACCGTCACCAGCACCACTGCTGACAGTGTGGCCAGCACCACCGCCGGCACCGTCACCAGCACCACTGCTGACAGTATGGCCAGCACTACCGCCGGTACCGTCACCAGCACCACCGCTGACTGTGTGGCCAGCACCATCGCGCGAACCGTCACCAGCACCACTGTCGGCACCGTCACCAGCACCACTGTTGGCACTGTCACCAGCACCACTGTCGGCACCGTCACCAGCACCACTGCCGGCACTGTCACCAGCACCACTGTCGGCACCGTCATCAGTACCACCGCCGGTACCATTACCAGCACCACCGCCGGTACCGTCATCAGCTGTACCAAATACAGCTACCGGTGCCGTCACCAGCACCACTGTCGACATCGTCACCAGCACCACCGCTGACAGTGTGGCCAGCACCACCGCCGGTACTGTCATAAGTACCACTGTCGGCACCATCACCAGCAGCACTGTCGACACCGTCATCAGCACCACTGTCGACACCGTCACCAGCACCACTGCCGGCAGCGTCACCAGCACCACTGTCGACACCGTCACCAGCACCACTGCCGGCAGCATCATCAGCACCACTGTCGACACCGTCACGAGCACCACCGCCGGCACCGTCACCAGCACCGCTGCCGACACCGTCATCAGCACCACCGCCGGTACCGTCACCAGCACAACTGTCGACACCGTCACCAGCACCACTGTCGACACCGTCACCAGCACCACTGCCGGCACCGTCACCAGCACCACTGCCGGCAGCGTCACCAGCACCACTGTCGACACCGTCACCAGCACCACTGCCGGCAGCGTAACCTGCGCCGGCAGGTGGTGCCGCCGGCCACGAACGCTGCACTCCGTGTCGTCGCCGCGGCGCGGTGCCCGCTGTCGGGGTGTGCTCGCGACTGTGTGCTGGTGATGAGCATGGATCCGTGCCAAGAATGTCGGCTGATCGGCTGTCTTTAATATCACGAGGCTCTCGCGCCGAGACAGAATGCCAGTCGTGTTGGTGTATTGGTCATCATTCTGGTCCGCTGAAATCCCACCCGGTTGCAGGTGCCTGCCTCACAGTTGACAGAAGATCAATAGCAGTCTCAGAGATTGCTCTGGTCTGTGACGTTGACTGGTTCATCTGTCCAATACAGGAGATCCGTTGTGAAGCCAATCGATCCATCGTTGAAGGAAATGGCCATTAGATGAACACCAGTCATGACTGAGCATCGCCGAGTAATTGCGTCAGCGCTTCATAGCCAAGAACTGCGCCACCGGAAATACAACTGGGGAGATATGACGTTGAGATTCATGATTTGCATGCTACGCCAATGTTCTGAATGAAAAAGCTATAAAAAAACAAATTGGAGGATATTCACCATCAATGATGTGGATACCCATGTCAGAATGCACTTAAAGGGAACACATGATTACGCTTCACAAATTGTCCACCCCCCAAGAAAAATTCCCTTTTTCCGGTACTGTGCTTTGGATTAGCCACTCAAGCAACCATTATGTGATACTTCCAACAATAGGGTTGCTTATTGTCAAGAATTGTGTGCACCGGTGTCAAAACTCAACCGCACTCGGAGTTGAAATTGGACGGCTCTGTTTCGTGACTGATTTTGGTGGCGAGTCAGGAGCGCCTTTGATTTTTGGGCTTATCCGCCTTTGATAATCCTTTGAGCATCGCCTAAGCTTTTGTCCTTGCTTTTTTAACCCCACTATCTATATCGATATTGCCATCCCCTCTGCTTCCCTGACGTTGGTGGTGGTGACTGACCCTTACGTTGGTGGTGGTGACTGACCCTTACGTTAGTAGTGGTGACTGACCTTGACGTTGGTAGTGGTGACTGACCCTGACGTTGGTAGTGGTGACTGACCCTGACGCGACGGATCGATGTCATCTGGCACGTGTATCAGCATAATGTGGTGAAAACAGGACATCAAATACAAGATTAGTACGTACAAGAAACACAACGTTCAGATATTTCGCGGGATTCTGGGGTAAAATTGGTCCCATTTGACGGATCTTTGGCACTATTCTCTTCTTTATTTAAATTGCTTAGCCAGGACGACCAGCTGTTCTTCTATCTTTTCCTTTTCTACGTGAACATCTGATGGAGGTGGTGTAGTCGAGATGTCGGAGGTGGTACATTCAAGATGGTGGATGTGGTGTAATCAAGATGGTTGAGGTAGTAAATTCATTGCCAACGTCGATGGTGATATCACCAGTCGTGAAGCTAAGTGATCAAATTTTGGATGACTGCCTGTGGATCGGCCACCTCAGCATTCAGATCGGTTTGTCAGTGAGCGTTGAGCTGCGCGCTGCTGTGGACACAGTAGACGCACATTTGTAGTGCATGTCATGAAGCTCATAAATAAAAAAACACAAATAAAAATTTATATTAGAATGGTGTTCCTTGATCGCAAGATCGTGGGTTCGAATTCCACAACCGGTGGGATTGCAACCGGAGTCCACCCGCGACCAATTGGTGTGAAAGGTTGGCGACGCCACGTAGCACGGCGGGCCAATGTGTCGTAAAACAACCCAAGGTGCTTCTTCTTCCAGCCAGCTCGAAACAATCTTGCAATTTCGAGTCAGCCCACTCAAATTAGCCCCCGGCGACACACGGGTGACGTCTGCACTGCGTCACTGCATCACTGCGCCACTGTGTTTCTGCGTCCGCCGGGCGCGGCTCTCTGTCATGCGTGTCACGGTCGGGAGCCGGACCGGAGACTGTCCCCAGTCTGGCCGGTCGGGAGCCGGACCGGAGACTGTCCCCAGTCTGGTTGGTCGGGAGCTGGACCGGAGACTGTCCCCAGTCTGGTCGGTCGGGAGCCGGACCGGAGACTGTCCCCAGTCTGGTCGGTCGGAGACTGTCGCGTTGGGACGGACCGAGACTGTCCCCAGTCTGGCCGGTCGGGCCGGACCGGAGATGTCCCCAGTCTGGTCGGTCGGGACCGGACCGGAGACTGTCCCCAGTCTGGTCGGTCGGGAGCCGGACCGGAGACTGTCCCCAGTCTGGTCGGTCGGGAGCCGGACCGGAGACTGTCCCCAGTCTGGTCGGTCGGGAGCCGGACCGGAGACTGTCCCCAGTCTGGTCGGTCGGGAGCCGGACCGGAGACTGTCCCCAGTCTGGCCGGTCAGGCCCCGGACCGGAGACTGTCCCCAGTCTGGACGGTCGGGAGCCGGACCGGAGACTGTCCCCAGTCTGGTCGGTCGGGAGCCGGACCGGAGACTGTCCCCAGTCTGGTCGGTCGGGAGCCGGATCGGAGACTGTCCCCAGTCTGGTCGGTCGGGACCCGGATCGGAGACTGTCCCCAGTCTGGTCGGTCGGCGGGAGTTTCCCCATCTGGTCGGTGAGCCGGATCGGAGACTGTCCCCAGTCTGGTCGGTCGGGACCCGGATCGGAGACTGTCCCCAGTCTGGTCGGTCGGGACCCGGACCGGAGACTATCCCCAGTCTGGTTGGTCGGGACCCGGACCGGAGACTGTCCCCAGTCTGGCTGGACAGCCGTCACCAATAGGCGCCACCAGCGCAGTCACTGGAACGTGTGGCTTCACTGCGACACACGTGCGGTCACTGCGACACACGTGCGACATTGTTGTCACTGCGACAATGTGGACAATGTGGATAATGTAGTCAGGGTGCTACCGCACTCTGACTCAGGTGTAGATGGTACGCTACACTGAACTTGCACCCGTGCTACTACATCCTGACCCCTGTGAAGATGGCACGCTACAGCGAACCTGCGCTGGATCACTGTCCACATCCTGACCACGGTTAGCTGGCACCCGAAAATGGTTAGATATCGGTAACGTGTTATAACCTGACTGATTTGAACTAGCCTAACTGACTTGGCACGCCGGCCGAAAGCTAAATCGACCTATACTAATGCATTTTTTATGTCTTTATAGGAAATGATGCAATTAGAGGTCATAAATTCAAAATTAAAATTAACCACAGCAGAACAAGGTTAAGGCAGACTTTCTTCACCAACAGGGTAGTAGAACACTGGAGCCAGCTGCCAGAAAACATTGTCAGTAGCAGCACATTTAACATCATTAAAAACAGCATAGACAATCATTATAAGAATAGAGGGCTTGCTTTTCAGTATTACAGGGAGGGCTGATTGACAGATTTGGTGGGCAACTGGTTCAGTGTACAGAGTGCAACCAAGAAGGGCCCGCGCGGCTCATAGTTGCACTAATCTTTTATGTCTTTTATGTCTTTATGCAAGTCCGAGATCCATCAGTTGCATTATATGGGGCCGATGAGGGAGGGGGCGCAGGTATTTGCTGTGATACTTGAAAAACATTCAAGATCACTATGAGTGCAATAATCCACCATTTTACGAAAGAACAAACTCGTCTTGTGCCATCGTAAATTGGCAAAACCTGAATGAACTTAGCATCGATGGTGGCTCATTCAGAAGATCGCAATATCAACACAAGACGGCGTGAGCGGCATTGAACGAGCGAGGACAACAGGCCTCCCGAGCTGCAGGCACAAAACCGGACATCTTACCGTTGTCGGCAGGTCGAGGTCACTATAGGTAGCGTGACTGGGCGCGCATACAGCGCCGTCTTTGTCGTCATCACCAAGGTCGAGGTTATTATAGGTGGCGAGGCGTGGCGCGCCCGCAGCGCAGCCTATATCGTCATCATCAAGGTCGTGGTCACTATAGGTGGCGTGACTGGGCGCGCACACAGCGCAGCTTATATCGTCATCATCAAGGTCGAGGTTATTATAGGTGGCGAGGCGTGGCGCGCCCGCAGCGCAGCCTGTATCGTCATCATCAACGTCGTGGTCACTATAGGTGGCGTGACGCAACGCGCACGCAGCGCCACCTATGTCGTCATCAGCATCAGACTACAAAGTGCTGCCACAAAGAAACTTATTATTTCAAGCAGAGAAGAAAAGGTGGGGTTTTAGATGAAGAATTGTGATGTGCTTGATGTTATAAACAGTTAAAAATCGTACATAGCTCTCCGCGAGTAGGCAAGAGGACATGAAGCCATGCAATAGGCACAAAAAAAGTAAAATAATTGCGGTTTCCACATCGCGGCGTCCAGCCGGCCACGCCCAGCCGACCACGCCCAGCCAGCCACGCCCAGCCAGCCACGCCCAGCCGGCCACGCCCAGCCGACCACGCCCAGCCGAGCACACCCAGCCAGCCACGCCCAACCGGCCATGTCCAGACGGCCAAGCCAGCCATCCCACGCAAAATGTTCCGGCGGTGGGACCAGCGGCGCGAGATCTAATCCCACGCCACACCGCAACGCAGAGCCAACTCAAATGTAAAGCCCTGTCAAACGCAGAAAGCCGTTTGTTTACGAATATCGATCGTCATTGGCATTTGACTTCTAGTGCTCTCATAAATAGCTGAAAGGTAGCAAACCGTGGATCTATTTAGCCTTTTGAATATGTATTTGATGGCCAATGAATACACTAAGATAGCAGTGTAAGACAAATTAACTTCATTAAATAGCTAAGGTTGTGAATCAAGCATAATCTTAGCATTGCCGAAGTAGCTATTGGAACCGGTCGCGTATGGTACGCCGGTCGCGGCACGTGCCGAGCTCCAGTTGGGACGTTTTCACTTGGAAGGCCTGCATGAAGCCCCCAACGATTGAGCGCCGGCTGTGAAGCATCGGTTCGAAGTCTAGCAAAATAGCTATGAAGCGCACTGCCGTCGACCGAATTGTGCACAACGTCAGCGGCTACCAGCAGCGCATCGTGTCGTAGCCGGAGACCTGAATGCTTCTCCAGTTCCGAGGTATCTCGGCACCGGGATGTGCCTGTGCATTCATTAGCAGCAGGCAACACAAACATAAACAACTCGGGAGTTCCCGAGCAAGTTGTGGCCTTCGGTGTCATACCAAGCTAGTGGTCGGACATAATTTGGAGCCAGTTTCTCATTAGAATATTGTCGGCGCTATTTCACGCCTGAAAGCGGTGGCTTGTTTCTAACATTGTTATGTGGGCCATCACTAACTGACAGATTACCGGAAAAGATCTCGCCATCGAGTCTTCCAAACTGGATGTACATGGTCCGGCAGCGCCCCCTAGTTCGTCCTTCGTGAGCTCGGCAGCGAATGGCAGCTGCCGCAACCGCTGACCACGACACACTCTGACTACGAAACCCCCTGACCACCACAATCTCTGACCACTGCGGCCTCTGGTCACCGCAACCTCTGATCATCGCAGCTTCAGACCACCACAACCGTCAGACTATTACGGCCTCTATGGACTACAGCCTGTGATCACGACAGTCCCCGACCACCACAGCTTCTGACCACGACAACCTCTGATCCTGGCAGCGACTGACCGACGTGGCCTCTGGCCCTACTGCCGCAGCGGTCTGACCGTACGGTGACCGCTGTGGCCTCTAACCGTACGGTGACCGCTGCGGCCTGTGACCGTACGGTGACCGCTGCGGCCTGTGACCGTACGGTGACCACTGTGGCCTGTGACCGTACGGTGACCGCTGTGGCCTCTAACCGTACGGTGACCGCTGTGGCCTCTGACCGTACGGTGACCGCTGCGGCCTGTGACCGTACGGTGACCGTTGTGGCCTCTGACCGTACGGTGACCGCTGCGGCCTGTGACCGTACGGTGACCGTTGTGGCCTCTGACCGTACGGTGACCGCTGCGGCCTGTGACCGTACGGTGCCCGCTGTGGCCTCTGACCGTACGGTGACCGCTGTGGCCTGTGACCGTACGGTGACCGCTGTGGCCTGTGACCGTACGGTGACCGCTGTGGCCTCTGACCGTACGGTGACCGCTGTGGCCTCTGACCGTACGGTGACCGCTGTGGCCTGTGACCGTACGGTGACCGCTGTGGCCTGTGACCGTACGGTGACCGCTGCGGCCTGTGACCGTACGGTGACCACTGTGGCCTCTAACCGTACGGTGACCGCTGTGGCCTGTGACCGTACGGTGACCGCTGTGGCCTGTGACCGTACGGTGACCGCTGTGGCCTGTGACCGTACGGTGACCGCTGTGGCCTCTGACCGTACGGTGACCGCTGTGGTCTGTGACCGTACGGTGACCACTGTGGCCTGTGACCGTACGGTGACCGCTGTGGCCTGTGACCGTACGGTGACCGCTGCGGCCTGTGACCGTACGGTGCCCGCTGCGGCCTGTGACCGTACGGTGACCACTGCGGCCTGTGACCGTACGGTGACCGCTGTGGCCTGTGACCGTACGGTGACCGCTGCGGCCTGTGACCGTACGGTGACCGCTGCGGCCTGTGACCGTACGGTGACCACTGTGGCCTGTGACCGTACGGTGACCGCTGCAGACTGTGACCGTACGGTGACCGCTGCGGCCTGTGGCCGTACGGTGCCCGCGCCTTTGTCGCTGGTCCGCTGCCCAGCCGGGCCAAGTCGCTCTCAATTATATGTCAATCAGCGGCTGCGTCCCGGGGGAGCGCAGTCCCCCCCCCGGCCTGCCGACACCACTATCGCTGCGTGTGGCGCCGCGGCGCCGCTGCCTGCTGCTCGTGCCGAACGGGCCCGTCGCGCAGCAGATCAGATCACAGATCGTCTGGCGGCAGACGCCGGCCGGTCCTCCACCCCGCGAGCTCGAGAACCGCAAACGTCACGGGAAAAGTCGAACTACAATTGGATGGATGTGAACATGATTTGAAGAATGCATGGACACGTTGTGTTACATGGTGAAAATTAAAATAACTACCCCCATTGGTGCTGTGTTGCAAAATAACATTACGGATGCAATTAATCTTCGAGTTTGGCGAGGCGGTTTTATCCCGCGGATACATGGTAATATTTATATATTTGTTCTTTACAATTATATTTCAGGCTTTGCTCTTTTAATTTTGAGATGTTAAATTTTTTGTGCATTTAAGTGCGGCTGCAAGGAGCATGATGCTATACAACAGTAACAATTAATATGACCTTGACTTTGTAAAGATATTTCCAAAAATATTATATTTTGAAAAGATCCAGCTGTCGTGCACGGCACTTCGTCCGCATCATTCGGATAAAGTGCCATGCACGACAACTTAAACTTTCCAAAATATCGTATGTTTGTAAATATCTTTAATATTTTAAGGACAAGGTCATATTAAATGTAACTGTGATATATGATTGATGTGTTTGATAGCCTTCATGACAGTTTGGGTTTGATGATTTGACGACCTTGATCATATTGCGCACATATGTATGTGACGTGACACTTCACATTCTTTGATTAAATGCTAACAAATGCGTGAATACATTTAATTGTTCGAGACTGCGACGCAAATCGCAATGCTTGGCGGGGTAGCGGAGTTTCAAGATGGCCGTCTTTTTGGCCTCTGCAAATTGTAGTGGCGCTTTATTTTAACGATACCTGGATTTTAACTTCCTAGCAGCATCCCAGCGACGGACGTGTAAAATGCAAACCTGGGCTTTAGCCAAGAGGTAAGGTGGGGTTCCTGGCCTTGGGGATCTCAAGAGGCCTGGTATGTTCCCTCTTTTGGCACTAATCCCATTCTAGGATTAGTTTGTTAACTCTCTATTCGAGCACAGCGGCCACATTTAAATCACAAAAAAACGCAAGAGATGCTTTTATCGTCAGTTTATTATCATCTATCTTTACTTACTTGATTGGGTACGACGGGTTGAACTTGCTGGACTTTTGTTATGCGAAGTTACCACCAAGAATTTCTCAGTTTAACATGAGTCCTCAGGAAATGCATGGAATTAATGTGCAAAAAACTGGATCCGGCAACAGCAATACTTTTGGGAGATCGTCAGCTATTTAATGGGTGGTACTGACTGGGCCCCGGTAGCTTGGTGAGAGTATTCCCTGATATGTCATCTGACCCCTGACACCTGATAGTTTGTGAGGGCATCACTTCACAGTGTGTCACGAAGCAAACGAAAAATGATGCTGCCTTTTACCGCAGCACGTGTCAATGCACCAGTGCAGTCATATGCAGCTTATTTGAGAAAATGGAACGAAAAAAGAAAACATGTTCCGAAGATGTCGTGAATCCTGATCTTGGGTCTCGACCCTTCAGAAAACATCGGGATATACACAATGTTAGTATTGTGCCTAAAGTTTATGCCATGAGCGCCAGGATAATCCGTTGGCTCCGAGGAAGCACTACGTTTTCAGATGAAGGCATCTTCGATTCACCCAAGGTCAGTGACCTGGAATGACATTGGTCCAAAACGTCCATAGGTGATACAAAATTGATGATAGAATGGCACCAATGCTTCGACCCGCTGCGCCGTTGTACTTGCCAGCTACTTACGACTAAATGAGGAGGACTGGTGTTCCGACCCTCCCTGGCAAAGTGATTGGTAAGAGCAATGCATGCCATATTAGGTATATGAGCATCACGATTTTAGGTAGACAAGGAACACATTGACACGTGCAACGCAAAAATTTCGTGTATGGTATGCACCAGACGGAGGATCAAGATTTCGGAACGTAGGAACACTGGCAACACCATGCTTTGAGCGCGTTAAGGGTACGCTATCCTTCTAGGTGAGATCAGCAAGGTTTCCAACCAGGTCGTTTCGGGACAATATGAAAATTCGACCATCCTGGGCAGCTTTCACTCACTTGTGCGTGCAGTGACTCAAATCACAGCCATACGAAAGGCCGTCTGTCCCTAGCCTGATGTGTATTACACTACAAACGCCAGAATGTTAGCTCACGATTTCCGACGCTGCTCGGATTTTACCAAAACTATTGAAATTGAAGGCAAATATCTCCAGAAGTTGTGTGCCGATCTACATAGATAGTGAATGTACGAATGCGTCATTCAATATTACGAGAGTTTGAGCTGCCCCTTCTCTGAATTTGTCATCCATCAGACATAACTTTCCGTGGTGAAATTCACCCAACTCATTTCTGTGTAACCTGACATTATTCACTGTGTTACCAAGAAGGCTGACATTTTCATCGTGGTTGGAGATAATCAACGGTCGGTAGCCGAAATGGTTCCATGCACTCCCACTACCCCTTCGACGGTGGTTTCAGCGACGTTTATACTGCGTTTTAAGATGCAATAATGCTCGTTAAGCCGCTTAAGTTGATCAACAGCCCAGTCATTATTCCAGAATCCCTCCCAGAAGCTCTGTATATAGCGCACAATATAACACAAGAAAACTCATCGTTTTGAGCTCAGTCCACTTACACCACTGGTATGAATCCTTTATGATACCATGAATGGAAATACCGTATTCCTGACACGAGGAAGTTATAGGCTGTTCAAGGTCCGAGGTTCGTGCAGCTTGGATTAAGATATGGGTTCAGGTATTCGGTAGTCACCGTACGTCGTGAGGTGTTTGATCTCGGTAGGCCATTGGTGCGTGCGGTGTTCATATTAACCGTCACAGTCGGTGTCGCTATGCTGTTTGAGTGGGCCTGAAAGGATGTTGCGTTGTGTTACACTAGTGGGAATTCCAGTGCGCTTTGCGGAACTCGAATTTCAAAAGCACCTGGCTTCAACAGCATGAAGTGGTGGAGAAGTAATGGCATTCAATTATCAGGTAGGCCATCCATACTCCCGAAGTTGAACAGTGACAGATACACCGAGGAAATTCCGAGACCACGCCGCGTACATCAAGAGCTGTTGGATTTAGACATAGGTGACCAAGTGGAGGTACGTTGGCGTTGACAAAGCATGCTCAAAGGAGGACAATACGTGACAATACTTGGAGTCGCAAGACGTTCTCAAACCTCTGTCGAAGAACGACTTCCGCAGGTGCCTCCGGTGGTGGAGGAGCCGCGTGGGCCGGTGTATGGATGCGGGAGGAGAGTACTTTGAGGGCTGTTGAGTGTGTTTTTCTGTGCCGTCTGAATAAATTGTTCTTTCAGCGTTTTCTCATTGCTTTTTGAACAAACCTCTTATTATCCGCAGAGGGCCGAGTTCACGTCAATCGCACGATGAGTGTGTTCAGACCGTCTTAAGCAGGAGCAGGATATCTACCATGCGTTCTTGCTGCAGGCAGTGCCTGTGGCGCACTCGGAGAATTGAACGGAGGAGCAAACCATTTCTACAGTCATAGTGTGTAGCGAAGGAAAGGAAGTGGGAAATGCCAGATGCGAAAATTACAAAACTTCACCAAGGTCAGGAAAGAACACAACATTTTTTCCATATATCCAGACGGAGGATATGCAAATCGTAATCGTGACATGGTATACCCTCTGTATGCTAGGAGACGGTCTTGAGCCCCAAATCACTTTGATCGACCGGGCTTGCCACTACAATGCGAGACATATCCTGACATAGGGTCCAGCTCTTCACCATCACCGCTGGATCCTACTCACCCTGGGGATGGCGAAGAGACTTGTTTTGCCTCTCCTTCCGCTTATTGATCAATAGTCTCACTCGTTATAATACATCGATGTATTATACGTAATGAACACCGATATTTCACATCGCAAGTCACCAATAGTGAGATATATATATATATATATATATATATATATATATATATATATGCAACACAACAAAATATATATATATATATATATATATATATATATATATATATATATATATATATATATATATATATATATATATAGTATATATACGATCATTGGATTCATCTCCACAACTGACTCCAGTCGTCCTGTCACCAGCCACGCCGACCTCAGTTGTTGCCGCGCGATGGACTCGGCCACACCTCCACGACCATTCCCCAGCTGGGCAGCACTGCAGCTCGCCATTAAGCAGGGGACTTTGGCGGTTAATGCAAACGACGCCCGGCCAATACGGCTGACTGGCGCCACAAACCGACGCTAAACTGTCCTGTTTTATCTGCGGCGAGGAAATCACATCAGCCATCTGGGTGAAATTGGTGCTTCAGTTCAGGGTGCTTCAAATAAACCACCGAGAATCTTAGGAATGCCGAAGCTGATAACCTAGGGGATCGCCTGTGCACAGGGAAGTGGATGGACATTTCAAGGAGATAGGAAGCTCCATCCGACGAGCTTGGCCAATGTGGACGTATTCTATTCTGTGTCGCTGTTTTAGACATTCTGAAGTGGAGGATGTATGCAATTAGTCCGAACACCTAAGCACATTCTGTGATGTTCAAAAGTTCATTCTTTACCATGGTGCCAATGTGGAACACTGTCCCTGAAAATAAGGTGCAGAAGTGGAAGGTGGAAGTAGTGTTACAATGACCAATTCATAATAGTATATTCCCGTGAGGACAATGGTTATTAGCATTGTTACGAGATGCTAGGTCGTGACTGCTTAGCCAGTGTCTTGGGGTGCGGCGCGCAACTCACTCATTCGGCACTGTTATGGGTACGTCACGGAGAGTATTCGGCACTGCTGTCATGTCACCGGGAGTATTCGGCACTGCTATGGATGCGTCACGGGGAGTATTCGGCTCTGTTGTCATGCCACCGGGAGTATTCGGCACTGTTATGGGCATATCATTGCTGAACTTTTATGATGGAATTGGCAACGATATTTTATGTTATTCAGAACGAAGTGTCGATGTAGGACGCAACTGTATTGGGAAAGTGGCTATCTTCTGATAGCAGTGGCCATAGTTCGACCTTCATTCAGAGTATGGCGTTTAGCCCAGCAGTGTCCACCCTTGAAACGTGTTGCATCAACATACCTATGAAAAGGCAAAAATGTTTATCACCCAAAACGGGTGAATTTTTCTCAGTCGTACGCACCTGAGAACACCTATGGTAAATTGAACATCATACAACAAAAGGTGCTGACAAATGTGGTGAAAATAATTACAAAATGAGAAATTTTGGATCAAAATAAGCAAATTGGCACCACATTGTTTGCATCAATAATGCTGATTGACGTTTCATCATAAAACTAAAAAATGGTGGATATACGAAAAGCTAAGCTGATCTTCAAGATCAAGGAACGACTCAATGATATAAAAAATTATAGATACTTAGTGTGACGTTTCGGCCGTAGGCAATCGTCAAAGAATCATTATTTGACAATGGCATATGGCCGAAACGTCACAATAAATATTTACATTCTTTCTAACATTTAGTCGTTCCTGGATCTTGAAGATGAACATAGCTTTTCCACAACGATTGACCTGGAAATACGGACATTTCTGAACTACGTACATAACACTAAAAATACCAGTATAAAAGGCACCACCAAAATGATAATGCAATTGGGAGAACATTTAAAAGAAGATTATTCTGGAGAAGCGTGGGTTGATTCAGTAGTTATTCACGTGGTTCAGTGGCCTCCGACACGGTGCCACGGTACGGCTTAGTTCAAATACATGTGGTGCGCCTGCAGGTCAGCCGATGACGATGTGAATGTTCATGTATGGTTGTGCATGTGCATGTGCATGTGCATGCTGCATGCGCATGTTGCATGTATTCCCGGACCGGGGACAGTGGCCAGGCTGCGGACATTTGAGCCGCCGTCGTGACCGGCGCACTGTCCGTGGTGTCGCCTGGCGCCGCGGCAGTACGATGAGTGATGGATCCTGTCGCGGCCACCATCCGGCACATTACCGGACTGCCATCCGGCCGTGCGCTGCTGTGGCGCCGCCACTAGCACCACTGCCGACAGTGTGGCCAGCACCACCGCCGGCACCGTCACCAACACCAGCGCCGGCACCGTCACCAACACCACTGCCGACAGTGTGGCCAGCACCACCGCCGGCACCGTCACCAACACCACTGCCGACAGTGTGGCCAGCACCACCGCCGGCACCGTCATCAGCACCACCGCCGGTACCATTACCAGCACCACCGCCGGCACCGTCACCAGCACCACTGCTGACAGTGTGGCCAGCACCACCGCCGGCACCGTCACCAACACCACTGCCGGTACCGTCACCAACACCACTCCCGACATTGTGGCCAGCACCACCGCCGGCACCGTCATCAGCACCACTGCCGACAGTGTGGCCAGCACCACCGCCGGCACCGTCACCAGCACCACCGCCGGCACCGTCACCAACACCACTGCCGACAGTGTGGCCAGCACCACCGCCGGCACCGTCACCAGCACCATTGCCGACAGTGTGGCCAGCACCACTGCTGACAGTGTGGCCAGCACCACTGCCGACAGTTTGGCCAGCACCACCGCCGGTACTGTCACCAGCACCATTGCCGACAGTGTGGCCAGCACCACTGCTGACAGTGTGGCCAGCACCACTGCCGACAGTTTGGCCAGCACGACCGCCGGCACCGTCACCAGCACCACTGCCGACAGTGTGGCCAGCACCACTGCCGACAGTGTGGCCAGCACGACCGCCGGCACCGTCGCCAGCTGTACCAAATACAGCTACCGGTACCGTCACCAGCACCACTGTCGACACCGTCACCAGCACCACTGCCGGCACCATCATCAGCACCACCGCCGGTACCATTACCAGCACCACCGCCTGTACCGTCATCAGCACCACCGCCGGTACCATTACCAGCACCACCGCCGGCACCGTCATCAGCTGTACCAAATACAGCTACCGGTACCGTCACCACCACCACTGTCGGCACCATCACCAGCACCACTGTCGACACCGTCATCAGCACCACTGTCGACACCGTCACCAGCACCACTGTCGGCACCATCACCAGCACCACTGTCGACACCGTCATCAGCACCACTGTCGACACCGTCACCAGCACCACTGTCGGCACCGTCACCAGCACCACTGCCGGCAGCGTAACCTGCGCCGGCAGGTGGTGCCGCCGGCCACGAACACTGCACTCCGTGTCGTCGCCGCGGCGCGGTGCCCGCTGTCGGGGTGTGCTCGCGACTGTGTGCTGGTGATGAGCATGGATCCGTGCCAAGAATGTCGGCTGATCGGCTGTCTTTAATATCACGGGGCACTCGCGCCGAAACAGAATGCCAGTCGTGTTGGTGGATTGGTCATCATTCTGGTCCGCTGAAATCCCATCCAGTTGCAGGTGCCTGCCTCACAGTTGACAGAAGATCAATAGCAGTCTCAGGGATTGCTCTGGTCTGTGACGTTGACTGGTTCATCTGTCCAATACAGGAGATCCGTTGTGAAGCCAATCGATCCATCGTTGAAGGAAATGGCCATTAGATGAACACCAGTCATGACTGAGCATCGCCGAGTAATTGCGTCAGCGCTTCATAGCCAAGAACTGCGCCACCGGAAATACAGCTGGGGAGATATGACTGACTAAGATAGGTCCTGACTAAGCCCAATACAGCTGGGGAGATAGGTCCTGACTAAGCCCAACATCGGCTAGGGATGACTAATCATCTCGTTGGCTTATTACAATAATACCAATAATGCCGCTAGCGAACTGGACATGTCAGGCCTTTCAAGTATACAGTGTATGTACGGTATGTGAAGGGCTACCAAGCTCCGGTCTTCTCCGGCTCTGTCATAGTGACGTCACTTAGTATTACGAGGCTCCTGGGCATTTCAGCTGACGCCATTATGATGCCAATATTACCTCCTTAGATTCCATCTCCTTAGATTTGGGCATGCTCGGAAAAGCTTCCCGGTACATTGAATCACGTGGCAGTATTAAGGTCAAGTGGTCTGCGACATCGCTCAGTGTGTGTCTCAAGGAGGCTCGACAAACTGAACCACAGGTGCTCGTTGATAATTGGCGTATCTGCTTGAAAGGTTACTGTGATAAACGTTTTCACCAGCCAGGGCTGAAACTTTGGGTGGGGGAGAAATTAAATGCTACCCCAGTATTCCCAGTCAACTCCATAATTACATGTCAAACACAGGAACGTCTGCTCGCGGTGGTCAACAGGTCCTGCAAAGGTTGGATAGTTGCATCCTTGCCCATGAGTGCACATGCCAGGGTGAGCCATCTATTGTAAGTACCATCCTCTTTTCATCATCAAAAGAGGAAATTTAGAAGAGGAAAGAAGTTGATCAGCAGTGTAGCTTGTGCTATGTGAAATATTAATTATTGAGTCCATCTGCAATCTCTCATTTTGAAACATAGTTGCGATTCTCGTTTATAATTATCAAGTGCATCCTTCTCCCAGGAACCAGGTTCACTTTCATTACGTTAACAAAAAATCAGCAGAACAGCCACCACTCTCACTAAGCGTTTCTGGCCGGCTGCCAAAACGATGAAATGTACAAGGAGCTACCACTCGTTCAGGCCGGAAAACCCGACGAGTGTAGCTGTCTACAACATCGCGGGTAGCTCATCATACAAAACGGTGAACACTTTCCCAATTAGAAAATAAACGTGAGAGCAAATATACTATTTGGTATATGGCAGAGACTATATGGTATTAATCCATCAAGCTAAAATGAGTCAAGCACGCATAATTGTTCAACGTTTCAGTGCGCAGAACTGAATTCAGACCTTTCCTCGGACCGGACCTTCGCCAAATGATTTGGAAGGTAACTTCCAAATTAGAAATTATGAACTTTGGAAAACATGCACGCTTCCTATCCGGGCTGTTTTCAGTTCGCGTCAGATTCGTGTAAGGTAGCTTCTAATTCGGAAATTATTAGCCGTTAGGAAGTTGTGAATTTTGGAAGATATGATACGTCGCCGGCGCCGGTCACGGTGATCTATCACCGGGGGTCGATGGCCATTTGTCGATCTGCCATCCCGCGAGGGACGACGGGCTGCCTCACCCCCAGGGCACAGACGGGAAACTAGATGGCCATATCTGTCGTCCATGTCCCCATCGATTGTCAGAGCATTGCGTTCTAATTGAGCTGCCGCGGCTATTCTTCCCTCCCAGTCACGATTTCTCTGCTAGATTATCCTCGTTAATGAGGTTTCATTCCTCCGTTCAGCAGCCGGCACCGCTTAAGATCGCCTCCGATGGTCTGAATGCGGTCTCGTGGGCGGACCTACCGCCGAATCAAGAGGAATCGCCTCGACCGGCCCGGAGGGCATGATAGTGGGATGGATGCCGGGCCAAGTTAGGGAAAACTTCCTCGGTTGCCTGATCGTTTGAGATTGCCGAAGAACCTCTGATCACCGGTGGATTCAGGAAGCCAGAGGGACTTCCTGAATCACCGGTGTATTTTGCGGTGTTCAACCTGGCCGCGACGGAATGGAAGGTTGGAGAAACTGTGCTTAATACCATCAGCGGTGGGTGCAGAGTAAATGCCCATTGGGACGTACAACTGCCTTCCAGACATGCTGACTTATCTATGCATTCAACACAAGGTCGACACGCAAGTCCACTGTCAAATCGACACCAACAGCAGATATGCGGGCAGTTCCAGGTTCATTCGTGCCATGGTCTGTACGAGAAAAGCTGTTGGTAGCGAGCTTGTGGCTTCCTGCAGCTGGGTGGTGATCATTACCCCATTTGCGTCACGAGGGGCACGGTGCGGTGGTAGATATTGCCGTTGGATAAAGATAGGTGTGTTGTTGGCCATCATAGGTGTGCTGCTGGCCATGGTAGGTGTGCTGTTGGTCAGAATAGGTGTGTTGTCGGTCATGATAGGTGTGTTGTTGGCCAGCATAGGTGTGCTGCTGGCCATGGTAGGTGTGCTGTTGGTCAGAATAGGTGTGTTGTCGGTCATGATAGGTGTGTTGTTGGTCAGCATAGGTGTGCTGCTGGCCAAGGTAGGTGTGCTGTTGGTCAGAATAGGTGTGTTGTCGGTCATGATAGGTGTGTTGTTAGTCAGCATAGGTGTGCTGCTGGCCATGGTAGGTGTGCTGTTGGTCAGAATAGGTGTGTTGTCGGTCATGATAGGTGTGTTGTGGGTCAGCATAGGTGTGCTGCTGGCCAAGGTAGGTGTGCTGTTGGTCAGAATAGGTGTGTTGTCGGTCATGATAGGTGTGTTGTTGGTCAGCATAGGTGTGCTGCTGGCCAAGGTAGGTGTGCTGTTGATCAGAATAGGTGTGTTGTCGGTCATGATAGGTGTGTTGTTGGTCAGCATAGGTGTGCTGCTGGCCATGGTAGGTGTGCTGTTGGTCAGAATAGGTGTGTTGTCGGTCATGATAGGTGTGTTGTTGGTCAGCATAGGTGTGCTGCTGGCCAAGGTAGGTGTGCTGTTGGTCAGAATAGGTGTGTTGTCGGTCATGATAGGTGTGTTGTTGGTCAGCATAGGTGTGCTGCTGGCCATGGTAGGTGTGCTGTTGGTCAGAATAGGTGTGTTGTCGGTCATGATAGGTGTGTTGTTGGTCAGCATAGGTGTGCTGCTGGCCAAGGTAGGTGTGCTGTTGGTCAGAATAGGTGTGTTGTCGGTCATGATAGGTGTGTTGTTGGTCAGCATAGGTGTGCTGCTGGCCATGGTAGGTGTGCTGTTGGTCAGAATAGGTGTGTTGTCGGTCATGATAGGTGTGTTGTTGGCAAGCATAGGTGTGCTGCTGGCCATGGTAGGTGTGCTGTTGGTCAGAATAGGTGTGTTGTCGGTCATGATAGGTGTGTTGTTGGTCAGGGTAGGTGTGCTGTTGGCCAGGATAAATATGTTGTTGGCCAGGACAGGTGTGTTGTGAGCTAGGATAGGCGTGTTGTTGGCCAGAATGAGTGTAATGTTGGCTAGGATAAGTGTGCTGTCGATGTTGTTTCCGGGTTATTGGGAAGTTGCTCCTTAGCAGCTGCGTTCAAACTCATGTATGTTGATCGGGAGGAGCGTCCTGCTCTGCTCCTGTTCCTGCTGGTTATGTTTTACGTTATATTACTTCTGAATTCGAGATATTTCATTTTTCTCCCTACACACTACAGTGCAGATATGTGTGAAGAAACTGTGGATAACCTTGCGCAATATAATTGACGTCATAAAGTCATACAGTGTGATTAAATTAGAGCCAGAATGGACTACCAGTAAGGTGAAGTCTGTGAAGGGAAGATATCACAAGCTTGGCCAAAAAGACACTTATCACCTCAACCAATATCACATCCAAAATTCCGAGGAAACCATCCAACATCCCACACACCCATCAATGCCTATCCAACTTACCTATCCAGTCCTATTCACTCTATCACGTGCAATACACCCATGAATCGAGTGCTCCACCAATAATCGCCAAACTCCATCCACGCCCGCTCCAAGGGGCCTACACAGTGCACACCCTCTTAGCACAAATCTGACCCAATCCACAGCCAACTAGAATTGAAAGACAGGATTATTCAGCCTAAACACAATTGTCCATCCTTTTTATAAACACATTCGATGCAGGGTTTCCCTCATCAGAAGTTCGTCCGCATCAGAATTTTGAACATCCCCGCCTCTGAACGGTTATTTCCTCTGTTCAGCCCGTGGTATTAATTTGCCAGCAAGGTAAAGATGGCAAGTGCTTCCTCTAAGTGTGTGTATGAGTATGTATATATATATATATATATGTGTGTGTGTGTGTGTGTGTGTGTGTGTGTGTGTGTGTGTATGTGTGTGTGTGTGTGTGTGTGTGTGTGTGTGTGTGTGTGTGTGTGTGTGTGTGTGTGTGTGTGTGTGTGTGTGTGTGTGTGTGTGTGTGTGTGTGTGTGTGTGTGTGTGTGGTATGTGCCTGTGTGACACCAAGATTTCCTCTTCTCCATCCAGGTATGCTTTCATAGTCCAGGCGTTGTGTAACCATCCCCCTCTGGTTTCAAGCTGTTCTAAAAGTACATTTTTTTCTATACAGCGCATTAATATGTCGAAACGGCTACTGGTATAAGCAGATGAAAAATATACTGCGAAATATTTGTAGTATGGCGTGAATTGACATCCATGGCTGTACTCTGTACATGGCTGTACTTATGTATTATATTTACCATACTGCTTACTATTATACTTATATACTGCATGCACTACCGGTACTTATCGATGGTACTTATCGCTGGTCATACTCGAGTTCTGACCTCTGACAAGCTGGACACTGCTCGCTGACTACTCCCAGCTCTGACAAACTGGACACTGCTCGCTGACTACCTCCAGCTTTGACCTCTGACAAGCTGGGCACTGCTCGCTGACTACCCTCAGCTCTGACAAACTGGACACTGCTCGCTGGCTACCACCAGCTCTGACCTCTCACAAGCTGGGCACTGCTCACTGACTACCCTCAGCTCTGACAAGCTGGACACTGCTCGCTGGCTACCACCAGCTTTGACCTCTCACAAGCAGGGCACTGCTCGCTGACTACCCTGAGCTCTGACAGACTGGACACTGCTCGCTGACTACCCCCAGCTCTGACCTCTGACAGACTGGACACTGCTCGCTGACTACCCCCAGCTCTGACCTCTGACAGACTGGACACTGCTCGCTGACTACCCCCAGCTCTGACCTCTGACAGACTGGACACTGCTCGCTGACTACCCCCAGCTCTGACCTCTGACAGACTGGATACTGCTCGCTGACTACCCCCAGCTCTGACCTCTGACAGACTGGACACTGCTCGCTGACTACCCCCAGCTCTGACCTCTGACAGACTGGACACTGCTCTCTGACTACTCCCAGCTCTGACCTCTGACAAGCTGGGCACTGCTCGCAGACTACCCTCAGCTCTGACAAACTGGACACTGTTCGCTGACTATCCCAGCTCTGACGTCTGACAAGGTAGAAACTGCTCGTTGACTACCCCTGGCTCCTCCTTACTCCCCCTCCAACTCTGCACCGCAACTTCTCCGACTCTGTCCCTCACTTCTCCATCCCTCCCCATCCGGCACTGTCCAGAGTCGGCGCAGGTGGAAAAAGCTGAAGAACAAAATCCCAAATGTGATATCCTCCCGAAGAACTTCACAAGACTCTGGTCGAGTTGATTCCTCCCAAGAGCATCCACGAATCACAGAAGATCGATATTAGTAGACGGTTGGCCTGATTTCGTCCGGTGCCTCATGCTTTGCGCTTTGTGCAGCTTATGCTGGGTTTGCCATAGGCTTAACGTTATATTTATCTGGGTGAAAACTCAGATCTCTCTCCCTCACCGCCCGAGTGTTCCATTTGCCAATACGACGCGCAGTACAGGTCGTATTTTGTTGCTTTTCACATATTCTCTCGGCTGGAAGGAGAGGCTATCTGTGCCCGACGCCCCAGGCAAATGGTCGGCTTTTAGCTCTGTTGCTCGGCCCGGAACCCCGTGCGTGGGCGTGACAGCACTCACCATCGGACGGCGGACAACGTGCGCCCTCCCCTTCCTCCGTCCCGTGTCACCTCCTCAGCCTGGTCGACAACGGCTTCCAGCGCGTCCATCTGACCGGCGGTCGCCACACGCACTCTCTCGGAGCTGAGCGTACCCATTCAGGCGGGCCATGATCGATCATAGGGCAGATTGTGTCGCCTCCTCCACGCACCAACCCCCCACCCCCAGCCGCCCCGCCGCTCTTACAGCCAGCTAATTGGCTGCGACACGACCATTCTGGGCACGATCGCTCTGCGTGCGCCCGTCTCGCTGCGCCGATACCGTGCGGAAACGAGCTCTTGGCCGCGAGTCTCCCCGAAATCGAGTATGCTAATAGCTGAGATTGTGAACAGATCTTGAAGCGCGCCACCAGGGACGCAACCAAGGCCCCCCTCCCTCTCATCATACAACAACACACTAGATTAAAGAGAAATTTTGCATTTTTGCCAGTGAAAATCCGAAATTTTCGGCGCGTTTCGCATGCCAAAACCTTAGTCTTTTCTTCACAATTCTTTGGGATCGAGCCCCCTGAGGAAAGTCCTGTCTGCACCACTCCCCAACATA
This sequence comes from Imbricaverruca yamaguchii, assembly GCA_034440575.1. Lineage (NCBI taxonomy): Eukaryota > Metazoa > Arthropoda > Thecostraca > Neoverrucidae > Imbricaverruca > Imbricaverruca yamaguchii. The sequence goes on along the minus strand of JAOTOL010001510.1, from coordinate 1,040,513 downwards.
CATGTGCGTCCAAAGTCGAGTGAGCATAACTGAGATTAACAAAAAGAGAAGGGGAGGAGCATTGGAGTAGAACATAATTCATTTGTTCTTTCGCTTTTTTGCTCTATATTTTTTCACTGATCGCGCTACGTCAGTTTCGGACACCGTACTGCTTAGTATATCGGCCGATACTTGCTTAGTGCACTGTTATTGGAGTTCCTATTAAGCCTCTGGAACATGAAGCATCATTGATAACGGGGCATATGCAGAATTTCGTTTTAAGGTAAGTTGGAGTGAGGCTTCAACAATGCTGTTCTATTCATTAAAAAATCGAACATGGATGGAAAGCTGTCAATTTAATAAAATGTTACATCAAAATCGATCGGTCTTGTGGGAGTAGAAATAGTTTCGGTGTGTCCCAGACCCGCCAATACATTTTTGTCAATATATACCATTCATCCGATTCTGGATCTAGGAAGGTCTTCGGAGAGAAAAGTGTGGTTCCTTCGAATCTGGATGGGCTCATTTGATGAGATGAGATAATGGCTGATGACGAAACGCAGCTCTTTAATTGCGGAACTGAAATGAGGCTTCCGATCAAGCAAATAGTTTCAACATTTTGTATTGCAATCAATGTACCTAAAGTACGAATAAGACAAGTAGTAAAAAATCCTCGACAATTCCAGCTGAAGTTTTGAGATAAATCAAGTTTAGCAAAAATAGCAAAATACTCAACGCTTGAACGCTTTGCTCGCAATCAGCTATGCGATTTTCCAGAACGGCCTTGCAGTTAACGGCCCCAACAGTTACCACGCCAGGCAAAGGGATAGGCAAAAGTCACGATGCAAGTGTTGTCATTTTCAAAGACAATTAACCTTCATGCATAACCATGCAGCATCCGGATGTTTTGCGCTCCGTTACGCGCCAAATGCGGGCATACGACTGGTCAGCGAGATTAGCGCCACGCATCAGATGAAGTGAAAACTAAGATGCTAACATACATTAAAAAAACTACCCAATCCAAGGCTTTGTTAAAAAATATGTTGTACAAAGTAGTGCATACCGCTGCCTTATATTTTAGGTATGTCACACCCTCATTTATTAAATTTTTGACCGTCACATTACTGCTGAAAATGAACCCATCTTTGTTTCATGTTCCAGCGGTGAACATTAGACTGATTTTCAAGTAGTTGCCCTGTTAAAAACCGTGGCGTTGGATGAAAATGGATTGAATTATCATTCCATTGATGTAAATTTCACCATCCTTCTCAAGATTTCTGGGCAAATTTTCATTTAATTATCCTTCGATTAATGCAAATTTCACCATCCTGCTCAATATTTTTTTGGGCGCCACTTTGCTGCCGAAGATGATAATAATAGTCATTATTAAAAAAATTGGTGGTAAACATTTGACTAGCTTTCTCCCGTTGCCCATTGCCCGCTGCCATACAAAAATGCATTGCATCGGGTGATATTGCAGTTGAATATCCGTCGACCGACGTAACGTTCACCGTCGGACCTCGACTAATAATGTAGTTATAATTATAAACGTCCTGATATTTCCAAGGATATGCAATCTTTTTCATCCCAATGTCCGCAGTTTCATTGTGTTTGGAGCGTAACTCCAAATCTACACCAGCTGTCTGTCGTCACAGCACCACATAGACGTCACACCAGGAACACGTCTGCACCAGCTGCCTGTGACCACAGCACCACATAGACGTCACACTAGGAACACGTCTGCACCAGCTGCCTGTGACCACAGCACCACATAGACGTCGCACCACACACGTCTGCACTAGTTGCCTGTGGTTACGCAGGCAGTCTGTGTGGCTTTGTAGACTCTGTGTGCCAGGAACACGCGTGACGGCCGTGTGACGGCCGCCACACCAGGCCTCGTGAGTGGTGGTGGTGCCACTCGTGACTCTGTGTGCCAGGAACACGCGTGACGGCCGTGTGACGGCCGCCACACCAGGCCTCGTGAGTGGTGGTGGTGCCACTCGTGACTCTGTGTGCCAGGAACACGCGTGACGGCCGTGTGACGGCCGCCACACCAGGCCTCGTGAGTGGTGGTGGTGCCACTCGTGGCCGACTCGTGCAGCACGTACCGAGCATGCGCAGGATGGCCTTGCGGTTGCCCCGCTGACGCGCCTCTCCGCCCGATACGCTGCCTTCCAGGTGGTGGCCTATCGTCGACGCCCGTCGGATCTGCAACACGTGACGTCACACATCAGCGTCGGTGACGTCACAGTCGTCACACACTGGTGTGTACTGGGCTGCCGCTCAGTGTCCGCCGGTGAGACCCGAGGGAATATCGGCTGGTGGGTGCACCGGCTGCTGTTCGCTAGGTTTGCGATACATGTCGTCACCACATTGTGAAGTGAAAAATTGATGGCGGTATCTGAAGAAAAAGAGTGTCCTGTTACGAGGGAATACCGGCTAAATGCCACCGGTGCAACACTGGTAGCCATCCAGGCAAATTCATAGAATTCAAATATAAATTCTTGTAACAAAAACCATTACTAACTGCGCTCCAAGAAACTCACTTTCGAGATTCTGACTCCACCTAGAACAAAATTCCAGATTACACTTGGCACGTTCACAGCGTAAACGGCTCAAATAGAAAACGGAGCGCAGCCGTACTCATTGCCAACAACATACTTCACCGTCGAGTAACGTTAAATATTCCCCTGAATTGTCAGAGCAGCCACAGTTTCCCTCAACACCACACCGATAGCCAGTATTCAAGTTGACTCAAACACTACACTCCACCTCAGGAGGACACAACAGCTGTGCCGCTAAGACATCAAAATTAAGTCCATTAAAAATCATCCGGCGCAAGGCTGCTTTACGCCTGACAAATACAACAGCCGACTAGGCCGTTCCGGCCTTTTAGTCAACCAAAGGTCTAGTACTTGCTCTCAGAGAAGAAATCCACTATCACATCGGGAGAAATTATTGGGCATCTTCCACAAGTTCGCCGATGTCAACAATCACAAATCACTCGCATTCACGGATGGGTCAGAACTCGAGGCTAAGGTAGGCATCGGCATCACTGGACCAGGTCTCAGACTTTCTAAGCGTGTACCGGATAACTTCACCATCTACTCCGCTGAAGCAATGGCTATTCTGGCCGCTATCTCCATTCTCATAAGGCGTAAAGCTAGAAACGTAGTAATTTGCTCAGACTCCAAATCCGTCCCCAAGTCAATTAGCGACACCCAGGACTGCTCACATCACGTCATTGGACGAATCCAACAAATCGTGTCCCATAACGAAGAAGCAGACCGGCTCGCAAAGCAAGCCTTAGCATTGAACACTTACCCTAGGGTGGAATATTCGGTGGACGATTGCAAAGCACTACTACAACGCCACATTTGCCAACATCCACAGAACACATGAACACAACACAACCCAACACAACACAAATCCAACCACACCCACGCAATCAAGCCAACGATAGGCACATGGAACACATCAAATCAATCTCACCAACAAAAACAGATCATCCTCACTAGACTTAGAACTGGTTCCACAAAACTGACACAGTCTCGATTAGAGGATGACCAACACACAACACCTCCCTGCGACACCTGCAACACCACGTTAAGCATAGGCCACATCATGCTAGACTGCAGTAGCTTTTGCTCTCAAAGACAACCACTTAAGGTACTCTGCCAAAGAGAGGGTATCACCCTATCTCTCCCATTGCTTCTCGGTGACAAACACCCAGAACTCCTTTAATTGCTTTTTTAATATTTGTATGCCACAAAATTAGCAGGAGCACTGTAGGCACCACACCAGCAAAGCTCACATCAACTCACAATGCATGATCGCGAAACACTCGCAGAAAGCACGCATACAGGCATCCCCACTTGGCGTCGAACGTATATGAGCCAATTTGCTTCCCAATTAGAAATAAATGGTTACCTAGTGGTAACGTTGGGAATAAATGAGCCAACTTGTTTCAGGAAAACAAAACTAAAAATAAAAATAAAAATTAGCATAGCCTAAAACGACTACCCAGTGAAGCCATCGCACGCAGATGAGCCAATTTGCCTTGCAACTCATAACGTAAATGGCAACCCAGAGGAACTGCGGACGTAGAAGAGCCGAACTGCAAAACACCATACTAACCCAACCGACAACCCTGCATGACATGCTTAGACTAATCAGCTACTAACAACTAATACGCGGCGGCCGGCATGATAGGCGGTGTGGACAATTACCTTCTTGTTCACACGGTAAAGATCCCTCGGTGCTCTTCGATAGTAGACTAAAGCCGGCACCCCGGCAAAATCAACTTCTCATCACTCTCAAAACACTCCACCCCCACCCAAACTACAAAATATTTTGTGGAGAAGTAAAGTAAAATTAAAACAAGACTTCAGGGGGATGTCCACAAGTAGGAGATGGCCTCCAGTCATGCAGCTCCTTCTTATCCAAGCCAGCTGACATCGTAGCGAGTTCGGTTCAGAGCCGATCACAAGCGCGGCTGATCTGGCCGGGGCAGTCTCGGGTACAGGGTCGGGCGTTGCTGTCATATTCGGAATGGCTTTACTGGCAAGTGCAGGCCATCACGGGGTGTCACCACTGAATACCTCTTCCTTCTGACGCCATCAGCAGATACCACCCAACATGATCCGGGGTCTGAACCGGACATTATCAACGCTGAAAGTATGCATTTTTTTCAGATCTGTCGAAACGAGTACAGTAGGCTGTCCAAATTTGTCATGGAAACGATGTTTCTTGAAATACATTTTGCGTGTTTGAAATTGATTTTTCATCCAATTGCTTACTTACATGCACACTTCCTTTTCCTTTAGAATGCCTAATTAGAAAGGCTATGTTAGCAATAGCAATACAAATGCTTATGATATAAATGGTTATGTATAACAGACCACACCATAGGCAATCCCCATCCTTGGAGTTATGCTACAAGATCTCCGTGTATCATGGTGAGTAATAGTTAACATAATGATCATGCTTGTAAATGAAATGCCATTAAAATCAGGCATGAAGACTTTATAAACACTAATAAAACGCACGATATCGATGGTTATCTGTAAAGGTTGCCCATTAAGTGTTCTTAAAGCGGCATTTTCCACCCTATTTCACGAATAACTTCTCACTGGATGTTAGTTGTAGTTAAACACACCTCTCCAAAGTGCTCGTCGTGGACGAGTAATTACTGCACGTGCCAACTCCACACCTTGGGCTAGCAGTTTGAGGTATGTGAAGGTAGCCGTCCACCACCGTCAGCCCGAGAACGGCCGGCGGCGGCACAGCCGCAACACTGGGACGTGTCTCGCCAGGTCGTCTGACGAGGGACTCCCCACAGGTACTGTTCTGAACGGCCGGCGGCGGCACAGCCGTAACACTGGGACGTGTCTCGCCAGGTCGTCTGACGAGGGACTCCCCACAGGTGCTGTTCTGAACGGCCGGCGGCGGTACAGCTGCAACACTGGGACGTGTCTCGCCAGGTCGTCTGACGAGGGACTCCCCACAGGTACTGTTCTGAACGGCCGGCGGCGGCACAGCCGCAACACTGGGACGTATCTCGCCAGGTCGTCTGACGAGGGACTCCCCACAGGTACTGTTCTGAACGCTCGTCGACGAGCCACCACATAGTGCTGGGAGGATCAATTCGGTTGACCTAGACGCCATTGAAGATGTCATTATGCCACGAGGTAAATTTTCTGCTTATTGCGGTGATTAATTAAATATCAAATGTTATGACTTAATCAATTATTATTATATGATTGTGATCAGTATGCTGCGTATGCAGGAGAAACACAAGATTTCCATTCTAGTTTGTTTAGCTTTTGGTCGAGCAAGATCATGCCATGTCACCAGGTACTTCTCTAGTTTCTTGTATCGTCAGAAGGTCAAGCACATAAGCTATGCTCTTGCTTATGGAACATGCGGTGCACACATGCGACTTTGGCACGTATGCGTGTGAGGTGAGGCCAACTTTAGCACGCATGCATGATGTGAGGCCAACTTTAGCACGCATGCATGATGTGAGGCAACTTTAGCACGCATGCATGATGTGAGGCCAACTTTAGCAGACGTGCACGATGTGGGGCATACTTTGGCACGCACGCATGATGTGAGGTGAGGCCAACTTTGGTACGGATGCATGATGCGGGGTGAGACCAGCTTTCGCCAAATCAAGACCAATTGCTGCTTTGGGGTAGGATACACGTATTCCGAAGTATGCCATGGCCGCTTATTATACCCTGAGTGTAGATCAACACATTTCACATGTGAGGACATGTGAAAAGCGAAATTGCATGTCACACGTGAAGTTATGAAGTCGGTGAGAACTGGAATGCTACAGAAATTTACCGTTTAATTATGTGTGTATTATACCAACGGCAAGTAAGAAGGAAGCAGGGCTAAAAAAAATGGTTTCGTGGTTGTCGTCCAAATCCGGCATATGCTTGGTGGTTGTCACTTTTTGTGCAAACGATAACATTATGCTACATGGCCCGGAACAGGGGTTCCCAACCTGGGGTAATGCGCTGGCTTGTGGAGGGGGGTTATAGTGGGGTTTCGTCAAACCTCGAGTATGGAGAGTACTGTGTACATTTGCCAAAAACCTGTGCACATATATCAGCAGGAAATACTACATGTTCTCAACCTTGAAAATGAACTTTGGTTATGAGGCATTCTGAATTTGATACGGGGTAATCACGAGGTTGGCCTAACCCAAAGGGGGTAATGATAGCTCGAAAAGGTTGTGATTTCCTGGATCTATAACAAATTGCGTCGATTACCTTTATACAGAATATTTTGCCGCCAATTTCCTTTTCGGCAATTCTGCGTCGTCAATGCACCCATGGTTTGCAACACTGTCAATGCACCCATGGTTTGTGAGCCTTAATAATGCAAGGGCTTAGAAGTGTCGTGAATTTAAGCCGGCTTAAATAATAAAAGCCAGTGTAAACTGGGTTAAATTAATAAAAGGCACTGGCTGGCATAAAGTCAATTTAAGCCCGCTTTTTTCCATCCCTAAATATAGGTAGGTAGGTACCTACCTACATATAGGGATGGCAAACTTAAGCCACCTGGTGGTTTAAACCAGTTTAAACCAGCCGGCATAAATTAATTTAAGCCACCCTGGCTAAAATTATGTTTCAGATATGGCTGGAGTGCAGTGACAAACAAAAGTTAGGGAAGCATCAATTATTCCAAAATGTGCTACACTCCATTTTATTTATAAACAAACACTCCCTAGAATTTCCCAAAACTCTAGCTGGGTTCTAGGCATGCACTCCACAAGTCAGATTTGTATCCATTGGGTACCTAGCCATTGTATACCTAGGTACCTATTTTATGTTACCTTACAAGTAACTATATGAGCCAGACCAATTTGTGATGTTTTTGACATAGCTTTCCCATTGTCTAACTTATAATAGTATATGTAGGTAGGTACCTACCTACCCATATTCATAGATAACAGTAAGCAATATGTTTGCTTATTAAAGCCACTGGCTGCCATAAATTTAATTTAGGCCAGCTTTTTTCCATTCCTACCTACATATACATACTATTATCAGTAAGGAAAACTATGCCAGAAGCAGCACAAATTGACGTGGCTCAAATGGTCACTTTTCAGCTAACATAAAATAGGTACCTAGCTATCAAATGGCTATGAACAGTCGGTCTAATATGTATCTTGCTACATATTATCTGCAGAATCTTGCTGCAGAAAGACTTAGACGAGCTTGTGAAGTAATCCGAAAAATGGCAAATGAAATTTAATTTTGATAAGTGCAAAATCATGCATGTAGGTAGGTAGCATATCAAGGCTCCATACTTGATGGGTGGGCAAGTACTATCTGTGACTCAGCAGGAGAAGGACTTAGGTGTTATTTTGAACACAAAATTGGGGGCATCAGAACAGACCAAAGAAGCCAGGAAGAAGGCACTAGGAATGTTTGTGGAAATAAATAGGAATGTATCATACAAAAGCGAGGAAGTCATCAGGAAGCTTTATTGTGCATATGTCAGGCCACATCTGGAATATTGTGTCCAAGCTTGGTCCCCTAGTTATCAAAAAGATTGTTGGCTTTTAGAGAGAGTACAAAAGAGGGCAAACAGTTGGATGTCAAAATCCTGGTATTTACAAATACCATTTCTAACTACCAGCATCCAGGGGGCTACATGTTAGACCAACTGTACCTAATGGGTAAACATCTGGCTTGTGGAGTGCATACCCAGAACCCAGACAGAGTTTTGGGGAATTCTAGGGAGTGTTTTTTGCAAATAAAATGGAGTGTAGCACATTTTGGAATTATAAATGATGCTTCCCTAACTAATGTCCATCACTGCCCTCCAGCCATACCATAAATGTAATTTAAGCCAGAGTGGCTTAAATTAATTTATGCCAGCCAGTTAAAACCATGGTTTAAACCACCAGGTGGACAAAATTCGCCATCCCTATATTGTATGCATTACCACCAACTGCAGTGCAATGCCTGCTGAGTAGGTACCTACACACCAAAATATATTTTCTAATTACATTTAGGTGACTATATTTTACTCAAATGTAATCCATATACCAAGATTTTCACCTGAGCTTGATGGTTGATGATCCAGTGCTGGCTTGCAAGTCCAGTCAAATCGCCTGCCAGGGCCAAAATGGCTATCTTTAAAAAAAATAAAAATTGGGTTTTTTTTTTTTTATTTTTTTAAATTTTTTGTGCAGTATTTTTTTAATACCAATATCCCCACATAAAGGAGACCTTATTAATTTTCCCCCCTTACGCCCTGGCCCTGAATAGTCTGTTTCTGGAGTCTGTTTAAGACCGAACCACTTCATTTGGTCTCATATAAGTCAGAAAATGAAGACAAAATCGTTTGATTAACACTGCAGATAATTCGAACTTGGTAGTTTTATCTTGCCCCACTCATTCACCACTCACCAATTATAAAGAACAGTGATCAATTCCCAATTTCACTCTTCGACGCACATCGTCGCGTTTAAAATGGAAATGGAGGGATTTGAAAGCGAGGAATGCGCGTAAAAGAATGATATTCTTCTAGATTCTTTCCAACGATTTTAATGAAATAAAAAATATTATCGTACATCCTACATGAAAAAAGGATTCAAATTAAAATTGTTTTAAAAAATCATCTAATGTTATAAATTATTCATTACTTAACATAGGTCTAGTGTTGTTTTAGTACCCGTGGTCTAGTCGCTTGCCTCCAAAGCCGCTGAGTATACCATAGTTGGGTACTTCCGTACCGATGCCATCGAGCACAAAGTGGAACCGGGCGAGTTGGACAACCACCGGCGACCAGAAGGCATGCCATTGGCTCTGTGCTAAACGGGAGACAATTTCACCGTCGGCGGTCGTCTGAACGATGGAATGGTTGTCTCGACAATACTTTGTTGCCGTTGAGTCATTTTTTTTTGCCGCTGAGCGTACTAGATACTAGATACTAGAAACCCAAAAGCGTACGATGGGAATGAAGAAATGGTAGCGTGGCGGTGGGTGGTAGAGGTCTGCACGGTGTAACATTTCTAGAGGTCTGCACGGAGTGACATTTCCAGTCCCGGTCCAATCCGATTCGTTTCAATCCTGCGTACCTTGACACAGATATCGTGACGTAGTCAATTTTATGTATAGTAGGTGCCATTTATATGATTTCACATATAATATTTATAATGATACGGAAATGTGGTCGCCAAAAGTCCCCGTTCGTGGTTGTCGTCCCCGACGACAGAACGATACGATTTTTTAGCCCTGGAAGGAAGAAACTGGACCCGGTCTGCGAAGATAACAACGTTCCGCTTGCAGTGCGACATGCCTTGTTATGTCCACGCCTTGCAGGGCAACGAAGACAACATTTTTGGCGTCGTTGGTCCTCACTCAAACTTACTGAAATTTTAGATGATTCGAGCTTGATACAGTCTGGTAAATTGTTTAACTGTATCTCTGACAGAAAGTTCGCCGTCATCTGCCCTTCAGGTTAGTAAGGTAGATGTTTTTTTGTCGTGCGTATAGCGGACATGTGACTTGGGCTTATGTAATTAGGAATCAGTGGACATCGAAGAAGCCATGTACATATTTAATCTGAGGTATATTACTGGGTACGGGCATCAAATGCACAAACTTGGTTCATGCGCCCTATAACTCAAATAACCAAACAAATAGTGGCAAACAGGAAATACAATTGAAAGCACAGAAACTTCGATTATATCAGAAATGTGAGCAAAGATGAGGGTGGTGCAATGCATGATTTTGTTTATGTAAAGTGACACCTTATTCACACCTACGTTAAATAAAAATAAGAAATAAAAATATATATGTATATGTGTGTGTATATATGCATATATATATGCATATGAATATATGCATCTAAATGTGTATATATACATGTGTGTGTGTATATATGTATGTATACATACATAAATGAAGAGCATGAAATATGCATATTTTGCATACTGCCCTACTCAACACATAACTGCATTGTAACAGTGAAATGGAAGCTAATTTATTATGATTTGGGAAACTTGTTGTGACATGAACTCCATACTGTTCTTCTGAATGCCACAGGAAAAATGCTTGGAAAAACATGCGATCTTGCAGGGTCTGTCACAAATTGACGATATTTTCAAATTGCCAACTACGACCCAGGAAGGGTTGGAACCAAGGACTCGAATTTATAAGAGTCAGGAAATCCATATCTGGGTTCCAGGGCAGGGTTGTCGAGTTTTTAAAAACATTGGGGGGGGCGAAGTGTAGTAGACCACCCCCGCCCCCTGCCACAACCAAAAACTCATCGGATTTCGCACACTATGTTTTCAGACCTCAGTAATTATGATTTTTATTTCACGATGCATACGTTTATGCTTTTTCAGCATCCTCGCCAACGAGAAAGTCGTCCAGTAGCACGTGAAGTCACATAAGCAAAAGAGCAGTGCATAGTACATGTCAATACAAACTGTCAGTCATAGCATGCCACTACAGTGTCATGCAGTGGACTCGGGTACATCGTCATCGTCAACGTTATCATCATCGTCATCGTCATCGTCATCGTCAACGTTATCATCATCGTCATCGTCATCGTCATCTTCATCGTCATCTTCAACGTCGCCGTCGCTCTCCCTTAACTCGACACACCAACAAGCACACAACGCTGAAATTAAATATTTATGTGCCGATTTGCAGGCTAAAGCACATCGGCCTTTATGGAGCATCGGAGCACAGCAGGCCTGAACTGTGATGACGATGAGTGAAGTTATTTCCTTGGTGCCTAGCATTAGGAAGGGACGAAGCCAAAGTTTTGGTTTGGCGAGTTCAGGGTGAGGAAGGGGGCACAGGTTCCACAAACGCATTGGAATCGAAAACAATGTCCTCCTGATCAAACATGTGCACTGATGTAGCCATCTTGATCGCCGAGTCTAGTCAGTCACCACACACGACACCGAGCAATCTAAAATGTACAACGGATCATATGCATAAATTAACGCAATCGTCCTACTATTTGTTTTACAACAGTTTATAAATTCTACCCGTACCCAATGGCGCAGCCAAGAGCAAGAGTTTGAAACACTGGGTGCATGCCTCTCCGGGCACGGCTAAGGAATTCGAAAAGGTCAGCCCCGGAGATTCCCAGAAGTGCCATCTGACGGTTTTGAAATGGGTATGTCGGCTCGATTTTTTTTTTTGGGGGGGGGGGGGCTCTGGAGTCGGAAATAAAAAGTACAAAATTTCGGAAATTGGGAATAATGGCAAACACCAAAACAGTGTTCAAATCGTTCGAATTGGAATGATCCACGCACCAGGTGTGTTGCAACAGGAGCATTTTTTACTGCAGCCCTGTTAATACTTGTAATCCTTTCCCTCCAAAAGGTTAAGTGCGGAGTTTTCTATACCTTTGGTGGTGATTGGACCCACCATATTCGTCTTCTTGATCTCATTCACCAATTTTATTTATAATTGCCTTCCAATTGACTTTGGACGGACCAAAGCGGTTAATATTCCCAAATCTCCAAAATGCCACCATTCGCATTAGTTGTAGCATAGCAACACCAAATACAGAGGATGCTGTCTGTCCTTTCATCAAATCAAATAACTGCATTTCCAAATTTTAACCAAGGTCAGGTTATTAAATAGAGGTTAGGTCAAAGTATACCTTCTTATCGGAGCACGGGGAAAACATTTCGTGCAGAACTTGATAAAATAATGATATGGACATTCTGCTTTCAAATATGTGGCAAAGTTAATGATGTTAGGTCAGGTCAAGTATTATGCACATTTTACGCTGCCATCTTTTGTGTGGAGTTGAGATATTTGTGCGCGTCAGCTGCCTTGGCGACATTGCGCCCGCAATGTCGTCTTATGCCGAATGCTACTGTTCCTTGTGGATTGAACTTTGAATTCGGTTTTAGAGCCACCGAAGTAGTACACCAGGGCATTGTGTGAACAAACAATGAGCCGAGATGACCCGGTTTCGTGTGACTGGACCTTATTATATAAAACAAATATAAGGCATATAATGAGCAAGTATAAAGAGGTGCAAAATGTCTGACAGTAGGAACACATGACGGACGTAAGGAGTCTCCATATAGGTGCGGGGGACACGAATAAGGCCACAAGGGTGCCGCACCCAAAATAATTTTTCGTCGCGCTGCTGTCAGTGCCTGCAAGCATTACCCTAGTGGAAGTAAAGTCAGTCTCGCTACTGATATAATTTGCTTTTCTGATATCATCAATATCCATTGATCGAAATGCACAACAAGAGCAGCTGTGTCTCATGCAGATTCAATGGCTTTGAGGAAGTGGGAAATATTAATACATGGGTGACATTGGTACCTATTAATGATAAGGTGAAAGGAAGAATACGAAGAAAGTGACAACCAATGCACACAAAACTGCTCGGAAAGATGATGCAAAGCCGTGACTAATCCCACACCATTCACCATGATTGACCAGGGTCGTGGAGTACGTACCATCTACCAGGATTGGATATATACTTTGCAATCCTGGATGCTGAGATGACAGTTTATGAGTGATGGAATACGGAGAGGATGTTTTCCTTGAAACATTTGCGTCAGAATCTCACTTTGAAGTTTCAGGTGAATCTTGAGCACTACCACAGGGCACAGGGTACATTGTCGAACAACGCCATCAGACGTCCAAACTGAAGGCGCATGGATGAAGCAACATAGAGGATAATTTTGCGAGGGTAATGCTATGAATGGCAAAAATATATGAAAAGGTCGTTTTTCGACTCTGACGTCCACTATGGCGGGCCAAGGTCGCAGAGCACACCGTCCAGTGTGGCGGACCGGGGCTGTGGAGCACACCTTCTGCTATGGAGGACCAGAGCCGCGAAGCACACCGTCTACTCTGACGGACCAGTGCCGGATAGCATATAGTCGACCGTAACTGACCGGAGCCGCGGAGTACACCGTCCACTGTGACAGACCAGGGCCGCGGTGGATTAGGGTCGCGAAGCAAACCGTCCATTGTGGCGGATCAGGGCCGTGGATTACACCGTCCACTGTGGCGAACCGGGGCCGCGGAGTACACCGCCCATTGCGGCTGATCATAGCCATCAGCAGGTAAAATTATGTCATGCCATGGCAGTGACGTACATAGGAATTGCGGGAGGGGCAAACGGATTTGGAAGGTGCCCACCTCACCCATTACAAAATCGGCAGATTTCCATCGAAATTTTTTAGAGGAGGTTCTTGAACAAACCTAACAAAATCGGTATTATTGTGCTCTATGCTGGACACAAGACAACGTTCCACATACATTTGGCTCCACATAGCAAACAAATGGGTTAGGCTTGGTCAAGTTAGGTTAGTTTAGGTTTTTCAAGTTGAAACTTTTTTAAATTTCAAAAGGTTTGTCCAAAAATTGGAAATTATCCGGTAAATTTGCAGTTTAAGGTATTTTTTTATTCCTTGGAGTTTTCCTTCAGAATACCATGTTTATGCAGGTGACTAAGATGATGGGACCACTTGTTTTCTGTACAAATGCTTACTTTTCAAGCTATGAGCAAACTAATCCCAAGCAATGGGTTTTGAGTTGGGTAACATAGCATAAAATTTGTTTGAAGAAATACAACAAAACTAGCTTTTATACAACAAACCTAACCTAGGATAGCCTAGCTTTTAAGAACCCCAAAAAACTTTTTTTTAAATGTCAAGAAATTTATTTTCTCAACATTATCAACACTGAAGAGAAACATAACTCAGCCTAGCCTAGCCTAAGATGTTTTTGATTTTTGTGTGAAAATGTTTGTAATATTTTTGGTAATCTTTTCAGCATTATTGTGCATTATACCGCATTGACTGCGTATTTGGTAATTACGAGGTCAATGCGGCTGGAAGCCCAAATAACCAAGAAATGTTCTGCATACATTTTCCTCCATGAAGCAAAGAAATCGGTTAAGTTTGATTATGGTATGTCAGCTTAGTTTTTTATGTTGGAAAATTTGCCATTTCTTTTAAAATAATAATGCATTCGCACAGATGATAAGTGGTCCCATCATCTTAATCACCGTCATGAACATGGTGTACTGAACATATATTTACCTGCCCCCAACCACAATACAAATCACTTTGAACAGCAAATTTCTCAATGATTTGTTTTCAAGAGCATCTCAAAGTATGTTACATGGGCTTAGATTTGTTAAATTTTTACAATTTTCAGAAAATAAAATGCTTTAACTTCTTCTAATATCATTCTGCTGCTCATTCTGATCGATCTGGTAGTGTTATGCTCTTGTTGTGGTATTTGTAAAGTATTTGTATTTGTTTCGTAGCATTCGGTGTAATCATAGCCTCGGTTACTTAGGTTGAGACGTGATCTCGTTGCGGCGGTGCTGTCTGTGAAATGTGATATTGTGAGGGCAGAACCCACCTGACTGATAAATGTACAAATGTAGGCACCATGATGGCACAGTTCAAACTGGAATGTCATCTGATCCGTTTATGCACATTTTTGTTTGTCCGCAGAATACGAGTACCTGACCCTATGTTCAAATTGGATGGCAAAGGTCGCGGTCTGGTCGAACTTTACCATCCCATTTTAAATGTTCACTGGAAAGAACGGGACACATTCATAACTAACCTGGTGAGCTGAAGACAAATATGTTTGCTTGTAGAAAAAGCAAAAATAAAAGTGACCATAGCATATGATTTCAGAAAAGTTTTCCGCAACCAGGTTAATATTTTTTTTAGACCTTCGTCTGACGTCATGTAGACTTGAAGGATAACTTTTATCTTCCCTCTGGCAAAGGTACCTTTTGTGGGTACCCCCTTTTGTTTGTTATTTGTCACATGCGCGTCTGATATAATATCAGACGCGCGAGTGGTAGGTAACAAATCAACGCTATTTTATTTTGTGCAGATGCCTGTTGCAGTGCAGGACTGTTTCGGTTACATATTATTTTTCACAATCACAACCCATTTATGTGTTTTGTGTTCCTCGCACTAGGATTGACTCATGCATGATATTTATTACGAATACCAAGCTTAGCATTAATTACCAAGTTTAGGTACTTATTGCTACCACGAATACCAAGCTTAGGTACATATTTGTGGTTACTGTCATTTTTTTTGGTGAATAACTTCAGTTCCCCTGATTCTTTACTCACTGGCAGCTGACAATTTGACAATTGTAATGCTAAGCATTAAGAATTGTGCTGTGTTTTGCTACCTACTTTGTGTCATGGCATACTATTCACAAAGATACATGCTTTATATCATTTTTATAGCTTGCATTTGAGCCACAAGACTCAAGTGACTCATTGTGATTTGAATGATTGACTGATGATCCAACTATTTTTTTTTTAATATAAAGATGTGATTCAACTCACAACTCAAGATCTATTTCGGGGAAAAGAATTGATTCAACTCGTGACTCATAAAAACAATTGATTCATGAATTGATTCCCGATTCAACTTGAGCTCAGCACAAGTGTGATTCGTCGTGTTTGCAAACATCAGTACGACAATGAAATTGTTGTTTAGTGGCATAGCAAATTTGGTTAAGGCAACCTGATTTGTAATCCATCAGCATCTGCTAATCTCATTTTATAATACAAGTTTTTCTTCCACAGTGGAGGGAAATCCAGTTATTTTGTTGTTTTTTGCCCAAGTTTCAATTTTGCAGCAAGAGGTAAATCCACTATTTAATCCTAATCCGTTTCTATACAGTACAAAATATGCTGGTTAACTTTAACTGCGTTTCCTATACAGCATGGTGTTTTCTTATTTTATTATATTTTATTTTTTCCTTTAGCTTTCTTATGAACATAAAACAGCATGGCTTATTAGGGGCCCAAATCAACATTGGCGAGGGGCCAAGATGAGCATTTGTGGGGTCATGCCCCCACAAAAGGATACAAATCGACGCCCCTGTTCCAAGGGCATGCTCCTGCCAATCTAATGCAGTCATTCTGTGGCACAATGCAAGCATGGTTACATTTCCGACGGTTCATCTGCTTTCGCAAACTCCGCAGGGGAATCCAAGTCCCTTTCCCTTGGATACTTACAAGCTAATTCGAATAATTACTTTGTACCATGAACGACGGTGTACATCAGGATTTGAACCATAGGTATGACCTTGCGAAATTAGTTGGGGGGGGGGGGGAATCGGGCAGATGACCTTTTTGACGTCCAAAGCTGCCGCGAAAACCATGTGCATCTAGTGTACGCCCATAGTTCAATGGTTCATTCATAATCAAATCGATAGGCTTCAGCCTGATTCGGGGGGTTAATGATTGAAGGGACCAAGTAATGATTCGGGGTCAAATTATTGATTGGGCTCAGTAGCCCCCTATCGTATGGAAAGTGACACCCCTGATGAGTCCATCGATCGAGTGCTGACCGGGGTGACCACTCCGGAACATAACCAATCTCCTTGTTTGCCCATCGTTTCTCCACCGGCCGGAAGTAGCTAACGACGCAGCCAGCAGCCAGAAGCTAAAAGGCGGCGGAGAACACCAGACAAGTGTCCGCCGTTGGTAGAATGGTCTCACCCGCAATGTTTGTCTCTCCTCTCATCGGCATTAGTCGGGACGTGAAGCACCACTTGTTACGGGACGGACCGGCGCCGGAAAACGAGCCTTCCTCTGTATACGTGGCAGACGCTCGGTTCGGAGTTCGAGTGCCGCAGCCAATTTGATACGTCATCGGGGCTCAGCCTGCCGCCGACCGGCCCGTCCTGGATATTCGCTATCTGCCGCCCCGGCGGCGAGTCGTCGAGCCGACGTCGACAGGCAGCCGCAGATTCGCCGCGTCGGCTGCCCGTCGGTCGGATTGTCGGCGAGGCGAGGCGAGGCGAGGCTGCCGAGCTGGTCCGGCGCAGCCGTCCTGTCGCAGTTGAAAGGCTGGCCGACCCGTCGGGCCGCCCACCGCGACGGCGGCGACGACCGAGCCAATACACTCGACTCAAGTCTGGCCCGAACATCGACAGCCGCCAGCCGGCTTATGTTTGTGTTTTCTCACGGCTGTCGTCGCCGGCTCGCATCAATATCAACCGGCGCCAATGCGCTTGGGTGGGTGGTCCCCCGGTCATACCGTAACTGTGATCTGACGCAGAACAGCTGTGATCTGACGCGGGACACGCCGGCCAGCGTGGTCGGATGCAGGTCGTGTGACGTCTGCTCGGCCGGAAGAGGTCGCCGGGCACCAGACCGAGGCCACCGGTCACCAGGCAGTGGCCACCAGTCAGACTAAGGTCACCAGGCATCAGGCAGCAGGTCGCCGGTCACCAGGCAGAGGCCACCGAGCACCAGACAGTGGCCACCGGTCAGACCGAGGCCACCGAGCACCAGGCAGTGGCCACCAGTCAGACAGAGGTCACCGGGCACCAGTCAGAGGTCACCGGTCACCAGGCAGTGACCACCAGTCAGACTAAGGTCACCAGGCATCAGGCAGCAGGTCGCCGGTCACCAGGCAGAGGACACCGAGCACCAGACAGTGGCCACCGGTCAGACAGAGGTCACCGGGCACCAGGCAGTGGCCACCAGTCAGACAGAGATCACCAGGCATCAGGCAGCAGGTCACCGGTCACCAGCCAGAGGACACTTGTTAGGCAGAGGTCACAGGTCAGGCAGAGGTCACCGGCCAGGCAGAGCTCACCGACCAGGCAGCAGGGTCTTCAGCGGCCGCGGGAGGGTGGGTTGCCTATTGTGCTGCTGAGTTATTGTCAATGGCAGCTCGCGGGGGGGGGCGGCACCACAATGGCCGCCAGTGCGGCTGCCGTGCCGCCGCCAGAGTCGACAAGGCGCGAGGCGTGATCACTCAATTACTGCCGGCCGCGATTGCATGACACGGCACTGCGAGTGGCCGGCTTCATCGATGTGGGTCAGCGTTGCCCTCACCCCCACTCCTATCAGAACGCCCCCACCCCCACCTCCACCTTACCCCGCCACCTTATGGGCTAAGAAACTAACTCGGGGCGTCCCGTGTCTCTCAGCAGCCAGCTAATAGTCGACCGGCTGGAGCCAGCGGACCCGGCCTGGAACATCACGGCTGGTGGTTGGGCCGCACGGACGAATCAATTTCCACTCGATGCGCTGCATTGAATGACACGCTCGGGTGTTATTCACTGAGTCACCTTCACATCTTGGGTCGCCGTGGTCTAGATCAGGGAAAGTGCATCGAAAGAACCTAAAAAAGGCTTGCATCGACGCAACGATTATGGAACGTACTGGTTTGTGCGAAATTTTCATGATGCTTAGTGGGTAGAAATATCAATTCCATGCATTCTTCCTTTGGAAAGTCGAGGTAATTTGTTTACCGTAAGCTAAACATTGCAGCAAATACAAGGTGGGGACCAATTTTCCTACATTTCACACCGTTTTAAGCTTGTAATATTTTCTTTAGTACTCCTCACTATATATGCTAACATGATCTGACCGAACGGAACTTGTGGCTTTGGGGCATGTCACCACCCACGCGAATAACTGTGCTTTAGTTCTTTGTGCAGTATTCATAGAACCTGGTTATGCTGGTAGCAAACAATGTAACTCCTTGCTTTTGAGTGCGAGAATTGGCAAATCCCCGAGTATGCTCCTTGGGTGACAAAGATCACCAATGGCCGGTACAGATTTAGCAAGATCATGACAATTAGTGAACTCACTCATATACATGCCAAAATCGTGTGGTGAGCTTAAAAAGAGAGAGCACACTTTATATGTAATTGTATTTCAACTGAAAATGTTGATGTGACTTCGCCCCACGTTGTCTAGTGCATGTTATCGTCGCTACTTAACATGTACATGAATGAAACTGTGTCATGAAAAGTAAAAATGGCCACATTCCGACATGCGCATTTCGGAATGAGCATTCGGTTCGAAACGTTCACGTAAGGTTAGTCAAGTCAATGTCATCCTTTGGCTTCAGGAATACATGGAGTACACAGCTTGGTACGGGAACAAAAGCAACTTAATTAAGAACCACCGTAACATATTAACCGCAACCAAACTGATACAGGCTCCGATTCCGGCCAAAATGCGCCAAGCATGCCTCCAAATATAAAGCTGCAATTCAGTGATCCGATATGATTTGGTCCACTTCCACCAACATACCCCAGCAGCACGCATGATTTTCTGCGCTAACCTGCGGCGCGCTGCCCGGCGCTGTTGTCCTCTGACGGTGACGTCAAAGGGTCGCATCCACGCCCACCCTCTCCTTTCACACCCCCACCGCCTGTAGGTGAGGGGTTGTCCATCGGCAGCGACTTAGCCGTCAGAAGGTGGCATCCATTCAGTCAGTGTACTCGGATGCACCCCACCTCCCGTTCAAAGCATCTTCAGCGGAAGGCGCCCCTCCAGCTGTCCTTTTGAGGCGGCGCCCCTCCGAGGAAATAGTGAATCTTTAGACGAATGAGAATTCCCTCTGTTCCCCTATGGCAATTCCTGGATCCGCCTGTGCAGTATAGTGAGGGCCCATTCCTGACTAACGTAGCCGCAGGTGTTCGCCACATAAAGCCGGTCATAAATCATCCCAGCCAGCACATATTTCAGGCAGTGGCGCTTCCGACATTATATGAGCAGACTGGCGTGTGTCAATTAGTGTCTGCTGAAAGCACAGCACTGACGCTGGAAGCAGAAGCTGACTGCCAAGTAATATGTCCGCCTCCACAATTATTTCACTTGGGCATTGACTGCCATTTAGCTACGTGCTAGCTTTATGCACTCCAATCTCGATAATTGACTGTTTTATTATGTAAGGCTATTGCAAAGTATATGCTATAAAAACGATTAAAAAAATAGCATAACGCAAGTCGTTCCAAGGAGAATGTACCAGTTTACTGCAAGAGCAGCATGTATTGTGGTGGTGCACGCTCAGTGCTCACTGTCTCTTGATACACTGCTCTATCACGGTCTCTATATTGTCCACGGCTCGACACGCACGCTGCTGCCTCTGGCCTTGCCCTGACGCGACTGGGCCCTGCCAAGGCGGATAGTCGGAAGTGGGTCGCGCGTCCGTGGTGCCATAAACCACGGCCCGCGCTCGGCACATGCGACACACGCACAACACCTCCCCTCCAAGTTCATGGTCAGGTTCCAGACTATGCCAACGACTACTACACACTTCCACCTCCCCTCCGAGTCGACGACGACAGCAGACGGTTGGTGTCGACTCACAACACCCTGCTGCCACAGCTCGTGCTACAGCACAATGCTGCACAACATGCACAATGCTTCACAACACATCGTACCGGCGAGTGCGTGAAGGCTACTCGTAAGAGGGAAGCCTGGGGTCGATTTGGAGGTGAGAGCGTCTGCCGCTGCGACGGGGAACCGGACTGGTCGGTGGCTGTGGGGGCGGTGACCTTCGGTCGGTCAACTCGTCCGCAAAACGAACAGTGCGCGGTGGGTGGGTCGGCGCGGCCTGACTGGGCGGCGCGGACGGACACGGCGGTGTGTACTCGGACACGAGCGGGCGGAATGGGCGCAGGAAACGGCGATTGCGCCAATATATGCGGCCACTGGGGAGCTTCACTAGGAAGTCACGCCGTCGGCCTACACCTACAACGGTGCCTCGCCGGTCCCATAACCCGGTCGAGGGGTCCTGAAAGGACACGTGGGTCCCAACGCGCAGGCTGGGCAGTGGCATGGCCGCTCGATCATAGCGGTCACGGGCCGCTTGCCGGAGTGAGTCGGCGCGGGCGTCACAGTCGTCAGCGGCTCGCTGCCACTCAGGTGCGAAGGCACGGTGGTGCATGGGGACCGCTGAGCGCAGAGGACGGCCGTAGAGGATTTGAGCGGGTGACCGGTGGTCCGCTCGCGGGGTGTTGCGAAGCTCTAGCAGCCCACGAGCGAACGCATCACAGTCAAGGTCCTCCGCTACGGTCACTTTCTGCACCAGTCTCTTCACTAGTTTGACGGCCGCCTCAGCGTGGCCGTTGGACTGGGGGTAGTGCGGGGTAGACATGTGATGTGTTACGCCCCAGCGCCGCAGGAAGTCTCTGGTGAGATGAGCAGTGTACTGTGGGCCACCGTCGCTGCGTAGCACACAGGGAACACCGGTGGAGGCGAAGATTTCCCGCAGGTGCCGGATCAGAGTCCGGGCGGTGGCGTCGCCGGCGCAGTGCACAACTGTGGGCCACCCGGAGAGCCGATCAACGTACACCAGGTAGGTCTTGCCTGCGTGACTGAAGAAATCTGTAGACACAGACTCGAAGACTCGGCTCGGCGGGGGGTCCGACATCAGCGGCTCTCGCTGCTGGCGAGGCAGCCGTTCACGGCATACCTGGCAGGAGCCAACGGTGTCGGCAACATCGCGGTCGATGCCGGCCCAGTATACAGACTGGCGTGCGCGGCGCTGTGTGCGTTCCATGCCTTGGTGCGAGTCGTGCAGACGCTGCAGAGTCTCTGCTCTGAGGCTTCTGGGGATGACCAGCCGGGGACCACATACCAGGATTCCGTCGTCAACGGCCAGGCGATCTCGCACGCCCCAGTATGGCCTCAGGGCAGCAGGCAGGTCACGTCTCTGATCAGGGAAGCCGTGTGTCACGGCCTCGCACAACGCTATGTACTCGGCGTCGGCGCGGGCGGCGTCGCGGACGCGGGTCAGCGTGGCATCCTCGATGGGAGACACCCGGGCTCCGTCTGGATCCAGCTGGGTCACTGAGCGCACGACGAGACTGTGGAGCTGATGAGTCACGTCATCTTCGGCTTCCTCGTCGTCTGGTGTGGGGTCATCCACGGGGGCTCTGGAGAGAGCATCTGACTTGTGCACCAGGGTCTGGTTCGTGCTGATTTGTCGTCGGCGCGGGGGTCGCGCCGGCGCCTCCTCTCGCGTCCTCGTAGAGGTGCTGCCATCTAGCGGCGGTGACGAACCCTCTCGTCTGACAGTGATGCCGCTAGGCGGCGCGGCTTCCGTATCCGTTCCACCGGCGGCGATGCTCGCCACCTGACTGGGGAAGTCCGGTGGCAGAATCCCGAGGGCGATGGAGTCGTGCCAGGAGAGCAGGGCGCTGTCCAGGCCCTGTATGACATGCACGGTCACTGTCGCTGTGATTGCACCCAATGTCAGGTCGCACTGCACAGTCCCAAAACACTGGAGCTCATGGCCACCAGCTGCATACAGCTTGTCAGCGGGCGGAGACAAACGACTTATGTCCACGTGCATTTCCGCAGCATGTGCCACACCAATGCAGGAAGTTTCCGCTCCGGTGTCGGGTGTCCAGAGCGTTGAGCCGGCACCATTATGGTGGGTCGTAAACAGCCGGATCCTGGGAGAGCGGCGGGACGACAGGCCGTAAACTCGTATGTCGGACACGTTCGCACGATACTGGCCCGAGTCTCTTTGTCTGGAGCTGTTGCGCTGTGCTGGGGCTGTTCCAGATGTCGCGCCACGTTGACGACACCTTGCCCGAAAATGGCCGCGACGGTGACACAGGTGACACGTGGCCGTCCGGGCAGGGCATGGCTGCCCGTTGGCGTGCGGGTAGCGACCGCAGGCGGGACACCTGTCCAGCGTCGGATGCGAGTCTGTCCGACGGGTGTTTGAGCCGCTGGGATCCCTCCGACGAGTGCCTGGGCGGCCGGAGTCTGACTGACGGGCACGGGCAGTCCTGTTCCGACGATATACGGACACAGGTTGGACGTGGCCGTTTGTCATGGCAGCCGAGTTCTGACGGGCGTTTTCTTGCCCACGGCAGATGTGGACTGCCGACTGCAGGGTGAGATCACTTTCGCTCAGAAGCGCACGCAGGGTGTCCTCATCTCGGATCCCAGTGACGATGCGGTCACGAAGCTGTGGGTCCGTGCAATGCGGACAGAAGTCGCAAAACTGGGCGATTTCGCGCAGAGCCATCAAAAACTCATCGAATGTCTCACCGTCCGCTTGCTGACGGCGGAAGAACTCTCGCCGATCCAGGATCACGTTACGCTGCCGACGCAGATGGCGCTCCATACCTCGGATGATGGTCTGGATGTCGGACGTGGAGACGTCAAGATCCAGACCGTGACGGAGGGTTCGCGTCCACTGGTCGTCGAGCAGGGCGACGAGGGCAGCGGTTTGACTCGCCGGCGGGAGGTCATACAGACCGGTGAGAATGGCGTATCCCTCGAATTTGTCCCGCCAAGAGGCGAACTCGCGCAGGCTGGCACCTTCCATCAGCCTGGGGGCAGGCGTGGCTGTCGCACCCAGCCGTCTCGTGCCGCGGGTGGCTGAACCAGGGTCAGCACCGGCGGCATCGGTGCGGTCGGCAGCGGAGTCGGTCAGCGTGCTGTGCTGCGGTCTGGCCTGGGTGGCCGATTCGGCCAGCGCCAGAAGCCGTTCCTCTCTCCTGGCGGATGCTGTGGCTTGCTCCGTAAGCAGATCCGTCAGGCGGGAGAGAGTTTCGGTGAGAGCGTCCGGATTCATACTACCGACGCGCCATGTGGTGGTGCACGCTCAGTGCTCACTGTCTCTTGATACACTGCTCTATCACGGTCTCTATATTGTCCACGGCTCGACACCCACGCTGCTGCCTCTCGCCTTGCCCTGACGCGACTGGGCCCTGCCAGGGCGGATAGTCGGAAGTGGGTCGCGCGTCCGTGGTGCCATAAACCACGGCCCGCGCTCGGCACATGCGACACACGCACAACATGTATCACCAATATACATCTAAACTCCCCACGAATGCATATATGTATGTATATATATATATATATACCGATGTTAGTTTACATGTAAGATGCGTGTAAGATAATCGTACATGCCATAAGCTTTTAAACAAACGTAAACACTATAGTTTGTACCATGAGCTTGCAATCAGTAAGATCTTTTCCCATCAGTTGTTAATTTCCCCATAATTTGAATCGGGATAGCATGCATTCAGCACACTGTTGAACAGATATCCAGCGCACTATTTAGTGGCATTATTGGCACATTAATAGTTAACCCAGAATGCTAATATATCAAACGTATACGGGAGGAATGTATGCATGTAGGAAATGGACAAATCTATTGGGTGGGCCATCGGATGGGTCCTATGTTAAATACTGAAATTTGTAGGGCACAAGCCACCATCGAGGCAAGGGAACTCTTCAAAGTCATACAAGTCCATAATCATGACGCGAACATGTCGCGAACATGCTTAATTCCGGCTATCAGTTCATCGCCGTAAACGCTGTGCTCTCAGGGATGCTGAAATTAACACTGCAGGGCCAGTTTTATTTCGCAGTGGCTAAAATCCAATGGTGAAAACAACCTTTTGGCCCTAACTACCCGCTTCTCCAGTTGAAAGTATTGAAAAGTCCCAGCGCCACGGCATGCGAAACAACTCGCTCATTATTGGACCTCCAATGGGTCGACTGCGTCAGATCACATGGCGCCGATGTCAGACAGACGTCCCAGACAGGATTCGCAGACAGCTGCTCCTTTGGGCCGGTAGACGATGGGACAGACAAACTCCACAAAGGCTACAGCACCTAAACGATCGGAAACCTTACGACGCCGACGCGGATGTGTCGTCCACTACTGCATGAACCAATATGGAGGAGATCACCCGCTGACAGTACACGGTGAAATATATCCAGATCAGGAGTGAAACTTGGCTTTCCACAGCGAAACTTAGCTTTCCAAAGTGAAACTTAGCTTTCCAGAGCAAAACTTAGCTTTCCAGAGAGAAACTTAGCTTTCCAGAGCGAAACTTAGAACTCAGATATTGCCATGGATTGTCTCCTCGAAGTTCGCGATACCGACCTCTACAGTACCGGTACAGAATGGCGGTAGGTGCTACCGAAAGGTACTGCTTCACCGGGAAGCTATGTCTTCCCAGTCGCGAATTGCATGCGTCTCCTCACGGTGCACTCACAGATTGTAACGTCATCACGTGTTGCCCCGCCATAGCGTTCGTGCGTGCAAGTCGGAGCCGGCTGTGGTGAGTACGTGCCGCGAAGGTGGGAAAGTCCGGCAAAAAAATGATCGCTTCTGTCCGTTCTTCTCAGTTCTAAGATAAGAAATGGAATGTGTAAAGTGTTCAGTGATGCGCACTTGTTGGCAATGATTGTTAACTGAAAACGAAAATACATTCTCAGATTGAGATGCGTGCCAATACTTAACGCAGCATAACCTTACCTTGCCAGGTCATGCAATCCGAAATGGATAAGCAATTCTGATTTTCTTCCTTTCAACTTCTTGTCCGAACACTATTCTTTTAATGCAACGCCCATGGTGTCAATTAGGGAAAAGTAGCGAGGTGGTCTATTCCCTTCACCCTTTACTGTTCCTACAGCCATGGTATTCGCCGTAATTTCTGTAGGTGTTTTGCTTGGAGTGTTGTAGTGTTGGGCTGTTGGAGTGTTAGAGTGTCGGTAAATATTTGGATAACAATATTCGAACTGTATTCTTGACAGCGGTCCGAAAGTTCGCAGAGACAAGACAATCGGCAAGCGATTCATCCATCCCGGGTGGGGAAGGGGGGTGGTCACCAGCCACCCGGCAAGCGAGCCCCCAGGGGAAGGAGCGAAGCGTCGGGTCACACGACTGGAACGTCAGGTGGGGAGGGCGAATGTACAGTGCGCAATTTGCATTAGTCAAGGTGCTGGCATGCCAAACAGACTCAGGGTACGGCGTGTCGGCGGCGTCTCTCATGGTGAAGACAAGCCCATGGTGCGGCGTGTCGGCGGCGAATCTCATGGTGAAGACAAGCCCAGGGTACGGCGTGTCGGCGGCGTCTCTCATGGTGAAGACAAGCCCAGGGTACGGCGTGTCGGCGGCGAATCTCATGGTGAAGACAAGCCCATGGTGCGGCGTGTCGGCGGCGTCTCTCATGGTGAAGACAAGCCCATGGTACGGCGTGTCGGCGGCGAATCTCATGGTGAATCTCCTGCTTCTGGTCGGTGTATCCAGTCGAGAGGCTGGCCGTAGTAGTCAGCTGACCGGCACCGGGCGTAAACAACTGCAGTTCGTCAGCAAAAACGCACCATTGCGGCGGCCATCTTGTCCGCTGTATCCGCTAATTGCAGCCTCGACCTGATGGAGGGCAATAATGCCCACGAGCGGAGGCGTTCGCCCGATGTATCGGCAGCCGCCCCACGTAACACCGCTACCGTTCGCTGTGTTCAAACACGGAAGCACAAGCGAACACCACAGACAAGTACTCTGTTTTTTTTTTGAGCTAGCGAGACGAGCCGCTGACTTGTATTTGGCTAACCATTCGCATCAGGGGACATGCTTGTCACGCAAAGCAAGGCAAACCCGTTACAATCTATTATCATCGGTTTTGTTTCACAAAATATGCACTTTTGCAAGGAAGGACTCGTGCGTCAGAATAGCATAGGGAAGGAAGCGTTTTGTCACCACTTAGTAGTAGGCAGTTTACCAGTGATGATGAGGAAAATACAGCGACTACTCGTTTACTCAGCACGGCGCAAAATAAATGGAACTGGTCAAGGTCCTTCACTCTCACCAATAATCCACGTTTTCCTGCGTTCCGAAAATCTCCGGTCTGGAATCCAGGAAATGTAAAGTTCGTACTTCGAGTGAACTTTCCGAAAATTTGGTTGGCAGCTGATGACGTCGTTACCCTCCCTACACGAGGGAAATCATCGTGTCCAGTGATAAATAGCTGACCGGCCTGAACAGTGGATGTACCCTATGAGCTCAGTAGCGTGAATGTTCTACCCCCAGGATCTTGTCAGATGGATTTTCACTGAATGATTTCTAAGAAAGGAATGTCACAGATTAATGGTCAGTAGTAGCTGAAGGAGAGTGCACAAGCCGAAAGGGCGAGCTGAAATACTCTACCGAGCCGTCATCATCCGTAGGTATTTATTTACCGCAACCGACATCATCTGTGAGTATTTATTCCTGTCCAATCGCTTTTCTTCGCCCACTGGAACGTGCCAGTCCGTGCGTCGTCACGGCGCCCAGCTAATGATGCATCATTTGCCAGCCACCTGATAAGAAGACACCACCATGCCACTTCACCGAGCTGCGGTGTCAATTACGAAGGCATGTATATGATATGTTTGTCCAGGTTCTTGTTTTTGGATGTATTAATGCACCTCTTATGCAAGATAATATGCTTCGTGCACGTTGGCACGCTGACAGACCATAGTGACCTCTCACGGGCGAGCTCTTCAAGGTCAAGCGAAGTCATTGCTCTGGACAATCTTCGCAGCAATTTTAAATGCCAAAACTTATACTGGAGGAAATTTGTGTCCTCTATTTATTTCTATTTCTACTGTTTAATAATACCTCTATTTCTAAAATACCTCTATTTCTACTGTTGCCTCCTCCATCAGCGGAAAGATTTCGACCGCTGTACGTATACGGCATAAATAGTGAAAAATGCTTACGTTTTACTTTACCTCATCTGTTGGCCATGATGTTTTCAATAATATTTCCATACATTTCTAGGGAATAATGCTGCACTCTTCTGCTTAGTTTGCTCTCACGCATTGCAAACAGAATTGGTCAACAGCCCAAATCAAACCTCCAATACATGAAAATGTTCGGGAAATGCCCTGGGGAATGCACTGGTAGACCGAAAGGGTACAAGACGTGCATGCATGAAATACGATTGACCTCGTGGCACAAGACGCGTTGGCATTTATGAGCTCTGTCTCATTTAGAAGGGATGCAACGTGGGGAGTCACCCCTACCCCTATCCTGAACCGGAAGAACACCGCCAGTGCGTGGCGACGTCGCACACTGGCGCATCACACCGGTAACTGGCGCCTACACACTGGCGCCCACACTGGCGCATCACA
The DNA here is from genome assembly GCA_034440575.1 of Imbricaverruca yamaguchii. Classification (NCBI taxonomy): domain Eukaryota; kingdom Metazoa; phylum Arthropoda; class Thecostraca; family Neoverrucidae; genus Imbricaverruca; species Imbricaverruca yamaguchii. The sequence continues at coordinate 1,012,331 of JAOTOL010001510.1, read as the reverse complement.
CCGGTGACGCGCACTGGCGCCCACACTGGCGCCCACACTGGCGCCCACACTGGCGCCCACACTGGTGCATCACACCGGTAACTGGCGCCCATACACTGGCGCCTACACACTGGCGCCCACACTGGCGGATCACACCGGTGACGCGCACTGGCGCCCATACACTGGCGCCTACACACTGGCGCCCACACCCTGGCGCCCACACCCTGGCGCCTACACACTGGCGCATCACACTGGCGCCAATGCACTGGCGCCACACACTGAGGCGACCAGCGACCAATCGGCGTAAGAGGTTGGAGACGCTATGTGACCCGGCACATTAATGGTTGAGCAGCCGTAACGGCAGGCATGCATGCGACCGTCCGACCGGCAGACTAAGAGTGACCAGAGGGTTTACGAGGCCCACCAATCACCTGGAACAACTGCCTCAGAACGCACCAGGCGAGCACAAATAGCCTCATCGAGGCGCGCGCGCGCAGAGCACGTCCGGTGGACGAGTAAAGCACATCGGGTCACATGAGCGAGCAAAACTTATCGGGTCCGGTGAACGAACGGAACAAAATGGGAGGGAAAACGTGTGCTGACAACTCACAGCAACAGCCGAAATCTCCAACACGGCGGCAGGCTGGTCGGATTCAATACATGACGAAATGCATGTGAAGGTTAATCGAACATATTGTTGTTCCACGCTCTCCTCAGCAGGCCCATCTCCTGAGGTTATCACTATCACTTAGATGTATTATATGCGTACACCATCACTCTGGTGAAGACGATGGTCTCCCCCAGTGACGTGAAAAATGAACATCTTCAGGTAGCTCGCTTAGATCTGTGTTACGTATAGCGCCAAGCATGCGTCGTAGCACAGACGACAGAGGAAAAACCCTGCTGTGCATCCTCTTCTATACAAATTATGAGTGTTTTTTGTCGAATGAATCTGACAAGTAAAACAACGGCTTTGCATCAAACCATTACCCAGCAAATACAAATTATACTAAGCCTCTCCTGATTTCTTCTGCCGGGAACGCCTATGTCACTTTTCTACATTATGTTTCATAACATCACCCAACATTGGCAAACCAGATACCCATCATTACGATGTAATGCGGTCAGAAACTTCTCACCTCCATGCCAATTTGGTAGGATCAGTACTGCTTTGCACTTATCCAAAATGTCTCCAGGTGCCTTCCAAAAACTTGCCCTGCGTCCGTCTCTGGGGAAACTTTTTCTTCAATGTTCGGCACAAGATGAAAAAAGACTGAATGGAAAACTTCCTATGCTACGTGTAGCTGCTCAAAGAAACCTGGGAATGGCGACGAAACACCTGCGGCTGGTTTCTGAGGGTAGGGGTAAGTAGCCCGATTCCCACACGAAAATATGGTTAAGTAACACAATTTAAAGCCTTTCACATTTGCATGACTTCGTTGCCAGCCGCCGACAATAACTGGCTGATAACCTTCATCATCGATGGATATCCTTCGATAACCTTCATCATCGTTCGAGTCTGATAATGCAGCTGCATACACACCAAACAATGTAGGGAATCTCAGGCTATTAGGTCGGAGCGAGACCGAAACCATGTTGGAAAGGACACCTTGGTTTTTGCCATCATGTTGCTGAACACTACTTGGCTCGCTAAATGTCCACTTAGCACGGTCGAACGCCCTCAATGATTGCTTATTGAACAAACTGTCGCCAGGTTTTGATGCCTGTCGGAGACATTTCCGTGTTCCATTTCTACCGAAGCTAATCACAAAGACGCGTAGACTTCGAATTGTCTACTGCTGAGATTGCACTTTACCGAGGGCGGGCAGATTATTTGACCGCTGAGCCACACACACCGCACCTCATATTTGTCGTCATATCAAGTCCTTGTGGGTCAGAAGTGCACCAATATACAAATATCCAGGTACGCAAACGGAGACGCATGCACCCCCCCCCTCACCTACACACACCAACGGACGGGCGGCCCGACTCCGGTAACTGGAGCAAGTAATGACCTGATAAAGTGCTACTATATAGGTGACTTGAGGTTAAATGCCTGGTCTAGCATCTGTATTGCATCGTTAGTAATGTCCAAAACATCATTGGTGCCCATTTTGGACCATCTAAGCACAATCACAGCGATCTATAACAATGACAAGCCAATCCTCGCGAAACCACAATTTTGACATTTTACGTCATTTGACCTGGAAAATATTGACCTGAGGTCATTCAATTTGTTCACAATAGAGTTCACTACCGTAACCATCCATCTTGTGAATTTCGTTGCCCCAGCTGGAATGGGAGCCGAGATCATAGTGGGGCGGAATCCGCCCCCTCCATTGCACGTAGTTTTCTGAGGCCCTCCAGGGCGCGTGCTAGATTCTATTGCATTCTTAGTTTATTTTTTATACATTGCTTTTTATCAAACTCAAAGCCTCTTTTTAGTGTTACTTTGCCCACAAACTGCAAAGTAAACAATTGCACAGAAAATGAGTGGTCCTGATCAGTGTCAGTCCCACTTACAAACATTGCATTGGAAAGGTATATTCCAAGGATTTATCAAACGCCTTGAAGCATGAAATTTGTTACCTAACCTCCCATGTCAGAATGTGTTGAAATGATTTTTCGTTTTAATCTAAAAATCCAACCAAAAAGTGGACCAAATCCTACCCAAACTTAATATGTTCTTGCAGAAAATTAATATATTGGGAACATTTACTTCAAGAAGTTTAAATAATTTTTTTTCTCAACTAAAAAGAAAAACCTAACCTCACCTAACCTGAAAGGTTAGGTGAGACGTCAAAAACCCCCTCAGGTTTTTGGCGGATAGTGGACGAACGGCGCGTGGCAGCGCGCCCAGATTTCGCATACCTCTTTCCACATCAATTTGGCATGCTGTTTCAAAATTTTGAAGTCAGGTCATCTAGGTTCAACGTGTTAGAAAAGGTCATGTGAGGTCACCTCCAAAAAAGTTTAATCAGTCGTCACGCTTTAACGAGATACAGATATTTTAATGAAATTTTCAGCGTTTGCTTATCTTTATGGATGCAACAAAACGTATGAGTGTAGTTTTTTCTCATTTTTCCCCGTTTTTGACTACATATAAATTTTGCGTATTTGCCAAATTGCAGATAAATAGAGGATTCTGGCTAAAGTAAACATTTGTTATTAGGGCAAGTTGACTTCCAACAACGTTTCTCGGTCTGCTCTACCAATTGGAAAAGGAAAATGAAAGAAAACTTGAAAACTCAAAAGTTTGAAATTTCAAAAATTATTGGAGGGGGGGGGAGGGGGCAAAAACAATATAGCCCTGGTCGATTTTGCTGTCCTTTTCTCATTCCAAATAAATTGTGTTTTTTCATTTATCCTCAAAATTCCCGAGAGTCAAAAACATAATGTAAGTCGTGAAAAGTCGTAAAAATCTAAACCCCTTGGTGACGTCACTTTTGTGGGAACATTGTTTTGGAGGGTAGACTCGAACCCTACCCGTCGAGCGCTTTCTGATGCTATCTCTTTTGTTTTCGTGCGATGCTCAGTTTGGATTTAAGAGGGGGTCTTCAACCACCCCCCTCCGAGACAGGGTTTGAGTATTTGGCCGGAAAGACGGCGCGGGTTCATGAAACTTTCAGCGTTTGCTTATCTTTATGGATGCAACAAAACGTGCAAGATAAATCTGGAATTTTTTCTCCGTTTTTGACTACTGACAAATTTTGCATATTTGCCTATTGGAGTTCAAATCGAAGATTCTGGCTAAAGTAAGCATCTTTATTAGAGCAAGTTTACTTCTCCAGGATACGTCACGCCTGCTGCAGCTGGACAGTGGCGGCCCAGTGTCGTCATCAGCAGAGACAAAACTACATTGAAGATCAACACCGATAATTTCCGTGATGATGTAGCTCTGATACTCCGTAATGTTCCGGAAATTCGGCAACTGCCGTTTTGGTATGAATGGGTGGCTAGGCCCAAAGCAAGGTATCCGTAGATGAAACGTGTGACACTCGGTTGAACAATAAACCCTTCATGAAGTGTCCTAAAACGCACTATAATTAATCCCAGAATGTAACAAACTGGTGGAGGGACCGCATTTATGTCACAAAATCGACCGAACTCCTGACAATTCATCGGAAATACTGATCCGACCTGAAAAAAAACTGCTAAATCAGTACCGGGCGAGAAGCGCCGTCGGCTGATGACTGACGGTAGATGGGCATGTAAGACACGCCAGTGCAGTCTGATTGGTGGATACGAAGCAGAGGCGGGTAATCCGCGGCAGCTGGACGAGCCTACGGGGCAGGAGAGCGTGGGCGGGTCGGTAGTCGGACGTCCGGCCCATATCGAGTCGGCGCCCGAGCGGCGCATGCCGCCAGAACACTGGCCAAGACGCACAGCTATCCCGGCGGCTCAGGCATCCAACACAACGTAAAAACGTGGCTGACGTCACAAAAAGTTCGTCCGAGAACGTATCGCGGTTGTGGTAGGATCGATCTTGCTTTCCGGCAGTGCAAACAAGTCCGAACAGAAGGCGGGCCGAGCAGCGAATCCGCACCGACCCCCCCCCCGCCAGGCCGCGGCGAACGGAGTCGGGGCGGCACGGCGGCGTTTAAATTTCCATGACATTAACGACGCGTTCACATTCGCAATCAGCATACTATTCGCATACTCTCCGATTTCGCTAATTTTTCAGGATATGATCTTTGTCGCTTGCAAAAGTAGGGCAAACAACAATTATTAAAATATATATATATTAAACAATTATATATATATATAAAATATATATATATTAAATATATATATATTAAACAATTATAATTTCAAATATATCAAATTATTGTGTACTCGATTATTTAAGCAAGATTTTACTTGCACCACGAACAAAAAACAGCCAGACATTGGGTATGACTCATGGATGCAACACATCGAGGCGTCTGACTTACAATCTCATAGTTTGACATATGTTCACAAAATACTGTTTTGACCTTGCACTATTGCCATATACGGGGTAACGAATAATACTTTCATAAATGCATCCATCGAAAGGACATTTGTGCCAAATAATGTCTAATCGGGCAAAAAAGCAGCACATCCAAGCATGTCACCTTCAAGGTCACCATTTGATCTCAGGTCAAAGAAGACTTGGGGGGAATACCCTATGGGGGGAATCACGGAGCACCGAATAACATTTTCCTAAATGCATTTATCGGATGGATAATAGCGTGGAATAGTCGCCCACCGAGCAAGAATGCAGCACATTCGATCATGTGACCTTCATGGCCAGCGTTTTACCCCAGGCCAGGTTCAATGAAATTCAGAAAATGAAAGTGGTCCACTGGGGAACCGTATATAGGTCAAACGAAACATTTAATGTAGACAATCTCAACACTGATGCATGTGCTACCAATGCAAGAAACAGCACACTGTGTAAGACAGCGCATCACATAAAAGCATGCCTGATTCCTATGTTTATGGCGCCAGTGCTGGAAGTCTGGAACGATGGCCTTCTTTTCGGCTTTTGCTATCAGTTCTGCTGGATCAAATGCTTTCTCCATAATAGTTTCAGCATCAGTAATAGCCACTGCCAAGGCAGCAACACCAGCTCCTGAAGGCTCCCAAGTATCGGGCACGTGCAATAACCTAACATTTTATGACCAAGTAGAAATGCTGTTTTTGTCTATGATGGGAAGGTTGAGAGGTATTATCATTGTTTACGTCCGAGTCAGACAGAGGTATAAGAACGGGGGTGATGGCACGGGCTAGGCTTTTGAGCCACTGAATTGGAAATTGATATCTTAAGAACAAGAAGTAAAAAGTAAAGATTGGGACCCTGGACCAAGGTAGCCCAACTCGAAGTTCTTTATGTTGTTGTTGACGGATACGAAACTGGGTGGAAACGGGATAGGATAGCCACGGTCTTGTTCCTCCAAATTGAAAATTGCTCCTGCGACACTGCGGTTGGAACCACTTTGAAGCTAAGGGTAGCGAAGATCTTGTCTGCTGACAAGAGCCACAGCTCTGCAGGGAAGGCAGATAACGGCGGCGGAGGGGGTCGAGGAGGCGGCGGAGGCGGCCGAGGGGGCGGCGGAGGCGGCCGAGGAGGCGGCGGAGGGGGTCGAGGAGGCGGCGGAGGCGGCCGAGGAGGCGGCGGAGGGGGCCGAGGAGGCGGCGGAAGGGGACGAGGAGGCGGCGGAGGGGGCCGAGGAGGCGGCGGAAGGGGACGAGGAGGCGGCGGAGGGAGCCGAGGAGGCGATGGAGGGGGACGAGGAGGCGGCGGAGGGGGCCGAGGAGGCGGCGGAGGGAGCCGAGGACGGTGGCTGAGGGGGTCGAGGAGGCGGCGGAGGGAGCCGAGGACGGTGGCTGAGGGGGTCGAGGAAGCGGCGGAGGCGGTCGAGGGGGCGGCGGAGGGGGCCGAGGAGTCAGCGGAGGCGGTCGAGGGGGCGGCGAAGGGGGCCGAGGAGGCGGCGGAGGGAGCCGAGGACGGTGGCTGAGCAGGGAGTTGGCGTGGCAGAGAAGCCGCGGTGGCAGGCGTTCGATCGCGCTGCTCAATCCAGACCGAATCCCGGCGCAATAGCGACCCAATCGCAGCCCAATCGTGGCCCAATCCCGAGCCAATCACGGCCCAATAGCGACCCAGTCTCAACCCAATTCCAGTCCAATCGCAGCCTAATCGCGTCCCCATCTGGCGCGACACCAGTCCACCCCAGCGGGGCTGCACTCCCCAACGACAGTCACGCGGCCGCTGGGTGGTGCGCTTGGTGCTTGGTGTGGTGTGCTTGGTGCGAGTACAGATCTGGTGTCAACTCGTGTCTATTGCACCAACAGGTGGAATAGACACCAGTTGCCACCAGCTGTTCCAATCTATTCCGAACATATTCTGATCGTGTTCTGGCTTGTTGCAGCCCTATAACCGTATGGTATCCTGAATTGTCGTCGGGGTGGCTATCATGAAGCTCTTGTTGGTAGAACTTCTGACCTTCGGCTCATTATATAAGTCAGACAGATACACTTATGTTATAATGAGCACAAATTCATGAGATCTACCAGCAACATTATATTAGCTTGCGATTGGCCGTTCTTGACAATGCCTAGTGCAGTGCTACCCAATGCGCTTGGAAATGACACGTCCATGTTGTGGGTAGATAATTTCCCTTGTGTTGTGGGCAACACCTTCGGAGTGGATCGGAGTATGTCTTAGCACAGTGGCCTTGCATGCCATGGAAATTCAACCACCCAACCAACTAACCAACCAAACAACCAACCAACCAACCAACTAACCAACAAGCCAACCAACCAACCAACCAGCTAGCCAACCAACCAACCGACCAACCAACCAACCAACCAACCAACCAATCAACTAACCGACCAACCAACCAACCAACCAACCAACCAAAATTTCAAAGAATGCCCCATTGGTCATGGACACACTGAGCTTTTCTGAAGAAAAAAAAACATAATTGAAAATATCCAGGGGAGTGCATCACGTTGTTGCGTTCAGGGGATAATTATTTCTCATGATCAATTCCAGTTGACGTACGATACCAACAACACTCATGTATTCAACACTCAAGTCGAAGTGGAGGCCCTTTGCTTAATTAAGCGCCCTGTTGGACGAAGACCAGATGGACAAGGGATCAAGCGATTGAAACGTGTGATGGTAGATTCTCAGTATGTATTAACGGCAGACATACAGCAGCCACGAACTGCTGAGTGTCGGTGTCAAATCAGATCCTCAAGCTTCTGGTCTGCCATCGAGGATGTACAAGCATATTAATATCACCCGAACATTTTACAGAATACCTAACACTGATGCCGATGCCGATGTCCATGCCGGTGCCATGTGCCAGTGGCGATGAGTCGCCCGACGGCTGGTGGGTGCAGTGTTAGTGTGTGTGTGTGGAGGGGGGGGGCTGGATGTGTGTGTGTGTGTATGTGTATGTGTGTGTGTGTGTGTGTGTGTGTGTGTGTGTGTGTGTGCCGTCAACAGCGGTCAAGGCATGCTCACCTGGACCCCTATGCAGAGGTAGACGAAGAGGAGACTGATCATCGGGACGATGAAGAAGACGAAGGAGCTGAAGATCAGTGGCCACTCGTCTGGCATGTAGCATATTGTCTCCAGGAGAATACCGGAGTCTGAAATAGGTCGCATATATGATTGACATCAATGGATATGCTGTTCTGCTTAATTGCTTATTTATTTTAGCAGTACTTGCTTGACACACGGGGAGCCGGCGCCTGCAGATGTGCCCCTTCGGTCCAGTGCACCGGACGGAAGGATTTGTGTCGAAGCTAGAGCATGGCCGTGAGCCCGATGTAATGGGGGCTGATCGACCTGCGTTAATCTCGTGGAGCGGTAAACAGTACCCAGTCATTGCCATCTCCCAAGTAGGAATTGGCCGAGGGATGTTATGCCGTCTGGATATGACCATCTGACCATCATATTTCATAGTATATATATATATATATAAGCATAAATCAAAATCTTTATTTGTTTATTGATAAGGAGGCTTTGCACACCTTGGTTATTCTATCAGCATAGGGTAAACTCGCACTAAACGAGCACGTGCTGGCAGTAAACAATCTACCACAGTCAGGGCTCATCGCCGTCCAAAAACAGTATCCGAACTATCGCGTAGTCTACTGATTGCCGCACGCACCCCGTTATCGCCTCGTCGCCAGCTGGCAAAAAGCTGTTCGTGCGCCACTCGCTCCCGACAGCTCGCTGGCGAGCCGGCCGAAATTACGCCGCAGGTATATACGGCCGGTCACGCTGAGGGATCGCCGGTCGTCAGCACAGTCAACAGAGTCCAGCCGCCGCGATACGCACGACCCTGGCGGACGGCCCGCGAAACACGAACGATGCGCTATCGTTCTTGTTGAGAGCTTGTGTGTCACGCGGCAGGGTTATATGACCGACGATGAATTACCATGTGGACTGTCCTTCGGCGTAGGAATTTGCACGCTGATGGAGCAGCGAGCTCGGTGGCGCACAAAATGAGCTTGACGATGTTTACTCCCGCTGAGAATATCGCTGGGGCGAAGACATTGCACGCTGCTGAGAGGGTGTGCGTGCTTCCGCGATAGTATGGTAATCGCATGCATCAACCACACATTGAAGGTTGTTGAGGAATAATGTGTAGCATTATGGACACGGAAATTTTCCTCCTGGACCCTAAATACTTCAGAAACTTTTTCTCGTCGTTGAATAAACGAATAGCTCATCAGTGACGCGGGAACGGGATAGGCGAAGAGGAGGGGAGGGGGAAAGGCGGCAACTGCTAACTCAACTGTGAGACTAGAGGCGAAGGAGGGAATGGAAATCACCCAGCCTATGTAGTGTGCAGAGATTCCTACTCAGAAGTGTGAGCCGGGTACAACGTACGGTTACCTGATGAATGTTGAAACGTGCAACGTTGAAGTCCACACATATTGATCATTTTTAAGTGATGACGGTGACATATTTGCAGGTAAACACCCAGAGGAGAAGAAAAGACAGCATGTCATGTCGCTCATTTTCATGGAGTGTTAGAGGCGTCATGCTAAAAGTAGCACATTTTTGGAGGAATTTGCTTCCTTGCCCACCTCACCGCCCTTCTGTGAACCCACTCTGTGTGCTTTTATTTCATTTCGTTAAAAAATACAATGAAGTTTGTGAGCATTGCGAAATTAAGTCATTTGTGTATGCAATTCCGCTAATCGAATGTATCCAATTGCTTCGTCACGAAATCGAGCAATGATGAAAATGATCTCAATCAATGTGTAGACATCCGAGCTTTTTCACCGATTAGCACCACCAGTGTGGGTATGTATTATGTTGCACAATTTACTTCTAGACGTCACGCGTATGCCATTGGAACGGCTTCTGCGCCCGCGATGGCCGTTCGGGAGTTGTGTGTGCTGGTCACACTGGTGAGTTGATGCTCCCCGCCGACACCGACCATCAGTCCGCAATGGCCGTTCGGGAGTTGTGTGTGCTGGTCACACTGGTGAGTTGATGCTCCCCGCCGACACCGACCATCAACTGAATGATTGCGTCGCTCGGCGACACACCTAGTTCCCCGCATCCCCGGCACCAGCTCCGACAGCTGCGGACCAACTTACAATGGTGCACACGCCACACTCCATAGACGCGACACGCCGCTCGCCAGCCCGAACAGCCACACGCCCCCCGGCTGTGCGGGGCCGCAGCTGGACTGCCCGCCGCCGAGACGTCCCCACCTAATGCCGTGGGAAGTCGTACGTCCGTCCCTCACATTACGCCCTGTCTCATCTCGCCGTCGACAAGACGGATCATGAGCCGGGTTGTTGTTGCAGCGGCGCCCGACTACTGCTGGACACGACTGCAGATGACGGCTTGCGCGGCCAGCGCGCGGCCGGCTGTTGTTTCCCGCCCTGCCGACACACCACTATGTGCGTGTCGGTGATTTGCCACAGACGTGGCAGCGCCGAAGACCCCGGCACCGCGCGCGGAAAGCTGAAATTGTTGTCGGTCGCATTAGTTGGGAGGCATCCGCTTACGACGACCCGCCAGTCCGGTAAATCACAGCCGCACGTGCTAAACCCGGCACCGCCACCGATATACTGAAGGTCGTGCCAGCATACGGGAGGGCAACTCCCCTTGCACAAATTATCCAGATCCCACTTGCGGACTGAACACATTCAAATGACCATTGATAACACTGTTGATGCTCGACTCCAGCTAGCTCGTCAGTTACTACCACATTGCCTGTGGCGTGACAGTGTATCTCGTCAGTTACTGCTACATTGCCTGTGGCGTGACAGTGTATCTCGTCAGTTACTGCTACATTGCCTGTGGCGTGACAGTGTATCTCGTCAGTTACTGCTACATTGCCTGTGGCGTGACAGTGTATCTCGTCAGTTACTGCTACATTGCCTGTGGCGTGACAGTGTATCTCGTCAGTTACTGCTACATTGCCTGTGGCGTGACAGTGTATCTCGTCAGTTACTGCTACATTGCCTGTGGCGTGACAGTGTATCTCGTCAGTTACTGCTACATTGCCTGTGGCGTGACAGTGTATCTCGTCAGTTACTGCTACATTGCCTGTGGCGTGACAGTGTATCTCGTCAGTTACTGCTACATTGCCTGTGGCGTGACAGTGTATCTCGTCAGTTACTGCTACATTGCCTGTGGCGTGACAGTGTATCTCGTCAGTTACTGCTACATTGCCTGTGGCGTGACAGTGTATCTCGTCAGTTACTGCCACATTGCCTGTGGCGTGACAGTGTATCTCGTCAGTTACTGCTACATTGCCTGTGGCGTGACAGTGTATCTCGTCAGTTACTGCTACATTGCCTGTGGCGTGACAGTGTATCTCGTCAGTTACTGCTACATTGCCTGTGGCGTGACAGTGTATCTCGTCAGTTACTGCTACATTGCCTGTGGCGTGACAGTGTATCTCGTCAGTTACTGCTACATTGCCTGTGGCGTGACAGTGTATCTCGTCAGTTACTGCTACATTGCCTGTGGCGTGACAGTGTATCTCGTCAGTTACTGCTACATTGCCTGTGGCGTGACAGTGTATCTCGTCAGTTACTGCTACATTGCCTGTGACGTGACAGTGTATCTCGTCAGTTACTGCTACGTTGCTTGTGACGTGACAGTGTATCTCGTCAGTTACTGCTACATTGCCTGTGGCGTGACAGTGTATCTCGTCAGTTACTGCTACGTTGCCTGTGGCGTGACAGTGTATCTCGTCAGTTACTGCCATGTAGCCTATGGAGTGACAGTGCATCTCGTCCAGTTACTGCCACATTACCTGTGGTGTGACAGTGTATCTAGTCAGTTACTTCCACATTGTCTATGGCGTGACAGTGTATCCAAAATACCGGGAAGCCCCAACAGCTTTCAATCCTTGTGGTGTAGAGTCACAAAACTCGTGCTATACGGCACTACGGCACACCTGTACACGTTTCAAAATATGATCTATCTATTGTTTATGATTGCTATTATCTTCGGAGCATACCAAGCAGAACAGTCATTTGTTGGCGTCATTAAAAATTTGTAGTACGAATAACTAAATTGAGGACCTGCGTTTGCTAGAAACCATGAGTGTCGATTTCCATACATTTGATGGGACCTAGCTTCCCTCCACAGCAATCTTGGCCTAGTACCCAATAATTTAATCATGCGGACATATGTTATATGTACTCGATATAATTTGAACCGCCCATTTCCTTCATGCGTTCATATCCCTCTCCTTAAGCATGTTCAGAAATCAAGACCCTTGGGTATATTTTCCCATATGAGACCTCGGCGTATGGTGTTCAATAGCATTCCGAGAATTACAGAAGCTTGTCGCGAACACTTGGGCAAAACATCCAATGTGTCACCTTCGTAGTCAGTAATAACGTTGGCGAAGACCCTGCATTATGGAGAGAACTTATGGCACAAAAACAAAAATACCGACTCCATACATGATAGTATTTGGACAAGTGAGTTGTCATTGGATCTGCAATATTCAAACTTTTCATGTTTTGATTACGGGGCTCATAATGACGTATCCGGTTTTAAGATCTGCAGCACCCACTGTCACAATCAAACCTCTGACTTCATCCTGAGGGAAGAACAGGCCTGTTTTGTCTAGCAAGTGAAATACTACTGCTAATTTGTCATGCAAATGATATAAATACTGCCAGATGTGTATCAGAATATTTGAGGGGATAGGGGAATGGGTGGAGGGATGAATGAAAGGCTGACCTATGTTTTTAGTGTCAAATTTATCAAGCAATTATGCCGAAACATTATGGGGAACAGGTTCTCGAGCCACCACGTTGGGTGGGCCAGTGATTATTGTCGACAAAATATTGACCTTGTCACTTGACCTGAGGTCAGTTTGAAATATTATTGTTATTTTATGATCACTTACTTGCAATAGTATCAAATATGTGCTATATCTACGCAGAATACTCATATATATATATATATATATATATATATATATATACATCATTCATATCTAGTATATTTCCTTCAAATATGCATCACATAGGATACATATTTTAGAGGAATTTATAAAAATACACTGGGAGGTAGCACATGACAGCGATCACGGTCGGTACGACTCCCCGCACGTCCGTCTCCCAGTGGTGACCAATGGCGGCGGCCGGCCGTCGCTCACCTCGCGGGAACTCCAGGTAGTGCACGTTGGTGTAGAAGGCGAAGGGCGTGGCTGCGAGCAGTGAGAGCAGCCAGATGACGGCGATGATGCGGCAGGCGCGCCGCAGTCCCGCCATCGTGTAGGAGAGCAGCGGGTGGCAGATGGCCAGGTAGCGCTCCAGACTGAACGCCACGATGATCAGCACCGACACGTACGACGTCCTGCCGACACAGGCGTGACCGACGGTCACAGGTACGACGTCCTGCCGACACAGGCGTGACCGACGGTCACACGTACGACGTCCTGCCGACACAGGCGTGACCGACGGTCACACGTACGAGGACGTCCTGCCGACACAGGCGTGACCGACGGTCTATCCCGACACAGCGTACGACTACGACGTCCTGCCGACACAGGCGTGACCGACGGTCACACGTACGACGTCCTGCCGACACAGGCGTGACCGACGGTCACACGTACGACGTCCTGCCGACACAGGCGTGACCGACGGTCACACGTACGACGTCCTGCCGACACAGGCGTGACCGACGGTCACAGGTACGACGTCCTGCCGACACAGGCGTGACCGACGGTCACAGGTACGACGTCCTGCCGACACAGGTACCACGGTCACAGTACGACGTCCAGGCTGTGACCACGGTCACAGGTACGACGTCCTGCCGACACAGGCGTGACCGACGGTCACAGGTACGACGTCCTGCCGACACAGGCGTGACCGACGGTCACACGTACGACGTCCTGCCGACACAGGCGTGACCGACGGTCACAGGTACGACGTCCTGCCGACACAGGCGTGACCGACGGTCACAGGTACGACGTCCTGTCGACACAGGCGTGACCGACGGTCACAGGTACGACGTCCTGTCGACACAGGCGTGACCGACGGTCACAGGTACGACGTCCTGCCGACACAGGCGTGACCGACGGTCACAGGTACGACGTCCTGCCGACACAGGCGTGACCGACGGTCACACGTACGACGTCCTGCCGACACAGGCGTGACCGACGGTCACAGGTACGACGTCCTGTCGACACAGGCGTGACCGACGGTCACAGGTACGACGCCGCGGACCGACGGTCACAGTACGACGTCCTGTCGACCAGCGTGCCGACGGTCACGGTACGACGTCCTGTCGACACAGGCGTGACCGACGGTCACAGGTACGACGTCCTGTCGACACAGGCGTGACCGACGGTCACACGTACGACGTCCTGTCGACACAAGCGTGCCCGACGGTGACACGTACGACGTCCTGCCGACACAGTCGTGACCGACGGTCACAGGTACGACGTCCTGTCGACACAGGCATGACCGACGGTCACACGTACGACGTCCTGTCGACACAGGCGTGACCGACGGTCACAGGTACGACGTCCTGTCGACACAGGCGTGACCGACGGTCACACATTGGTGACGGCGGTCAGACAAGGTGATGGATCTGACGTTCGCGATGGAGGGTCTGACAGGGTGACGTATGGTCAGACGTTGGTGATGTAGGTCATACGTTTGTGATGTAGGCCAGACGTTGGTGACGTAGGATCAGACGTCGGTGACGTAGGTTGGGCGTTGGTGATGAAGGATCAGACATTGGTGACGGAAGTCGGACGTTGATGGTCGAACGCCTGCCCTCCGATTGGTGACGGAGGGTCGAACATTGGTGACGGGAGATAAACACGACCGGTACGTGGCCGGGCATGTTGACGTGGGGGTGGGGTCATACGTTCGTGACGGTCAGGCACGGTGAGAAACGGTCACACACGGGTGACAGACGGATAGACACGGATGACAGGCAGACCTGTCTGACGGACAGGCAGATGCGTACCGTAAGGAGGCTCGGCACAGTTGGGTGGTCGAAGGGAAAGCAAGGGTGGTTGATGGAAAGGGAAGGGTAGCAGATGACAGCGAACAAGTGTGTTTGGTGGCTGTTCGGGGCTGCCGGCAACAACGGGATCACGGCTATCACGCCCGGCCACGCTCGGCCACGCCCGGCCACGCTCGGCCGCGCTCGGCCACGCTCGGCCACGCTCGGCCACGCTCGGCCACGCTCGGCCACGCCCGGCCACGCTCGGCCACGCTCGGCCACGCTCGGCCACGCTCGGCCACGCTCGGCCACGCTCGGCCACGCTCGGCCACGCTCGGCCACGCTCGGCCACGCTCGACCACGCTCGGCCACGCTCGACCACGCTACTCTTTGGAGACCAATAACGTCCCCCCCGCAGCTGGAAAGCATAGCTTCACTGTAGCGCAGACGTGAGTCGGCACATAATTCCGAAGAATGGCCGAGCTTGACACAATATTACTTTCAGTCTAAACGCGCTGTCATCATTTCTAGAATGCAGTTGACTTGGTTCCATGAAAACGATCGGTGCGTTTTGCATCGGAGATCAAGTCATCTGTCAAACCCAATCGAGCCAGGTGTAGACAGCATTAGCTACGGATAGGCTAAGTTATGTGAGGTGTCTCAGAACTTTGTCAGCCTGAACACCAGGGGCCAAAAGTAACGATACTGAGATAACTAAGTACATCAGCGAGATATCATTGCCTAAAGTGTCCTCGGGTGTCCTCCGACTCATTGTCAAGTTCAGGTGGTGGCTGCGGTTCTTCCATCGAGGAAAGCATTGTCTTGCCTACGTTTTAGATAAATTGCACGAAATGGTGTGACCAGAATTCGTTGTCATTGGAGAGACAACAGACTGTCTTCCCTTTTCAATCACAACATCCGCGTACTGCAGCTGATAATGGACATAAGTTGACTAGTTGTGTACGCGGCGACTGGTCGATTAGCGTGCCATTGGATGTGGCAAGTTACTGGATTTATCTCTACTATGTAAACGGAGGTTATCATGGGTCACGTCACAGGACACAGTTCCACTATTTTTGTCGTTGTAATCAGCACTTTAAAAATGTTGTTCATACAATGTATATGTCATAGAACAGCGTGTGTTCCATGCTCTCTGGGATACAAACAATACAAGAAACAGTTGCGTATGGCCTAGTACAACGCTCCGTTTAGCCGCGAGACCACGCATCAATATACCACCGTTTACACTGCCAGACAGGATAGCAATAAATATGCCAGTAACTGCTGGTGCCAGATACATGACAGTAACTGCTGGTGCCAGATACATGCCAGTAACTGCTGGTGCCAGATACATGCCAGTATCTGCTGGTGCCAGATACATGCCAGTAACTGCTGGTGCCAGATACATGCCAGTATCTGCTGGTGCTAGATACATTTTGCGTCCAGTGGTTCGGTATTTAAATTGAATTAAATCATGAATGTATTTAATCATACGGCTAGTAAAGACCCCATTTGGATTCGGCACGTGATTCATTATCAGTTAGCCAACCGGTTATTATCATATTATTATCATATCATTTAGCTAGCTCATTGATTTGATCAGCGCCTACCTGTGTCCGGGCTTGCGTGTTGCGCACACTGCCGGCAATATAGGTGGTCTGAAGTGTGCTGGGGGGGGGGGACGTGTATACATAACATGTACTCACTAGATTATGTTTGGCATAACAAAACTATATCATATGACCTACAGGCTGGCTGACCTAGCCATATGTGAAAGCCCAGAACCGCCCGAGTGGCGGCAGCTCCTACTTGCCAGCCATGGCATTTCTCAGCTTGGCAGCAGTGGCGGAGCGGCTGGGCTCATTAGATGAGCGCAGTCGCTCCGCATTAGCGCGTGGAGGCCTGGCCACTGAAATTGCATGCCAAACTGTGATAATAGCAGACCAACGCTCGGGAGCAAGCAATACCTAATCGTCATTGCGGAGCCACAAAAACTGCAACTGAACGTGCCTCATTACTCAAAAGGCTTACCCGGACGACCTGCCAAGTCCATCGTACACACAGGATAGTTCGTGCACAAGTGGTTACCGCACCGGGCAGTGCGCGCTGGAAATGTACATTAGCCAGCGTGTAACGCGAACCAATGCCACTGCGATATCTGGCACGCGCTCTGTCGTATCAAGCACACACGTGAGCCGACGATCAGCTTGGTGGTTTCGGTTATGTGCACCGTATGCCTGCCGGTACCTGTCGGCAACTATTGAAGGCGTCCGACGGACCATGGCAAACCACGCGCCATAGTGTTCACGTACTGCAGACACATGTCGTCAGTTACACCATTGGAGTGAGACAACGTCAATGCAGTACCTAAGATTTGTGCCACGCGGGAAGTAAACCAATTCGGTGAGGATTCAGCTTACTTATCACACAGTTGTCAAATATACGTATGTCGTCAAAAATAATATGTGCTTCGACCACTTCTTCAATGAGTCTCATTTTGAATTATTTAAATAATTAGTAACCAACTATGCTATGGAGGAGGCCGAACCTACGGAGGAGCTCAATAACACCACACTTTCGACAGCAACTCAGCAGCTGCTTGCCTGGAAGCCTGGAAATACGTGCCATCCCCGAGTTGAAATTCTTGCATCCGTCTTTGTGACGCTAATATTAGCATTGTGGGCAGGTACGCAACCAGCCGAGGGCAGTGGGTACGCGGCAATAGTCTCTCCCCCATGTGATCAGGTTGAGCACAAGGTGCATGAGTTGACACGCCCCTTTTATTTATGCAAACAAAGGCTGCATGGTCACTAGCCTATTCGGAAACAATTTTCTGAGTGCGCTACTGATTGTAGACTTATCGATAGCCATATCCGACAGCCCAGGATCCTTGTGTCGCGCGCAAATTACGGTGGGGAGAACGGCTATATTCTGTTTTACCATCAGACTAATATTCCATTTTGTCCCACATACCCTCGACTGACACCAATATTCCGACTTGTTCCTGCATGATGGCGACGCCCAACAAACTCGCATGCAACGCTGGCATCATCTATGTGGTATCAAGCAGAATTCATTGCTTATCAGTCAAAATCCACCCAGTCTCCCGTCCTAGGAACAATATTCGACAGTAAAAAAGAACCTGTCGCCATCTTGCCTGTGTACGACGACTCGACAAAGGCTGAATGGAAATAAGCAGATTAACAATTTCCCGACTTCGCACAAGATGTCAACATCATGTTAAGCCTATTCTGGCAGTTGAATATTTAATGAAATAATTATACTTGGAGTAGATTATTACGACTAACAAAATATGTCAGTTGTCCAACTGGTACGTCATTGACTATATTTACGCGTTAATTGTGCATTGGTGAGTTAGGAAATATTCCATGAGATGAATATTATTTGCTAGGTAAGCATGCATAACCAAGCCCATGCACAAGTCATTTATTTCCTTAGCCTGAAAAGAGTTCACGGATAGCGAAACCTGAATTTGAAAAAGTAGTGGTGTGTGCAGCCGATTGGTCCAATGATCTGATGCCTACTCTCTGGGGATAGCGGTATGTGTGGTCCAATGGTCAAATGGCCCGACACCCACCTTCGGGCGATAGTGATATGTGTGGTCCAGTGGTCAAATGGCCCGACACCCACCCTCGGGCGATAGCGATATGCGAGGTCCAGTGGTCAAATGGCCCGACACCCACCCTCGGGCGATAGCGATATGTGTGGTCCAGTGGTCAAATGGCCCGACACCCACCCTCGGGCGATAGCGACATGGGAGTCAGGAGTTGGGATCAACAGATTTCCGAGACTGAGTAGACTCGGAGTCGCGTGGAAACACTATCGATGGACACACCACCAAGTCTCCAGCAAGAATTGCGTTGGTGATAGCATGCCTAATAAGCCATTCTGCAGAACTTCGGGAAGATGAGGTCCAACGCTTATTTTATGAAGTGGGCCTTTTATATGACAATTTCCCTCGGCGTAATTCTGCGAACCTCCATCAGCCGCTTGCTTAATTCCCTCAGCCTTCTGTTTAATTCCCTCGGCTTTATACTCCTGGCAGATTACAATTAACTGCGAAGTGTAGGAGGACTCTTTGCCACTGCAGACGTCTAGCAGTTGCAACAGATTCTATCAGACCGATGGCCAAAATGTCAGTTGCTAAGCCTGCGATACGTTACTATCGGATTAACTTCATTACATGAAATTCCCATTCGTGTTCCAAATATCCAGGGTTGAACCGGACCCTTGATGAAAAATTAATCCCGAAGTTGTAGAGAGTGTCGCACGAAAAGTAGCGTTTCACGAATACAAATAGTCATGCTTGTAGTGTAAAGGCGGAAAAATAAGTGAGTTTGCTTCCGTGTACATAAAAACAGCTGAGGTGAGCGGCCCGACCCGACCCGACCCAACCCGGCTTTACCTACACCACCATAACCCTACCTGACCCGGCTTTACCTACACCGCCCCTACCGGACCGGACCCGACCCGACTTTACCTACACCACCATGACCCGACCTGACCCGGCTTTACCTACACCACCATAACCCTACCTGACCCGGCTTTACCTACTCCGCCCCGACCGGACCCCACCCGGCTTTACCTACACCACCATAACCCTACCTGACCCGGCTTTACCTACACCACCATAACCCTACCTGACCCGGCTTTACCTACTCCGCCCCGACCGGACCCGACCCGGCTTTACCTACACCACCATAACCCTACCTGACCCGGCTTTACCTACACCACCATAACCCTACCTGACCCGGCTTTACCTACTCCGCCCCCACCGGACCCGACCCGGCTTTACCTACACCACCATGACCCGACCTGACCCGGCTTTACCTACTCCGCCCCGACCGGACCCGACCCGGCTTTACCTACACCACCATGACCCGACCTGACCCGGCTTTACCTACTCCGCCCCGACCGGACCCGACCCGGCTTTACCTACACCACCATAACCCTACCCAACCCCGCTTTACCTACACCGCCCCGACCGGACCCGACCCGGTTTTACCTACACCGCCCCGAACCTACCCGACCCGGCTTTACCTACACCGCCTCGACCCGACCCGACCCGACCCGACCCGACACGACCCGACCCGACCCGACCCGACCCGACCCGACCAGACCAGACCCGACCAGACCCGACCCGACCCGACCAGACCTGACCCGACCCGACCAGACCCGACCCGACCCGACCCGACCAGACCTGACCCGACCCGACCCGACCCGACCCGACCCGACCCGACCCGACCCGCCCCGACCCGACCCGACCCGACCCGACCCGGCCCGACCCGACCCGACCCGACCCGACCAGACCAGACCCGACCCGACCCGACCCGACCCGACCCGACCCGGCCCGACAGGGCTCGGCCCGGCCAGATCCACTCGACAGGGCATTCGCCGAACTGACGCCGTGACCGTGTTTGGCTCGGCGTTGCAATTCGTGGTTTCCTGCTCCGACCGGGGCCATCTCTTGCGATGTCCCTCCTTGCCAGCTGGCCGTACAATATTTTTTCCAAATGATTGGCTGTATGTGCAGCGTGGAAATGTTTGCACGAAGCCGCTCTGCGTGTCAGTGTGACCTACCAGGTCGACCACACCTCGGCCGTTCGCCTGCAAGCCGGCTCTGGGCTTCGCGCCACCACCGCTGACCAGACGTGACGGTGAGCGTGGTCGGCAGCGCGTTGGGATTGCAATCAAGAGGCTCCCAGGAGTGTTCGAACTCCACGGGAGGGCAGGTTTATTGATCGCGGGCTCGACATCGCTGGTAGTGAGCATGTGATACATCAGTAGCATCAGTATCAGTATCATTGGGCTTATGGGACTCTGAGGTGTGGAAGTGCATTACTGCTGTCCATACTCACGTACAGAACGATATTCTATGCTATCACAGATGTGAACGCACTTAAAGTCTGCTCCGAATGGACAACAGTCCTCCGTGAGCTACATAGAGCCAAAGCAATGCTCGCAAACAACGGATATTGTAGCACGGATATTGACAGATAAAGCACAACACTTGTGGATTCTCACCTAAAAAGAACGGCACCGTTGCCACCAATCGACCAGTATGAAATCGGGTTCGGGTCTAATTTTGAGGACTTGTTGCCATCTGAGGCCAAGGTAGCATGAAAGGCTCCAGCGTATTTTGAGGGTCTCCGGTGTCTTTTATGGCTCCCAGTTTGCTTATTTAGGACCATGACACATTGTAAAGCCATGTTTCTTTTATTCTGAGACCAGTGTGCGCTTTGGATGGTTCCGACAGGTCTTCGGGTTCCGGTGGCTTTGAGGGCATCGCTGGATTTATTTCGAGCCCCGACAGGGATTCTGGGGTCCCTTGATGATATTATGCGGGAACACATTGCGGTTTTATGGACCCCTAGACGATTTTCGATGGCTCTGGCGCAATCTATCGGGGTTCAGGTGCGGTTTTTCGGGCCCAGTCGCGAATTTTCGGGGCTGTGACGGGAGTTGTTGGTGTCCCAACGCGGGTTTTCTCGGCTCGACACGATTTGTCTGGACCTCTTTGGTATGTTTTTGAGCCCGGGTCACTTTTCCGTGTCCCGGTGCGACATATCGACTCTCGTTCAGGGACCCGGCGTAATCCTACCTAGGGCGCATACGTTTTCTTCGGGTTCTACGCGATTTTTTGGGTCTCTGGCACGATATTTAGAACTCAAGAACGATTAACCGGGCTTAGGTATTTTTGGGGTTATCTTTGCTGAATTTGTTTGGGTCCACGCTTGATTTGACTCAAGCCTAGATTCGATATTTGGACGCAATGTGATTTTGCTGGGGTCCATTTTTAAGAATTTTTAAGAGAGAGCAATTTTTAAGAGGTCAAGTAACATATCAATAGCGAAACATATATGCCTCCATATGTTGCAAGTAATTGGCAGGTAAAACATACATGCCTCCATATGGATGCCCATGATTTGTGTCCACATCACATACCAATGCCACTACTGCCACTGCCCTGCAAACGCTTCCTGAGCGGCAGAAGCGTGTTGTTTTGTTGTGATTGCTACTCAAGATTGGCATGTTCTATTCCGTGCTATTTTGAACAACTAGGAAAATATCACTATCCTAATTTCAATAATTCCGCTGATATTACAACGGACCGATGGGGAGTGATATGTAGGGAAGCTTGCTTTTTTCGCCTCTTTCCCTGGCTATTTTGGGGAACATTAGACCATCTGAATTCTTCAAATTTCAATCAACTACAATGCATCAAAGGTCCAACAGCGAGAAAGTTTCCGAAACTTCGATGTTACGAAAGATGTCACAGGTTCTTGCTCTTCTGACAGTGAGCAAACTGGATGAATTCAGAAGCATTTGCTGCCTGCGATAACATTTCAGGACCATTAGGCTTCACGGTCACTGGCTCACTCTCAGCCCCATGGACGGGGGAACGTACAGTAGCTCTTGGGCAGAACAGCAGCACACGCTTAATCATTGCTGGTGGAAAACTTTGTTCCTCGACATCAGAACGATTGATTCCACTTGAAACGGATTCGCCGCATTCAGCGGGGAACAGTGCCTGTCAGCGTGCCGAAGTTTGACAGGAATGATGTGCATTCTTGTCTTTGTGGATCTTGTCGTGGGCACATCGCTGGATCGACAGCTCAATATCGCGCAAGTTCTGGATTCATGGTTGGTTCATTTTGCTGCAATCGTTGTTTTGCCTGCTCGTTGGCATATGTTGCTCTTATATGCTCTTACAGATGCTCGTAGACCATCTGACATCCCGCCGGTGGTTAAGTCAAGGTCAAACGAGGTCAATGATGTTGACTGTATCAGATGAAATTCAGCAGCTAAATGTTCTCTTAAAGACATAAAGACATAAAAAAATAGTACAACTATGAACCACAAGGGCCCTTCTTGGTTGCACTCTGTACACTGAACCAGTTTCCCACCAAATCCGTCGATCAGCCCTCCCTGCAATACTGAAAAGCCCTCTATTCTTATAATGATTGTCTATGCTGTTTTTAAAGATCTTCAATGTGCTGCTACTGACAATGATTTCTGGCAGCTGGTTTCAGTGTTCTACTACCCTGTTGGTGAAAACTGTCTTAACCTTGTTCTGCTGTGGCTAAGTTTAACTTTGAATTGATGACCTCTAATTGCATCATTTCTGTTAAAATTCAAACATTTTCCCAAGATATCCCCTCTCCAGACCATGGACAAATTTAAAGACCGCGATGAGATCTCCTCTCAACCTTCTATACCCAAGTGAAAACATATTCAATTTCTTTAATCTTTCCTCATATGCCAGGTTGCTTATGCCATTAACCATTTGTGTAGCCCTCTTGTGTACTCTCTCTAAAAGCCAACAATCTTTTTCATAGCTAGGAGACCAAGTTTGGATACAGTATTCCAAGCGTGGCCTGACATATGCACAGTAAGGCTTCCTGATGACTTCATCACTTCTGTATGATACATTCCTATTTATTGCCCCAAACATTCTCAGTGTCTTCTTCCTGGCTACATTGATCTGTTCGGATGCCCCCGATTTTGTGTTTAGAATAACACCTAAATGCTTCTCCTGTTGAGTCACTGATAGCACTTGGCCACCCATCAGGTTTTGAGCCTTCATATGCTGCTTACCTACATGCATGATTTTGCACTTATCGAAATTAAATTTCATTTGCCATTCTTCGGATTACTTCACAAGTTCTTCTGAGTCAGCGACGACGATGCAGCGAGATATACTCATTTTGACCTGTTATTGCCCTAAAGACCTTCAAATCATCCGCAAATTTCAAAACCTTACTGCTTAGGCCACTTTCAATGTTATTTACAAATATAATGAACAGTAGTGGCCCCAGTACTGACCCCTGGAGGACTCCACTAAGAACATTTTGCCATTATGAATTTGTACCATTTGGGATCCCTATTTGCTGTCTATCTGAAAGCCACAACTCTGTCCATTTTAAGATGCGACCTACAATACCGTGGGCCTGAAGCTGTATCATTAACCGTGTATGGGGTACCTTGTCAAACGCCTTGCTAAAGTCAAGATATGCTACATCAACCTGAGTTCCCTGGTCAAATTGTTTTGTGGCAAAGTTCAAAAAGTCAAAAAGATTTGTGAGACACGATCGCCCTTTTCTAAACCCATGTTGGGTATCTTGAATCAATTTGTTTCCTTCCAGATAACTAACTATTCTATCCTTGATAATTGATTCGAGCATCTTACAGACTAGGGATGAGAGACTTCCTGGCCTATAGTTTTCAACTTTCCCTCTTTCTCCTTCTTCAAAATAGGAACTACATTTGCCCTTTTCCAATCTGTTGGAATTTCATTTTGTGAAACTGATCTACAAAGTATTATACTAAGTGGAAATGCCAGTTCCTTTTCAGCTTCCCGTAATACCCTAGCATACATTTCATCAGGTCTTGCTGTATCAGGTCTTCCAGACATGTTACAACGGCCTGTGTTCTACTTTTACTATTTGCAAGATGCTGCTATTTTTTGGGTGCTGAGACACTTGTTATTACGTTTCGTGTGCCCTGCGAGCCTTGACCTGACCGGGCCTGTCAGTCACGGCCATTGCGAGTTATTGGTTTTAGTGCCACGACTACACCTGTTAGGGCGAAATGGCGAGCGGATGACAACCGGGACCGTTACAGCAAGCGCAATTTGAGAGGTTGCACTCTTGGCGGGTTTATCTAGCGAGTATAAATACAGCGAGCTGATAAATGCGCGCGATTGCAACATGTTTCTAAAGGAGAGTTTTATGGAGCGAGATAATGCGAGCGATTATATTTGCAATGATTGTTCATATTACGTTGACAAATTAACAGATTTACTACCACCTTATTATCACTCATATTATTGAATGCCCGCTTTGTTTCGATTCCTTGAAGTCGAACAGCTAACACGAAAACACGATTTTAAATCGCGTAAAACACTAGTGGGCTGGGGCAGAAATTTTGCGGGCAATTGAAGCGACATAATCAAGCGCCAAGTTAACTCAGAGAATTTGGACATAGACACGAGCCATGAATGACAGGAAATGAAGCTGCATTACTGGTCGTTCCTTGGGATTAACTTATTTAACGGTTGTGACGGATGGCTGAGACAAAATATCTCCATCAACAATTATAAACGTCTAAACCGCCAAGTTCACTGTGCCAAGAACTGTCAAATTTCTGACATTGCTTGACTGGAGCTGACTGGAGCAGACCGAAGGACCACCAGGCACGGGAAATAGCACAGAGTCTGTGGCAGATGGAAGTTTCCCATGCATTTGAGCAAGTAAAACAATTTAGTTTTGAGGCTAAGCTAGGAGCATATAGGATAGAAGCTAAGTTATTTTCATTGCCTTAGAACCTCCTGTTGCAGAATCTGTGCCCCGGCCTGGCGTTCTTGTTCAGTCAAGTAACAGCGGAAAGTAAGTTCTTGGCATAGAGAACTTGCCGATTTAGGCGTTTTATAATGGTTCATGGGTATGCTTAGCCTGAGCCTGGCAGATACGCCGCGAGAATTTCGCAACACTTTCTAGCTGGTCGATTTCAGTAAAAGCTTAATCATGGCAAAACACAGATAATCAGGTTTTTCACGCACCTTCCTTCAAACCCAGCCAGAAACCGCATCCATTCTGCTTCCTGAAGAGCCTATCCTTTGTCTTTGTATTTAAGCATTTCGAAATAATTTTGTGTAACTAATTAAGCAACTAAGCATTAAGCAATTAAGCATCATTTGGGGCGACTGTGTTGGTCGACACCGCTCGCTTACATCGCCATCACACGCCTCGCGCTATTTACCCTGGCTCGAATGTCGCAGCCGTCCACTTTGTCAGCTCGCTGAAATTACACTGGCTCGGATGGGCTCGCTCGAAGTGCACTCGCTAATGCTACACTCGTTCAAGTGTCACAGCTCCGTGACAGCCACGCGCCTCTGATGACAAGACTGGCGACAAACGCTCGACCGGCGGGGTTGCTGGGAAAACATAAGCTGCGCTTGATTTAAACTTTCTCGGGACGTCAACGCAAAACAAAATATAACGTCTGACAGGAACATGAGACGTAATTGCTACGGAAGGCCTGAGGATGTCTCAGAAAGTTCAATGTGGTGCCAGGTGAGGGAAGGGCAGGGATGAGCGCAGAAAACGTGCGAAGAAGATGTGAGCCTCATGGAGCAACCTACAATGGGCGAGAAGTTACCGATAAATGTTGCAGCACTGAACACCTCAGTCATCCTTGAGATGTTAGGGCTCATTGACATCGCTTTGTTGGAACATACTGTCATCTCCAGTTGGTCTAGCACCCGCATAGTGTAACCGTTGGTCCGGTCGCAATATACTGTCTGAAATGTACTACGTGTCCTCGTATTACCGTTCCAATCCCAAAATGGAGTTCTGCTGGCGATGAAAAAAATGCACGCGAACAATTCCATGATAGCTGAACACAGTGATGCTTTGAGAGCAGCCCTCCCCATCCCCACCCCCTTCCCTGTCTCCCCATCTCTCTGCCCCTATAAGTCTGCATATGAAAACCGATATGAGCTCGAAGACTACTTATTAAGATTGCATATGAGCTCGATATTTTTTTCGTTATGGGTGGTTCTTGTACTTCGTGTAGCTGAGACGGTGATGACGTTACACACACGCATATTCTTCATTCCCTAAACTGCAATATTTCGCTGGTTTGCCGTTTTTTGCACGCATTGATCATGGTTAATTATCATATGGCCATATGATCTGTGAATTTCCCTGTTAATATGCGCGTCTTTTCATTTTGGCCTCAACAATTACCGCCTCGAATTCCTTCCTGTTGTTGATGTTGATACCATAGAGATTTGGCTGTTTCAGGTTCTTCATCTTTGAAGTTTCATTAATTAAAATTAATTAAACCCGTAAGTATGTAATAAGGAACGCCGCCTGCTTGGTTCAAGAAGTAGCATATCGCTCATTTGTAACGTCTGCAATATTCTTTGCATCAGTGAAGATTCTTCATCACAAACGTTACGTTCCGTGGCGGAAAATAGTCAATCTAACTGAGCGAGCGATGGCTTGACCGAAAATATCAGCGATTTGCAGAAGAAGAGTATGTAAAGGGCCTTGGAACGGAGTTAAAATGGTTTAGATTTACCTTTGATTACATTTGGTTTATGTTTGATTTACATTTAACTGGCTGTTTCTTCACCACCGATCCAGGTCGTCAATTCAAATTCACTAGTATGTACATGATTGCACTTTATTTATCCAAACAAATCACATCATCAAAATTTACTTTCTTCTTCAAAAACACGCTAAATCGACTAGTAAATTGGACGTAGAAGCGAGCACGACATAAATTTGCCGAAGCTCACTGTGTACTCCGACCTACCGATTGGCGTGATTGGCTGTTGGTTTTGCAACTAGGTTTTTCATTTTACACCCGTCGATCTTTTCTTTTTCTTTGTTTTTGTTTCTAGGGGTCACACCCGGCACCCCTTGGTTGGTTCTTGGCTTTACGACACATCGACCGTCAAGTTATGTAGCGTCGCCAATCTTTCACGCTGATTGGCCGCGGGCGAAGAGTAGCGACAGGCGAGACTCGAACCCACAACCTTTCGATTGTGGGACGGGCAACCTACCCCTATCGTACTTTCGTTCCCTGTGTTACTGTGCATTGCAGGGCTAAACAATCATATCGTTCTGTCGTCGTGGACGACAACCACGAACGGGGACTTTGGGCGACCACATTTCCATATCATTAGAAATATTATATGTGAAATCATATAAATGGTACCTACTCTACATAAAATTGACTACGTCACGATATCTGTGTCAAGGTACGCAGGATTGAAACGAATCGGATTGGACCGGGACTGGAAATGTCACTCCGTGCAGACCTCTAGAAATGTTAACCGTGCAGACCTCTACCACCCACCGCCACGCTACCATTTGTTCATTCCCATCGTACGCTTTTGGGTTTCATCTAGTACGCTCAGCGGCAAACAAAAATGACTCAACGGCAACAAAGTATCGTCGAGACAACCATTCCATCGTTCAGACGACCGCCGACGATAAAATTGTCTCCCGTTTAGCACAGAGCCAATGGCATGCCTTCTGGTCGCCGGTGGTTGTCCTCGTCCCGGTACCACTTTATGCTCGATGGCAGCGTTACGGAAGTACCCAACTATAGTATATTCAGCGGCTTTGGAGGCAAGCGACTAGACCACGGGTACTAAAACAACACTACACCTAAGATAAGCAATTAATAATTTATAACATTAGCTGATTTTTAAAAATAATTAAAATTTTAATCCTTTTTTCATGTGGGATGTACGATAATATTTTGAATTTGATTAAAATCGTCGGAAAGAATCTAGAAGAATATCATTCTTTTACGCGCATTCCCTCGCTTTCACATCCGTCCATTTCCCTTTTAAACGCGACGATGTGCGTCGAAGAGTGAAATAGGGAATTGATCACTGTTCTTTATAATTGAGTGGTGAATGAGTGCGGCAAGATAAAACTACCAAGTTCGAATTATCTGGAGTGTAAATCAAACGATTTTTTTTTCATTTTCGGACTTATATGAGACCAAATGAAGTGGTTCGGTCTTAAACAGACTCCAGACACAGACTCTATTCAGGGCCAGGGTGTAAGGGTGACAAAGAGAGTAAGGTCATCGTGTAGATGTGGATATTGCGATTGGAAAGGTACTGCATAGAGCATTTACAAACATTCAAAGGTAAAGCACCCAGGTTCACCAGTGTTAAGAGTACTGCAAGATAGCCATTTTGGCCCTGGCAGGCGATTTGATTGGACTTGCAAGCCAGCATTGGATCATCAACCATCAAGCTCAGGTGAAAATCTTGATATATGAATTACATTTGAGTAAAATATAGTCACCTAAATGTAATTAGAAAATATATTGTGGTGTGTAGGTACCTACTCAGCAGGCATTGCACTGCAGTTGGTGGCAATGCATACAAAATAGGGATGGCGAATTTTAGCCACCTGGTGGTTTAAACCATGGTTTAAACTGGCTGGCATAAATTTATTTAAGCCACTCCGGCTTAAATTATATTTCTGGTATGGCTGGAGGGCAGTGATGGACATTAGTTAGGGAAGGATCAATTAGAATTCCAAAATGTGCTACACTCTATTTTATTTGCAAAAAAAACACTCCCTAGAATCCCCCAAAACTTTGTCTGGGTTCTGGGTATGCACTCCACAAGCCAGATGTTTACCCATTAGGCACAGTCGGTCTAACATGTAGCTCCCTGGATGCAGGTAGTTAGAAATGGTATTTGTAAATACCAGGATTTTGACATCCAACTACTGGCATTGAGGGAGATAAAAGACAAAGACATAAAAGATCAGTGCAACTATGAGCCACAAGGGCCCTTCTTGGTTGCACTATGTACACTGAACCAATTGTCCACCAAATGTGTTGATCAACTCTACAGAATACAGAAAACTGAAAAACACTGGGTTATCTCAGGGAACTGTTTGAATACAGAACCCTGGAATACAGAAAAACACGCCCACTATTCTTGTAATGATCGTCTATGCTGTTCTTAAAGATGTTCAGTGTGTTGCTACTGACAATGGTTTCTGGCAGCTGGTTCCAGTGTTCTACTACCCTGTTGGTGAAGAAGGACTGTCTTAACGTTGTCCTGCTGTGATTAACTTTATTTTTGAATTGATGACCTCTAATTGCATCATTTCTGTTACATTCAAACAGTTCCCTGAGATAACCCTGTTCCTGACCATGTACAAATTGAAAGAACTCGATGAGATCTCTCAGCCTTCTATATCTAAGTGAAAACATATTCAATTTCTTCAATCTTTCCTCATATGCCAGGTTTCCCATACCATTCACCATTTTTGTTGCCCTCTTTTGTACTCTCTCTAAAAGCCAACAATATTTTTCATAACTAGGGGACCAAGCTTGGACACAATATTTCAGATGTGGCCTGACATATGCGCAATAAAGCTTCCTGATGACTTCCTCACTTTTGTATGATACATTCATATTTATTGCCCCAAGCATTCTTAGTGCCTTCTTCCTGGCTTCTTTGGTCTGTTCTGATGCCCCCAATTTTGTGTTCAAAATAACACCTAAGTCCTTCTCCCGCTGAGTCACAGATAGTACTTGCCCACCCATCAAGTATGGAGCCTTGATATGCTACCTACCTACATGTATGGTTTTGCACTTATCAAAATTAAATTAAATTTGCCATTTTCGGACCACTTCACAAGCTCGTCTAAGTCTTTCTGCAGCAAGATTCTGCAGATAATATGTAGCAAGATACATATTAGACTGACTCATAGCCATTTGATAGCTAGGTACCTATTTTATGTTAGCTGAAAAGTGACTATTCGAGCCACATCAATTTGTGCTGTTTTTGGCATAGGTTTCTCATTGTCTTACTGATAATAGTATGTATATGTAGGTAGGGATGGAAAAAAGGTGGCTTAAATTCAATGTATGGCAGCCAGGGTCTTTTATTAATTTAAGCTGGGTTAAACTGGCTTTTATTATTTAAGCCAGCTTAAATTCACGACACTTCTAAGTCCCACACTTCTAAGGCTCACAAACCATGGGTGCATTGACAGTGCTGGTATTCAGCACAATACAAGTGCAAAATACCATACCTAGGGAGAGTACAATGAAGACCTACTGTGCATGACCAGATGGTTAGTGACAGTTTCTAGGCCAAAGTATGGACACTAGGTTGATTCACCTATCATCTAATGCTTTGAAGCTCATCTAATGCTCATCTAATGGATCTAATGTTCCACTTCCACAAGTGTTAGTGCTAACAGGAAATAATGTGCTACCATACAATGTCATGAAAGGTGTGCAATAGTTGACAATGTGTGCAAAATGTGCAATAGGTAGACAGATTGCTTACTGTAGCAAACAATAAGCAAACAGATTGCTTACTGTTATCTATAAATATAGGTAGGTAGGTACCTACCTACATATACTATTATCAGTAAGACAATGGGAAAGCTATGTCAAAAACATCAGAAATCGGTCTGGCTCATATAGTTACTTTCAAGCTAACATAAAATAGGTACCTAGCTATACAATGGCTAGGTACCCAATGGGTAAAAATCTGACTTGTGGAGTGCATACCTAGAACCCGGCCAGAGTTTTGGGAAATTCTAGGGAGTGTTTGTTTATAAATAAAATGGAGTGTAGCACATTTTGGAATAATTGATGCTTCCCGAACTTTTTTTTTGTCACTGCTCTCCAGCCATATCCGAAACATAATTTTAGCCAGGGTGGCTTAAATTAATTTATGCCATACCTCTCGATCGTGGTGAGGTTGTGGCTAATTTGCCCAGCGGAAAGCGTTGTATAGAGTATGGCATCTGCAGTAAAAAATGTGTTTGGCATGGCCTCATCGCGGGTGCTGAGCCACAAAAACGCCGAAAAAGAGCTAGTGATCCGTTGGAACGGACCAAGCGTGCCACAGGCGGACTGGCTGATCGTGGCTGTGCTAAAGAAACACCCTCATCTGGACAACTTCGTGAGCGCTACTCTGTCTCAACAGGTAGAGGGGACAGTGATCTCCCGTCACAAGCGCTATAAGTGTGGAAAGTCGTACATCTTTTCTGACTAAAATGAGTATAGAAACTACACAACGTTGTTCCTTGTTACGGTTATGATTAACTGTAAATATTGTTGAACATACTGGTTTATACCAACTATGAGGCACTCACTGAAAGCACATACCTCTCTGGATTGTTAATTTATGTTGTCTTACTACATTAGGGCCAATCTTGTGGAATGCCATTGATGCCGTTGAGTTTTTTGACGCTGGCGAGAAAACTTCGCCGCATATGCAGCATACTTGGTGGGCACACATACGTATCCAGTTGTTGTACTTAAGATTGACCTGCGTGTTGGTGAGCGAGCATCATGTTTTTGCGGGGTTTCTTGTGTCTACAAACTTGATTGCAGTCAAGGATGTGTTAAATAATATACATACTTTGATGTAATATTTGTTTGGACAATAACGACGCCGAATTGCCGAAAAGGAAATTGGCGGCAAGATTCTGTATAAAGGTAATCGACGCAATTTGTTATAGGTCCAGGAAATCACAACCTTTTCGAGCTACCATTACCCCCTTTGGGTTATGCCAACCTGTGATTACCCCGTTTAAAATTCAGAATGCCTCATAACCAAAGTTCATTTTCAAGGTTCAGAACATGTAGTATTTCCTGCCGATATATGTGCACAGGTTTTTGGCAAATGTACACAGTACTCTCCATACTCGGTGTTTGACGAAACCTCGCTATAACCCCACCCCCACCCCTCCCCACAAGCCAGCGCATTACCCCAGGTTGGGAACCCCTGTTCCGGGCCATGTAGCATAATATTATCGTTTGCACAAAAGGTGACAACCACCAAGCCTATTCCGGATTTGGCCGACAACCACGAAGCCATTTTTTTTAGCCCTGGTGCATTGTTTGTCCTCGTTTAAATCGCATTAGGTAGGGTTTTTGCCCGCGATGGGGAAAGCACAAAAAGGACGCCGACTCCTGCTCTCTAACGGATTCTGACTCTGACTCTGACTCTGATTGAGATAGCGGTGTCTATGGGGTGGGCCGTCTGCGGGAGGTGGCGGTGTCTACGGTGTGGGACGGCTGGGGAGGTGGCGGTGTCTACGGTGTGGGGAAGGTGGCGGTGTCTGCGGTGTGGGGAAGGTGGCGGTGTCTACGGTGTGGGACGGGTAGGGAAGGTGTCAGTGTCTACGGTGTGGGCCGGCTGGGGAAGGTGGCGGTGTCTACGGTGTGGGACGGCTGGGGAAGGTGGCGGTGTCTGTGGTGTGGGCCAGCTGAGGAAGGTGGCGGTGTCTACGGTGTGGGGAAGGTGGCGGTGTCTATGGTGTGGGACGGGTAGGGAAGGTGTCAGTGTCTACGGTGTGGGCCGGCTGGGGAAGGTGGCGGTGTCTACGGTGTGGGACGGCTGGGGAAGGTGGCGGTGTCTATTGTGTGGGCCAGCTGAGGAAGGTGGCGGTGTCTAAGGAGTGGGACGGCTGGGGAGGTGGCGGTGTCTACGGTGTGGGGAAGGTGGCGGTGTCTATGGTGTGGGACGGGTAGGGAAGGTGTCAGTGTCCACGGTGTGGGCCGGCTGGGGAAGGTAGCGGTGTCTATGGTGTGGGACGGGTAGGGAAGGTGTCAGTGTCTACGGTGTGGGCCGGCTGGGGAGGTGGTGGTGTCTACGGTGTGGGCCGGCTGGGGAGGTGGCGGTGTCTACGGTGTGGGCCGGCTGGGGAGGTGGCGGTGTCTACGGTGTGGGCCGGCTGGAGGAGGTAGTGGTGTCTATGGTGTGGGATGGCTGGGGGAGGTGTCAGTGTCTACGGTGTGAGACGGCTGGGGAGGTGGTGGTGTCTACGGTGTGGGCCGACTGGGGAAGGTGGCGGTGTCTACGGTGTGGGATGGCTGGGGGAGGTGGCAGTGTCTACGGTGTGGGCCGGCTGGAGGAGGTAGTGGTGTCTATGGTGTGGGATGGCTGGGGGAGGTGTCAGTGTCTACGGTGTGGGCCGGCTGGGGAGGTGGCGGTGTCTACGGTGTGGGGAAGGTGGCGGTGTCTAGGGTGTGGGCCGGCTGGGGAGGTGGCGGTGTCTACGGTGTGGGCCGGCTGGGGGAGGTGGCGGTGTCTACGGTGTGGGGAAGGTGGTGGTGTCTACGGTGTGGGCCGGCTGGGGGAGGTGGCGGTGTCTACGGTGTGGGATGGCTGTGGGAGGTGTCAGTGTCTACGGTGTGGGCCGGCTGGGGAGGTGGCAGGTGTCTACGGTGTGGGTCGGCTGGGGGAGGTGGCGGTGTCTACGGTGTGGGCCGGCTGGGGAGGTGGCGGTGTCTACGGTGTGGGCCGGCTGGGGGAGGTGGCGGTGTCTACGGTGTGGGCCGGCTGGGGAGGTGGCGGTGTCTACGGTGTGGGATGGCTGGGAGAGGTGGCGGTGTCTACGGTGTGGGTCGGCTGGGGGAGGTGGCGGTGTCTACGGTGTGGGATGGCTGGGGGAGGTGGCAGTGTCTACGGTGTGGGTCGGCAGTGTGAGGTGTCTGCGGAAAGTGGCGGTGTCTACGGTGTGGGCCGGCTGGAGGAGGTGGCGGTGTCTACGGTGTGGGATGGCTGTGGGAGGTGTCAGTGTCTACGGTGTGGGCCGACTGGGGAGGTGGTGGTGTCTACGGTGTGGGCCGGCTGGGGGAGGTGGCGGTGTCTACGGTGTGGGATGGCTGTGGGAGGTGTCAGTGTCTACGGTGTGGGCCGGCTGGGGAGGTGGCGGTGTCTACGGTGTGGGTCGGCTGGGGGAGGTGGCGGTGTCTACGGTGTGGGATGGCTGGGGGAGGTGGCAGTGTCTACGG
The DNA here is from genome assembly GCA_034440575.1 of Imbricaverruca yamaguchii. Classification (NCBI taxonomy): domain Eukaryota; kingdom Metazoa; phylum Arthropoda; class Thecostraca; family Neoverrucidae; genus Imbricaverruca; species Imbricaverruca yamaguchii. The sequence continues at coordinate 978,082 of JAOTOL010001510.1, read as the reverse complement.
TGTGGGCCGGCTGGGGAAGGTGGCGGTGTCTACGGTGTGGGATGGCTGGGGGAGGTGGCAGTGTCTACGGTGTGGGCCGGCTGGGGGAGGTGGTGGTGTCTACGGTGTGGGGAAGGTGGCGGTGTCTACGGTGTGGGCCGGCTGGGGAAGGTGGGGGTGTCTACGGTGTGGGGAAGGTGGCGGTGTCTACGGTGTGGGCCGGCTGTGGGAGGTGGCGGTGTCTACGGTGTGGGCCGGCTGGGGGAGGTGGCAGTGTCTGCAGTGTGAGGTGTCTGCGGAAAGTGGCGATGTCTACAGTGTGGGCCGGCGGACGGCCCGCGTCACGATCGCGCCATGGCGCCAAATAATGGCGCGCTGGCGCGCAGAATAATCGCTACTGTATGACCGGACGGCGGGATAAGAGGCCAGCGCCGGCCTCGGCGGTCGCGCCTGATACCAGTCAGAGAGACACGACGTTATGCAGCGCCGCGACACCCTGCCGACCGGCGCAGCAGCAAGGCCACAGGGGATGCCGCCAGCTACTGCCAGCGTCATATCACCACACCAATGACGGCATATCGCCACGCCAGTAGCGTCATATCACCACGTCAATGGCGTCATGTCACCGTGCCAATGACATCTTCAGTCGAAGATAGGTGCGCTAGATGCGGTTCGTGAACATATCACACGTCCGGAGTAAAGTGTGACTGGAGTAATAATTGAGGCGGCATATGGATTGATCGCAGCTAGCAAAAGCCCTTGCGGACTTTTGCGAGGGAGCCGCCCCGATGGTGGCTTCCTCGAAGCGAACGATTGTGGGCTAGTAGAGTTCGGGATAATGATGCGATGAGCAAATGAACGCTGGGAACAGTGTCTTCGTTGCTACAGTTGATGTCATTGTTCCGTTTAGTTTTACTTACAACCGGCAGAATGAGCCAACTGCGACTAAAAAGAGGCTTCCAGCTGACTTTGATGAACCGAACAAACGGTTTATTTTCAACAATTTTTCTTCCAGGATGTGACACGTCTTGGCATAAAGCAAGAACCCTCGTATCTTCACGGCGCAAAACATGGTGGGATCATAGGTGATGTCAATCTGAGCGAAGACTACATTAGAGGCACGAAGCTGTGTTCTAAATGCTTACGGATTTTTGAATATATTGTTAGTTTGCAGTTGTCCACAAATGTTTCAATAACAATATCTTGAAGTTAAGGAATACGCTATGTTCTGTGGCGGATACAAAGAAGCTTACATAGGAAGGTTGGAATTAACTATAATATCTTCCGCAATGCTCGTCGCCATTTGGTTATCATGGGCGCAAAAATAAGTGTACAGGTGCATATTCCTCCGTGTTTGAGACCATTGTCGCCTAACAATGGCGTTCTTTAATAGTTGCCAGTTGGTTTCTGAATGCTCTCGAAAAGCTGCAATAGGAACATTTGTACTCGAACGAATTGGCCATGTCAGATCCAAATCTACTGCATATATTCGGAGGGTTTCATCCCAGAAACAACGCAGTTTGCAAGTTTGCCCAAAGTCGTGGAATTCCACGCGATCACCGTGCAGGCCGGCAAGACAAGGTCTCGTCTTGCACATAATAAGAGATTGTCCACATTGAACATGACGTCTGGCGTTGTATATAACATCCTAATACCATGCAAATTGCGGCCAGCCATCATCTCAAGTCTTCCTCGAAAGCCAATAGGCTGCAGGCGCTCCAAGCACGAAGCGCAGAAGCGTTCCGGGCAGGGGACTCAATGGACCCAGTAGCGGGATTCTGGCGGTGTATCTGCTGGCTCGTGGCTGGCGAGTTGACATGTGGCTAGAGGTGGTGAACTGGCGCGTGACGGTACTCTCCTTATCGGGAGACTGCTTAGACAGTTGCTAATAATGAAAGCCAAGTGAAATGTTCCTTCATCGGTTCCATTATCCGTTTGCGTCCAGTTTGTGCACCTGATTTGTTTTCTGCTGGAGGGTAAGGTGTTAATGCAGCTAGAGATGCCATTGGGGTAGGTTAAACTCGGGTCCATCGGTAACAAACCATACTCCTATCCATGCTAATTTTCGGATGCTGCCAGTTTGAACATGGACAACTATGAGCCTTACGCCCGTCAGTTTAAGTTCAATCGTGCAGTTAGGTGATGCAAATTATGGCTACAATTCCGACTTCAATTCCGACTTTAATTCCTACTTCAATTCTAACTACCATTCTGACCGACAAACGCGTGTGAGTAACTACGCTTCCGTCCTTGTGACACTTAGCCTGACACAATTGCTTCACTTGCGATGTGGCCTCGTGTCCCGTTCCTCGCAAGATTGTTTTGTTTCACCTTGTGACACAACTCATTTATGAAGGCTGAAGGCATCAATGGCATGCCTGCACCGGGTGCCAACTTTCATATCTGGGCTGCTGTAACGCGATTGGGTAGCACTGTGGGAAGCAGAAGCACCACGCGGCGTGAAACGTGCCGTCTGAATCGGGGGAATTCTGTCGCGATCCTGCTCAGAACAGATGTAAGAACGCCCCATGGTCACTCGCAGAGGTCTTTTCCTTCGGCCATTCTAGGCATTCGCCTGACTGGTGGAGATGGGGCGGGATTTGCACCCATTTGGCTGTTCTGCCGCAGCACACGAACCATTGCCGTTTGTGATGGTATCACATTTACTGAATTGTGTGATTTTCATCGCCTCGCCATAGTGCAGGTTTTGGTCATGTCCTCGAATTGCATACGCTGGCTTATTAGTTGAATGCTAAATTCATCTCATGATTTGCCTTTCAGAACAATAAATGTTAAAGACAACGGACGACTGATGAAGTGCAGCGAAGATGTTGTCTGAGGCATATGCAAGTGAGGGAGAAGGTCGCTATTTATCGCAGCGTGTAAGTTGATCTACATTCTCCCGGCTTACCAGGGAACCTCAGCAGCAGGGGAATGATACACCTAATATATTTCGTCCCGTTCCAGTCCACCGGAATTTATTATCGGGGCGGTCGTCGGCCGTTCCGATGGTCGGTCTGGAAAACGCCGAGCGGCATTTCTATTCCCCGTCTTGGATTCGGTTCGCTTTGCGCGCTGTCTGGACGTCAATTCAAGCTGTCAGCTAACAGCTGACAGCTCGCCTGCTGAGGTCTGGGATGTGGTAGCCCGGCGACCGCTGAGGTCTGGGATGTGGTAGCCCGGCGACCGCTGAGGTACGTGGTAATCGGGCGACCACTGATATCTGGGATGTGGTAGCCGGGCGACCGTTGAGGTCTGGGATGTGGTAGCCCGGCGACTGCTGAGGTGTGGGATATGGTAGCCGGGCGACTACTGAGGTCTGGGATTGAAGCCGAGCGGCTGAATCACAGCATTATTGGTGCAACTCTGGATTGAACTTGTGTTTAAAATGGAAAAATGTATCGATCGGCAGAGCCAAGGATTGCGCTTCAGGTTCTGATTGGAATGTAGCGCTACAATTGAAGCATACGTTCAAACTAACTATATTGGCGAACCTTCCCTTGCCTTAGCTTTACCTCACAACGATCTGCAATGTGAGCTATCCTGGTGAAACGTGATATGACCTACGCAAGATAACGGGGCAATCAAAATCAGCCGTTAGGCTCATTAATCCATCGCATAGTTCATAAAGGCTATGTCAACTGAGGGTATATCAACCGGAGCAGCTTTTTACGAATCATGAAAGTCTCATAGTCACAGAGCTGCCAGGTAGTTCATGGTAGCCAGGTAATCCGTGAATGTTGATCACTGCAGGCAATGGCAGCAAGCCATTCAGCATTCCATGGAGTGGATGAAAAACAACCATCTTGTGAAATTCCCAATGTTTTAAATACAATGTTATCAAGGAAGTAATGCGACACAGTATGGTGCGCCTGTCAGGGGATGAGATGTCAGATCCCGATGGTGACATTTCCATGGGATTTACATATGAGATCAACAGGACGGGCGAGTGCTCCGGGACAGTATTCCGCGCCTGCTCTATTATACCACGTCAGACCTTGATGTTGCCGTGGCGCAGGGTCTACATGCGAGGCCTGCAATGTGCCCGCATACCGCGGCACAGTATCGTACGACTGTCTGGAGACACCGCGTCATGCTCCGAATTGGTGGTGTGGGCACAGCCACCACACCCCAACCCTGCGCCAGCGTCGTCACCGTGGCAAAGGTCAGCGGCGCGGTGTGGTGGGGTCACGAGGTCAGCGGCGCGGTGGGTGGGGTCACGCGATCAAAGATGACTTTTTTGGAGGATGCGACAGGGTCGGAGGCAGGGCGCGGTGGCTTTATGTAGTGTGCGACGGTCACAGCGTCGGCCGAGTGGCCAGGTTCCCAGAGAGCGGCACCACGACCGATCCAGTGACGCTGCTCGCCGCCCAGCATGAATACTCATTAGTCTGCCGTCCGACGCCGCCCGACTGGACACTGTCGGCTGAATAATGGACCTCAACAGGTCCCAGTGAGCCGTGAGCTGGCAGTGCGAGTGTCGCAAATAAGGCTCCAACAAAATATTACCCTCTTGAGGTTGAGTCAACCATGTTTGTTATTCACTTGAGGATGCACGGTAGCAACTGGTCACAAAAGATAAATGAATGATGGCTAGGCTCCCTACATAAATTACAATCACCTGTGTTCGGGCACTTGAAACCAACCCACTCACTCCAGATTTTAGCTGTGACGTCACTAGGTGAGAAAGTGCGGATTAAGCTATACCAGGATCAGGGCACAGTAAATACCATCTTGGAAAGGCCCCAACTGGGATGGAGGTGCACAAACTTGCAGGACTGTACAATTAATATCGGGAATAGCAAGACGTTTCTGGGCACTCGGTACGACTTATTCCAGACAAGCATACCTTGGTTCTAATAAGATGGAAGGTTCAACAAGTGTAGGGGAAATGAGGTTAGTTGAGCCTTCGGGTAAGCTGACACCCATCCCTTATCTCAGCTGATGTGACGTCATGAGAACCAGTGCGATGAGACGTCATGAGAACACTTTGCAGAGAGGCACGCTCTTGGTTCTATGTGGGCTGGGAGCGGTAGAAGTCTGGTTTGTTTTAATCAACAAGGCGATTTTTAGGTTCGAATTAGTATTTCCTAAAGTTTCTACCGTTGTTCTTTTTGTTAAATTGGAAATTACCTATTTCGGAACACGGTACATAATTGTAGACATGTGTTTTGTGTTAAAATGCAACTGTTATGACTTGGGGTGGTCAGGAGATAGGCAGCCAGAAGGTAATTTGAAGTGAGGTCTGGATGGGATAGTTGAGCAATCACGATCAGGGCAAGATGAGCCATAATCGCATGATCCAACGTGTAGCATGCTACTGACGATTTTCATCATGAAACGCAACATATGTTGACATAAAAACTGTTGCGCAGCCTGTTGCCGCTGAAAAGATTCAGTGTTCGTGTACCAATAAATGAGAAAGAGGCTGCGAAAATATAGGTGGAAATTTATGAAGTAGTATGTTTCCAAACGAATATGACCATGCATGCTTTTCCACGATAGCACGTGAGGTGACACACAATGACATGAAAAACGTGCAACACTAAATGCGGTCTGCCCCGATTAGCGTCACAATAATTGTTCGAATTGTTTGAAGCATTCTTTGATTGATTATTGTTTGAAAAAATAAATGGCTATGTCGTACATTACCATATTATATCGCAAGAACCACGTCAAGCTGTCATAGGCCCCAACAAACTGACATATTCTCATTATCATGGACTCATTGCGACACACACAAGCATTTCCAACTTCATTTTCCGTTACCCCGCGTGCGTTAATATATATATATATGTATGTATATGCGTATATATATATGTACATATATGCGTATATATATATATATATATGTACATATATGCGTATATATGTATATGTATATATATATATATATATATATATATATATATATATATATATATATATATATATATATATATATATAATGGTACCACAGGTGAAAGGGGACGTAATTCCTGCATGAATAGCTTGGTCGTCACTAAGGACGGACTCACTCAAGACAAAGATGCTCCCTCATATGAAGCCGGTGTGAGCAACAAAGCCACCCACCCACTCCATCCCCTAGATTACTTAGCACTTTATTTCCATTTAGAAGGCATTGTGCAGCATAATTGACTAATTCCAATTTATGACAAATCGTTGTTTCACATAAGGAATTCGAGACATTAGCTTGCTGGATCTAATGAGGGAGATGTATGATTCATGTGAAACGTTTATGCACTTGCTCGAAAGCGTGAGTGTCACCTTGTGAAGTTGGTTGCGTGGAGAAAGTTGCACGGGAAAATACTTGTTAGATGGCCAAAGGTGCCCAGAAAACCAATTGTATCTAGTGAGGCATTCCACAGTAACTCAACCGAAAATTTTCCAAGTTGCCGTCCGACCATTTTTATTTTCTTGAAAAGTTGTGTACCGGGGGGTTTCAAGGGCGAACAAGTCATTTATGATGAACAAAAATTCCCCCCCAAAGTATTTCCCAAGATGCAGTGTTTGCAAATTTCCCAAGGTCAGTGAGGAGGCCTAACTTTGACGACCCATGGCTCCAAGGCTCAGAGAGCTATATCATTGAACTTTTTCTTGTTGAATTGGTATGAATAAAGGAACAAATTGACTATCTCGGATTTTCCATTTTCAATTTATTAGGTCACGTGACTCCGTGACATAGTTTTTGCGTCGTGACCTTCACCTTTTGGATGCCGAAATTAAAACTTTAGTGTGATGAGCATTTGAGCCCCATTCATGCCTTTTCATATATATAAATCAAACGTGGGGTTCGACCTGCAAAAAACACTTTTGGGGCTGACAATGTTAACACAGCACGCTGTTTGGGACCCCTGACCGCCGATAACTTCGCATCTAGTTAGCATACGGTGTCGAAATGGTCCAAAGTGGCCCCTGATGACGAAACCTGTCGGTTGGTTTCTGCTACACTGACATCAGGTCACAAGGTAACATGACATTGGGCGTTCAAGGTCATCTGAGGTCACGAACACGTTTATTGCTTTAACTTTGTCCCTAATTGAGCAAAAGAAAACTGAACTCAACATAATTGTGTTGTCGCGTCCAGACGGTTACAGTGATACATGACATAACCCCAATAGGTCAAGTTGAGTCACGTGAACTGGCCAGGTTACCGATTTGATCCAACGGGGCCAGGGCATACCTATGCTGTCATCTTTGTCAATGGCTTGCTCAAGATTATGTTGTAGGTATGCCCGTGTAATGTCTATGGTGCTGTTGGATGAATCTTCCAAGGAGATAAAGTTGTCGCTATTAATGGTGGTTGCCGTTACGCCGCACAGGAACAAGAACAACCGAGTATTATTTCATGTCATGGGGGCACGACGATTTGTACAGCGCGACGCGACGGTATTGAGGTCAAAGTCCAATGTCAATAGCACTGCAGAGTGCGCCGTCGCGGAAGGGGAACGCTCTGGTCTCCCCCCCTCCATAGGTCGGGGTCTACGTTCGACAAACATGGGGTCTGGCCAGTGACCAATAGCTTTAGCTGCAGACGCTGGAGACGCAAACAACGGATTTTTGACAGAGGCATCACACCACCAACAGTCACTTCTGAAGGAGCATCTGAAGGAAACCGTTGAAGATGGCGAAGTTATTGTCTAAGGAGACTTTGCCGAGAACTTCTCCTTCGTGGTGCAGGATGCCGCCAAAGGTTTTCACTGGGACACAGCGCAGAGCACCGTGCACTGGCGTACTGGTGTACTGGCGCCAAGACGGAGAGCAGCGAGACCAGAGCTTCTGCGTGATATCTGACGCCACAAAGCATACAACTGGTACTGTGCACGCCTTCCTGCGCCAACTGGCACCAGCAATAAAGGAAGAGGTTCCCGGGCTCATGAAAATGTATTACTTTACGGACGGATGCGCTGCGCAATACAAAAACAAGTCCAGCTTCGCGAATGTGTGTTATCATGACATCGACTTCCCCGGTGTGACATGTGAGTGGCACTTTTTCGCCACGTCCCACGGGAAGGGAGCGTGCGATGGTATAGGCGGCACCGTGAAACGTGCCACGTACCTCGAGAGCCTGCGGCGCCTGGCAAAAGATCAGATCCTCACACCAGAGGACATGCACCGATTTCTCGCCGGGCAGCTTGTGACGAAGATCAAGTTCTTCTGTGTCACAAAAGAGGAAGTGCAGAAGGCTGAACAGGAGCTGAATGACCGCTTCACCAAAGCCGTGGCGATCAAGGGAGCAAGAAAGCACCACAGGTTCTGCCCTGAGAGTCAGAAAATAATGCGGATACACGTCCACTCAGAAGACGAGACTGGCAAGCATGTGAAGGTGTTGAAGTGATATGTTTGTGCGCTGGTGTCGTATTCTATCGATAGGAATATATCAATAGGCACCTGCCATTTTACATATAATCATGCAATCAGTACAAGAACATAAGGTCGCCAAACATGTTAAAGTGTTGAAGTGAGATGTTGGTGCGCTGGTGTCGTGTTGTTCTATCGATAGGTATATGTATATGCCAATATGCACCTGTAATTGCATCGGTGACCTGACCTCAGGTCACGTGACCTAACTTGACCCATCGGGGTCATCCCACGTATCACTGTAACCGTCTCGATGTGACGAACACAATAGCATTGAGTCTCAGCTGTTTAGCTAATTTAGGGATACAGTTTTAGCCAGGAATAAATTCGTAACCGCAGATCCAATGACCTTGAACACCTAATGTCAATGTCACCTTATGACTTGATGGCAGTATAACAGGCACTAACCGACGGGTTTCGTCGTCGGAAGCCATTCTGGACCATTTCGAAACCATATGCCAAATAGATGCGAAATTATCGACGGACAGGGGGCCCAACTAGCGTGTTGTGTCAGCATTGCGATGCCCAAAAGTACTATTTACAGGTCGAACATCGTGCCTTTTATTTATTTATTTGAAATGGCCTGAATGGGGCTCAAATCGTCATCAGACGAAAGTTATAATTTCATAAGACAAAAGGTCAAGGCCACGCCGCAAAAGATAGGTAACGAGGTCACGTAACCTAATAAATTGAAAATCGGAAATCCGAGATAGCCAACGTGTTCCTTGATTCATCCCAACTCAACCGAAAAAAAGTTAAATGAAATAGCTCTTTTAGCCTGGGAGTTATGGGTCGTCAAAGTTAAGCCTCACTGACCTTGGGAAATTTGCCAAGAATGTAGCTTGGGAAATATTTTTTGGTGAATTTTTGTTTCATTATATATTAATTGTTCGCTCTTGAAATCCTGGTACACAACTTTTCAAGAAAATAAAAAATGGTTCGACGGCACCCACCGGTTGAGTTACCATGGAATGCCTCTAGTGTAAGCCCATCGGGGCATGTAAATCTCACGGTCAAGCTTCAGCCTGACTAGGAGCCAAATCAATGAATAAGAGTCAGTGTCCCCTTTAGCGTATACAAAGTGACACTCCTGCTCGAAGGCCGTGTCATACTACGGTGGCATCACCCTTGAATGCTTTGAAATACAGCATTGAAGTGAACGTCAAATGGCGTGGCATGTATCAAGAACTACACGTACTACAGTCCAGCACCCGGGAGACAAATATATGCACCTTCCAACTCGTCAGTGGCAACATCCTTCTCCACCTACTGCATTACCTACTGTGACAATGTTTGCATCACAAGTGGCACATCTCGGTAACCAGTGATTTGTGATGTGTGAAGATGTTCTTGGCAACGGAGCCTCTCGCCTCTGTCACGTAAATGTCCGTTGTTTCTTTCAGCTTGGCACGCTGGTGAAGTAGCTGGCGTTAGTGTAATTTAGCGTGCTGAGTGGATTTGTGCAGATCTGCCCCTGCGCACACGCTCTCTAGCTAGCGAATATTTAAGAGTCACGTATGCGAATTTCACGTAGGTGGCTCCTGCGAAATTGGGAATGCTGGAAATCATCATGAAGCCCACTGGACGTTTGGTGCTCATCAGGATATTCGAATCGGTCTCGATCCTGTTGGCAACTACTGCACTTACCTTTTGACCTGCGTCAGTGCCTGGGAGTTATGCAATCCTCGCCCCTTAGGTTTTTGTGGATTTCTTCCTAACCGTTCAACGGAACCGCTTAGAACTTCCAATGCGCACTGGGTGATTTTTTTTCTAGCAGCTGGTAGTTAAAAAAGTCACATTTTATCAGGCCACGAAACGATTGACGTCATAAAGGGGAGCAATTCCGGTCATTTCTGAACGAAGTGGCATCTTGACATGCCAAAATATGAGCACTAATCAGTGATCAAAAATAAGAAAAATCACAAATTCCTCCGGTTCGTTTCGTTGCATCCTTAAAGAAAAACAAATGCTGTATGTTGCATCGAAATAACTTTATCGGTTAAAGCGTGACAACTGGTTGAACACTTGGAGAGACCTGGACTAACTTGTTGACCATAGATGATCTGAGCTAAACAAGTGGCCAGGCCTGCAGCACACAAGAAACCACAGGAAATTCGTTGGATTGTTCCATGCGAAGTTTTTCAATCGACTGGCGTCATGAATACTAAGGCGAAGGCTTGTGCTACTGAAATGTTATCAACTTTACCGAAAATATGTAGCTTTGAAAAGTAGGTAATCTATGATGGTGATAATACAGAAAGTGACATTTTTGTTTGAAATCCGGCTAAATGCGGTGCGTACAAAGCGCAAAAACTTGTATTATGTGTATGGGTAAAATGAGTAGAATAGTGGAAAATGTACCGTACGACAAGCCACGTCCAAAGACACCCACATAATGCAAATTGAAGCCATAGCCACAAAACGCGAGAACTCTGAAAATTCAATCAACCTTGGACCTTGAAGCGTGATCTGACATGTCCCGGCTTGAAATGTTACTCAAGGGTTTCCCACGGGTTATCTCCTGATACCAAGCATGTGTAGCTTTGGGAGAAAACGAAGAAACGAGGGAAACCGAAGAAATGAGCTCGACATTTGACTTAAAAAAATTGATGCGATTTCTGAACAGATCGCTGGAGTACAACACGGCACGGCAAATGACTCCACTTGATGAAAATTGAAGATACCGAGAAGGTGCGAGGCTTCGAACAATTTAAGCTAACCTTCGATATTGTGGTTTGACATTGACATGTCCCGGTTTGAAATGCTACTCGAGGTAGCATTTTTAGGTCGCACGGACTATTCTTTGATACCAGATGTAGATAGGTTAGGGCGACGAAAAAATGCGAGGCAACCGATAAAAACGGGTTGGCCTTTGACGTCTGAAATTAGTTATACTTGGCAAAATTATAATACGGCACAAGCCGCGTCGAAGGACACCCACTTGGTGCAAATCTTGATTATATCTAAATATCAACTTTCTGATACAGTGCAACAAGACAGCACGAATAGCACAAGAGGAATGACATCCATGTTCTGCAACTTGAAGCAATAGCGACGAAACGTGAGGACTTCGAAGAACTCAATCAAGCCTTTGCCCTTGACATGTCTCGGTTTGAAATGTTACTGGAGGGTTCACCACTAGTTATTGCTTGATACCACATTTTGATAGGTTTGAGAGAAAATGGGGAAAAAAATTAGGTGAACGAAGGAACAGCTTGGCCTTTGTCCCTGAAAAAAATAATTAGATTGCTTAGCCTTCCGATATTGCATAGCAAGCCTCGTCGAATGCAGGGGTAAAAAAAAAACATCAAGTTGGTCGCCGACCGAACAGAAGCAATCGTGCGTGGTCTCCTACCCAAAAAGCGTACAAGGAGGTAAATGAGCAATATGAGCATGTGGCACTTTACCTTCGAATAAAAAATCGTTGCTGCTCTTTGGTTGTCCTGCAACCATGAAGGACCGTACACACGAAAGACAAACCATGCATTAATTCCGACCAATATACCCGGCCCACTAGCAGTTAAAAAAAAAACACGGTAAATTGATTATGACAAAGGGCATTCACCAGGCGCCATCTCATCGACTATCAGAAAAACTAGCAACATATGGAATGTCGTGCCCAGCTAAATCCGCCTAAGGGGGCTGTAATAAATTCACTCAGGAATTTGGCATTTTCACTTTAGGGAGCCAGGACGCTTATCAGGGGCGCCTGGGGATGGGGGTAGGGCGCCGAAGTTGAAAAAATGCAGTAGAGCATACAGCCTGTGTGCTTGGGGTACCCCAGACAGGTTCTGGAGGAGCTGGAACTATTTTATCTAGCACTGGGGCGCATCCAATAGGTAAAGGGGTAAGCATTTAGTTTTATACCGTGTGAATTACCGTGCCAAAAATTCCATCACAAAATATTATGGTGAAGTCAAACACAATTGGCAATCGTAAGTGGTGGAAAGGCACCTTTTTCAGAGTGCTATGGGTTTTATTAAGGTATGTATTGTGGGCCATATGAAAGTTAAACAAAAAGCTTGAGACCCCAAAATTGTGCAGTATTATTCAACCACGGAACCATAACAAAATAACTTGCACTGATATTGATCAGCACCTTATACATCAAGTTTGGTCAATATGGGTTACCTAACCTAACCCAACCATTGGGCCACAGGGTGAAATGCACACTAAAAGGGCAGAGCATGTTTAGCCGACTATTGCAGATAAGAAGTATGTGATGCCACATATGTTGCAAACTTCTCTAATTTGGAGGAATGGGTTATTTATCCGTCACATTATAAGGCTTAAAGTGTATGGCAACAGGTACACCACAAATCAAAGTTAAACAAAACACTTTCCCAACTTGGTAAGCCCAACTTTGTTTGCTTCATTCTGTAACAATTAGGACATAATGTAAATAAATTCATGCAAGATGTAAGATGGAGCAAATAATGCAAACTGGAGCCTGCACCTTCCAGGAGAGGCAGGGGGAGGGCAGGACAATGTCGATAAATGCATGATTTTTTTTTGGGTGGGAAACAAATGGTAACCATTGACATTCTAACATCCAAGGGCCACTCATTTGACCTCTCATGATTACATGAGACAAATTTTAACATTTTGGTTTAGCTTTGGATACAACATTTGAAAACACCACAACTGTGATGCATTAATTGCTTTCCTTTGTGTTTTGTCACATTTATCAAACATTTTGACTCCCATCGTGGACTGGTACAATTTAAAGACACTGGGATGGGGGTCAGCATGTGATGCTTCGCTGTACACAAATGATCCCAAATTGGAGCATGGAGAGCCCTACAGCATTCCTGACCTGTCAATGGTGGATAGCTGGAACAAGCCCCATTGGGCAAAGCTTAAAGCAAATTTGAATGATTTTTTTAGAAATCCACAGTATTTCCTCACAAAACTCACTCATGATGTTTTCTTGCTGTTCTGGCTATTATGAATACATATGATTTTGGTGCTGCTAGGATCCGTACTTTGACCTGGAAACTGTCAATAGCCCTAAGATCATGCACAGTAGGTCTTCAGTGCATGTATTTTACACCTTCATTGTGTTAAACACCAACACCGTCAATTTATGGGAAAGTGGGACAAAGTGGGCCACCCTCTCTCCTGACATAGCGTTTTACCTTAGCCAGATTTCATTTGCTTTGTGGAAAGACCCATAGAGTGTGCATGCTTTTCGCTATTTCAGATCTTGTCTTAAGCTTTAGACATAAAGACATAAAGACATAAAAGATTAGTGCAACTATGAGCCACAAGGGCCCTTCTTGGTTGCACTCTGTACACTGCACCAGTTGCCCACCAAATCTGTCAATCAGCCTTCCCGGTAGTGTGTGTCAATCAGCCCTCCCGGTACTGAAAAGCAAGCCCTCTATTCTTATAATGATTGTCTATGCTGTTTTTAAAGATGTTCAATGTGCTGCTACTGACAATGTTTTCTGGCAGCTGGTTCCAGTGTTCTATTATCCTGTTGGTGAAGAAAGTTTGCCTTAACCTTGTTCTGCTGTGGTTAACTTTAATTTTGACTTTATGACCTCTAATTGCATCATTTCTGTTCAATTCAAACATTTCCCCAAGGTACCCCTCTCCAGACCATGGACAAATTTAAAGACCCCGATGAGATCTCCTCTCAGCCTTCTATATCTAAGTGAAAACATATTCAATTTCTTCAATCTTTCCTCATATGCCAGGTTGCTTTTGCCATTAACCATTTTTGTAGCCCTCTTTTGTACTCTCTCTAAAAGCCAACAATCTTTTTCATAGCTAGTAGACCAAGCTTGGATGCAATATTCCAAATTTGGCCTGACGTATGCACAGTAAAGCTTCCTGATCACTTCCTCACTTCTGTATGATACATTCCTATTTATTGCCCCGAGCATTCTCAGTGCCTTCTTCCTGGCTTCCTTGGTCTGTTCTGCTGCCCCCAGTTTTGTGTTTAGAATAACACCTAAATCCTTCTCCTGTCGAGTCACTAAAGATAGCACTTGGCCACCCATCAGGTATGGAGCCTTCATATGCTGCTTACCTACATGCATGATTTTGCACTTATCAAAATTAAATTTAATTTGCCATTCTTCGGACCACTTCACAAGTTCGTCTAAGTCTTTTTGCAGCGAGATATGCTCATCTTCACCTGTTATTGCCCTAAAGACCTTCAAATCATCCGCAAATTTCAAAACTTTACTGCTTAGGCCACTTTCAATGTTATTTACAAATATAATGAACAGTAGTGGCCCCAGTACTGACCCCTGGGGGACTCCACTAAGAACATTTTGCCATGATGACTTTGTACCATTTAGCATCACTCTTTGCTGTCTATCTGAAAGCCACAACTCTATCCATTTTAAGATGCTACCTGCAATACCATGGGACTGAAGCTGTATCATTAACTGTTTATGGGGTACCTTGTCAAAGGCCTTACTAAAGTCAAGATATGCTACATCAACTTGATTTCCCTGATCAAATTGTTCTGTGGCGAAGTTCAAAACGTCCAAGAGGTTTGTGAGACACGATCGTCCTTTTCTAAACCCATGTTGAGTATCTTGCATCAATCTGCTACCTTCCAGATAACTAACTATTATATAATTGATAATTGATTCGAGTACCTTGCAGACTAGGGATGTGAGACTTACTGGCCTATAGTTTTCAACTTTCCCTCTTTCTCCTTTCTTGAAAATAGGAACTACATTTGCCCTTTTCCAATCGGTTGGAATTTCATTTTGTGAAATTGGTGTACAAAATATTATACTAAGTGGAAATGCCAGTTCCTTTTCAGTTTCCCGCAACACCCTAGCATAAATATCATCAGGTCCTGCTGCCTTGTTTGGCTTTATTTTCCTGATATGATTGTAAACAACATCACTATCAATGAAATCAACATCATTTGTCAGATCCTATGTCACTGAACTATGGTGTACGGTCGGCAGATTGGTCATATCTTCCAATGTAAACACTGATTTCAACTGCTTGCTCAGCTCCTCAACCATCTCACTATCCTCACCCAATGTAGTCCCGTTTACTTCCAGTGGACCAATTGTGCTGGAAACTTTACTCAGCTTGTAGAAACTAAAGAACTTTTTACTGTCCCCATTACAGTTTCTAGCTAAATCTAGTTCTTTTGCTCGCTTTGCTGCTCTGGTTTTTTGCTTCACAGTGTCTCTAGCTTTTCGATACACCTTAAGATTAACGACATTTGAGGCTTCTTTAAAGACTCTAAATGCAGTTTTCTTAGCCTTAATTGCTTTTACCAAGTCTGGTGTAAGCCATGCTGGCTTTCCTACCCTTCTTTTGCGTCTTCGCTTTTGGGGGACATGTCTAATCTGAATTTCCTTCAAGTAAGATTTGAACTTTTCCCACATTTCACAGGCATTTAAATTGGAGAAATCGTCTTCCCATCTGATGGCACTTAAAGCCGCTCTCATGCAGTCAATGTCTGCTCTGTCGAAATTTGGAACCTTTACCAAATTGTCCTTGCTAATTTCCCCTACATGTGCCTTGAATCTAACTATGTTATGGTCACTTCTTCCCAGAGTTTCGCCTACAGTCAAGTCTTGAACCAAGTCACTTAACTCCGAGAATACAAGGTCCAAGAATGAACCATGCCTGGTTGGTTCCGATGCAAACTGGTGTAAGAACAGGTCCTCTTCAAGGCATTTCCAAAACATTTTGAATGATGGGAGCCAACACCAGCATTTTCATAACCTTTTAGATTAAAGTCACCAAGAATAAGGCACTTCCTCTGAAAGTTTCTACTGATTTCCTCACAAATCACCTTGTCAAGCTCCAGTTGCTGAACATGTGGCAGGGTTCCTGATCGGTAGAAAGCTCCTATCCTAAGAGTATTGCTATTGCCTTTTCCCACAGTCACATGAAGCCAAATGGACTCCACAGACACATTTTTATCCACACCTGCTACTTTTAGAGAACTGAATAAGCTATTCATATAGAGCATTACATCACCCCCTTTCATTGTTGGACCCCTATTGCACGAAAACATATTGTATCCCCGGAACTCATAGTCCTGTAAGTTATCTCCAAAATACCCTTCACTGACCCATGCCTCCGTAATGCAAACAAAATCTGGTTCCTCCTCAGCAACATAACACTTGAACTCATCACATCTGGAACGGATACTCTGAGCATTAAACATCATACACTTAACAAATGCTCCATAACCACCTTTGGCTTTTTCATACTGAGGAGTTCTTTTATCACTAGCTGAACTATCACTCTGTCCCCTTGAACTGCTGCTGTCCTTATTTGCAGACTTTGAGGTTCTATTGCCTTGGCTGACACTATTGGAATATTTCTGAGTTGGCAATGCAATTTCATCCCTCCCCACCCCATTTCCTAGTTTCCCTGAAGGACATGCTCGTACACTTTGCCTAACACATGGACCCCCTTCTCAGAGAAGTGCAGGCCATCCCTCTGATAGAGCTCCCATGATGCATAAAACCTGCTCCACTCGTCTACAAATGTAAAACCTAGCTCATGGCAGAGCTTTTCTACCCTAGCGTTAGCTGCCAGTGGCCTAGAGCTCCACTCAGGGGAGCCATAGGCAAAATTGCTATTACAATGACTCTATTGGTACCCTTCAGGGTGGCCAGAAGGGCCCTGTACTCCCGCAGAAGCTCCTCAATCCTAGCAGGACCTATGTTATTTACCCCTACGTGCACTATGACTGTGCTAAACTGGTGATCACTGGTGACCTGTGCCACCACAGGTACCAGGTCCTTCACCTTGGCACCAGGCCTGGTGATGCACCTCCTGTCCCTCCTACCTTTACCAAATACCCGCTCTAAATGTCGCACACGAGAGTCTCCTAGGACCAGCACTGACTCCTTACTACTACTATCCTGGGGGCAGTCATCCAATGCCTGGAACATATTTGATGTTAATATGCCTGCCCGCTGGGCCGTTCGGCTAGACTTCCCCCCGCTCCTACCACCTGCCACCTGCCACTCACTGACCCTTTCCTTAGGTTCGCGTCTCCAAATCCTCCACCCCCTGACCTCATGCCACATCCCCTCCTGTGACTTACCAGAAATACCCCTCCTCTGTTCACTATTAACACTCCCCTCTCGAGAGATCCCAGCCACCTCCACAGTAGGGGAAGCCTCAGCTACCTGGTGGCCTGCGACCACCTGGGTATATGATGTCCCTGCTACGGAGTGACCCCTTGTTGCTTTATCTTGCCTACCCTGTGCAACAAGGGCAGCCTTGAGCTTGGAAAGCTCTGCCTTAAGGGTTCTAATCTCTTCCTCTAGTGCCTGCATCCTGGTCGAAACCATCCTAACCGCTGCAGCTTATGCCTAGATTTAGATTCAAATTAACTCGCTAAACAACCGACAAAAAAGCCAACTATCATTCACTATAAATCGCTACCTCTTATACTGTCAGTTAATTGTCTGAGTACCTCAAGAAAAGCAGCACGCTAAGCAGAAACAATTAAACAATTGCTTTTTTTGTGTTAAAAAAAATGTCTAATCTAATTGTCTTCCACACAAGTAGACAACTATATGACTATCCCTTTTGATGATCACTTATGGCTAGACAGAAAAATGAACAGTCACACAACACTTATGAATATCCCAACTTACTACCAATTGAACTCTATCTTAAACTTCAACACCAAACACACTATGCACAACAAAAATAAATAAAGTATGTTAGGATAGTATGAATGTTGTCTAATGTACTTATGAAATCTACACACTTGTAATATCTCCAACTACAGAAATCGAAGCGTCGAGAACACGCCTAAAGCCACGAGGCCTCGCCTAACAAGAAGATGGCGCACGGCAGCGTCGCTAGGTTAATATAGTATAGTTTGCGTGCTACGAAAATGCTTATCAGATAAAAACTAATGAAATATAATCACAGAAGTAATTGCTAATCACCTATCCACAGCTTAGACTAGAGTACTGCCCTGTTCTGCAACGACTTATCCGGAAACCTGGAGCTCCAACGGGCTTCGCCTAACAAGAAGATGACGCACAGCAGCGTCGCTAGGTTAATTTAGTATAGTTTGCGTGCTACGAAAATGCTTATCAGATAAAAACTAATGAAATATAATCACAGAAGTAATTGCTAAACACCTATCCACAGCTTAGACTAGAGTACTGCCCTGTTCTGCAACGACTTATCTGGAAACCTGGAGCTCCAACGGACGTCCTCCCAGCGTGACACCTGGCGGCAAACTGCGCCGCCTCTCGTGTGTTTAAATCTCGTGTTTTTAAATATCGTGTCAAGATTTAAAAATGTTGTTTTTCCACTTTCTGATACAGTTTTATTTCAATAAACGGAAATCTGTAAATCTTAACAACTAGGTAAGACTGATCTTTGTTTCCAATACCTATGTTCTCTAAAATCAACATTTGAGTGCTAAACAAGCCTGCAGTAGCTAGGAGCCATACTTTACTCAAATAATCCCAAGACAAACCCCAGATCCCCAAGCTTCGCTTTGAGGCAAAGTGGACCACCCCTTAGAAAGCAACCCATTGTTTCCAGTGGCAGATCCAGTTCCATTTTGTGTGTGCAATGGGCGGTCATTGCAACCCACGAAATATATTACATTTGTCCCAGATTGTTATTTTGGGATTTATTTCTGATTGAGAATCAAATAGCAAATTTCTACCTCCCTGGACACGCCTATGCCATTACAGTGCAGGTTCGTTTGCTGAAATTGCTTGCAACTCCTATTTCTAAGACAAGCTACCACACACACATCACAAAATATGTCCCTTGACATTCGCATTTAACACAAATGGCGTGCAATTGAAATGGTCCACTTTGCCCCGTAATTTTTGAAAATATACAAATTGAGGTGCCCTCATTGAGCAAGGATTTCTCAGTTTTTTAAATACAAAATCTATATAAAATTCCCCCCTTAAAGAAAGGATGACAAGGCATTGGGCTCCATCAAATAGTTGGTCATACCTCCATATGGCATCTCATCTTAGACTTACAGGATGTCAAACCTTAGGTGGTCTGCTTTACCCCACTCTCCCCTACCCATAGTTTGTGAGCCTTAGAAGTGTGGGGCCTAGAAGTGTTGTGAATTTAAGCCAGCTTAAATAATAATAGGCTACTGTCTGGCATAAATTAAATTTAAGCCAGCTTTTTTCTATCCCTATGTTGAATGTCACCATTAATTTGGCATACCTTTCCCTGACCATTTGCACACTTGTCCAGAATCTTTCATCTGGGGGAATCACAAGGTGGAGCATAACTCATGCATTTACATGGGGAAATAAGCATAACATGGGGGAGAGCTGGTTAAAGATTCATCAAATTAGTGGAACTAGGTCAAACTTTTCAACTTTGAAAAATGAAATTTACCCACAGATTATGTTGCATTTGGATGTGCTGATCACAAGTGTCAGATCTACAGGGCCTGTTTAGGGAGGGCAAATGTTGGGGAGGTAAATGTGCAAAACTGACAAAAGTGCCAAAAACATATTGATTTTTAGACAAATCTGGCAGTTTAGTGGGGGCGGCGGGGGCAATTGCCTATTTTGCCCTAATATAGATCCACCACTGCTGATCACAAATATGTTTTCACTTAAACAACTTTCAGCTACATTTTTTATAATAGATTTAGTCAGAGTTGTTGCTGGGATGGCTTTAGGAACCAGGGCTCTATTGCTAAGCAGAGTTTGTTGCGTGAACCCTAGCCCCACCACCCGATCCACGAATTCCAGTTCAACGGCAGAATTTCGATCGAAAGTTTAACGTGCCGTCAATACACCGACACGGCCGCCCGGTAGCTCGTCTCCGGCCTTATCGGGCCAGCTGACAACTGACACTCCTGGCTGGGGCCTAAATGCGGGTCTGCGAAGCGACTCGAACCCTGTGTTGCCAGGACAGGAGGACCAGTGCAGGCCAGCCCTCTAACCAACTGAGCTACCCGGAGCGGCCCAAATTAACCTTGAAGTTTATGCTACATGGAGAGCTTTTCCACATTTGCTAACATGGCAGGCAGATGGTGCAACAATCCACCAGATACTGTTGTCAGCACCAGAGATAGGTGGGCTCTGTGGAAAATTTTACCTAGTTTGATATGGAGGGGGCAAGGCTGGCAAAATTTAAGAAACATAGGTGCGAAAGTAGGTGGGAAATGGTTGGCAGGATTTTCGACATGATATGAAGATGTTAGAAGTGATTCGCTGCCAATATTATTTCTTTAGATTGGTTAAAAAGATAAAACTTAGTGTGACCTGTTTCTATTATAAATAATTATCAAGCACTCAAGCATCAATCACTCAGTGCTTGAAAATAATTTATAATAGAAGCCAGTCACACTAAGTTCTCTTTTTAACCAATCTAAAGATCTAATATCGGCAGCGAATCACTTCTAACATTCATATCATGTCAAATATAAATTATTTTTTTTCATATGGCCTACCAACTGGGCTGGATGGCTACTTCCCTCCCCTCTCCCCCAATCCACAAAATTTTATGTAATGACTAGAGGGAACTGACAACAGGTAATGCCGTTTTCTTGGATCATTCCTCATACCAGAGGTGATCTCAATGAATTTGAATGGGTAAAAATTGAGTCCAACTGTTTGACTGAACTGAAGTCAACTAAAGTCAACATGCATATCGCCCGGTTATCTACAGTGCGTTCAGAGTTGAACGGACCCATCAAACCACTTCAATTTCAGTACTGGCACAGGCTTTTGCCACCTTCAGATACTTACCTTTACAAATGAAATAATTAAAGCTCGAGAAAAACAGGTTTCCACTCCGATCGTTCCCATTTACTGACAATTAGGCAACCACTTCTGTTCGTTCTACAAATGTCCGCTTCAGCGATTCCCTCCTCACATCATTCAAAATCTGAGTCTCTTCTTTCCCAGCCCAGCTGCCCTTTCCCGACAATTTCATGTTGCTAGTTCCTACTAAGACCCTGCGCTGCGACCAGCCTGCGACCATTTTTTCAGTGATTTTCGACTTTTTTGAGCCCATTGACTTAGCACGATTGGTCTCCTTGTGACCACCGAGAAACGCCGACGGGCCGCGGTGGCCGCCGTGGATATCTGCTATTTTTGGTAGCGTAAATCTGGTATGTTAAAAATATATGCTAGATTGTTAAGATGTACTAGATTAGTATTTGAAGGGCAGTTTTTCTCACGTTAGAAGTACACCTACGACGGGGCTGCCTTCATGGGCTGCAGTCTGCGGAGTTTGATCGGACAGAGCCCAGAAGAGGTGCCACTTTTTAAAGTATAACAATCCGGCGAACGGAAGCAGCATAAAAGCACGTCGCGAACCTTGACTTCTTGGTGTTTGCGTGTGTTAGTCTTCGCTGTTGGTCTCTCAAATCAGCTTAACCTTAGCGTGTGTGGTCTCCGACGACGTCGGCAGATCGGTGACTTTTTTACCCCTGGTCGAATGACTCCCATTTGATGGAAATTGAAGTGATAGTAATATCACCTCGCTTTCGGTCGATATCGCTTCAACATAGCCATCTAATAAATCAAGCTAACCTTTGACCTAGAAGCTTGACCTTGACATGTATTGATTTGAAATGTTGCACGATGGTTTACCACAGGCGATTGCTTGATACCAGATTTGGGCTGGTTTGGGTGAAAACGAGAAACAAAATGAGAGACGATCGAAGAAACCGGTTTACGTTGAACCTTGACCGTGAAAGTGGTAATGTGTTTGTTTGTTTGCTTATTGGGTGGTTCACGACGCACTTTATGTACATTCACGGCTAATGGCGCCGCTCACACTGTTTCGCCGGTGGGCCACGGGATTTCGAAATGTCCCGAGCGGCGCTGGTGTCGAACGCGTGACCTTTGGTACCCATAGCCCAACGCTTTAACCACTCGGCCATCCCCGCCCCAAGCGGTAATTTGAGACCTATGTAGTTCCTTCCGGCGTGTTCAGTTCAAGCATTTGTGGTAATTCATTCGAATGATCGCAAACTTGTCGCTGAATGCCGATGCCAATGCAAATGCGCATCTGGCGAACTCGTCGCTGAATGCGAATACGAATACGTTAACTTCACGTACGTGCTTAAGGTTGCTCATGACTTCCCTCAATGGTCTTGAAGATACCCAAGTACACCCAGGGTCGCATTTGTTCAAGATATATCAATATATGAGCAGGAAAATGCAACCTAAAACCTGTTAGCCTTGTGAAAATGCAAATTTGCTGCCCAGCAGAGCACAATTTTCCATCCAAGCGAAAGCAGAAGATGGTCAAGGCTAATGCTATTCAGGAATGGCCTGGTAACAGAAATATCTATGGTTTGCTGATTAACCATTCGGATATTTCCTGGCGACAGATAGCCTGTGGAACTCGTTGATTGGCTAGATCTGCTTTTAGCATTTGTGGGGATTCTCCTGCATATATATTTTCACTTTATGAATGATAAAGTAAAATTTTACGGCAATGATTCCCAGGTAGCCATTCGCTTTCAAAATGTCCTTTCGAGTGCTACATAAGAGATTCCTTACCTTCAATCATTTGAAGTATGTAGGGCCAAGCAAACTTCACATATGTTTGTTATGGACAGCTACAATGCAGTAGAGTCATCCACGCGTGTTGATTCGGGGCGAGGCACAGGCAATGGGAGGGCTAAATTTACTAGGGGTCCCATGTTAAAAGCTAAAATTACTTGGGGCAAAGCCTGCATGGGGTGGGGGTCGGGGTGGGCTAGTCTAGGCTGCACTACGCAGATTGTGGAAGATTCCGTGGTAAGGACGTTCCCAGTACAGAATATGCGACATTCGCAAACCAAGTTTGCCCATAACCCTGTTTGCCAAGAACATTTGATCGTGGTATGGTGTTGACGCAACAGTCAAGGATCGTTTTCATCATGTTGCCAGTCATAAAACACCAAGGCGGTTCGAGGCTGATCGTGAACGATTTTGCATTGCTCCCGGTTGGCTGCAAAAGTGGAACAAGGCATAGTAATACCTAGTGCACGATGAATGAAGAGCAATATTGACGGCTGTTGGTGCTGCCACTCAGTACAGGATCTGATGGAAAGCCTTTACGCTGGGAAAGCCAAGTCATACCTGGATAATAATAATGCCAAGAAATAGGCTTCTCCTTCAGCACCACTGCATTTTGTTTTAGCTCTCAATAAACTCCAAAAGGAAGCCAGCCAAGATGCAGTATCATTTGACTCATTTTTTTGTTAGGCGACTTTCCAGTGTCCAATAGCAACACAATAATGTTAAATATTTTCAACACAATAATGTTGTCACTATGTAGGTAGTGTTCAAAGTACAACCGTCAGAATACAGGAATTGTATGCTTATTCCATCGAAATGCAATAGCTGTCTAGGTTGTTATTCACATCAAGTTGAAAAATTAGGCAGCTGCATCGAGACCGTTGTACCTGTTCGGAAGTGTTCCATTGGGCGATTCTCTCAGGTGTCAAGCGAGACAACGTAGAGTATTTCCCCGCCTGTGGTAACACCAGGACGGGTGGGTATGTGTCTTGCTACACTGGTTGGAAGTACCTCTCCGTCTGTGGTGACGCCAGGATGGTTTGGTATGTGTCCTGCTACACGGGTGGGAAGTACCTCTCCGTGTGTGGTAACACCAGGACGGGTGGGCATGTGCCCCGCTACACTGGTCATCAGGAAGCTTTACTGTGCATATGTCAGGCCACATTTGGAATACTGCATCCAAGCTTGGTCTCCTAGCTATGAAAAAGATTGTTGGCTTTTAGAGAGAGAGTACAAAAGAGGGACACAAAAATGGTTAATGGCATAAGCAACCTGGCATATGGGGAAATATTGAAGAAATTGAATATATTTTCACTTAGATATAGAAGGCTGAGAGGAGATCTCATCGAGGTCTTTAAATTTGTACATGGTCTGGAGAGGGGATATCTCGGGAAATGTTTGAATTGAACAGAAATGATGCAATTAGAGGTCATAAATTCAAAATTAAAGTTAACCACAGCAGAACAAGGTTAAGGCAGACTTTCTTCACCAACAGAGTAGTAGAAAACTGGAACCAGCTGCCAGAAAACATTGTCAGTAGCAGCACATTGAACAT
Source organism: Imbricaverruca yamaguchii (assembly GCA_034440575.1). Classification (NCBI taxonomy): domain Eukaryota; kingdom Metazoa; phylum Arthropoda; class Thecostraca; family Neoverrucidae; genus Imbricaverruca; species Imbricaverruca yamaguchii. Next base: position 953,701 of record JAOTOL010001510.1, on the reverse strand, counting down.
CTTTAAAAACAGCATAGACAATAATTATAAGAATGGAGGGCTTGCTTTTCAGTATTACAGGGAGGGCTGATTGACAGATTTGGTGGGCGACTGGTTCAGTGTACAGAGTGCAACCGAGAAGGGCCCTTGTGGCTCATAGTTGCACTAATCTTTTATGTCTTTATGTCTTTATGTCTTTATGGTGAGAAGTGCCTCTCCGTCTGTGGTAACACCAGGATGGGTGGGTAGGACGTCTATGATAGAACTTCCTCTGAGATCGAGCATAAAGGAGTGTTCCATTAAATATCAAATATCTCACCCTTGCCTTGGGCAAGACTCAGGCCTGTCATCGCCATACTTCGCTACGTAACCGACGTTTTCACTTGTGTATAGTCCATGCAAAGGGAAATGTTGGGTTGTGAATTCTTACTGGTGGTTATATTATTAGATTGTCGTAGGCTAACAAGTTTTCTACTTTATCGAACGAGACGATGCGGTGCGATATGATACGATACGATGTGATGCTAATCTGGAGCATTTCCGCCTTACAGTGCTTATCCATTTAGGAAGTATTTTGCAACATATTTCCTACACACTGACTAAACTTCTTGTGACGAATCACATCGTGAAGTAATAGAAACACCAGGTTGCTCGATCACATGAAGGAGACGATATTTGATGTATACATTTCAGTACTGGGGAGGAGCCCGTCAATACCGTAATCGTGCATATGGGCTTCAACAGTCTCCAATATCGGCACCACCGTCATTAAATCAACTTTTATTGCTCCATTTTTCATCTTTAGAATTTAAAATTGTGTGTTTGTAGTACAGCTCACCCAAAGATCTTCGCCTCAGGAGACCCAGGTTTGCGTTCTCCCGTGCTTCGTCCGGTTTCACAAGAAAATGTCCTCCTAAACCGTTGTGCCCCTCAGCACGTTTCTCGTCTTAGGACGTCGATATCACCCATGCCATTACGTGCCAAAATAATTTCTAAAACATATTGCTCAATAGCAGAATGGTTGACGATCGCACTTCGCACAACCCTTCTGCCTTTCTCTGGCGTGTTCTCACGCTCCTGCAGACAAGCCTGGCATTCTGTTGTTTGCATTGTCACGAGCGGCGCCACAGGAACGTGAATATCGATTTTTACCGCGGCTGTCCTTGGGCGGCACCGACAAGCTGCGTATATTTTTGTTCTGTTCCTTGGCTACTCGAGCGTGCCGGCTGGCAACTCTGGTTGCGTTTTCCGGTACTCGGTTTGCATACGCAATGACTACTTGTGCGACACTACGACTCCTTGTTTACGAGGTGCCTCCAGGCTTTGTCTACTTTGCGTTTTTTTTGCGAGTTATCTTGATAAACTTATCTATGGCAATCACCAGCACCCTATTAGTCCAGGCATTATTTGATATCACCTCGGACAAATTGCAACAGAAAGTCTGTCAACTGTTTTATACCCAGAAATGTGTCCTCAAAACATATCAAAAGTCTTAAGGAATCCTGGTGGTGGAAAGTGCCATGGCAGCCATTTTTCCAAATGGCCGCCATAAACATTATATTTCCCAATATCTCCGCTTTTAAATAACATAAAGCTTTCATTTCAAGTGCTGAACATATATTTTCTGGGACCAGGAATCCAATGACACACATTTCAATAAGCTACACCTCACCAAAAAGCAATATTCTGATGAACGATATACATATATAGGTCATAATTATTATAATACTGCATGTAGTTACCATACCATAGCCTCAGAACATCGCCTCAGACTACCATAGTCGATACATGTACAGAAGCATTGATCAGTCTTCCTCAAACAGTCTAGTCATCGTGATCACTGTCACATGTAACTTGTGTTGAGTTCGTACATGCCGACCCTCTACAGTTGCCACATGCAGCTGAACACTACGTCGTGCTTCTTGCAGGTGCACTTCAGGCTGCTGCAGTCTGTCTGGCAGTTGCACCGGATTATCTTGAGGAGCTCTTCCGGAGCTGGTGGCAAGTCCGTCTGCACGGGCACGAGTCCTCCACTGCTTTCCCACCAACCCCAGTCGTCTGGCCGTAGCTCATTAGCTGCAATGCCCTTCCACTGCTGGACCTGGTAGTAGACACGAAGGCTGTGGTGTTTCGCTGCTACTGATGTGGGCGGTAGACTTTGGGGTTGCACATGAAAAGTGTTGGAGGCGACCTTCTGGCAGAACCGCTTATGTCGCACCACGTTGAGTGACTCTCCAGGCTTCCCATTGCACAGGCATGCCAGGGCTTTCTCTCCTGCTTCTGCAACATCATCGGTGGACGCTGCCTATCTGTCAAATACAATGGCTTGTTCACGGAAGTGCGCACTGGTTTTGAATTTGTTGAGAGAAGCTCCCTTGTCAATGCCATACACGCGGGAAGTAGTATCACATCCCAGGAGAGCGTGCATGAAGAAAATGTGCTGTGATACATCGGGGCCTAACTGCTCCTTGACAGACTTCATGTTCCAGACACGCGGCTTCTTCACATTAGTCTTTGGCTCGGATTGGAAGAACAGGTCACATGACTTGAGGTTGGTGTGGTAGATGAGCAGGATGAGCAGATCTGTGTCATCTCCGATAAGCACAGTATCAGTGGTGGCTGCAGACTCCACTGCCTTCTGCACTATGAGGAGATCAGCGTCACCTGCAGCATGATGTGTCTGGCAGTTCTGTGCCCGTAGTTTGGCGCTGAGCATGTTGATGAAGCGCTGCTTGTTTGTCTTGTTTGCCAGGAATTGTTCCTTCTTCATTGTGACCTGCATATCTTCATCAAACGTCACCGTTGCTCCAACATTCCCTCTCGTACGTCTCTGGTGTGTAGTGTCCTTTGTAGATGTAACATCATAGCCATCAAACACGACTGTTGCCTGTCCATACTTCTTTGTGACATACTCTGTGCATTGCGTGCAGATACCTTTGTATGTTGAGCCACGTGCCCATGTAATGCGCTGGACTAGTGCCCCACCATCCAACACGTAGTGGACTTGGCGTGTGATTCCTGGTGCATCGTGTGTCAGGAGTGTCCAGATAGCATCTGCTAGCACTGGCTTCTGTGCCTGTCGGAGCAGTAGTGTTGAATCAAACAGAGCTGGTGGGTAACTGCACAGCTCATATTTCAACACAGACTCCAGATCATTTGTAGCTTTTGCAGCAATTGTCAGTCGCTGGAAAAGCAGCTGGGGATCCACCTGTACTGCCTCCACATCTATCTTTACTGCCGATTTCGCAGCCAAGGTGATGGCCTGATCTTTACTCTTGAATGTGTTGAATGTGTAGTCAGCAACAGTTTGTCCATCCATGTTGGCCAGGATAACTGTTTCAACAGTTTTCGCTGAGTCAATATTGACTGTGCTGGTTGCATGCACCCCTGTCGAGATGCTGCGCAAGCTCGGATCTGAGCTGAAGGGTGTTATCTCTTGCAGATAGCTGATAACTGCATGTGTGTCTTTTATGCTACGTGCTTGTCTAGCATTTGTCATGTCCTTGTTTTGTTCACCAGTGTTGTAGTTGACACCTGTGAGCTGCTGCATAGCATTGTTGACATCAGTACAGACAGGCATGGAGAACAGCCATACGAGACGCTGTTGCTCTGTCATGCCTCGCCCTCTCGTCAGGCCACCGCTGGTCTTCATCCTCCTCATCAGGACCTGCTCGATGGTGAGATCTACAGACAGACCAGCCCATAGGCGATCACTTCTTCTGACAACATGGAACCCTTCTTCGAATCGTTGGTACACATCTGGATATTCATCCTTGAGCTTGCTCATCCGCTGCACATAAAGGTGGGCTGATTTGGTGTAGAGGTTGTGCCCAGAGGCTGCCAGGTAGGACAGCATTTCTGACACAGCTTCAAGGTGCAACGCCCAGTTGCCGATACGCTCTGCTCTGACAAACTTCCGTAGTATGTCCACCATCTCCATGCACTGTAGCCAAAGTGTTGCAGTCCTAGAGGACTTCAACGATTCGGTTTTAGCCCTGAGGAGCTCCTTGATCCTGGTTAACACATCAACTTTACAGAACTCCTCTGCAGACACGGAACCTTCCATCAGGTTTTTGTAGAGGGCAGCAAGTTCATCAAGATCAGTGTTTCCAGTTCCGTCTGTCGTAGGCTCATCATCTGGTGACACTGTTTCTTCATTGGTCTCCTCCACTTCATGTGGCTCTGCAGATGGTTGAGGGAGTGGCACACCAAGTGCGTCTGACAAAATCAAGGCATTCAGTGCTGCATCAACAAGGAGATGTCCTCGTACTGCTCGTGCAATAGCCTTGCCTGTCATCATGTGTACCACCGCGTTGTCTGCATAGATTAACTCCAAGACTTCCTGCAGTCCTGATCCAGCCATGAGGTGCCCAATGCTTCCCAAGAAACTCATTTCTGTGTGAAAGCCCCCCAGGCGCAAGACTATGTCATTTAGGACACTTCCTGTGGGCTCAGTCTCGATGATCATGAGGGCTTTCCACCACAGTGGTTGGTCAAAGGTGATGATGGGCGTAACACCATGGCGACGAGCATGCTCACACACGAACTTCAGTGTGGAATAGATGCACGTGACATCGCTGGGATTCATGTCGATCATTGGTAGAAACATCACCGATGATTTCCCAGGGTGGTCACCATGATGCACTAGCTGCATCAGTCCAGACCATGCCGGTCTTGACAAGGTGAACATGATGGATGTCTTCCAGAGGAGATCAAGGTCTGCTGTTGGATCCTTTGCCTTCTTGTTGACCAGCTTCTGGTATGCCAGTGTTGTCATACCGCGGCTCTCTTCTTTGTGGTACTGGATAGGAATTGAAAAATGGCTGCCATGGCACTTTCCACCACCAGGATTCCTTAAGACTTATGGAATGTTTTAGAGGACACATTTCTGGGTATAAGACAGTTGACAAACTTTCTGTTGCAATTTGTCCGAGGTTGACCACATTTTTTTTTCACGAAATGCCTGGACTATATCCCTGCTTTCTCAAATTTCCGCTCTCTTGGCTGTTCGTCTGAACCCAGGCAGAACAATCGTGGTCCTATTGATTGATGTCGTCGTGGCACAAGACAGTATTCTTTGGCCACACATGCATTGCATCCGAGCTGCACAGCCTCCGTTGTGGCACCAGATTGCACAAAGTGCAGCAATGCTTTCGGCGTTCTGCCACATAAATACGGCACAGATTAATGCTGTATTCCTCAAAACAGCCCGTACAAAACATATGAACGACGATTGTACGGGGCAGGTAGTCTAGGGGCAAAGTGTTCGGCTCCCAACCGAAAGGTTGTGGGTTTGAGTCCCACCTTTTGCTACTATTCGCACGAGACGAATCGACGCGAGAGATTAGCGAGACCATACGACCAAAAAAAGTCGACGCGTGGTGAAGTCAACACATTCCATCGATTGTGATAGCCTTTATGTATATCCTTTTTGCGGACACTAACTCTCGGAACATATTATAGATGGCGGCCGCGCCTCATGTGTTGCTCCCGCGTATTCGACAATTGGCGCGCACCGCGAGTTGTGCTGGTGCGCAGCTGCTTTATCACGTCACGTTAATGAGTTCTAGTCCAACGATTCGAGGCAGAGAATATCCGGTACTTTTGTACCAGGACCGCTCTGAGTGAAATGCAATAAAATGCAGCGATCGAACCGGAAATTCAAAGGATTTTGAACCCCGTAGTGCGAGCTAAAGTTAAGATATGAATCCGTGGGTGCTATTTTTAGGAACATGGCATTTGTGAGGCCTCTGTCGTCTGAACGATTTACTTCTACGTCAACAACAACGACATTGCCGCATGGCTCTCCTTCTCGACTGTAAATAAAATACCAGCGGGACAAATATATAAGGTGCATGTGCAGTCCCTGTGCTTTGATCTTCCTTCCAACAATAAAGGTCTTGACTATGTAAGTTATGGGCCTCTTTATGCAATGTGATAATTGCTGCAGTGCCTGTTCTGCAAAAATGTCCTGAAAGAAATGCACTACAAAATTACACGAACGGTACTTTATGGATTTCCATTTTTGTCAAGCAAATGTGACCGAAATGAGATAAAAATATCCTTGAAGAACATGCGTAAGCAAAAAAAAATGTCATTGAGACCATTGGTTTAACTGGAAGATGTTTGTGATTTTGGTAAATCACACAATGCTAATTCGATTACATGGACATAGTATCAGGGACTGTTCTGGAAAGAATTAGGAGGGAGCAGCGTTTTGGCGACGAATGAGGGAGCAGACGTCTGCAGTAGCAGGAGAGAAAGCGTCTTCGCGGCGGCAGTGGCTAAGCACAATGCGTTCCTCCCTTATGCTCTTGGTGTAGACGTACGATGTGTCGCGTTTAGTTGCCGGCTTAAGACAGAGGCTAGATCTATACCACAGCGCGTGTGCTTCGATCGTTCCAGGTGTTCCCTCTTGTATTGTCACCCTTCAGTTCATGTGAGTATTGACGGTGATGCAACTGCATCAACATTGGAGGTTATTAGCACGTAAATAGTGCATAGCTAAAGGTAATATGAACACTCTAAATCCCAATTGAACTTTACCAACCCTATAAATCATGGTGATTACTGTCGTAGTCGGGGGCGACAGAGATGATTAACTTGCCATTCACCGGGTTCTACCTTCCTATAATGATGTTAGCAGTACACTTATTATTATTGTGGGAGCAAGCGCTCAGCCATTCCCTATCGTCTACAAGTATCCTCTGGGCTAGCCACATTTTCCGTTCCCAAATCTTTTTTTCCGAGAGCACTCACATTCTGAATCCGAATTTTAGCATCTCGCATCGGTATCCAAAGGTGAAAAAAAAAACTGGTATTGTTTTACGAGTGAAAGATATCAGAAAATTAGTCGCAATCATGGTACCATTTTCAGGTATTGCATTATGATTGAGAACGAATTATCGCAAGGCCATATTGCTTATTAACGTACCAAGTCATCTTTGTACAATTCGTACATTATACTTACTCCTCATCTTATTTCCGTAAGCACGCGTGTCCAGAGTATACCAGCCATTTGTTCACTGCTGCATGTGTCAACGCCCACAGGCTTTAGTAGCAGGCCCATCACCCGTAAACTGGCACCGGGCACGTCAGGGAAGCTGAACGCGACGTCACGATGTCCTTTTGCAGTGCAGTTTCTTTCTCAACTGTTGCTTACTTGAGGGCATCAGTCTTAGTGTGTAGGCCCAAAGTTGGATGTTCCGCGCATAACGTGGCAGTCTTGCCTTTTTCATCTCTGGCAGTGAGGACTGACGGTACAGCTCGCAGGCGATCCTGGTACAGCGCGAGCCCAAGAGGTCGGTGGGTCCAACCGACTTGCGGGATCCTTGCTTTCATCGGGGGAACTGAACTGTTCGGGTTACTCCAATGTGAGGTGTTCTTAGGTTAAGCATTTCGTTATCACACAGTTATTATATTGATGCTTGAATCATTGTCTTCGCTATAAGCAGAGCTTGTGGCGTAGACCCTGACACCACTATCTGATAACATGGTTCCATGTGCACAGCGCAATTTTAGATCCAGTATCCACTTACAGCAATGTTCTGACTCTGACAGTGGTATCGGCGATACGACTGCCCAGACCTGGCTAGGCACCGGGACAAAGATAGCAGCGGCACAGACAGGCTGCGACAAGGACAGATAGGCAACACAGACAGGCTGTGACACAGATAGACTGTGAGAAGGACAGACAGGCGATACAGATAGGCTCTGACAAGGGCAAATAGGCGGCACAGACAGGCTGTGACACAGATAGACTGTGAGAAGGACAGACAGACGGCACAGACAGGCTGTGGCAAGAACAGACAGGCGACACAGACAGGCTGTGGCAAGAACAGACAGGCGACACAGATAGGCTCTGACAAGGACAAATAGGCGGCACAGACATGCTGTGACAAGAACAGACAGGCGACACAGACAGGCTGTGGCAAGAACAGACAGGCGACACAGATAGGCTCTGCCAAGGACAAATAGGCGGCACAGACATGCTGTGACAAGGACAGACAGGCGGCACGGACAGGCTGTGACACAGACAGGCTGTGAGAAGGACAGACAGGTGACAGATAGGCTGTGGCAAGGACAGACAGGCGACACAGACAGGCTGTGGCAAGGACAGACAGGCGGCACAGATAGGCTCTGACAAGGACAAATAGGCGGCACAGACATGCTGTGACAAGAACAGACAGGCGGCATGGACAGGCTGCGACACAGACAGGCTGTGAGAAGGACAGACAAACGGCACAGACAGGCTGTGGCAAGAACAGACAGGCGACACAGACAGGCTGTGGCAAGAACAGACAGGCGACACAGATAGGCTCTGACAAGGACAAATAGGCGGCACAGATATGCTGTGACAAGAACAGACAGGCGACACAGACAGGCTGTGGCAAGAACAGACAGGCGACACAGATAAGCTCTGACAAGGACAAATAGGCGGCACAGACATGCTGTGACAAGGACAGACAGGCGGCACGGACAGGCTGTGACACAGACAGGCTGTGAGAAGGACAGACAGGTGACAGATAGGCTGTGGCAAGGACAGACAGGCGACACAGACAGGCTGTGGCAAGGACAGAGAGGCGACACAGTCAGGCTGTGGCAAGGACAGACAGGCGACACAGACAGACTGTGGCAAGGACAGACAGGCGACACAGACAGGCTGCACCGCAGTGTCGGGCATCGCTTGGGACCGCGACCCGTTATGTATTTGGAGAATAAAAATGTCATCCGACACAACGGTCAGGAGCTTTAGTTAGCAAGCATATTGCCATCAACACAATGTTTGTCAGAGACTTCCTGGTGGCGTTCGTGTTCCGAGAATTTCCTCGACGACATTTAGATGCGAATTCGTTACTCTGACATTGCTCCCGCCTGAGGGTGGGTCGGGTCATTTTTACTCGGCCGCACACGCAACCATCTTTGTAAAGACAGAGTATGGAGCAGCATACGCCACCTTAAGCAGCTTCGTCCCAATGCTAACCTAGCTGATTCACCATCTATGCCACCGTACACCCAGATTTTCCTCCTCTGCAGCTTTTTTATAGAACCTTCTCAGCGATCGAGTCCGGCAGACTGATCTGATTTCAAATCCCGACGGTTGTCTTTGGTTTCAGCTCAGCTCGGTTTTCTGCCCCGGATACATCCGTGAGAAATCGCGAGTGACAAAATGATTGAACGACTGCGGCAAGAAACAGCGCCGTTCTGTGAGAGCTTGTGCGCCCCGAAATCTACCACGACAGCGCAGGAGCGGCACCAACAGCCCTACGGCAGTACCACGGCAGCACCACGGCAGCACCACACAGCATTACAGCAGCACCACGGCAGCACCACGACAACACTATAACAGTACCACGGCAGCACCACGGCAGCACCACACAGCATTACAGCAGCACCACGGCAGCACCACGACAACACTATAACAGTACCACGGCAGCACCACGGCAGCACCACGGCAGCACCACACAGCACTACAGCAGCACCACGGCAGCACCACAACAACACTACAACAACACCATGGCAGCACCACGGCAGCACCACACAGCATTACAGCAGCACCACGGCAGCACCACAACAACACTACAACAGCACCATGGCAGCACCATGGCAGCACCACGGCAGCACCAAGGGAGCACCACGGCAGCACCACGGCAGCCCCACGGCAGCGCCACGGCAGCACCACACAGCATTACAGCAGTACCACGGCAGCACCACGACAACACTACAACAGCACCATGGCAGCACCACGGCAGCACCACGGCAGCACCACGGCAGCACCACGGCAGCACCACGGCAGCACCACGGCAGCACCACGACAACACTACAACAGTACCACGGCAGCACCACGACAACATCACGACAACACTACAACAGCAGCACGGCAGCACCACGGAAGCACGTTCGACACCTGTTAAATTTTTTCGATATCTCAACATTCTGATACCGCCACGTCGAATAAGACCTACATAATGTAAATTGATGGCCATAGCGACGAAACGTAAGGATCTTGAAAAAATAAAACTAACCTTAGACCTCGAGGCTTGACCTGACATGTGCCGGATTGAAATATTGCTCGATGGTTGCCAACGGGCTATCTCTGATGCCAAACATTGGTAGCTTTAGGATAAGACGAAGAAACGCGGGGCGATCGAAGAAATGAGTTTGACCATTGGCTTGGAAAATTATTTGATTTCTGAATAGTTCATACCTCACGGCATGCCGAATGACATCCACTTGACGAAAATGGGAGATATAGCAACGAGACGCCAGCTCTTCGAACAATTTAAGCTATCATTCGTTCTTATGGTTTGAAACTGACATGTTCCGGTTTGAAATACTATTCGAGGTACACCACGGGCTATTCCTTGATACCAGATGTAGGTAGATTAAGGCGATTAAAAAATACGAGGCGAGCACGGAAATCGGTTTGGCCTATGACCGTTCAAATTAGTTCGATTTGGTATCATCATAATACGGCACAAGCCACGTAAAATGACACCCACCTGATGCAAATTGAACTCATAGCGACGAATTGCGACTTCAAAAAAAATCAAACTAGCCTTTGACCCTGAGGTATGACCTTGATATATCCCGGTTTCACAGTGTTACTCAATGGTTTACCATGGGCTATCGTTAATAGTGGATCTGGGTATCTTTGGTCAAAAGACCCCCCCCCCAAAAAAAAAAGTGACGCGACCGACGAAATCAGCTTGAATTTTGACCCGTCGAATGATTTCGAATGATCAATTTTCCGATAGCGCACAACATACGAAGTTGAATGACATCCATTTTCCACAAATTGAAGCCATATCGACGAAACTCGAGGTCAACGAGGAACTCGATTAAGTCTTTGACATCGACATGTCCCGGTTTTAAATGTTACTCGAGTGTTCACCACCGGTTATTGCTTGATGTCAGCTATGGATGGGCTTGAGCGAAAACGAAAGAAAATTAAGCGAACCGGATGATCACCTTGGCTTTTGCCCTTGAAAAATAATTCGATTGCTTAGCGTTCTGATACAGCATAACAAGCCACGACGAATGATGCCCATTTGATGGAAATTGAAGTAACCGAACCTCATTTCGGACGATATCGCTTCAATGTCACCATCTAATAAATCAAGCTATCATTTGACCCAGACGATTGCCCTTGACATGTACCGGTTTGAATTGTTGCAAGATGGTTCATCACAGGGCATTGTCTGATACCAGATTTGGGTAGGTTTGGGAAAAAGTGAGAGAAAATAGCTTGGAGGCAACCGAAGAAACTGGTTTGTGTTGGACCTTGACCGTTAAGGTGGTAATGTGATACCTATGCACTCCCTTCCGGCGTGTTCAGTACAAGCATTTGTGGTAATTCATTCGAACGATCATAGACTCGTCGCTGAATGCCGATGCCAATACAAATACGCCTCTGGCGAATTCGTGGCTGAATACGAATGCGAGTACTTCAACTTAACATATTATGCTATTCAAGAATGGTCTGGAAGCAGAAATTTCTAACGTTTGCTGATTTACCATTCAGAGATTTTGTGACGACAGATAGCCTGTGTAGCCCGTTGATTGGCTTGATTGGTTTCTAGTATTTTGGATGGTTTTCTTGCATATACATTTTCATTTTATAAATGACTAAGTATAATTTTGCGGCGATCATACTCCGGTAGCTGAGGCTTGGGGAGGGGGGCACGGAAAAAATTGACGTGGACAAATCGCCACTTTTCATAAATTGGGGAAGGGGATATGTCCCCCTCCCTAGTGATTACACCAATGGTGTTCAAGATATGACATGCTATGTCCCAGATCGTAGTGCGGCGTGATCGGCATTTCCCATCAACGGAAATCAACGGACTGAAGGACAGCACTTGATATGTTCCAAGTCGACAGAGGCTATACGGGTGTTTTTCGATCTAGCCGCACCAAACCATGTCTGTTGGTCACGCACTGCTTGGAGTGTATCTGCTGCATACCCCTTCTATATGGAGTGGTCAGTTGAACAGGACAGACTAAATTGTCTTCAAGAGAATCGGTTGAATATATAGAACGGAATCAGTTTACAAATATGGGTGTATTTGAACAGGTCGTTTCCGTAGTAGACATAACTACCACTTGCATATTGATTGTGGGATGCTCCAATTATCGGGGAACTTGATCCAAAACACTCAATTCGGCATCAGGTGACACCTCATGCCATCACACACTATGCGAACGTGCGCGTGATAGCTCGACCAGATGGGCAGCGGCAAAACATCAACCAAACGTCAAAATTTCTTAATTAAGTCGCTTCTATTTTCATCCCGTTGTCATTAACACTCGGAAATCGGCATACACTGCCAGCATTGACGTCGCCACGGCGGGAAATGGAGCAAGCTGCCTCCAAACTTAGTGACTTTTGCACTACGCTTATGGCGTAGCGTGAAAAATGATCGACAGAAAGACCCTCTCGTCTCGCTCTCTCTCCCTCCCTCTCTCTCTCTCTCCCTCTCTCTCCCTCTCTCTCTCTCTCTTTCTCTCTCTATCTCTCTCTCTCCCCCTCTCTCTCTCTCTCTCTCTCTCTCTCTCCCCCCTCTCTCTCTCTCTCTCTCTCTCTTTCTTCTCCAAAGACCCGTATCGTGGCGAGGGCCGTGAATGTCGGGGTTACCGATGTAGCTTAGCCGAATGACTTCAAGCAAAGCTGAGGCCGGTTCACACCACTACCGGACAAGATGAAGTCCGGTGGGCGGACAGGCATGCTACCTTACATGGTAAGAATTCCAGTCCGGCGGCCGAACATTTGTCCGGTGGTAGTGTAAGCCGGGTCCCGCGCGACAAAACGGTCCGGGAACCGCTGACGTCTGGTCCTGTCGCCGGGTAGCCAGTCAGGCAACCGCCGGCGTCCGGTCCGGTCGCCTGATCGGCAGTTCGGCAAACTTGACTTGCGTCAGACTTTCCGTGTGGCGGTGACGCACACTGTACTAACTCCAGGTAAAAAATGGCCAGAAATAATAGCCGGCGAAGTGTGCTTGTCACTGGGACAATTTCGGTTCAAATTGAAGTAGCTTCAAATTTAGGGCATGAAGTTTTGGAGGATTGGAAAGTGGCACTAATAATCGCAGCAGTCCTTTCATATCTCGTCAAGGTTTTTATAATGCGTCTTACCAGACGAGCAACCAAGAGTGTGGGACATCTTCCTCAAGGGACGACAGGGCGCAGCCAAGAGGTCACTTGCCATCGATTTCCCCTTAACAAAAGCTACACTAGATGAAACAAGACATTTTGAGATTTTCCCAAACCAAATTAGTAATTTTTCGCGGGTTCCTCGAGCCGAAAGCGGTATGGTTTAAATCGTACCCTTTCAGGTCGGCGCCTCTAAGAAAAACCTGGTTGCACTTACCATACTGGTCTTACCTTTACTGCGTCTTACTGCGTCTTGCCTTTACTAGTCCTCATACAAAATTTGTCCACATAGTGTTGGGTAGTGTTGAGGTGGAACGTGAGAAAACATCCGCCCATCATTTTGAATCGAACAGGTGCTGTTGCACTGCGGACATCTCCGATCGTAAGTACGTACGTCTTGTCGTTTGCAAGCGTGTGAACGACTTGAACTCATTGAGTACTGCATGCGTATATTTAATCGAGTCCGAAAAAGTAGGCACTGTTTCCCAGCTACGTATCGTCAATCAAATTGCTGTGTGCCATTTAAGTAGGCATGGCAGTTGCCATGCTTTTGTCCTACCCAGCATAGACAAACAGTTCAATGACACGAACTCGCCTGTTGTATGGACCTATCGGATCACGGCCGGTCGGTCGGTCGGTCGCCGGTGCGACGAAATCTCCTGAACATTGGCGGGTCCGGCACGCGGAACGGATTTTCTTCCGGTCCGGCGGAGGCGTGGGTCGGTCAATTGGTTCGGCGCCAATTAGGCGAGGACGCTGCACAAAGACGCTCGTTTTTTTCGCACAGGAATTACGACTCAAATGGAGAACGAGACACGATCTTGCCATCAATCGGCAATCGTAAGCTGATTGGATCAGCTAGGAAGCATCAATTATCAACGAAAAATGGATGAAGCGTTTGGAAATGGTTGAACATTTCCATGAATGAAATGTGAAGTATCGCAATAAAAACTAAAACAATGGTCCGTGGTCGTTAGTGATATTGCTTCGTGTGCGTGTTTATTATATTAATCTTGCGCATCATCCGATCTAAAGTTCGTGATTGCTTGTTAGGCGGATCACAGACAAAGCAATACCTGTCTCAGTTCTCCCGGCGGTGTGTATCTACCGCGAGTAGTCTCTGAAACGCTTGGAGCCGGCATCCTACGTCCGTGGACTCCGACATCGCTCCCACAAGAGAGCGAGTCAGGTCATTTGATCACTTGGTCAAACACACACAGACACACACACACACACACACACACACACACACACACACACACACACACACACACACACACACACACACACACACACACACACACACAAGCGCGCTCACACACACCACATGGACATGCATAGGTTTGTTCCACGTGTTGTCTGTCTGCGTACAAGGAGTCTTTACAATTTTGGGTTCGATTTTGGGCAAGCATGGACGTGCCCCGTTATGCGATGTTGGGTTATTGGGTCTGTTCTGCCTATGACGATCCGCAATCTTCGCCCAGTCACGTTCAAGACAGAGGTACGAAGGCACCTTCTGAACACCCAATGATGTGGCCACGGCAAGCCAGCGGAAGAAGAAATATCCACTCAGTGCAGATACGATCGGCTTGCATGAATGTGTTTTCCATCGGTTCGGACGCTCCATATGTTTGACTCGGGGTGAAGAATGGCCATTGTGCCGACGATACCACATCATGACGTGCAATGCTTGCATCGATAAATACGCTTCCAGAGTGCATGCCATGGCGTGGGATCATCTTTAGATATAGATTATCGGCACGCAAGCTTGACGGCTCCACTGTGCACCACGGTTCCCAGACGGATCCTACCACTGAGTGACACCATGTGACGGCTCCACTGTGCACCACGGCTCCCAGACGGATCCTACCACTGAGTGACACCATGTGACGGCTCCACTGTGCACCACGGCTCCCAGACGGATCCTACCACTGAGTGACATCATGTGGGCTCCACTGTGCACCACGGCTCCCAGACGGATCCTACCACTGAGTGACACCATGTGACGGCTCCACTGTGCACCACGGCTCCCAGACGGATCCCACTACTGAGTGACACCATGTGACGGCTCCACTGTGCACCTCGGCTCCCAGACGGATCCTACCACTGAGTGACACCATGTGACGGCTCCACTGTGCACCACGGCTCCCAGACGGATCCTACCACTGAGTGACATCATGTGGGCTCCACTGTGCATCACGGCTCCCAGACGGATCCTACCACTGAGTGACACCATGTGACGGCTCCACTGTGCACCACGGCTCCCAGACGGATCCTACCACTGAGTGACACCATGTGACGGCTCCACTGTGCACCACGGCTCCCAGACGGATCCTACCACTGAGTGACATCATGTGGGCTCCACTGTACATCACGGCTCCCAGACGGATCCTACCACTGAGTGACACCATGTGACGGCTCCACTGTGCACCACGGCTCCCAGACGGATCCCACTACTGAGTGACACCATGTGACGGCTCCACTGTGCATCACGGCTCCCAGACGGATCCTACCACTGAGCGACACCATGTGACGGCTCCACTGTGCACCACGGCTCCCAGACGGATCCTACCATTGAGTGACACCATGTGACGGCTCCACTGTGCACCTCGGCTCCCAGACGGATCCTACCACTGAGTGACACCATGTGACGGCTCCACTGTGCACCACGGCTCCCAGACGGATCCTACCACTGAGTGACACCATGTGACGGCTCCACTGTGCACCACGGCTCCCAGACGGACCCTACCACTGAGTGACACCATGTGACGGCTCCACTGTGCATCACGGCTCCCAGACGGATCCTACCACTGAGCGACACCATGTGACGGCTCCACTGTGCACCACGGCTCCCAGACGGATCCTACCACTGAGTGACATCATGTGGCCGGGCTGCACGTAGGACAAGAGAGTGAGTGCAGGTCTCCCGCGTGGCAGACAAAGCAGTGAGCATAGTACAGAACAGTTCGTAGACCAACTGTAGCTGCACTTCCTGGGAAACCCGTGGCGACGTGTACTCTATCGCGTCAACTTTCAAACATTGCAGAGGCACAGGCGTAAGCACACCGAAGTCAGAAAATCAGCAGGGGATGTGGACATTTTAGATGGTGATGCAACAGCACAGCGAAAAGATGGTCACATTTCATTCAGCGTTCAAAAACTCATGGACATTTTCTGAAGGAAACAGAAATCTGGCAAACTGTGGTTCTCTGTTCTGCATTAGGAATTGTCTAGCTCCAGCACGAAAATGTCCATGGATCATTGAGGAATATATCATAATCCAATTGTGTGTCATCATACAGAACTCATCTAGCCATTTCGCACCATGTCATTTCTTATTTTCATAGAAATAGGCATGTATGTAGCAGACACGCTATAAAATTGCAAACATGTGGGCATGCCCTGACCAGCATGGCTGTTCTGGTTGAAGTGAAATCCCTGAACTGGCATGGCATGCTGGGCAATTGCCGGATCATCGACTCACATTTCGGAGACAAGAGCTCGGATCTTGCAGAGAGCCACTCCTAGTCCCCACGGGTACTGCTGCCAGTACACCTTTAAGTCGTTTGGCAGACCTGAAAACAACGAGACTCTGTCAGACACTGCCTCATTGAAGTGAAGGTAAAAGCAGTGTCACAATGAAGTGCATTGCTGGAGTAGTGCTCGATGCATGTGGTCATTCGCATAATATCTGTGTTCGTTTTGGTTATACTGGAAACTTAGGTAACACTAATGTTACAAAAGTTAACCTCTTCATTTCGTTTGCTTTACTTATTTGACGTTTCAGCTAACTGCATCCAATGCAAGCTTTAAATGGATAAAGCTGCAAATCCTAGCAGAAACGAATTTTAATTTAGCAAAGGACACACACACATGCATTTATATGTGCACACACACACACATATGCAAATATATATGTGTGTGTGTGTGTGTGTGTTTCTGTGTGTTTTTTTGTGTTTGTGTGTGTGTGTGTGTGTGTTCGTGTGCGTTTGTGTGCGTGTGTGTGTCGCAAATTCGCCTGATTTGCATGACCTCACTTTCAACTGAAAGTATGCGTCCCTGCAATATGCAAAAGACGTATCGAAACTGCACACAGAGACAAAAAGTCAAACGACTTTATTTCTTCAGGAAGTTACGTGATGACATCCCAGAAAGGATGACTGTGAATCAAATATTCATCCAAACGTGAATGTCTAACGTGGACTGCATTCACTGTGCTGTTTACTGGTAGGACCTGGCTGCCAACCACAAACACTGGGAGACGTCTGCACGCGGCGCTAGGGCGCGATATCAAGGCTGTCAGCTGAATTATAGAAAAGTGCACGAAATGATTGCCTTTTCCAGGGCTTGTGTGAATAGAATGATGAAGAATTTGAACGACTGGTATTGCACACCGAAGTCAGGTAGTTGTCGAAGGGCAACTGCGTACGTCGTGTTGTTGCACTTTGGGACAGTGTTATCTCGTTCTTGGGTGGAACAGAATTTGGCCAGAAACGTATTGATGCAATGTGCGACACTTTCTACCTGTCGGATATTTTCGACAAGCTTAATGTCCTGAACAAAGAGCTCTAAGGGAAAGACTCCAATATGTTGTCCTGCAAAGAGGTGGTCACAGCATTCAACGGGAACCTCAAGCTGTTCTGGTTGAAGCTAGGGAGATGAGAGTTTGCTCAGTTTCCCTCCTTGGGAGCTACATCCAGCGAGCTGATTGATGATGGCTTGGTCGTGTATGTTGACCATCTGAAGCAGCCGCACGATATGCAAGCTCGCTTCTCTGACCTCCAAATGATGGTGCCACATTGGTTTGTGGATCCGTTCCTTGCCGATCCATCTGATTTTAACATCACCAAACAAGAAAACCTTATAGAACTGCAAAACGACACAACAGCTGGAGCGAAATTCAAACACTGAGTACGTCAGAAGCTGTGTGTGAGCGAAGAAATGCCTAGGAAGTACCCACTACTTTGGGAAGAAGTGAGGCTGTTCTTACTCGTTTTCCTAACAGCCTACTTGGTGGAGTTAAGCTTCAGTAAGGTTATTTTTCTACTTTCGGGACTCGAAATATCCTCGACATCGAGAAAGGATGCCATCTACGTCTCGCTCTGACAACGCTGGAACCAAACATTGAACATTTGGCAGCCCTAAACCGGTCGCAGGGATCTCATTGAAAAGCGTTTGAAGGCGGATACTGATTGCACATGGACTCCTGATTGTTTTATAATGATTTTTTTAGTTTTGGCAATAAAATTTTCTTCCAAATCATGGAGTTTAAAAGCGTAAAAGACAGACGCTGATTGTACCTAGATTCCTTATTGTTTATATATATATATATATATATATATATATATATATATATATATATATATATATATATATATATATATATATATATATATAAGATTGAAAAACCCTGGTTTAGACGAACCAGATAAGGTAGATCAAGTAATCACTACCCCTCACGCGCACACACACACAACGGACACACACACACACACACACACACACACACACACACACACACGCACGCACACACACACGCACACACACACACACACACACTTCCTAAGCGAACAACCGAAACAACGTAACTTACAGCCAAACACACGCCAAAAAACAACCCCAACTTGGCACCCAAAAAACGAAATGAACAACAACACAGACGACATACCTTTTTTAGGCCCACTACCTGACAACTCGTACCCTAACCTGACTGCAATTACATAACACCAAATACAATACGCTGCCACGCGCCCCACACCCACCGGGCTGTGGACCCCCCACCCCACGAGACAGACGGAACCAGCCACTGAAGCTCCTAGCAGACCACACGAAAGCGACAAATGACAAAGGCGGCAGACCACTGAAAGCATCAGTCGCTGGGCAAACAAGTCAGCCCAAATGACCCCGCAGCTGCCAAAAAGCTACAGAGGCCTACGAACTTAATATGGCAAGACATAACCGCATTTCTAATAAAAAGCCTGAAAAACCAAGGACCACCACCCAAAGCTCCAGCCCTTAAGCCGTATTTGTTGCATTTTCCGAGAGAACTTCATCACAATGGCGTAGCCAGGTTTCCGTTCTTAAATTCTGCGAACCGCAAGCTATCAGTCCAGTGACTTAAGCTAAAGTTGTCACGTCATACTGTTTTTTGTTAGAGCGTAGTAATATACTTTGCTCGATTCGGATTTGATTATTCGTAACGAACCTGACGTTTTATAATTTAGTCGTGCAACTGTATCATCATTGCTAGCTTTGATCGCGGACGCCGCCACTTCTGGGGCATTTAGATCCATGCTCCATCTGCCATTACTTGATGGGTCTGATCACTTCGGGAAAATGCGGTATTTACAAAAACCTGACAATGGAAACCTGACGCCAACATTTGGGTGGGTCCAGTTCACTGGAGGATACAGCTAACCAATTGACGGGCCAAACCGCCCCATTTTCATTGCAACCTACAACCAAAATAATGGATGGAGTAGTTAGAAGAAAAAAACTTTTAGTGTGGCCCAACACATGGATGCAGTGTGATTCCCAATTTGGTTGATAAAACCCTCCTCACATGGCCCCACGTTGAAAGAACAAAGTGTTGGTGGGGCGGAGGTAATGTGGTCGGACTGAGACTACACCAAGGATGTAGGAACTCAGTCTTAGCATATGGCCTCATTTTTCGGATTTATTGCACTTCACATTGAACTTGGGAATTAACGACATGAAAATCTACAGAAATAATTACAAATGATGAATACTTGACGGCAGTAGCAATGACTGAGCATTGCACAACTTTAGGTCCCGACCTTGGCACAAGGGTGTGCCCCTAACAGTCAAACAAAAATCCTTCTGGATGCATCTTCCTTCAATTGCCCTTGATAACGTCAGCATGCATACAAAATTGCACGTCGATCCAACAAAATGTAAAGTGACGACAAAGGTAGTCTATTTGCTACCGTAGCCTACGGGTTCTAAATAAAAATGTTCGTGGTCCCGTAGCAGGTTTTATACAAGAGTGCTGAGGAATCGACTTTAACACATTATGTGCATCGAAGTTTCGTCGGTTTTTAGCGAACCTGTGAACGTTCCATGGCTTAAATTGTTACGTCATCTGCTTGGTTTCAGATCCTCGTTCTAGGTAGTGACAACGTACACTATGCATGACAAAACGTGTGCATAACGGTCATGGGTAAAGGCGGACAGCTGTCCCCATGGCATGCTTCCTGTTGCGCACAATGGATGTCGGCAACTGATGAGCCCCAGCACAACCCCACCGCATTGCCGACTTTGGGGCACGCTTTCTGAAATTGCTGCGATATCGCGCAAGGTGCAAGAACAAGTGGATAACTTAGCAATCGTAATTCGTGCCACTTGTATAGGCATACAAAAAGGATGAAACGTGAATGTATATGACCTGTGGAGGTAATTTCTTTAGCTATCTTATTAAAAAGTTGCAACGAGCCAGGATCCTGGATACAGGCCTCGTAAGGTGAGTGACAGCAAGCGAAATTTGTGACGACGTCTATAGTGTGTCGGATCGACAATAATTATAAACGAAAATTTGTCTTGCTAATGATGAACAAAGCAAAAAGTAACCCGAGGGATTTAATTTTCCGGTTGTTTGTCCTGGTTGTTGTAATTTTCGTTTGCTTTCTCGGCTTATTGTGACACCTTATTGCGCACGTAAATATTGGTATTTTCTTTAGACATGCCGGTTTCGGCGCATTCTACGTGGGTTCTTCAGATAATTCCAAATGAACAGAGGGTCCTGCTGATGTTTGTATGCGTTTCATAGTAGGCGCATCATTGCCACGCGAAGTCTTTAAACAAGGCACCACCTTCAGGAATTTCGCGTTTAAGCAAAGGAAGCTCAACTGACTAATTTTTACTTCGTTCAGGCGCACGCAAAACGCACAGAAAAGGTAAACGCCTGGTTTGAACAGGTTTCTATGGATAATATTGCATCCCCATAGTTTGGTACAGCTATAAGAACACACCATATTTAGCAATGTTCGTGACTCTCGAAAAGTCAGATTACCAAGCCCAGCGTGTTTATCAGCAAAATCATAATGCCAAAATTAAGACCAAGCCAAGGCTTAGGCCAACATGCCCACTGCCAAATCGTCCTGTGCCCAGGCTATTGAGCGACATGACGCTGCCCACTTTCATGGGCTACCCAGCACCAGAGGTTCTAAATAGAGGAGGGACACCTTGGGCATGCGCCCCCCCCAATCCAAAGAAGTGACGACTCTGACCGGGGAAAAACACCACGATAGACTGCAATGCACCACGTCCCCCAAACAGTGCCTCCCATCCGAGGAAATGCGCCCCTTCAAACGATTCCAAGCGCCCCTAATTACAAAGAGTTGTACGCCTTGATGAAAGAATAGCATGATCTGAGCTTGGCGTTGACAGACGGTAATTCGAACAGGCTCTTAGAGCTGGGGAACATTTCTGTGCTTGTCCGTTTGGAGCAAGGGCCGATGACTTGCCCTCAAATTTGTTTCAACGCAAAATCAGATATACATGAACGCACTAAGCTTTAATATGTCACCGGCCGCTATCCCGGAAAACCTGAGGAGGTGGGCGGACTCGAGAGCCTCACCCTGGTCCGGAGAGTACTACATGAACGCAATGCCAGCTCCACACAGCGTAAAAAAGATAAACAGTGGTTTTCACGCTTCCTCGAAGAGTTAACCTCGTAAAATCTACGAATTGATGACCTCTTCGTGCACCATGCTGCTAAATATGCCACAACATGTCCTCACTTACTTGTAATTTGGGTATAATCGTCGTCATTTGGTATCAAATGAGCCTCTAGGAAAATAGTATGGTTTTAAATGGGTAACTTCGCCAAATGCATGAGTGATTTTATTTCCTTGGCGGGAGTACCCCTATATCATTATGTCTTACACAAACTGATATGGGATAATACATTTTCCCCAAATATTTCATTTTTGTTGGAAAACCAGCTCCAAACGTTCAAGATAGCAATCAACGTATCCACAGCTGGAATACATTGTGTAGTGTTATAAAAAATCGAAAAAACACGTTGCGCCTGTCCTGGCTTTTCTGTTTCTCCAGCCATGATGTTGCAGTATTTAATAACATCCGGTAGATTTCGCAAGTTAGAACCAAAAAAAGTTCCTCAAACTGAGCCTGTTTAATTGAAAGACCATTATTCACGTACTTCCCATGACACTCCAAATATTTGACAAGGCCTTAGCCACTATTATAGAAACTATTTAGTACGCAACTCTATATATTCTTAACCCACGCCGTCTCTCCGGTCAGATCCTCACACCACGTCTCGGGGGCGGGGCGGATAGTAACGTTGCACGAAAACGAAAGAGGTGTCATCGGAAAGCGCTCGACGAGTAGGGTCCAGATCCACCCCTGAAAAGAATTTCCCCCAAAGGTGACGTCACCAGGGGGCTAGATTTTCATGACTATTCACGACTTACATTATGTTTTTGGCTCTGGGGAGTTCATTTTGGGGGATACATGAAAACACAAAATTTATTTAGAATGAGAAAAAGACAGCGAAATCGACCACGGCAATACATTTTTCCTGGCCCCCAAAAATGAAAATTAAATTTTTGAAATGGCAGAAGTTTCAGTTTTCAAGTTTTCTTTAATTTTCCTTTTCAATGGGTAGAGCAGACCGAGAAACGTTGTTGAAAGTCAACTTGCCCTAATCAAAATGCTTACTTTAGCCAGAATCTTCTATTTGAACTGCAATTGGCAAATATGCAAAATGTATATGTAGTCAAAAAACAAAAACAAAAACCAGATACGTTTTGTTGCATCCCTAGAGACATGCAAACTCTGAAAGTTTCATTAAAATACCTGTATCCGTTAAAGCGTGACGACTGGTTGAACTTTTTAGAGGTGACCCCACTTGACGTCGACTAACTCGTTGACCCTGGACGACCTGACTTCAAAATTTTGAAACCGCATGCCAAATTGACGTGGGAAAAGGCATCACAATTTAGGTGCGCTGCCGCCCGCCGTTCGTTCACTATCCGCGAAAACCCGAGGGTAAGGAAGACCCCTCCCCGAGACGGACGGGTTAATACTCTGCGATCATCCTCTTTCTTATTCATGTTATCACTCCACAGCTGTGCGATATGAAAACACCGCGCTTCCTTTTGCTTCATTTGTGTAATCTACGATCATGTTGGCCAGGTCTGGCCAGGAAAAGGGAAATTCCTTCCAAAATCCAGAAGCGAAGGAGCTGTTCTTCATCATGCCTTAGAGCAGACAGATTGCCTTCACTTGGTTGACAATTACAGTTCTTTCCATTTTGTATAATTCGGAAAATCTATAGAGCTAGACAATCGTTGATTCGCCGGTCGCTTATGATCTGCATGACATGTTGACTATAGCGGCAGCAATGCATTGTAATATTAAAACTGCTGTCTGGTGCCAGCTGCCCGTCTTCGCTTTCAAACATTGATGTGTCCTTAGTATTTCATTGGGCACACATACCGAAGAAGCATTTTGTAGGTATCTAACCCGTTTATCCATCTCAATCTAGACCATAACTAGCAGGTCAAATATTAATGTTCCTAGAATGCATTTGCTCGATCACGAATAGATGCGTATGGTTGGCAGAATCGTTGGTGGCGTGTCGTTGGTGGTGGTAGCTGCATATTAGTTGGTAGAACTGACGACAAAAGCAGTCGACCAATATTGCTGCAGCCGTGTAGTACTTTCTTCTTTTCTCCTCTGCACGATCTGTTCTTTACGGCTTCTGGTTCTACTGACTCGAATGGCACTCGTGGTCATTTCTAAATTCGAACGCAAATCGTAAGCATTGCTCCGTTTATGCTGTCGCTAGCATAATTTATTTTTATCTCTACGCACACTGCAAATGAAAATCATCATCGAGAAGGGTATTTTTAAGTCACTATAATCTAGGTCTCATTGCATATGCGGACAGTATAATTTTTGTATGCATAGGCTGTGGTCCGTACACTGTAACTTATGTAGATATTCAATCTCACAACTATTGCATTTAGGTGCTGGAAGCATATAATTGCCGCCCAAATTCGAATATCACAAAGGTGCATCAGATTTTAAGTAAACTGATATTCGTGGATGTTTGCCATGACAAAATCCCAGAATTTCCAGGAATATCTGGCGGCGACGAAACTCCGTTCAATTAATTCAGCAATCAAGAAGTGGTTACATGTTCAGCAATATTTATGTGTTACAACATGCATAGTGATGCACACCGATGCATGCATCCTGATCCATGTGTACTGAAAGCCAGGTATTTGTGTTCGCTTCCATGCTTAGGCGGACATTTGGTCAGGATACTTGAATTTCAATTATTTTTAGTTTATGCTGATAAAATGGCCAGCCGAAATTAAACCTGGTGTATTTTGATGGGACATGTTCAGATCTGAGTGTAAACAGAAATCAGTGCATGATAGCCGAAGCCATGCATACACCAACATGACTACTTAAAAGATTCCCTGATCGGATCCCGTTCTTCAGATGTGGTCATTTATTCACTGCATACATATACATACTATTCACAAAACAACCTACATAAATATCCGTTTTTCGTCTGGAAGCTGACATTATTAAAGCGCGTGGTATTATCCCGACGCACTTAGGCGAATATTTTCTTTATCATGCAATTAACGGGTCATTTCTGGCCGTGTTTAGTCAGACATGAAGCTACCTTCCACAGGTGTGCATAACATTTTCACTGAAACAATATATATATATATATATAAACTACTTATTGAACTTAACACACTTCATTTTCACTGACAGAATACGGAAAGGCGGCGGATTAATGCCTCCTTTGTGGATGGGACATGTGAAGCATCATGTGGAATTGTTCAGCTCTTACCACACTTTTTGTTCTCTTTTTAACTTTAATCCTTTCACGTTCAGGAGCGTATCACATTGCCACCCATTTTTTTCTGACCGCGGAACAAACGTCACTGGTTAGCATGTGGCCTCTTAGTGTAACTCGCGGGAGGGGTCTTATTTTGCGATGCTCGTACTCTCGTCTAGAGTTTCCACTTTCTGGCGCAGTGGCAAGACATGGCAACCCGTAATCCTGGGAACATGAGCCTTTGCTGTACAATGCCATAATTGTACGTGCCACTGCCGTGCCAGTGTCGGTACTCCTTAGTAATAAAATTAAAGCATATATCTAAAATTGTCTTGATGTTGAACTGAATTGTGCAAGATTACCAGGAAAAAGGGCTTAACCAATGATGTGTGGAATAACTTTGAAACGTAGAGACTGATATGTTGTCCGTGTGTGAAATGTTTTGCATCTCTGGTATTGCTTACTTTCGTCATCAATGATGATTTCCCTCGTTGTTTAAAATGGTCCCTTTTTAAACCCCATGCTTTTTTATGTGCCATCATCCAGCTTGCTGTGCCATGTGTCGTGCGGTGCCAGAACCTGCTGTGCTCGTGCTACGTCTCATGCCAGTGTTTGGAAGAAAAGTGAACAACTCTATTCTCGACTCTTATCGGGTCATCCATCAGTGACCTAATCGGGGAGTGACCTGTAACCTAGAACACCATTGAGGGATATAATCCCTCCGTACCCATATTCAGGTTTTAATAAATAATTAGCGACAACATTGCGTGCAAAATACCAAAGGTAAATTACCGTTTGACCCGATGACATCACATGGGCTACTTTTTTGTTTCTTAGCTTTACCTTAGTAATTTCTCTCTTCAGTACAGGTTAACTTTTGGCTGTATCTTAAACGGTTTGTGAGATATATTTAATGCACATTTAAAAACTGCACTAGATGACGTCACCTGATTTTGGCGTTCCCCAACTTCGTTAAGTTAGTGGACTGCACCTCAACATTTGACATGCACGTTCATCAATTGTCAGGTTATATGATAAATTACCGAAGTGATTCTTTAGACGGATTATGAGTTATTTCAGAAAACCTTAGAGGGTCTAATTAATCCCTTCACGAGGTCCAAGCCAATGTAAGATATTCATTTGTTACCCGAAGTATACAAATGGGTATTAATCGCGACAGCTGGTCACATGCACCACGCTAGCTTTTCTTTCGCTTCGCTAACATTCTCCGTTTGTAAATATTTGAAGAGAAGTAAACCACATCCGTAAAATTTCTGGATAAGGTGACAAAATGCAATGCAATGCAATGTAATGCAAATGTAACGCAAACTCCATCAGTAAACTTTCCGTCTCCCTTTATGTCAGTCTACTGACTTGAAACCTAGCCCTTCACTTTATTCGGCGACTACTCCGATGGACCATAGCACTAGATGCAACGGATGTCTCTCACCAAAGAAATTAAAATCTCCCCGTGCCATTGCATGCTGACGACGGATACTGGATGCGGGTAGCGACGAACACAGCCCAAAGCGGTGGTCTATGCCCTGTTGTGTTCAGCTCCATTTATAAAGAACTGAATTAACCGAATCGGCCGTCGAATTGGCCGCTGAATGCCACGTTTCATTTGACAGGCGAATCAGCATCTTAAGGCTGGTTTGCTAACAAACACGAGGAGCAGTGCTTATGAATTCATCCAAGCCATGGCTATTATGTATGAAATGTGCATACAATATTTTGGCAGTGTCAGGGTACTCCCGCCGTGTCCCCCTTCCTCCCGATGCATGCATCCCTGACGACAGTACTGACATGCACTCGCCTGGACAGGTCCATTACGAGGTGTGTGACCGGGGGTCAGCATCTGACAAGGAATCATGATTCATACATTTGAAAGTGCCAGACACATCCATCATGTCGGCCCAAGGAATGGTAAAGAAGTCGTCACCACTGCGTTACGTTTCAGAAGTATACTTGTTAGTTGTTCGCGTTCTTTCGCCTACGTTAGCAAAATGCCGTGGTATGCTCAATAGTGACCACGCCGCAAGAAATCTGATGTTCCTTGTCCGCTACAGCATCTCCACACCTCATGATGCGTCCTGCCACATCAGTCAATGTAAATTATGAGGTTAAAGTTGATGGAACTGAATGAACATATGTGCCTGCGCCTTCCACTTCATCAAAATTAAAGAGGAGGTGACAAAAATGGCCCTGACAATGAATACTTTCACTCAGTTTTTGAAATTCACACTAATCTCCATAAAAATTGTGTTGTTGAGGGACACGGGAGACTCTTAAACCGACACGGAACGACTCTCTCCGATACAAGAGGTAACTGACACAGAAGGCTCCTCACAGACACAAGGACTACCATGACCAATACAGAAGGCCTCTGACGGATATAGGAGGCCCCGTGATCGGCGTAGGAAGCCATCTGACAGAGGAGGCTCTCGCGGGAAAATGAGGACAGCCTGACTGGCACTGGGGCGTCCCTCACTGATATAGAGATGCCTGGTGATTTAGGGATTGCATCTACCATTCTAGATAAAACGTCGTCAATAAAGATCAGTGTACGTAAACTATTTCATTGAGCTGCGCCTTTTTGGTCTACCTAATTACTTGGCTCTGATCATTTGGAATAGAGAGCCGATTGTTTCGTTCTCATGGGATGCATAGACCTAAATTTAGATATTGTAAGTGTTGCTATAGGCTTACGCCGGAGTTTACTATACTGAACTCATGCAGTGCGAAGCACCCGAAGTCCGAATGCCCCGAAACTCTCAGTCACGTACTGATTGTCTGCAGCCGACTCAACCATGAGCGAAGGCGTCATTTTGGATATACCCCCCCCTCTCTCTCTCTCTCACTTAGGGAAGTCATCAATTGTTCAACCGGGAGGGCTTTTCCGCTTCCTATCAGAAATCAAGTTTTCTTTGATTTACACTGTGATATATTCATTAACTCGATTTTATACCAGACGAAATGAGAATCGTAGCATGGTAAGGTATCATGTGACATAACCTCGTGATATTCAATTCTGACTGAGTTTTGCTAGCATTTTACTATTTGACTGACGATGATATGGGCGCTAAATGACCGATGCAGTCGATGAGCCCCTAAACTCCAATAACCAACCAACCAGCCAACCGAAACTCTCAGTATATGTATCTCGGCCAAAACCCCGAGTAGCTCAGAAGCTGAAAATGATTATCATAGATCCAGATACGTCAGCAACTTTCAATCACTTTGGAAACAAGCTGATGTACGCACATGAGCTTAGATGCATCTCACCGTATCCAACATTTTTTATGTGTGGCAACAAGTGACGTTGATTGCCAATAATTCACACTTGCCTTAACAACAACAGATATATTTCCGCCTATGGCGTCATAGCGCAGTTATATGATCAGGCATTTTCATTTTTCATTTGATCAAGTCCGCAATAGATGGTCCCATCAAGCAGCGGCGCCCAAACCCACGCCGTTCCTCCGTAGTCGCGAAAAAATGGATGCATTGACACCCGCCTAACCCCCCGCAGCCCCCACACCGGGCGGAGGTTAATGCACGTGAAGCCAAACTGCGCTAAGTTCGGAATGCTTTTGTGTAATGATTTCCCTCCCCCCAAAAATAAGAAACGGTGGCATGCAACCGTCACCCCCGCCGCATCATGGGCAAAGCAAACGGAGTGGACTGCATCAATGTGCTATTGTACATGTTGCTTCAGTACAAAATTACGTACGCTTATTGGCATATTGGCAACTTTCCTTCGTGCTCGCTTAACCTGGCCTAAGCTCACCCATATATGATCAAAAATGTTTGCTAAAGCAGATCAGTCTAAGTAACAGGTCTTGTGATGATGCCAGCCTGAAGACGATGAACGAATATGCATGCAATTTAATTAATTTGGAAGCAATCCATTCAGCCAATGTGGGAAAGATGGTAAAATGGAAGACTTGACCCAAATTGTAAAGCTGGGTTGAAGCGCACAGCTCCAATGGTTTCTTCTAGGACATTCGAAGGTGAACTTAGCGACTAATAAACTTCCTTTGGCATCCACAAGAACATTTTCCATCTTGCTGACCAGTTCAGGAAAAGATGGAAGGAATGGCAGTATATCAGAATCAGGTTTCCTTTCACCATATGTGAGGATATGTCTCATTCCCATTATTTTTCCAGAACTTTATCATCTTGAATATTGGAGTGGGTTTCCTGCAACAACGTAAAATGATGATGATAATCTATGCTTAGGAATCTGAACGAAGTCATTCGTTGTCAGTGCGACGGATTGAACGATAAAACATTAAATCCGGAAGTAATACGTTAACCCTCCCCGTCATTCCGGTCAGATCCTCACGCCCCCGTCTCAGGAGGGATTCATGATATACCCTCCAATCTCCAAACCAAACGTCGCACGAAACCGAAAGATGTCTCATTGGAAAGCGCTCGACGAGTACGGCTAAAAACCACCCCAACATCCTACTGAGGGGGTTTATGGTCATGGTTGACGTCATGTATGTTCTGTGGAGTTCAATTTCCGTTGAGAAAACTTAATTGGAATCAGAATAGAAAGACGAAATTGGCATTGTGCAAAATGTTCGCCCACCCAAATATAACAATTGTTTTTATGTTGCTCAATTTTTGGTTCATTTCGTAAATACTTTTTAATGCTTCTAATATATAAAACATACCGAGAGAAGTTGTTTCAGGTAAACGTCGCCTCATGGAAATTGCTTTACTTGAGCCACAATTTTCGATTTTAGCCTAAATGGGCAAATATGCTACAAATATGCCATAAAAAGCGAAAGTTCAACCATACCTCTGGTGCGTTTCGTTGCGTTCATAAAGAAAATTAAACGCTGAAAGTGCATTCAAATATCTTTACCCGTTAAAGTGTGACGATTGGTTGAACATTTTTGGAGGTGACCTGACGTGACCTTGACTAGTTCAGCCCCGTGAATGACCCGACTTAAAAATTACCACGCAAAATAACAACTTGATGTGGGAATAGGTATGCCGAATTTTGGCGCGCTGCCGTGCGCTGTTTTTGTTTTGTTTTTACTATCCGCGGAAAACCTTAAGGGATGCAACAAACACGCCTCCTCCTCTGAGACGGCGCGGGTTAAGATGTAGGCCCAAAGATGTTTCAAAACGTACTTCGCTTACATCTTTATGTGGCGCACGAGACGTTCCTACCCTCTGTTGCGCTAACGACCAATTGCAAAGTATATCCATAATAGCTGTCGCAGCTCCCAACCTCCCAAGCCTCAGCCCTGTCCTATCCCACAATACTGGTAAAAATCGGCCTAACCGAAGCGCCAATTCGTTTCCTCAAACGCGTGTGCCGGCCGCCGGCCGCCCGCCGCCAGCCGAGCCGACGGAAGCCAACTCGGCACCCAACCGACGACCGGCCCGTCCTGCCTTGCAGCAGGCTGCAAGCATGAGTGGTGTCAAGTTGCAAACATGAGCGCGACGCGTCTGCACTGTAACTTTCGGCTTGCTCACACTTTGCTCCTACGTAGTGCACACATACACACCTGCTGGACACACACGGTCACATATATGGTCAAAACCGAGGATGGCGAAAAATCCGTCTGAAGACTGGTAAGCATCTGGTAATGCTTCAGACGAAGTTTGAAAACCGAGGACGTCAAAAATGTCCCCGCTATACACATCACGTCCTCGGTTGTCAGGTGCAAACAGAAAATGGCCTCGGTTTGCACGAAGACCCCCCCCCCCCACACCCACACCCCCCAAAAAAAAAAAACACACACACACACACACACACACACAAACAAACACAAACAAAAAAAAACACAAAAAACAAGAAAATCATTTATTAATAAAAATGAAAAAAAAAAAAAAACACCACGAACACCCAACACCAAGGGAGGAGCCCCCACTAACCACGGAAAAGTTTTCCCCCCCCCCCACACGAAAGGGGGCGGGGGAGGGGGAGGAGGCACATTCACCCCAAACCCTTCCCCTACGAAAAACCGGACCAAGCCAAAGCCTGGCGACGCTCCTGGTATGTTGCGTCCATCCGACGTCGGAGAGATTCGGCAATCGGCGAATGGCTACAGGAATGGGACATCATGGCACACCTCACGAGAACCATCAAGTGGAGACAGCAGGGCGCTTCGTGTATGCAGCTACAAATTTGTCTGTCTCCTCTGCCAGATCAAAATGGCTTCTTCGCTTGATTCAGACCATCAATCTTGAACTGCCGTTGGCACACTTCAACTGCCCAGTTCCTCGATCATCAATGCTTGAGGATGACTTAACACCCAACGTCCAAGATCGGATACTCCCAGAACAAAACCGCATTCGTCCCATCCGCACCACACACATCTCTAACACTCTACAGCGCCACCTATTGTTGCCCGGCACAACCACTACCTGACGTGTCGCAGCTAGGCTATAATTCTTGACACACACTTTTCCATTGTGACGCGTTACGTTTGGTTGCCTGTCTGTGAGTGCCTGTGGAGTGCACATTATATGGTCAGCAGTGAGAGCAGTCCCCTGCGCACCCTGGCACACACCACGATAACCATCGAGTAGAAGCAGCAGGGCGTTTCGTGCACACTTCCCCGTTGTGACGCATTGCGTGTGATTGTCTGTCTGTATGTATGTGTGTGCCCATACAGTGCGCAGTGCATTGCCAGCGGTCAGCATAGTTCCCTGCTCAGCTTGTACTGTCGCTGGTAATTTTTGAACGCCAGTGGCGTAGGCAGGTGCATATACCTCTGGAGTTCCTAGTTATCTGGCGCGGTGGACGGAGGACCGCTCCAGCGACACGAGGCGAGTCCGTGGCCTTGAAGCGCGCCATGTAATCAAAGGATCCGATGACGATGCCGAGGGCGCCGGTCGGTCAGACAAACCCAAAGGAAAGGACAATCGCCTGGTCGCTGGCTGCTCCTGATGTGGCTTAGCCTTGCTTTTACTGAGTCATTCGTTTCATGATTTGTGATCAGGTGACATGAAAATTACACATGCAGAAATGAAATAGATGGCTAGCGTCACAGTTGTTCGCCAGTGCGATTTTATTCTGGAATGAAAATTTTAATTCTTCGTAAAGCCGAGATGACGCCATTACTGAACTTGAAATACCTCGTAAAGTTCAGATGCTGCTATCACTGAGCTTTCCGGTCAGCTGGACAACGTTTAAAAGTTATAATTCAGCAACCGTGGAAGCAGCCCTGAGTGCCGTTAGGACGTGTTCAACTGTGAAGATCTCATGATGTCGTCCAATTGGCACACCGACTGGCTATCAACACGGGACTGAGAAATCACTTGGCGGACATCTGACCACCAACTGTATCGAGCGTGAGCCGCAGACGTCCGACGCCACCGCTGGACCACTATTGGCCAGGCTGATCAGCACATGGCCGTGACGGGCGGCGTGTCATATGCGTATCGCGACCAGCCGTTGCGCGGTGAGGCCCAGAGCAGCAGTCACAGACTCTGGGAATCTCCCTAACGGGCAGCAGTTCCCGGAACTTTTGCTTCTCGCCACGATGCTCGTTGTGCGTCGAGTGTATGTGGGTGGAGATGCATTGACCTGCTGCAACAGCGGCGGTTCACCGAGGTCAATCAAGGTCGGGGGCGTGCAATGACCTGCTGCAATAGCGGCGGCTCGCCGAGGCCGGTCGGGCTCGGGGGCGTGTCATGACTTGCTGTAACAGCGGCAGGTTGGTGTCGGGGGCGTGTCATGACTTGCTGTAACAGTGGTAGGTCGGGGTCGGGGGCGTGTCACGACTTGCTGTAACAGCGGCAGGTCGGGGTCGGGGGCGTGTCACGACTTGCTGTAACAGCGGCAGGTCGGGGTCGGGGGCGTGTCACGACTTGCTGTAACAGCGGCAGGTTGGGGTCGTGGGCGTGTCATGACTTCCTGTAACAGCGGCAGGTCGGGGTCGGGGGTGTGTCATGACCTGCTGTAACAGTGGCAGGTTGGGGTCGGGGGTGTGTCATGACCTTCTGTAACAGTGGTAGGTCGGGGTCGGGGGCGTGTCACGACTTGCTGTAACAGCGGCAGGTCGGGGTCGGGGGCGTGTCACGACTTGCTGTAACAGCGGCAGGTCGGGGTCGGGGGCGTGTCACGACTTGCTGTAACAGCGGCAGGTCGGGGTCGGGGGCGTGTCACGACTTGCTGTAACAGCGGCAGGTCGGGGTCGGGGGTGTGTCATGACCTGCTGTAACAGTGGCAGGTTGGGGTCGGGGGTGTGTCATGACTTGCTGTAACAGTGGTTGGTCGGGAGTGTGTCATGACCTGCTGTAACAGCGGCAGGTCGGGGTCGGGGGTGTGTCATGACCTGTTGTAACAGTGGTTGGTCGGGGGCGTGTCATGACTTCCTGTAACAGTGGTTGGTCGGGGGCGAGGGTGTGTCATGACCTGCTGTAACAGTGGCAGGTTGGGGTCGGGGGTGTGTCATGACCTGCTGTAACAGCGGCAGGTTGGGGTCGGGGGTGTGTCATGACCTGCTGTAACAGTGGTAGGTCGGGGTCGGGGGCGTGTCACGACTTGCTGTAACAGTGGTAGGTCGGGGTCGGGGGTGTGTCATGACCTGCTGTAACAGCGGCAGGTTGGGGTCGGGGGTGTGTCATGACCTGCTGTAACAGTGGTAGGTCGGGGTCGGGGGCGTGTCACGACTTGCTGTAACAGTGGTAGGTCGGGGTCGGGGGTGTGTCATGACCTGCTGTAACAGCGGCAGGTTGGGGTCGGGGGTGTGTCATGACCTGCTGTAACAGTGGTAGGTCGGGGTCGGGGGCGTGTCACGACTTGCTGTAACAGCGGCAGGTCGGGGTCGGGGGCGTGTCACGACTTGCTGTAACAGCGGCAGGTCGGGGTCGGGGGTGTGTCATGACCTGCTGTAACAGTGGCAGGTTGGGGTCGGGGGTGTGTCATGACCTGCTGTAACAGCGGCAGGTCGGGGGCGAGGGTGTGTCATGACCTGCTGTAACAGTGGCAGGTTGGGGTCGGGGGTGTGTCATGACTTCCTGTAACAGTGGTTGGTCGGGGGCGAGGGTGTGTCATGACCTGCTGTAACAGTGGCAGGTTGGGGTCGGGGGTGTGTCATGACTTCCTGTAACAGTGGTTGGTCGGGGGCGAGGGTGTGTCATGACCTGCTGTAACAGTGGCAGGTTGGGGTCGGGGGTGTGTCATGACTTCCTGTAACAGTGGTTGGTCGGGGGCGAGGGTGTGTCATGACTTGCTGTAACAGTGGCAGGTTGGGGTCGGGGGTGTGTCATGACTTCCTGTAACAGTGGTTGGTCGGGGGCGAGGGTGTGTCATGACTTGCTGTAACAGCGGCAGGTCGGGGTCGGGGGTGTGTCATGACTTCCTGTAACAGTGGTTGGTCGGGGGCGAGGGTGTGTCATGACCTGCTGTAACAGTGGCAGGTTGGGGTCGGGGGTGTGTCATGACTTCCTGTAACAGTGGTTGGTCGGGGGCGAGGGTGTGTCATGACTTGCTGTAACAGTGGCAGGTTGGGGTCGGGGGTGTGTCATGACTTCCTGTAACAGTGGTTGGTCGGGGGCGAGGGTGTGTCATGACCTGCTGTAACAGTGGCAGGTTGGGGTCGGGGGTGTGTCATGACCTGCTGTAACAGTGGTAGGTCGGGGTCGGGGGCGTGTCACGACTTGCTGTAACAGCGGCAGGTCGGGGTCGGGGGGCGTGTCATGACTTGCTGTAACAGCGGCAGGTCGGGTCGGGGGCGTGTCACGACTTGCTGTAACAGCGGCAGGTCGGGGTCGGGGGTGTGTCATGACCTGCTGTAACAGTGGCAGGTTGGGGTCGAGGGTGTGTCATGACTTGCTGTAACAGTGGTTGGTCGGGGGCGAGGGTGGCTAATGACGGAGACTCACGACCCTCGGCTCATTCTAGACAGCTCACATGTGATTATAGGAGGGTGCCAAATAAAAGATGAAATGACGTGGAAGCTGCTTATAAGCTACAGCCGGAATATACATTGCACACATTGAAAGACTGTTTCTTCCCAAACAGTGCCATACAATGTTAATGTTAATGTTCGCGTGACAGTTTCCTGCGGACAAATAGTTTCATGTTAGCGTACGGTGTTGATAGCGGTGTACCTAGGACTTGCGTCAGGGGGCAAACGGATCGGAAGGGGCATCTTACCCAATAAAAAAGGCACAAATGAGTCTCTGGTTTTCTCCATAATGGGAAATCATGGAAAAATACAAGTCATCAAAAATGGAGAAGAAAAAAATATGCGTTTCGTTGCATCCATGAAATCGGCATTAGCAAACTCTGAAAGCTGCATTCAAGTATTTTTACCCGTTAGATCGTGATGACTGGTTGAACGTTCTTGGAGGTGACGTCACTTGATATTGGCTAATTTTGTGACTGTGGATAATCGGACCTCGAAATTTTCACGCAGTATTTATAATAGATTTGAAAACATGCCAAATTTGACTGCGCTGCAAAAGCGCTGTTTTTCATTATCTACGGAAAACCTTAGGGTGGCGTAAAAGACCCCCCTCCCCGAAACGGCGCGGATTAACCTGGCATGCCTTCCTGGATCCCGAACTGACAAAATGCTGCATAAGTAATATGACCAGTGCAGATTACCGGATTACGTGTTCTCATAGTCCACAAATAGCCTAATATCTCATGTGTCGACTGGAAAATGTTCACCGCAACGAATTGCATAACTAAGCAGGACAGCGACACGAATCCAGAGCGATGATGGCAAGAGCCGCGACAGCTGTGACCCCGCCGCAAACTTAAATATTCAGCAGCCCGGCCGCGTAATTAATATGGTGCGGGTCGCCGCAATACTTGACCGACAACTGTGCGGTGTGTGCAACTCGACCACAATATTTCTGAATAATTTGACATGTTCGAGCAGTTATACGCGACGTTATGTCACAACGAAACGATTGGAGCTTGACGAGTGCGGAGGCGGAGCCATGAGGCCAGATGTCTTCCACCGAGTCACACTAACGACATCCTCCCGATCCGATACATCGATCAGTGCCGCAGGTCTCAGTAAACACATTCAGCGCCATTATCGCCATTTATCAAACTGGACATATGTTGGGGTGACAGCAAACTAAACATAATGGAGGGTTTGTATAGTATGATAGATGAAATGCCAATTTAGCAGAACGAAGTCGTTAAGACACTATGAAAGATAGAACTACCCGGAGCCAAGTATAGTAGTCCCAATGTTTTGATTTTCATGTCATCACCTGAGACCTGTGGTACCCAATGAATTTACTGATTAGGTTATCATGTTTTTTGTTTGTTGAAAACTGACGATATATCCCAACAGGATGTAGATAGCTGTGGAGCTGAATGCATATAACAACTAAGAATACAACAACCTGTTCACAATGCGAGCCCACATGCGTTGCAGTGAATACACCTCGTGACATACATGGCCTGAAGTATGTTATCTAACACTAAGCTAAGTTGCTTGCTGTAGCCGGCTGGCATGACACCTCAGGGAAGCACGCGACCTGTCGATCACCGGCTGAAGTGACTGTGTGGACGTGAAGCATGGTGATCGGTCATGACATGTGCCAGCCGCAGATCCCGTCAGATCCCGCCAGGTCCAGTCAGATCCCGCCAGATCCCGACCGATCCCAACAGCCTCAGGCAGAGTACGCTGTCATCGCAGCAGCGCCGGCAGCCAGTGGGGCCGTCAGCGGACAGGTGTGGCGACAGTGGGGCCGTCAGCGCCGGCAGCCAGTGGGGCCGTCAGCGCAGCAGTCGGCACGACCGCACCTGATCAGCGGACAGGTGTGGCGACAGGCGTCTCCTGGAGTGCGGCGGTGATCAAAGGCTGGCACAGCTCGAGGTTCCGGCGGAACTTCGGCTCCGCTATGCCACATCTCGTGCTCGTCACACGTGTGCCAACGTCTAGATCTGCCGAAAACGATGTGCCTGGGACGACGTGAAGATTACGCGCATGCATAGCACTCCAATAGGTAGGTGATATGGTTGCCGCTAGCTTTGCGCGCTCCATGCATGTATTGGCTTATCGACGCCCCTGACTCATTAAATGTCTGGCAGTTTCATTGCAAGTAGTGCGTAGGTGGATTGGATGTTCAAAGAACCTTTGTTTCACATGTTTGTTAATTCTGACATTGATCGGTGCATACAACGAACCATAGCTGGCACAATCTGGGACAAGTTAGTTTTTAGTAGGAGTTTAGGACAGGAAAACCTTGTAGGATGAGACACTCAGGACATTTCAGCATGTTATGATTGTTCCCATTGCTCTCATGTCCAGCCGAAATCAGGTGTGATCCAATATTTGCATTATGTGAAGGTCGGATCCTCGCATTCCTCAATTCGCATCAGTCGCATCAGATGAATATGATTTTCATACTGGGCGGAGAATGAGACTGCCGGGTGGTCAAGCATTATTAACAACATTGGGTTCCGTAGGAGATGGGTTGCGCCGCACTTCTTTCCAAATCATCATGGTTTACAGTTTTTTGCCGCCCCTGAGCGTACCAGTACCTGGCAGTTGTTTTGGGATCTTAATTTTTGAGGTAAACATTGCATGGAGTGAATAAGCAATTAATGCCTGCTGTACCTCACTATAGCTTCGCAGTGCCGACCTTGATTAAGGCATTGTGGAGCACAAAGCACGGACAATTGATACTCACCCATACATCCGGCGATATTTCCGAGTCTTCCCACCTCCAATCGAAGTGAGAAGTTGGCAACGCCACATGACCCAGCAGTTGAATGAGCCGTACAAAGCCCAACGTTCTTCGTCTTCTTCGCACCTGTGGCGGCAGCAGTCACCGGCCGGACACGGCTCTGAGTGTGCCGCCGTGTCGCTCGCTCACGGTGGGAGCGCGCGACCCGTCAGCTGGCCGCTAGTCGGCGGGCATAGCCGCTGGCCGGGCACGAGGACAGCACGGTGGACGGGGTGCAAAGTGAGGAGAACGCCGACCGAGACGGCCGGCTCTCGGCAGATACGTCACACCGCGTCCGGTGACGGGAGATGTCGGACACGATGCGCCGTGACATGTGGTGTCCGGGTACGGAGGGTCGTGCCGCGCGCGCCGACATTCATCGCGCTTATGATGCATTGGAAGTGAGCGGAATTTCGAACTAGATGTCGATCTGGGCGCTTTGTTTGGTGCCGGACCGTCTCACCCTGGGCTGGCGCTCGGCGGGGTGGCCTTCTTTGGCGGGAATCGGTCGAGATCGCTGGTCAGCTGGACGGATGGTCGTCGGTGGAATAAGCACACCCACGTGGCGGATGGTCCATTACCAGGCTCAGTGTAGCCGTCGGCTACTCCGACATCGCCATGCCGGCAGGCTATGGCACAAGCTGAGCTGGAGAACGGCGTCACTCACAGGTGCGTCAGCAGACAGACACCGTCTCACTCTAGAATCGTCAGGGTGTGAATGTCACCAATAGCAAGGTAGAGCATTTTCTCGAGTCGATTATTTCCGTGCAGCCCGTGTGGTTAGCGTTTAGATCGCCAAACAGTGTGAGCGAGACTGCCTTCTCCGCCCTGGCTCTCCACAGAAGGGATGCGCGGCGACGTGTACTCACGGCCGTAATGCTACTACGTCTGTGGCCGCAGTGCGGCGCGGTCACACCATTCGCCGTCAATATGTCAGGTGACACGTGATACGTGATGCCAGCATACCTAGATTTGTGAGGAGCTGCGTCACTTGACATTCGCCAAGTTATCTGG
This sequence comes from Imbricaverruca yamaguchii, assembly GCA_034440575.1. NCBI lineage: Eukaryota > Metazoa > Arthropoda > Thecostraca > Neoverrucidae > Imbricaverruca > Imbricaverruca yamaguchii. The sequence continues at coordinate 915,036 of JAOTOL010001510.1, read as the reverse complement.
CCGGTACGGTCCGCAAAGCATGACAGTCAACTCGATTAGGGTGCACTTGCGGTAGGGTCTCTTGCGCACCACAGTACACTGGCCAAATATACTCGGATATGAAAGCACAATAGCACAATGTGTTATGTTGCACCAGTGGTGGATACAAGCGGGTGGGTACCTGTGGGCCACGTCACCGTCGGGACAGTGCGTGTCGCCCCCCCCCCACCCGCTGGTGTGTATCAGATGAGAAGTGCCCAAGACGGTCAGATGAGAACTCGCAACTCCAAACACTGCTGCAGACCCAGGGCCGGTCTGTTTATTCGACCACTCTGTCACCCACATACATGCACACATTAACACATGCACCGATGTGCACCGATCGATACCAGTACGCACTGACTACATTCGATTAGATCAAATAGAACCTTCGCTAGATAACCACTAGCAGTTCAGGCGCTCTTAAGCCCAAATACTAGAACATTTGAAAACCCTCGGGAATATAACACTTTCAGACTGGTCACCACAAGGACGAATATTAGTATTTTTCATAAAGCTATTTTAAACCACCTCACAACAGTTCGACGTACGCTGCAACGGAATCGACCAACGGGTAATCGGGCGCCATTAATTGTGAGAGGTGGAGAAATAAAGGTGCCTACACCGAGCACCTATAATACAATTCAGCATACGGGGATAAATGTGTCCAGGAATGCTTCACTGAACATACATTGAAACCATACATCGTGCCAGTCATAAATAATCAGCAACTACCTTAAGTAAAAGCATCAACGTTCACGTCTGATGATTACATACCCAGGCGGTAACGATAACACACTGCAAGAATGAAGCACAAAAGATTGGTTCCATATTCAATAGTAGTTAATTGAAAAGCACACCTTTTCCGGTTTGCAGATCTCGCAGTATGAAATCAGACACGTTGGCTCGGAGAACAGGCACGCACCAGTGCTGGACATCGTGTCGGGGTGCGGACGTTCACTGCGGCTCGTTCTGCCCACATCATCCAACGGTAGCGGATTTCCTTCAAAACGCAGGGTATAATTTTATGGACGACTGTTGGTTTTAGCAGCGGCAAATAGTAGTGTCGCCGGGGGAGCACCTAGGCCGCTTGTGCGTGTGGTGAGTGTTCTCGCCATGCCACACTGGGATAACTATGGGGAAAACTGCCAAAAGTCATTGAGGACAGAGCATGCTAGTAAAGGGACGATTTTGGTCTTAGTCGAAAGAACTTCAAATTTGGAACATATGAAGAGGCTCCAATGCCTTAAAGATTGCTTAACCCAGGAATGTCAGAGGTCATACCTGCCAGGTGAGGGAACATTCTTCTGTCACCATTTTGCTTGCGCCAATTGTCTCGGGAACTAAGTGAGGTAGACAGCTCAAATTGTGCACACACCTACATGATTGCCAACGTCGCTTTGGCTTAAAAGGTCAACATCCGGTCTTGCATGGTGGCATCATAATGAAGCACGTCATAAGCGAAGTCTATAAGCGCTGATACATTCAATAATTATTAGTTAGCGTTTGTTATGCGATCATTCTGTTCTGTAAAAGGGGCCTACGCAGAATAGATCCGAGGTTTCCTTGTAAAAGTGGCTGAAATTCCGCCCAAATATGTGGTGGATACCACTAAGAAGTGACTCATAAATATCATACAACGCTATATCGCTACAATAACGTCGGGCGAGGAGTCGCAGCCGGCCAATTCCCTATGTAGCAATACACATGTTATAATGCATATGCTCGAATGTATAGCATTTCCTCTAATGGCATATAAAAATACCGTAGCTGTACTTAGAAACATAGAGCACAAAAGACCAGAACCAAACAATCGCATAATGTACTCATAGTTACGAACAATAGCATTGCATTAACTTTTTACGGAAGATTGATTATTGTATTCACTCAACAGCCCGTTGTATTTTGAGAACATTCTATAATCCACCGACATACCGTGCCCTTCCAGAACTTTTACCTCATTAGCATTATCTCCACCACTCCTCTCCTCTTCATCTTCCGAAGCAGGTTGCTCAAGCTCTCCCTCTCTCTCTCTCTCTCTCTCTGCATCTCTCTCTCTCTTTCTCTCTCCAGCTGACTCAGAGATACCAGCAGATGACTGATGTGAGCTGAATGGACGATTTCTAGGACACTTCTGGCCCGCAATGGTCTTTCAATACCTTTGATATTGCGAGTCGTATTCGGGTCGATGGTTATCAGTAGAGAGTGCAGTTGGGCCTTAATGGTGTCGTTTCGTGACGACTTGCGGGCATGTCTGAGTCGGTACTTTCTGTTATGTTTATTCCCGCCTCTCCTGTACCTACTCACTGCTTATGCCGATCGGAAGAAGAAGAGACTGCACGGCAGTGGCAACGCGAATAAGGAGCTTGTGCTCCGAGGCGGGCCTGTAGGATCATGGATATAACTGGACGATCAGCTGAGCTGTATCCTTCGTGTACCTGTCGTACCGTTTCGGATCCAAGAGCTCTAATTTTTGCAGAGCAGCGAAAGTCACTGAAAGACGAACGACGAGACCATTGCCGATCACAGTGATCTCGATGAATGCAGCTGGATCTCTGAAGGCAAGTCGAGCCGTGTTCCCTTCGTTAGACGTACCCGAACCACCCGCACGTGATTGATCCACAAGACCAATTCTCTCCCGGACTGCCGTAATTTCTTCCTCCTTTTTTCACATGCATCTTGTTTTCTTCGTCAGACATTGCCCACACTTTGACCTCCAAGCGGTAAGAAATGTGAAGAAGGCACTCAAAGCATCGAACTCAAGCATGCATCGTTGAGAGACCGAGCAGGCATGCGCCCTCGCAGGCAGGTCGACCCGCGGCGGCAGACGGGTCATTCACGAGGTGTGCACCCACAAATGGTACATGTCGTTCTGTTGCAGGTATTAGACAGAGCGGTTGCCACCTTGCCGTCAATTACGGTGTGTTGAAGATTGTGCGCCACTCTTACACTGGTACCGCCTGTTGTGGTGACTTAGGCCGGCCTCAGCAAGCGTATCTCCGACTCAACACCGTCGCGTTCTTTCCGGGAGGCCTCTGCTGTCTCGCGCTTGTACTGGGTCCGCAACGGCCGGCAGAAGCGGATTGAAGACGGCGTTGGGTTGATCCAGATGCCAGTACCACCTGCCGTCAGTTGTAAAGGCACCACGTCCGACGCAACAGGCGCGCGCGACTCCTGCGCCGAGCCGAGCCGAGCCGAGCCGAGCCGAGCCGAGCCGAGCCGAGCCGAGCCGAGCCGAGCCGAGCCGAGCCGAGCCGAGCCGAGCCGAGCCGAGCCGAGCCGAGCCGAGCCGAGCCGAGCCGAGCCGAGCCGAGCCGAGCCGAGCCGAGCCGAGCCGAGCCGAGCCGAGCCGAGCCGAGCCGAGCCGAGCCGAGCCGAGCCGAGCCGAGCCGAGCCGAGCCGAGCCGAGCCGAGCCGAGCCGAGCCGAGCCGAGCCGAGCCGAGCCGAGCCGAGCCGAGCCGAGCCGAGCCGAGCCGAGCCGAGCCGAGCCGAGCCGAGCCGAGCCGAGCCGAGCCGAGCCGAGCCGAGCCGAGCCGAGCCGAGCCGAGCCGAGCCGAGCCGAGCCGAGCCGAGCCGAGCCGAGCCGAGCCGAGCCGAGCCGAGCCGAGCCGAGCCGAGCCGAGCCGAGCCGAGCCGAGCCGAGCCGAGCCGAGCCGAGCCGAGCCGAGCCGAGCCGAGCCGAGCCGAGCCGAGCCGAGCCGAGCCGAGCCGAGCCGAGCCGAGCCGAGCCGAGCCGAGCCGAGCCGAGCCGAGCCGAGCCGAGCCGAGCCGAGCCAGCCGAGCCGAGCCGAGCCGAGCCGAGCCGAGCCGAGCCGAGCCGAGCCGAGCCGAGCCGAGCCGAGCCGAGCCGAGCCGAGCCGAGCCGAGCCGAGCCGAGCCGAGCCGAGCCGAGCCGAGCCGAGCCGAGCCGAGCCGAGCCGAGCCGAGCCGAGCCGAGCCGAGCCGAGCCGAGCCGAGCCGAGCCGAGCCGAGCCGAGCCGAGCCGAGCCGAGCCGAGCCGAGCCGAGCCGAGCCGAGCCGAGCCGAGCCGAGCCGAGCCGAGCCGAGCCGAGCCGAGCCGAGCCGAGCCGAGCCGAGCCGAGCCGAGCCGAGCCGAGCCGAGCCGAGCCGAGCCGAGCCGAGCCGAGCCGAGCCGAGCCGAGCCGAGCCGAGCCGAGCCGAGCCGAGCCGAGCCGAGCCGAGCCGAGCGAGCCGAGCCGAGCCGAGCCGAGCCGAGCCGAGCCGAGCCGAGCCGAGCCGAGCCGAGCCGAGCCGAGCCGAGCCGAGCCGAGCCGAGCCGAGCCGAGCCGAGCCGAGCCGAGCCGAGCCGAGCCGAGCCGAGCGAGCCGAGCCGAGCCGAGCCGAGCCGAGCCGAGCCGAGCCGAGCCGAGCCGAGCCGAGCCGAGCCGAGCCGAGCCGAGCCGAGCCGAGCCGAGCCGAGCCGAGCCGAGCCGAGCCGAGCCGAGCCGAGCCGAGCCGAGCCGAGCCGAGCCGAGCCGAGCCGAGCCGAGCCGAGCCGAGCCGAGCCGAGCCGAGCCGAGCCGAGCCGAGCCGAGCCGAGCCGAGCCGAGCCGAGCCGAGCCGAGCCGAGCCGAGCCGAGCCGAGCCGAGCCGAGCCGAGCCGAGCCGAGCCGAGCCGAGCCGAGCCGAGCCGAGCCGAGCCGAGCCGAGCCGAGCCGAGCCGAGCCGAGCCGAGCCGAGCCGAGCCGAGCCGAGCCGAGCCGAGCCGAGCCGAGCCGAGCCGAGCCGAGCCGAGCCGAGCCGAGCCGAGCCGAGCCGAGCCGAGCCGAGCCGAGCCGAGCTCAGCTTGACGCCAGGCAGTGGTCTGAGCCACAGCCACTGCTCCGATGGGCTTGATGGGGACCACGTCAGCCGCACGCGCTGCTCAATGTCGCTGTTGTGATGGAGAGGGCGATTGTAGTCGGTAGCGTGTGCTTCCGCAATTCCCTATCTGCCTTGGAGAGGTGAACAGCAAACGTGTCCAAAACAAAAAGGCCTTTTGGGACAGCACTTTGCATACAAACTATCCACCGCCGTCTCATATATCTGGGTTGATAATTTTCTGTCAAAAATAAACTCGTGTGTGGATTGCTTATTTCGTTGCAGTTGGACGCAAAGTTTCTTAAAGTCATGAGTATTTCAATGATATGACCCTAAACTACCAGCAGATTTTCGCGAGGAAAAATTCCATGATTTATTCCAAACTTTAAGCAATGCTATCTCGACTCACATGCATGGCCTAACGTGTTGATAGCAAAGGTGAAGTCAGTGAAAAATGATTGATAGATGTATGTATTGCGCGGGAAAAATTATGCCCAGCATTGTTGTATGATACCTTGTTCATCATTATCTTGACCGTTGTGGTTGTAATTGCACAAGCAAACATGCGCATGATTGCATATACATTTAGTAAATCTGTACCCTTTATATGTATACACGTGCATTCGCACAACCGATGAATAAGCATACGTAGCAGTGAAGTAGAAATATGTAGTAATTTCCAAGACAAGTCGAAGTAAGATATTTCGTGGATTTGAGATCAAGTTAATGTTTGCCTATAATACAAATTGCTTCCGTATTTCTGTGATTTGAAAGTGAATGTTCTTCATGCATCTCAAAAAGAAATATTGGTGGCGCAAAATTACATAAATATATTCTTACCGATCTTTTGGTCGAGTGATGAACCCCGTTGTACATGTCACATGCTATTGAATCCCGGGACTATTGAAACATGAAATCGCCCGTCGTAAAGGTACGCATATTCTTATCATAGCATAGTCCATGGTTATTATTGTAAAGAAAGGGAAATAATCGGGTGCACCCCTTACTGCTTTGCTTTGTAGTTAATTTTTGTATTTCAACCGAAAAATTGACACAAATATTATCATGCTCAAACCCCAACTGATTCTTGCCTGAAGCTGCTCCCCCTGATGGTTGAAGTTATCGGAGATAACCACTCACAGAGAGCCCCCGCCATGTTTCTACTTTCTCTCACAGAGTCGGCATATTGACATTGCATTGCACATTGCATTGCACATTGCATTAAGGGTGATATATTTAGGTGTTATATATTAAGGACATAGCGGTCTGACGGTGGACGGCTCAGGCCAAGCAATTGGCCAATTTCCTTCAGATTTTGCTGCTGTCTCTTGGCTCATGTATGTAGAAGCCACAAGCATTGTGGTTTGTCATGTCAGTAAATGTACCATGGTAGGAACTGAAGCCGCTGATGCTATCGGATAACCCTTGGCCGGGTCAGATCGACCAAAAGTGCAAAGCCAACTTTGTAGATTGAACTCGATTAACTGAGGCCGGCTTGGACCGTGACCTTTCTGACATTTCTGACTTTTCTCACTTTCTAACAGTTGTTACCTGATGCTACCTGGTTCTGTGACTTACCATCTTCCCCGGTAATTATCCAGTCGCTTTCTTAGCGATTTCCGGGAACTGCGGGTGACGGGATCCACTGTCGGGCGGCACATCTTGCGATGCGGATCGGGACAGGAAGCGGCCATTTGCGATGGCTCACCGTAATCGACTGCAGACCAGGTGACGACGGTCAGCACCACCGAAGAATGCCAACGGAGCCCGTGCGATTCATAGGTGAAAATAAATAACAAGTTGACGCAGCTGGCAGAAGTGGCTCTCAAGCGCTGTTGGTTCCCGTAAGTGTGCTTCAGTTTAAATCCGTGACATAGGTCGTTCAAGTTAAATATTGTTACGGGTGTAACAAATTATAGTTTATAATAATACTACAAAACTAAGCCACTAAATAGCTCTACCGCCATGCGTGGAGATGACAACCATGCTTCTTTAACGGTTGGCATCCTCTTTTTTTTGTAGCATCGGACTTCATATCGTTTGATGGGGACGAAGTCGGGCGAGTTCAGGAGTCCCTTCTGACTAACGATGTTTACGGTTTTTCTGAGACAAACATACAACTTAAGTATCGCAGATAGCACCAAAGTCGGCGTGGAATCTCTTTTCTGTCAGCAATGCCTTAGCCTCAGAACACCCACGTACACTTGTAAAAACCGCCGCTGATCTTCGCCAACGGGCTGGACTTCGACTCGATCCAGCACTGCGAGCAGCAGTTACAACAACATTACGACAAACAAATACCCAGAGCTGTGTAATGTGTACATTTCAGGGCGACATGTCATCGGAAAGTATGGCCGTCTCACGTGAGCCGCAGTGGCCGTTCGCCGACGTTCGACATCAGAATGATTTACGATGCAATTACAGGCGACTCCCAGCTAACAGCTTTGGCGTTTTTTTGGAATCTTGGAATCCTCAGAATCTCACGGTGTGTCACATCTGGCATCGCGCGCCAGGGGAGGGATGATGCACCAACAGGCCGACGGCGGGCCATCGGTGTTTCCGTAGGTGCAGCAGTCTACAACGTGAGGGCCCAGAGACGATTGCTGCGTACATTCTTCGCGGTCGGCGACAGGGGGTTAAAATTGGTCGCACTCAAGTGGAGCATTTTGTTATCTTCGCCAGTGGGAGCGGGGGATGACCCTATCCCTCCCCTGGTGTTTCCCAATAAAACATGCTAGAGAAACGAAACAAAAAACGGGCGTATGAGGAGGGTTAATTTCTCCCGATTTTCAACTGTTTGCTCTTCCTGAAATTGATAGGTAACACTAGGTCAGATCAAAGTTCACATGTTCGCAAATATCGAATATATTCACAAGTTGATCGTAAGCGCTTCCTGAACTGCAACTGATATCAACTTTTAGTCATTACCAGAGTGTTCAGCGGTCCTTTGCGGATATAATCGCATATATCAAGCTCGATTAAAAGGATGGATCCAGGATCAGGTCGGACCCAGGACAGACCGTGCACTTAAAAACGTGATAGAATGTCGGCTAAAGCCATTGCTTCCACCAGCCTCAGGATAGAAATGGACGGCAATATCGGATTCAGGAGTTAAAATAACGGTAGATATTCTGTCAAGCTGACAAAAGTCACCCAAAAACAATTTGGGCAGATGGCATTGGAAAGCACAGAGACGATGTCCGAATGTCAATCCAGTCATCTAATAGCCTAAGCCGCACAAATCGTGGCGCTTCATGCCACAATGTCACGTCAAGACCCGATAATACGCGATTTCCTTAAAAGGTCGAAGGTATTCACCGCTATGATGTCATCGTTCTGTGACCTGACATGACCCAACAAAAGAAATTGACTAAATGTTCCAAAAAAGACTTCATGAGAGTATGGTAAATATAATTTGGCTTCGTTGCAAAGTCCCGAAAACTTTAGGGAGTTACCTAACCATCCGCAAGCGAGGGTTAACGTCTGAGAAAAGTGGAACGAGCGTGTCCCCCTGGTGCTCCCGTCTCTACGCTCGTAGGCGCTTCTTTAAAAATTTTTTTTCGAGAGTTGTAAAATATACAACTAAACCTAAAGGTGTATCTTGAAGGTGCATGGTCGAACTCACCGAGGACGAGCACGGCGAGATCGGAAACTGCCAAACTGAAAAGGTAGTAGTTGGTGGCCGTCTGCAGGCCGGGGTTCTTCATGATCACAAGACAGACGGCCACGTTGCCCACCACGCCCGTGACGAAGATGATAACGTAGACGATGGTGATGGGCAGCACCACCTCCAGCGGCAGATACTTGGGGCCGACCGTGTTGTGCAGGAAGGTGGCCGCGTCCGGGTACGAGTACGGGTCGCTGATGTTGACGGCCGTCGTTGTCAGGTTCGCCATGGTCGCAGCTGCCGCGCGCACACTCGCGCCGGACACACGCTCTCACACCGCGCTCCGCGACCGCACAGTGCCGGCTCACGGTCCGGCCGGCTCGCCGTCGCCAAGGTTGCCGCTCAGCGCGTGAGGTCACTGGCGACCTGGCACAGGCCAACTGCGCCCGCCGACCAGTCTCGTGAGAGCAGGCGAGTCGCCACCGGCGCAGCGCGCGCAGTCGAGCGCTCCTCGACGAGCCGGTGTCGAGTTCACCAGGTGGCAGGTGGGGGAACGTCAGCGCCGACCGCCTCACGCGCTCTGCCGGCCGGCCGCTCTGCTGGCCGGCCCGTCAAGCGCGCGCCGCCCAGAGCGCGCCGCTGTCGGCGGCGAAGCGCGCACCGTCGACGCTGCGAATGGGCGGCGGGCGGGCGCGCGTCGGTGGGCGCCGGCCGGCCGCTGTCGGTGGCGCGCCCCTGAAACAGTCGGCTCGTGCTCACCTCACCTGGCGGCGGCCGGCGCGCCAGCTTAATGAGCGTGCGTCGCCGTCTCGGTAATTGTACCTGTCGTCTGTCGTCTATCTGTTGGCAGACGGTCGGCTCGACAGGGCGACGCTGGGCGGCCGGAGTCGTGCTCGGCCTGCTCGGCGTGCTCGGCGTGCTCGGCGTGCTCGGCGTGCTCGGCGTGCTCGGCGTGCTCGGCACGGCCGCGCCCTGCCAGACACCCGACGCCCGCCACGCTTGACTGCGACTGATTGGCGCCACGTTCGACTGCAGATGGCAGTGGAGCCGGGGCGGGCGAGCTGAACACAGTGGCACACAGCCGGAGCGGGCGAGCTGAACACAGTGGCACAAGGCCGGAGCCGGAGAGCTGAACACAGTGGCACACGGCCGGAGCGGGCGAGCTGAACACAGTGGCACACAGCCGGAGCGGGCGAGCTGAACACAGTGGCACACGGCCGGAGCGGGAGAGCTGAACACAGTGGCACACAGCCGGAGCGGGCGAGCTGAACACAGTGGCACACGGCCGGAGCGGGCGAGCTGAACACAGTGGCACACAGCCGGAGCGGGCGAGCTGAACACAGTGGCACACGGCCAGAGCGGGCGAGCTGAACACAGTGGCACAAGGCCGGGGCCGGAGAGCTGAACACAGTGGCACACAGCCGGAGCGGGAGAGCTGAACACAGTGGCACACAGCTGGAGCGGGAGAGCTGAACACAGTGGCACACAGCTGGAGCGGGAGAGCTGAACACAGTGGCACACGGCCGGAGCGGTGGCACTCGGGAGCACACAACAACGATCAAGCCGGCGTCCGGTTGGCAGAACACATAGGTTAATCCAGAAGCCGCCTTCGAGTCCTCTGACCGGTGCGGTAGCCAGACATTCACCACAGGACGGCAATGAAGTAGCTCAACAAGTTAGACACCTTGTTGAGCGCAGGGTAAGAGCTGCCTACTGTAGGCGGCTGGCTGCGTGGCTCACGTGATATTGGACGATGCTGAAGAGTCACGACAAGAATGCTGCCTGAAGTGAGCACAATGATACAAACGTCGCATTCTCTCGTCGAAAAGTCTGGGTCCGAATAAAAGGGTAGCCCCAAGTGTTCAAGGCAGCTTTTGAAGTCGTCGAATGCATTTCGCAATAGCAGTAAGAGGAGAACCTGCACCAAGCACAAATCATATTTTATAGTTCTGAGAACTGGCCGCGAGGAATGGAATTCAGTCGAGACATTTGGCCTGGCGAAGGCAGTGCACTACTGCATGTGTGACTCGGTGATGTGTACCCAGTATCACCAAACTGTTGGCTGAAACGGTACTGCATCTGGTAGATACATATTGCCTGTTTGTAACCTTACCACTGCATTAACGGTTTTCACGAAGGTTTTCAGAACACTTATAGTACCCTATATTTCAGTTCATTTCCAAGTTCTGGACGAATTGGGCAGCACTTCGGTCGAACGAAGTGCAGAGTTCTCCTAGTTTTACTACTCACACACATCTTAGTCGTCAAATTGATTCATTTCTGGACAGATTTCGCATAGTTGTAGTTTACTTAAGAAACAATGTAGTTTCCTGATAAATATAGCCAGTTTATTCGTGGATAAGTGACAGCTGCGAGTGGTTGAACAATTCTTCGGAGTAGGAGCATAATCATTGCTTTTCATTCTTCATGTCGGATTCCAAAGCCGACTTGATGCCGATGACGTCACTGGGCCAACACTGCCATTCTGCCGCAGGCTTGCGATGTGCCCTGCCGGCTGATTGGCGACTGTGAAGCTCAAACTTTTTCCCGTTCATCTGCCTCTGATATCAGCGTTTGCTGTCATATGTCGTAAGCGGGTATTGTGTTGGCGTCGCCAAACACACGTTGCGGCAGCTCCGTTGAAAATGCTGCTGATCACCCCTTAATGTTACTGTCTATGTACCTGGGAACCAACTTTGGAAAATGATAACGTTCAATGATCATTTAATGAAGATCTACCTGGAATCGCCTGTTGAAAGTCTTAATCCCCGGCCGTTCACCGCATTCTGCCCAACATGGTGTTGCGGACCCCTGGTGTTTCTAGGCGGAGAGAAACATAACACTAAATTAAACGGCGTGCTGAACGTGATTAAGTCCTATGATCGAAATCCCATTTCTTAACTTAACATTTCTGACTATCCCCCCCCCCCCCAGGTCAGCTACAATATTTTGAAAAAAACATAGTTTTCACGTTTATTCGTTACCCGTGTAAAACCAATTAAAGCCACCGGCTTGAAATCTCATATATATCCTGGGCCATCAATAATGTGAAAGTGGTATATTTGGTACAATATGTCAAGTGTCATATGACGTCGAGGTATTACTCTTGTTAACTAAGCTTCCGGAATAGTGTCCAAAGCACTATTTTGTAGTACCGATGAATGTCAATGGACCCTAACGTCTGTTTCAGCGTCCACGTTAACTCTGGTGAGAATCGCAAGTCGAAACAAGGTCACATGAGACTACGTTGTATCAGTGGTTTCGGGAATCTTTGGAAGGATCGATGACCTGCGCAAATAGATGCAAATAGTCAGGAAGGTTATCCATCACTCTCCCACACCGAATATTGGAAATTTCTGAGCTATCAGTCGAGTTGATTGGCGGTAATTCGCGACTTCGGGGAAAATCGGCCTGTCATGTTTTCCCTTGTCACGTCACAGATCGGTGATCGACTCGACATCTCCAAATTTCCTACACCATTGGGTCGGCAAAGAAATATATGTCAGCTATGCGAAGCGCCGGTGTGTAGACGGCCGCCATTTTTTATGGTTGCAAAAAAGGCCTTAGAAGCAGAAATAGGAATTGCATGAACCCCTGCATGGGCGAAGGTTACATAATGTGTCAAGCCATTTTGTGGTGAGGGATTTCGGACATATGGTCTTTTAGCTGCAATAAAAACATCACTCAATAATTAGGGATCAGGAGTGCGGCCCCTGATGTCCTTAAGGCAAAAGTATCCATTTACTCCTTGGACACAAATAGGTTCCGCAAATATGCGAAATAAAGCTGGAGGACGAGCAATTTCCTCCCACCCGCTGCTGAGAAGCTACAAGGGACTAAAAAGGCTGCCAAACCTGCAGGAATAACGATAGCCAAATTTGTAAATCAATCAACATCTGCGGAACAAAGAAAGCACAGCAACCCAGACAGTTCAGTAGTAAAAGGAGTTCTTGTGTGCCGTGGGTACACAAGAATAAGGACTGTATCCACATACACGGCCATCACCATACACGGCACACACTTTCAGACCTTCGGAATGGATGTTCTTTTCAGCTCTCGGATGTCCTGCATCCCTGTGAAGCACCCATCCATTCCTTGGGGACAAAACTTGCAGATCAATAACCCTATTGGTCAGAAACAGGGATTTTCAGTGCAGGCGCTTTCGGCGCCCAAGGGGGGGGGGGGCGTAGCCCAATGTGACCCTCTTAACCGTTAACACCTCACACTCCGTCTTGGGGTCATTACAAGCCCACCCCCTCTAATCCCAAACCAAGCATTGCACGAAAACGGAAGTAGTGTCACTGGAAAGTGCTCGACGAGTAGGGCCAAAACCACCACCACAATTTGTTCACCTCAAAAAGTTACGTCACTGGGGGTTTAATGGACCATGACTGACGCCAAGTTCTGGGCTCTGTGTAGTTCATTCTGGGGTAGATTTTAAATACAAAACGTTTAGAATACAAAATGAAGGTGAAATCGACCACGATCCAAAATGCTTGCATAACTAAAACCCAAAATTTCATATCTTGAATATTTTCATAATTTTTTATATTTACATTTTCTGAACTTTTTCATTTTCTAATTCGTAGAGCGTACTTGAAACGTTCTTTTAACACGAGCCCTAGGGAGCCTCTGGAAATTACGCGCGCTGGAGGGGGCAGGTTCTGACACCCCTATGATCTCGACTTCTATTGATGCTGGAGGAACACAATTCGAAGGATGGATAGGTACGGCAATGAACTTTATTGTGTACAAATTTCATGACCTTAGGTCAATATCTTCAAGGTCGAATGAGGTCTAAATTTCAAAATTTTCTGGTTTTGCGTGGCTTGGCTTGTCCTTGTTGTGAATCGCTGTGATTGTGTTTAAATGCTCCAAAATGGCCATCAATGATGTTTTGGACATCACTAATGATGCAATACAGATGCTAGACTCGGCATTTGACCTCAGGTCACATATACAGCAGCACTGTATCAGGTCATTACCTGCTCCACTTACCGGAACCGAGCCGCCCGCCCGACTGCTCCGTAAAGGAGTGAAGTACATGAATAGAGTATGGAAGCGCTTAGGTACACAATGACCAACAGTAGTTTCCAGGATGTGTGGGGAGTAACATGCAAAGTGGCATCAATCGCATGACAGTCATTTGCATTTATGACAACAATCCAGTTGAACAAATTTGGTTTCAATTAGCCTGTCGTGAACTTGACCTGACTTGACCTCGGTGACTCAGCACGACCTTGAAACTTTATAGCATAACAATATATCAAACAAGTCGCTAGTGTTGCTAAGAACACTTTCCTTTTGCCAGTGTACGAGAAGCGCATTAGCTCCGATTTTTGGTTGTCTGGCACTAGGAAGTGTTTTGACTTTAACGGCCCCTAACTAAAAAAGAATCTTTTTTTCGTGCTTCGAACAACGCGCCGACGGTGTTCGTAGGCGGTGTGCAACTTCGAAGCTGGTGAAATTCGTCCACCCCTCCGATTTTTCGTGCATAACTCCAGATTTACGGGTCGATATGCGCCATTTCTAAGCCGGTCTGCAAGAAATGGCGCATATCGACCCGTAAATCTGGAGTTATGCACGAAAAATCGGAATGGTGGGCGGATTTCGCCCGCCCCATCCAGGGCTCGTGTAAAGTCAACTGTCCCTCCTAAAAGTGCTTACTTTAGCCAGAATGTTCGATTTCAGCCCAATAGGCCAATGTGGAAGACAAATAAGTCATTAGAAACGAAAAAACATTCTTCTGGTTCATTTTGATGCATCACTGAAGATGAGAAAACGCTGCAAGTTTCATTCGATTATCACTTTCTGTGAAGCGTGACGACTGGTTGAACTTTCTTGGAAGGGATCTTATTTGACCTTGAATCACTCGGCGACCGTAGACATCCTGATATCAAAATTTTCGCACTTCATGTCAAATTGATGTGGAAAGAGATATGTTAAATTTCGGCGCGCTGCAGTACGCCGTTTCCTCACTGTCAGTGGGAACCTTTAGGGGGTGGATGATACCCTTCCCCGAGACAGGACGGGTTGAATACGTTACGGCCATCACCCATGGTAAAGTTTAGGAACGACCGGACTCCGTTCCGGAACTGTAAACTGCCGGGGGTATTGCGCTCGCTGTGAGTCAGCGCTGAGAGAGGCTCGGCCGGCATTCTTCTCTGCTCCACCCGAGGATCTCAGAAGTCATGGCACCGACAAAAGTAAAGATACGCTCGGATAGGCCATGCCGACTTGGGAAGAGCGCAACTTTGCATTTTCGTTTCATTGACTTCACCAATGGCGTAGCTTTTTAGGTCGCAAAGTGTTCATTTTTGCATCAGATTCTCTAAAATGCTGTGTTTTGGAATCAGAAAAGAAGGACACACTGAACCGCTGCATGGAAAACTGCCATATAAAACGCACAGTTGCAGCGAAATTTAGAATTTAACACCTAAAAGGCTAATAACAGTGAGCGATGTCATCATGAAAAACTAAAAGTTCGAAAAATGTTAGGTGTCGCAGGCGGACATAATACTGGTGGCGCTGCTCTGGTGGCGGGTTTGTGAAGGAACACCACCAGAGTGGGCTTGCTCTGATTAATATTCTGGTTTCTAGAGAAGGTGTAGGTGATTTACAATGGTCAAATTTGGACAGCATTGAAACAAGCTCTGCCATGATGTGTAGTTCGCTATATTTTCAAATCATTTCACCCTGTCACTTTGCCCTTAATGTGAAATGGGAGCAATTGGCCACCCAACATCCTGTGATGCAAGCGCGTCATACATCTTCTGTGTGATGTGCTGACAATTCCAATGTTCTTAACTCAACGAAAATCGAACGTGCTATATTTTTATATTATCTTGAATAACTTTCATGAAGGTTCAACCCTGTCACTTTTGCACTCAATTCCAGAATTTGTGTCCCAAATTATCACATCGTACTACATTAAATTGTATATCAGATGTTCCATTTGATGAATTTGTTGCCATTTGATGCCATACTCTACTACTTTTATAGATATTTAACCCTGCCATTTTTGCACTCAATTCCAGGATTTGTATCTCGAAATATGACATTCTATAACGTCAAGTTGAACATTCAATTTGTCTACATTAGCGAATTAATTTGAAATGGTGTCAAATAAATTGACATAAAATCAGCCGCATTCTTCACCTGACTACCTTTATACATATCTAATCCTGTCATTTTTATACTGAACACCAGGGTATCCGTCTCGAATTATCACATTGGACTACTTTTATTTGTTGTCAAGTGTTCTACATTAGCGAATTAATCTCCAGTGGTCTCAAATAAACCGGCATGAAATCAGCTGATTTCCGATTCCATACTCGACTACTTTTATGGATAACTAACCCTGTTATTTTTTACCTCTTGACATGAAGCTGTTCGGCATTATTGAGATTCCGGCATGGCTCGATGGACGTCGAGCGCGACGGTTGCTACCCAGAGGATCTGGAGGGCCGCCGAGCGGTGGCATGACAAAAAGCATCGTTCCACCCTCCAACAATACTAAGCAAAATCGGCTCTGCCGCGCCAAAATGGTGTAGGAGAATTGAACGGCTGTAGATGCATTCTTTCCATTTAACTGCCATAGCGTAATGTTCTTAAACGATATCAAGAAGACCTGTCGGCCTCAACTACAATGGTGGCGTAACTCATGCCAGGCACATCGCCTATCGTTTCAAGTCTGAAAATATGTCTGTAACTTTGGCGTTGGAACAGATTAACGTTCATGGAACGGTCCGCACACCACCATATTATGAATGGCGGCGTGCGGCCGGGGACGGGCCGGAAGCCGCCGGCATATCCGCCGGCAGCCGGTCGTCAACGGTGGGAAATAATTCGAGAACGCAATACGCAAAGTAACGATATGCGCACTATATCACTGTAATTAGCAATGGCATTGACATCTGAAAGCAAGCTAACTTTCATGACTGCACTTCGCATCATAGTTTATGGGGGCAGCGTCTCATAAATTATAACTATATTCTTCGCGCACACACTAGTGAGCATCCGGGCGTGCTTGTCGCGGGCGCATGCTTCAGAGTTCTTGAATGGTATCAGGAACCTACCTGTTTTCTTTCTTCACTGGAGATCCCCCGATGTCCGCATTAACACTGCTTCTGACGTCTAACGGACAAGGGTTCTGTTGAGGTAGGCAATCATTGGTACTTGCATTGAAATGTCCGTATTCGGTATGTGTGACATCACAAAACTATTTAGACGTTTCCTCATTAATTGGCGGTATATTTGTTGTGCCCTTCAATGATCTGACCATAGGTGTAACCACGGTTTGAGAATTCCTGGGGGGGGGAGGCAGACCAGGGACGCGGTAAGTTTGGACAGGATAGAAGGGCCTTAGATAGAGGCCCCGTTTGCGTTGGACCTTGACCATTCAAGTGGTAATGTGACACCTATGTAGTTGTTTCCAGCGTGATCAGTGCAAGCATTTGTAGCAAATGATTCAAACGATCATAAACCCGTCGCTGAATGCCAGTGCCGATACAAATACCTCTGTGGCGATCACGTCGCTGAATACGAATATGAATACGATGTTAACTTGACGTACTTGCTAACGCTCCCCATGACTCCCCTCCATTGTCTTGAAGATACCCAAGGACACCCAGTCAAGTTTCCTCAATATATATATCAATATATGTGCAGGGGAATGCAACCTAAGACGTATAAAGCCTTGCGATAATGCAAATTTACTTCCTCGCAAAGCACAATTTTCCACCCAAGCGAGAACACATTATGGCCAAGGTTCATGTTATTCAAGAATGGCCCGGTTGCAGGCACTTCTAACGTTTCCTGATTTACCATTCGGAGACTTTGTGACGACAGATGGCCCGTGAAGCTCGTTGATTGGCTAAATCGGATTCTAGTATTTTTGGTGATTCTCTCGTATATTTATATTTTCACTTTCTAATTGATTACGTGTAATTTTGCGACAATCATACTCAGGTAGCTGAGGCTTGAGGGGACAAGAAAGAAATTGGAGAGGACAATTCGCCACTCTTCTGAAATTGGAGGGGGACATGTCACATTTACCTGCAATTCATATCCACAATTCCGGTCTGGAATTCCTATCTTTGTGGTTCACATTTCGCAACTAAGGGAAGAGATATATTACTATTTTCTTCTCTAACTGCTGCTCTCATCAGAATATGATCAATAAGCATACACAGAAACACATGGTAATACACACACACAGCCGAAAGGACTGGTTGCTGGGGTTCATCACCAGGCCATCGCAGTCGTTACGTATGATTAAAACATCCAGCACGTGAGAGTTCGAACGTAGCACCAAGTAGCTAAAATCGGCGCATGGAATGCTGTTCCCCGAAGGTGTCACTGCTGCACAAAAAGGAGCCAGATACTCGTTCTCTTCGATACATTCGATCTTTGGCAACAATCACATTTAGAACCTTTTACCAACAAATCGACTGGGAATATCCGTGCCATCGTTCCCGGCGCTGAGGCGTTTCCACAGGGCTGTGCGCGCGTCCAACAGCTCGGCGAGTGACCTCTGGACTGCTCGCCACGGCGCCACGCGTGGGAGGTGGTCGGGTTCCGGCTGTCCGCTTATGCCACTCACCACTGATGTGGGCGTGCCACCGACTCAGCCTGCTCTCTTCCCGACTGGCTCCGTCAGCTATATAAGCCCCGTCGGCTATACATGCCCCGTCGGCTATACATGCCCCGTCGGCTGTACATGCCAAGTCGGCTGTACATACCCCGTTGGTTGTGCATACCCCGTTGGTTGTACATACCCCGTCAACTGTGCATGCCCGTCGGCTGTACATGCCACGTCGGCTGTACATGCCCCGCCGGTTGTATAAACATGCCCTGTTGCCTGTGTCGATAATTTTCAAAGTGGTGTTATCAAAATCGGCTACTGTTTTTACTTTGCCTTGATATGTACCCAACAATTTTGAATCAAAATTAGATCGCTGGACAATTGGCATTTTTTCTCAAAACGCGTCTCAAAAAGACTGTTTTTGGCATTCGGCGCCATATTGGCTGTGAGAAGCATAGCACATGATGGAGGGACGCTGCTTTGTATGCATGTCCATCACATACCAAATACAAGGCTATCTGGAAAGGCAATCTGAATGTCTCAACATGCAACTAATAGGTAGCTATTCGTTGCATGTTGAGACATTCAGATAGCCTTTCCACATCACCTTCAGACGAAAATAATATACGTTGGTGATACAAATGATTAAAATTCGCCGTGATTGTTGACATTCACCGTGATCACCATGGGACCATGGATGCCCATTTTTTCCGAAAGGATATCGGGCATTAATCAATGAACACTAGTATATCCAAAGTAAACATCGCGCGAAGGTGCGGAGCACAATTGACTGGAAGGCATAGGGCACCCCAGTTCTATTTTTCATGGAATTCACATTCGTTTTAGTATATTCTCCTCGTTCCTCTTAGTTGTTAGCACGGGCAAAAGCTGTCGGTGCATGTACGTACACTGTACGTGTCAAATCATCCCATGGGAGACACTGCATGCAAAAACGTCCGGCGTATCGTTGAATTCATTGTGGGGGTTTACTGTCCGATGTGGTTTCGCGCGAAGGTGCAGCACAACTGGCTGAATGGGCCGCGGTATGTGCTGCGCCAGCTACAACTCACTCGGTTGCAGCATGGGGAAGTCGTGAGCATCGTGATGCAGTACCTCCACTCTAGTGCCTGGTATGTTCACAGTGAAATGGTGTTCCAGACACTTCTCTATAGCGATGACAGAGCAGAGCACCAATTCCTTGTTGAACGTATCAGGTGCATCCGTGGCAAAAATGAGCGTGGAGACCCCAGCCTCCGTCAGAGGAGAACTCCGAGACTGAATGAGATCGCGGAAAGTCTGCAGGAGTTGATGCCCTGGGGCGGCGCTTTCAAGCCGGCCCTCACGTGCCACAGGCCAAGCTCCGAACTATGTGGACATGCCAGTGTCAGTTCCACAGTTTCCCGTGCACGGTCAGTCAGTTGAACGATGCATGAAACAGGTATCGCTAGCTGCAAAAAAACGTGTATTGAAAGGAGAGAAAGGACATCAGGACTGGCTACATGCACCGGCAGCTTTTGTCCGTGCTAGCAACTAAGAGGGACGTGGAGAATATGCTAAAACGACTGTGAGTTCCATGAAAGATAGAACTGGGGTGCTCTATACCGTCCACTCAGTTATGCTCGGCACCTTCGCATGATGTTTGTTTTGGATATACCAGTGTTCATTGATTAATGTCTGACATGTGTCCCTTTTGGAAAAATAGGCGTGGATGGTATCATGGTGATCACGGCGAATTTTAATCATTTTATCACCAACGAATCTGATTTTCGTCCGAATGTGATGTGGAGAGGCTATCTGAATGTCTCAACATGCAACGAATAGGTAGGTATTTGGTATGTGATGCACATGCGTACAAAGCAGAGTCCCTCAATCATGCTGCTATGTAGTTCAAACAGCGATCACGTATGAAGCTTTGTCTCTATTTATGTTGCCAGTGAGTGATGCTGAAGTCTTCAAATGAGTAAGTGCAGAAAGCGCGGCTGTATGATTATTTTTACTTGTTTAAACTTCAGAGTTTCTTGTATGCCCCGAAATGGACATTTGCTGGTGTATTAGAAGACATAAGATAGACGATATTTTCTTGATTATCGATTCGTCGACAATATTGCGCTGTTTCAATCGATTCAGCTCGTCGAGACGATCAAAAAGAGGTACTATTTGACTCACTTATCTTGATTAGCTCTCACAGCCAATATGGCGCCGAATGCCGAAAGCAGTCGTTTTCAAACACATTTTTAGAAAGAACCCCGATTGCCCAGCGATCTAATTTTGATTCCAAATTGTTAAGCACATATCAAGGAAAAATGAAAACAGTAGGCGTTTTTTATAACACCACTTCGAAAAATATCGACACAGGCTACTACTGTACATGCCCCTTCGACTGTGCATGCCTGTCCGCTGGGCATGCCCCGCCGGCCGTCTCTGCCCTGTCAGCCCCTCCCCGTGGGCTGTCTCTGCCCTGTCGGTCATCCCCCCGTGGGCCTTCTCTGCTCCGATGGCTGTCTCGGGCCTCTTCTAATATTCGTTCAGGACTTTATCAGCCGATGTCAAGGTTCTTATCAGGCATTAGTGGCGCGCCATATAACGATTGGATCTTCCCAATTTGACAAATGTGAGTTAAGTGAAGATAGCGCACGGGACGTGAGTCGCGAAGACGCAGCAGCAGTGGATTCGCACCATTCGCTCTTCTTGATTGGGTGACGCTCAGTTGCATGGAGTGCGATGTCGTTATATAACCTCGTCCGGCGGATTTTCTGTGGCGAGGCGATGCAAAACTACGCTGGTGATCAAAATGCACTCGGCGAGTAAATAATGGAACCTCTTTTCAACTGGTCACACTCCTCGGGTATCTCATCCCCGTCGATCGCCCTCGCCACCTCTTTATGCTTCATCGGTCAACCTCCCTGCCTTCCTCTTCAACTCTTCAGAATAGCCGCCTCCTGGATACGCCGCTGATCTGC
This sequence comes from Imbricaverruca yamaguchii, assembly GCA_034440575.1. Taxonomy (NCBI): domain Eukaryota; kingdom Metazoa; phylum Arthropoda; class Thecostraca; family Neoverrucidae; genus Imbricaverruca; species Imbricaverruca yamaguchii. Next base: position 894,064 of record JAOTOL010001510.1, on the reverse strand, counting down.
TGAAACATGCCAAGCACGGAGTCGCCAAGAACGAAATCGGCGTCTACCTATCCAATGCCAACATTCTGTGCATCATGATACCGAATATGTCAATTAACGATATAATGCGGGTAAAAATAGGATACGTCATAGCCTGAAAAACAGCACACGTGTGTCGTTTTCAATAGAATGCGCAGTGACATGGAAAAAAGTACGATTCGTTTATTCAAAGAGTATGGCACGTCAACGTAAAACTAAATTGCCAAAGCCTCATATCAATTGGCGACCTCAAAGACTCTCGTACTGCAATATCAATTGGCGACACAGTTGTCAGGGGCATCGCAGGATAGCGAGTGGATAGAGTGCAAAAAAACACGACCGAACGGTCACGTCGGGAGGAATATCGAAAATTAAATGCGTATGCTGCCATGCCATGTCAAAGAAGCGTAGCAGTCCACACACCCTAATGGTAAAGAGAGAGAGAGAGTTTGAAGACCCCAATGAGTCCAACCGTGGTTCTGCGGTGCACCTCTTCACCAGAAGACCACCCTGGTTCCCCAATACATCTCTACATCAGAAGGCCACTCAGGAGGCCCCGGTGCTGCTATCCTCGTGTTTCGATATAACTTTGTGCCGGGTGTACTGACATTGTGTGACCTTGGCAGTATTCCGTCATGAGTGTCAGCATTGTGACTGTACTTATCTTTCGGGAAGTCTTCTAAAGATGCAATTATTGTTGGTGTTGCACTGAAAGGCAACAAACATTTGGCTTTCTACTCGGAACAAAATCCTTTGTTTCAGTTCCAGTCCATTAACATTGGAACGACAATGTTCGTCTCTACAATGACCACTCGCTTGGAAAAATGTTCGTTATGACGGCCGTTTGCTGTTCCCACTGTTGAAAATACAATGCCCACAATAGAGATAATTATTTACTCGTGGATGACTCGCAGAGACTGTGCTTGCAAAGCTCAATTTACTGCCACCACTATTATTGCTAAGCTGCTGTTGGAGTTTGTTACCACGCGCCGTGGTGAATGGTAAGTCCACCTTAATCGTGGGGATGGTAAGTCTACCTAAGCCATGGGGGATGGTAAGTCCACCTTAGCCGTGGCGGATGGCAAGCCCACCTTAATCCACCAGGTCAATGTTCTTCGACGACCTGGACCTGATTTTTTAAAACAAAATATGTACAACAGATGTTGTAAGAAGGTATTGAAAAATTGGTGCCTATAAGTCCGCTCAATCGGCCACTATCGTGGACATACCTGAGGAGCGTGTGGAGAGCCCCAACCCGCGGCCCGGCGAGGGTTAAGCAACTGTTCAGTCAGCACCAACCGCTACGCCTTCATCGTGGCATATGGAAGTGATTGAAGGTGTGTTGACCCCTACCGTCAGTGGCTCGTCACCGTCTCCTCAGGACAACTCCATGCGGCGATCTGCTGCGAGTGTTCCTACCACTGGCCTGCGCAGCTGACAGGGAGCAGGACTGGCGGGCCTACCTTCACTCGGTCAGACGGCACCGGCGCGCGGCCAATCGGCGCCATCTCAGGTCGCCGCCGGGTCGCCGCCGGGTCGCCGCCGGGTCGCCGCCGGGTCGCCGCCGGGTCGCCGCCGGGTCGCCGCCGGGTCGCCACCTGCGTCACAGCGCCTTTCCGCTGCGCGCACGTAAGGCGGCGGCCGTGACGCACGGCTGACTGACGTCACGCGGCGTGTCCCGCGGCGCGAGCGACGAGCAGTGCCACTTCAGCAGACGGGTACCGAGCGGCCGCGGCCGTGCGGCTGGCGGCCGGCCGAGACGGCGCCGTCGGCACCGTCGGCGGCGTCGGCGGCGTCGGCGGCGGGCCCGCCGGTCGTCGTATGCGGTCGGTCGGCGCAGCACGGGGCGGGCCGACGGCCGCCGGCTCGGCAGCAGCCAGACGGCGCGCGTGACGGCTGTCAGGCGACTCGTTGTGCGGGTGACGACTGTCAGACGACTCGTTGTGCGGGTGACGACTGTCAAACGACTCGTTGTGCGCGTGACGGCTGTCAGGCGACTCGTTGTGCGGCTGACGACTGTCAGACGACTCGTTGTGCGGGTGACGGCTGTCAGACGACTCGTTGTACGGGTGACGGCTGTCAGACGACTCGTTGTGCGTGTGACGGCTGTCAGACGACTCGTTGTGCGGGTGACGGCTGTCAGACGACTCGTTGTACGGGTGACGGCTGTCAGACGACTCGTTGTACGACGGAGCCGACGAGAGCCGCTCAATGGGCGTCAGAGCGAGTCGATGGTCGAGCTGTCAGGGTCGGCCGGCGGCCGGCCGGCGGACCCCGCCTTCAGGCACAGCTCGACGTCTATGATGACGACGAGGTGGGTGATGTTGACTCCCCTGGGAGACGCCGTTGCTCTGCGAACACCCCACCGGTTTTTTCGGCGCTCTTCAGGCGGGGTCGAGAGGACGTCGACGGTCGAGGCTTCAAGGCAGACCGGCTGCAAGGCTAACGGTGTCGCATAGTTGCGCATGTGTCCTAACTGTATGGTGCGTAGTCACCGGTCCTGGTATGAATTATTCGCCCGTGTTGTCAGATATTGCACCCATTGGCTCCTTCACTGTCACGCCAGCCGGGAAGGACCGAAACTGGCTGCCATAGAATGTGCGCGCTGTTTCCAATGTGGACTTCTTTAGCACGCTACAGGGGCCTCGTTTTCAGTGTTTCCAGGTGCCTGTTTTCGTGCCTGTTTTTATCGAAACGCTTCCCTCTGTCTGCACTAAGACTGATGGTCTTATTAGCCTGACAATAACCAGTCACAGAAAGTGGCATGGGCTAGTTGGTTTGTCACTCACTTTCGTGTTGAGTCCGAGAACCACAATGCGATGTGATGCATTTGAAACCGTGTATCTGATACCAAAAGCAGCGTGAGCTGAAGAAGAACAGACATGCTCCTCGAATAGGAGGCAATCAGTTCATGAGAATAATTGACCAGCAATCAGCTCTTTGTTGATGACCCCACCTCTGTACCAACCGCTTGCCGTTGGTTTCGCCACTTCAGCACTGGGCAAACGAGCACCTTGAACAGTCCTCACCCAGGTGCTCCCCGGAACACGCGCACACACGCGTGGAGCGTCAGGTTACGGAAATGGTTTTGGAAGACAACCGTCCCGTCCCACCCTCCAACAATTCGCTGATCGGCTGGGCGAGACGGGAATCAACTTCAAGAACAGAGTGCAAGCGGTCGAGTAGGAGAAGCGAACGCACCCTGTGTACCGAAAATTGGGCACACGAACGGGCAAGCCTGTGCACGGTGTTCGTCGACACATTGTGCACCGTGAGCATTGATTTTCCACTAAGGGGTAAGACCATCGACTCAGCGAAATATGTTCAGTCGCTGAGAAAGATGACGATGACCATCATCAAGAAACTACCATTCAAGCGAGTGGCGGCACAACGATCAGGACCGACTCCAGCTTTGAGGCGACTCAAAGCTGGAGCTCGCAGTGCGCCCAGGAGTCGAAGGTTCCTCGGAAGAAGAGCTTATGGTTGAGCTCGTGTGTGCGCGCGCTGGTGGCGAATAATGTTGGACGATCAATTGTATCTGTGTCATGCCTGTGTGCCTTGCTTTCATGGCATGCATATTATTTTTTTAATTGTGAAACAGCCTTAATACCTTCATTTCCCGCTGCTCGCCGAACAAGACTGTGAAAGGCATCCTTCTGAAAGGTTGTGTAAATTTAGCAGGGCCTCTTAAGCTCGCCCAGCAAGTCTAAAAATTGCACACACATCATTCGTGCAATTTAGAAATTCGAATCACTGGCGTTTCAATGTTATTTTCCGGCAACCTCGAAATGTGCGATCCTGATAAATGGTCGTATTCGGGGAGCGAAGGGAATCAATATGTATTCAGCTGAATTACATCGTACTTCTCCCTCGGAACGTCGGCGCTGCCGCGTTAGCTTCTCCTGTGGCTTTTCCCGTGGCTTCTCCCGTGGCTGCTGATACTCGGCGGCACAGCTCTGTAAGTGGCTCACTGGCATATTATTGAGCGGTTCTGAAGTTTGGAGGTCGGAAACACGTTGCGTGCTGAAGGACATCGTAGTTCCTCACCGCAGTCTGTTAGTGCACGTGCTCTTCTTCAACTATCCACGTGTTAATCTATGATAATAAGTCATCTGAGAATGGAGATACATTGTCGGTGTGTCCTTCCAAGGAGAACTAAACACTTCATCAATGCACATGTGTACTTCAAGCCATCAACATGTTCAAAATATAATTCATATTATGCTAAATACCACATCCAGGATCCGCAAAATCCCTCACCATTCTTACAAAGGAAGTTGAAAACAGAACTGTGCCAGGCATACGTTGTGATATACTTCTTCTTTTGAGGTCCCTCCCAATGTTCGGCTCGACATCCAATATTGGCAAATTGAACAAGGAAGCCAATTTGCATCCTCATGATTTTGCGTCCTGGCCCCGCTTGGATGACGAATAATAACCGTAAATCAACTTCGACGGCAGTGAGTGTTTTCGTACAAAATCGACCAATGCGTTTTTACGAGAATGGCATGTAATGATTTCGCCTGCATCCTGGCCTCTACTTGCTTCTGAATGATTCTTGCGCTTATGGCAGAATCTATATGCAGGTAAATGCAGGCTCCTTGTAAAGTTTACCGGGTGTCCTGCATTATAATTCATGCATTTTCTATAACTCGTCCTCAGCCCTCCCCTCAACATTATTTTCGCCTGACCGTCCAACTTTTTTAAAGTCCTATGCCCATGCCATCGCATTTTGGTTACCTACATCTGAAACTCGCGTCTGTTTGATTATTTCCCTAAATTAGCTGCCACCCACCACCATCCGTCTGCCAGTGTTGACGGGCCGAAGCGGCACGCGTTGAGCGATCGCTGCTCACTGTGGAATGTCTATTATACATCAGCGGCCGACTGTCGATCACTTAGGGCCGCCGCCAGCAGACGTCATTCCGACACCACACAGACGTCACGTACCGGGGCCGCGGCCCGCCAACCAGTGTCATTCCGACACCACACATACGTCATTTACTGGGGCACGCGGCCCGCCAACCAGTGTCATTCCGACACCACACAGACGTCACGTACCGGGGCACGCGGCCCGCCAACCAGTGTCATTCCGACACCACACATACGTCACGTACCGGGGCACGCGGCCCGCCAACCAGTGTCATTCCGACACCACCCACCTGGTGTCACTTGTCGGGGAACGTCTCCCACCAGCAAGTGTCATTCCGACACTATCCAGCTGGTGTCACTTGTCGGCGGGGTTGGTCGGGTAGGTCAGCCGCTGGTCGGGATTATGCCGCCGGCTGCACGCTTTGCCGACCGACCCCATGAGGACGCGTCGTCGACGGCCGCCACACTGCCGGATCTGCGTAATTCCCTCCGGCGGTGGTGGTGGTGGTGGTAGCGGGTGATAATGTGTCGGCGACCGGACGCGATAGACAGTCTGCTCGCCATGCAGGATAACTTGCTATCGATCGGTGACCGACCGGTCGCACGGGTGGCCAGATTCGGTAGTCACCGGGTCGGCTTCCTACTGGGGGCCATGGCTACCGTACCCCAACACACCCCATGAAATCTAGAATCTAGATCCACCAGTGTACACACGCCATCACATAAACGCAAACATACGTGCACGCACACACACACACACACACACACACCCACACACCCACACGCACACCCACACGCACACCCACACGCACACCCACACCCACACCCACACACCCACACCCACACCCACACCCACACCCACACGCACACCCACACCCACACCCACATGCGCGTGCACACATACACACACGCACACGCACACACACACACGCACACACACACACACACACACGCACACACACACACACACACACACACACACACACGCACACACACACACGCACACGCACACGCACACGCACCCCGCCAGCGCTGCGCACTTCGCTGCCGCGGCCCGCCGCCAAATGAGGTGTCAAACTGGTCGGATGCGTCACAGATGGCAGGGCGGCGAGAGTGGCGCGGCCCGATAAGGCCTCGCCGCCAGCCTGCGGTACGGGGCCGCCCCTCGGTGGGCGGCCGGCCGCGCCTGAGAGAGGCGGTCGCCGTCGACGCAGCGGCACCACCGCCGCTCCGACGTTTACATCAGTCGACGAAGGCTGTGTGTGTTGGCGGCACGGCGCACTGAGTGGAACTCGACCCGACGAGCTGTGGCCGTGGTCCACATGCTCCGTTTCATCCAAGGCTGGAGGAGATCTCTCAACAAGCCAGAAAGGGTCCAGGTCCTTTTTTCAGGACATGTTTTCAGATTGAATTCGGGAAATGGTAACTTAACATGATCTGGATGCCAAACCAGAAGGTACGGACCCCGATCCACTTGAAATCACCAGCCATGGTTTCAGCTGTCCTATGGTTTCCGTGTTGCAATTATGCTAAGCAGAAGCATAAAATATTGACCGAAATCAGAAGAATTTCGGAAAAAGTGGGCATGGGGTTCTAAGTATAGTTGGGGGCCATTTTCAGATGTTCGCTCTCCCGGGCCAAATCCTGGCTACGCCACTATTTGGCTTTCGTCCACATTGTCGCGGTATGAACCCTAATACATCCCTCGTCACTATGCAGTTCAGATGGGATCTATCCTAAGCGCCCTACGACGAGGAGAAACTTTGGCATGCTTTTAGACAGACTAGTATCTCAATGTGAGATGCTCATGTGCATGCCCTCATCAGAAAGTGTAAAGGTATCTTCATTTGGCTGTCTCTTGTACGTCATTGCATTCCATCGAGTTGACGTCCCATCATTGTCAACGCCCTGGTGGCTGGTCATTTCGCATATCCCTTGCTGACCTTCGGAAGAACATCATTAAAGGTTCAGATTCCGATGATCCCACATGCTCGTGGAAACGAAGCGTCGTAGAGAAAAACTTGAAACGGAATTGCAAGGTCCCTTTCAATTGACGGCTCGAAAGCGCTAAGCCGCTGGGCTACCTACGTGACCCGCCATGTCCGAACGAATAGCCCAACTTTTCTTCGATTTTGAACAAACTTGAGATGCTGTTAACCCTTGAGCTGTGTGTGAATCCAGACATAGCCAAAAGTCCCCGAAAAGACATCGAGTTATAAAAGAGCGTGCATGCACATCCTTCCCGCCAGGTGACAGGTAGATACACACGATGCTATTATGCTTACAGCGCATCGCAGCTTACCTGTGCAGCAGGTCATATTGCACACCTCGCAGCAGGCAATTGCAACACGTGTGGCTGTTCTCCACCGTGCAATATTTTTGCGTGCTTTGCACCATCTGTCCTGCTCACATTTGGAGCATCACGTCGCACCGAGATGACGTGGGGGACTTCGGAGTGCGGGGAGGCCGTTCTTGCCCCAACACGAGCTCTCCCAGCAGTTGTTCGCCGGAACATTTCGGCTAATTTAGAGCAAGGGTCTCTGCGCATAGGGCTGCAAAAGAGGCCAAGCGAGCGCCCTGCCGTAAATATATTGGTGGCCTCAACTCATTCATTCCCCGGTCGGGTGTGCCTTGCTATGCTCCGCGAACCGCCCAGGATTCGTTATGTATGTAAACTGCGCCAGTTCCCATACTATCCTGCTTATCGGTCGGTATTTTCGCGGTGTGTTCTGACTCTGTTTAGATGAAGACGACGTGAAAATGCTCTACTGTTCTGCATGAGAACTCGCGCATTATTCGATAAACGCAACGTAGTTATTTGCGCGTGGTGATACGTATGGCATCATTAAAATGTCCTCTCTGGAAATTTACGCAGTCAAGTAACGATTGTCACGTCACACCTGAAACCTGAAGAAAGGTGACCACTTTCCAAAGAGCCTAAATTATGGTCACCAGGACTACTTACCTCATCATACCGAAACTATACGCCGATGTATAGTTGGAGAAAGGGGGTTCGAAGATGGATGCTGGTGCTGGAAGTGCATTTACAACGGGAACTGTAAGTAGAATGTCTTCTCTCCCAACCCACGCATCTGTCTACACATCGGAACTCGTCGCTATATACAAACACTGAGTTGCATTGGGATTCTTGATGATGCGCAGCACGCATTATGTTGCGACTCGTTCAGCTGCCTATTCGCTCTGGGAGCGTTTTACCCAACGAACTAAATATCACAGGAAATTCTGGCTAAACTCACATCGCTGACCATCAGAGGCAGAAAGGTAGTGTTCTGGTGGATTCCTAGCAACGTGGAAATGTGTGGCAATGAAGCCGCCGATGCTGCAGCCAAGCGTGCTACTCAGGCTCCTTGCACGCAATGCCTCCCCTCACTGCTGCTGACATCTATTTAGTAATTTAGGGCCTCCTGACCAAGAATTGGCAGCCCGGCTGTGGCGCCATCATAGGCAACAAGCTAATAACAATCAAACCCCCGCTGGAATGGTTCTCGTTATCACATGCAATCGGACAGAACGAGGTGGCACTATGTCGCGTAATCGTAGACCCAAATACGAGACGCAGTGCTGCTACCTTCTGACCGGTGGTGGCGGTTCGCAGGGGACAAGTCTTCCATTGCTCAATTAGGTCAGCTGTTCCCCTTCCGGTCAGATATCAAGTATTCTATTATTTATGCTCGTCATTAACTTGCCTTTACATTTGCAGCAAAATGAGGATCGTCGCACGGCATTGTATCACACTTGTATTCGATACTGCGACATGTGATTCGTCTCGTGGACTGACTTCAGCGTGCATTTCATTTTTCGAGTGATGATGTTATGGGCGCTGCATGACCGATGTAGTCGATGCGCTCCTAAACTCTAATAACAAACTAAATATCGCAGATACATAATCTATGGGGCGTAAAAATGTGCTCGCACAACCGCCGATATGATACTGAAGCAGATTGGTGAACTGATCAGCTTCTAAGCTGACCTTAGGTCAGGGCGGTAAAATGGCTAGGTTCATTAAACGAGCTCCTTGGCCTTCGTCCTAAGTGTACAAAGCTGGAGAAGCAATTCCGAAGCAACGTCAAATCAGGTCAAATAGAGTCAGATCATACGGGTCAGGCCATCTCAAGCCATCGGCTGGCTATCAAATAGCATGTCTTACGAGGTAAAAGGCGGTGGAACCGAATCCAGGTATAACTTCACAAAGAACAGCAGTGCTGTGTAAAAATAAAGGCATTGTATAGAATGTACATATTACTAGACCTGACTTTGTCATTGACCTTTGATACATACTTTAGCCAAGAATGCTTATTATATGTTCTTAAGTAGATACATAAAAAGCAATTGAAAATATATCTGCGTGTGCTCATTCGGCCGCCATACCTGGAAAATGACAGGTGGGGGGGGGCTCTTGGGAGCCCCTCCCCTTCCTCTGGCCAGGCGAGGGTTAAGCGTCATTGGGCCTTGAAAAATTGGCTGTGAGAGACCTTGTATGCGTAGTTACATGTAGTGTAACACGCTTAGCCATCAGTGAGTGACTCTAACCTGCGCAGTTGATCGCAGCCCGAGGAGCGTCGGGACAGTCAGGTGGTAATGATACCCCAGCTACTTAACGTCTCACCCGGGCGTTCATCAATCTGTGCAAAATATGAATAGCTCTCGTAATGGTCATTCCACAGATGAGGGTGTTTCGAGCTCGTTCTTCACTCAATACGAGAGCATCTAGTCTAGGAACTAGCAGGCGTACAGAACACACTGCAATGGGGTTGAAAATGTGGTTTCAGGTGGCACGAATGTTTCATCAAGCCGTCATTTCACATTGTCAGTGAGGGTTTCGGTTCATTTTGGCCGCGCCAGTCCACCATCGCTGTGTCATCGTCGCCGTCTTCATCGCCGGTGACGAGGCGCAGAAGCCGATGACATGGAGATGAGCTGCCAACTCAGCAGCTGGGAAGCCGGGAGCTGTTATTGATGGCTGCGAGGTGGGCACGTGCCACTCCACTTATCGCGCTGATTTTCCGAGCCGGTCAAGGGCCACCCTGCCGATCACCACCAGCGAATTCCTCCGTGGCCATATACTCCCCTCCCCTCCCCTCATCACGAGCTGATGCCAGAAATGCGACTCGTCCAACAGAAAATCGTTCCGGTTGGGAGCCTGCAGACAACTGGCATCCCCTTGGATTGTGGCACTCGTTGGACGGCCGGGTTCGCTGTCGCCTGTCGATTTGATGTCTCACTCAGTTGTATTGTCACTCGGTCGTATTGTCGCGTGACCTCCTGATCTTGGCTGTAGCCAGGTGACAGGTCACGCCGCCAGACGATCATGTGACTATCCACGCCAGGTGAGAAAGGTCAGGGTCGGGTCGGCCGGGTCGGCCGGGGGTAACTTACTTCGCACAGTGTGATGTGATGATTGTTTTGAATTTGCGCTTGGAATCTTTGGCAGGAAAACTTCATCTCTGGAGCGGGATTCACAATAAAGTGCTCTGAAATATTGTTAAATCACCAAGTGATAAAGTAATCAATTGTGAGTGCTCGTGCACAAAGTGCGTCGTGAACTACCCAATAATCAAGCATCAAGTGTGAGTTATAAAATATTGCTTGAACTTAAGCGCATTTGAATCAGCTCGAAGCGTATGCCGTGGTCCACATGCACCAACCCTAATGAATCGGACTGGGTGTCCGTCGCCGGCTCCGTTGTCGCCGTCGGTAGTGATGCCAGTGAGATGCCCCCAGCCGACGCTGGGCGTGCCCTGCGGTCACGTGTCTCGACGGGGTCCACAGGCAAGGGTAACACCAGTTATTTATCAAGTCAACGCCAGTCGGCCTTCGGCGCACACAAATCGTCCGGGTCGAATTTCCTGCCGCCGTGAGCCGAATGCTGTCAGCCGGGGCCTGTTGCGACGACGGTACCGCCGCAGACGTGTCCGCACACAGTTGCCAGTCATTGGGAATTCCCTCCAGCTCGCACATGTAAACCGGATTATCCACAGACCGGCGTCAATCTCATTCAGGCGTTCGTTAACGCGAGCCAGGCCACAACGCCAAGCGCCGATGCGCACCAGGACACCATTCGACGATGTGTGCCGTTAATACAGACAGACTGACTATAGATTGAGCGTCTCACAGTGAGCCTGTAATGGAGTGGCGGAAATCGGCTGAACGAATCACAAGCTATGTGCGGCAAATATGAGCATACTCACCAGTCGTCCGTTCGTAGTAAGCCACAATTTACAGAATGTCATGCCAACATTCCGTTCCTGGCCTGGCAAGAGCTTCACATCAGTCAGCAGTCTAGCAGGGGAGCCAAGGCTCCAATACTATATGATATATTGCGGGCGGAGGCGCATCCAGTAGGCTGGCTCCACCCGCTAGCTATGATACATCCGCGTTTTTTCATTACATTTTCCAGCTTGCGATCGATAAATGTTGGCCACTTTGGCTGCAGTCCTATAAAAATACCTTGGTACGCAGCTAACAGAGACATCCAGTTTCCCACTTGATAGGAGTTGGCGAACGGAACTTACCTCGCCTGTTTGGTCATCCCGAACTCCGTCTTTTAATTAAGTTATGTATTTGCAACATTGGGAAAGACAATTAGCATTAGCGAGCAGAACTTGCGGTGTTATGGCACTCCAGCACGAAATGTCAAAAGATAGCAGGATTCTGGTGGAGAATAGCTCAGCCGAAATAGAGTGCGTTCTAGTGTTTGAGTCAGTCTCCGCCATGCCGATCCAGAGACGGAAAATTGATCTGTTTTTGTCGGAAATATTTATTTCTGAGGTATTTTGCGAGGTAAGCGGGAAGTGACAGTCTGGGATTGGTGAGGCGACATCCTTTGCAAAAGTGTCGGTCCAAGTAGGTGCCGTGTTGGGCAGACTACCTGAGACTACTAGCAAGCTTCTTAAAATTCGCTAGTGCCTTGGCATGCTTATTGGTATTTTCTGTTGGCCCTGCACCATTTCGCGTCTAATGCAATAACAGTGTTCCGGTACTGCAGTTGGATGGTATGTGGGAAGGCACACTAGTCGGAATTAACAACTGACGTGTTTTCACGTGCGATATATCCTATCAGAGGAATTAGCACATGACGAGTTTGAGATGGGCCAAGCAGGTTTCTGAAGACTGCGAAAACGGCATTAATAATTATTAGTTGTTTAATTGGGTAAGGAGAGTGTACGGTCGTTAAAGTAAAAGCAAAACATGCACTTTATAACATCCAGACCAACTGAACTATTATGACCATTGTATTCTCCAGGCCTGGCTCGGAGGCATTCGGGAGAAAACGTTTCCTCACAGATAATATAAAGTTGTCGCACTCCAGCGTCGTGTTAGGCGTATGGGACTATAGCTTCCATGCCAGCTTCGTCTGAAAGGACGTGTTGAAGGTATCTCTCATCACATAAAACACTCGTTATTTTCGTTCCGCCACTCAACCTTTGTTGCGACTGTCCACCAATGTCTCTGCAAGTCACTGCGTACTCCGGATTGGGTTAGGGGGTGAGTCGTCAGAAGTTTCATGGGCCAACTTTTCCCATACAGTGACCGTGGGGTAACGCTAAGCCTTACTAAATTTGCTGGGGATGAATTTCACCATTTTCCATCGTGGTAACGTCTGTGCCAATCCCGTCAAGGAACAAACGCACAACAAATCGTGTTGGTTCATCCTGTAACCTGAGCTCAACCACACCTCTTCCCTCGAAACACAGTGGCATTGACCTTGATTGAAATCAGCGCGTGGCGGCTTGAATTCTGCATATTGCGCCGCCCATGGATCGGTGTGTAAGCTTCAGCTTACTGGAGCGTGCGCGCACAATATCCCGCGGACAATATCAACGTGTTCCGAACTGTGACCGAGGAAGTCAAGTGCCAATAAACTCGTGGTAACGCAGCATTATTAAACTCGATGTCATTATGGTTTCATAAATGTCATCTGTAATTCATGCTGAACCAACACCTAGAAGGTGGTTTTCCTGTTCCTCATCGGGCAACCACAGGGTACTGCTGTACCATGTGCTTGAAACACCTGTATTTCAGCACTTCATGTGGAACCGTGAGATCTCTACTACACCTGTTGGTGTGGTGCGTCCCCAGCTTGGCTATGTGCCGGTGCCAGTCAGCGGCGGTGGCGCTTGCCACCTCCCCGAAGGTGAGGGGGCAGCGGGCCAGCCGGTCATCTCGCGACCAACAGTCACGAGACGCCACGCCGACCCACCCAAGCGAGCAAAACCATATGTCATCCTATATGTCATGCTGTCCTGTCACGTCATCCTACCTGTCCTGCTGCCATATCATGTCATCCTACCTAACATGCTGTCATGTCATGTCATCACATCTGTCATGCTGTCATGTCCTGTCATCCTACCTGGTATCCTGTCATGTCATGTCATCCTACCTGGCATGCTGTCATGACATCCTACCTGTCATAGACATAAAGACATAAAAGATTAGTGCAACTATGAGCCACAAGGGCCCTTCTTGATTCCACTCTGTACACTGAACCAGTTGCCCACCAAATCTGTCAATCAGCCCTCCCTGTAATACTGAAAAGCAAGCCCTGTATTCTTATAATGATTGCCTATGCTGTTTTTAAAAATGTTCAATGTGCTGCTACTGAAAATGTTTTCTGGCAGCTGGTTCCAGTGTTCTACTACCCTGTTGGTGAAGAAAGTCTGCCTTAACCTTGTTTTGCTGTGGTTAACTTTAATTTTGAATTTATTACCTCTAATTGCATCATTTCTGTTCAATTCAAACATTTCCCCAAGAAAACCCCTCTCCAGACCATGGACAAATTTAAAGACCTCGATGAGCCTCTCAGCCTTCTATATCTAAGTGAAAACATATTCAATTTCTTCACTCTTTCCTCATATGCCAGGTTGCTTATGCCATTAACCATTTTTGTAGCCCTCTTTTGTACTCTCTCTAAAAGCCAACAATCTTTTTCATAGCTAGGAGACCAAGCTTGGATGCAGTATTCCAAGTGTGGCCTGACATATGCACAGTAAAGCTTCCTGATGACTTCCTCACTTCTGTAGGATACATTCCTATTTATTGCCCCGAACATTCTCAGTGTCTTCTTCCTGGCTTCCTTGGTCTGTTCTGATGCCCCCAATTTTGTGTTTAGAAAAACACCTAAATCCTTCTCCTGTTGCTAAATAAATCCCTCATGCTTCTATGTCATGTCATCCTGCCTATCATGATAAAATATTTCATGTTGATTCTCTGATGAGGTTGTCTGATGTCCTAGAAGTATTGCCCCTAGGTCATTATGAGGAATACAGCAAAAATATTCGCTTTGGGCTCCGTTCGCTTCGTTTATTGGGCTTTAGCCACCCGCCGTCCGGACACTGACGACTTACATAAATATGAAGGGTTCAGGCTGTGTTCTCGTAGCTCCAATCAATAACTACATATCGCTCTCATGCTGTTTCCCGCAGGGACTCGTCCAACAGATTTTGAGTGATGGGATTTTGAGGGGCACTCCATTGACTACTGTACATAGTGATGGTAAAGCGATGTGAAAGGTCTCGTGATTGCAAGGGCCAGGACCGTGACTGCGAGAGCCGCTGCTCCTACAGTCAACATGTTGATGAGTTCCTGGCGTCTGCGGTAGTCTCAACAGTTTTGGGTTCCCGATCTAGGTATTTGTTATCCTTAGCACAAAGGTAGGTGTGTACGTGGCGCCACCTATGTCGAATTAGTAGTTTGAAACTCGAAGAATAGATGCCGTCAGGTATCGATGCAAGCAGCATTGAATGGAATATTCTGGTGGTGCCGTCGGAATGCAGACCTGAATTTGGTACGCCTGTTGCATTGCAAACGATGTCACGTGCGTTACGAACGATTCACCGCGAAAGACGCGAAAGTGATCTTGTCGAAGTGCAATTTTTGCAGTGCAGTGTACTTTTGCAGTGTGCAGTGTATTTAATAATACATAGATATTATTCAATATTAATAGGGGAGACCGGTGCAAAATGGGTACACGGGACAAAACGGGTCAACCTCATTTACTTGCCACTCAGGCAGAGCCACCTGTGTTCCTAATGTGGTACTGATGCTTCGTCTATGTCCACATATCCCGCGTGGCACCACTCCTTTCCGCCGCAGCGTAGTGAAAAGCGGGAGGTGAGAATCTGTTTTTTGCTTGTTCCTTATTAGTTTTGCAGTTTTTTTGCGGTTATTTATTTCCAGCACACGTGGCAATCTTTTGTTGTGCTTGGTGCTCTTCGACTGTGGTTATTTAGCCTTGATATGCAGGTGATAGGAACTTTTTAAGTGCAGCATGTATTTTGTGTTGATAATTTTTCGTCATTTTGGTCCAGTGGGGCAAAATGGATGGGGCAAAATGGATCCATGGGGGCAAATGGCCTACAACTTGGTCCATTTTGCCCCATACCTAGCATATACTGAAGAGTGATAAAAACTAATGTTCTAATTTAATTTAACCTTATCCCAGTAAAGCCCCGTGTTGGTATGGTATGGTGTTCTTGTGCCAATAAAAAAAAATCGAACATTTTCAACTTTCTATGTTTTAAATTCTGAGATAACAGTTCGATGCGCCTGGTCTTTCCGATTCAAAAACAGTTCTCGCTTTCAAAATATGTCCAAAAATTACCTCGAGGGGGTTAAAAAACGTTGGGATATCTCTGACGTCATAATTGCCTGTAGTGACGTCATTTTTCGCCAAAATGCTAATTTTTCGGTGGCGTTCATCAAGCCTCGGAAAAGGCTAGCCAGCCCTATGCTTACTTTTTTCTCAGCCCTATAGTTCGTCCTGCACATGGGGAGCGGATGATCAGCCCCCCCCGGAACGCCGAAGTTGGCATCGGAGGCCGGCACGGCGCGGGTTAAGAAACAAATTGAACAAAACACTTTCCCAGGCATTTGTACGTAGGCACCATGATACGAATTATTAATGGGCTGTCTCTTTTGCAGGAATATTACTGGTTGACAGATGGTTAGGACATACAAAAGAAAAACAACCAGGCAATCCTGGAAGCAGGATGTCATGGCCAAGGCCGTGAAGTTAGTTAAAGTAAAGAAAATGGGAGCAAGAAAAGCGGCATAAAAATTCGGGGTTCCATACTCAACACTGAAGCGTCGCCTTGATAAAGCGAAAAAGATTTCGATATGGGAGGCAACGGAGAAGAGTTTGGGGCGACATAAGCCGGTGTTCACAGACGCCCAAGAACAAGATTTGATGGGTCATATCTTCGATCTGCAAAGTAGAATGTTTGGGATAACATTATCAGATCTGGCTCGGCTGGCGTATGAATTCGCGGACAAGAACGGCATATCTCACCCGTTCAGCAGGAACACGAATGCAGCAGGAGAGGGATGGGCGGGGGGTTTCCTGAAACGGCACCCAATGATATCGCTAAGATCACCCGAAGCAACGAGTGCCGCAGCTGCTTTTAATAGGGTCAGTGTAGACGCGTTTTTTTTCAACCTTGAGGGACAAATTGACTGCGGAGATTGGCCCCACCGATATCTATAATGTAGACGAGACAGCATTTTGCACAGTGGCCAAAAAGCAGGAGAAAGTACTCGCAAGGAAGGGGTCAAGGCAGGTGGGTCAGGTCACTTCTGCGGAGAGAGGGACGCTTGTAACAGGCGTAATGTGTTTTAGCGCCTCTGGGAACTACGTTCCTCCCGGCATCATATTTCCTAGAAAGAGGGTAAACCCGCAGTTGGAGAAAGGGCTTCCTCCAGCATCTCTAGTGATGTATCACGAGTCGGGATGGATGGAGACTGAACTGTTCGTGAAGTGGTTGGAGCATTTTATCAGCCACGTGAAACCGACGAAGGAGAAACCGGCTCTTCTTATCCTGGATGGACGCGCTAGCCATACCAAGAGCATTGAGGTCATAAAGCTGTGCAGGAACGCAGGGGTCATAATGCTGACGATACCCCCACACACATCTCATCGCCTTCAGCCGCTGGATCGCACCCTCATGTTTCCACTCAGCACAAAGTTCAGCCAAGCACAGAGAGTGTGGCTTCGGAATAACCCAGGCAAGGTGATCACTTTGTATGAGATGGGAGAGTTCATCGGATCGGCCTATGTGGAGTCTGCGAGGGTAAGGACGGCGTTGAAGAGATTTGAGGTGACCGGAATTTACCCTACAAATCGGCATGTATTCGGTGAGGAGGAGTTCACCGCGGCTGAGACAACTGCTCTCCCTCTTCCCCCAGTGGAATCGGGAGTTCGAGATCCCGCAGCACCGGCGATGCAGTCAGTCGACTCTCCAGACTTGGAAGCACCGGGAGGCTCAGCAGCGTGTGGATCAGGCATTAAGCAAGGCGCTCCAATAAATACTCGTGAACGTTCAGGTTCAGACGAGTCTGTATCCTCATGTGATGATGAGGATGTTCCACCCGCTTCACCTGGACCACGGAGGCTCAGCAAACCATCGTGCTCCTATGTGTCTCCAGGTGAAATTCTATCTGTACCAAGAATCTGCCAGAAAACAGAGAAAAAGAAGGGAAGAAAGAAAAGAAAAGCATGCGTTATCAGCTTCCCCTCACAAGAACGAGCTTGAAATGGAAATAAAAGAAAGAGAAGACAGGCAGCAGAAAAATAAGAACAATAAAGGAAAAGGTGGATCAAAGGAAACCAAACGTTCGGGTGCAAAAAGACAAGCATCTGAGCAGAAGAAAACGAAGAAACCACAGGCAAGAAAGCTGCTGTTTGATTCATCGTCCGATGATGAAGAGGATCCGGCCTGCCTATACTGTAATTAGTTTTTTTCCCAGTCGAGGTCACGCGAACCGTGGTCCCGATGCGTGCAGTGCGACAGATGGGCTCACGATGCGTGTGGAGGAGTAGATGACAGTGATGATGATGCCTTCCAGTGCGATTTGTGTCATCATAAGTAGAGTTTAGTTGTCGGGACAGTTAATATGCACTCGGAAATTTTTAGTTCATATTCAATGCTCACTGTACATTCTCAAATTCTCAAGGTAATTCCATGTTCACCTACCTAATGGATAATGATACTGAATGTGTGTGGAGGAGGGATATGAAAGATGATCATACATTTGTGGGTGACTTGTCTTGTACCATGGCAATCGAGAGTTATCGTTGCTCCTAAGACGGTGCAGAAGCATTTCGGCTTTGTACTCTAGGCTTATCACGAGATCAGGTTCATGAAATATTTCAATTATAAAACTGACTTCCAACACGGGCTTTGAATTTCTTTTGTCTGCGTGAAACGATTATGAATTGGAACAAATATTGAGTAAAAAAATGTGCATCAGCGACTACCACGGACAGTGCCGTATCCACTAGGTATAAAAGGGACGATGGGGAAGGGCCCTATCCCGGGTTTCCGGTATCAGAAGAGCGCCTGTGTTTTCTTCATATGTACGTTTTGGTAATTGTCAGAAGCTGCGAATCAACAAATTCCCAAATTTGTATGTAGCTGAAAGATAAGGCGCCGGCAGGTGCTCCGTGTTAAAAAAAAAATGGGTGAGACGCATACCTCCCTATCACCTACGCCCCTGCCCAAGGGACTACCCACTCACCCACAAGCACTACTGCTACACATTCACCAACATTGACATCGGAGCACAGCAGACCTGAACTGTGACGACAATCGGTGAAAGTATTTCCTTGGCGCCTAACATTAGGGAGGGGCGAAGCCAAAGTTGTGATTGGGCGAGATCAGGGTCGGGGAGGATATTTTCATTCACACCTGTGACCAGGGGCGTCGCCATCCGGGGGCAGGGGGCAATTGCCCCCCCCCACCCTGCCGTGAGACTGGGGGTTCGCCGCACCCCTGAAATTTGAGGAGGCCCCCAGGACGAAAAGGAGGCCCTCCGGGACGAAAAGTATACTCCAGGACGAACAGGAGGCCCCCAGGACGACAAAGAAACCCCCAGGACGACAGGAAGGCCCCAGGACGAAAATGAGGCCCCAAGACGAAAACTAAATTCTACAAATTAGGGGCCTCCAGGAGGAGGGCCATAATTTGACAGAGAAGTCACCTAGGGGAGGGTAGGAGGCCCCAGAAATCAAGAGGGTGCCAAATATTGACACTGAGTCCCCAGGACGAAAAGGAGGCCCCCAGGACGGAAAGGAGGCCCCCAGGACGAAAAGGAGGCCCTCCAGGACGAAAAGGAGGCCCTCCAGGACAAAATGGAGGCCCCCATGACGAAAAGGAGGCACTCCGGGACGAAAATGAGGCCCTCCGAGACGAAAAGGAGGCCCTCCTGGACGAAAATGAGGCCCTCCTGGACGAAAAGTAGGCCACCAGGACGAAAAGGAGGCGCTCCAGAACGAAAAGGAGGCCCTCCAGGACGAAACGGATGCCCCCAGGACGAACAGGAGGCCCCCAGGACGAAAAAGAGGCCCCCAGGACGAAAAGGATGCCCCCGGGATGAAAGGGAGGTCCCTGGGACGAAAAGGAGGCCCTCCAGAACGAAAAGGAGCCCCCCAAGACGAAAAAGAGATTCTACAAATTAAGGGCCTACAGGAGGAGGCCCATAATTTGAAAAAGAAGTCACCTAGGAGAGGGTAGGAGGCCCCAGAAATCAAGAGAGTGCTAACTATTGACACGGAGGCCTCCAGGACGAAAAGGAGGCCCCCAGGACGGAAAGGAGGCCTCCAGGACGAGAAGGAGGCGACCAGGACGAAAAGGAGGCGACCAGGACGAAAAGGAGGCCCCCATGACGAAAAGGAGGCCCTCCAGGACGAAAAGGAGGCCCTCTAGGACGAAAAGAAGGCCCCAGGACGAAAAGGAGGCCCCCAAGATGAAAAAGAGATTCTACAAATCACGGACCTCCAGGAAGAAGCTCATAATTCGAAAACGAAGTCACTTAGGGGAGGGTAGGAGGCCCCAGAAATCAAGAGAGTGCCAAAAATTGACACGGAGGCCCCGAACATTGCAAAGGAGTCTCATTACGGGAAGGGAGGCCCAATAAAATGAGAGGAGGCCCTAAGCCGGAAAAGAAAGCCAGTGGATATGAGATGAGGTTTCGGAGCAGGGACGTCGCTACCGGGGTGGGGGCAGCGGGGGCAATCGTCCCCACCCCTTGCCTTAAGACTTGGGGGGGGGGGGGGTACGTCCCCTTGTAATTTGAGGAGACCACTATGCGGAAATGCATAATACAAAAAGGTGAGCAAGGAGCCCGACGGGACAGAAGATGATGCTTTCAAGATGGATCCAAGACTCATAACGAGGCCCCCAGGAAATATCATCAGGTTCCTATAAGAGACATAAAACAGATATTGTGAGGAGGCCCCCAGGACGAAAAGGAGGCCCCCAAGACAAAAAAAAAGACCTCCAGGACGAAAAGGATGCCACCGAGACGGGCAAGAAGCCACCCACGGTTACACGAGAAGGCTTCCGATGGGTAGCAGGATATTCTTAATTTGGAAAACGAGGCCCCAAGATGGAAGAGAAGGACCCTACAATAGAATATAATGACAAGAGATATTTATCCGGACGCAAGAAGGGGCCCCAAGATGGGTAAGAAGGTCCCCCTAGGATGGAGTGAAGGCTACTGAGACCAGCCAGATGAGGCCAACATTTTAGAAGACGAGTACCCTAGAAGGGAAATTTAAAACAAGGACGTAAAAGCAACCTGCTAAGAGAATAATGAAGCTCCAAACACAGATGAGGATAACTCCAAGACGTGAAAGGAGTCCCATAATTTTACAAATGAGTCACCTAGGAGAGGGTAGGAGGCCCCAGAAATCAAGAGGTAGCCAAAAATTGGCACGGAGTCCCCCAGAATTGCAAAGGAGGCCCCAATAGGGGAGGGGAGGCCCCAGAAAGTGAGAGGAGGCCCTATGACGGAAACGAAAGCCAGTGGATATGAGATGAGGTTCGGAGACGCAAAAATAGGCACCAAAGCGAGTAAGGTTTCGCCAGAATAGAAAAGGATGATCCAGAGACATGGCAGGAGGCACCTAATGCGGAAGATGACGACACAAGGTTGGAAATAAGACCCCATGATGAACGAGGAGGCCCGAAAATTGGAGAGAAAGGCCATTGGATAAGAGAGGTAGCTCCCAGGCGGAAAGGAAGCTTCACAGATGGCCAAGAAGGTCCCCTGGAAATAACAAGACCACTGAGATAAGAAAGGTTGTGTATAATTTGGAAGAGGAGGAACCTGGGAGAGAAGAGGAGTCCACCAGGAGATAAGATACCACCCATAAGATGGGCGATGTTCGAATCAAAACGCAGAGCAAGAGGTCCCCAAGACGTAAGAGGAGGCCACTCATTTGAAAAAGGACTCTAGAAGAGAAATGAGGGCCCTGCCGGACTCGAGAGGAGTCTCCAAAAAAGGAGTATGTCTACAGGACTGAATGAAGCCCCGAAGACCAGAAAGATTTCCAAGAAATTGAGAGGAGGCCCTTAAGATGGGGGTGGTAACAGGTGTGAAGTGAGGTTTCCAAAATATAAGAATCCCTCAAGACTGGTAAGGCTTTGCCATGATAAAGAAGGAGGCCCACAAGGCGTGGCAGGAGGCCCCCACTTTGACAGATAATGCTCCTGGGACATGAGAAGAAGCCCCATACCATGGTAAAGGGCCCAAGGATGTAAGAGAAGGTCCTTGAAGACGAGAAAGGAAGACATTGAATATAGAGGAGGGTAGGACATAAGACGTTGAAAACCGGTAGTTTTCAGGAAATGGGACTAGATACTTATGACGCGAGATGAGGCCTATAATTTGCAAGAAACCCCTAAGAGATGGTAAAAGTCGTGCCGGGGTGTTTCACATTTACGGCATGGACCAAAACAATCCGGCCGGGGACCCTGAAAAATCATGCTGAGCCTGGGTGTACCAAAAATTTACGACCGGACCATGAAAATAAATATAGTGGAACGACGGGTCGTACCATTCCACAACAGTCTCAATGGGACCAAAACAAATGAAGACAGAGCAACGAAAAACACTCCGGAAATGGGTCCAACTCTGAAAAATACTCACAAAAGCACACCAAAACACACAAAAAAAACACTCCAACTCTGGGGCCCAACAATGATGCCAACAACCCTAAATCGTTTTAGACCCAGAAAAGTGTCGTGGCAGCTAAAGCTCGCACTAGGGATCTACGAAAATGACGTTGGGGCCAAAAAGATTACATTAGATTATATAAAAAACGCGTCGCAGCCCTTGAAAATCACCCTGAAGGCCCAGAAGGGTGCTCCGGGCCCCAAAAGTCGCAGCTGCTCCAAAAATAAATTATTAACCGGAATGTCACTCTGGGACAAAAATATACTCCTTCAGTGGGCATAGTGGCATATCAAAGGGAAAAATTCCTCCTCTATCCTGAGGCATAAACTCGAGAATCGTGCGGGGCTCCAAAACTCGCGCTGGGGTCACCAAAATTCGCGTCGATCCACCAGAATTCGCGCAGGGGTCTCCAAATAAGTACTTCGGGCCCCCGAAAACTCGTTCCGAGGCTCGAAAACTTGCAATGGGAACCGCCAAAATCGCGTTGGGGCAACAGCTAAGTACAACACTTCCCACAAACTCAAATCTGTCCCCCAAAATATCGCGCTCGGGACCCACAATTCCCATCGGTAGTCCCGTCGAAGCTCCACAAAATTGGCGTTTAGGCCCACACGTAAGAACAGTGTGACCACAAAAACCAAATCGGTATCCCCAAAAAATACAGCTGGAGCCTTCCAAAATAAGAATGGATTTAACAAAATTAATGTCCTGTTCAAGAACATGGCTCTGGAGCGCCGAACATGCAACCAGATGCCTGCACAAAATGCGTATGACAGTGAAGAACATACCGTATCTAAAAAAATAGAGGTGAGATGCAAAAACGTGGCGCCAGGGACTTGAAAATCAGGCCGGGATTCGGAATTTACAACAACAGCAACAAAAATCCACAAAAATCTCGTTGAGCCCAGACAACTGGCGTTGGGTCCCCGGAGCCACGCGCCTGGGCGTGATAAATCGCGATGGGACTAAGAAGCACCGCACCGAAGCCACAAAATCGTACTGGAGCACCACAAATGTGCGTCAGAAGCTAAAAAAACAAAAACAACAGGAACCTAAGAGCATAACGGGGGTCGACAATACAACTGGCCCTCCAAAACGCACATAGTCTCCCAAAAAGCGGCATGGCCTTAATGCATGCGTTGCAGCCATAAATAAACATACCTGGACCTCTAAAGAAAATACACAAGAAGCTCTAAAGGCATACAGAAGTCATAAGGACGCACCAGGTCCTGCAAAAGAGGCCGAGACCGCAAATGGCAACATGGTTCCAAAACGAACAAAAGCACCGGGCGTTACATGAAGACATCGGGATCTTCGAAAACTCAATGATGCGTTAAAAATAACATCGGTGTCCAAAAAACAACAACACACTGAAACGAGGAGGGGTTTCGAAAATGCATTAGGCCGCTGCGCAGAAAGACGCAGCGGGTCCAACAAAGAACACTGAGGAAGGGCCTCGGTTCGACAGCCATTCTGGGAGGATAGCACCAAAGATATCAGGTGCGTCAAAGCTGAGCAGAATTTGCATTTCATAGCTACCAGGATTTTATTTCATGATCGGATTTAATTACTCGACTTTTCGCAGCGAGCGCCAATACTAAGCATTGCAGGACGTCAAATATGGCGCAAGTTTATCATGTGACAGTAATTAGCAAAAGGCAGAAGGCCTAGCAGAAACCGCAGCATCGTACGAAGTGTTGCGAATGCGCCGAATGCGCAAAATGAGTGTGCACGTGCACAGACGTCGGCGTCGTGGCGACCGGGTGATATGAACTGGGACGCCTGAAATTGGGAAACTTTACATTTAAAAGTGATGGGTAATATATTTTAAATTCAAGTTGTGGGTTTGGGAGCTCCATGTATGAGCTTTGGAGCTTTAGAGCTCCACATATGTTTATTTAGGTCTGCAACGCATGTTTTAAGACCCTGTCAATTTTTTGGAGACTGTGTACTTTAGAGAGTCAGTTGTATTTTCGGCCCCCGTTGTGGTCTTGGGGTCCCGCTGTGTTTATTTGGGGCTTCTAACGCACATTTGTGGGCCGTAGTTCGGTTTTGGGGCTTCGGAGCGATTTTTATGTGTCCCAGCCTGACTTATCGCTCCCAGGCGTGTGGTTCCAGGTACCCAACGCCAGTTTTCTGGGCTCAATGCGATTTTTGTTGATCGTTTCTGATTTGTTCTCTCTCAAAAGTCCGAATTCAGGCCCGACACTTAGAGACCCCGGCGCCATGTATTTGCATCCCATCTCGTTTTTTCGAGATTCGGTATGTTCTTCGGCGGCGTACATAATTTGTGAAGGATCTGGTAATATGTTCCGTGCTCCAGAGCCACTTTACTGACCCTGACATTGATTTTTTGTGAATCCCACCCAATTTTGGAGGGCTCCAGCTTCACATTTTCTGATACCGATCCGGTTGTTGTGGAATAGGTGTAATTTCAGCAATGTGAGTTTATTTTTCAAGGGATACCAAAATAAAACGGTAGAATTGGATGGGGGAGTTATGGTTGAAATCCGACGAATCAGGAAGGATAGTGGTAGATTACGTCCCTCTACAGGACAATTCAGTTGATCACGAATCGTTTCATTTCGATAGGGCCCCTGTGACAAAATAGCGATCGAAATATCATGCGCGTGAATTTATTCACGGAGAAGTTGTTATTTTAACTTGTTTTGCAGGTGCCATGCAACAGATACCTTCTCCGCAGGCTGCTTAGGAGATGGATGCGCTCCTGAAGTTTGACCAGGGTTGGAGTTGGAGGTGGATGGAGCAGCACTGTAAAGGATATAACATATGGTTCAAAGAACTTATTTCTGTGTCCCTTTTTGGGTGTCATTTAACCTCCCAATTGAAAAGTATCTCCAAAGGAAATTAGTGGTCACATCATGTTCAGCACATTAATGAATACTGCATTTAAAAAAAAACATTAGAAGTAGTCGGAGATTACCATAAACTGAAAAATGACCCAAAAAGCCAGGCAATATTGAAGGGGTGGCCGCTCTGCGTCGGTGGGGTGTGTGGGGTGGTGGCGGGTGTGGGTGGTGTGCGGGGTGTGGGTGGGGTGGGTGTGGTGAGTGGGGTGGGGGTGTATGGGTGTATGGGTGTGTGCGTGTGTGGAATATATTTGCTGTAGTGTGTACGAAGTATTATCCATGCAGCCCAAACTCGAATGGAACTGGAACTGAGTGGTGTATGAAATGTATTTAAGATATTGCCTAAACTAAACTGGAACTGGTATGGTATGTGAAGTGGGTGTGGACAATTTATTCTTGATGATGCCTAAATTAAACTGGAATGGAACTGATATATGAAATATTTTTTTAGATCCAGCCTAAACTCGAATGGAACTGATTGAGCTACTTGAACTGACTTATTGGGGGCTTGACCTAACTCACCCCTTTGTTCATTGTGTCTATGTCAGTGGTGTATTATGTTGTTTTTCACCGCCAATTCCACCACACATCCCCAAACCCCAGCCGTCGTGATGTTGGTTTGAGTTGCCGTCCCTAACACGAATTTATATATGTGCGAGGTCAAAGTTTTGGGAACACCATATAGGTAAGTGAGTCTTTAGCCAGATTATAATTAATACGTTGCATTAGAGAATTGATGATAATGACATTCACCATTGGTTTAACTGACAGGTCCCGTGTTGGGACTTTTTTGACGCTAGTAGTAGTATAATTTTGTGCAATGTTCCGCACGAAATAGGTGCCTGTGTTGAGCCCCAAGCGGCTTCCGCTGATCCTTAAATCTACCTACTCATGTTCATTCCCTTCATTCACTTCGCATTCACTCGCCCCATTCATGCTCTCCTTATCAATTAATTAATTGCTTGGTCCCCAAATTTAGCTCCCGACCCCCCCCTTTTCAGCGGTACACAAACACATAGATCGACAGACCAATGCTCTAATTTTGATGGTATTACCGGGCCGAACAAGTAAACCTTTCACTGCCAATCATGGCTGGCCTAGGCATTATTAGCAGCGTTTCTCGCCTGGACAAAGTCTTAACTGCAACGAGGGGGCTCATCGTACTGACTCCGAGGGCTGATACAAGTGCTCTGATGTCTTTGACCGACACACCTAACCTTAAGTTCGATCGATGCCGCGCCGGGCCTTATTCGTCGTACACTTGCGACCAGGTCTGACATAATTCTTTCATGGTATCATAAGCTGTCAGATACATTGGGTATTATTGGCTGTGATGCCCATATTATTATTGAATATATGCACGTTGTCATTGGGCATACAGGTGGGTAGGTAGGTACCTAGGTAAATAGCAAGCTCATGGTGTGATTGGTTGGCTCTGAAGATAAATATTGTCTGTATATCGTCCATCTCAATGATAACTGATTGTTAATGACTGGATTATGTGCGCGTTTGACACTGACCAGAAAGTAAGAATGAAATGAATCCAGTTCAAGTTCCATATGCATGTGCTCTTGCTATTGGTCATGTGTGCAAGCATCATGGCAATGCAATTGTTGTCTAGTGGCTTTGCTAGTTTCTTATGCCATCTGGTTTAAAATGCATCAGCATCACCTAATCTCAACATTTTATGATGTGAGATATGCTTGCAAAATGGGAGGAAGTCCAACTTCTTTGTTTTTTCCACACAATGTGAAATTGTACAGCAAGAGGTGGATAGTCAATCCACTATCCGATCCAAATCTGTTCCATTTCATTACAAGGTGTGTTGGTTGACATCAACTAAGTATTCTAAGTAGTATGGTGCTTTTATTTTTTTCCTCTAGCTTTCTTATCAGCATAAATATAGCAGTGGTTATTGGGTGGCCAAAATGAACATTGAGGGGGCCAAGATCAACATTGCTGTGACCATGGCCCCCACAAAAGGATACAGATCGACACCACTGGTACAAACATTTGTATGAAAATGGATTTGTTGTTTAGTGGCATAACAATTTTTTTAAAGGCAATCTGATGTATAATCCATCAGCATCTGTTAATCTCATCATTTTATGATGCAAGTTGTACTTCCACAGTGGAGGGAAATCTAGTTATGTTGTTGTTTTTTTTGCATAATTTTCAATTTTTCAGCAAATGGTGGAGAGTCAGTCCACTATCTAAACCAATCTATTTCTTTACAGTACAAAATACTCTGGTTAACATGAACGAAGTTTTCTATGCATTATGGTGTTTTCTTCTTTTTTTCTTATTTTCTCTTTTTTTCCTTTTGCTTTCTTATGAACATAAAAACAGCATGACTTATTGGGGAGCCCAAATCAATATTGGGGGGGGGAAGATCAACATTGCTGGGGCCATGGCCCCTACAAATGGATACAAACTGACGCCCCTGATAGGTACACTGTTTGCTAAATGCAACTTTTGCAGTGTACCTATATATTACTTATATATAGACTCTGGGAAGAAGTGACCATCGCATAGTTAGATTCAAGGCACATATAGTGGGAACTATTAGGAATAATTTGGTAATTTGGTAGTTCCAAATTTCAACAGGGCAGACTTTGACCGCATGAGAGCGGCTTTAAGTGCCATAACATGGAAAGAAGAATTCTCCAATTTAAATGCCTGTGAAATGTGGGAAAAGTTCAAATCTTGATCAGATTTGACACGTTCCCCAAAAGCAAAGGCGCAAACGAAGAGTAGGAAAGCCAGCATAGCCTACACCAGACTTCATAAAAGCAATTAAGGCTAGGAAAGCTGCATTTAGAGTGTTTAAGGAAGCTTTGAATATCGTAAATATAAGGTTGTATCGAAGAGCTAGAGACACTGAAGCAAAAATACCAGAGCAGCAAAGCGAGCAAAATAATTGGATTTGGCTAGGAACTGTAATGGGGACAGCAAAACGTTTTTTAGTTTCTACAAGCTGAGTAAAGTTTCTAGCACACTTGGTCCACTGAAAGTAAATGGGACTATATTGGGTGATGATAGTGAGATGGTTGCGGAGCTGAACAAGCAGTTTAAATCAGTGTTTACATAGGAAGATGTGACTAATCTGCCGACCGTACACCATAGTTCAGTGACATGTGATCACGTAAATGATGTTGATTTGATTGATAGTGATGTTGTTTTCAATCCTATCATGAAAATATAGACAAACAAGGCAGCAAGACCTGATGACATTTATGACAGGGTATTGCGGGAAGCTGAAAAGGGACTGGCATTTCCACTTAGTATATTTTGTAGATCAGTTTCACAAATGAAATTCCAACAGATTGGAAAAGGACAAATGTAGTCCCTATTTTCTGGAAAGGAGAAAGAGGGCAAGTTGAAAACTGTAGACCAATAAGTCTCGCATCCCTATTCTGCAAGGTACTCGAATCAATTATCAAGGATAGAATAGTTAGTTATCTGGAAGGAAACAGATTGATTCAAGATACTCAACATGGGTTTAGAAAAGGACGATCTTGTCTCACAAATCTCTTGGACTTTTTGAGCTTCGCCACAGAACAATTTGATCAGGGAAATCAGGTTGATGTAGCATATCTTGACTTTAGTAAGGCCTTTGACAAGGTACCCCATAAACGGTTAATGATACAGCTTCAGTCCCATGGTATTGCAGGTAGCATCTTAAAATGGATAGAGTTGTGGCTTTCAGATAGACAGCAAAGAGTGATGCTAAATGGTGCAAAGTCATCATGGCAAAATGTTCTTAGTGGAGTCCCCCAGGGGTCAGTACTGGGGCCACTACTGTTCATTATATTTGTAAATAACATTGAAAGTGGCCTAAGCAGTAAAGTTTTGAAATTTGCGGATGATTTGAAGGTCTTTAGGGTAATAACAGGTCAAGATGAGCATATCTCGCTGCAAAAAGACTTAGACGAACTTGTGAAGTGGTCCGAAGAATGGCAAATGAAATTTAATTTTGATAAGTGCAAAATCATGCATGTAGGTAAGCAGCATATGAAGGCTCCATACTTCATGGGTGGCCAAGTGCTATCAGTGACTCAATAGGAGAAGGATTTAGATGTTATTCTAAACACAAAACTTGGGGCATCAGAACAGACCAAGGAAGCCAGGAAGAAGGCACTGAGAATGCTCGGGGCAATAAATAGGAATGTATCATACAGAAGTGAGGAAGTGATCAGGAAGCTTTACTGTGCATACGTCAGGCCAAATTTGTTATACTGCATCCAAGCTTGGTCTCCTAGCTATGAAAAAGATTGTTGGCTTTTAGAGAGAGTACAAAAGAGGGCTACAAAAATGGTTAATGGCATAAGCAACCTGGCATATGAGGAAAGATTGAAGAAATTGAATATGTTTTCACTTAGATATAGAAGGCTGAGAGGAGATCTCATCGAGGTCTTTAAATTTGTCCATGGTCTGGAGAGGGGATACCTTGGGGAAATGTTTGAATTGAACAGAAGTGGTGGAATTAGAGATCATCAATTCAAGATTAAAGTTAACCACAACAGGACAAGTTTAAGACAGTCTTTCTTCACCAACAGGGTAATAAAACACTGGAACCGGCTGCCAGAAACCACTGTCAGGAGCAGCACATTGAACATATTGAAATTACAGCATAGACAATAATTATAAGAATAGATGGTTTGCTTTTCAGTATTCCAGGGAGAGCTAATCGAGAAGATTTGGTGGGCAACTGGTTGTGTGTCCAGAGTGTTACCAAGAAGGGCCCTTGTGGATCATAGTTGCACTGATCTTTTACGTCATTATTAATTGTATTTTCATGCTATGTGGTTTAGAAGAGGGAGTTGTTAGCAAGCCTCTATAGCCTCTATAGCTATATAGAGATAATGGCGTCTCTATATAGCAATGATCTCTATACCTCTGCAGCTGAGATAACTTGTATCCAGTTTCAGAGAGCGTCGGCGATCATGACACGCCTGTGCGCCACCGAGCGGCGTGTGAGAGCTGCGCCTGCCAGGAGCGGTATGTGAAAGGGAAACTTGTGGCTCGTGATTTCATGCGTGATGTTGTCGAGCGTTTCTCATTGCTATTCAGCTCGACGGGACGATAGTCCGTTTGGCAAATGTGTTAGTGGAAAGCTATGAAGGGTGCTGTAGGTAGACTGATACGATTCTGGTCTCATTCGATTCCTTTCTGATAACATTATTTGTTTGGAAACCCGGCTCTGGCCCGGTTGTTGTTGTTCGACCGGCTTTGACCAGGTTGAGTTTCCCGTTGGAGTGACCTCCGACATATCCGTGTCAACACCTTTCAATTCATTCATAAACAAGATGTGTTCCACATAGACATGGCACGTGCAGGGTCACTTGGTCGGGTGACACACTCTGATGCGGAAAGACCCAGAGCTGACAACGGGCGTCAGGCCGATGAAAAAAGTTCCCGAGCCTCGGAGACTGCCTGGGTCGAGACGAAAGGTTCGCAGTGCAACTAAAATGGCTTCTAATCCCACGGAGTAGTCCTGGGCTGCTAAAAAGCAGAGGCGTCACCAAGGGCGTAGGCGCAGTGTCGGCCTTGGCGAGGGCAAGGACAATGGCAAGGGCTGAACGTCGGACGTAGTCGCAGCCGCTCTCACACGCAGGTCCCAGGGGCCCTCCAGGTGATCACTTGAGGGGTCCGCAAGGGCCCTCAAGGCGTAGGCACAGAGACACAGCCGAGGGGAAGTGACGAATATAACACCTTGTGTGCAAAGGGCTTTTGAAACCTGAAGACGTCCAACTGGAAGGCTACCACGTGCCACAGAAACAAGGTCCATGGACCTGAGAGCAGTAATACCCATGTCAGCTGGAAAGAGCAGTCTCAGCTGGAAAGAGTCCCTAGCATCTGAGGAATAAGCATGGCACTGAGGGCCCTGAATAATAAACAGGGCGCCTGAGGGTCAGATAGGTCTGGTATTAGAGTATAACACGGATTAATAGTTTCGGTTGGTTGTTGGTTTCACGATACATCGACTGTTGAGTCATGCAGCGTAGCCAATCTCTCACGCCGATTGCTCGCGGGCGAAGAGTAGCGACAAGTGAGACTCGAACCCACAACCTTTCGATTGTGAAACGAGCAACTTACCCCTAGGCTACTCGTCCCCGGGATTAATAGTTTCAAATCGATCCAATGTATATCCGTATAAAGTAATTTAATCCATATCCATATCCGTACCAAGTTGAGATATCCATTTGTTATACAATCCGTACCAATTTGAGATATCTCTCAGTTATCCAATCCGTATCCAACAATGGAGTAGGTATATCTAAAACCTGGTTAGTTGCACCTGGGCACAGGTTAAGGCACCTGAAGGATCGGGCCCATGATAGCTAAGAAAGTCCTTGAGAGTTGGCGATGGGTGGGAGGAACGCTGAGGGCTTGCCTTAGAATTGCCCTTGAAAACCAGACATTCTGCCGAGCCTGGGAAACTTACTTAAAATACAGATGGTTATGAAGGATGAGGAGAACTAAAGTGCCAGGTGTCTGCATAAGGGTGAAATAATCCTTAAAAAGGAAGAACAAATAGGCGAAGTTCCCGGGGACTGTTCCAACTATCCGGCATCTCCTCCGTCAATTAATATGCCCTTCACATTTGCCCAAATGCAACAGCATACTTTACTATTAAGTGTATGTTTTTACGTTTGCCGAGGCAAAGCGGTAACCACAACAACCTGACCATGCACACGTGTTTGGGAGTTGGCCTGTGGCCCCGCCGAATGGTGGCCCGGTTTTCTCGTCGGTATTGCATCATACTGTGAGCTCAGTATTCAGCTCATGCCGTCAAACAGCACATGTCTGTATGTAAAGCGCCGTCCGGCGCGTATGCTGATGCTGGGGAATCTGTTCCGTCTACATGGGCGGATTTTGCATCGAGCATGTGCCAACTTTTCCTGTGTCTGGCGCATCTCATTGAGCCTGGTGACACACTGCGCACGGAGTAGTCAGAATATTCTCACAGGAATGTGCCGTGTCATCTTCCTAGAGAAGCTTTTGATACTGGTTTTTAAGCTGAAGTACATGTTATCTGTGATTTTCTGCAAAATACAGAAAATATATTCAGAAAATGAGAGTGCTCCACTGGGGTACCGTGTGTGGGCAAAACGAAGCATTGAATGTAGACTACCTTAACACTGATGCATGCAATATCGATACAAGAGTCAGGACACTGAGTGGCCTGCCCTCTATGGATGACACATTTCATCAGGTAGCATTAGAAACCCATTCAGCGACGCCTTCAGAAACGCATCCACCAATATCCTCCGATTAGTCTAAAAATTTGACACAACCTTCGCGTACATGCCCCACGAAATCATTTTTTCCCACGACGAACCCCTTTGCCTACAGAAGGCAAAAGGTGAACGAGGTCAAATCTGGTGTACCGTATACCTTGCCGGATAATTCACTTATTTGAATGATTCAACCGCTTGTTCCGCCGCTATTAAGGTGGCATACAGCGCACCAAATCAGCTGGTCACCCGAGGTCACCATTTGATCTCAGGTGAACGAATACCTTAACATTGCACCCCATGAGAAAACTACGTGAAAACTCAGAGAATTGCAGTGGTCCACTGGGGTACCGTATATGAGCCAAATGAGGTGTTGAATGCAGACTATCTTTATACCCATGCATGCACTGTCAATACAAAACGCAGCACTGAATCCGAACTTCATCAAACACGACCCGTGATCAAACACTGACCTTAAAGATCACGTACTCGGATGTGCTGCTTTCTTGTTCATTGGGCGATTATTCGACGATAATATTCATCTGATAAATGCATTCAAGAAGACGTAATCCGGTAACCCGTAAATTTCCCATAGGGTGCAATGTTAAAGTATTCATTGACCTGAGGTCAATTAGTGGCCTCGGGTGACCAGTTGGCGTGGTGTGCTGTATGCCACCTTCATAGCGGCGGCACAAGCGTTTGAATTATTCAGATAAGTGAATTATTCGGAAAACCCAAAAAATAAATCAATCATTCAAGTTAATTATCCGGAAAGGTATGCGGTACACTAGCTTTGACCTCGCTGACCTCGCTGGCTCTGTAGGAAAATGGTTCGTTGTAGCAAGAAAATTCCTGCGAAGGTTGTGTCAAATTTTTAGACGAATCGAAGGATATTGGTGAATGGGTTTCTGAATGTGTTGCTGAATGAGATTCTAATGCTACCTGATGAAATGCGTCATCGATAGAGGTCAGGTCACGCAGTGTGCTGCTTCTTGTATTGATAGTGCATGCATCAGTTTTGAGATAGTCTACACGCAATGCTTCGTTTGGCCCACATACGGTACCCCAGTGGACCATTCTAGTTTTTAATTTCATCAAATCTGACCTGGGGTCAAATGCTGACTTTCAAGGTGACATGCTCGGATGTGCTGTTTCCTTGCTCGGTGGGCGATTACTCGGCGCTAATATCCATCCGATAAATGCATTCAGGAAGATGCTATTGGGTACCCCGTGAGCTATGACATGACATTTATGACAGCTATGTAATTCGATGTGCTGCATCTCTGATGTACAGCGGACATCTAGGTGTTGGAATCATTAATCTAAGAGAAATACTTTGAATTTGATGCGGTACTCAGTTTTTGACCCGAATGAACTTTCTTGACCTCTGGAAACAGAACTGCTCGTCCTACTGAATAATTGTCGTTTGCAATCGACATACAATAATTGTCTTTTACAAGCGACAAAGATCACATACTGAGAAGAAGAAAAAACAAATTGGAGAGTATGCGAGTAAGATGTTAAATGGGAAGGCGTTGCTAATATCCCGAACATCGTGAAGATGCCGATGGACATCCAGAATCATGTTTATTCAAGATATATCCATATATGCCGAGTGGAAGGCAGCCTAAGACTATAACTACTTGCGATAATGCAAATTTGGTACATTGCAAAACAAATGCATCCACCCAATTTAAAACACAAGATGATCAGGGTTCATGCTATTGAAAAACTGTACGGAAGCACAACTTTATGGAGCTTCCCGATCTACCACTTTAGCATTCTGGTACGACAGATAGTCTGAATCCCGTTGATTGGCTAGATCGGCTTGTGGGATTATATGATATATACACATATATATATATATATATATATAATATATTTACCATTTTGATGATGAAGTACAATTTTGCGAGACAGTTTTACACCGTTATTTTAATAGCTGGGGCTTCGGAGACAGCGAACAAATTGAGGTGGCAAATCGGCACTTAAAAATTGGGGGACATTTCGCCCAGCCCCACTCTCTACAGGTTACACCCATACATCCATTCCATATATCCAGAGGAATATCTAACTCCATGATTCATCCCAATATTTTTGTCGTCAAAATTTGATATTTCTCTTTGAAAATGGGCCAGTCAGCGTGAAATATAAAAGATATCCTGTTCGGCCATTCCTTTCGCCCCAATAAGTTCCTCGTTTTTACACCCATGCCTCGTCCCATATGGAATTCCGCTGGTGCAGATGCCAATGGTAGCCAAGAACCATAGGAGAATAACTCGCATTTTTTATATATCAAGTATACTGATAAAAGGGCCTCCGCCGATAAATAGCAGTAAAAAATCTAGCACTTTTAACTTTAGGTACCGGTTTTGGCTACTTAAAAACCATTAACCCCGCCAGTCACATCCTGGTTGCACCGCCGCTTTATCACTATCGGTGTATGCAATTTTTAGTAGGAGGATGGACAAATTCCCCTCTCCTCACTTGGGTATCCGTACTAAGAGCTTCCAGTGGGCTGTATCCTCCAAAAGTAACAACAGTTTCTCCAGACTTAATGATATGCAACCTATTTGAATGATGTTGGAGCTGAATTTACGTGGTCGAGTGCTTTTTGGCTTTTTGGGTACCTAGATAAATATGTTTATGATGTGCCTCTTTTACTTTTTCAAAGGGTGACTTATTTTTATGTGATGTGCTTGACGAATTTTGTTTTATGCACCTGTCGGTTATATCTGATTCTATCAAAGCATTGGTTTCAACGGCCTTGAACGCAAGGTATGGTCACGGCGAGATTATTCAAGATGGCAAAATGAATGAAGGTAATGGGTACGCCCAAATGGAACAGGGGCACTCTCCATAGGGTCCCATGTCAAAAGTTGAAATTATTGGGGGCAAAGCTACCATTGGGGTGGGAAACTTACCGCCTCAAAAGTACGGAAAATAGCAACCATGCACTATATGCCAGCGAAGCATGTCAATGAGCATATGACAAAAACAAATTACCTACGGCCAATTATTTTCTGCCCTCAACCCTGTGGTGTAGGCAAACAACCTCAGACATGCATACCAGCTTCATTATTTATAATGTTCTTATCAAGACGTCGAAAGGCAGCTTCACAAGACTTTGGCGAGTCCCGACCTGGACATCACATCAGCGTACCCTAGAGCGCGCGCGGCACCGTAGAGGGGACGGCAGCAGCGCCCAAACTTTGGATGAGTTTACATCGTCCATACTGCAGTGTATTTTTTCACTGGAGACACACTTCGACAAAAGGGCACCCCAAATGTCAGAAGACGACACCGCGTACGTAAAACGGGCGTATTTTGTAGACTGTTGTGCAGAACTATACATAATTTATACTAAGGCAAGTCGTGTTCTAACCAGTCCCGTAGCCAGGGGTAAGGTATTGTAGAAACGTGGTGCAATGCGTGTTACGTACATGTTCACGTGTGAATGCACCGCGTATATGCAACAGTCAATACCACTTAGCTACGGCCTTGGGTTCTTGGGACTTGCGACGCGAGAAAGAGAAGAATCTTGAGAACTTCAGCCTGTACTAGTGACAACACTAGTAGAGACGCTTCAGCCTGACCCAGTGGCAACACTGGTGCGACGCTTCAGCCTGACCCAGTGACAACACTGGTGCAGACGCTTCAGCCTGACCCAGTGACAACACTGGTGCAGACGCTTCAGCCTGACCCAGGGACAACACTGGTGCGACGCTTCAGCCTGACCCAGTGACAACACTGGTGCAGACGCTTCAGCCTGACCCAGTGACAACACTGGTCAGACGACGCTTCAGCCTGACCCAGTGACAACACTGGTGCAGACGCTTCAGCCTGACCCAGTGACAACACTGGTGCAGACGCTTCAGCCTGACCCAGTGACAACACTGGTGCAGACGCTTCAGCCTGACCCAGTGACAACACTGGTGCGACGCTTCAGCCTGACCCAGTGACAACACTGGTGCGACGCTTCAGCCTGACCCAGTGACAACACTGGTGCAGACGCTTCAGCCTGACCCAGTGACAACACTGGTGCAGACGCTTCAGCCTGACCCAGTGACAACACTGGTGAGACGCTTCAGCCTGACCCAGTGACAACACTGGTGCAGACGCTTCAGCCTGACCCAGTGACAACACTGGTGCAACGCTTCAGCCTGACCCAGCACTCCACCTGACCCAGTGACAACACTGGTATAGACGCTTCAGCCTGACCCAGTGACAACACTGGTGCAGACGCTTCAGCCTGACCCAGGGACAACACTGGTGCAGACGCTTCAGCCTGACCCAGTGACAACACTGGTGTAGACGCTTCAGCCTGACCCAGGGACAACACTGGTGCAGACGCTTCAGCCTGACCCAGTGGCAACACTGGTATAGACGCTTCAGCCTGACCCAGTGACAACACTGGTGCAGACGCTTCAGCCTGACCCAGTGACAGCACTGGTATAGACGCTTCAGCCTGACCCAGGGACAACACTGGTATAGACGCTTCAGCCTGACCCAGTGACAACACTGGTGCAGACGCTTCAGCCTGACCCAGTGACAACACTGGTGCAGACGCTTCAGCCTGACCCAGTGGCAACACTGGTGCGACGCTTCAGCCTGACCCAGTGACAACACTGGTGCAGACGCTTCAGCCTGACCCAGTGACAACACTGGTGCAGACGCTTCAGCCTGACCCAGTGACAACACTGGTGCGACGCTTCAGCCTGACCCAGTGGCAACACTGGTGCGACGCTTCAGCCTGACCCAGTGGCAACACTGGTGCAGACGCTTCAGCCTGACCCAGTGACAACACTGGTGCAGACGCTTCAGCCTGACCCAGGGACAACACTGGTGCAGACGCTTCAGCCTGACCCAGGGACAACACTGGTGCAGACGCTTCAGCCTGACCCAGTGACAACACTGGTGCAGACGCTTCAGCCTGACCCAGTGACAACACTGGTGCGACGCTTCAGCCTGACCCAGTGGCAACACTGGTGCAGACGCTTCAGCCTGACCCAGTGGCAACACTGGTGCGACGCTTCAGCCTGACCCAGGACAACACTGGTGCGACGCTTCAGCCTGACCCAGGACAACACTGGTGCGACGCTTCAGCCTGACCCAGGACAACACTGGTGCGACGCTTCAGCCTGACCCAGTGGCAACACTGGTGCGACGCTTCAGCCTGACCCAGTGGCAACACTGGTGCAGACGCTTCAGCCTGACCCAGGGACAACACTGGTGCAGACGCTTCAGCCTGACCCAGTGACAACACTGGTGCAGACGCTTCAGCCTGACCCAGTGACAACACTGGTGCAGACGCTTCAGCCTGACCCAGTGACAACACTGGTGCGACGCTTCAGCCTGACCCAGTGCAACACTGGTGCGACGCTTCAGCCTGACCCAGTGACAACACTGGTGCAGACGCTTCAGCCTGACCCAGGACAACACTGGTGCAGACGCTTCAGCCTGACCCAGGACAACACGGTGCGACGCTTCAGCCTGACCCAGTGACAACACTGGTGCAGACGCTTCAGCCTGACCCAGTGACAACACTGGTGCGACGCTTCAGCCTGACCCAGTGACAACACTGGTGCGACGCTTCAGCCTGACCCAGTGGCAACACTGGTGCGACGCTTCAGCCTGACCCAGTGGCAACACTGGTGCGACGCTTCAGCCTGACCCAGTGACAACACTGGTGCAGACGCTTCAGCCTGACCCAGTGACAACACTGGTGCAGACGCTTCAGCCTGACCCAGGGACAACACTGGTGCAGACGCTTCAGCCTGACCCAGTGACAACACTGGTATAGACGCTTCAGCCTGACCCAGGGACAACACTGGTGCAGACGCTTCAGCCTGACCCAGTGGCAACACTGGTATAGACGCTTCAGCCTGACCCAGTGACAACACTGGTGCAGACGCTTCAGCCTGACCCAGTGACAACACTGGTATAGACGCTTCAGCCTGACCCAGGGACAACACTGGTATAGACGCTTCAGCCTGACCCAGTGACAACACTGGTGCAGACGCTTCAGCCTGACCCAGTGACAACACTGGTATAGACGCTTCAGCCTGACCCAGTGACAACACTGGTGCAGACGCTTCAGCCTGACCCAGTGACAACACTGGTATAGACGCTTCAGCCTGACCCAGGGACAACACTGGTATAGACGCTTCAGCCTGACCCAGGGACAACACTGGTGCAGACGCTTCAGCCTGACCCAGTGACAACACTGGTATAGACGCTTCAGCCTGACCCAGGGACAACACTGGTATAGACGCTTCAGCCTGACCCAGTGACAACACTGGTGCAGACGCTTCAGCCTGACCCAGGGACAACACTGGTATGGACGCTTCAGCCTGACCCAGTGACAACACTGGTGCAGACGCTTCAGCCTGACCCAGTGACAACACTGGTGCAGACGCTTCAGCCTGACCCAGGGACAACACTGGTGCAGACGCTTCAGCCTGACCCAGTGACAACACTGGTATAGACGCTTCAGCCTGACCCAGGGACAACACTGGTATAGACGCTTCAGCCTGACCCAGGGACAACACTGGTATGGACGCTTAAGCAGGCGCAGAAATGTCTGGCGGACAAGGGATGTCTGGGAGCGCCATGGTGTGACTGGAGTGCTGGGGGGGGGGGACGTGCTATGTGTGTCGGATGTGGACCGACTGAGTAGGGCGGACGGAGTGCACTGGCTGCCGGCAGTTGTGGTCAGCCGGAAGTGGTCACAGGTCAAGGTACGGCGTCATGGTATGGCAGTGGTCACATGTCTGGCAGATGGGCAGATCTCGAGGAGACATGTGAAGTATGACCGAATGCGCTACGACCAAGATTCATATGTGGGCATCGGCAGCGGCTGTGTGGAACTGGCTTCGCTTGCTGGCTGACAGAGCGCTCGAACACGTGAAGCTCTGACCAGTGATTCGGCACCACCACATCCATCGCCTGAGGTCATGCGGAGAGCATAACATCCCACGCCGGTTTGGACCGTGGGAGAAAGGCCCAGGCAGGGGCGGCGCCCGTCCCCCACTCGGAGCAACCAAAAGCACACGAGATGAAACCAGACATTCTGACCATTTCACGACACAAAAGCTGTAAGTTTTCCTTTTCGTGGAAAGCGGTTTCTGCTTCCTACATTTTTTTTGTAGGTGGATGAGGGCCTGGCATATCCCCCTAAGAACTCCTAGTTGCGTTCTTGTATTGTGGTAACCTACCTAATCCACCATTCTTACTGAAGCTACGATGTTCTGCACTGAAATCACCTGTGATTAACTTCACCTAGAGAACCAAGGTGCATGTGGAACAAACCACTTGTTCGTTGCTGCATATTGTGCTCAGAACCAGAATAATGCAAATGACCTGAGTGACCGAAGAGTCTGCCACCAGCCCTCCGTAAGGTGAAGCCCACAGTGACCCAAAACGATCCGAGAGACACAAAACTCTACCATCTGCTCATGCGTTCTTTATTTGTCGAAATATATCAGAGATGCGGTGCAGGAGAGACCTGTAAATGGCTGTACATGCACTTCCCAGAGGCCGCGGATTGCTACATGCGCTAAGATCACATCGCGCTCAACGGATGTACATTACGCATGCGTCAGTGAAAGCAACATTAAGCCGTAGATACTGGTCTAATTTTCATTTCAGTACGCTTCAGAGAATATCGATAACCTTTCCAAGTTTTCCAATTTATCCCATTTGCAAAGGTGGTATGCATTCCCGACAGATACAAGCCATTGAGGTTTGACGAGTGACACCCAACGTACCACCAGGCACCTTTGTAATTTACTGCACAACTATTTTGGACCTGGTCATTGTCTCTGTCCTTAGTGGAGAACGGATGACCCGAGTGATCACTGAGGCTGTCGCCGGCATCACCCGAGTAGTTGGCCACCATCAGCCGGTAGTTGTCCGCCTCCGGGGAGATGGTGAACGCCTGGTAGAGCGCGTGTCGCTGACCACCAACGAAGTCCTCCATGTCGACCCGCAGCTCGTATTGCCGGTCCAGCAGTGATGTCATCAGCCAGAGGTGCTCCAGGCCCCACCAGAACTCGGCGTCGAGAGCACCGAAGCCCCACTTGTAACGTTGCCAGCCGAGGTAGAAGTCTTGGCGGGGCTGGACGTCGGCGCGCCTCTGGAAGACGGTCCAGCCGCCGCCGTCGGTGTCCAGGTCGCAGTAGACGGGCACCGGCCGACCCAGGCCCGGCCGTACTATGTGGACGCCGCTGATGGCGCCGTCTGTGAGGTCGCTGCAGTCGCGCGGCGGCGACGGCGCGACTGCAGCCAGCACCGCCTCTAGCTGAGCCGCCAGCTGGGCGGCGTGCCGGTCGGCGGCGGCCCGTACCTCTTCCAGGTCGGCGGCGAGTTGTGCGGTGCGCTGATCGGAGGCACTCTGCGCGGCCAGCACCGCCTCCAGCCGCGCCGCCAGCTGAGCCGCCAGATTGGCGGTGTGCTGGTCCGAGGCGCCCTGCGCGGCCAGCACCGCCTCCAGCTGAGCAGCCAG
Organism: Imbricaverruca yamaguchii; assembly: GCA_034440575.1. Taxonomy (NCBI): domain Eukaryota; kingdom Metazoa; phylum Arthropoda; class Thecostraca; family Neoverrucidae; genus Imbricaverruca; species Imbricaverruca yamaguchii. Next base: position 853,583 of record JAOTOL010001510.1, on the reverse strand, counting down.
ATCGGCGATGTGCTGGTTTGAAACATGCTGCGCGGCCAGCACCGCCTCCAGCTGAGCCGCCAGCTGGGCGGTGCGCTGGTCGGAGGCGTCCTGTGCGGCCAGCACCGCCTCCAGCTGAGTCGCCAGTTGGGCGGTGTGCTGGTCGGAGGTGCCTTGCGCGGCCAGCACCGCCTCCAGCTGCGTCGCCAGCTCGGCCCGCACCTCTTTCAGGTCGGCGGCGAGTTGTGCGGTGCGCTGATCTAGGGCGCCCTGCGTAGCCAGGACTGCCTCCAGCTGCGCCGCCAGCTGCGCCGCCAGCTGGGCAGTGCGCTTGTCGGAGGTGCCCTGCGCGGCCAGCACCGTATTCAGCTGGGCTGACAGCTGAGCTGGTTGCTGGTCGATGCTTGCTTGCAGCTTTCTGAGGTTGTCCAGCAGGACGGTGAGAATGCTGACGGCCGGCGCTGCAGTGGATTCGACGCTGCTCTCCAGGTACGACCACAGCTGGTGCACCGCGGCCCTCACGTCTGGGGCGGCCTCGTCGGCGTCACCGCACTGCAGGACCACGCACAGCGTCACCAGCAGGACCAGCTTCGCTTCCGGGCGCGGCCAGGACGCCATCATGGACGGACCGACGTTGGCACCGACAGGTCACCGCGACCACTGACGGACGGCTTGGCCCAGGCCCCTTCAATATCGTGTTGCAATTGGTGACGTCACATCGGCTGGGCAGTTGAGTTAGCATATTTTCAGCATATTTTACTTCAATCCAGGTCATCGCCTTGCCGTCAAGGTTTCGCGCGGTCATATCACAACATCCAATGTTCACTTACTAACAAAGTTCTTAACGTCCAATGCTCATAACATCCAAGTATCATAACGTCCAAAAAGCTAAATAAAGACCAAAATGCGTTGGATAAGATGCGTTAACAATGTCTGAAGTTCATAGCGTTCAACAGTCACAACCTTCAAAACTGGCTCCAGAGGGAGCGTTCATGCCGTCCACGGTTCATTTAGGTCCAAAGATTATGAAGTAAAAAAATTGTTCCTCGGTTGTCCGCAAGATGAGCCAGCGAAGCCCTGATGGTGAAATTGTGTGGCTGTCTCCGCTTTCTACTAGCAAGTGGCAGAAGTGTGTGGTTATTGTCCCATAGTACCTCGTACATAGGCTGCCAAATGTGGTCTGGTGTTTTTTTTCAGGTTTTTATCCTGGAATTTTCCAAACTTTGAGTTAATATAATGAAGCTTATCTCCGAGTGGCGTATGCGATGTTCTCTGTCAATGTAGCGGTATTAGTTTTGCAGTGACATAACCAAATACCTATATGCCTACGTAGGCTTTTCCATCAATGTAGAAGGCAGGATGCACTCTAATATATGGAGACAAATTTTACTCTATATTTTATAGGTCTTCCTTTTGAAACTTCGGTGCGTGAATAGGTATCTGTCAGCTTTGGGTAAGCATTAGAAGGGAAATCAAAATATTTGTGTATGAATTTGAATGGTGTTGCATCAGCGATGCAATAAGTAAAAAGTATCCATCCCCGCGTTCATGGATGATAGTCATAGTATCAATGGTAGGTACCTAGGCACCTATCATTGATACTACCATTGATACCTTCATTATCTCAATATGTATTCACAAATTTGAGTAAAATATGGAAAACATGAATAAAGACCCACCCCTTACCGGCAAAGCAAAGATGGATATCACGTTGCATTTTACGGCAACGGAAAGAGCCAGCTACAGCGAGAAGCGTGCTCGCGTGCCGGCAGTGCTTGCCGGAGCTCGGCAACCTTGGCCGTCGTCCCGCAGGAAACTGATATGCGGCGCAGGGGCAGATGCGGAACACGAACATACTGTTCAGACCTATTTGCATTCGATTTCGCGGTTAGCTTAAACCGTTCACTACACTGTGATACTCGCGCAATATTTGCATTGCATATAGAAAATGTACGTATGGCAGATGTACGCAAGAACAAATGTTCGTATGCCAAAGGTACGTAAGCAAATGTACCTATGCGCAAATGTTCGCAAGCGCAAAAGTACGTAAGTGAAAATGTACGTAAGCGCAAATATATGCAAGCACAAAAGTACGTAAGCGCGACTGCATGTAAGTGCATATGTACCTACGAATACGCCAATGCACGTAAGTCAAATGCACGTGAGCGCAAAAGTATGTAAGCGCAAAAGTGCGTCAGCGGAAAAGCGTGTAAGCTCAAAAGTACGCAAGCACAAACGTACGTATGAGCGAATGTACCTAAGCAAAAATGCTTGTGTATGGCAAAGGTACCATAAGTGCAAAGGTGCGTAAGCGCAATTGTACTTAGACGTAAGTACGTGAGAGGAAATGTGGGTGAATGCAAATATACGTAACCCAAATATAATTGCACATGTAACAGATGTACCTAACCAAATCTGAGTAACTAAATGTACTGGTTTCAAGTATGCAGGTTTCCAATGTACGTGTTTCAGAAGCACGTGCTTGAAATGTACGTGTTTTAAATGTACGTGTTTCAAATGTACTTGTTTTAAGTGCAGGTAAGCAAATGTACGTGTGCAAAAGAGTAAGTATGGTAAATGTACGTAAGCACAGATATTCCTTAGCACAAAAGTATATATGACAAATGTATTCACGGTAAATGCAAATAAGAGGAAATGTACGTAGGAGAAAATAAACGTATAGCATATGAACCTAACCAAACATATGTAAACGCAAAAGTACATATGCATGAATGTACGTTCGTTGGTTCATATGTACATTTACGTTTACATACCTCCGTTACGTTTTCGTACATTTGCGTTTACATACATCCTTTACGTCTTCGTACACTTGCGATTACATAATTTTGCGTTTACGTATGTTCGCGCTTTCGTACATCCGCGTATACGTAATTTTGCGCTTACGTAAAATTGCGCTTGCGTACATGTCTGTACGTACATGTACGTAAGCGCAATATGTACGTGTGTATGTATGTACATACACATGTGCAAGTACATGTGTACGTACACGTGTGCGTACATGCGTACGTACATGTATGCACATATGCAAACGTACATATGTGCATGCGTATAATTGCGCATACGTACATTTGCGCTTAAGTACATTTGAACATACGTACATTTGCACGTACGAATTTTTGTGCATACTTACATTTGCGCTTGCTTACTTTTGCGCTTACGTACATTTGCGCCTACGTACATTTTCCATATGCACACCTGCGCTTGCGTAAACCCGCGTGCAGTGAAAGGTACTAGGGGACCCTTAACTATGGCTGTCCGCCAGGAACGTGGGCTGTGCTGCTCCACACCAATAATTATTGGTAAGATGCGCCGCTTCACAGATATGCGTTGCGTGACAGCTTCACCACAGGCAAGTGTCCGACCCATAGCTGACAATTTGCCCTGCAGCCATGAAGTGAGAAACACGGATCTGCGATGTTCCTGCCCTTGCATTCCTTGGTCGGCCAAACAACATTGGCAGTTCAACGAACAGGCTAGCACTGCACTCCTGTCGACAATCAACAATTGATGGCTATGGATTTCTGACCCCGACAGCACATAATGAGCTGGAAATGTTGGAAGAAGCTCCGTTGCAAATATGTAGCGAAATCAGATGGGAGGTTTATGATGCCAATAAAGCGTTCTCTGGCCCCAAAAATAAAATAGAATGTCCAACTTGTATGATTTTTTAAAAAGAAATGTAGTTCAAATTATTACTGAGGGTGGCTTCATGGATCAGGATGCAATTGCTAAGCAGAGCTTGTCGCGTGAACCCTGGCCTCACCACCTGATCCATGAATTACAGTTCTGCAGTATAAATTTGTCAAGACGCTTCACGTGCTGTCAATGCATAGACACGGTCACCCCGGTAGCTCGTTCTCGATCTCATCGTCCCAGTTACCAACTGGCCTTCCAAGCCGGGGACTGAAAAGCAGCGCGTGAAACGACTCCAGCCTTATCATGCCAGGACAGGGGAAATCAGTGCAGGACAGCGTTCAAGCCCACTGAGCTATCGGAACGGAAAACCCCGGGCGCTACTTACATGCTTTATTCAGATTCATTCACAAATTGATGAATTACTTGCTTAGATTACACGTGTTTCATTGTATGTTGAGCGGCATATGTGCGGCATATGTGGTATGATATATTTTAATTTATTGAATATATTGTAAAATGTATTGCAAGCCACATATTCAGGTATCTGTACTGTTAAAGTACTCCTTGGAGATGATATCGTCAGGATGTTTTACAATAAGAAGTTGGGTATATTCAGTTTGGTTCAGGTATATTCTTCATCATCAAACGTGTTGGGGCCGTCCGTCATTCTTGGTGTGAAACCACCCTTAATTATTTGGAGACTGAGCAGGATTTAATGCTATAGCTGTATGTTGGGCTTCACAATGTTGTTCTGCATTCTAAAATAGAACACGTGGCGGGCAATTATACATTGTGTGAGACGAAATGTACGACCCTCAATGTACCAGGAGGTGCTAAGTTTACATCAAAAGTAACGTTAGGGATTATGCTATATTGCTCAACGTTTCGGCCAGGGGCCATCGTCAGGAGTGACGATGGCCCCTGGCCGAAACGTTGAGCAATATAGCATAATCCCTAGCCTTACTCTTCATGTAAACTCAGCACCTCCTGGTATACCGAGGGTTGTACATTTCGTCTCACGCAATGTCTAAAACCTAGGAGCACTTAAGAGCCATTCTTCGTTGTATTAAACAATTATACCTTGACGGATTGGGAAAGGCAATTTTGTGTATTTCAACTGAATTATCCAGCCAATGTGTCGGGCAAATGATGGTCCTCCCGATGCATGCTATTTGTTGGCAATACCGTCTTTGAGTTGGCCATAATTATAGGGCCTCGGGATGGTATGCTGAATGGAAACATTATAATACGCAGAAAATTGGATTTTCATCGTAATGGTTAGTTCCGGCGTGCGGTAAAGGAATCATGCCACCAGCAGTGCACAAAAATCAACCAAGCCGTATGTGGTTTGCAGTATATTAAGCCATGAGTGCTTCAAATATTGCAACTAAGCCACTAGCCTGATTATCATACCTGTTATAAAATGTTCTACTCACGAATGGTATAACCCGCTCCATCTGGGGGGTGGGGAAGGTTGAGAGGTGCCTCCGAAAGGTTTTCCGCTGATATTGAAAGAACGGCGCGCGGCAGCGCGGCAAAATTGCCCATGCCTTTTTCCACAGCAATGTGGAATGTTGTGTGAAGGTTTTGACGTCAAGTCATTTACGGTCAACAAGTTATTGGAGGTCAAGGGGGGTCATCTCCAAAAACGTTCAACCTGTCGTCAGGGTTTAACGAATAACGATATTTGAATGAACTTTCAGCGTTTGCTTATCTATAGGGATGCAACGAAGTGAACCGGAGGATTCTTTTTTCTTATTTTATGACGCATTAACTTTGCATGTTCGCTCATTCTGTCAAGCGAGCCACAAAACGTCGCGACGTTTTGTGGCTCGCTCTACCAATTAACAAAATACAAAGAAAAGCAAATCGAACAGTAAATAAATATTTTGAAAATTTAAAAAAAATTTCATTTTGGTTTATGAGTGCTCAGAATGTTAGGGCAATGGTTGACTTACCCTACCATTTCTGATTCCAAATTTTTTTCTTCAAATCTCCTCAGAAATGAACTCCCGAGAGCTAGAACATGATGTCAGTCGTGATCACATAGTGACGTCACTTTTGGGGATACAATTTTGGGTGTGGTTTCGGATCCTACCCGTAGGGTGTTTTCCGATGACACCTCTCGTTTTCGTCCGACGCTTAGTTTGGAGATTAAAGGAGGGTTATCAACCCCCGAAACCGCGTGTGAGGATCTGACCGGAAAGAAAATATTCATAATTGTCTCCAACAGGCCTTCATGTGCATTTCATGTAATTTCCAGTTTGACTGCCAGAGCGTGGGACTTCACGGGTCGTGGCGGGTGCCTTAGGTGCGCTTTCATTGTCGCCCGTGGTTTACATCATTTAACTGGTGACCTAAAGTGGCCTACTTAAGCCTTTCGAATTAACGCAATGCACTATACCGAGAACTAGCTTAATAGCGCGATAGCTTAGCTAAGACATTGAAATCTATTGTGTGTTTTTATAAACGAAGTCACCAAATTTCGCACCGAGGTAGCGAAACATATTGGTAACAGATCTGGATATTGAGCGAAAGCGCAACTGTAACCTGACAGCCAAAATAGCCATCTTCTAAAATGCCAGATGCAGAACTCTGAATTGTGTGATGACGCAAGTTGTGCCGTTTTCTTATCGCATAATCTCAAATATAAAAGAAAATGTTCCTGCACCATGCACTGGCTTACTATGGCTCACAAAAGACCACCTGATTGGTTCCAATTTTGTTGTGTGCTAAATTACATATTTTACCAAAGTAACTTTAACACTCACACCGCCGCCGGCTAGCTCACTGACCTGCGAAGGTCTTCCTGTCTTGGCACAACTGGCCGAGTGCTTCACGCGCTCGACTTGTCACGCCTTCAGCTGGGATGGCCAGTTGACGATTGGTTGTGCAAGGTCGGGACACAGATACCAGTCGGTCGTCTCGACAATGCGGATACTTTAAACTCCCTGTCAAAGTTGTGCTATAGAACTGGAATGTCCAGATCTGCAAGTGAGTACGGAGCCATTGTAAGAAACTTCAGCTTGACAGTGGCTCTAATTCTTTCCCAGGCTCCCCAGCAATACTTCTATGTTCGTATAGAATACAGATCAATGCAAATATTACTCTTAGCTGTGTGTCAATGGATAGTACGAACAATAGTATATGTTTGTAGTGCATGGGTATGGCTAGGACGGCGTTATGTCGAGCGCGTATTACCCGTATGATTATCAGATGCTCTCGATTACTCAATTATGTCTTCCGAGCCCAACGACCGCATGAATTGTGTTGAAAATGTCCGTAGTTGACTGTGCGCCAATCAGGTGCCCGAGTCCTTAGGTTTTGGTTCTTGGTCCCGTAGTTGCGACGTCATTATCAGAGTGGAATGCTGGAAATGCTTCCATAGTCGCCATTGTCGGCCGATTAACTCTATCCTCTTTTCGTTATTATCTAAGGCAAAGCTCGTGTGACATCGGCGCCCATGTGACACATTGCACGTAGCATGCCATTGATCAATGTTGATAGTGATGAAATATGCCTTCGATGTTCGACGAACTTGACCTTCGATGCAATTAAAAAAGTTAATTTCTGTAACATTCTGCAATGGAACTAGAAGTTAGCTCTTAAGCAAGTATTGCACACTGGGAGAGCATGTTCTTATCAGTTCAACGCATTGAAGGGCGTGTTGTGTGATCCGCGTCGGCACCAAGCCGAGGTTGCAACGTAGAATCTGATAACATAAACCCAATTGTGCAAATCCGGGTCAACATGCGACTTGCGTCCCGAGTTTAGTGGGCCATCAGTTTCTCGACGTGGTCGTCCGGTGAACCATGCACCTCCTTGGCCTATTGCCAGCCACCCTCGCCGGGTCACACCATGAGCGCGGGGTACGAACAAGACACCGAACCCTCCTTATCGTGATATACCCTCCTTATCGATTCCATGGTAATGATGTTGAGAAAGCTGCATTGTTCTATATGTACTGGCTGCGAATGTGTAGCCTGTAAAAAGCGATGTGGCTTATAGGAAACGAGTCAACCCATGTTCGGCTATTCAACTTGAAAATATTTCGTCAGCTTAGGCAAAGATCCGTCTCCTGTCTCCCTCGTTCAATGACACCCGAAGAGGGTTCGGAGTAAGCAACCATATTACATTAACTAGTACGTCAAGTTCATTTTATTCCTCTGCGTCGTTTCAATGTTTTCGAACCACTTCATATACGCATTGAGGACCATGTCACATGCTTTCAACGAAACCGTAATCTATGAATTATATACATATATATATATATATATATATATATATATATATATATATATATATATATATATATATATGTGTGTGTGTGTGTGTGTGTGTGTGTGTGTGTGTGTGTGTGTGTATATTGCACCAACTCCCTTCAATAGGCGGTGCTTCCACCAGCTGCCTGCACAACAGCCTCCAGACGAGCCCGCATGGACGAGGCCAGTCGGGCGAAGTACGACGTCCGTTGGCGCAGACTCTCCCATTTCTGCTGTATCATATCCCACTGCTCGTCTGGGCTGAGACGCCGAGAGTTGAAACGAAGCCCGTCCTCGGGCAGTGCTAGTTTCGATCACACAATGATTTTCGCTACACCACGAGTCAAGTGCAGCCACGTAAAGATTTTTATAAGGGTGTGGACAGATAAAATTTGAATAAAAACCTTCGGCGGGCGAAGCGCGCCGAAAATTTGGAATTTTGTGTGGTGGACATGTTTTTTTCAAAAATAGTATCTTGTGTATGTTTGGCCCCTGAGGCCGGGGAAGGGGCGGACACCCCACTTGGCTGCGCCTCTGTTCAAGTGACAATATACGCAAAGGGATGTTCACTAGTTCACAGACTACAACAATTTGTTGCAGTAGTATCTGGCATATGAGGTATTGCCATCCACGTTTGATAATTATCTAGTCTTACTCTACATTTCTGACGGCTAATATTCACGCACACACCGATAGGTTTCTGAAATCAACGCAAACTGGTGAGAGGGCAACAATGTAGGCTCCCACCAGCTCTTGATGTTGAGAGTTAACGAAATGAAACTTGATAGGTTTGCGGGAAAGCCGAGCCTGCATTCATTAATTTTGGGTTAGTTAAGCAAAGTTCTTCAGGATCGCCCGAAATGGAATTTCGAAACGTCAGCCATTAGGATCCGTTTATAGACTAGATCGTGGTTCCAAACATATGCAAGTTTCCACGAAATTATTATTGCTGTTTCTGAACATGTATGGCTTTGCAAAACCGCTTTTGTGGGATGGCTCAAAGCTGTTGAGAGGAAAGTGAAAGGATCGTGAAAACGGAGCATATCGACCTAGAACTCCTCCTCCTCCCCCCCCCACCCCTCCGACCCAAATCCGTAACTACGCCAATGGTTGTATCATCATCGGTAGCCTCACTGAATCTTCCGAGACCACTACAACAATGAGTATCATCACGGATTTTGAATAGGGGGCGAGAGGGGTGCTAGGCTGATGTGCCCGTGCAATGCCGGAAGCCAAACGTCCACGATCATCTGTAGATGGTGGAAAGGATAACCAGGATACTTAATCTGATGCGCGGGATATCGCGGAAAACCCGAGAAATGGGTTGGTGGATTAACTCCGCTTCACTAGTGCGCGCTTTAAAAGCGTCATTGGAACCGTCTTCCATTTGGCGTGATACATGCAGACATGTGCTCTATTCGAGTTGAATCGAAAATCGACTCATGAATCAATTCTTTTTGGATGAGTTGCAATTTGAAACGATTCTTTTTCCAAAAGCATGTCTTGGGTCATGAGTTGAATCCCATCTTTCTTTAAAAAAGGGGTCGAATCATGAATTCAATCATTCAAATATCATGCGTGGGCAGTGCACACTGAATAATGTAGATCATGAGTCTGATACCACTGAGTCGAATCTGAATCGATTCAAATTTATGTCAGTCTGTTTGAGTCAGGTGTTGAATCAGATCTCAAAATATATGAATTACATGTGAGTCGACTGAAGAAAAAAAAATTGAGTCGAGCACAAGTCTGGACACATATGTGATTAAATGCAAAGCTGCGTGATTATTTCATTCCAAGTACATCACTGTCATGATTTATGGTTAGTTCCACCAAGTACGCGAGATCAGCATGCACGCGAAATTGAGCCACTTGTCATAGTCAGGACGACACGATAATTGTCACTTTAAAAACATCGCGTGATTAGATCAGCACACGCAGTGCAGAAACTTACTACATCACGGTGGCTCTCGAACCAATCCCGCGTCAGCCGAGCTGTGCGCGCCGACGAGTTGTCCCGGAGGGGTGTGTACGGCCGCTGCTCAGCAGGCCGAAGCTGCTCGAGGGATGGCAGCGACAGCTGAGTCATATTACAAACTGCACACACATCGGCGCGAAAAAGGTCAACGAAACTCGAAGTGTATTACGATATAAATCCTACATGTAAGTAGCTGTGCGAAACGGCAAATAATAGGAAAGCTTCCAAGCCTTGTTAATTATACACATATGCGTTCACAGTTTATATCTACACACATACACACACACACACACACCACTCGCACACGCACACACGCGCACACACACACACACACACACACACACACACACACACACACACACACACACACACACACACACACTCACCCTCACACACGCACACGCACACGCACTCGCACACACACACACGCGCACACACGCACACACACACACACACACACACACACACACACATATATATATATATATATAAAAACGCACTGTTTATCTTCCATCAAATCGTATCTAGCCCCAGCAATGATGATGCTGATGAATGAGACATTTGCATCTAATGTTAATGTCCCATGCCTTGCAAATGTCCCATGCCTTGCTATGGAAGATGCTTTCCAGTAATATCGTTATCATACTTCCTGCAGGACATGGCACTAGCTGACCGCTGTGTGACGGCCAGGGGTGAAAAAAATGCCGAAGCTGTCACCGACGAACCTGTGAGCTGTCTCAATTTTTTTCCATATATGTTTCATAAAGCAAGTGCCTCGCACACCTGCTTCGCGGCGTTGAAAAAGAATGTTTGATCCTCGTTGCAGTTCATACATATTTCAGCCAGAAATTGGAGAGACACTTTTTAGGTTTGGAATCGTGAGCTGTGTCACCATTAAGTGCACGAAATATGTTTGGGGGCCACCGGTGGATGCCGCAGGAAGAAGCTGTTTGGACCTTGGTTATCAGTTCGAACAATGCAGCTTTCGCCCATGGCTACGTCATAAGGCTTCCTGGTTGACACAGCAGAGAGCTGACCTAATAAGCGGACCATTCCGATACGACATGCCAAGGTACTTCAGCGTTCCCTTAATATTATCCTTCAGATTGAGCTGGTTATCCAGCAAATGGGAAGACGACAGAAAGCGGTTGGCGGGGAGCGGGCTCGTGCGGCCGTCCCCAACGTTCTCAAAATGGTGTAAAACTGGAATTTTCCCGCACACTCAGGTGCACGCTGTTGGTAGGTAAGAAGAGTTTAAGGGCAAAGACCTGAGCTAGGGTAGGTCGTGGAGTCATACTTTTTGTGTTATTTGTGGCTAATCAGTTGGGGCCACATTGCATCGCTTGCCTCTCAACTTGGCAGGAAGGGAGGACACCGCCGAGAATCGACCGAACACAGCACCTCTTGTTTCTCAGACACCCAGTTTCCTACTGAGCTACAGACGCCCTGGGTCTCACTTTCATTCTACTGAACAGGCACGTGCTATTCCTTATACGCATATATTGCGCACTTAGCAGATGCCGTGCTTTTGTGGCGCGTGATGACAGTGCCAGCCAGCGACTGGCGCAGACTTGTCGAGTGCCGGGTAAAGTTGAACCCGGCTTTGCGCTGAACGGCCCGGACCACATCATCGGCCTGGCACGGGTCCGGCCCGTTCCAGCGCACTACCAGCTCCTTCGCCGCGTTGGCGTGGTCGAGCTGCCGGTGCATGCCGAACACTTCCTGCACTGCACTCCCCATGCTTTCTACAACACTCTCAGTAGGGAAGATGAGCCACAGTCGGGTTACCAAGTCCACGTATGGTCCAAGGCTGGGCGTACTGTCGCGGCTCTTCCACAGTACCTTGAGTAGCTGCTGGTTGCACCCATTCGCGCAGCGCGGCTCGTGCAACACCTTGTAGCCTGCGGTCGCGGATTCGAGGGACAAGCGGCACGACGGCGGAATGACGCGGCGGGCCACCAGGCGACTGGCAGCACGCTGGATGGTGCCGGCACTGGCGTCACTGGTGGCCCTGATGCGCTCCACATCGGCCACCTCCCTGATGTCGAGCATGGCGTCCATCAGGCTCTGGTTGTCTGTGCCCATTCTTGAACCGGTCGCATTCAAGCCACCTCGCCTGTGCCTCAATTGCCTGGCCAAGCTACGACAGAAGGCTGTGGCGTCCTTCGTCTGTGAACGAATGGCGGAGCCTGAATTAGCTGTACACGATAAGTATAAAACAATACGGCCTGGATATTTTGAAAGGAAATTAATTCGAAGTGCTTTGGCAGGCAAATGCCACGGTCAATAGTGGAACAAAATAACTACTCAGCCATCTATCACAGTACTCTCACTTATGATATGCATGTGCAAATACATGGAACGCATCGTTCGTGAAAAGACCGGAAAAAACGTGTGTTGATGGAAAAGGTTAGCCTTGGCAGCCACAACCTGTTACAGCATTGTACAAAGTGATTTTACTTGGAAAAAACTAACATATATGGCTCGAAAGTGCATTCATCAATTAGCCAAGCCCATCATCTAGGCTAAGCTAGAGTAAATTGGTAGTAGCGAGCGATTTACTATTTGCAAATCAATGAGCTACTTTATGTTGAAAACAAAACAGGTAACCTACAATGACAAATAAATAAATGAACAGAACAGAACACACACAGAGCATACAGAGATTGAACATGAACAGAACATACATAGAGGCCATTGGTATTGCGGATGCGAGACGACTGAATGCTCACGTGGGCGACGATGTGGGCTCAATACTGGCTTTTATATGTTGGATAAGCGCAATATGAATGCTAGAAATACTCCGGATAAACGTAAATAGGTAAGTTTCAAGGAGAACTCTTAAGGGTAAAATAGTGCTGCTCACCACTGCTTTGTCGCACGGCGAGAAGCTCGACAGAGTTGGCCATCTGGTATCCATATCGGCCAACTCAATCATGTCTGCCACGGAGACGTCGCCGCGGGTGGGGACATCCAGAATGCCAGCCATTTCACGGATGGTGCAGATGGTGTGTCCGAAGCCGGCCACGTACTGCCAAGGTAGGTTCTGCACCTGCTGCTGTATTCGGCTTCCACTGGCCAGCACCTTGTACACGTCGATTAAGGCAGCTGCCCGTGCTAGGAAGTCTCGATCTGTGAGTGCACAAAACACTGTTTATTTAAACTGCTTATATAGTGAAGAATAGATAGGACTCCTATGACGAAAACATACGAGGATTCAAGGGATGGGGAAGATACCCCTCAGTTGACGAGCATTGTTATTATATCGTGATGAGCTCAATTATTCCACGTTTGGTTGTTTAAAGGGCTTTGAGGTCTCACATTTTAAGTCCACGATTCCGCAGGTGAACATGACTCCAGCGAAAACAATACAGTGATGCGTGCCGCGCAGGGTTCACACCGCGAATTTCTATATCATGTATGGAAAAATGGGAAATATTACTATTATCAGGCAAACATGTTTGGTGGCACGGGTCACGATAGCGATGGTGGCATCCACCCAGCGGCACGTCGAGTCGCGGCGGGCGTCCCCGTCGGCCAAATTGACCCGGTGCGAACCGTCCCACACACACGGCACGCAAGCAGCAGACGGCGGCCGGTTTTCATTTTCACGGTTCATCATCCTGAACAGCTTGCCTGGCACACCATTGTGGTGCACCTGGCCATCTGCTGCAATTGCAGACAGCTGCTCGGTGCATGCGATGCCGATTCCGGCTAAGGTAGCTCGCAGCTGCCGAGCATGCCCGTCGCCGTCGTGGTCCTTGACTACGGGCGCCCCAACCACGAAGCTTTGTAGCATTTCCCCTACGGGAGCATCGGGCACGATCGTCGTAATGGCAGTGATGTCGATCGTCCTGTGGTTGATTGTAAGTTTGTCAGCCATCAGTGCGACACACGGCTGGCTTCTGACGTGATCAGCGAGCTTTCGAATTATTTCCGCTGTGAACTGCTCTCGCACGTGCATCATTAACATTTTTGAGTGATTAATATCACCCATATTCACTCCATTAATATGTTGGAGGACGATGAGGTCTTCGAACACGGTATGTGACAACGACTTTTTCAAGACATAATATGCCGTCCTCAGCACTCGCATGGCGACACTTCCGGCTTCCTTTTCTCGAGCTGAGGCCTGTCGAGACTTCTCCTCGGACGCTTTCCGAGCTCGGACATGTCGCTCGCTGTCGAAGTGCCTCTTCACGGTGTCCTTCAGCCTTCTGAAAGGCAGTGGCAAATGCTCGGCGTATGTGAAAGCAGTGACTTTGCTGAAGTTGTACGAGAACACACCTGCAAGGCTTTGTTGGGTGCCCGATGCGTCCTTCGTACACACAAAGCAATAAAAGCCATCCGTCGTCTCAGCCGTCTTTAAGAGGCCTCCACAGGCTGCAAGCAGATCATCGACGCCTCTGGCAGATCTGATGGCGGCGTCGACGTTGCTAGGTAGCTGAGGATTGGTCGAGGCCACCGCACCTGCACTTCCCATCAGTCGAAAAATTCTGGTGGTGTCCCTCTCTAACGCCGATACCCTCGTTTCCAGAGCGCAGCTTGGTTCAACGGACGACGACACTGAAATAGAAACATGATATATTAATAATTTGTGGTGTGGTTAACTGGCGTTTACATAGCTTGATACCATAGGTGGCACAAACTCCCGCATATTCATTTTTTTTAAAGCTAAATGGCAACCACATCTCACTTTTTGTTCATGCCCGAGTGGCACATAAATGAACGGAACATGAATCAAGTGACGTGTGATGCAGCCCAATGTTTACTCCAGTGTTAAATGTCGGCTTACACCAGCGACATCCTGGTTACTGGTTACGTCACATTCGTAATGCCATTTTGAACACCTGGTGCCACATTTGTACGTGGAAGGATTAAAGGACGCATTATCAGTATGGATCTTCGAATTATAGATACTGAAGACAATAACGTTGCTAGCTTGCATGTTGGGCAAGTATGGCAGGGAAAATCGACTACGAAAATTATTATTTTTATTACTTCGCAATTTCACTAATATTGCTCCTACCCAAACCTGACCAAAGTAACCTTGAGTAAGGAACTCCCACACCACACCATGAAGCATCGTGATCCCTTAACGGCGCCCTCGAAATTCCCTGAAGCACCCTCGGAGTGCCTTATGGGTGCTCTCGGAGCGCCCTTATCATGCCCAGTGGCTGAAATGCACCACGGCGGGTTCACCGCTCGGCCCCACCACGCAATGTTTACCGCGGATAGTGATAGAACGGCGCGCCGTTTTTAATTTGACAACCATTTTCCACATAAATTTGGCATCTTGTATGGAAATTTTGAGGTCAGGTCATCTATGGTCAACGAGTTAGCTACGGTCAAGTGAGGTGACCTCCAGAAAAGCTAAACCAGTCGTCACGTTTTAACGGAAAAAGATGTTTGACTTAAACTTTCAGCATTTGCTTCTCTTTAGGGATGGAAGAAAATGCACCAGAGGATTTTTAATGACATTAGTTTTGCATATTCTCCCATAAGGAATATTATTTAAAATTCTGGCTAAAGTAAGCATTTTATGAGAGCAAGCTGACTGCAAAGAACACGCTGCAGTCCGCTCTATTCATTAAACATTTTTTATAGAAAACTAAAAAGGATAATTTTTAAACATTTGATTCTTATGGACAAAAATGTTATGGTCATGATCCACAGCCTCCCTTTTCTGACTCTGAATATTTTGTTTTGTTTTTTAATTATCCACAAAATGCCCCCCCCACACACACACAGAAAAACAAGTTTTTAAATACATGGGCTCATACCTGATGAATGTGCATGTCCAGTGGCAAAGAGTGCTGCAAATGCATAACATATTTATATGATCCTAAATTACTAAATATGAATTACCTCCTGCAGCAGTCCCTTGTTGACTAGTAGTCTTATTTAATCCAGCATTCGCACATGCCTTCTGGACTGGTTCCTCAAGTTGGGCATCAGCAGCATCCATGGCTGGATAATCCACATCAGGTGCTTCCTCAGCCTTAGAGCCAATGCATTCCATGGCTGAATCTGCAGGAGATAATGAGCACTGTAACCCACAATGATAGCGATGAATCACACCACATCCTCTTTTTCTGTCAAATACCATAGTTAACAGAACATGGTAAGGATCGAAATGAATGCTTGGTCCTGTGATATGAGTGAAACCTTGGCACTATTTTTAAAGCTATTTATGACAATAAAATGTTCATTTGTAGGCCTTTTCCTGGTATGTTCCAATTTCATGAAAATTCAGACAAATATGTAATATAACCTGTAATGTATTCCACCATACATATAGTTAAAGAGCGTGCTATGAAAAATAACTCATATGTGTACTTTAAATGGGATACAAATCAGTGCATTTCCATGGGAATTTGCATCATTCATTGAATAAATTGGAAATTCCATGGGAAAACTGCCTACGCTTCACCAATTCTGAGGCAGATGTTAACAAAAGGAAACTGGA
This sequence comes from Imbricaverruca yamaguchii, assembly GCA_034440575.1. Lineage (NCBI taxonomy): Eukaryota > Metazoa > Arthropoda > Thecostraca > Neoverrucidae > Imbricaverruca > Imbricaverruca yamaguchii. The sequence goes on along the minus strand of JAOTOL010001510.1, from coordinate 837,238 downwards.
TGCACAATTGGGCCATTCCCCAAAACAGGTTGCAAATGCGTGATTCTTATTGATTTTTCAGTCTTGAGAAGTGATGGTTGAAAGAAAAATGATTTAGGACCTAATGAAGGCATGGATGTGTCCCCAGGTGGAGTAGTCCGAAAATATGTGGTTTCAATGAGATATGTAACAGAGCAGAATGAGCCATGAATTCCTTCTCAAATGAGCAAGGAAATGTATCATCTTCTTGAATACATTATTGTAAAAACTATTTTGACAGGTTGGGAACAATCCATGTCATCCTGTACATATTCATTGTAAGAGAGAAGTCAGCACTGATATTATGTCAGTCAGTACATGCTTGATGCAAGTATAAAATTGAGTTCAAATCAGCTCCGTATTACATACATATGCATCAGCTCTTTTTCATGGTGCAACAAAATCACTACAACATTGTACCAGTCTCAAAGCAAGGCTACCATATTGTTGCATTATTGTATACCTTGTTTTTTCTCCATACTGGCATGTAGTTACAAAATGCTCAGCATAACATTTTGTCAAAAATATGCTGACCATTGCCTGATGACAATGATTCCTGGACTAGTTGTGGTGGTACTCACAAAATCACACAAATAATACAGAAAAGAAGTAACCAAGCCTAACATAGCCTCACCTCCACTTCAAGAAAAGAAATTACATGAATTGTATTTTAAAGAATCACTAAAATCAAAAAATATTTCAACTAGAGCATCACCTAACACCTTGATATGTTCATGAAGTAAAATGTGTGTAAAACTTGTCTTCTGGCTACCTTAAAATGCAATAATACCATTGAATATTTCCAGTTTCCCTTTTGTTTTGTTTTTCTTCAAGGGGAGGACAGACTAAGTTTAATTTGTATTTTTAAAGCATTACTTTGCATGCTGTTAGCAGGAATGCTGACTGAAAATGTGGACATTACTTTGTATGCTGAAAATGTGGACATGATACAGAATTAGACATTGACTATTGCTATATTAATTTTTGCACCTAGAACATCATCCCCCACTTAATTATCATCTCATTCTTCTTATCTTGGGTTGAGTGGTATTGCTTGACAATTAACAGCTCTGCAACAAAATCCTTGACTCATTGGCAGTGCAAGCAGATTCAGATGTTTCAGGCTGGAAGAAAAGCATCCTCTCCATATTGCTTTACCCCACAACTTCTTGTCCATATTTAGTTAGTTAGTTATTTGGGCTTTCGAACGCTTTGACTGCTCTGGTCATATTGCGCCCATACTTGTCCATATTTAGGATTACAAAGCACAAACAGAGCCCTGTGTTAGGCGGGTAGGTCCTACCTACCTACCTACCTACCTACATGTGTGTGTGTGAGTTTTGCCAGCCTGCCACCGCTTGGTGATATCGGCTGGCTACCTGGGTACATAAACCTGGTCAGCAGGCACAGCCAGCACAAGAAAATAAATTCCTCGCCTGCATAGAATTGTCCAGTGAATCACCACACACACAAAAAAAACATTAATTACCTGCTCCTGATGATTCGTTGACATCGTCATTCGGCACCGGTCTACACCATCGTTCCCACTTTCCTCCTACACCGAATGACATATTTTTTACTCGCAACGGCCCACCTCCGTGCCTCAACTTATTGTGCCTCTTCATGTTGCGCATTTCTCCTTCATAACTACAGCTTTCATAGCCGCAAGTCACCTTCTTCCTTGATGGTGCAGAAGGCGTCGACTTCCCCATGGTTCCAGCTACTCTACAAGGGCAAAAAAGAGCGCAGAACTGCCACTATTCGCACAGAGGCCTGACGAACGAACCAAACGGTGGACAAAGATCATGGCAAACCATTCAAGCCATCAAGTATCTCCATTCTCCAATTCTCCATTTTCCATTCTCCAAATGACATCACAGAAAACTATATACGTACCCGCGGATCTATAAAAGGAAGTGACAATATTTTAGGTACCTGTTGTGATTTGCTTGAAACAAATGTCTTCGTGTTGATTTGCTTTTTTGTTTCACGAATTATTGCGTTAATTAAGAGCAGGCAGATGCCCTTAATTTTCATGATGTCATTTACCAGGACCCGATTTTCCTTCGTTCAGCAAGTTTAAGCGCGCCACAAATGTCCCGCATGAGACAGCTATCGGCTGACTCACCGACAAAGTGACGACCTCTATGAGGATTTAGTACAGGCCGCCGCTCGGAATGCAGCTTTTTTTTCAGCCAGCAGCTGTCTCATAAGGACGCCACCACTATATATAAAATGTGCCGTCTTCTAATGTAAACTAGCCAAAGAATGGACTGATACGATTCGTTCTAAAAAATTACGTTAAAAATACGTTTTCTTCAAGCTCGGAAAGAAAAAGACATGTCAGACTTTGGCTGTCTCACTAATCTTCCGTGTCCCTTTAGCTGTCACCGGCATGCGTCGGCGTGTCGCCGGCTTTTTTCGCCTCTGGTGACGGCCCTCCACGCGATGTAGTGCACCATTGCCGCGGCCGTCCATCCATGCCCAGATATGGACAGTAGGGCACAGCGTCCTTGATAAATTTTGGATTCGAGATTCGGCCGTACGATTTTGAGATGTAATTGAATGTGCTGATTTCAAATTCGAAAGCTGTTTTTGGATCAAAATATTATCTGGTCCGCAAATTTACACTTTTCTGCAGGCATGTTTCCTAACTTTACGCTAAATTTGGGACCCTGGACACAAAGGCATGTCTAAAAGTTGTGTGACTGTTATATTCGTGATGTTCGCACCAAAATACCTATGATTGCCACTTTTCAGAGCGCTAAAGCGTATATTGAATATATTTCTGACGGTTTCTCTGGTCCGTCCCACACATCTCTCACTAACGCCATCTATAGGTGTTTTTTTTTCATTTACTCGGAAAATTGACTCATTGAACTAGACATATATCAAAAGCCTGTCCAGTATACATCTAAAATTTACACTAACGAACTGAAAACTGATGCCTAGGTTCCCTCAGGGGCGGATCCAGGGGGAGGCAATAGTAGGTATGTTGAAAAAGGCAAAGGCAGGTTCGTATACAAAATACAAAAAAGCGAACACGTTTCTTGAAAACTTCAAATAGCATAAAACAAGCTTTGAAGTATCATAGTAATCGTTTGTAATGTAGGAAAACATTGCATAACACACAGGACTACCGTTTAGTGGTCGGCTGAGGGAAATAATAGATACCTGAAGGACAGAATGCATAAAGAACAGTTTTGTGTGGCCTTTTTACCACTCCACGTCATTGGCCTACTTCATAGCTTCCATTATATCCTTCTTAGAGAGGAACACTGGCAACTCTTTTCTGTGGTGGGCGCTGGCGCGGACAGAGCCATTTCGGGCCTCCTGACCCACCACCTTTCCAGCGGCTGTCGTGACGTGCTGAACCGCCCGCTCCGTCGACTGGGTATTCGCATGGAACGGAGGGACATCCAACGGCATGGATATGATCCTCCTGAGTTCTGTTGTGGCGATTCCGCACGTAAACACAGGTTCCGTGATCTCTGTGTCGTCCCAGTCGATCAGTTGTATCAGTGATGAGGTGGACATGTTGATCTTGGGGTGCTTTCTCGTTGCATTGGACAGTGATGTGCCTAGAAGCTCGTCTTGGGATGGTGTACGGCGCATCATCTCGCATCCCAGGAGGTCTGGGCATGGTGGACATGAAGAGAACCATGACACCATGAGGCAGTGTTTGCTATATTAACCCTATTCTATGCCGTGACTGATGCTTCATTTCCGTGTGGAAAGGAATGATTCGGTCCTCATCAGATCTTTACAGATGAGCCGATTTCGTTCGCAGAAAGTACATTTGATTTATCCTAACACGAAGTACATTTGCAACAAATTACGGTGGGTGCTCAGGGAGACGGTATGGACATAATACGATGTGAAGTGCTTTCAGCTACACAGCTGTGACCACAATTTGTACCTAATTTTTCTGTAATTGATCTCATTCGACAGACCATGAAGGAGGCTTTACATTTCAAGTCATTATTAATTATAGCATAACATAGACATGTTCAGATGTGATAAAGATGGTGACGCGATTTTCAAACTAGTTGCACTTAGCCCTTGTGTACGTTCTTAGATGGCAATAAAATAACGTTTTATATAGTTTTCGAAGACGTTATGTTTATTAATACATTATACTCGTTCTGGAAACCGACCAAGCAAAAACTAAAGTCTTCAACCAAGTCGCCTCCCATGTTATTTTAAAAAATCGTTTCAGCTGCAATAGCTAACTATCAGACCCATAATTTTGTCCTAAGACACCACACTTGAGATTGTATGCCCTCTATCGTTCAGACTTTTGGGTCACCCACTACCATGCCATACATAAAAGGAAAGTGGCATAGTCACGAAGTCCCGACTTAATATCTACACCTGTCTGCAACAACGATGTATTATTATCCAAATTTGAAACGTTCGCTGCTATTTGGTTCCCCTTTGACTTTGACTGGATATCCACTGGTCCGTCTTATATTTTTCAACGAAAGCATGTATGTTATCGTGCACATTTTAAGCATTTGAGTGCATCTGAAACCTATCACATCTAGCAGTTTTATTGCTAAAAGACGAATCTCTAAATCAGATAGCTTCCAGTCTATGTTTCTGTGCTCGCTGCATCTCAGAAGTCTTAGGTTCGCAGCTGAGTTCATGTCCGGGAGTGTTATCATGCATGGTTGACGCATTTCAACTGACAGAGACATAACTGGAGCCACAACAAGTACACGGCAAGGCTGATGAGTGTGTTCTCCAGAAACATCGAAATAGAACGATGGTGCCCCCCGAAGCTCGCCCTGGAGTCATCCCCCACGCAGACAAATTGTTCTCACGATTGGGACACAGCAGGACAAAGGTCCGAATCGAAAGCAGATTGAATATTTCACATCTCTGATGCAAGCAACAAATCACAGTAGGAGAGGTCGATCCACTCCACGGGAATGTATTTGTTACTATATATTGGCTATTTATGAGTCATGATATTTTTTTTGGTATCCGTGTTTGTGTCTGTGTGCGTTGTGTCTGAGCTCATTTGTGTATTTAATTTGTGTTCTTGTCCGTCCTTGCGTTTGTGTTTATGGTGTGAGCCTGTGCCTGTCTGTGTTTTCCATAAGTGAGCTTGAGTTCGTCATTGTGTTTGTGCATGTCTTCGCGTCCATATCCGTGATCATGTCTGCTAATGAGATGTGTTGTTTTCGACATATTTGTATGATACATTACGCTATGTACGTTTTCACATATAACTGAAAATCCCAAAATAAGAGCTCTGAAGCACGGCTTCTATGGCATAGGTAGGTGATCAATACTTGCAAATATATTTGTGGTATGCTTCCATTCATGAATCAATCCCATGCAACACATATAATGGCACATGTTCGAAGATATATATGCACATATATATGTATGTACACATATATATATATATATATATATATATATATATATATATATATATATATATATATATATATATATATATATATATATATGTGAGTGTGTGGGGGGTGAGCTGTGTATGAGTGATTATGTGTGCGTGTATCCATGTGTGTGTATGTCTGTGTGTCCATTTGGTTCTAAGTGACAACTTAATAACGGTCCTGTGTTCATAGACCCGCCCTGCTGGATCAGACTGTAGCAAAATTTCCTTAAATGCACTGTTTTTATCGTAAAATGTATGTAACCGTGGGTACTGTGATTACGTAAGCCAGCCGACCTACCGTGTCCCGTCTATGCCGTGACCAGTACCTTTCCGTCCGGCGCCGGAAGCGCGGCTATCGGCCGTCGCCGGAATCGAATCAGCGTGTTACGGGCCGGTGCCTGGCAACCATGACGTGTGTTTTGGTAACCCGATCGCGGCCGCACCCGGTGAACCCGCTAGTATAAATTAATAACTCTTCCTGCCTCCAAATTTAGAAATGAGAATATTTGCTGCGGGCCGTCGCTGAGGAACATCATTGCGTGCATTCTTCTGTATGTGAGTGTCAACGCATATTCGCTCAACCTTCTGCACAATATATCGTGCAGAGAACATTGCACTTTGACAACGGGAGTGACACGGGCGCGAGGCAAAACCCTAGACTATCACACGCCTATACAGAGTCGCAAAATACTTTTTCTATATTGGCGCCCGTGATCCCAGATTTTTTACGTCGGTGCCGACGCGACTCGAAAATTACTACATCGCTGCGACGAGTGGACAACACCAACGACAACGCAGATCGTCAGCACGTCGTTCAGCACGGACGGGGAAAGCAATATCGTTTTCCGCGCCAAGTCGAAGCAATATCCAAAAAAAAACTTTCAAAAATGCCGCTTCCGATTTTCGACCACGAATAGAACTGTTCAAAGAATTGCATAATTGTGCCGTATACCTATTGCGTCACGAATATTGTACGTGTGACTTCTCGTGTAAATATTGAAGCGAAATGGAACATTTAATTCTCCACAAGGGAAGCAAAAATCCCAGGATTTTGTGAGCAAACATTTATGGAAAAATAGAAAGAAACGTAATGTAAGTAAACATAGCTGAACTTACCTTTGATACCTTTGACTGGCAGACAGCTTGAACAAAATTTGGTTGGAAATGAGAGCACATGGAAAGACCCAAAATGTCAAACCCTTTTCTGGAGACAGCTATAATAAGCTGTGCAACTGGGTCAGAACGCCCGGGCTCCGCCGGGCTTACCTGACCTATGCTGCTCGCTTCGCGAGCTATTGACAATATGAACCTACTTCATCTTTCCGCGAATCTAATAGAAGCTGGGTACGAGTAAATCAAACATTTCTTTTGTCGCTCAATCAATAGACTTCCACTACACAAAGTGGCCATGTACCTCCCCTGTATGTACCTAAAGGGGATCGCGTGCCACCTCCCCAGAACCAATTACCATACCAGTTCCCCTCAGGTGCACTGGGGTAGGGGGGGGTACTTTTGTTGCCACGCATGGTTGTACAAAGTCCCCAAGTTATGCCAATTGACGTGGAATGTATTGAGTCAACGCATGTCTCTTCATATCTTCCATTCACTGCCGCTTATTAGCAACAGCTTGGTAAATGATGAATAAATGGATGAACGAATGAATGAATGTTGAACACATGACGAGTGAATGAATCAATATAATGTTTTACTAAGTTAACCGGAGTAGCGGTAGGTAGACAGTCCGTCAGTCAGTCCTTCAGTCAGTCAGTCCTTCAGTGTCAGTCAGTCCTTCAGTGTCAGTCAGTCCTTTAGTAAGTCAGTCTTTCAGTCAGTCAGCCTGTCTTTCCATCATTCCGTCAGTTATTCAATCAGTCCATCAATCAGTGAAACAGTCAGTCAATGAGCCAATCAGTCCGTCAGACTGTCATTCATTCAGTCAGTCAGTCAGTCAGTCGGTCAGTCAGTTGAACCATTTTTACTGTGCCGGTCGCTCCCAACTAGGGTTAAATGAAGAGCGAATAACACTCGCGCCGTTCCCGGGGATCGAACACGGAATCCTCGATTGTAGATTCTATCGTCCATGCAAATAACCACGGCAGCTGCTGACCGAGGCGCTGTAAACGCCAACCCAACTGAAGTAAAATGCGAGGAGAATTTGTTTGCAGTTAGAAATTCGTTTTTCTCGCAACGTGGTGAAGCTGGCGAAACATGTCGGCTTCTCTACACTGATTCTCCAGCGAGTGGAACTGAGGCCACCTGGTGGGATTGGGGCACGGGGTGGTGTCCAGGGTTCCCCAAAATGTCCTATGCTTAAGGAGCGGCTCGAAAACTAGAAATCTTCCCATGTTGAAGCGCAATTTGACGCCCGAAAAGGCCGTTTTGCAATGATTCAGGGTATCGGCGATTGCGGCCAAAGTATTTGGGTTGGAGAAAATACAAAGATAGCGTGGGCGTTACAAGAGATGCGGCTACACATGTGTGTCACATTTGAGGTGAAAATCTGGCCCTACATAGGGGTTAATGGCGTGTAAATTAGAGCCGATTCCACGTGCATGCGACACGTGCCAATCGGCATCCATTGACGGCTGCAGTTTGCACGGTAGGTGCCACATGCCAATTGGGCAAATGTAGCCGGTACGTAGAGCCGGGTGATGGAAGCATTGCCGTCGTTCCGACTCGAGCCGTTTGGCAGCGGCAGACCCAATCGTGAAAATTGGGAAATGTGCCACCTTGGACTTTCACGCGCCCCACGTATGAGTGTGCCACGTGCGCTGGAAATTTTTGCACTGTTTGTGTGGCGCAAGGACGTAGCTACAGCGTGGCATTGGTTTCATGCCAATCAGTGCATTGGTTCGGGAGCTGTACTGCTCTGATTCGGGCCGTCCGACAGACGACGGAAATTGCAATCGCCATGTTAAGTCAATGTGGTTTTCCAGAAAATTTCGTCGCGTGTTACGTGCTCCATGTGCATTTGGGACGTGGGAAACATGCCAATATTGGAACGCACCAATTTCAGCATTGACGACGAACGGATGCAGGTAATTTACATAAAAACGTTTTCTGAACCTGCAGCTCAAATGATGCAACGCGTGTTCATTCAACAACCCCATATGGCGTGGGCACAAATTTAACAAGTCATGCGAGAGAGATACTCTGACTTTTCGGATCAAAAATGTTCCCAAGAAAGTTTGCGAAATATGAAACAAAATGGTGGTGAAATTGTTCAGAATTTTTGGGAGGGATTACTCGCTTTGGCACGTGAAGCATTCTCGGACTTGGAAAATCCCACAACTAAGGACATACTGATAGACGTTTTTTAGTAGCTCGTTGGCATATAAATTATACAGACAGCAGTTCCGAACTCTCGAAGAAGCCATCCAATTTGCAGTGAGGGAACAAAAGGTAAACAGGATTCTTAAGTCGTGTAGGGGGTGCAGAAAGACGAACCAATGGAAATTGATGCGAGTCATGCTGAAAAAGAAGACGATAGAATATAAAAACTAGAGAAACTTGTGTTGGCGATAGGCAAATCGGTGATAAAAAAATCGGCGAATAATCCAACAATAGGGAATCCAACCACTGAGAACTATCCTTATCCTCGATCCCCAGTATTTCACTCATCGCATCAACGTTACTCCCAACTGCCGCGAACCTACCCCTCAGTACCCCACTATGAACCTCCTCAGCCACGACCTCATGAGCCCTAGAATGTGGAGAGCACCACCCAACCCAGCACACCGTTGGACTTCGGACGGCAGAAACATCTGTGCAAGGTGCGAAAAAAAATGGTCACTTCGAGAGACAGTGTCGCTCTCAACCTATCAGCCAGCCGGAAAACTAGCCCGCTCTATTGTGATTAATCACCGCAATAGAGCTGATAAAATTCAGAAAGAGAAAACAATGAGGTAGAGACGAGAACAAAATGTCAGGAAGAAGAGGGATCCAGAAAAACGGAAACAGTAACTGGCCCGTGTCCAACAAGTTTGCATCAAGGCGAATATACACACGGCTTGGCTACGTATAGGGAACCAAAAAACATACACCGTCGTGGACACTGGGGCCAATATATCACTGATTTCGAAGAGAAAGGAAAAAATTGACAAAATCGCGGAGAAAACATTATGAATTTGTTCGTGGGACCATCGAGACTGTATTCCACTGATATCCGTCGGTGGACATCGCCTGAAAAAATAGGAGTCATAGTTGAGACAAGCAAATTACGAAAACCATTCGAATTTCAAATTGTGGAGGACCTGGAACAGGAAAAGCTAGGACGTGTGGAAGAACGGATCATCTTCCTCATCAACTGCAGACATGAAAGCCTCTACCCCAGATTACCTAGTTGAGTTCTGGTTTGGAGTTTATTGAAGGGTCTGCAGCAATGAGGATGCTTTTCTGTGATTCACGCGTATTTTTGCACGTTTTTTTCCGCGTTTTTTTTCAATTGTTAACCCAGCCATTTTTTGTATCACTCCTGATGATGGCCCCTGGCCGAAACGTTGAGTAATATAACATAATCCCTAACGCTACTTTTGATGTTGAGTAAAGCACCTTCAGCACCTCCTGGTATATTGACGCTCGTACATTTCCTCTCACGCAATGTCTAAAACCCAGGAGCACCTAAGAGCCATTATTCGTTGTATTAAGAAATTGAATGTCTTCACTTAGATATACAAGGCTGAGAGGAGATCTCATCCAGGTCTTTAAATTTGTCCATGGTCTGGAGAGGGGATATCTTGAGGAAATTTTTGAATTGAACAGAAATGATGCAATTAGAGGTCATAAATTCAAAATTAAAGTTAACCACAGCAGAATAAAGTTAAGGCAGACTTTCTTCACCAACAGGATAGTAGAACACTGGAACAAGCTGCCAGAAAACATTGTCAGTAGCAGCACATTGAACATCTTTAACAACAGCATAGACAATCATTATAAGAATAGAGGGCTTGCTTTTCAGTATTACAGGGAGGGCAGATTGACAGATTTGGTGGGAAACTGGTTCAGTGTACAGAGTGCAACCAAGAAGGGCCCTTGTGGCTCATAGATGCACTAATCTTTTATGTCTTTATGTCTTTATGTTAGGTGGCACTACATGCATTGCGTCACTGGTCTATATAGGAGGCGCCACTGGCGTCGAATTATTCTGAAGTTCCGATGGGTGGCACCACATAAGACCTACCATTTTTCCCATCAGGCGGCGCCATTGGCGTCCGTAACTTCCACCATGGAGGACGCTATCCGCGCTCCAGAATTCCTGTATAGGTGGCGTCACTGCAGGTTGGCACTGTCAACTAAAAACATAAGTCCAAACAAAATTTCATTACATGACCTGGACAGACAGTGACAGTTCATGAAAAAGATGCAAAAATGTGAGCAATGGGAACGATTACCAGACACACTCTACTCACAACACACCACTCACATCCTCGTTCGGGTGTTTCACCGAACAACGGGGATCAGCATAACGTTGTTCTGTCATTGGACACTCAGGTCTCGACAGTACCGAGAGGCTAATCAAGCTTCAGTCTGAGCTCTCTCAGGAGCTCAAGCAACGGCTTAACCCAAGCTAAGTGACCCACTAGCCAAGTAGCTTTTCAGTGCTCAGGTTAACAACCATTCTTGCACCGAAATCCGTATAGGCTGTGACCTACTAGTCCAGTAGTCTCCTTGTGCTCAAATATATCAACTTGTCTTGCACCGTATCGAGCATACATACACACAAACACACATGTGGATGTAATCGTAGTCCCAATAATTGTATTTCATCTGGGTACATGTGCCAGATAAAATAAGTGTGCCTTGTCAGGCAATAATTTCATTTTCCTCCAATGAAATTATTTCAAGTATTTAATATCTGACAGCTAAATCAACTTCGTAATGTGACATTCCCTTGAAGGTGAATTATTTAAGTCCAAAAAATACTTTTTTTTAAAATAAAAGTATCCTATTTAATTCTACTCTATTCCTATCATTAAATTATTTTCCTAAAAGTGCATTGGATATCCGTATATAATATAATTCATTTAAAAAGTGCATTGGAGTTCCGTGCAATGCTACAGTTGAATTGTAAGCTTACTTTGGGCAATGTTCTATTTACTCTAAGTTAACCTATTTGTCCATCTGAATTAATTGTGAGAACTCACAAAATTAATTATAACTCACTGAAGAATTGTTTGCTTTTCTTTCATCAAACCATCAGTTCATATCTCAAGTCATATTTAGATAATACTGTTGGCTGGGATTCTTATTTAATCAAGTCATATTTAGATATTATTGTAGGGAACTTATTTAATCAAGTAATAATTCTTTAAAAATATTTGTATTTAATGAAGCAACCATTTTCAAAAATAATTATCCCAAATATTAGGCTTCACCAATTATATGTTTCAATTTCGTATCAGAGTCCACACAATGTTTACAAGTATAACATACGAAGATCAGCACACATCCAAATGATGTTATAAAATTATACAACGGTTTCTAGAAGTGACCAAAATTCAAGCAGGTTTTTTGGCAGGATTTTGGGAATGCCCGGACTCACGGTTTACTGGCTGAGCAGGCTGCAGATGTGAAGACGGTTGCAGTGGTGAATTTTCAATGAAGCCTACAGCTTCCTCTGGTACAGCAGTCGGCTTGCGACAGCAGTTGCTGCTCTCGACGATGGCTACCTATTTTGACTCAGGCACCATGATTAGATTCAATCCTGAATTATTGGCAAATTCAGGCGTTTACTGGTTTCACTCCAGTTCGTGAACACATCAGTTATGGGGTTTTCCGGGGATAAATTCAACACGATATATTTCTCAAATGCCCAAATCTCCCAAGTTGTAGAAATTTTCCGGGTCACGGTGACCAGTTGTAGGGAGTGACCCGGTGTACCAATTCGTTTCATTATCCGAGTCAAGGCGACCGTTTGTAGGGAGGTTTTTCTCCACAAACTTACTTCCCTTAGGCACGTGAATAGACTATGGACCTCAGCGTTGCGATAACCCCGGGATAATCAATTCACCAGCTGTGTGGCATCTCACACATCTCTGCATCCAAGTCTTCATATAAACTCAGCCTGACACCATCTCAATCTCTTGTTAATAACGTTCACACACAATCTCCAACTTCCAAACAGATCGATCTTCAAGTATACTAACTCCCATCTCACAAGCTTACATCTCAACAGTTATACAGCGGTTTCAGACAGTCAGTTTCAGACATACCTCCAGGGTTGAGTCCGGGCGGCTGGTCACCGGCTAGCCACCCCGCAGCGTCCACTCATAGAGAGAGCGAAAAGTGAAGTGAAGAGCGTTCCACCTCGCTCGGCGACTCTATCACTTCTCAGGGCATCCGCCTTTGGCCACACGCCAGAGACACGTCGTCGTCACGCGGCTCTGAACTCACCAGAGCAATGCGCGGACTCGATGCACTACACCAGCGGGTTAGACTGTCTGTCCTTAGACACCTCTGAGCCTCAGCTCCGGTCGGCCGACTCTACTGCTGGCGACAGACACATTAACCCATAACATCCTTACGTAACCTGAACCGCGTTGCACACAGGCAGCCGGTAGTTCGTGGCTCTACGGCCCAGAACAAGCTGTCACATCACCATACACCCATGACGGTTATTATAATAACCGATTTAAAATATTTCAGGATGATTCACCACAGGCTATTGCTTGACATCAGATTTTGGCAGGTTTTGGTGAAAACGAAAACAAATTGGAGGAGACAGAAGAAACCGGTTTGCGTTGAACCTTGGCCGTTAAAGTGGCAATGTGAGACCTATGTAGTTCCTTCCAGTGTGTTTAGTGCAAGCATTTGCGGTAATTGATTCGAAAGATCATAAGTCCGTTGCTGAATGTCGATGCCAATACAAATCCTTCTCTGGCGAACTCGTCCCTGAATACGAATACGAATAAGACGTTAACTTGACGTACGTGCTTAAGGCTGCCCGTGACTTCCCTCAATGGTCTTGAAGATACCCACGGAGACCCAGGGTCGCATTTGTTCACGATTAGCAATATCTATATCACATGGTCAAGTTCATTTAGCAGCAGGAAAATGAACCCTAAGACGTATAACCCCTTGCGATAATGCAAATATATTGCCTAGCAGAGTATTTTTCCACCCATGCGAAACAAGATGACGGTCAAGGGTCATGCTATTCAAGAATGGCCTAGCAACGTAAATTTCCAAGGTTTGCTGATTTACCATTCGGAGATTTGATGACGACAGACAGGCCATGAAGCTCGTTGATTGGCTACATCGGCTGTTAGTGGTGACTATCTTGCATGTATATTTTCACTTTATGAATGATTAAGCAGACTGTTGCGGTGATGATACTCAGGTAGCTGAGGCTTGGGGACACGAAAAAAAATTGAGAGGATAAATCGTCACTTGTCAGAACTTCCGTGGGACATGCCCCCCAACGGTTACACCTATGGGCACAGCGACTATCACAATTGCTTTTAGCTTTAATTTACGTTGAATAAAATTGACCACGACCTTTTTCATCAAGCGTTTTCGAGAACTGATTCGTACTCTGCTCTGGCTCTGTCAAGCCTGTTATCGTTTCCCTCCAGACGTGAACCCCTCTGTTGACCGCCGGCATCAACGCCGGCGCCTTTATCTCCCTCAGAGCCGTCAAGCAATTGAACCATATACGAATGGGGCGTACGGATATATGTATGAAGTATGGATAGGGTGGGAGGGGAGACATGCGCGAGACAAACGCCTCGATTATTATTTCCTTTTGACATATAGTCATCATCAGTCCACAGAAACGCAATGCTTTTCCTTAGCACAAAATTATAAACCTGCCTAACATTTGATCGCTTACACAAAGTGACCTTCATGTTTGTTATAGGCACCTACCTATCGCACCAGGTGCAATATGTAAGTAACAGAACCTGATTCAATAAGGATGGGTTGCGCTATTTCCATGTTTGATGTTATCCAAAACATATCAGTTGTTCCGGAGTACAATTGCATCGCTATGAGTAAATATACCCCTGATAGCCTGTCCATAACCAGCGACCTTGAAATCCATGATGGTTTTGAGGGAAACTATAAGATCTACATAAAAGGGTGGGTGTTTTTTGGCTGAGCCGTACGTAAGGTACACCCCGCTACTGAGCCGGATGTAGGGTGCAGTGCGCTACTGAGCCGAATGTAAGGTACAGCCCGCTACTGAGCCGTACGTAAGGTACAGCCCGCTACTGAGCCGGACGTAAGGTACAGCCCGCTACTGAGCCGGACGTAAGGTACAGCCCGCTACTGAGCCGGACGTAAGGTACAGCCCGCTACTGAGCCGGACGTAAGGTACAGCCCGCTACTGAGCCGGACGCAAGGTACAGCCCGCTACTGAGCCGAATGTAAGGTACAGCCCGCTACTGAGCCGTACGTAAGGTACAGCCCGCTACTGAGCCGGACGTAAGGTACAGCCCGCTACTGAGCCGACGTGGTCAGCCCGCTACTGAGCCGGACGTAAGGTACAGCCCGCTACTGAGCCGGACGTAAGGTACAGCCCGCTACTGAGCCGAACGTAAGGTGCAGTCCGCGGCGACCCAAGGCATTCCGAGTGACACGAGCATTCCGTGTCGGTTGCTGCGTTCTTTATTTGTCGAATTATATCAGCAATGCGGTACAGGAGAAGCATTCAGTTGAGGGTACATGTACTCCCAGACGCCAGTTGTTACACGCAGGCTAAGATCACATCATGCGTCGTGCATCGCTAAGAGCGGTCTGCGTGTGTAAAAAGGCGCTACGTCTTAGATACTGGCCTAATTTTCATCTCAACATTCTTCAGAGAATGGTGATAGCCCTTCCAAGGTTGCCAATTTACGCCGTTTGCGTACGAAGTGTGATTTCCTGCCAGATACAGTCCATTAAGATTTGACGAGTGACACTTCGTGTACCACCAGGCCCCGCGAAATTGTACCGCGCAACTCTTTGGGTAGGTGTCATGGTCCCTATCCTTGGTGGAGAACGGATTACCGGAGTGTCCACTGAGGCTGTCGCCGGCATCACCCGAGTAGTTGGCCACCATCAGCCGGTAGTTGTCCGCCTCCGGGGAGATGGTGAACGCCTGGTAGAGCGCGTGTCGCTGACCACCAACGAAGTCCTCCATGTCGACCCGCAGCTCGTAGCGCCGGTCCAGCAGTGATGTCATCAGCCAGAGGTGCTCCAGGCCCCACCAGAACTCGGCGTCAAGAGCACCGAAGCCCCACTTGTAACGTTGCCAGCCGAGGTAGAAGTCCTGGCGGGGCTGGACGTCGGCGCGCCTCTGGAAGACGGTCCAGCCGCCGCCGTCGGTGTCCAGGTCGCAGTAGACCGGCACCGGCCGACCCAGGCCCGGTCGTACTATGTGGACGCCGCTGATGGCGCCATCTGTGAGGTCGCTGCAGTCGCGCGGCGGCGACGGCGCGACTGCGGCGCGCACTTCTTCCAGCTGAGCCGCCAGATTGGCGGTGCGCTGGTCGACGTTTGTCTGCAGCCTCTGGAGGTGGTCCAGCTGGGCGGTGAGGCCGGCGACGGCCGGCGCTGTGGCGGACTGCACGACGCTCTCCAGGTACGACCACAGCTGGTCCAGAGTGGCGCTCGCGTCTGCGGCGGCATCCTCGGCGCCGCCGTACTGCAGGACCACACACAGCGTCACCAGCTGGCGCACACAGGACGGCATCATGAGCGGGCGGATGTTGACACCGGCAGGACGCCGCGATCACTGACGGCCGGCCACAGCTTCTCTGTGTTAATGTAGCACCGCCTGCCCGTCTGTACTTCGTCTGCGACGATGGTGACATCACTCCTGATACAGCCAGCAGACTGCTTGGAAAGTACTCCGGCTGCGATACACAACGGCAAAGTTTACTCTAAAACTTGTTTTGATAATTGACCGCGGCCAAACGATAAGCAAAGCAAGCTGTCACTGTGAATGTGCTTGGGCTGGCAATGTGTCGCCTGGTTTTCCCGTCGGCGTTGCATCGTGCGTTTGGCTCAGTATTCGGCTTACATCGTCTTGCAGCACGTTTCATGGATTTCAAGCGTCGCTTGCGGATGTATGTTTTCCACGTTTCTGGGTGCCTTGACATCCAACGCACTGCGTGTTCACAAATCCTGATTGCATGATTCGTTTGCTTATTGCACATATCCGTGGGCATGGATTGAATTATGTAGAGTACGAAGCCGCCGCTAATCATGGACAATAGCTTCGTGCACATTTGAAGCATTTGAGTGCATCTGAAACCTATCACATCTAGCAGTTTTATTGCTAAAAGACGAATCTCTCAATCAGATAGCATCGGTCTATGTTTCTGTGCTCGCTGTATTTCAGAAGTCTTAGGTTCGCAGCTGAGTACATGCCTGGGAGTGTTATAATGCATGGTTGACGTATTTCAACTGACAGAGACATAACCGGAGCCACAACAAGCACATGGCAAGGCTGATGAGTGTGTTCTCCAGAAACACGAAATAGAACGATGGTGCCCCGCCCCCAAAGCTCGCCATGGAGTCATCCCCCACGCAGACAAACTGTTGTCACGATTGTGACACAGCAGGACAGAGGTCCGAATAGAAAGCAGATTGAATATTTCACATCTCTGATGTAGGCGACAAATCACAGTAGGAGACGTTGATCCACTCCGTGGGAATTTATTTGTTACAATATATTGGCTATTTATGAGTCATGATAATTTTTTTGTATCCGTGTTTGAGTCTGTGTGCGTTGTGTCTGAGCTCATTTGTATATTTAATTTGTGTTCTTGTCCGTTCTTGCGTTTGTGTTTCTGGTGTGCGCCTGTGCTTGTCTGTGTTTTCCATAAGTGAGCTTGAGTTCTTCATTGTGTTTGTGCATGTCTTCGCGTCCATATCCGTGATCATGTCTGCTAATGAGATGCGTTGTTTTCGACAAATTTGTATGATATATTACGCTACGAAGTTTTCACATATAACTGAAGATCCCAAAACGAGAGCTCTGAAGCACGGCTTCTATGGCATAGGTAGGTGATCAATACTTGCAAATATATTTGTGACATACTTCTATTCATGAATCAATCCCATGTAACACATATACTGGCACATGTTCGAAGATATATATACACATGTATATGTATGTACATATACATATATATATATATATATATATATATATATATATATATATATATATATATATATATATATATATATATATATACATATATGTGTGTGTATGTGAGTGTGTGTGTGGGGGGGTGTGCTGTGTGTGTGATTATGTGTGTGTGTGTATCCAAGTGTGTGTATATCTGTATGTCCATTTCGTTCTAATTAACAACTTAATAACGGTCCTGTGTTCATTTTTGAAATATGAGAAGTAATAATTGCCTTCTCACATAGACCCGTCCTGCTGGATCAGACTGTAGCAAAATTTCCATAAATGCACTGTTTTTATCGTAAAATGTTTGTAACCGTGGGTACTGTGATTACGTAAGCCAGCCGACCTACCGTGTCCCGTCTATGCCGTGACCAGCACTTTTCCGTCCGGCGCCGGCAGCGCGGTTATCGGCCGTCGCCGGAATCGAATCAGCATGTTACGGGCCGGTGCCTGGCAACCATGACGTGTGTTTTGGTAACCCGGTCGCGGCCGCACCCGGTGAACCAGGTAGTATAAATTAATAACTCTTTCTGACTCCAAATTTAGAACTGAGATTATTTGCTGTCGGCCGTCGCTCAGGAACATCATTGCGTGCATTCTTCTGTATGTGAGTGTCAACGTATATTCGCTCAACCTTCTGCACAATATATCGTGCAGAGAACATTGCACTTTGACAACGGGAGTGACGCGGGCGCGAGGCAAAACCCTAGACTATCACACGCCTATACAGAGTCGCAAAATACTTTTTCTATATTGGCGCCCGTGATCCCAGATTTTTTACATCGGTGCCGACGCGACTCGAAAATTACTACATCGCTGCGACGAGTGGACAACACCAACGACAACGCAGATCGTCAGCACGTCGTTCAGCACGGACGGGGAAAGCAATATCGTTTTCCGCGCCAAGTCGGAGCAATATCCAAAAAAAAACTTCCAAAAATGCCGCCTCCGATTTTCGACCACGAATAGAACTGTTCAAAGAATTGCATAATTGTGCCGTATACCTACTGCGTCACGAATATTGTACGTGTGACTTCTTGTGTAAATCTTGAAGCGAAATGAAACCTATAATTATCCACAAGGGAAGCAAAAATCCCAGGATTTTGTGAGCAAACATTTATAGAAAAATAGAAAGAAACGTAATGTAAGTAAACATAGCTGAACTTACCTTTGATACCTTTGACTGGCAGACAGCTTGAACAAAATTTGGTTGGAAATGAGAGCATTTCCACTACACAATTTTCCACTACACAAAGTGGCCATGTACCTCCCCTGTATGTACCTAAAGGGGATCGCGTGCCACCTCCCCAGAACCAATTACATAACAGTTCCCCTCAGGTGCACTGGGGTAGGGGGGGGTACTTTTGTTGCCAAAGTTTAACGTGCCGCCAATGCACCGACACGGCCGCCCGATAGCTCGTCCCCGGCCTTATCGGGCCAGCTGCCAACTGACACTCCCGGCCGGGGGCTAAATGCGAGCGCGCGAAGCGACTCGAACCCTGTGTTGCCAGAACAGGGGAGACCAGTGCATGCCAGCGCCCTAACCTACTGAGCTACCGGTGCGGCAAATGACCCATGACATTGACCTGACGCCGCCAACCGCACCCTCTGACCCACTCGAGCAAGCGAAACAGACTCACCTGACTGGCGCTGACAAAGACAGACTGGTACAGCTCTTACGTGCTGACATCGACTTATTTGTTGAGACTGACGCAGAACTTAGAACAACTGATGTCATCAAAATTGACATTGACACTGGAGATAACCCACCGATCTGACAAGAGCCTTACAAAACGACAATCTTTCACCGAAAATATGTAGAAGAACAACTCAAAGTAGGAAATGCTATAAACCGGAATCATTGAAGAATCAGATAGCCCCTGGGTGGTCCCGATAGTAATTGATCGCAAAAGAGATCGAAGCAACCGTTTCGCGATCGACTTCAGAAAATTAAAAAGATAACCAGGAAAAATAGCTACCCACTTCCCCTCATTGAGAACATTCTTGCCTCTTTGAGAGGTGCGAAGTTATTTTCGTCTTTGGATTTGAAAGTTTGTTATTGACAAATACCGATGTTAGAGACGAGCATCCCAAAAACAGCATTCAAGTGTTTTCTAGGCCTGTGGAACTTCCGTAAAATTCCATTTGGCATCTGTAACGCGACATAAAATTTTATGGAGTTCATCAATATTGTGTGGTCTGTAATTCAAAATGCTTGCAACTGTCTACATCGATGACATAATAGTACACTCAAAAAATACTTGGCGAACATTTGGCCCATCTTGAAGACGTTTTCCGCCGACTACGTAAAGCGAAGTTGAAATTGAAACTTTTCAAATGTGACTTCTTGAAAGAAACAGTCCAGTATTTGGGACACACGATGTCAGCTTCTGGCATCCAGCCAAGTCCTGAGAAGGTCGAGGCTATTCAACATATGGCAGCCCCGACTAGCGTCAAGGGAGTCCACTTATTTATCGGTTTGCGTTCATACTACCGACGCTTCATTCCCGACTTCAGTCAACTCTCGGCGCCACTTTAACACTCGCACGTCCGGAGGTCCGCGCCAACTTCGCATGTCCGGGGGACAGGTGTCTGCCCCCCATAAGATCTCTAGAACTATGCTAGCTAGCGACAAACGGAAAGCGGCGTTCGATAGCTAGTGACGGGATCTATCGAAAGTATTCAGTCATTTTTCGCTCAGGTTAACATTCAGGTCACTGGGCCATCATAGATCAAATTTGACCAGATCGGGCGGGACTCAGATATTGACACATATCTCAGGCCCTGTAACAGATAGAAACAACCGTGGAGCGCTGTTCGACAGTTCTTGAAATGCGCTACCGACGATAGGCAGTGTAATTTAATGCCAGGTCAACCGAAATTCAGGTCAAGGTCATGGAGTCATGACCTCAGGTCAAGGTCATGAAGTCGTCTAGGGAGGTCATGTAATATATCAATCGACACGTCTTGGCGATGCA
Source organism: Imbricaverruca yamaguchii (assembly GCA_034440575.1). Classification (NCBI taxonomy): domain Eukaryota; kingdom Metazoa; phylum Arthropoda; class Thecostraca; family Neoverrucidae; genus Imbricaverruca; species Imbricaverruca yamaguchii. The sequence continues at coordinate 816,708 of JAOTOL010001510.1, read as the reverse complement.
AGCACAATGACGGTAATTTCAGCCTTCTAGCTTAATGCAGTGCGAAATAATACGCAGAAATGTGTAGTGATCTCAGGTGACCTCAGAGACCTTGGTGAGGTCACTGAGCAAAAATGTCAGCGGCAACATTGAGCATGGCTTCCATTTACATGCCACAACCGTTGTGAGATCATTCCGAACGCAAATATGTAACCAGGAAACACTTGTATATTTTACCATAGCCCTATAATGGGGAAGTCATGGCCGCGGCTTGACCTAAGGTCAATGCTGCGAGAAAAAAAACCGATATACATATTATGGTCCCTGACGAGATTATGACATATTATAAGTTTGAAATCACTCGCCCAATTATTGCGGAAGTCATGCCACCTATAACTCCGAGTGTAGTTAGGTCACTTCGCCTGACCTGGTGACCTGACCTGAGATAACCCAGGATCAAAAATGTATGAGGATATGCGGAAAAGACCAATGAACAGCTATGCGAGGGTTGGCCTTGCTAATCCAAGTAATTTGGCGGCAAATGAGGAAAAACCGGAGGGGGCAGATATCTGCCCCCGGACGTGCGCGTGATAAATCTCATTAAGAAGCATGCAAAATTGTATTGGAGGTCCGAGTGTGAACATGCTTTCGAAACCCTGAAACACGAATTAGCTTCAGGACCAGTACTAGTATATCCTGACATCACGAAAGATTCCATGTTGTACACGGACGCATTCCAAGACGTCATTGATGCGGTCTTAGTTCAGGAACACAGAGATGCGAAAGAGTGGTAAAGTACCCGTCGGAATGATTGAACAAAACGCAACGTAAATGCTCAACAGTCCAGCGGGAGGCTTTCGCGTGCGTTTGGTCGCATGCATTGTCGCATATATTATGTATTCGCTCAACCTTCTGCACAATATATCGTGCAGAGAACACTGCACTTTGACAACCGGAGTGACGCGGACGCCAGGTCGAAACCGTAGACTATCACATGCCTATATAGGGTCGCAAAATACTTTTTCTGCAAGACGAGGTTTTCTCGTCGCTGAATTTCACTGCCTCCTACTGCACCGCATACTGCTGCAGCATCTCCTCGGCGTATGCTAGACGTTCGTCTTGTGGACATCGGTGAGTGCGATTTCGTGGGCCGCCACTCGGGTTTCGAGGTTGGCCTCCTTGCCACGGCAGCCCACCTTTCGTGCCGATATGTTCGGCTCCGTCGCATCGCATCTCGTTACAATGGCGGTATCACCGATGTCTGCCAGCCGCATGAATATCTCAGCCACCACCATCTGCGAACAAAAATGCACATGCATTCATATCATATTTAGGTAATATACGACACTAATGGTAACGTTGAAAGCGCTAAATATTGAATATACCCCTGCACCTGTAGCACAGGTATGCCAGCATTATTTCATCAATGCATAGTTGGGTCTGGCTCCTACAAAATGTTGCCCACGTGATTGATCGTCACTGTGGTATGGCCCCGCACTACGGAGTATTGAAAACAAACGGAACATACCCGAATACATCGGTGCCGTTCTGTACCCCAATAATTTGTTTCTCGTCCCGTACTGATGAGTGCTGTCACGTGATCTCCTGTTACGTGATCAATATTTGTTCACCGTATAGCTTTCCGGCATGAACCTGATCGAGCAGAGCTACTTTCATTCATGAGTAGGTTGTATCAGTAACTTTCCCCTTACTTCTCGCCAATGCGTCAGTATGTCAAATTCTCAACGGACCCAAGTATGTCGCTCGGCGGCTAGTCAATGCACTTGCTTTGGGAGGCATTAAGGAAAAAATAAAAAGATGCTTATGAATGGTTGTGGGAAGGTGCATTGTGCCCTCAGTACGTTCGAAAACAAAGTATGATGGTACGGTGTTGACTGCAACGACATGGCAGTCTACTACTTTGCAATCCAAAAGTACTGAACTGCAATCATGGATGTTCATGTTCATGAACAGTTATTCTATATTCTGGAGCAAACCAATTGAAGGTCATGGTATATTAATAGGTGCTGGTATTTCGCCATTTATGTATGGTTAGAATTGTCAAATTGAATGTGGAGATGGAGATCAGTCGGATTTCATAGCAGAGGCCGTACAAATGAGCTTACGCACATTTGCAGGCCACCCTAATGTTCTGACGAAGTTAAGATGATCCCTGGCTGAGGGAGAATCTCTTCCTTTTCACAACCAAGTCAGCCTCATAGTCCTCGGAACGAATTAGCGGGAACTTTTGTGGGAATTGGTAGCATTGTGAACGACACGCTATATTTGAATAGGTACTTCTACATCTGAGTGTGAGCTACTAAACTGAAGCACCGGGTAAATTGTCCCAAAGCTATTGTCCATGATTAGCGGCGGCTTGGAACTCTACATAATTCAATCCATGCCCACGGATATGTGCAATAAGCAAACGAATCATGCAATCGGGATTTGTGAACACGTAGTGCAGTGGATGTCAAGGCACCCAGAAACGTGGAAAACACACATCCGCAAGCGACGCCTGAAATCCATGAAACGTGCTGCAAGACGATGTAAGCCGAATACTGAGCCAATCGCACGATGCAACGCCGACGGGAAAACCAGGCGACACATTGCCAGCCCAAGCACATTCACAGTGACAGCTTGCTTTGCTTATCGTTTGGCCACGGTCAATTATCAAAACAACTTTTAGAGTAAACTTTGCCGTTGTGTATCGCAGCCGGAGTACTTTCCAAGCAGTCTGCTGGCTGTATCAGGAGTGATGTCACCATCGTCGCAGACGAAGTACAGACGGGCAGGCGGTGCTACATTAACACAGAGAAGCTGTGGCCGGCCGTCAGTGATCGCGGCGTCCTGCCGGTGTCAACATCCGCCCGCTCATGATGCCGTCCTGTGTGCGCCTGCTGGTGACGCTGTGTGTGGTCCTGCAGTACGGCGGCGCCGAGGATGCCGCCGCAGACGCGAGCGCCACTCTGGATCAGCTGTGGTCGTACCTGGAGAGCGTCGTGCAGTCCGCCACAGCGCCGGCCGTCGCCGGCCTCACCGCCCAGCTGGACCACCTCCAGAGGCTGCAGACAAACGTCGACCAGCGCACCGCCAATCTGGCGGCTCAGCTGGAAGAAGTGCGCGCCGCAGTCGCGCCGTCGCCGCCGCGCGACTGCAGCGACCTCACAGACGGCGCCATCAGCGGCGTCCACATAGTACGGCCCGGCCTGGGTCGGCCGGTGCCTGTCTACTGCGACCTGGACACCGACGGCGGCGGCTGGACCGTCTTCCAGAGGCGCGCCGACGTCCAGCCCCGCCAGGACTTCTACCTCGGCTGGCAACGTTACAAGTGGGGCTTCGGTGCTCTTGACGCCGAGTTCTGGTGGGGCCTGGAGCACCTCTGGCTGATGACATCACTGCTGGACCGGCAATACGAGCTGCGGGTCGACATGGAGGACTTCGTTGGTGGTCAGCGACACGCGCTCTACCAGGCGTTCACCATCTCCCCGGAGGCGGACAACTACCGGCTGATGGTGGCCAACTACTCGGGTGATGCCGGCGACAGCCTCAGTGGACACTCCGGTCATCCGTTCTCCACCAAGGATAGGGACAATGACACCTACCCAAAGAGTTGCGCGGTACAATTTCGCGGGGCCTGGTGGTACACGAAGTGTCACTCGTCAAATCTTAATGGACTGTATCTGGCAGGAAATCACACTTCGTACGCAAACGGCGTAAATTGGCAACCTTGGAGGGGCTATCACCATTCTCTGAAGAATGTCGAGATGAAAATTAGGCCAGTATCTACGACGTAGCGCCTTTTTACACACGCAGACCGCTGTTAGCGGTGCACGACACCTTATGTCATCTTAGCCTGCGTATAACAACTGGCGTCTGGGAGTACATGTACCCTCAACTGAGTGCTTCTCCTGTACAGCATTGCTGATATAATTCGACAAATACAGAACGCAGCAACCGACACGGAATGCTCGTGTCACTCGGAATGCCTTGGGTCGCCGCGGACTGCACCTTACGTCCGGCTCAGTAGCGGGCTGTACCTTACGTCCGGCTCAGTAGCGGACTGCATCCTACGTCCGGCTCAGTAGCGGGCTGTACCTTACGTCCGGCTCAGTAGCGGGCTGCACCTTACGTTCGGCTCAGTAGCGGGCTGTACCTTACGTCCGGCTCAGTAGCGGGCTGTACCTTACGTCCGGCTCAGTAGCGGGCTGCACCTTACATTCGGCTCAGTAGCGGGCTGTACCTTACGTACGACTCAGTATCGGGCTGTACCTTACATTCGGCTCAGTAGCGCACTGCACCCTACATCCGGCTCAGTAGCAGGGTGTACCTTACGTACGGCTCAGCCAAAAAACACCCAGCCTTTTTATGTAGATCTTATAGTTTCCCTCTAAACCATCATGGATTTCAAGGTCGCTGGTTATGGACAGGCTATCAGGGGTATATTTACTCGTAGCGATGCAATTGTACTTCGGAACAACTGATATGTATTGGATAACATCAAACATGGAAATAGCGCAACCCATCCTAATTGAATCAGGTTCTGTTACCTACATATTGCACCTGGTGCGATAGGTAGGTGCCTATAACAAACATGAAGGTCACTTTGTGTAAGCGATCAAGTGTTAGGCAGGTTTATAATTTTGTGCTAAGGAAAAGCATTGCGTTTCTGTGGACTGATGATGACTATATGTCAAAAGGAAATAATAATCGAGGCGTTTGTCTCGCGCATGTCTTCCCTCCCACCCTATCCATACTTCATACATATATCCGTACGCCCTATTCGTATATGGTTCAATTGCTTGACGGCTCTGAGGGAGATAAAGGCGTCGGCGTTGATGCCGGCGGACAACAGAGGGATTCACGTCTGGAGGGAAACGATAACAGGCTTGACAGAGCCAGAGCAGAGTAGAATCAGTTCTCGAAAACGCTTGATGAAAAAGGTCGTGGTCAATTTTATTCAACGTAAATTAAAGCTAAAAGCAATTGTGATAGTCGCTGTGCCCATAGGTGTAACCGTTGGGGGGCATGCCCCACGCAAGTTCTGACAAGTGACGATTTATCCCCTCAATTTTTTTTCGTGTCCCCAAGCCTCAGCTACCTGAGTATCATCACCGCAACAGTCTACTTAATCATTCATAAAGTGAAAATATACATGGAAGATAGTCACCACTAACAGCCGATGTCGCCAATCAACGAGCTTCATGGCCTGTCTGTCGTCACAAAATCTCCGAATGGTAAGTCAGCAAACGTTGGAAATTTCTGTTGCTAGGCTATTCTTGAATAACATGAGCCTTGACCATCATCTGGTTTCGCATGGGTGGAAAACTACTCTGCTAGCCAACATCTTTGCATTATCGCAAGGATTTATATGTCTTAGGGTGCATTTTCCTGCTGCTAAATGAACTTCACCATATGATATAGATATTGCTATATTGTGAACAAATGCGACCCTGGGTGTCCGTGGGTATCTTCAAGACCATTGAGGGAAGTCACGGGCAGCCTTAAGCACGTACGTCAACGTTAACGTCTTATTCGTATTCGTATTCAGGGACGAGTTCGCCAGAGAAGGATTTGTATTGGCATCGACATTCAGTAACGGACTTATGATCTTTCGAATAAATTACCAGAAATGCTTGCACTAAACACACTGGAAGGAACTACATAGGTCTCACATTGCCACTTTAACGGCCAAGGTTCAACGCAAACCGGTTTCTTCTGTCGCCTCCAATTTGTTTTCTTTTTCACCAAAACCTGCCAAAATCTGATGTCAAGCAATAGCCTGTGGTGAATCGTCCTGCAACATTTTAAATCGGTGCATGTCAAGAACAAACTATAGGCCAAAGGTTACCTTCATTTATTAGTTGGCGATATTAAAGCGATATCGACCGAACGTGAGGGTCGGTTTCTATCGCTTCAATGTTCATGAAGTGGGCGTCATTCGACGTGGCTTGCTATGTAGTACCAGAAAGCTAAGCAATCGAATTTTCTGTCGAGGACAAAGGCCATGCTGATCCTTTGACCACCAAGAAAAAAAAATCGTTTTCTCTCGAACCTATCCAAATTTCGCATCAAGCAATAGCCAGCGGTGAGCACTCGAGCAACATTTCAAACCCGGACATGTCAAGGTCAAAGATTTGATTGAGTTCTTCGATATCATTGCGTTTGGTCGCTATGGCTTTAATTTACAGAAAATGTGTGTCATTCGTGCTGTGTCATTCGTGTTGTCTTTTGGAGTATCAGGAAGTTCATGTTTCGAAATATTCTCGACAGGTCAAAATTCAAGCTGACCTCTTCAGTCACCTCACTTTGTTTGTGGTTTTCGCCCAACCATATCCACATCCACTATCAAGCGACAACCCATGGTGAACCCTCGAGGAACATTTTTAAATCGGGTTATGTCACGGTCAATCCTCAAGTTCAAAGGCTAGTTTGAATTTTTCGAAGTCCCTGCGATTCGTCGCTATGGGTTCAAGTTGCACCAAGTGAGTGTCATTCGACGTGACTTGTGCCGCATTATAATATTACAAAATAGAACAATTTCTAAGGTCAAAGGTCAAACCAATTTCTTAGGTTGTCTGGCATTTTTGTCTTCTGCTTAGCATACCAACATCTGGCATCAAGCAATAGCCCGCGGTGCACCTCGAGAAACATTTCAAACCGAGACATGTCAGTGCCAAACCACAAGGCCGAAGGCTGGCTTAAATTGCTTGAAGTCCTCGCGCCTCGTCGCTATGTCTTCAATTTTCATAAAGTGGAGTCATTCGACGAACCGTGTGATACTCTAGCAACCTGTTCAGAAGTCACAATAATTTTCAAAGTAAGATGTCGAACTCATTTCTTCGATCACCCCGCATTTTCTCCAAAAGCTACCCATGCTTGGTATCAAGAGAAAGCCCGTGGGCAATCCTCGAGTAGTATTTCAGTCCAGAACATGTCAGATGAAGCCTCAAAGTTAAAGGTTAGATTAATTTTCGGAATCCTCCAGTTTCGTGACTATGATTTCAATTTGCATCATGTAGGTGTTATTCCACGTGGCTTAACGTATGGTATCGGAATGTTACGAAATCGAAATAATTTCAGACGTGTCGAAGGTCCGGCATGTGTAAAATGATGGAGTGTAATAGGAATAGGGGGGGGGTCAAATCAATTTTTATTTGCAGCCGTTGTGATAGCAAGACTCGTATCATATATGAAAATGCTGGTGGTGGCTCACCATCATGCAAAATGTCTTCGAAATACCTTGAAGAGGACCTGTTCTTACACCAGTTTGTATCGGAACCTACCAGGCATGGCTCATTCTTGGACCTTGTGTTCTCGGATTTAAGTGACGTGGTTCAAGACTTGACTGTAGGAGAAACTCTGGGAAGAAGTGACCATAACATAGTTAGATTCAAGGCACATGTAGGGGAAATTATTAAGGATAATTTGGTAAAGGTTCTAAATTTCAACAGAGCAGACTTTGACTGCATGAGAGCGGCTTTAAATGCCATCAGATGGGAAGAATAATTTTCCAATTTAAATGCCTGTGAAATGTGGGAGAAGTTAAAATCTTACTTGAAGAAAATTCAGATTAGACATGTCCCCCAAAAGCCAAGACGTAAAAGAAGGGTAGAAAACCCAGCATGGCTTACACCAGAATAGATAAAAGCAATTAAGGCTAAGAAAACTGCATTTAGAGTCTTTAAAGAAGCCTCAAATGTCGTTAATCTAAAGGCGTATCGAAAAGCTAGAGACACTGTGAATGAAAAAACCAAAGCAGCCAAGCGAGCAAAAGAACTGGATTTAACTAGAAACTGTAATGGGAACAGCAAAACGTTCTTTAGTTTCTACAAGCTGAGTAAAGTTTCTAGCACAAAACTAGCAAACAAATTATTTGTGATATTTTTTTCTTCTCCACAAAAATCGTCGGAAATGAAAATAATTAAAAGGGAGCACCGAAGGGAAAGTTGACACCAATATCATTAGGAACTGTGGCAGGCTTAGAGGAACAAAATATGCCAACGTCGACAAATATGTTCCATTCATTTTGCGGATATGTATGAACTGAAAATTTTACCTTTACCAAAGAAAATAAGCTCCGTTGGCTGCTGGCTATCTGTACTTGTTGAGAAGTCCATGCAATATGCCATATTCAAAGCTCTATAAATTTCTGAATGCACATGCAATTTAAAAATTATATCGTTAAAGGAAACCTTTACAGCTTATATATCGTGGATCAAACCGATGCGCCAGAATGAGTTGTTTCATATAACATCTTAAAGTCCTCTGTCAATTTATTTTTTCTCTCTCAATAACCATTTCTGGAAATTCAAGCTATTTGCCCCGCTATTATAACCATATTTGATGCCGTGCTAGGCGTTGCAGTGACCAGAAATCACATAAAACAGCCAGAAAGCGTCCTATTTGACAGATCGCGCAAAAAAAAATACACCTTACAAATGTTCCACTTTTTTTTAGCATTTCCGATAATATTTTGGCAAATTCTAAGGTGATACGGCCCCAGATCCCATGTTCATCACTAAATTCCGGCTACGGCGAACTTCTAAATCGACGCCGTTTGAACGATTCAGTTATCAAAGCCAAATCGACGCCGCTTGATCTGCTTTCATTTTCCTAACATATGCACCATTGTGCAGCAGTGTCCCATGCGGAATATCCACATGCGCAGTGCCTCAAGAACGTGAATAATTAAGTCACACCTTGGTTTTGAAAATGATGTTTCTGGACACAGCCTGTGCGCATTGTCACAACAAAGAGTGTCTTGCAATTTGTGTTCGACTATAAACCTCCATATAAATGATGCTCTGCAGGTGTAAATGAAGCATAATTGTACTTCTTGCTGTGGTGTTAGTATGGTCGAATATGGTCGGACTGCATCGTTGTGATGTTCATGTTTTTTTTCGGGACACGCTATGTATGCCGTGACATAAACGCCCGTGTTTGCATTACGATATGGATTCAGTTGTACGTCAAAGCAAGCGATGCCTACTAGAAGGCGGTGGCAATCCTCTGCATTCAAGGGATTACCGCCGGGCTCTCACTGATTGCCTGCAGCCGACTTACCCATGGGTGAATGTGTCACTTTGGATGCACCCCCCCCCCTCTCTCTCTCTCTCTCTCTCTCTCTCTCTCTCAGCCCGCTACTGACCCGAATGTAAGGTACAGCCTGATACTGAGTCGTACGTAAGGTACAGCCCGCTACTGAGCCGAATGTAAGGTACAGCCCGCTACTGAGCCGGACGTAAGGTACAGCCCGCTGCTGAGCCGTACGTACAGCCTACTGAGCCGGACGTAAGGTACAGCCCGCTACTGAGCCGGACGTAAGGTACAGCCCGCTACTGAGCCGGACGTAAGGTACAGCCCGCTACTGAGCCGGACGTAAGGTACAGCCCGCTACTGAGCCGGACGTAAGGTACAGCCCGCTACTGAGCCGGACGTAAGGTACAGCCCGCTACTGAGCCGGACGTAAGGTACAGCCCGCTACTGAGCCGGACGTAAGGTACAGCCCGCTACTGAGCCGATCGTAAGGTACAGCCCGCTACTGAGCCGGACGTAAGGTACAGCCCGCTACTGAGCCGAACGAGGTACAGCCCGCTACTGAGCCGATCGTAGCCGCTACGAGCCGGACGTAGGTGCAGTCCGCTACTGAGCCGGACGTAAGGTACAGCCCGCTACTGAGCCGAACGTAAGGTGCAGTCCGCGGCGACCCAAGGCATTCCGAGTGACACGAGCATTCCGTGTCGGTTGATGCGTTCTGTATTTGTCGAATTATATCAGCAATGCGGTACAGGAGAGGCATTCAGTTGAGGGTACATGTACTCCCAGATGCCAGTTGTTACACGCAGGCTAAGATCACATCATGCGTCGTGCATCGCTAAGAGCGGTCTGCGTGTGTAGAAAAGGCGCTACGTCTTAGATACTGGCCTAATTTTCATCTCCACATTCTTCAGAGAATGGTGATAGCCCTTCCAAGGTTGCCAATTTACGCCGTTTGCGTACGAAGTGTGATTTCCTGCCAGATACAGTCCATTAAGATTTGACGAGTGACACTTCGTGTACCACCAGGCCCCGCGAAATTGTACCGCGCAACTCTTTGGGTAGGTGTCATTGTCCCTATCCTTGGTGGAGAACGGATTACCGGAGTGTCCACTGAGGCTGTCGCCGGCATCACCCGAGTAGTTGGCCACCATCAGCCGGTAGTTGTCCGCCTCCGGGGAGATGGTGAACGCCTGGTAGAGCGCGTGTCGCTGACCACCAACGAAGTCCTCCATGTCGACCCGCAGCTCGTATTGCCGGTCCAGCAGTGATGTCATCAGCCAGAGGTGCTCCAGGCCCCACCAGAACTCGGCGTCAAGAGCACCGAAGCCCCACTTGTAACGTTGCCAGCCGAGGTAGAAGTCCTGGCGGGGCTGGACGTCGGCGCGCCTCTGGAAGACGGTCCAGCCGCCGCCGTCGGTGTCCAGGTCGCAGTATACCGGCACCGGCCGACCCAGGCCCGGTCGTACTATGTGGACGCCGCTGATGGCGCCGTCTGTGAGGTCGCTGCAGTCGCGCGGCGGCGACGGCGCGACTGCGGCGCGCACTTCTTCCAGCTGAGCCGCCAGCTGGGTGGTGCACTGGTCTACGTTTGTCTGCAGCCTCTGGAGGTGGTCCAGCTGGGCGGTGAGGCCGGCGACGGCCGGCGCTGTGGCGGACTGCACGACGCTCTCCAGGTACGACCACAGCTGGTCCAGAGTGGCGCTCGCGTCTGCGGCGGCATCCTCGGCGCCGCCGTACTGCAGGACCACACACAGCGTCACCAGCTGGCGCACACAGGACGGCATCATGAGCGGGTGGATGTTGACACCGGCAGGACGCCGCGATCACTGACGGCCGGCCACAGCTTCTCTGTGTTAATGTAGCACCGCCTGCCCGTCTGTACTTCGTCTGCGACGATGGTGACATCACTCCTGATACAGTCAGCAGACTGCTTGGAAAGTACTCCGGCTGCGATACACAACGGCAAAGTTTACTCTAAAAGTTGTTTTGATAATTGACCGCGGCCAAACGATAAGCAAAGCAAGCTGTCACTGTGAATGTGCATCGGCTGGCAATGTGTCGCCTGGTTTTCCCGTCGGCGTTGCATCGTGCGATTGGCTCAGTATTCGGCTTACATCGTCTTGCAGCACGTTTCATGGATTTCAGGCGTCGCTTGCGGATGCATGTTTTCCACGTTTCTGGATGCCTTGACATCCACTGCACTACGTGTTCACAAATCCTGATTGCATGATTCGTTTGCTTATTGCACATATCCGTGGGCATGGATTGAATTATGTAGAGTTCGAAGCCGCCGCTAATCATGGACAATAGCTTTGGGGCAAATTACCCGGCGCTTCAGTTTAATAGCTCACGCTCAGATGTAGAAGTACCTATTCAAATATAGCGTGTCGTTCACAATGCTACCAATTCCCACAAAAGTTCCCGCTAATTCGTTCCGAGGCCTATGAGGCTGACTTGGTTGTGAAAAGGAAGAGATTCTCCCTCAGCCAGGGAGCATCTTAACTTCTTCAGAACATTAGGGTGGCCTGCAAATGTGCGTGAGCTCAATTGCACGGCCTCTGCTATGAAATCCGACTGATCTCCATCTCCACATTCAAGTTGACAATTCTAACCATATATAAATGGCGAAATACTAGCACCTATTAATATACCATGACCTTCAATTGGTTTGCTCCAGAATATAGCATAACTGTTCATGAACATGAACATCCATGATTGCAGTTCAGTATTTATGGATTGCAAAGTAGTAGACTGCCATGTCGTTGCAGTCAACACCGTACCATCGAACGTACTGAGGGCACAATGCACTTTCCCACAACCATTCAAAAGCATCTTTTTATTTCTTCCTTAATGCCTCCCAAAGCAAGTGCATTGACTAGCCGCCGAGCGACATACATGGGTCCGTTGAGAATTTGGCATACTCACGCATTGCCTTGGCGAGAAGCAAGGGGAAAGTTACTGATACAACCTACTCATGAATGAAAGTAGCTCTGCTCGATCAGGTTCATGCCGGAAAGCTGATACGCTGAACAAATATTGATCACGTAACAGGAGATCACGTGACAGCACTCATCAGTACGGGACGAGAAACAAATTATTGGGTTACAGAACGGCACCCATGCATTCGGGTATGTTCCGTTTGTTTTCAATACTCCGTAGTGCGAGGCCATACCACAGTGACGATCAATCACGTGGGCAACATTTTGTATGAGCCAGACCCAACTATGCATTGATGACATAATGCTGGCATACCTGTGCTACAGATGCAGGGGTATATTCAATATTTAGCGCTTTCAACGTTACCATTAGTGCTGTATATTACCTAAATATGATATGAATGCATGTGCATTTTTGTTCGCAGATGGTGGTGGCTGAGATATTCATGCGGCTGGCAGACATCGGTGATACCGCCATTGTAACGAGATGCGATGCGACCGGGCCGAACATATCGGCACGAAAGGTGGGCTGCCGTGGCAAGGAGGCCAACCTCGAAGCCGGAGTGGCGGCCCACAAAATCGCACTCACCGATGTCCACAAGACGAACGTCTAGCGCCGAGGAGATGCTGCAGCAGTATGCGGTGCAGTAGGAGGCAGTGAAATTCAACGACGAGAAAACCCCGTCTTGTAGAAAAAGTATTTTGCGACCCTATATAGGCATGTGTTAGTATATGGTTTCGAGCTGGCGTCCGCGTCACTCCGGTTGTCAAAGTGCAGTGTTCTCTGCACGATATATTGTGCAGAAGGTTGAGCGAATACATAATATATACGACAATACATGCGACCAAACGCACACGAAAGCCTCCCGCTGGACTGTTGAGCATCTACGTTGCGTTTTGTTCGAACATTCCGACGGGTACTTTACCACTCTTTCGTATCTCTGTGTTCCTGAACTAAGACCGCATCAATGATGTCTTGGAATGCGTCCGTGTACAACATGCAATCTTTCGTGATGTCAGGATATACCAGTACTGGTCCTGAAGCTAATTTGTGTTTCAGGGTTTCGAAAGCATGTTCACACTCGGACCTCCAATACAATTTTGCATGCTTCTTAATGAGATTTATCACGCGCACGTGCGGGGGCAGATATCTGCCCCGTCCGGTTTTTCCTCATTTGCCGCCAAATTACTTGGATTAGCAAGGCCAAACCTCGCATAGCTGTTCCTTGGTCTTTTCCGCATATCCTCATACATTTTTAATCCTGGGTTATCTCAGGTCAGGTCACCAGGTCAGGCGAAGTGACCTATCTACACTCGGAGTTATAGGTGGCATAACTTCCACAATAATTGGGCGAGTGATTTCAAACTTATAATATGTCATGACCTCATCAGGGACCATAATATGTATATCGGGTTTTTTCTCGCAGCATTGACCTAAGGTCAAGCCGCGGCCATGACTTCCCCATTATAGGGCTATGGTAAAATATACAAATGTTTCCTGGTTTCATATTTGCGTTCGGAATGATCTCACAACGGTTGTGGCATGTAGATGGAAGCCATGCTCAATGTTACCGCTGACATTTTTGCTCAGTGACCTCATCAAGGCCTCTGAGGTCACCTGAGATCACTACACATTTCTGCGTATTATATCGTACTGCTTTGAAATAGAAGGCTGAAATTACCGTCATTGTGCTTGCATCGCCAAGACGTGTCGATTGATATATTACATGACCTCCCTAGACGACTTCATGACCTTGACCTGAGGTCATGACTCCATGACCTTGACCTGAATTTCGGTTGACCTGACCTTAAATTACACTGCCTATCGTCAGTAGCGCATTTCAAGAACTGTCGCAAAGCGCTCCACGGTTGTTTCTATCTGTTACAGGGCCTGATATATGTGTCAATATCTGAGTCCCGCCCGATCTGGTCGAATTTGATCTATGATGGCCCAGTGACCTGAATGTTGACCTGAGCGAAAAATGACTGAACACTTTCGATAGATCCCGTCACTAGCTATCCAACGCCGCTTTCCGTTTGTCGCTAGCTAGCATAGTTCTAGAGATCTTATGGGGGGCAGACACCTGTCCCCCGGACATGCGAAGTTGGCGCGGACCTCCGGACGTGCGAGTGTTAAAGTGGCGCCGAGAGTTGACTGAAGTCGGGAATGAAGCGTCGGTAGTATGAACACAAACCGATAAATAAGTGGACTCCCTTGACGTTAGTCGGGGCTGCCATATGTTGAATAGCCTCGACCTTCTCAGGACTTGGCTGGATGCCAGAAGCTGACACCGTGTGTCCCAAATACTGCACTGTTTCTTTCAAGAAGTCACATTTGAAAAGTTTCAATTTCAACTTCGCTTTACGTAGTCGGTGGAAAACGTCTTCAAGATGGGCCAAATGTTTGCCATGCATTTTTTGAGTGCACTATTATGTCATCGATGTAGACAGTTGCAAGCATTTTGAATTCCAGACCACACAATATTCATCAACTCCATAAAATTTTATGTTGCGTTACAGATGCCAAATGAAATTTTACGGAAGTTCCACAGGCCTAGAAAACACTTGAATGCTGTTTTTGGGATGCTCGTCTCTAACATCGGTATTTGCCAATAACAAACTTTCAAATCCAAAGACGAAAATAACTTCGCACCTCTCAAAGAGGCAATAATGTTCTCAATGAGGGGAAGTGGGTAGCTATTTTTCCTGGTTATCTTTTTAATTTTCTGAAGTCGATCGCGAAACGGTTGCTTCGATCTATTTTGCGATCAATTACTATCGGGACCGCCCAGGGGCTATATGATTCTTCAATGATTCCGGTTTATAGCATTGCTTACTTTGAGTTGTTCTTCTACATATTTTCGGTGAAAGATTGTCGTTTTGTAAGGCGCTTGTCAGATCGGTGGGTTATCTCAAGTGTCAATGTCAATTTTGATGACATCAGTTGTTCCAAGTTCTGTGTCAGTCAGTCAGGTGAGTCAGTTTGGCTTGCTCGAGTGGGTCAGAGGGTGCTGTTGGCGGCGTCAGGTCAATGTCATGGGTCATTTGCCGCACCGGTAGCTCAGTTGGTTAGGGCGCTGGCATGCACTGGTCTCCCCTGTACTGGCAACACAGGGTTCGAGTCGCTTCGCGCGCTCGCATTTAGCCCCCGGCCGGGAGTGTCAGTTGGCAGCTGGCCTGATAAAGCCGGGGACGAGCTATCGGGCGGCCGTGTCGGTGCAATGGCGGCACGTTAAACTTTCGGTCTAAATTATATCGTTGAACTGGAGTTCATGAATCGGGTGGTGGGGCCAGGGTTCACGCAACAAGCTCTGCTTAGGAATAGAACCCTGGCTCCTCAAGCCACCCCAACAACAACTCGGATTAAATTTATCTTTATTTATAAATAAAAAAATGTCAATCAAGTTTTCTGGATCAAAGTCGTCCATAGTCTCAGCGAATGCTGTAGAAAATCTTCCTGTGGGGGACACATAGAACACATAAATGTCCCCTCGTTCATGTAACGGCAGGTACCGCGACGGAGATCATCGGTCCCAGTGCCGCCGACCAGGTCGCTGCTTACTTGGCAGTCCTCGCCAGCCGGGCTGTCGAGGCCAGTGGCTATTGTGACCCCTTCCCTCTGATCAAGTTACCCCGGCGTCGTCGACCGCCGCGAAAGCCGCTGTCTCTGATGTCTGACGGAGGTTGACGTGTCAGTATCTGACGATCGGATGTGGCCGTCATGGGTGTATGGTGATGTGACAGCTTGTTCTGGGCCGTAGCGCCACGAACTACCGGCTGCCTGTGTGCAACGCGGTTTAACTTACGTAAACATGTCATGGGTTAATGTGTCTGTCTCCAGCAGTAGAGTCGGCCGACCGGAGCCGAGGCTCAGAGGTGTCTAAGGACAGACAGTCTGACCCGCTGGTGTAGTGCATCGAGTCCGGGCATTGCTCTGGTTAGTTCAGAGCCGCGTGACGATGACGTGTCTCTGGCGTGTGGCCAAAGGCGGATGCCCTGAGAAGTGATAGAGTCGCCGAGCGAGGTGGAACGTTATAAAATTGAAGACTATTTGATGGTGTCGATCCTAAATGTTTATGCGGCTCAGTAATGGTATTTGCTGTCCGGCAACCTGAACGCAGGGTAATGCGCAGTGGACCCTATCACTGATCTTGCGTTATCTAGCTCTTGAGGCTTTCGAAATTATGGGCTACGGTCATAGTCAAAGTGTTGCAGTCCAACGGGGGTTCAGGTCTCGTTGCTGGGACTGCTTTACGGTGTTGATGTCATGTCTTGTGCAAGATGAGTACTGAAAGATGTGGTCGGGATAGACAGGACTCCTCACTTTGCTATATATTTCATACGAATACATACAGACTAACGCGGATTCCAGAGGAAATATTTGCGTGCACTTCCATCTTTGTTTATTGTTCTGGACCGCTTCTTGTTCATATCTTTGTCGTAAGTTCAAGTACAATTATCGCACGGAGATCTTGATCCAACAAAATATTGCATTAGCAGAGCAGAGTCTATTGTACGTCTCTTTTCGAAGCGTTTCAATATGTTGAGAGCTATTGCCGTCGTGCAACATGGTTCGTCCATATTTTCATACCAGCTATATCTAGAATAAGCCAGTTGAAGTTGGGTGCATCTGTTGTGACGATACTCACTTTGCATATATGATAGGAGATGATAATTTCATGGTTTGTAACCTGGGTAAAAAATAACTGCTCTAACATGTTGCAAGAGCAGGACATGTTGCTAAGCGTATATTACCGAAATGTTGAGGAACATTTTTCAAAGGATAGATGTAGCAGAAGCATCTATCCACATGGCAGAAAAAGCTATGAAGCAACGTCTTGAAAATGCGTCTTAATAGCCGCTAGCTCCGTCAACTGGATAGCAACGCTACATTCTGGAGCATATCAATTCAGTGTTGCATTAGGTTAATAGGTGCTGACATTTTCCCCTTTATGGTATGGTTATAATTATTTAATTGAATGTGGAGATGGAGACCAGTCGGATTTTATAGCGGAGGCCGCACAAATGAGCTCGCGCACATTTTCACGCCATGCTGATGTTCTGACTAAGTCCAGATGCTCCCTGGCTGAGGGAGAATTTCTGCCTTTTCACAACCAAGTCAACCACATCTTCCTACTTGGGACGAATGTTCGGGAAATTATGTGGGAAATAGTTGCATTGTAAACGACACATCATAGTTTCAATAGGTACTACCGCACCTAAGTGTTAGCTAATACACTGAAGCACTGGGTATGTCGTCCATAAGCTGTTGTTTATGATTAGCGACGGCTTCACACTCTACATAATCCGATCCATATCCACGGATGTGTGCAATACGCAGACGAATCATGTCATCAGGATTTGTGAACACGTAGTGCAGTGGATGCCAAGGTACCCAGAAGCGAAATGAAGTACATGAAGGTTACAACCTCCACTGGTTGTAACCTCCACAAGTCCGCAGCGGTCATAACCTCCACAGGTCGTAACCTCCACAACTCCGAAGCGGTCATAACCTCCACAGGTGATAACCTCCACAGGTCGTAATCCCCACAGGTTGCAACCTCCACAAGTACGGAGCGGTCATAACCTCCACAGGGCATAACCTCCACAACTCCGAAGCGGTCATAACCTCCACAGATTCAAGAACTACATTATTTTATAGAAGCATCATTTCGGATAGCTATCGGTAGGTAGCAGCACGGTCTAGGTATTATAGCAACGGATGTTGAATGAATGTCATGCGAATGAACGTTGAAGTATACATAACAATATTTCTTACAAGATGGCAGGATGTGTCGTTGAATACGCTTTTTCTGTGTGCGCACATTGTTAACTTTTCAGACGTCGGGAACCGGCCGTCGCCCCGTGTGAAGCTGATATGCGGCGCAGTGGCGGATGCAGAGTACGAACACCCTGCTCAGACCTGTTTGTATCAGATTTGATGGCTACCTAAAATGTTGAATACATTGTGATTCTCGCGCAATATTTGCATTGTCCGCACTGAATATGCCGACTTGTCGTATCCTGGTGGCGCCATTGATCAGCTGTCTTGGGAAGGAACGGAGAAAGCGCAGCGTCTGTGGCGCGGAAGTGGACGGTTCGCGTCGCGAACCAGTCACGGTGTCGCTGATGAAAAGTTAGGGAAACCTAAGTGGGTGATTAGGAGTTGACTTGGCGCTTTTGCCCGGAGTGGGTGATTCGGAGTTTGGTTTGGAAAATCGCTGACTGATTTTTTGGGGTGAATATGGGATCAGGGGTCGTGGGCCACTTAGGAATTCTCACAGTTTTGGAAATTTTCCCTCATTTTTTTTCTTCCAAAAATTGTGATTTCTGCTGAGTCTGTGAAGTAGGGTGATTTGACGGCATTTTATTACCTTCTGAGTGGTTGCGATGCCCATTATAATACCATAAGCATGTAATTCAAGCCGGTGATTCGGAGTTCGCGTCTCGGCAACAACATTTTGCCATAGCAAATATTGATATTAATATCCAAATATCCAAAAATACCGGCGGAGAAAGCCCCCATGTCGCATTTTTTATGGAACTTTTGAAAATTTTGTTAAAACTTTTCTTCCAGATTAACAATTATATTTAAATAAAGTAGGTAATTGTAGAGTGTACTGGACGAATGTAGATCATTCAAAAGTACATATTTTCTTCATTTTTGATTATGGGATGCACAGCTCCCGTGGCAACACATTTTGTCTAAATGGAAACTTCATCTTGAGTACAAACCTATCCGCTGTAGTGTTTCCCCTATAATTGTATGTTTCTGTGGGTGTTTTGCTTTAAAATCCGCTGGCAGCCGAATGTTTGTTGGACCAGAATTTCCTCCGATAAAGCATTTTTTCTTTCGATTAAAATCCGATGATTATTCGCATTGCGAAACCGTCACGGTGTCGCTGATGAAAATGTCCATTAACCTGCGAGAACGGGTTACCCATAGTTCATTATAGCCTCCTGCCTCTTGTGCACTCGAGTTGCATTACGAGTTGGCTCTCTTTTACTTGCACGGTGTTGGAATTTTTTATGTCAGGATAGCGCTTGCTGGACGAAGCAACTGCTTTTTGTTGGTAAGCGACCACCAGGCTAGACCACCGTTCCAAACCCTCATGGAAAAAATTACTCATGTATTACTCATCATGTACGATTGCATTTGCGACAGCCTCGACAGCCCGGCTGGCGGCGACTGCCAAGTAAGCAGCGACCTGGTCGGCGGCACTGGGACCGACGATCTCCGTCGCGGTACCTGCCGTTACATGAACGAGAGGACATTTATGCGTTCTATGTGTCCCCCACAGGAAGCTTTTCTACAGCATTCGCTGAGACTATGGACGACTTTGATCCAGAAAACTTGATTGACATTTTTGTTTAATAAATAAAAATAAATTTAATCCGAGTTGTCGTTGGGGTGGCTTGAGGAGCCAGGGTTCTATTGCTAAGCAGAGCTTGTTGCGTGAACCCTGGCCCCACCACCCGATTCATGAACTCCAGTTCAACGATAGAATTTAGACCGAAAGTTTAACGTGCCGCCAATGCACCGACACGGCCGCCCGATAGCTCGTCCCCGGCCTTATCGGGCCAGCTGCCAACTGACACTCCCGACCGGGGGCTAAATGCGAGCGCGCGAAGCGACTCGAACCCTGTGTTGCCAGTACAGGGGAGACCAGTGTATGCCAGCGCCCTAACCAACTAAGCTACCGGTGCGGCAAATGACCCATGACATTGACCTGACGCCGCCAACCGCACCCTCTGCCCCACTCGAGCAAGCCAAACTGACTCACCTGACTGGCGCTGACAAAGACAGACTGGTACAGCTGTTACGTGCTGACATCGACTTATTTGTTGAGACAGACGCAGAACTTGGAACAACTGATGTCATCAAAATTGGCATTGACACTGGGGATAACCCACCGATCTGACAAGAGCCTTACAAAACGACAATCTTTCACCGAAAATATGTAGAAGAACAACTCAAAGTAGGCAATGCTATAAACCGGAATCATTGAAGAATCAGATAGCCCCTGGGCGGTCCCGATAGTAATTGATCGCAAAAGAGATCGAAGCAACCGTTTCGCGATCGACTTCAGAAAATTAAAAAGATAACCAGGAAAAATAGCTACCCACTTCCACTCATTGAGAACATTCTTGCCTCTTTGAGAGGTGCGAAGTTATTTTCGTCTTTGGATTTGAAAGTTTGTTATTGGCAAATACCGATGTTAGAGACGAGCATCCCCAAAACAGCATTCAAGTGTTTTCTAGGCCTGTGGAACTTCCGTAAAATTCCATTTGGCATCTGTAACGCGACATAAAATTTTATGGAGTTGATGAATATTGTGTGGTCTGAAATTCAAAATGCTTGCAACTGTCTACATCGATGACATAATAGTACACTCAAAAAATGCTTGGCGAACATTTGGCCCATCTTGAAGACGTTTTCCGCCGACTACGTAAAGCGAAGTTCAAATTGAAACTTTTCAAATGTGACTTCTTGAAAGAAACAGTCCAGTATTTGGGACACACGGTGTCAGCTTCTGGCATCCAGCCAAGTTCTCAGAAGGTCGAGGCTATTCAACATATGGCAGCCCTGACTAACGTCAAGGGGGTCCACTTATTTATCGGTTTGTGTTCAAACTACCGACGCTTCATTCCCGACTTCAGTCAACTCTCGGCGCCACTTTAACACTCGCACGTCCGGAGGTCCGCGCCAACTTCGCATGTCCGGGGGACAGGTGTCTGCCCCCCATAAGATCTCTAGAACTATGCTAGCTAGCGACAAACGGAAAGCGGCGTTGGATAGCTAGTGACGGGATCTATCGAAAGTGTTTGAGTCATTTTTCGCTCAGGTCAACATTCAGGTCACTGGGCCATCATAGATCAAATTCGACCAGATCGGGCGGGACTCAGATATTGACACATATCTCAGGCCCTGTAACAGATAGAAACAACCGTGGAGCACTGTTCGACAGTTCTTGAAATGCGCTACCGACGATAGGCAGTGTAATTTAAGGTCAGGTCAACCGAAATTCAGGTCAAGGTCATGGAGTCATGACCTCAGGTCAAGGTCATGAAGTCGTCTAGGGAGGTCATGTAATATATCAATCGACACGTCTTGGCGATGCAAGCACAATGACGGTAATTTCAGCCTTCTAGCTCAATGCAGTACGATATAATACGCAGAAATGTGTAGTGATCTCAGGTGACCTCAGAGACCTTGATGAGGTCACTGAGCAAAAATGTCAGCGGTAACATTGAGCATGGCTTCCATCTACATGCCACAACCGTTGTGAGATCATTCCGAACGCAAATATGTAACCAGGAAACATTTGTATATTTTACCATAGCCCTATAATGGGGAAGTCATGGCCGCGGCTTGACCTAAGGTCAATGCTGCGAGATAAAAAAAAACCTGGTATACATATTATGGTCCCTGATGAGATCATGACATATTATAAGTTTGAAATCACTCGCCCAATTATTGTGGAAGTTATGCCACTTATAACTCCGAGTGTAGTTAGGTCACTTTGCCTGACCTGGTACCTGACCTGAGATAGCCCAGGATTAAAAATGTATGAGGATATGCGGAAAAGACCAATGATCAGCTATGCGAGGTTTGGGCTTGCTAATCCAAGGAATTTGGCGGCAAATGAGGAAAAACCGGAGGGGGCAGATATCTGCCCCCGCACGTGCGCGTGATAAATCTCATTAAGAAGCATGTAAAATTGTATTGGAGGTCCGAGTGTGAACATGCTTTCGAAACCCTGAAACACAAATTAGCTTCAGGACCAGTACTAGTATATCCTGACATCACGAAAGATTGCATGTTGTACACGGACGCATTCCAAGACGTCATTGATGCGGTCTTAGTTCAGGAACACAGAGATGCGAAAGAGTGGTAAAGTACCCGTCGAAATGTTCGAACAAAACGCAACGTAGATGCTCAACAGTCCAGCGGGAGGCTTTCGCGTGCGTTTGGTCGCATGTATTGTCGTATATATTATGTATTCGCTCAACCTTCTGCACAATATATCGTACAGAGAACACTGCACTTTGACAACCGGAGTGATGCGGACGCCAGGTCGAAACCATAGACTATCACATGCCTATATAGGGTCGCAAAATACTTTTTCTACAAGACGAGGTTTTCTCGTCGCTGAATTTCACTGCCTCCTACTGCACCGCATACTGCTGCAGCATCTCCTCGGCGCTAGACGTTCGTCTTGTGGACATCGGTGAGTGCGATTTCGTGGGCCGCCACTCGGGTTTCGAGGTTGGCCTCCTTGCCACGGGAGCCCACTTATCGTGCCGATATGTTCGGCCCCGTCGCATCGCATCTCGTTACAATGGCGGTATCACCGATGTCTGCCAGCCGCATGAATAGCTCAGCCACCACCATCTGCGAACAAAAATGCACATGCATTCATATCATATTTAGGTAATATACGACACTAATGGTAACGTTCAAAGCGCTAAATATTGAATATAC
Organism: Imbricaverruca yamaguchii; assembly: GCA_034440575.1. NCBI lineage: Eukaryota > Metazoa > Arthropoda > Thecostraca > Neoverrucidae > Imbricaverruca > Imbricaverruca yamaguchii. Next base: position 794,265 of record JAOTOL010001510.1, on the reverse strand, counting down.
CCCTGCACCTGTAGCACAGGTATGCCAGCATTATGTCATCAATGCATAGTTGGGTCTGGCTTCTACAAAATGTTGCCCACGTGATTGATCGTCACTGTGGTATGGCCTCGCACTACGGAGTATTGAAAACAAACGGAACATACCCGAATGCATGGGTGCCGTTCTGTAACCCAATAATTTGTTTCTCGTCCCGTACTGATGAGTGCTGTCACGTGATCTCCTGTTACGTGATCAATATTTGTTCACCGTATCAGCTTTCCGGCATGAACCTGATCGAGCAGAGCTACTTTCATTCATGAGTAGGTTGGATAAGTAACTTTCCCCTTACTTCTCGCCAAGGCAATGCGTGAGTATGCCAAATTCTCAACGGACCCGTGTATGTCGCTCGGCGGCTAGTCAATGCACTTGCTTTGGGAGGCATTAAGGAAGAAATAAAAAGATGCTTTTGAATGGTTGTGGGAAGGTGCATTGTGCCCTCAGTACGTTCGATGGTACGGTGTTGACTGCAACAACATGGCAGTCTACTACTTTGCAATCCATAAATACTGAACTGCAATCATGGATGTTCATGTTCATGAACAGTTATGCTATATTCTGGAGCAAACCAATTGAAGGTCATTGTATATTAATAGGTGCTGGTATTTCGCCATTTATGTATGGCTAGAATTGTCAAATTGAATGTGGAGATGGAGATCAGTCGGATTTCATAGTAGAGGCCGTACAAATGAGCTCACGCACATTTGCAGGCCACCCTAATGTTCTGACGAAGTTAAGATGCTCCCTGGCTGAGGGAGAATCTCTTCCTTTTCACAACCAAGTCAGCCTCATAGTCCTCGGAACGAATTAGCGGGAACTTTTGTGGGAATTGGTAGCATTGTGAACGACACGCGGCGCAGTTGCCCGCGCCCCGCGCCGCTGGTCGGTCGCGGTGCTGCGGTGCTCAGCCTGCCTGTGTCTCTCCCGCTCTGGTGCCTTTTATCCGCGTGAAAGTTGAGTGATTGGTGTGCGAGTGAATCTTGTTGTTTATATTTTATCTTTGATTGCCTGCTGCCGCTTGTAGGGTGCTCTCTGCTCCTCTGCCGGCTTCTGGTATCCAGCCTCCGGTTTCCGGCCTTCTGTCTTGGCCCCCTGCGCTGGATTGTGCTCATTCGCCAGCAGCCGGAACCACCCGTCACCATGCAAGTGCTCCAACAAATTATTAATCGAGACCTCATTAGGCTAGTCACTCTGCTTGTTGTCTTCAAGATATTCATCTTGGCTGCATCTCCCGCTCTCAAGTCGTATCAGCACACATCGCCTCTGACACCCTTCAGTCAGCGTGACCTTGGAATCCCAGCACCGCGTGCGGGCCAAGCATCTGTGCCCCGTCCCCGCGATCGTGAGCCGGTCCAGCCAGCTGACGCACGGTCCCAGCACACGAGACGGAAGAGGGGCACTCGTAGTAGCCGTGGGTCGAGGCGCCGTGGCAGCAGAGGCGGCGTCAGGTGGGGAAGACAGCCGACAAACACCAACATTCTGGTGGGATTTCTAAACATTTAATCTATCAAACCAGCCGCAAAACGTCTCTCTCTTCAACATGAACTGGATCATTTCAATTTCGATATTTTCGGCCTTAGTGAAACTTTCTTGAAGAAATCTATCAAATCCCGACTGGTCCTGCTGCCTGGCTACACCCTGTACCGCACCGACCGACCCGACAGCAGCGGCTACGGTGGGGTGGCGCTGGTTGCCAGGGACGGCTTTGACGTCACCACCATACGGCTCTCTGCCGCGCCCCGGCCACCCGACAGCCAACTAGAGATGCACTGGGCACTCGTACGGCCTGACGGGAGGCGCCGTCTGGTGGTGGGGGTCGGGTACCGCCGGCCGCGACATGCCGTGGCTGCCCTCAATGCGGACTTTTCAGATTTAGAATGCCAGTACCAGCAAATTTTGATGGACTACCCTGCTTCCCGAGTTCTCATTATGGGTGATCTCAACTGTGATTTTCTCAAAGATAACAATGATAATGCAAAGAAACGTCTTTGTGAATTTTTGTCGGATTTTGATCTCTCACAATATGTCACTGCTCCTACTTACCGTACCGGCTCGCTTCTTGATGTTCTGATGTGCAATGATGACGATCTGGTCCGATGCTGCGGTGTGAAACATTGTCATTTTAGCCCTCACAAATTTGTACGTGCTTATTTATCTATGCCGAAGTGGCGGCAGGCCAAAGTTACTGTTCAGACCCGCTGTTTACGCCGCATTGATACCCAGTCATTTCATCACGATTTGGTGTCCATCGATTGGAGTGGGGTGTATTTGTCACCAACTGTTTCCGAAAAGTGGGACCAATTTTTAGGGAAATTTACGCCGGTACTCGACTCCCACGTCCCCTTGCGCCCGGTTAAAATCAGAAACCCCAGCGCCCCCAAGCTCTCTGATACTACAAAAGCCCTTATGGCCCCGCGAAGGGAAGCCCTGACAGAGGTGGGACATGGCTCAATCCGCTATAGCATCCTAAATAAAGCGGTGAAACGCGAGATTCTCCGTGATAATCGAGAGGAGTATAGCAGGAGAATAGAGGAGGGTGGCGCGCGGTCGGTATTTAAAAGCATAGACACCGCAGTTGGTCGAAACAATTTCGACAAACGCGTCATCCCTACCGCGTCCCCAGATGACCTCAACACTTACTTTGTGGGGGTAGGTCCCCGTGTAGCAGCGGAGGTGGCCGCGCAGGGTAGTTCCCCCAACCTACCATGCTTGCTACCCCGTGTGGGTGCCTGCGCGTTCAGCCCCTCCCCCCCTCTCACTGGCGGACTTTCAATTACTGGTCCTGGGGATGCGGTGCTCTGCCTCCGCAGGAGCAGACGGGATTTGCATGCGGATCGTGCGTCTGACCCTCGACGTGTTAGGATATATATATCTTCACCTGGTCAATTCCTGTCTTGCGAACTGCGACTTCCCCCCCCGCTTGGAAACATTCCCTCGTTTTTCCGGTTTATAAATCAGGCGATTCATCCTCTTTCCGTCCAATTTCCATACTTCCCACCATCGCTAAAATTGTAGAGCGTGCTGTACACCAGCAGCTCTACGGCTACCTGTCCTACAATCGCCTCCTCTCCCCTACCCAGCACGGCTTCCGTCCCAATCACTCTTGCGAAACCGCACTCCTGTCCCAATCCGACCGTATCCTTTCCGCCAACGACCGTGGGGATGTATCTCTTCTGTGTCTCCTCGACCTCAGCAAGGCATTGGATGTGATAAACCATGAGAAGCTCCTCGCCAAATTAAGCATCCACGGCATAGAAATATCCTGGTTTTCGGCCTACCTGAGTGATCACACCCAGAGCGTCAAAATTACTGATCGTTTAGGCAACACAAAAATATCTTCCCGGCTTCCCAACAACGTCGGTGTGTTCCAGGGTAGTTGTTTGGGACCGCTCCTGTACAGCGTGTTCAGCAATGACCTCAGCCTCTTTGTCGAAGAGGCAGAGGTCACTCAATTCGCAGACGACACGTCCTTACTCATCAGCGGCAAAAAACGGGATCTAATATCCACTTCAACCACCGATACCCCACCCCTGATCGCCCGTCTCGAGCGCGTCCTGGAATGCCTTGATCAGTGGTTTCGCGCGAATGGCCTAAAAGTGAACGCTGCCAAGTCGCAACTTCTTCTTTTGGGCGGACCTCAAAATTTGCGCAACATCCCCGACTTTTCTGTAAAATTCCGTGATCAAAATCTCGTCCCCTGTTCTCAAGCCAAAAACCTCGGTGTCATTTTTGACCGCACGCTGTCCTGGACGCCCCATGTTACCCAGCTCACCGGCCGTTGTTTCGGCACCCTCATTGGTTTGTCACATGTGAGGCACAGCCTACCGTCCGAGATTCTCACTACCCTCGTTACAGCCCTGGTCATCTCCCAGATCCGGTACTGTATTTCGGTTTATGGAAACTCCACCCAAGAAAACATCAACTGGGTACAAAAAATTATCAACTTCGCTGCTAAGATGATTTTCGGCCGCAAAAAATTCAATCACGCCTCGGATCTGATAGAGGAATTGGGCTGGCTGAGGGCGGATGAGTTAGCCAGCTACCACACACTCACCACGCTCCATAAGATCCGTAGGCAGGGAGTCCCTGAAGAGCTGGCAGATTTGTTTCGAACGGTGGGTGAGCTGAGGGAGAGAGAGGTACCGCGTTGAGGCGATGACATCCATGTCACTCGGTGGCGCACCGAGATGGGCAGGCGCAGATTTCGGGTCGGGGCTCCCTTACTGCACAATGCATTGCCTCCGGAGATCAGAGAGCTACCTGTGTCGAGGTTCGGCCGAGCTTTGAAGCGCCATATTGTTGGCGGCAGGGAATGATTTATGCTATATGACCCATGTGTGTATACGGTTTTGCTTTTAACATCTCCTTTTTCATATAGGCATGTATGCTAGTTTCACCTTTTAGCCTTTTATACCTGCATGCAGTTTTTAATTCTTGACTTTGAGCCGTAATAACCATGTATCTATTGGATGGTTCAATAAACAGTCTGAGTCTGAGTCTGAGTCTGAGTCTGAGTATATTTGAATAGGTACTTCTACATCTGAGCGTGAGCTACTAAACTGAAGCGCCGGGTAAATTGTCCCAAAGCTATTGTCCATGATTAGCGGCGGCTTCGAACTCTACATAATTCAATCCATGCCCACGGATATGTGCAATAGGCAAACGAATCATGCAATCAGGATTTGTGAACATGTAGTGCAGTGGATGTCAAGGCACCCAGAAACGTGGTAAACACACATCCGCAAGCGACGCCTGAACTCCATGAAACGTGCTGCAAGACGATGTAAGCCGAATACTGAGCCCATCACACGATGCAACGCCGACGGGAAAACCAGGCGACACATTGCCAGCCTAAGCACATTCACAGTGACAGCTTGCTTTGCTTACCGTTTGGCCGCGGTCAATTATCAAAACAAACTTTTAGAGTAAACTTTGCCGTTGTGTATCGCAGCCGGAGTACTTTCCAAGCAGTCTGCTGGCTGTATCAGGAGTGACGTCACCATCGTCGCAGACGAAGTACAGACGGGCAGGCGGTGCTACATTAACACAGAGAAGCTGTGGCCGGCCGTCAGTGATCGCGGCGTCCTGCCGGTGTCAACATCCGCCCGCTCATGATGCCGTCCTGTGTGCGCCTGCTGGTGACGCTGTGTGCGGTCCTGCAGTACGGCGGCGCCGAGGATGCCGCCGCAGACGCGAGCGCCACTCTGGACCAGCTGTGGTCGTACCTGGAGAGCGTCGTGCAGTCCGCCACAGCGCCGGCCGCCGCCGGCCTCACCGCCCAGCTGGACCACCTCCAGAGGCTGCAGACAAACGTCGACCAGCGCACCACCCAGCTGGCGGCTCAGCTGGAAGAAGTGCGCGCCGCAGTCGCGCCGTCGCCGCCGCGCGACTGCAGCGACCTCACAGACGGCGCCATCAGCGGCATCCACATAGTACGGCCGGGCCTGGGTCGGCCGGTGCCCGTCTACTGCGACCTGGACACCGACGGCGGCGGCTGGACCGTCTTCCAGAGGCGCGCCGACGTCCAGCCCCGCCAGGACTTCTACCTCGGCTGGCAGCGTTACAAGTGGGGCTTCGGTGCTCTCGACGCCGAGTTCTGGTGGGGCCTGGAGCACCTCTGGCTGATGACATCACTGCTGGACCGGCGCTACGAGCTGCGGGTCGACATGGAGGACTTCGTTGGTGGTCAGCGACACGCGCTCTACCAGGCGTTCACCATCTCCCCGGAGGCGGACAACTACCGGCTGATTGTGGCCAACTACTCGGGTGATGCCGGCGACAGCCTCAGTGGACACTCCGGTCATCCGTTCTCCACCAAGGATAGGGACCATGACACCTACCAAAAGAGTTGCGCGATAGACTATCGCGGTGCCTGGTGGTACAATAAGTGTCACTCGTCAAATCTTAATGGACTGTATCTGGCAGGAAATCACACTTCGTACGCAAACGGGGTAAATTGGCATGCTTGGAAGGGCCATCACTATTCTCTGAAGAATGTCGAGATGAAAATTAGGCCTGTATCTAAGACGTAGCGCCTTTTTACACACGCAGACCGCTGTCAGCGATGCACGACACATGATGTGATCTTAGCCTGCGTGTAACAACTGGCATCTGGGAGTACATGTACCCTCAACTGAATGCTTCTCCTGTACCGCATTGCTGATATAATTCGACAAATAAAGAACGCAGCAACCGACACGGAATGCTCGTGTCACTCGGAATGCCTTGGGTCGCCGCGGACTGTACCTTACGTTCGGCTCAGTAGCGGACTGCACCCTACGTCCGGCTCAGTAGCGGACTGCATCCTACGTCCGGCTCAGTAGCGCACTGCACCCTACGTCCGGCTCAGTAGCGCACTGCACCCTACGTCCGGCTCAGTAGCGCACTGCACCCTACGTCCGGCTCAGTAGCGCACTGAACCCCACATACGGCTCAGTAGCGGGCTGCACCTTACGTCCGGCTCAGTAGCGGGCTGTACCTTACGTCCGGCTCAGTAGCGGGCTGCACCTTACGTTCGGCTCAGTAGCGGGCTGTACCTTACGTACGGCTCAGTAGCGGACTGTACCTTACGTCCGGCTCAGTAGCGGGCTGCACCTTACGTTCGGCTCAGTAGTGGGCTGTACCTTACGATCGGCTTAGTAGCGGGCTGTACCTTACATTCGGCTTAGTAGTGCACTGCACCCTACGTCCGGCTCAGTAGCGCACTGCACCCTACGTCCGGCTCAGTAGCGCACTGCACCCTACGTCCGGCTCAGTAGCGGACTGCACCCTACGTCCGGCTCAGTAGCGCACTGCACCCTACGTCCGGCTCAGTAGCGGACTGCACCCTACGTCCGGCTCAGTAGCGCACTGCACCCTACGTCCGGCTCAGTAGCGGGCTGTACCTTACGTTCGGCTCAGTAGCGGGCTGTACCCTACGATCGGCTTAGTAGCGGGCTGTACCCTACGTCCGGCTCAGTAGCGCACTGCACCCTACGTCCGGCTCAGTAGCGCACTGCACCCTACGTCCGGCTCAGTAGCGCACTGCACCCTACGTCCGGCTCAGTAGCGGACTGCACCCTACGTCCGGCTCAGTAGCGCACTGCACCCTACGTCCGGCTCAGTAGCGGACTGCACCCTACGTCCGGCTCAGTAGCGCACTGCACCCTACGTCCGGCTCAGTAGCGGGCACTGCACCCTTACGTCCGGCTCAGTAGCGGGCTGCACCCTTACGTCGGCTCAGTAGCGCACTGCACCCTACGTCCGGCTCAGTAGCGGGCTGTACCCTGCACCCTACGTCCGGCTCAGTAGCGGGCTGTACCTTACGTCCGGCTCAGTAGCGGGCTGCACCTTACGTCCGGCTCAGTAGCGGGCTGCACCTTCACGTCCGGCTCAGTAGCGGGCTGCACCCTTACGTCCGGCTCAGTAGCGCACTGCACCCTTACGTCCGGCTCAGTAGCGGGCTGTACCCTACGTCCGGCTCAGTAGCGGGCACTGCACCCTACGTCCGGCTCAGTAGCGGGCTGTACCTTACGTTCGGCTCAGTAGCGCACTGCACCCTACGTCCGGCTCAGTAGCGCACTGCACCTTACGTCCGGCTCAGTAGCGGGCTGTACCTTACGTACGGCTCAGTAGCGGGCTGCACCTTACGTCCGGCTCAGTAGCGCACTGCACCCTACGTCCGGCTCAGTAGCGCACTGCACATTACGATCGGCTCAGTAGCGGGCTGAGAGAGAGAGAAAGAGGGAGTGGGGGTACATCCAAAGTGACACATTCGCCCATGGGTAAGTCGGCTGCGGGCAATCAGTGAGGGCTCGGTGGCAATCCCTTGGATACAGCGGATTGCCACCGCCGATTAGAAGGCATCGCTTGCTTTGACGTACAACTGAATCCATATCGTAATGCAAACACGGGCGTTTATGTCGCGGCATACATAGCGTGTCCCGAAAAAAAAAAAACATGAACATCACAACGATGCAGTCCGACCATATTCGACCATACTAACATCACAGAAAGAAGTACAATTATGCTTCATTTACACCTGCAGAGCATCATTTATATGGAGGTTTATAGTCGAACACAAATTGCAAGTCACTCTTTGTTGTCACAATGCGCGCAGGCTATGTCCAGAAGCATCATTTTCAAAACCATGGTGTGAATTAATTATTCACGCTCTTGAGACACTGCGCATGTGGATGTTCCGTTGGGACACTGCTGCACAATGGTGCATATGTTAGGAAAATGAAAGCAGATCAAACGGCGTCGATTTGGCTTTGATAACTGAATCGTTTCAAACGACGTCGATTTGGAAGTTCGCCATAGCCGGAATTAGTGATGAACATGGGATCTGGGGCCGTGGCACCTTAGAATTTGCCAAAATATTATCGGAAATGCTAAAAAAGTAGAACATTTTTAAGGTTGTATTTTTTTGCGCGATGGGTCAAATAGGACGCTTTCGGGCTGTTTTATGTGATTTCTCGTCACTGCAACGCCTAGCACGGCATCAAATCTGGTAATAATAGCGGGCCAAACAGCTTGAATTTCCGTAAATGGTTTTTGAGAGTGAAAAGATCAATTGACAGAGGATTTTAAGATGTTATATGAAGCAACTCATTCTGGCGCATCGGTTTGATCAACGATATATAAGCTGTAAAGGTTTCCTTCAACGAGTTAATTTTGAAAGTGCATGTGCATTCAGAAATTTGTAGAGCTTTGAATATGACATATTGCATGGACTTCTCAACAGGTACAGATAGCCAGCAGCCAACGGAACTTATTTTCTTTGGTAAAGGTAAATTTGAGTTCATACATTTCAGCAAAATGAATGGAACATATTTGTCGACGTTGGCACATTTTGTTCCTCTAAGCCTGCCACAGTTCCTAATGATATTTGTGTCAACTTTCCCTTCGGTGCTCCCTTTTAGTTATTTTCATTTCTGACGATTTTTGTGGAGAAGAAAATAATGTCAGAAATATTTTGCTTAACAAAGTTTGAACCGTTTCATATTGGAACATTCACACACAAAGCCACACCACTGGTAATGCTCACGTTTTCAATGGGGATTACCGATACTTCAGCAACATTTCTTGTTATTAGCTTTGTATGGCGATGATAAGAATCGACACAGTTATGAGTGTAACCACGGATTCGAAATTTGGAGGGGACAAACGAGGGTCACATTAAGTTTCAACATGATAGATGGACCTGTCCATCCCCCCCCCTCCCACTCCCCCGATAAAAAACTCCTTGGATTTCAGCCAGCTTTTCAATGTCATTGTCAGCCACTTCAATTCAATGTTCACTGTATTTCGATGTTTTCAGATTTACCATTCGTAAAAATGATATTTTGGGGACTAAAGGTTCCGCCAAAATTAGCAAGCTTCAGTACTTATCACTACCTATGAACATCTAGCTTTATGCCGTACGTCCTGGACCCGATTTCACGATCACCATAGAGCAGTGCTATAAGTATGTTAAATGTTTCCTGATGTAGCAGGACAAACAAAACATTTTGCCGATTGTATTATGGTAGCAAAAATGTACATACGTTACCTTTCCTATACTTTCCTGTTTTCCCGGCACATATTTCGATGCAATGACAACAATGGCGGATAAAGGGTGTGGCACTGAAGGCATGTACTTCCACGTGGAAGGTGGCGTCCCTCATCCCAGGAAAAGGCGTCCCTCTGAAAAGGTGTACCCGCTCGAATTTTTCAGCCGGAGCGCCCCAAGGAAATAAAAAGGCACCCCCTTGAAGGGAAAGGCCGAGTTTTTCAGGCAGGTCCGGGTGCATCCCGCCCCTCAAGCTTTGCAGCTAGAGGCGCCCCTCCAGGTGCTTTCGCGGTGGCGCCGCTCCAAAGAAATGGCGCCCCTCCAGACAAGTGCCCCCTAACAATTCCTGGATCTACCCGCGATTACAGCATTGCTCTTTCGCGATTATGAACTCCGGCTGGTTATAAAATTGTGCGCATTCACGTGTGGTTTCTCTTGCAAAATTCATCAGGTCCGATCAGGTTATGTCGCATTTCTCGGAGGAGCCCCTAGTCATATGTGATATGAGTCTTGCTATCACAACGGCTGCAAATAAAAATTGATTTGACCCTCCTATTCCTATTACACTCTATCATTTTGCACATGCCGGACCTTCGACACGTCTGAAATTATTTCAATTTCGCAACATTCTGATACCATACGTTAAGCCACGTGGAATAACACCTACACAATGCAAATTGAAATCATAGTCACGAAACTGGAGGACACCGAAAATTAAACTAAACTTTAACTTTAAGGCTTCATCTGAAAATATTCTGGACTGAAATATTACTCGATTGCCCACGGGCTTTCTCTTGATACCAAGCATGGGTAGCTTTTGGAGAAAATGCCGGGCGATCGAAGAAATGAGTTCGACATCTTACTTTGAAAATTGTTGCGACTTCTGAACAGTTTGATAGAGTATCACACGGTTCGTCGAATGAAAATTTTCACTTTATGAAAATTGAAGACATAGCGACGAAGCGCGAAGACTTCAAGCAATTTAAGCCAGCCTTCGGCCTTGTGGTTTGGCACTGACATGTCTCGGTTTGAAATGTTTCTCGAGGTGCACCGCGGGCTATTCCTTGATGCCATATGTTGGTATGCTAAGGAGAAGACAAAAATGCGAGACAACCTAAGAAGTTGGTTTGTCCTTTGACCTTAGAAATTGTTCTATTTTGCAATATTATAATACGGCACAAGTCACGTCGAGTGACACTCACTTTGTGCAAATTGAACCCATAGCGACGAATCGCGAGGATTTCGAAAAATTCAAATTAGCCTTTGAACTTGAGGATTGACCGTGACATAACCCGGGTTTTAAAATGTTACTCGAGTGCTCACCATGGGTTGTCGCTTGATAGTGGATGTGGATATGGTTGGGCGAAAACCACAAACAAAGTGAGGTGACCGAAGAGGTCAGCTTGAATTTTGACCTGTCGAGAATACTTCGAAATATCAACTTCCTGATACTGCACAACAAGACAACACGAATGACACAGCACGAATGACACACATTTTCTGTAAATTAAAGCCATAGCGACGAAACGTAATGACATCGAAGAACTCAAGCAAACCTTTGAACTTGACATGTCCTGGTTTCAAATGTTGCTCGAGTGTTCACCGCTGGCTATTGCTTGATGCGAAATTTGGCTAGATTTAAGAGAAAACGATTTTTTTTAAATGGTGATCAAAGGATCAGCATGGCCTTTGTCCTTGACAGAAGATTCGATTCCTTAGCTCTCTGGTACTACATAGCAAGCCACGTCGAATGACGCCCATTTCATAAACATTGAAGCGATAGAAACCGACCCTCGCGTTCGGTCGATATCGCTTTAATATCACCAACTAATAAATGAAGCTAACCTTTGGCCTATAATTTGTTCTTGACATGTACCGATTTAAAATGTTGCAGGACGATTCACCACAGGCTATTGCTTGACATCAGATTTTGGCAGGTTTTGGTGAAAACGAAATCAAATTGGAGGCGACAAAAGAAACCGGTTTGCGTTGAACCTTGGCCGTTAAAGTGGCAATGTGAGACCTATGTAGTTCCTTCCAGTGTGTTTAGTGCAAGCATTTGTGGTAATTGATTCGAAAGATCATAAGTCCATTGCTGAATGTCGATGCCAATACAAATCCTTCTCTGGCGAACTCGTCCCTGAATTCGAATACGAATAAGACGTTAACTTGACGTACGTGCTTAAGGCTGCCCGTGACTTCCCTCAATGGTCTTGAAGATACCCACGGACACCCAGGGTCGCATTTGTTCACGATATAGCAATATCTATATCATATGGGCAAGTTCATTTAGCCGCAGGAAAATGAACCCTAAGACGTATAAACCCTTGCGATAATGCAAATATGTTGCCTAGCAGAGTAGTTTTCCACCCATGCGAAACCAGATGATGGTCAAGACTCATGTTATTCAAGAATGGCCTAGCAACAGAAATTTCCAACGTTTGCTGATTTGCCATTCGCAGATTTTGTGACGACAGACAGGCCATGAAGCTCGTTGATTGGCTACATCGGCTGTTAGTGGTGACTATCTTGCATGTATATTTTCACTTTATAAATTATTAAGCAGACTGTTGCGGTGATGATACTCAGGTAGCTGAGGCTTGGGGACACGAAAAAAATTGAGGGAATAAATCGTCACTTGTCCGAACTTGCGTGGGGCATGCCCCCAACGGTTACACCTATGGGCACAGCGACTATCACAATTGCTTTTAGCTTTAATTTACGTTGAATAAAATTGACCACGTCCTTTTTCATCAAGCGTTTTCGAGAACTGATTCGTACTCTGCCCTGGCTCTGCCAAGCCTGTTATCGTTTCCCTCCAGACGTGAACCCCTCTGTTGACCGCCGGCATCAACGCCGGCGCCTTTATCTCCCTCAGAGCCGTCAAGCAATTGAACTATATACGAATGGGGCGTACGGATATATGTATGAAGTATGGATAGGGTGGGAGGGGAGACATGCGCGAGACAAACGCCTCGATTATTATTTCCTTTTGACATATAGTCATCAACAGTCCACAGAAACGCAATGCTTTTTTCTCAGCACAAAATTATGAACTTTCCTAACATTTGATCGCTGACACAAAGTGACCTTCATGTTTGTTATAGGTACCTACCTATCGCACCAGGTGCAATATGTAGGTAATTGAACCTGATTCAATAAGGATGGGTTGCGTTATTTCCATGTTTGATGTTATCCAATACATATCAGTTGTTCCGAAGTACAATTGCATCGCTACGCGTAAATATACCCCTGATAGCCTGTCCATAACCAGCGACCTTGAAATCCATGATGGTTTTGAGGGAAACTATAAGATCTACATGAAAAGGGTGGATTTTTTCCTTTCTGAGCCGTACGTAAGGTACAGCCCGCTACTGAGCCGGACGTAAGGTACAGCCCGCTACTGAGCCGGACGCAAGGTACAGCCCGCTACTAGGCCGTACGTAAGGTACAGCCCGCTACTGAGCCGGACGTAAGGTACAGCCCGCTACTGAGCCGGACGCAAGGTACAGCCCGCTACTGAGCCGGACGTAGGATGCAGTCCGCTACTGAGCCGGACGTAAGGTACAGCCCGCTACTGAGCCGGACGTAAGGTGCAGTCCGCGGCGACCCAAGGCATTCCGAGTGACAGGAGCATTCCGTGTCGGTTGATGCGTTCTTTATTTGTCGAATTATATCAGCAATGCGGTACAGGAGAGGCATTCAGTTGAGGGTAGATGTACTCCCAGATGCCAGTTGTTACACGCAGGCTAAGATCACATCATGCGTCGTGCATCGCTAACGGCGGCCTGCGTCTGTAAAGAGGCACTACGTCTTGGATACTGGCCTAATTTTCATCTCGACACTCCTCAGAGAATAGTGATAGCCCTTCCAAGGTTTCCAATTCACGCCGTTTGCGTACGAAGTGTGATTTCCTGCCAGATACAGTCCATTAAGATTTGACGAGTGACACTTCGTGTACCACCAGGCACCGCGATAGTCTATCGCGCAACTCTTTTGGTAGGTGTCATTGTCTCTGTCCTTGGTGGAGAACGGATGACCGAAGTGTCCACTGAGGCTGTCGCCGGCATCACCCGAGTAGTTGGCCACCATCAGCCGGTAGTTGTCCGCCTCCGGGGAGATGGTGAACGCTTGGTAGAGCGCGTGTCGCTGACCACCAACGAAGTCCTCCATGTCGACCCGCAGCTCGTATTGCCGGTCCAGCAGTGATGTCATCAGCCAGAGGTGCTCCAGGCCCCACCAGAACTCGGCGTCGAGGGCACCGAAGCCCCACTTGTAACGTTGCCAGCCGAGGTAGAAGTCCTGGCGGGGCTGGACGTCGGCGCGCCTCTGGAAGACGGTCCAGCCGCCGCCGTCGGTGTCCAGGTCGCAGTAGACGGGCACCGGCCGACCCAGGCCCGGCCGTACAATGTGGATGCCGCTGATGGCGCCGTCTGTGAGATCGCTGCAGTCGCGCGGCGGCGACGGCGCGACTGCGGCGCGCACTTCTTCCAGCTGAGCCGCCAGCTGGGTGGTGCGCTGGTCGACGTCTGTCTGCAGCCTCTGGAGGTGGTCCAGCTGGGCGGTGAGGCCGGCGACGGCCGGCGCTGTGGCGGACTGCACGACGCTCTCCAGGTACGACCACAGCTGGTCCAGAGAGGCGCTCGCGTCTGCGGCGGCATCCTCGGCGACGCCGTACTGCAGGACCACACACAGCGTCACCAGCAGGCGCACACAGGACAGCATCATGAGCCGGCGGATGTTGACACCGGCAGGACGCCGCGATCACTGACGGCCGGCCACAGCTTCTCTGTGTTAATGTAGCACCGCCTGCCCGTCTGTACTTCGTCTGCGACGATGGTGACGTCACTCCTGATACAGCCAGCAGACTGCTTGGAAAGTACTCCGGCTGCGATACACAACGGCAAAGTTTATTCTAAAAGTTTGCATTGATATTTGACCGCGGCCAAGCGGTAAGCAAAGTAAGCTGTCACTGTGCAAGTGCCTGGGTTGGCGATGCACGTCCTCGTTGGCTTGTCGCCTGGTTTTTCCGTCGGCGTTGCATCGTGCGGTTGGCTCAGTAGTCAGCTTATATCGTATTGCAGCACTTTTTACGGGCTTTAGATGTCGCTTGCGGATCTGTGTCTTCCACGCTTCTGGGTACCTTGGCATCCACTGCACTACGTGTCCACAAATCCTGATGACATGATTCGTCTGCGTATTGCACACATCCGTGGATATGGATCGGATTATGTAGAGTGTGAAGCCGTCGCTAATCATAAACAACAGCTTATGGACGACATACCCAGTGCTTCAGTGTATTAGCTAACACTTGGGTGCGGTAGTACCTATTGAAACTATGATGTGTCGTTTACAATGCAACTATTTCCCACATAATTTCCCGAACATTCGTCCCAAGTAGGAAGATGTGGTTGACTTCGTTGTGAAAAGGCAGACATTCTCCCTCAGCCAGGGAGCATCTGGACTTAGTCAGAACATCAGATGGCGTGAAAATGTGCGCGAGCTCATTTGTGCGGCCTCTGCTATAAAATCCGACTGGTCTCCATCTCCACCTTCAATTTAATAATTCTAACCATACCATAAATGGCGAAATGTCAGCACCTATTAACCAAATGCAACACTGAATTGACATGCTCCAGAATGTAGCGTTGCTATTCAGTTGACGGAGCTAGCGGCTATTAAGACGCATTTTCAAGACGTTGCTTCATAGCTTTTTCTGCCATGTGGATAGATGCCTCTGCTACATCTATCCTTTGAAAAATGTTCCTCAACACTTCGGTAATATACGCTTAGCAACATGTCCTGCTTTTGCAACATGTTAGAGCAGTTAGTTTTTACCCAGGTTACAAACCATGAAATTATAATATCTTGTCATATATGCAAAGTGAGTATCGTCACAACAGATGTACCCAACTTCAACTGGCTTTTTCTAGATATAGCTGGTATGAAAATATGGACGAACCATGTTGCACGACGGCAATAGCTCTCAACATATTGAAACGCTTCGAAAAGAGGCGTACAATAGACTATGCTCTGTTAATACAATATTTTGTTGGATCAAGATCTCCGTGCGATAATTGTACTTGAACTTACGACAAAGGTATGAATAAGAAGCGGTCCAGAACAACAAACAAAGATGGAAGTGCACGCAAATATTTCCTCTAGAATCCGCGTTAGTCTGTATGTATTGGGATGAAGTATATAGCAAAGTGAGGAGTCCTGTCTATGCCAACCACATCTCTCAGTACTCATCTTGCACAAGACATGACATTAACACCGTAAAGCAGTCCCAGCAACGAGACCTGAACGCCCCCGTTGGACTGCAACACTTTGACTACGACCGTAGTCCATAATTTCGAACGCCTCAAGAGCTAGATAACGCACGATCAGTGATAGGGTCCACTGCGCATTACCCTGCGTTCAGTTTGCCGGACAGCAAATACCATTACTGAGCCGCATAAACATTTGGGATCGACACCATCAAATAGTCTTCAATTTTATAACCGTATTAGCAACATCGTGAAAAGGGCAAACATTGCACGAGCGTCCCTTACCCAACAGCTAAATGTGTACATCACACATTCCGTATAAACAGTACATATGCATACCGCTGGTCAGGTATGCAACAACCTGATCGGTCGGTCGAGTTTGTACCTCCACACTTCCTGTAATTTGTAACGGATTCAAATAATTAGTGTTGCATGCGATGCAGCATTCAACTTCCAAGAATATCACAAAGTTGCTTCACTTCATCCTTATCCATTTGTGATATTATTAAATAGGAGGGTGGACGGATTCTCTTGAACAATGTACGTGCTAAGAGCAAGCTGTGTTCTCCAGACGGGTGGGCGGATTCACCCTCCTGCTTTCGATGCTCGTTTTAGAAGCAGGCTGTGTCCTCCAGGGGCAAGGATGATTCGTTTTCTTAGACTTAATAGCATGCAAGCTAGACGGATATGAATCATGCTGCTGACAATAGCTTTTCGTAGACTGAGCTAAAGGCGGAATTGTTGTACCATGGTTGTTGGTAGAAACTAATTTCTTCGACAGGCTTATCTTTAAAATCGAATCAGATATTTTCCCCCTGCGTTCTACTTCCCAAGTCTTCAATGATCGGTAGGCAGTGTTACGCCCAGCAGTTGAACTTTCTGCTAAGTGTGCTGCACAAGCGTGAGAATATTGCGATTCATGATCCTCACCCACCCGGCAGACCCTGACAAGACGTGGCTAGAGCGACTGCCGAGCATGCGCAGCATTTCGTCCTCTTCCGTCGTGTTGGCCAAGTGCTTCGACCAGTTGGTCACGGATCACGAACCAACGACTCAACCATCGCAAGAACGATTTCTTCCAAATAAGAAACCGATATCGTACCGACTCCAGCTCTGACACCAAACGACATCCATGGAAGCCTTCAACACCACCTAAGAGTCAACGATGCTACAGGGGCTGCTACGCGTGGCCAGCCTGCCAAAGTGCTGTCCAACAGCGCCACGGCAGCACAAAACGGGCTGCAGCAGCGCCAAAAGGCGTGCTCCCATGCCGCGCCAGAACCACCTGGCCACGATGAAGGACACCACCATCTCTCCGATGCCATCTTGAAACCGCATTAACGTACTCGACTACAAATCGCCCGACCAGCCTGCCGCCAACTCGCATACTTCTTCACTACCGACTTCTAGCTCTGCTCTTCACTTCCGACTTCTAGCCCTGCTCTACATCTTCAACTCGACTCCAAGTTGGTCCAGCGATATTTGTACTACGCATACACCTATCTTTCTTAACCCCAACGCCAAACCCAAGACCCTTACAAGCACTAAGCATGAACACTGACACTACACTGAACACACCGACGGGTGAATTCTTCCTCTGTCGCCGGGACGATGGGGAGCCTATGGGCTCCCTTGACCCCTGGACGGTGGAGGAGGATCACGCGTCGGACACGAAAGCCCCTGCGCGCACGCAAAATACGATCCGGGGCTCTTCTAATCTAAGCATACAACTCTCACGAGGCAGACATACCCACACACATCACAGATATCACTAGCATATCAATCACTGTAACACCAGCCGCACATCTCAACACATCACAGGGCATGATATATGCTCGGGAGGTGGCCTGGATGACGGAGGAGGAACTGGCCCTAAGGTTTAAGAGACCAGGGATCTTCTCCATCTACAGGCCGCCCTCCCCTGCACACAAACAAGACTCACACACCCTCATGCTGACTTTCAACACAAGACAGCCATCCACGCACGCTAAAGCCGTCTATATTAGGTACAATGTCACGCCACGAGCACCCCTCCCTCGACGCTGTTAGTACTGTCAGCGATACGGACACTCCAAGGGGGTGGGGTGTGGTGTGGGTGTTTGTGTAGTGGGGGTGCCACGACACAAAACCCACCTGCGCAAATTGTGCCCCACCACACGACGTAAGCACATGCACCACCAGCACACAACGCTGCGTCGGTTGCGGCGGAGACCACACCTCCCGGCACAGGGCCTGCCCTCGGTGGGCGAGGGAGAAGAAGATTCTCCGTCTTGTCCACCTAGAGGTACCTGGGCCCTGCGGCGGGCAAGGTCGTGGGTTAACAACCAGCAGCCGACGCAGCCCATGCAACACATCCACGCACTCTACACACACACAAACATCACACACGACCACACTACCTACCATAGAAACAGACAGACCCAGCAATCATAATCAGGCCGCAGCCCAAAGCAGCAAAGCAAAACAAACCTCGACACCATTCACCCACCCACTCAACACAAGCATCATCCCAGTACCACAACGTCGATCACAGCAGTCTCAGCAGCCCTACCCCGACGGGATCTACGTTGTCTGGTGTCTCTCAGCAGCCATATCCTGGCGGTATCGACGTTGTCTGGCGTCTCTCAGCAGCCATATCCTGGCGGGATCGACATTGTCTGGTGTCTCTCAGCAGCCATACCCCGGCGGGATCGACGTTGTCTGGTGTCTCTCAGCAGCCATACTTCAGCAGCCATACCCAGGCGGGATCGACATGGTCTGGTGTCTCTCAGCAGCCACATCCCGGCGGGATCAACATTGTCTGGCGTCTCTCAGCAGCCACTCGATAGCTCACCATCGGCCTCGGCCCGGCTGACACTGCCTGCCGGCCTGATTACATCACTCCACAATTGCAATGTTAGCGGTGGTCTCGCCATCGTGTGACAATCGTGTAGCAATGACATCCGGTGGACTTGGCTTCCCACCACCACCGAGCCTTTGCGGTCAGCCACCCGGTCATTAGACACCCAACCTGTGCCATTAGACACCCGACCTCTGTCATTAGACACCCGACCTGTGCCATTAGACACCTGACCTCTGTTATTAGACACCCGACCTCTGTGACTAGACACCTGACCTGTGCCATTAGACACCCGATCTCTGCCATTGGAGACTTGTGCGGCAGCCGGCCGACATGTGCTCACGGTATTGATAAAAGCACAGCGCGCCACTCTATCACTAATTTGCTGTTCGAGTTGTACAGATGATGATGAGCTTCAGTGGTTCATTGATTGATTAATTTATTGATTGATCGATTTTATTTATTTATTTATTCATCGATCGATCGATTGATTGATTGATTGAATAACGGCCACCGAGTGAGCTGTCCAACTGGTGCCCTTTACATACCTCGTTGAATTAGCTGATGGGGGCGGCAGGTGGCCGATTTGTTTACCTGCGATCTGATTCCCCATCGTTGGGGTGAAGGAGCGGATTACGCCGGCCACGCCGGCCCAGACCCAAAGTCGTGCTTCCCCCGCCAGAACTGGCATACTTGGCTACTTGGCGAAAACGCCTGGATCGAAGCCCAATGGTGTGAAGGAGCCACACCATAAAGTGCTAGTCGCGTTGATTGGATCCGGTGGATCGCCTGCTAGATTTTGCATTGGCTGGGCGACGATTATTTAGGAGGGAGTTAGCTAAAGCGAATGAAGCGATTGGTTCGACAGTAAAGAAGCTGTTCTGCACAAAACTACTCCGGCTTCACTTTTACATCCATGTTGTACATTCTCTCCCCGAGGCTTTCGCCTTCGCCACCTTGAAAGTTTGATTAATCCCATAAGAATTTCGTGTGAAATCGTTGGGTTTTAACCGGCACCGTGGCAGTGGCAGGTCATCCTCACCAATCCCCGGCAAATCCTGGCCAATCCTCGGGCCATCTCCGGTCAATCCCCGGTTAATCCGGTGACAGGACATCCCCGGGCCCATGCCGTGTTTTTAGAATAGCCAAGCGAGCGAAATGACGCAGCGAGTTAGAACATTCTGCTTCTTTTCTATCACTGCTTCAAGTTCTTCCGTACAGATTTGACTTCAAGGTAAGGCAGGTCATCGCCCTTGATCAGGTCGAATACAGCTGAGTCTGAAACCCTTGACCATCCGCACCTGTTTTGGTGTCTCATTGTTGTTTTTTAACTTGCAATGTGTGCCATTGCAGCAGGTCGCTTGAAACCTACCGTAATTAGAGTCCTTAAATATTGAGTGATTAAATGGCAATTATACGGTGACAAGTAGTCCAACGGTGATGTCAAGATTGACACAGTCACGGCCTCCGAATCAACAGGCAATCACGATTAACGTTATCGACAGCCGTCCAGCCAGGCCCCCAAACGTCCCAGCCTCCACATTTTGTAGCAGACTACATCTTCCTAGCCTTGACAGTCCAACTGCGGCTCTCGACTGAGAACTTCACGTACGTCCGCGCGTCCCGGCTGTTTGGGAGGGGCCGTCGGTCCGCAGCCCGAGAGGGTATAGCCGACATGGGGGGAGGAAACATGCCTGGTCTGCCCGGCTGACGACTCGGCGCCGGGCATCGTCACTTCCGACCACACTGCCGCCTGATACAATGGTGGCACAGCTGTTGCAATGACACGACACCCGACTGTGCTACATTACGTGGGATTCTCGGCAGATCGACCGTCGGCTCGCCGTGAGAATAGGTGCTGACATAATCATAGCAATATCGGCCCTGCGGCCCCTGGCGTCCAAACAGCTGGGGTCGGCACGTGTCCGGTACTGTTGGTTTCAGGTCGGGGATGTTCATGATCGGACCAGTCGGGCCCCCGGATTCGACGGGTCTACACACATTGGTGCTAAATACATTGAAATGAGGGGCCAAAATCGAAGTTCGTTGCAAGAAACAACAAAGTATTATTTTGACCTCCATCCACACAGGACACGGAAAATAAATATAAAATATCCAAATTCAGATTATTCCCCTTGTACAAGGGTGGGTACAAGGCAGCACTGGGGACATGTGCCTCCCCAATGGGAAGGTGGCGCCTCTTCAGCCGGGAAAAGGTCCCCTTAGGACTTGAGTGCACTCTCCTCCCTTTATTTTTTCAGCCAGATGTGTTCCTCTGAGGGGAAAAGGCGCCCTATCGCGAATGCCAAAGTGCCCTTCAGCCCTGTCCAAAATAACAAAAAGTTGTAGAAACTTAGCCTACACAATTTTTTCCCATTATTTTACCTCAGTGCAGACGCTTGCCACCAAAATTGACAAATTTTATGTTTCCTAGGGGTGGACAAAAATGGCTGAAGTTTCGCTTTTGATTATCCTGCCAAATGTGCGATATATTGCGCTTCTCGAAGCTGTATCTCGGCAACTATCCATCGGATCGGATCGATTTTAGGCTTAAACGAAAGCGTACATTGCGTTGTACAGGGAACATACAACATGGGATAATTTCCCTCACGATGTGCTCAGCAGTGGATAGAAATGCCAAGAATTACGTCAATTTGTAATGATCCCTCTATGCAGTGACTAATCCCTGGACACCACTCGTGTATTTTTTGCCATAGGCACCTCTGGTCATGATTAAGAACAAAATGTATCCACTTGCGAACACTGGCAGGTCCAGGGGGCAGTGTTGGATTTTCACTTCTCAGTCTTGGATTCGGAGTGTATAATTTTTTGGCTTGCCAAAGTATGGAGTGTATAATCTTGAGAGGCACTATGTTATGGGGTGTATAATTTCCCAGTTTGCCAAATTATGGGGTGTATGTTGAAGCACCAAGTAACGGAGTATATATATTTTATATATAACGAAGTGTATAAATTTTGAAAAATGCAGTGATGTCTCCTGGAATGAAGAACAAAAACCCAGGGGCCTCGGTAGCCTAGATGGTGGAGCGTGGGACTCGAATCTCATGGCCGGCGGCATTTGCAGTCCACCTACGACCAATCGGTGTGATATAGGGTGGCGGCGCTATGCGACCTTGCGGTTGAATGCGTCGTAAAATAACCCGATAATTCTTCTTCCTCAAGAATAAAACGTCTTTAAGTAATTTGTTAGGTTCTTATCCTAGTGTCTCACAGACAACCAGATGGGGTCCACCACACATCGTCGTCTGAAGTCATCCACCACGTTACGTGAATGACTTATAAGGCAACTTCCTGAGCAATGGTAGAGAAAATGAACACAAAAGTATACTTAATCGATGTCAACCAAGTTTATATATCAATACCTGCCACTCCTAGCATAGGTACCAACACCGCATAACTAATACAAATTCACAACATACCTCGAGAGCAGGACGTTCGTGCACCGCTGGGTCTAAAATGGGAGGGTCTAAAATGTTACTTCGGGATATGGGTTTCGGAATATATAATGGTTGAAGTAAAGTTATACTAAAACAATCCGTCTACAATCTTTTATTCTCTCCACGATGAAATTTTCTTTTTTCAAATGAGAAAGTTGAAAAAAAATATTGAAGTCAACCCTTATTAATATTAAATGTATTTCAATGCACTTTTTAGTTCATGTCTGGAATGTTTAGTAGAAGCAAGGAATGATTTGGAAGGATGAAAAGCGACTAGACGGGCGGGCAAATTGCTGCTGTAAAACAGACTATCGTCACGGACGAGCGGAAATTAGCGTCTCATTTCGCGCCATGATTGCTATGAAATACCAAAAAATAAAAATAAGTTGGAGAAAATTGCCAAGAGAATTAAGGGAACTTTTTTCTCAATTAATAATAATCAGGACTGTGGGAAGAAATTTATCATTGGATCAGAATGAGGCTTATAAGAGTGTAGATAATTAGGTCAACACACGTAAATCTGAATTTGTCCGGAGTGGGGAAACCTCGCGGTCGGAGTGGCATGAATGCAACTATTCCCGCTTGTTGATGAAATTCAGAAACAATATAAGTCATGAAATCGAAAGAAGGTGAAATTTCTGGTTCTATGGGTCTTCATTTTGGAGCAAAGTGTTAGCAGGTTTTAGGAACGTTTTGGTACCATTCAGGCAATTTTCATGTGGAAAATCCTTCCGATATCTTTTATGTACATCGCTCCTGACTGCTTAATAATATAAATATGAACAGTTTTATCCATCCCAATTGATGCAGAACATATCATTCTCCAAGGAACCAAGAAGAAATGCATTATCCATGGTTTTTCGTGGCAATGGTTCAAATAGCTCCGGCCGGAGTGGGAGATGGAGAGCGGTGAACTCATTGAATCCAAGAACGCGGTCGGGCTGGTGAAGGTGAATTCCTATATTTGGTTAGCGGAGCGTAGTGTTTTTTTTATTAAACGAAGGATTTTCTTTAAAGTTTTTCGCTGCCATCTGGAAGGAATTGACTGCGTGTTTGGCTCGAGGTATTAGAGGTTGTATTATCTGACTATGTAGGTACCTACCTACTTACCTATATCAAATATCTTCGCGGTAATTCGAGTTATTGATTTGGATAAACCAAAGCTGTAAGCTTGTGTTGTGTGACGGGAAATCTTCAGATAATACAAGGAGCAGGACATGATAATATTAATCGCTGCGATGTTTTGCCGACAAGCGTAGAAATGAACAAAACTGATTGCTTTGCTTTTGTCTGGAAAATTTTGTTTTCACTTCAAAATTTTATTTTCACTTTCACTTTAATTTTGAAGCGTGAATGTTTTTCTTTCAAAATGGGGGCTGGGCCTCTTCAGTGCACATTGACTGCAGATATTATAGATATGCATGCATTCAAGTATTATTTGTGCTTTCATGAAATGTTCAGGAATTATTAGGTGCATCCTGTCCATATTCTCCATTGAATACCATTATACTCTTAACATTTCTGGTCTGACTTTCTGAATGGACAAATTTGCAGTTTAAGGTGATTTGATTTCTTGAAATTTATTTTTCGTGCAATGATTATGAATATGTTCATAATGTAGGTACTTACATGATGTGACTGCACATTTTTTTTGGCAAGTGCAGTTGGGTAGCAAAATGACACCAAAAAAGTGGCTCAGGTTTTGTTGGGAAATATACCATGAAATGTGATGTTATAAATGAAGAAAAAGCTGCAGCCTAACTGGATGCAAGAAAATCTTTTTTTAATAAAATTTTTATAAGCAATTAATTAAAAGTATTAAAATGAATTAAGAAATGAAAAGTAAATGGCCTATGCTAACTAAACAGCCTATGCTAGCCTGAGTGTATTAAAATTCAAAAACTTTTTTATATTCCTGAATGATTCCGAAAGGAATTTGATGAATGGATAACTTACAAAAAAAAAATAATATAGCATAATTTAGCCAAACCTAATACCTTTGTATGCTTCATGGAGGCAAACTGTGTGTAAAACATGTGTGGAAAAGTAATAGTGCCCATGACAATTCCTATGCTGTAGCAAAACATGGCTCATATCCACCAGTATTTTGGAGATTTGGGGGAAGTGCTACACTTTGTGGCTTACCAGTTGTGTGGATGCCACTATAGCTCTTGGTGTTCATCCATACATTCTTCTGAGTACATCTGGACTCTGTTCTGAGGTTTGTCCACAAATGGAGAACATACACATGAATGCACTGGTGGCTGTTTATTAATTCACCTGCACCTCACCATAAATCGCACATGCACAAATGGAATGTTATGGAATGATATGGAAGATGGAATGTTGTGAAATATTGGATGTTCAGTGGCATTAAGATCATATTCAGACTGCAGTGATCCATATTTTGCCATCCATTGGCATATGTTGTACTTGTGCATGCTAGCAAACTGATATTCTTCCAATCTGGCTGGCATCTCATTTTCGGCTTTACTCCTGCCTCCTCTTGGAATGTGCCTACAGATTACTTGAAATAACAAATGTGTATTATCCTTAATTATACTGGAAACTTCATGTGGTAGGGGACCCAGTATGACTGAATTTTCCTCTCCACCCAAGTTATCACTATTGTATAATGACATCTAGCTGTCTTGCTAGTTAAGTATGTCTTCATCCAGCAATGCAAGGAGTGTATTTTTTCCGGAGTGTATAATTCTTTGGATTGCAAAAGTTCCAAAAAAGGGCCACTTTTCCAACGCTGCCAGGGGGGGGGGCATTGCTACGAAACCGCACCGCACCGATTTTCTCAAAATCTAATCACACTTTATTCGAAACTTGCATGCTTAAACCACCTCACACATCGCAAGCAACCCAAATACAAATTTCAGCAATGCCGAAGCGGATCATGGAGAATGAAAAACTGACTTTTGCTTTGGACCGTCTGAAGATATCTCACGGGGCAGCAACCGCGGTGATAATAGCATTCCTACAGGCATGTTGGAGCAGAAGTGGGCGATTTTGCGATTTTGTGGTCAACAGCACGACGGAAACGGATAGTGAACAAGTACAAGATTCCTCCGGATATACTTCAACAGGTCAAGGAAAATCCTCCTCCACACGTGGCAATGCACTGGGACGGCAAGCTCACCAAAGATAGATACGGCGATGCCTTTGAAGCCCTGGCTGTCGTGTCCGGCGCTCCCGATTTCACCGAAGGTAAGCTCCTTGGCGTGCAAACGCTGCAGAACACCACAGGCCAGGTCCAAGCAGAAAACACGTATAGTATGCTTGATCTTTGGGGACTTACGGGGAAAGTCAGAGCGCTTGTTTTTGACACGACAGCAAGCAACTCTGGATGGAAAAAGGGCGCTTCGAAACTGCTTGAGGACATGCTTGGGAAGAAGGTTATGTACTTGGCCTGCCGGCATCACGTAGCTGAACTTGTGGTCAGAGCAGCTTGAGAAAGTTTGTTCGGAAAATCACGCGGCCCTGACACACATGCATTTATCGATTTCAAGGAAGCATGGACACGACTTGATAAGTAACTGGAAAAAAAATCATGACACTAGAGATTTCAGATGACTGGCTGAATGAAAAGAAAAAACTAGCCGCAAAGGGACTTCAGGCATTACTGACGGATAGTCTTGGCGGGAAACATCTGCCCCGACAAGACTACCGGGCGTGTGTTGAGAACGCTCTTCTCATTCTTGGAGAGCATCCACCATCTTGCAAGCGTCTGCGCAAACCTGGACCAACTCACAAGGCTCGCTGGATGGGGCAGGTTTTGTACGCCCACAAGATGTTTATCCTCCAAGATCGAATGGAGTACACTCAGGAGGAGCAAGAAGCTCTATGACCAATGAACACATTCCTGTCGCTATTATACGTGCCGTACTGGATGGCTGCTAGTGTAGGCGCTCACGCGCCTGTCAACGACTTGTAATTCGTCCAGAGTATGATGGATTATGCACTTCATGACCACGCAGTGGCTGCAGCTGTCCAAGACAAGATGAAAAACCACATGTGATACCTGGTACCGGAAACAGCTGTCTTTGCGCTCTTCATTCAGCAACAGCTAGCAGCCACTGCGATGAAGGAGGAGCTAGCAAGCAAAATGGTGGCTGTGGGGCCACCAGACGACTTCCGTCGCGGTAGGCCGGCTATCAAGTCAGTCAATGTGGACAGAGAGAGTAAGATGGCTGATTTTATTACACCGGAATCCCACTTCCTATTCAGTCTGCTTGACTGTGGTCACTCCTGGATCCACAAGCCCGTGGATCAATGGGAGGGCGATGAAGACTTCAAACCGGTCGAGGGCTTCGTGTGATCCGTTAAAGTCGTCAACGATGCAGCCGAACGAGGAATTAAATTCTCCACGGACTATGCTGCCTGACCGATGACGATGGTGAACGGCAAAGAATCCTACAGGTAGTCGAGCAACATCGTCAGCAGTATCCAGACTTCCAGAAAGGAACTCTGAAGGCCTAAGTGATCGCTCGCGCTGAGCAGTTAGTGTGACATCGTCTGAGTTGCGGTGAATCAGCTGTGTTGAACTCACTTTGACGACACAGCATCGTCAAATCGTGAAGAAATAGTATGACGCGGACGTGACAAACTAAGTTACAAAATGCCCAATACATTACGGCGTGAACCGTTTGTTTCATTACTGGGAGCAACCGAAAGATCGGACATTTGCTTTGGTGTTAAGTACAGAGATACGGCTGATGCAGCTTCGTGGAACACAGGACCTGAAGGGAGCAATACAACGGTGGACGAAACAGGTAAGTTGCATGTGCTTTCATCAATTTCCCTCATTTACTGGCAGGTGTGGTTCGTGTTTCCTGTCCTGCATTACTTAAGCCAAAGCAGTTGAGACAAATTTAAAGTGCAGCATATGTGATCGGTCGGAAGTGTTGCGTCGCGATAGAAAAAGTAAGTTAAACGTATTCATTTTGGTATTTTTGTTTCTTCCTGTGGAAACCCCTGTTAAGAACAGGAGCGCAGCCAGGATTGTCCTAAGGAGAGAGCAAGGTAATGCTGAAGGGAGGGGCAAACTGTTGCTGATGGGCAGTTCCGATGGTAAAATCGGCTATAAGAGGAGGGAAATTTCCCCATTTGCCCCCTCTGGCTGCACCCCTGGTTAAGACCTGTACTTTTTGTTAGTCTGCTTATCAAGCTGATACTGCTCGTTCGCTTGAGACTAAAATCGATCCGATCCGATGGATAGTTGCCGATATACAGCTTCGAGAAACGAAATATATCGCATATTTGGCAGGATAACCAAAAGCGAAACTTCAGCCATTCTGGTCCACCCCTAGGAAACACTAAAATTTGTCGATTTTGGTGCCAATCCACTTCACTGGGGTCAAATAATGGGAAAAAATTTGTAGGCTAAGTTTCTACAACTATTGGTTATTTTGGACAGTGCTAGTGCACTTCCTCTCAACTTTTATTTCAGATGACGAAGGATTCCAAGGGGCGAATGAGCCGATCACCACCTTCTTGCACATCGAAAGGCGCCCCTCTGCGACGATCAAGTCAGAGGTGAAAAAAAAAACCGGCTACTCGGCCACGAGCGTGGGTGACAGATATTTGAAAAATACCTCCGGTTGTGGTGACAACTTACGGAACCGTATTATCATTGCGTAATGATTGTATTTATAAACAGGTCGTCTTGCCTCTTAACATACCAAGTTAATTTGTATTTTCTAACCATCCAGACATCCAGACATACGTGCTCATCTTGTTTCAGTACATGTATCAGAAGCGTTTGGTTTCAGTGTGTACGTATCTACCTAATAAGTACCAAGGCGCTGTTGAAGCTAAACTTGTGTATATTTGCGTAGGTGGTCTTGCGTCTCGGAGAGTCAGGACAAGTATTGGAAACATGGTCTTGTCTTTGATGTTGGCTGCCCACAATATTTTTATCTCAAGGGAGTCTTCCACTCCATTTTTCCAAAAGAGGAATTGAGTTTGACATTGACTGCGATCTCATTCATGTTTGGTCATGATCATGGGAACATGGAAACATGGAGCATGACCTTGAAAAGTGGAAAAATAGTTTTTTGATGACAGAAACAAATCACATCGTTCTCCAACTTGGAATTCTGCACAGTTCTCCTTTCATAATCCAGGATTAAGATTAAAAGAAAAGTTCTCAAAGTCCTCTGCTCTATACCAAACTGTAATGCCACATAATTTGTATCTCCAATTCCAGAATTACAAGACATAAACCCAACCCTGGTCATACCTAACTGGAGTGACACTTCTCAGTTTCTCAGTTTGATACTTTTCTCGTTTTTCAGTCTAACATGTTATTTCAGCCATTTTGCCACACTGCAGACTTCTGTAATCCTTATCATGAAAAAAAAATGTTTCGGTTCTTCCAATATGCGCCATTATTTTCAAAATTTAATCTTGTCACTTCCATGGGTTTTGTTCATTTGTGTCAGGGCCCATGTTTTGTCATAAGCAGAACTTGTTGCATTGACCAAAAGGTTTTAAAAAATACTTGAAACTAATGGAAAATATGACCTGTGACACTCTGCCCTTGATATTGGTGCTATATTGACTTCCTTATGGTACAAGGTAATTCAATTTGTATTGGTGAATTTCATTTTAAATGTGTCATTTTATTTGGAGAACAGCATGTAGTAATATCATGTTTATTATCATGATTATGATGATGTGAACACTGATTCCCCTTACAAATGCTTATTTTTAGTTACTATTGCTTAATACTTAAAATAGCCTGGCCTGGTTTACCATACCTGCTTTTAAATTGTTTCTTCAATATAGGCACAACTTGCGTGTTCAATAACACAAATGTTAAGAAACATAACCGGACTTTGTCTTTTTTGCAAAGAAAAATCGTATTTTTGCCTCACATAAATTGAGCATATTTTCACAACATAGGCTAGTCTGACCTATGGTTTTGCTTTGCTAAGTAAAATGTGTGCACAACATGTGGTGAGCACATTAAACCACACTTATACGCACCATAGATGGATATTGATGGATACCCACCATAGAAGCAAGATTAGCTTATAGGGGGTGTGCCGTAATTTAGCATACTTATTAATAACTGAAGCTCGTATATAATTGAACAAATTGGAGATCATATATAGACTAAAGCGTTCTTCTTTGTTCCATTTCAGCGGCGCGGTCGATATTTCGCGCTCACACATGCATATGGGTGTTAGTGTGAGCTATCAACATGTGACAGCCTGGTGGTGATCGATATTCTGTAGGTGGCAGACTGGACACGTTTTCAACTCTGGATCGAGTGTACAGCCAAAGGCATCTGTACTTCAGGTTCCATTACCGCTCATAGATGGCGGGACTGTTCATTTATAGTTTGGCCGTGTCGACCGTGGTACGTGGTTGGACCGGTAAAAACGGTAAAGCTGCCGTCCCGGACTGAATAGTAGCGTAGCAGGCCACTACCCAGGTCCCAGGTGACTCAGTTACTCTGGGGCGGGGTGGCCGAGTGATTAAGGAGCTCTGGGTACCAAAGGCCCCGGGTTCATCCCCGGGCTCAGGACATTTTCCAATCCCGCAGCTCACCAGCGAAACAGTGTAGGCGGCGCCATTAGCCGTGATTGTGCATGAAGTGCGTCATGAAACACCCGATAAACAAACGCACAAACCCAGTTATTCTGGCACAGCAGTTCTAGCAAAAAGGTTTCACAAGTTGCGGTAGTCTCCAGTACAGACGCAGCCAAGGGGAGGGCGGTGCCCGGCCTCCCACTTAACAACTAAAATTGTTTTCATCTTTTCACCATGTACACCCAACAATTTCGACGAGCTTCTCATGTCGAAGGCGTTTCCTGTTTCGTAACATTTTTGGGTCCGGTCACCCTTAGGAAATCCCGGCTGCGCCACTGATCTTCAACGGCATGTACCCTAAAGTATAAAATGTGTCGGTGGTCATCGTCTCTTGTATTAAGCACACGTGATAAAAAAAAGCTATCTTAGCAGCCTGGTTCCGTGCAAATATACCAGAACCAGTAAACGTGTGCTTCATACGATTTGAATGCATGATTGAAATGGAACTTCTACGGTCATCCCACAGCGTGGTCTACATCTTCATCCCACAGCGTGGTCTACATCTTCATCCGCGGCGTGGAACAGCAACATGTGCATTGAGAAGTCAAAGGCGCTCGTGTTCCAATGCTCCAATTAGCAACCCAAATGTTAACGTGGAAAATTAAAATGTTTGCTGTTTAAAGGCAGGAGCGTAGCCTCCCACAGAAAAAAAAGATAAGGCAGTTCGCCAGATCAAGACTATGCGAGGTTCGTTATGTGGAGCGCCATGAAGCTAGTGTTCGCATTCGTGAAAGATTATCGACGAGATTCTGAATGTTTTGGTTCTGCCTGTGTTCCGATTCTGGTTGACATCGCCCCGGAACGCAGTAGGAAGTTACACCATGATAAGAGGGTCAGCCAGTCGCAGGCCCCTCGGGCCTCACCAGCGGCCAAACTGCAGCCTGACGTAATGCTTAGCTGCCGAGCATTCGTCCGCCACAATCCAGGTGCACGGCGAAATTCCCATCGGGATTCTCGGATCCGTCGCCTGACACGCTGAGGCGGGTAATACCGGCCGCGGTCTGGACTGTACTGGCGCAGCACATCGCTCCCAGATAATGAGCAGCTGCACGGGGTCACCACCAGTTCCCAACAGCTGCATGGGGTCACCACCAGCTTCCAGCAGCTGCCCCAGAGCATCACCAGCTCCCCAGCAGCTACCCCAGGGCACCACCAGCTCCCAGCAGCTGTGAGGGGTCTTCACCAGCTTCCAGCAGCAGCTGCATAGCGTCACTACCAGCTCTCAGCAGCTGCCCCAGAGCACCACCAGCTCTCCAGCAGCTGCAATGGGTATTACTAAATTCTCAGTTCCCCAGCAATCGCACGGGAAGTTGCACCAACTCGCAGCAGCCACGCAGCTGCACCCCCAGCAGCTGCACTACCAGCAGCTGCACTGTTCAGCAGCTGCAGTGTTCATCAGCTGCACTGTCCAGCAGCAGCACTGCTCAGTAGCTGTACCGCCCAGCAGCTGCACTGCCCAGTAGCTGTACCGCCCAGCATCTGCACTGCCCAGTAGCTGTACCGCCCAGCATCTGCACTGCCCAGTAGCTGTACCGCCCAGCAGCTGAACTGCCCAGTAGCTGTACCGCCCAGCAGCTGCACTGCCCAGTAGCTGTACCGCCCAGCAGCTGCACTGCCCAGTAGCTGTACCGCCCAGCAGCTGCACTGCCCAGTAGCTGTACCGCCCAGCAGCTGCACTGCCCAGTAGCTGTACCGCCCAGCAGCTGCACTGCCCAGCAGCTGTACCGCCCAACAGCTGCACTGCCCAGTAGCTGTACCGCCCAGCAGCTGCACTGCCCAGTAGCTGTACCGCCCAGCAGCTGCACTGCCCAGTAGCTGTACCGCCCAGCAGCTGCAGTGCCCAGTGCTGTACCGCCCAACAGCTGCACTGCCCAGTAGCTGTACCGCCCAGCAGCAGCACTGCTCTGTAGCTGTACCGCCCAGCAGCTGCACTGCCCAGTAGCTGTACCGCCCAGCAGCTGCACTGCCCAGTAGCTGTACCGCCCAGCAGCTGCACTGCCCAGTAGCTGTACCGCCCAGCATCTGCACTGCCCAGTAGCTGTACCGCCCAGCAGCTGCACTGCCCAGTAGCTGTACCGCCCAGCAGCTGCACTGCCCAGTAGCTGTACCGCCCAGCAGCTGCACTGCCCAGTAGCTGTACCGCCCAGCAGCTGCACTGCCCAGTAGCTGTACCGCCCAGCAGCTGCACTGCCCAGTAGCTGTACCGCCCAGCAGCTGCACTGCCCAGTAGCTGTACCGCCCAGCAGCTGCACTGCCCAGTAGCTGTACCGCCCAGCAGCTGGACTGCCCAGTAGCTGCACGTCAGATGTTATTACAGCATGGGCGTTGAATACACACGCCCGCAAAGCTGCAGCCGGGAAAACCGGTCCTGAGTTGATGACGGTAAGGGCACGAGTCTGGTGACGCAACAGAGGCCGACCGGCCGGCCGGCCGCCAGCCGGGCTGCTGCAGTGGGCCATGCGCCAGGCCTGCCGCCTGCCGGGAATGTGTGGCCGTCGGCACGCCAGCTACTGAGAACACACAGATGCCACGTGACGAAAACACACGGCCACAACGTACTGAGGACAGACGCACGTGCTGAGAACATGCATACATACTGAGAACACACAGTTGTACTGAGAGCACACACACACATGTACTGAGAACGCACAAATGTACTGGGCACACACAGCCACGACGCACTGAGAACTCAGAGGCACACACATGTAGTGAATACACTCACGTGCGCTGGAAACACACATGTACTGAGAACACACACACACATGCACTGGGAGCACACATATGTACCAATGTAATGACACAGGCATGTCCTGAGAGCACGCATACGTGCTGAGAACATACAGCTATGATGTACTGAGAACACAGAGGCACGCACTGAGAACACACACACATGCACTGGGAGCACACATATGTACCAATGTAATGACACAGGCATGTCCTGAGAGCACGCATACCTGCTGAGAACATACAGCTATGATGTACTGAGAACATAGTTATCTACAAACGTTCAGCTTGGGCGTCCGTTACTCACTTCCGTTCACGAAGGAACAAAGCTTTTCCGAATATGCACATGTTGCCTCCAGCACTAAAATATAGCCATTATGAATGTATTTCCATCCTCCAAACTGCCGCGAATGTTCAGTTTCGGCGGGAGTGCCTGGATGAGCTGCCACAAAATTGGATTCGTGATTCGAGAGGCGAACATCCGCAATGCAATCAGACGTATTTCATAACTGGTTTCGTGACGTGGGTGGCAAACCTTTCCGGATGTAGCAATTTTTTTTTAAAGATATTATTTTCCGGTGTGCCCCTGATCTGACATGTCAATGACGGTCAGGTGTGGGTGCTGTTTGTTAGGCGTTGCACTGCGCAGCCAGGACGGTGTTCTGCACAAACAGGGCGGTGTTTTGCACAGCCAAGACGATGTTCTGCACAGCCAGAGCGGTGTTATGCACAGTCAGGGCGGAGTTCTGCACAGCCGGGGCGGTGTTCTGCACAGTCAGGGCGGTATTCTGTGCCTCACCGTTGCGTCGCGGCTTGTCGTCGTTCCCGTTCTTGGGCCAGACCAGCGGACCCCTCCCCCTCCTGACGGGCGACGGCATCACCAGGTTACACAGAGACCGCCACAGTCTAGCGATCAGAGCTAGCGTGCCGATTCCACCATCACCAGCCCGATGAAGTTGAGAACGGTGGCGATAAGGCGGGTTTTGTGCGACAGAACGACACGATGCTGGCACCGGAACGGTGCACCAGCGAACATCACGCTGACACACGAAGCGGCACGCAATTCGTGGACCATCAAATTCCGGAGTAGAACGAGCTTGTTTGTGGGAATGTCTAAGTCGTCGATGACCAGCCGTAACGCTAACGGACATTCCTCTTTTCGATTGTATGTCCGCTACGAGTAGCTAGGTAGCCAGGAGTTATCGCTCCTCTTACTTGGCTGCAAAACAAATCTTACTCTAACCAACACAATACACATTAATGTCGTGGCACTCCAAGCTAAGAAATGGAAACAATAACCCTAAACACATAAAGCACCCGTTGTTAAACCGAATATGACAAGTTATATATAATGTTGATGGTGACTATAGCTAAGTATTTACCAAAGGGGCCATATGATTGGGTACGGAACCGCCACAAAAAAGCCTAAGCCTAAGATAATACATGTCAGTACATGGTGGACTAAGACTGGTAGTAGACAGTCTTCGCTTAATGTTCATGCGCTTTACTATGACTCCTCGTATAACTCCATCCGGCTAAACATGAGTTTGTCAGATAGATTGTGGGATGAACCATGGCTGTGTGGTATTCGATGTTCATGCACATTTCCAATGCACACACAGACACCCACAGGCATTAGTCAGGTAGTATCAGAGAAAGCGTCTTCCTACGATGCGTGCTATGGGGTGATCAGTGTGGGAGGCGGGAGGCTTGTGACCTGGGATGGTGGCCCACGGTCCGGGTGACCTGGGTAAGATGACATGAGCAAGCGTGAACAAAGCTGATTCTTCAACACCTAAGATCACAACGTTCGGTAGCTTGACGCGGTTGTCCACCACCCGAAGAATTGCCCAGGATATAATGGCATGGGTTGTTTCACCTTTACGATGGAACAGTGCCATCTGCTGGAGAATTTCCGCACACACCTGTCCGCACTTGACATTGGACGGTACATTTTGGGGGTGGTCAGCATCGCCGCGACAATGCTGGCTCTTGTGATGGCTGAGCCGCAGTTGGCAGCTGGTGTCGGCCCCAGCGTCCGGCCGTGGCAGTACGCCGGGATTGGCGGCTTCCGTCCGTGTCCGCAGCCGAGGCTGACTCACCGGCCGGCCAGCCGGCCAGGGATTCCCGCGTCACCACCAGGGCAGTACGCCGCCAGCGGGGTATATAGCCGACGCGGCGCGGCCGGCCCGCCAAACCTGCTACGCAGTACACGTCGGCAACGCCGAGCGGTCGGTCGTCGAGTTGTGCGCTGCCATCATGCTGTTCGCCCGTCTGTCGCTAGTGCTGGCACTGAGCTGCCTGTCGGCGGCGCTGCCGCGGCCGCGCCGCAGCTCGCCCGCGTTCAGCGTGCCGGGCGGCCTGCCGCTGGAGCTGCTGTTCGCCTCGTGCAGCGGCCAGAGCCCGGCCGGCGACATCGGGCCATGTCTGGCGCAGCTGCTGGGTGGCGTCATCGACCAGGCGCGCCCCAACTTCAAGACCGGGGTGCCCATCAAGGACGACTTGATCGTGCTGGACCCGTTCTCCGTGGATGACATCAAGCCGAAGAAGAGCCGCGAGTTTCAGCTGAGCGCCACCGACATTCTCATCCACGGCATGGAGGGCGTCCAGATCGAGTCCATCAGCTTCACGCCGCAACGGCTGGAGCTGGAGGTGAGCTTCGAGCAGCTGTCGGCCACCGGCAGCCTCGGCCTCAAATACCTCTTCTTGTCGGCCAACCCGGACGTGGTGATCAACCTGAACCGGCTACGGGTAAAGGTATCGACCGACTGGAGGGTCGAGGCCAACGCGGCCGGCGACCGGCTCGACATGGTGCTGAGCAACGCCAGCGCCGACTTCGAGATCGGCGACTTCAGCGTGGCCATAAGCGGTCTGCAGGGACTGGGCGTTTTCCTCCAGAACATCCTGAACAACAACAGTGAAGTTCTCATCCAATTCCTCATTCCCGAGCTGGAAAAAAGCGTCAGCAAGAAGCTCAACAGCAAGCTCAACAGGATCAAGCTGGTGTCATAGTCGCCGCAGGTGTCCGAGTGTCATCGGGGGTGGGTGCTGAACGACCGCGCGCTGTGATATCCCATCAGTGATCTATTTGTAGATACTGTGTTCAGACCGACAAACACTGCAGCGCAGGCTTTATTCGAAGGACGCACCGTGTTGACATGTGACATTGTTGTAGGTGAGAACTTGCGATAAGCATGCCAAATTGCCATAGCATGCGTGCTTCTTTGCCTGATGGTCTGTTCATTGAATTGTGTGCAGTGTTTTCCAATACATGAAGCTTTAACATTGCCGCCTGTTTTCTACGTGCACGTGAAGAACGGAATTGGTCGATATCGCCGAAGGCAGATGAAATCGCGCGGATGTGCAAGCGTTTTATGCACATTTTACACATGTCCCTGTCCGAAGATGAACTCTGTATAGCTGCAAACCAAATGCGTACTTCGTGTATTTGAACAAACGTGGAAGAATGAGGAACGCTTCAGCCACGTGCGTGGTTGTGTGGTTATGGGAACAGGTGTACTATGGGACGAAGGCAGACCTTGGAATCATGCTAAAACTAACCATATGGCGTTTCAAGGAGATGGCTGGAAAGTAAATTAACTTTTCCCACAAATATGAAACTTTTATACTGCAGCGTTGAAAGTGGAATTAGTCGTCAATTTTGCGAAAACAAACAAATATTGATAGGCATCATACTGAGAGGTTCCCGAGCAATGCTGGTTTGGGACATTAATCTCAACACCTAAATTAGCCATGCGCATTTGGGCACGAACATTTCGACATTGCCTAAGTATGCCAAATTCACCGCACCATTAACAGAAGATTCGGTGCAATGCTTCTGTGCCCACCATCCAAATCCGTCACATCGAGCGCATCCATCACTCACATAGCAAACAGCTCGAAATAGCACTTAATGGCGTCATGAAATAACTGCATGATACAAAGAAGCTCAGCATAACTGGCTATGAAATGCTCCTTCATTTCTCATGACCTGATTCTCATGACAGGGGACGGGATGGCCAACCGCCACGCATGCGGCTGGCGACGCCTCAGGGCCTCTGGCGGGGGCCGGGCATGGGCGCACTCAGGCCCCGGCAACATATGCGCCCGCTGTCGAGTTTGACAGGGCAGGTCGGCCGTTCTGCGGCGCCCACGATGATACCCGCGCTCTATCCCAGCCGGCGGTGGCCGTGGTCTGAACGTCGGCACGAGCACCCATGTACGGCTGGGAGGGCAGGCGCGGCGCGGAGGCGTCATGTCTCGGGTTCGCTTGTGCCCGGACGTGCACTGCCTTGGCGTCGCATTCTTCGGCAGCGCGTTGCCACTCAGGCGCGCGAAGCCCCGGTAACGGGCCGGCACGCCCGACCGCATCGAACGTCCATGGAGGACCTGTGCCGGCGGTCGTTGGTCGACCCCATCCTGTTCCTCAGCTCGGGCGGGCCTCTGTCAAACATCTCATTGTCAGTCGCAGTCCAGTCACAGACAATCACAGGCCGACGGTGCTGTGGTTGTCAGCTTCTTGACCACCTGCACAGCAGCCTGCACGAGTCCGTTTCATCTCGGGTAGCTGGGCGATGACGGCTCGTGGCGCACGTCCGATCGCTCCGGGAAGCGATGAAGCGCTATCGATCTGAATTGAGCGCCGCTGTCGGTCCTCAGCAAGGTCGGGGCGCCGGTATGGGCGAAGATGTACCGGAGCTGCTGCGTTAGGTGTGCAGCAGAGGCGGTGTGCGGGCACTCCATGACAACTGGAAAGCCCCATGATCGGTCCACGTACACCAGAAATGTCTTGTCAGTCACGTGGCAGTAGTCGGCAGACGCCGACTCGAATAAGCGACCATGCGTCTCAACACCTTGCCAGAGCGGCTTGTTGCTGTGGCTGGCTGCCGACGGTCGACATCTGGAACAGGCCGAGACGATATTCGGGATACATTGTCTATGCCGGACGAAGAGACAAGATGCGTGCATGGCGCTCGTTTTTTTCTATCCCCCGGTGGGGCTCGTGCAGTCTAGCCGGTAGCTCCCGGCGGAGACTGGCTTGGATGATCAGTCGCGACCCGCAGATGGCCATGCCGTCGCCGTCCAGAGCCAGCATAACGCGCACGCCCCAGTATGGGCGTGCGACAGGCGGCTCGTCGCAACGGTGCTCAGGGAGTCCCTGCAGGCCAGCGTCCCTTAATTGTCCCCAGTATTGACGGACGGCAAGCGGCACTTCGTGGTGGTGCTCAGGGAGTCCCTGCAGGCCAGCGTCCCTGAGTTGTCCCTATTCACGGTCGCCGGCAGCGGCGGTTCGGACCCATATGGAATGCATGCTTCTTATGTACTTCTAGTGTAGCCGGTAATTCCGACTACACAAGAAGCCGGAATTACCTCTCCTGTAAATTTGCTTTCACAGGTATGAGCATCTATAAAATTTCACACTCTTGTCATGGTCTGAAAAATGAGGTGCATTGCTGAGGCGTGGACTTCCTTTTCTGCTTTTGAACTGGTTATCTTAGGACACCCAGGACATGTTCAAGTTGGGCCATTGCGTTTAATCTGCCGCTGGGCATTGAAGAGTCTATCTGGTAATGTGCACTGTGTACCCTCTTTCTTGGAATTTTGAGTCTTGTATTTCTGATACGGAAGGTAGCCGTGGGGAAACATGGGCCAGTGGCGCAGGCAGAATTTTCCTAAGTGGGTCCGACCTAAAAAAGGTAAGAAAGAAGAGCCTTCTATTTTTCTTAATATTTAATGTTTTGCATGGTGAAAAATGTTTCAAATGTGTTATCTAGTGTATTTTTGGTTAATAAGGGGCGGGCCCGAGCTCCCTTCTATGGCTGCCCCTCTGATGTGGACTAAAACGTAACTCCACCTGTGATGTATCTCTTGCATGGATAGATCGTACTTCAGTTGCATAGTTCTATGCTAAACAGATAGGTTTTTGGCTGACAGTGAGATCTATGATAGAATTTGATGCGTGTCGTTCTCAATAGTATACAATGCAACCTGGCTACTCTCTGACGCAGCCCAGATTCAGTTTTGTGCTGCTGGTAAATGTGTCATATTGACTATTGGAGAGGGAGGGGGTCATTGGTATGGGTGAGCTAAATTTGTATCCCTTCTAATCAGCTTACGGTTGCTCTCCCGGTAGAAACTTACACGGGCAGCTCCTCCCCCGGGACGTGGGGGACACCTGCTCCGTACTTCTCAGCAAACTTATAATTATACCTCTAGCGATGCATGAAGAAATCGAGCAAAAATGCATCTTGTCCATGAATTTAGTAACCAATACGGCGGTATGGAGGCTTCAACATATTTACTCCATTGTTAATATACAAATGCACCACATAATCTATAGCAATACTTTTATATTTAAGTACGGGGCCAATGAGCATTAGCTGGAAGGAATGGCACTTTCGGCACTTCATTATATAGCAATAATTCCCTGGTTTGTAGACGAGCAATAATTCCCTATCTTTGCTCTCGTATCCCATGCGAATCAGCCGGTGGAGCCGCACATGGAAACCTAGAAGTAGGCCGATAACGGGAGAGATAAACATCATCACAAAAAACTCTATGAAGAATGAGCCGAAGATTAAGAGTTAAAATTCGAGAACGTATTCATTTTTGGTGTAGATTATGGCCTATAAAATATAATTAGCCCCCTCTAGAAATAAATATCACCTTAAAAAGAAACTATTTCAAGGAACCTCGCCGATCAATATAAATCGGGATTTTTTTTTGTCTTGGGTATAGGTTGAACTCCTAAAAATATATCCCTCTCCATCATATTATCCTAGTTGTCCTGTTTATGAAGTTTCCTAGTCGTTCTCCTTTGTCTTGCCAGTCTTCCGATTCAATCCAGCCTCATATCAATTTTCCTCTGAACACATTTTATTATGAGCGACAATGAAGACAGGACAGGTCTAATTCCATATATCAGACGACAGTTCATGTTCACGCTCAACAACTCGTCGGAAGTGCACTGGAACGTTGGGCAACATGGAGGCCTAAATACGCAATCCATATCAGACTTGCTGATGACACAGATCTCCTGGCATGCCTGTATCGTGCACCACGACCCTGGATACCCGGCCCGCTCAGAAACCACATCGAACTGCATAGCCAACCACAACTGCGCAAAAATGTTTGCTTACATTCGGCGGAAAACCCGAACGAGTGCCAGAGAATCGCTGGTGGATCCCGAAGGCTGGGGTGGGCCGGTACTTCTGTCGTGACGCAGAGCGCGCTGCTTAGTTCGGCGTAGTTTGGTGTTTGGACTAAAGCCAGTTCTGCCATTTCTAGACCATGGGATGGTAGGATGCGTAAAATAGTGGTGGGCAAGTCGAACTTCATTCAGCCAGCTTTTACTTGGAAGGGCCCTGAGCGCGTATGATGAAGTCATGATTGCCATCATGATCATCATGATTGCCGACATTCTGATAGGGTGAGCTCTTGGGCACAAGTGAGTCGCACACATATTTTTATCAGGCAATTAAATATCAGTAATATTTCGAGCTGTTCTCACGTATCGCCCTTGTCTCAACTTACATCAGGCGTGTGGTAAACTGATTCTAGCGGTGGGATGAGTTGATTACAAGCCTTATTTACGCAAACAAATGCTGTGACGACTACTGCCGAATGGCACTTAACGTTGTAGGATTTTTCTGGTCACTTGTATTCACCTCACGCGTTCTGGTGGAAAATAAATGAAGCAATTAGAAAGTACCATGTGATATGCTTCGACCTAACTTTTCACCGCCTTCTAATCTAGTATTGTCGCACCATAACTTATAGCATAACAATCTACTGAACGCCAGTAGGCTGGACAGCATTTTCATGCTAATGTATTTTATGTTTCATGAAAAAAACATCAGCAACATGCAGCACATTAATAGACCACATTTATTCCACGACTCATCTTAAGTCGGCCGCGAGTTATCAACTAGCCCATACTCAACTCATTTGAAATGCAATATGGCTGCTCATCTCTGGATCATCCCACGCTTCAAAGTGGCTTCGATGGTTTAAAAAACAAAACAAATTCCTACAAAATAATAATTGTTTTAAAGTTCCTCTTTGCGAACTTTTGAGGATTTGATTCAAAATGAACGGTTTGAATATGGATAGCTTGTTCGTTTTTGTTTTCAGTAAACAGTTCGGCCATACAGGAGCAGAAGTAGAGCTATTTGTTGCATGTCTTAGGTGTTTGGAACCCCTCCCTCTCTTCCCCTACATGGGGATGTGGGTGAAATGTATGCATACGTTAATGGTATTT
This sequence comes from Imbricaverruca yamaguchii, assembly GCA_034440575.1. NCBI lineage: Eukaryota > Metazoa > Arthropoda > Thecostraca > Neoverrucidae > Imbricaverruca > Imbricaverruca yamaguchii. The sequence continues at coordinate 753,539 of JAOTOL010001510.1, read as the reverse complement.
TGGCAGACGTCAAGACTCTAATTACCATTGTGGTGGAACAGATTGAGCGTGATGCCTCATGCAAATGCTGCCATGTTTTGCTGATGTCAATAGAGATATTACAAGAAGGGGCTGCTAAAATGTCAAATTAAATGTATGCATTGGCCATAGCCAATGGCTTTTAGATGTGGCACAGGTCTTCAGGTTCATTCTATTGGTGCATGGAATCACAGGCATGTTGTGGAATTTTAATGGACTTTATTGCAAGATGTCAATTGTGCTGGTGCACTGTTATGCAAATGCAATAAATTATCAATAGGTGCATGAATACGTGACACTCTCCACAAGTGTAGGATTGTGTGATCAATCATACTTGGATGTAGAGCCAGACTGAAAAGCGTGACAAACTGCTTGACGAAGCATACCAGCCTCAGAAAAAAAACCTACACTCAAATGCACCAGGCCAGAGATTGGCATCAAGGAGATGAAATACATGCACCTAATGGAATATAACTTGAGGTAAGAAAATCAAGAGGCAAGTGCCTTTTCTGCATTACCACGGCGATCAGAGGACCATCTCGGCGCGCAGCATCGCTCCACAGCTTCCTCATCTTGTCTGAACACGGAAGGCCGATGAATATCGTGTCTGGATTACCAAAAGTTGTATTTTTGCACCTTGGCACAAACCAATTATAATAGTGGCGTTTTCTGTGATCTATTGTCACCTGACGGTGGGATGCCATTTAAGCTAAAACAGCCACGATCAGTTCAAACTCGACGGCGTCCTATGCCCACAAATGGAGTGCCCGGCAGTCGACCTTCGCTACCGATAACAAACGTGACGTCAAACGCATTTTGACCAATCACAAAGCGAGGCATTCTGAAGTGATTTTTGAATGATTTAAGTGCTTTAAGAACTTTTTTTCAAAATAAATGAATGCCACCATCATGTTTAGAAGTAAAAACCACTAGTGAAACTTGAAACAAAATACCGTTTGTCCCAACATGAAACATGTCCATTGTGTGCTATGTTGTTCCTAAGCCTATCTGTTATGCATAAATGAAAAGGAGAACATTTCCAAGCCAAGAAAATATTATTTCGGACCTTCAAAACGCATTTTTGTTCCAGGCTCAGAAGATACCTACCGTTCCCGACCAATTAAAAACAGAGACTGCCTTCGAAGTGTCGTCAGGTGGCTTACTACATCCTCCTGACACAACGGGAGGCGAAGGTGAAATAAGTGAATGGCTGGAGGCTCAACTTACCTGAAGGCTTAACCGACCTCTCTGTCCCCTACAGAGAAGGATACTCAGGGTGAGGACGTCAGGCGGGGCAGCACCAGCGGCTGCGGCAGACGTCTGCGGTTGGAGACTGGCGGTGACAGAGGCAGCCCGACCCTGTCTGTACATCTCCAGCACGCCCCCCCCCCACATACGGTCCCCAGTTTCAGTGTCGCCCTACCCGGTCTGTACAGCTCCAGCCTCCGTCCCCAGTCCCAATGGCGGCCGGAAGTGCGTGCTAGTCGCGAGCGGGGGTCTGAGCCCCTGGATGTCGCCCCAGAGTTCCGGCTGTCTCGACCGCTTCCGGTGGCGTCGTGGGCTACAGATAAGGAGGCGTGACGCCCTTCACTGCCCTTCATCGTCGTGCCAGTTTCGACTGTCTTGTTCGGGCCACTGCCGTATTACATGCACACGGACATGACATAATGGGAGGTGCATGGAAAGAATCGACTTCGAATGGCTCCCTCCCTTCACATTTTGAAACGGCTTCGGTGCCCCCGACACCCCTACCCACCGGTTTCACCCGCGTGTCAGAAGCATTTGCATACCTGTAACCAGTTGCCGTGATCTGCCATCCAATTGTTTTTGTTCGTATGCACGTTTCAAATTATTTGGCCTCCGGTTTTGCTACCCATCTTTCTCCCCCTCGTGCGTGCATTTGTGTACAGCCTCTCACATTTCTGTTGTCCTCGCCGTTCTCCCGTTGTTAGCATCTCCCGCTGCACCCTTCTACGCACCACTCCTGCAGCAGACCCTTTTTCATGTTGTGTTTTTCATTTATTTAATAGGGAACGTCCTAATGTAACATTTATTAGCTTCGTGTTTAAAAAAAGCGCGCGTTGAAGAAAAAGGGGCAAAACGGGTTAGCACGGCAAAATGGGATTTCGCAACTACTCATCGATTTCTATTGCGACTTGGTGCCACTCTTGTTAATGAATATTTATCCCACTTACCGTTAACATCAACACCACTTACCACAAACCACCACTTATCAACATCAGCACCATCACACCTACACACACGGGAGTGATTTTCTTCTGACGCCGGGACAATGAGGAGCCCATAGGCTCCCTTGGCCACTGGACGGTGGAGGAAGAGCTCTACAGACCCATAGGAATGCCCCTGCACTTGCTGGCAAGCATGCCGTCCGAGGACTTGGTCCTTAAAATGGAGAGCAATGGTATCTCCGCCATACACAGGCCCCCCACACCACCACACAAATCTAGCACGCGCCTGCTCATGCTGACTATCGCCAGCCGCATACTATCCGCGTACATCAAAACCTGCCACATACGCCACACACTCACCCCACGAGCAGCCCTCTCGCGGCGCTGAATAAAAATCGACAGCGCTACACGAACACCGTGACGGGGTGACACTCCACCACTGCAATTGCTTTCTTTCACTATTCAATTTCAGCATGTCCACCTAGTTCTATTCTTTGCACTCCTGAGATTTTCTTAACCTATATATTACCTTAAATGCGTCGATTTTCGATAGATCAGAATTCCATTGAATTCAAGTATATCCTCAGTGTTTCACTATTGCATTCATGTCCTTTTTGGTTTTGAAATGCAGACTATGTATGCTTCACGTATGCATAGATATATTTGCAGTTTTTTCCCTCCAATCCGCAGCAAAGAAGTATTGGACCTTCCACCCCGTTCACACCAACTGTTTCGAGACTTCGATACCCTTATGCTCCCTTGGGCACATTATCTGCAGCTTGCTTTTCAGATGTTCGCAATGGTCTATTCCAATGCGATCTGATATTATTTCGGCTTCTAGTAAAGCAATATTTTCATTTACTAGTTACGCATTTCTTTTAAGAGCTAGCAGATCCTCGGTCAGAATACTGTCGACCAAACTTCGATCTGAACCTACTACGTCGTGCGGATGTGACCGTTCAACTTATCATATTTTTGTTCTGATTTGACCTAAATTGGGCCGTTTGCAGTCGCCACCATCTTCCGGTGCTTTAGTGTCCAAGATAAGGCATGCATTGCTTTCCCGAACTGATTCAAACGTCTCTCTGCCATCATGTCTTCCCCTCCCCGGTATCCACACAGCTACCGCTGCGCATATACCGTGTTTAGATATTTGCCAACCTCCACCTCAGGGATTAAGCCTGTTTGCTGTGGAGGTTGGTCATGTCTGTGCGTACTTCAGCATAGAAGCCGGCAGCTTACAGTTCAGAATAGACAACCGGCCGGAACCGGTCGTGTCGGCACGGTTCCAAAAACGTCATCTCATACAGTTCCACATACGGCGGAATAGTCGTGTAACAAAAGTTTATTGTCTACCAGACATCCACACAGTTCACTGGCCAAACGCTTGGTGCATGCTCACCTGGCAACACGCATCACACAGCTCATGGCTGCTCATCAACACAGGAAACGGATCGAAGAAAGCAATCGGCTTGCATTTCCACCATGTTCGTGCAATAAGGAGGGCTGGGCAATTCCGCACTGTATGTTCTCCCGTGGCTTCAGTATACCTTCACACCACTTCCCTCTATGGGGCTCAAGAAGCATCACCAAGACTGCTGAGCCTTGTGAACAGGTTGGAAAATCTCTGCATACTTTTTTGTGAAGAAACAGCGATGACAAAGCTGAAAAGTTCAAGGCATCACTGAAGAGGCATCGTTAAACTCGTATTCCAGCCTACAAAACGAAACAGGGATCTGCGCGTGGGGCCGACGTGGGATCTGCGCGTGGGGCTGACGTAGGATCTGCGCGTGGGACTGACGTGGGATCTGCGCGTGGGGCTGACGTGGGATCTGCGCGTGGGGCTGACGTGGGATCTGCGCGTGGGGCTGACGTGGGATCTGCGCGTGTGGCTGACGTGGGATCTGCGCGTGGGGCTGACGTGGGATCTGCGCGTGTGGCTGACGTGGGATCTGCGCGTGGGGCTGACGTGGGATCTGCGCGTGTGGCTGACGTAGGATCTGCGCGTGGGACTGACGTGTGATCTGCGCGTGTGGCTGACGTGGGATCTGCGCGTGTGGCTGACGTGGGATCTGCGCGTGGGGCTGACGTGGGATCTGCGCGTGTGGCTGACGTGGGATCTGCGCGTGTGGCTGACGTGGGATCTGCGCGTTGGGCTGACGTGGGATCTGCGCGTGTGGCTGACGTGGGATCTGCGCGTGGGGCTGACGTGGGATCTGCGCGTGTGGCTGACGTGGGATCTGCGCGTGTGGCTGACGTGGGATCTGCGCGTGGGATCTGCGCGTGTGGCTGACGTCGGATCTGCGCGTGTGGCTGACGTAGGATCTGCGCGTGGGACTGACGTGTGATCTGCGCGTGTGGCTGACGTGGGATCTGCGCGTGTGGCTGACGTGGGATCTGCGCGTGTGGCTGACGTGGGATCTGCGCGTGTGGCTGACGTGGGATCTGCGCGTGTGGCTGACGTGGGATCTGCGCGTGTGGCTGACGTGGGATCTGCGCGTGGGGCTGACGTGGGATCTGCGCGTGTGGCTGACGTGGGATCTGCGCGTGGGGCTGACGTGGGATCTGCGCGTGGGGCTGACGTGGGATCTGCGCGTGGGGCTGACGTAGGATCTGCGCGTGAAGCTGACGTGGGATCTGCGCGTGGGGCTGACGTGGGATCTGCGCGTGGGGCTGACGTGGGATCTGCGCGTGGGGCTGACGTGGGATCTGCGCGTGGGGCTGGCGTGGGATCTGCGCGTGGGGCTGACGTGGGATTGCGGCCACGGACGGACGACTGCTCGCATGATCACTCGTCAGTCCACCCCTCGTAACGCCGTTCATTGATGTCCAACGCAGCATGGCGAGGAGGATGCCACCCGCCTCTTTGGCCCCAACAGTAAAGGAAGACGAGGAGTCGGCCATAGTCGGCCAATGTGCTGCCATGAGTGATTTGTCGTTCACGCTCAGCGCCATTTGTTACATCGACTCCCAAACAATAGTAAATATATGCACATTAAGGACACTAACACCCTTCATCGATGCCGATTGTCTGCTTCAGCCGACATTCCGGTATTGACTTCGCATCCTGATCAGCTACCTACTCATGAATGCCAAGGTGAAGCAGAAGGCCCTAGTGATTGTGTGATAAATGCAAAATATCTAAATCAAAACAGAGACGAGCGGTGGCGATGCGGCAGGGTTCACCTGCGACCAGCCCCTACCATATACATGGTCCCTGTGACGCATCTTCCACTGTCGACGATGACTTCCTCGAAGCTGACGAGAGGTAACACATTTGCTGCCACCTGACGGTCGCCATCAGAAGTTGTGCTTCCGCCGGCTGCGGAGAGAGCCCCAGCGGATGAACGAAGCCAGTCCGGATGTGGACTGGGCGCGAGGCCGGGGCGGCGGCAGCGGGGGCAGCTCGGGCGACGCGGTATCGTCCTTCAGGGACACGTGCTCGTACAGCGAGCGCAGTCTCGGCCGCTGATGTGGTGCCGACAGACGTGCCGACGGCGTCAGTATAGTCATCTGCTGCTCTCCAGCACGCCGCCACCTGGTGGTGGCATAGCCGACGTCACGAACAGAGACGCGCACAAGGGAACGGACTCGGGACACATTCCCCCTCACTTAGCGTCGGAAGGGGCACGTCTGAGACGGGGAAAATCTCGAATGACGATTTTTATTCGCTCGATCCTTCGCGATGGTTAGAGGGTTCTTCGGAACAACAGGGTCCTTCGATATCGTGGGGCGGGGGGGGCACCTAGGTGGACCACCTAAGTTGCAGACCGTTGAAGGCCTCGAGGTCATGCAATTTGCGGTTATATGGAACCTCTCTGACAATTCTATGGATCCCTTCAATAACTGTAGGGAGTCCCGAGTGTAACGGGAGACGTTCGCTAGTTATATTTGAGGCGTCTTTAACGTTCGAAGGGCTCCGACACTTGTCTGGATGGAACCTCAACACTTGCTGTGGGTCTCAACGCTCGTCTATGGACCCGAATCTCGTTCGGGTGGACCTCAAAAATCGTTCGGGGGCCTCCACACTTGGCGGGGAGCCTTCCACATTTGCCGGGACCCTCCACAATTGGCGGTGGCCCTCAACTCGTTCGGGTGCTCCACATTTAGCGGGGACCCTCCACACTTGGCGGGGGCCGTCCACACCTAACGGGGAGCCACCCACACTTAGCGGAGCTCCTCGACACCTGTAGAAGATCCTCGAAATTTCCGAGGGCCTTCGATATTTGCATTCGGTCCCGATGCCGAAGACCCCTCTGACTCGCAGACGCCGACAATCGCCGGACCCCCCTTAAGTCTCGCGGCCGCATGGCACACGTGAGGGACTTCCATGTCTGCGGAGAAGCATTGAACATGTACGGGCGCGCCTTGAAATATCCAGCTAGTACTCTGCAAGACGTCCGACGTCCGACGTCGCACTCACAGGCGGCTGCCGGTGATGGACGCCCTCAGCGCGTCCCGCCAGACGGCCACTTCCTCGCCGACGGCCGGCCGCAGCACCACCTCTGGCTGGTCACCCCGCTCGGGTCGCACAGTCAACTGGCTGCCGTCCGGGCTGGTCACCAGCTCCGTATCCTGGGGAGGCGGGCGGGTCACCGGTCAGCTGATGCGTGTCGCCCCAGACCAGACGAGCCAGGTGATCAAGCCATCCAATCAGGTGAGATGCATAATGCTGCTGCCATTCTCGTGTCGCCCCAGACCAGACGAGCCAGGTGGTCAAGCCATCCAATCAGGTGAGATGCATAATGCTGCTGCCATTCTTGGGCGAGCACAATAAGCTTAGTAAAACAAGGATTATCTCAAGTTCTACCAAAACATCTTGCAGTGTTCATAAATAAAGGACCGGACATTACATTTTCTTAGTATCGTTTGGGAGCTAGGATCAACATGTGAAGTCCTATCAATGTCATCCAAAACTACCCAGCTTTTCCCTAAATTCCCATATTAATCCCCCAAAATTTCTAACTTTCTAAAACTGGAATATTTTTCCATATGATTTACACAGAACGAGGTTGAATCGTTGTTTGAAAGTGGTCTACGCATGCTGCACATCCTTGCTAGGTATTCAGCAAATATTACACATAGATCTTCCAGTAGCCAGAACCTAGTTCCGATTTCAATCACAATCGCATCACAATCAGCTGACCAATGTCGCCAGTCAGCTGATCGACGTCTGTTCAATCAGCTGGCTGATGTCCTGCCACTTGAACACTATGCACCGAGATAGCGTTCACGTAGCTACTTCATCCTCCCTCGCTGCAGATAGGCTAATGACATCTTTCAATTATCGCAGCGGGAAACGAGTGCGTGTGCACACAGCCCCAAAGGTGGCATTCTGGAGCTGCGACAATGATGGATCACGCCTATGTGTTGCAATGTGAAAATAAACAACCATTGATGGTGTGGACGATATCAAGACACGAACGCAGGACAGGTCGTTTGTCGCCCAATCAAGTACAGGAACGTGAAATGGACAGTTACTATAAAGAATTTCGCGGCGCCACGACAGCGGCTAAAGCAACTTCAGCTTCGACAGCGGCTTCAGCCAGCCGTATGCGATGTCGGCGGCGACGCGGCAAGCGCCTCACCAGCCTAGGCCGGCATCGTCGGCATCGGCAAAACACGTCCGCGATAGTTGGCGACGAACGGCAGAGGCGTGGTGGCAGAGGAGTGGTGGCAGAGGAGTGGTGGCAGAGGAGTGGTGGCAGAGGAGTGGTGGCAGAGGAGTGGTGGCAGAGGAGTGGTGGCAGAGGAGTGGTGGCAGAGGAGTGGTGGCAGAGGAGTGGTGGCAGAGGAGTGGTGGCAGAGGAGTGGTGGCAGAGGTGTGGTGACGGAGCCGAGACGCGCCCAGAGATTGTGCATTGGTGCTGATTTCACTTCCGATATACTTGCAGCATGTCCGTAGCACATCGGGGTTGTTTGGTTTCAGGGGCGCATCAACTGCATATGCTATACAGCTCCGTGGCACATTGTCAGCTCACAGTGCACCGCTTTGGAGTGGACCGCACGATTCATCTGGGAAAAAAACGTCTATTTGCTTAACTATTCGCTCACATTAATCTGGTTGGTTGGTTGGTTATTTGGGCTTTCGGGCGCATCGACTGCGTTAGTCATACAGCGCCCATACACATGAATCTGGTATTTCACAGGAGTACACCCGAGTAGTCCTTACACTTCTACCTCGCAAAGTATATTCCGTTAGACAACGGGATGTCTGGAGCATGAGTGGCATTACGCGAAGTTTTCCTGATCATCCCTAGAAGTAGTTGGGTCCACAAGAGCTGATCTTTCGCCCTACAGTTTACTTGCTGGTGTGCTTGCAGCACCACGATGGAAAATGAAAGCAAAACAATGAGCACCCCAAACTGAAGCAGGCCACTTGACTGTCGAGGAAGATCGAAATCCTCCTCTCTGAGACGAAATGTGGAGAACGATGCCACCGTGTTGCGCTCACTTGCTCCTTTGTGAGGACCAAACAGCCATTGACTGAGACATCTGGGAGAAAAATCCGCCGGCGGAGCATCCGGATTATATTGTCCTCGAAGTCAAGCGAATCGATCGATAAGCAATCATATACGAACTGCAGGATACTAAGTGATGACGCAGCCACACAGGGTCGGCGTTGGACGACGGTCGCACTAGTCCAGTTGGTGACGGCGGTCACCTCATTCAGCGGCCACCGTCACACTGGTGCAGCGGCCACCGTCACACTGGTTCAGCAGTCACACCCACACTGGTCCTGCGGCCACCGCTACACTGGTGCAGCGGTCACCGTCACACTGGTGCAGCGGCCACCGTCACACTGGTGCAGCGGTCACCGTCACACTGGTGCAGCGGCCACCGTCACACTGGTTCAGCAGTCACACCCACACTGGTCCTGCAGTCACCGTCACACTGGTGCAGCGGTCACCGTCACACTGGTGCAGCGGCCACCGTCACACTGGTGCAGCGGTCACCGTCACACTGGCGCAGCGGCCACCGTCACACTGGTGCAGCGGTCACACCCACACTGGTCCTGCGGCCACTGCTACACTGGTGCAGCGGTCACTCCGACACTGGTGCAGCGGCCACTGCTACACTGGCGCAGCGGCCACCGCCACACTGGTGCAGCGGTCACACCCACACTGGTCCTGCGGCCACTGCTACACTGGTGCAGCTGTCGCCTCACTCAGCGGCCACTGCCACACTGGTACAGCGGTATTTCCCACTCAGCGGTCACCGCCATACTGGTGTAGTGATTACCACGTCCACCACGTTCAGCCTGCACACTGGCTTCGCAACATGCACATCAGCTCGACAACCCGATCCCTGAGCTGAACGTCTCGGGGAATGTCACCGCAGGAGAGACGCGCTTTTTGTGGAATCATCAACATCTCGTCTGGTAGCGGCGCCAACACACCGTCAGTTTCATGTCGCTGGCACCTATGACAACATCTGACACGCCTCATCCCGCGGTGGCTCCAAGTCGCCCCCCCCCCCCCAACCTACGGCATCGAGTAGCACTCCTGTCAGCACTCAAAGACACTACTGCCGAACACGATGCACTTGTTGACACTCTGAGACGGACATCGGAAAGCTTCTCAGCTGATACTCTAAGGCGTCAAATCGACATCGAAAGCGCACTTGATGACGCGCCAAAAAAAAACATTAGGAATAGTATACCATTCATTGATGTCCTTGCACAACTTGAACAAGCCAATATCAGAGAGCATACTTGCTGACTTTCTGAGGCGGTGCTGAAGAATATCCTTGCTGATGCTCAAAGGCATTATCGAGAACCCTTGGGCTCTTTTACGACGCCTTCAGCTCCTAGATCATATAGCGTCGCGAGCCGCTAAGGCGGCGGTTGGTCGCGGGTGCACTCGGTAATGTCGCCGGTTGCGAGATTGTCGCCAGTCGTCTAGGTTGCCAGGATATTATGGAAGACCATAGGCCACTCGGCCTACCTCGCCGCGCTTTACAAACGGTGATTATCCACCGTGCGCGCCATGCGAATGCAGCGAAGTGGAACAGCTGGTGGATTCACGGTTGTCACAGAACGGCAGAACTACCATTTTGTGTAGCTTTACTATATTTTTTTTAATTTGATCCGAGCTCTGGCTGGGATGGCTTTGTGAACCAGAGTTATACTGCCTAGCAGAGTCTGTTTAGTGAATCCTGGCCCCACTACCCGATCCGTGAATTTCAGTTGAACGGCATAATTTAGATTGAGAGTTTAGCATGCCGTCAAAGCACCGACACGTCCACCCCGAAGGCTCGTCCCCGGCCTTATCCAGCCAGTTGCCAACTGACCATCTCCGTCGGGAACCAAATGCGTACGAGTGAAGCTACTCGAACTCTGTCTTGCCAGGATGGGGGGACCAATGCAGACCAGTACTCTTACCACCTGCGCTACCAGGGCGGCTACATGGTGCAACAAAATCGCTTAGTTGATGAAAAAAGCGAATATATGTGATTTTTCCATGGAGGGCCTGTCGTACCGTGGGACCTGTCGCACCATGCCAACAGATCGGTACAACAACGTGCGTTCAATTCAGCGTTGCGATGAATCGTAACGGTCCCTAAACAACGAAAAACCACAAACCTCTTTGCAGTGAACAGATAAGGTCGATATCGTATGGCACATGGATGAAACTAATTCCCAAAAAACGCTCTGTTTGCGGGAAGAGCCATTCCTTCTGGAACTATCCACCTTAGCTGTTTTCAGCCTGTTCCCATTTGTGTAAATATTTACTTCAGCTTGTGTGCGTTTTTTTTTTTGGGGGGGGGGCGCGTCAGCTGCTTCGGCTGTATTTCGCCCTACTTCAGTCTGCAAAGCACCATGAAACGGAGAAAATGTCGGCCTTTGATGGCGCTTCTGGGTCCGACAAAGGTAGCATGCATTAGCCGCTCGTTTAAATCGCATTATGCTGGACACAAGTCAGCTGACGTTTTAATGCTAGCTGTGAATCAGGGCCGGCTGGCTGACTGGGGGGAGAATTGGACGGCGAAGCACCTGCCGGGGGAGGGCGGGGGGGGGGTGCCGCCGCAGACTAGCGCGTGTCACCGACTTACGGACACTATCGTACAGAACTCATCTCAACAGTTCAGACAAATCGGCTCACATACAAATACTCCGCGTAAGGAATGTGATTGGGTTAGTTTTGCCTATTGGACAGAATCATACTGCGCCCAAAGCATAAACTGTTGAGCGATTCTTTCATCGACGCTATCACATTAATAACGATTGGCTTTTTAATGGAAATTAAACATGCTGGTGCCTATATCGGAGAGAGGCGCGCATTGTAGGCAGTATTCAAAACAAAGTCTGACTTGGGTTGGGTTTTTGGGCGCATCTACCAGAAAAAAGCTCGTGTGGCGAAACACGTGCAAATTCAGTGTACAGCTGAACCCCAGCGTGCACTGGACGAGGAGCCGGAAGCAGAGTCCGCGGCTGGAAACTTGCGAGAGCCTCGTTCGACACTAGTCTCCGTCGGAAATAATACGGATCCGACAGTTCCAATATTACCGATAAACCGAGGCAGGTCCAACCGTTCCCTGTCATTCCCCAGATTGGTATGTCCTTAGCGGAGACGGGCCGAGACGGTGCCAATGGACGGTCGGAGGCAGGCTTGTGAAAACGGCCCAGTCCTGGATTCGTGTCATTCATTGCATTACCTCCTCTGAGAGGTAGCGGCTCAATTTTTTTTTTGCGGAGAGCTTGAATGTAGCTGCTTCACGGATTGCAAGATTTCCTTTTCATAAAACTGCAAAACTAAACGCACTGAGAAATACGAAGAAAGGCTATTGTCGGAAACAAAAGAATTGACCCCCTCCTGACTTGAAGGCTTAAATTCGCTTCTCCACATCCAGCACTTCCAAGCATAAATCCTGCCCTGGAGTGAGAAGGTGGGTGCGGTTGAGCGGAGTCACTGTCGGTGAACTGCCGTCGGTGGCCTGCGTCCGCCAGCTGACCTACATCACGAGGTCATGAGGTCAGGTGTCGACGGCAGGTGAGCTCGAAGTGCGCTAGTACGTCATGTCACCCAGACCAGCGTACACAGTCTCCACACATGTCAGCCGGTCGATAAAACAGTCCGGTCGACTGCGCACTCAGTGCGGGGTGGGGATGGGGTGGTGGAGGGGAGGGGAGGGGAGAGAGGCGTTGGCGGCGGTCGACGGCGGGCGGCACACAAGCGTCCGACCGGCAGCCGGGCCGGCCGGCTGCCGCGAGCAGCAGACTGCAACTACGTGCGCGCGCCGACCTGTGGTTATTGGACGACACCACCGGCGGCCGTAGAGGACGTGCGCCCACCTGACGCCACCGCCGCCACCTGCAGAGGGCCAGCCGCAGCCGCCGACCGCCGGTCAGACGCGGTTCGTTCAGACGGAGACCGCAGTGGTTCGTTGTTTGTTTATTGGGGCTTATCGCATCGCCTGCAATGGTCATGCAGCAGACCGCAGTTGTCAGCGGCACGGCTCCAGGACCGCCTGCTCGGAGCGCGGCGCGGTGACCGCCCGCTCTGCGGCAGGTGACGCGGCGCGGTGACCGCCCGCTCTGCGGTAGGTGACGCGGCGCGGTGACCGCCCGCTCTGCGGTAGGTGACGCGGCGCGGTGACCGCCCGCTCTGCGGCAGGTGACGCGGCGCGGTGACCACCCGCTCTGCGGCAGGTGACGCGGCGCGGTGACCGCCCGCTCTGCGGTAGGTGACGCGGCGCGGTGACCGCCCGCTCTGCGGTAGGTGACGCGGCGCGGTGACCACCCGCTCTGCGGTAGGTGACGCGGCGCGGTGACCGCCCGCTCTGCGGCAGGTGACGCGGCGCGGTGGACCCGCTGCGGACGCGGCGCGGTGACCACCCGCTCTGCGGTAGGTGACGCGGCGTGGTGTGCGACCGCCTCCCCGCTCTGCGGCAGGTGACGCGGCGTGGTGACCGCCCGCTCTGCGGTAGGTGACGCGGCGCGGTGACCACCCGCTCTGCGGCAGGTGACGCGGCGCGGTGACCACCCGCTCTGCGGCAGGTGACGCGGCGCGGTGACCACCCGCTCTGCGGCAGGTGACGCGGCGCGGTGACCACCCGCTCTGCGGCAGGTGACGCGGCGCGGTGACCACCCGCTCTGCGGCAGGTGACGCGGCGCGCCGCCGTGCACGACCGTCGGGCCCGCGATGGCGTTCTGCTCCCAGCTGTGCCAGCGTTTGGGCGAGCTGTGCTGCCGCGCAGAGCCGGCACCCGACGGCAGGGGCGAGCGCACGCGGCTCACCGTCAAATGCAAAACCAGGTGAGCGGCCGGTGCAGACTTCCCCAGTGAAGTGTGCCAATAGGCGAGCTTCTGGCCAAACCACAACTCAAATGTCAACAGATGAGCTGCTGACCAGACCACGGTTCGAATGTCAGAGGTGAGCAGGTGAGCTGCTGGGCAGACCACGGCTCGAATGTCAGCACGTGAGCTACTGGCCAGACCACGGCTCGAATGTCAGCATATATCACAACACATGAGACTCCCGTGTGCTACAGGCAGCTAAGAGGTTGGCCAAGAGTTTGTTTGTTTGTTTGTTTATTGGTTGGTTCACGACACACTTTATGCACATTCACGGCTAATGGCGCCGCCCACACTGTTTCGCCGGTGTGCCGCGGGATTGTGGAAATGTCCTGAGTGGCGCTAGAGTCGAACCCGGGACCTTTGGTACCCATAGCCCGACACCTTAACCACTCGGCCATCCCCGCCCCTTGGCCAAGAGTTGGGAGAGGGTACGGCAATAAGGTCGCGTTTAATTAAACGTCAAGCAGGTCAGGAGCTGAGTCGACCTGGGGTAAAATGTCGTTGCAAAGTTTTTTTTTAAACAGCCAGGTGGACTTCACCACCGATCAGGCAAAGGAAACGTTGCGGCACGTTGCATGCCAAACGCACAAGTCAAATAAAAAGTGTCAGTGTCCCCTCCGCTGTTCCTTGATGACATGTAACACGATCAGGCGAGTACCGTCATAGGTCAGGTCAGATCCCAGTGGTATGTCAGCTCGGTTCAGTTCAGGTGTACCATGCAAGCCAGGGGTACGCTGCACAGGTAGTTTCATCGGGTGTATTTCAAGGTTTCACGGGCTCCTAATGACAGGGCAACGATGCCATTGTCAGATCAATGGTAACAAATCAGATCAGGTGTGCCCATCCAAAGGTACTGATAGCAAGTCAGGTGTACCCCTCCACGGGTATCGATACCCCGGGTGTACCCTCCCAGTGTAGCGGCAATAAGTCAGGTGTACCCCTCCACGGGTATCGATACCCCGGGTGTACCCTCCCAGTGTAGCGGCAATAAGTCAGGTGTACCCCTCCACGGGTATCGATACCCCGGGTGTACCCTCCCAGTGTAGCGGCAATAGGTCAGGTGTACCCCTCCACGGGTATCGATACCCCGGGTGTACCCTCCCAGTGTAGCGGCAATAAGTCAGGTGTACCCCTCCACGGGTATCGATACCCCGGGTGTACCCTCCCAGTGTAGCGGCAATAAGTCAGGTGTACCTCTCATAAGGCATCGGAACAGTCAGATCAGGGCAGATGCACTCCTGGTGGCGCGGTGCAAGTAAGGTGTACCCCTCACACGGTACAGGAACAGGTCAGATCAGGACAGGTGTATCCCTTCCAGTGTAGGGGTAATGCGGTGTAGATCAGATGTACCCTCCCGGGGCACCAGAACAGGTCAGGAAAAGCCCGAGCGGGTGTTCACTTCCCATGGCTCAGATGACGCGCAGCCAATGACGTGCGGCCGCGCCACTATCGCCACCACTCCACCCCGCCCGTCACCTCTGCCACCATCGTAAACCGCCACTATCGCCGCCACCCCACCCCGCCCGTCACCTCTGCCACCATCGTAAACCGCCACTGTCGCCGCTCAGGCCAAACTGCAGGCTAAACTGCTGATAGACGCGTGGCTGGCGTCATTCGCACAGCCACCAACGGCTCACAGTTCAACGGCGCCGACTTCAGCCTTCGCAGTAACTGTGTAGCGCGATCATGAATATGCTGAGCCCTTATTCACATTCATGAAACATACACCCAAGACTGCTATGTCCACATCGGTGGCATTGTGGGCGTCCAGTGGTTCGGCTTTCAATGACCGGACGTTGAAGTGGGCGTCCTAAAACTGAGGTCGCGGAGGCACTTTGGGTAAATGCGTACACGACTTTCAAGAGCGTCGTGGTGGGAGCGACCTGCGCCGCAGTTGTCCACCATCCCGCAGAAACTGAAAATTGTTCTGATTCATGTTCCCGTCTACTTCCACACCGACAATCATGGCTACGTCCACGTCCACGTCCACCTCCACCTCCACCTCCACCTCCACCTCCACCTCCACCTCCACCTCCACCTTCAAACCCGAACTGAGCGGCTCCGACTACTCAGGATGCCGTAAACGTACACCATGACTGCAACGAACGTCAATGGGAGACCAACGGCTCCTGTCACGTCCGAGTAGCATGGCTCAGACCGGCCGGCGACGGACCGAGCGACGCTACGCCGCCGCTACGCCGCCGCTACGATACCATGCCAGGCTTGGTGCTCAGGCGAGCCGAACATCTGTGACACAGATTAAAGTTATGCCATTCGGATCCTGGCTGTGGAGGAAAAATGTTAAGTGAGCCAATTTGTTCAGGATATATTTGTTTATTGGTTGGTTCACGACACACTTTATGCACATTCACGGCTAATGTTCAAGATATATTTAGTTCTTTGTTCCATCAGTAACTACTTTTTGTACTTTACATTGAATCTTAGATATTTTCATCGAGTGGTATGTCAAACATCGCAATTCCACCATCCAGGAAGAAAAAAGATGAAGATCTTCTGGAAAGCATGCTGTTCTAGGCGACAAAAATCCTTCAATTTTTCATTTTTCAAGTCTTTCCATATCATCATATGTTCTGCTGCTACCACCCGATTCATCATATGGCCCCAAGTCCCCAGAGCGTATCTGGGGCAAGAGACATGGCTCGAGGCCCCGGTGTGCCGAGGGAGGCGAGCTCCGGGCCCCCTCTGATCTGGTACCCTAGCAATGCTAATTTGCCATGCTCCCTATGAAATCGGAAAATTATCAGATCCGAGCGCCCTGGTTTGGTAAGATAATCTCCAGGCCTGGTCACAGAGATTGCTCGGTTATCTTATATAGGACCGGAACGTCGCGGCTCAGTCGGTCGGTGGCAAAGAAGAATCGGCGTTCACATACATATATAGACTGCGTGAGATGCCATATTGTCATTTCGGTAAACATGACTGCTCTATTGATTGCTTGAAGGTGTCAACAGCTGGCTAGTTACCACATAGCCTTTTCAAGCGAGGTGGAATAATCTAAGTCGTTTATAGATGTCCATACTCTCCTACATCGCAGCACGATATTATAGAATGTCATCCTTAACGAAGAGGTTTCGCACTTTTCTACCACTTCCAAGCCTTCTTGCACCTCTCGATTGCTTTTGATCCAAACCTAACTACCCTTGCCTTTTAGCGAGCAAATCCACCTTTCAGCACAATTGCTTTTCGTTGTGCAATTTGTAACTTTCCATGATACTTTTGAACAATTTTACCATATCTCACATATTGCAAATACCAACTAGATAATCGTATTCCCATAACGCTTTTCTCGCCGATAGTCCGCCAACTACCCAAATCCTACGCTGTTGGAGTACATGGAATCGCCACCTCGGGATATGGAGTACCGCCTACAGCGTGTTCTTCTCTGGCGTTCCTCCAGTCGGCGCACTACATCTGTCGCATGGCGGTCGGGAGTGCTTACGTCGCGGTCGTGCCCTGCGCATCGGACACGTGTGGGTTGTCAGGCGGTGGGCGGGCGGTGGACGTCAGCGACAGCGACCGGATGACACCCCATCCCACCTGGACCGCGGCTGACCCACAGCGGTGTCTACAGCCGCACCTCGTGTTTGTGTCTCTGTCGACGTGGCAGCTTCACGAACAACGGCTCCCGCGACACCCCAGGGTCACGCGCCGGCTGTTTATTCCGGCGGTAGCGACAGCGTTGCGACACAACTCGAGGACCTTCCGTCGGTGGCCTGCCAGCTGTGCGAGCTGCCGCGTCTCGGCACTGACATGTGTGAGCTGTGGCGTATCGAGGTCTGCCAGGTGCGTGGTAGGGTACCTCGGCTAGAACGTCGTGTGTGCGGTCCGGAGCTTTCGCTAGGACCCGTGTGTTATGCGTAGTCTTGGCCAAACCGTCGTGCGTTGACGTGAGATCTCTTGGATAAGACGAGTGTGTGGTAAGGTTGCTTGACTAGGACGTATGTGGGGTGACACGTCTAGGCTAGGTGCCGTGTGTGAGTTCAGGCGTCTATGCTAGGACGTCGTGTGTGGGAGTGGGGTGCCTTGGCTAGGACACGTGTGTAGCGAGACGTCTGGGCTAGGACGTTATATGTGAGGTGAGGTGAGGTGTCTAAGTTAGGATGCGTGTTGGGGTAAGGTGCCTTGGCTAGGACGTCGTGTGATAACGTGCATTGGCAAGGGTTCTGTGGCACTTATGTCCGGGCTTTACAATAGGCTTGGTTGGGTCATTTGCACGTTTGGTTCGCTTCGGTTGCACATGACTAGCTAATATTACATTATCAGTCAACGGTGCTGACAGGAAATGGCCAGTACGTACGATGTGTGTTTGTTTCTGATCGTACCTGGTATATTTGCTCGGTGTTGGTGCTTTGAACAGATTTTCATAGTCTTAGAAGTAAATGGAACGATGGCTTTACTGTTTCACTCGGAATGCTCACCTATGCGAATACGGTGCAACTATCACAACTATCGTGAAAGGTCTACTCGACAAAAAGCACTACACATCAGTTTTATTCCCGATTTCCCGCAGCATGCGAAAGTTTCGCCCATGTCTGCGTCACCCACTGCCGACCGGTGGCTGGTTCATGTCTGCGTCACCCACTGCCGACCGGTGACTGGTCCATGTCTGCGTCAGCCACTGCCGACCAGTGCCGCTGGTCCATGTCTGCGTCACCCACTGCCGACCGGTGACTGGTCCATGTCTGCGTCACCCACTGCCGACCTGGACTGGTCCATGTCTGCGTCACCCACTGCCGACCAGTGACTGGTCCATGTCTGCGTCACCCACTGCCGACCAGTGACTGGTCCATGTCTGCGTCACCCACTGCCGACCGGTGACTGGTCCATGTCTGCGTCACCCACTGCCGACCAGTGACTGGTCCATGTCTGCGTCAGCCACTGCCGACCAGTGACTGGTCCATGTCTGCGTCACCCACTGCCGACCGGTGACTGGTCCATGTCTGCGTCACCCACTGCCGACCAGTGACTGGTCCATGTCTGCGTCACCCACTGCCGACCAGTGACTGGTCCATGTCTGCGTCACCCACTGCCGACCAGTGACTGGTCCATGTCTGCGTCACCCACTGCCGACCAGTGACTGGTCCATGTCTGCGTCACCCACTGCCGACCGGTGACTGGTCCATGTCTGCCACTGCCGACCGGTGACTGGTCCATGTCTGCGTCACCCACTGCCGACCGGTGACTGGTCCATGTCTGCGTCAGCCACTGCCGACCAGTGACTGGTCCATGTCTGCGTCACCCACTGCCGACCAGTGACTGGTCCATGTCTGCGTCACCCACTGCCGACCGATGACCGCCCCACGTCTGCATCAGGTGTGTGTCGGACGAGAACCTGCTGGACAGCGGCGGCCTGCCCAGCCTGCAGAGGACGTCGCCGTCGCCACATTCGGGCTCGCAGCCGGACATGCTGTCGCCGGCGACGGCGGGCCTGACGACGGCGGCGCGCGGCCTCAGCGCCTCTGAGGCGCACCTGGACCGCGTGCAGCCGCCCGGCCAGCGGATCCACCGGCCCGACCTGGCCACCAGCCAGCAGAGCCTCAGCCAGCCCGGCTCGTCGCCCGACGTCAGCGAGTCGCACACGTTCGTGTCGCGCCGGCTGCCGCCTGAGACAATGCGACACGCGCAGACCATCGCCGACATCTCCAAGTGTACGTTGCGCGACCTCAAGTCGCGCAACCGCTCTGGCGGCGGCCGCGGCTTTGCGCGCGCCAGCCGGCTCGACTTCGAGCGCGGCCAGTACGAGAGCATCGGTTCGCTGACCACTGACGCGGCGCTGGCCGCGTCGCCGCCGACGGTCGTCGACGACTCACAACTCGTCGACGAGGTGTACGGCTCGGTGACGCTCACCGTCAGCTTCAACCCGCACATGAAGCGGCTGCTGCTGCAGCTGGAGACGGTGCACGACCTGCCGGCGCGCGGCAACGGCCGCGCCTACGACGTCGCCACCGAGGTCACCCTGTTGCCCGACGCCAAGCTGGTGAAGCGCGCGCCCGTCGCCGCCGCCAGCCTCAGTCCGCGCTACGACGTCGAGTGGGCGCTGCCGCTGCGCGCCAAGCAGCTGGCGGGCGGCACGCTGCGCGTCACCGTGCTGGACGCGGCGCGACGCGGCGCCCACGAGGCGGTCGGCCACGCGCTGCTGCCGCTGCGCAACACGGTCGGCGAGACGCCCGAGCGGTACGTGCTGCCGCTGAGCCGGCAGTCGACGCTGAGCGCGCCGCTCGGCCGCCTGCTCGTGTCGCTGTCGTACCGGCCGGCCGACGACCGGCTCTCGGTGGTGGTGGTGCGGGCGCGCGCGCTGCGCCTCTCGTCGGCCGTGCACCGGCTACCGGCCAAGACGTTCGAGAAGCACGCGCGCTACGACACATTCGTCAAGGCGTCGCTGCGCTGTGCCGGCCAGAAGGTGAAGACCAAGCGGTCGCCGGTGGTGTCCGGCTCGCGCGAGCCCTACTACAACGCGGGCTTCGACTTCGTGTTGCCGCAGGGCCTGCTGGATGACGCCTGCGTGGTGGTGAGCGTGGTGATGCGCGGCCCGATGCGCACCGACCTGCTCGTCGGCCGGGTCGTCATCGGCCCGTTCTTCGCGGACAGCGGCGGCCGGCCGACCCAGTGGGGCCGCGTGGTGACCTCGAGCGAGGTAGCGACCCAGTGGCACCGGCTGCACCTCTGAGGCGGCGGCCGGGTCACCGGCGCACCAGACCGTGCCGCACATTCTGACGCCGAGACGGGGCCGGCAGCGCTGGTCCAATAGTCTTATGTTGGCGTGTGATTGAGATCGATTGAGTCAGACTCCCTGTCTCACGGGCACAGACAAGCGGTTGTACCACGGATATCATCGATCGGAAACGCGAGCAATCCGTACCAATTTGCCTCTTTACTTCACTATTTACGCGGCCGCTTCCCCCGCCGACCATTCGATTCGGAGGTCCAAGGTCAGTGCACAGGGTCGGCCTCTATAGTGAACGGCTTACGCATATTGTCGCGAGGAAACGCCAGGAATGTGAGCGAACATCCCCGTGACCTTTGCGATAGACTACAGACCGAGGCGCGCCAGCTGGTGCGGTGAACATCTGTGCTCTGGCTACATCTGGTCCACAGTGACGTCAGAACGTGCATTCCTGTCAAGGACACAGCCGAGCCGACAATGCATCACAGCACCAGCAGGCCACAGCAGCAACAGCGGACTTCAACAGCAAAGCGGAAA
Source organism: Imbricaverruca yamaguchii (assembly GCA_034440575.1). Classification (NCBI taxonomy): domain Eukaryota; kingdom Metazoa; phylum Arthropoda; class Thecostraca; family Neoverrucidae; genus Imbricaverruca; species Imbricaverruca yamaguchii. The sequence goes on along the minus strand of JAOTOL010001510.1, from coordinate 732,811 downwards.
GCAGCAGAGACGAACACGAACCCTCTTCTGGTTTTTGTCTTCTGGAAGATTTATGTTTTACAGTGCCATATTTTTTTATCATGTTCGCATGTTGGTGAATATCAACGGTACCGTTTTCTGTTGGTGTCATGCTCTTGACTGTTTATCAACCAAAATTAAGGCTTCACACACCTGAGCATGAAAAATACGGCTCCCAAGGATAACAACAAAACTTAAATTATATTCTCCAAATACCATACTTTACAAATCGCAATCTCTGAATACAGAATCCGGTGGTGTAAATCGGCCGGGCGGCGGCGCCGACATCACGTTACCTTGTCGACGGGAACGGTGAGTACCGGCTCAGTGTCCTCATCTTGACTAGATTCCACTGAAGGCCACAGCCTGAGCTGGTAGCCGCGAAGTGTGGCCCACGACTCGGACCGGTCCTCTCCGGTCTGTAACGGGGGGACGGTGTGGTCAGTGGTGGGCGAGACTGTTGCCGCAACACCAGACACCCTGTCTGTAACGGGGGGACGGTGTGGTCAGTGGTGGGCGAGACTGTTGCCGCAACACTCGACACCCTGTCTGTAACGGGGGACGGTGTGGTCAGTGATGGGTAAAACTGTTGCCGCAACACTGGACACCCTGTCTGTAACGGGGGGACGGTGTGGTCAGTGGAGGGCGAGACTGTTGCCGCAACACTCGACACCCTGTCTGTAACGGGTGGACAGTGTGGTGAGACTGGTGCCGCAACACCAGACACCCGGTCTGTAACGGGGGGACGGTGTGGTGAGACTGTTGCCGCAACACCAGACACCCTGTCTGTAACGGGGGACGGTGTGGTCAGTGGAGGGTGAGACTGTTTCCGCAACACTCGACACCCGGTCTGTAACGGGGAGACGGTGTGGTCAGTGGCGGGTGAGACTGTTGCCGCAACACCAGACACCCTGTCTGTAACGGGGAGACGGTGTGGTCAGTGGCGGGTAAGACTGTTTCCGCAACACTGGACACCCTGTCTGTAACGGGGGGACGGTGTGGTCAGTGGAGGGTGAGACTGTTGCCGCAACACCCGACGAGCACTCCCAACAGCTGGCGTGGCGTACTGAAGAGCTTCTCCAGCGTCGGCAGCTCCACGCCAGCCTGCGACAAGGCACCGGGGAATCGATACCGACGCGGCGTAAGGGTCGTATCAGGACACCGCTGTTGGCCAGTTAGGATAATTGCGCCGCTGGGAGTCAGACTGGAAGGCACCTCCCCTGTCGGCCATGCGCATGCGTGGCGCAAGGCGGCGTCATATCATTATCCATTATTAAAACCAAGCGAATGAGTCGGCCGTCACCGACGCCCGCAGGCGCAGTTGAAATGTCCGACACGTAGTGTCCGCCCGGTTACTTGGCGAGAGCTGCAGTTGATCCCGGTTGTTAGACTGCATCGATAGCGAACGTATATAACCAGCATGCATGTCCTCTATGGACAATGTTCGTCGCTGAGCGTCTGTTCTCATCACACCTGGCTAGCGCCACTGTGGCATTCGTGATTTGCAATGGCGCTCGCAAAAAGCCAGCCGATGTGGCTGGGTAAATACCGGTGTATTCGGTTACTTCTCGCACGGCTTCAGGTAGACACACGCGAACTTGCAAATAGCGCAGCATTCCCAGCTGTGTGGCATTTCGGCACCCGTCCGGACGCAGGTGCAAGCGACCACCAAGCATGCACACTCGACGTTGGCGAGCGGGAGAGTAGAGCCACACTGCAGCATGCATTGGTCGCGTTGGTCAGTCTCGTTTGTCTGCAGGCTAGGTGGAACAGCTGTAACGCGCGTCACGACAGCCAGTACGCTCGAGCGCCGATAACAGACAGTTGGTTCATAGCAGACGTACAGACGGACGGAGATCTGGAAAATCGGTATCTGGTTTGAGCTGCATCTGTAGGCGTGAGCGGTCGCAGGAGTAGACACAGGAGTAGACACAAAAATAGGCACAGGAACAGGCACAGAAACAGACACAGGAGCGTACGCAGGAGCGTGCACAGGAACATCGCCAGGAGGAAGCGCAGCCAGCGGAGCAGGTTCGGAAGCGGGGCGCAAGAGCGGACACGGTGGTGGTGGTGGTGGATTTGAGTTTAGGGGCGCGTCGACATCTAGTAGGAGCGGCCATGGGTGCAGGCGCAATGGCGGGCACAAGAGCGGGCGCAAACACTGGAGAAGGAGTGGAAAGAGGCCCATGTGTAGGAGCAGGAAGAAACGCAGGAGCGGACAGCAAGAGTGGGAGCAGGAACATGGGCAGACACAGGATCGGACGTGGGAGCAGGAGCAGAAGCAGCCAGGGCACCGTCGGACAGCACCTGTCGGCTGGCGCGCTCCGACGGGCCGCCGCCAGGTCGGGGGACGCTCGCGACACACTCGGGAAACAAATTAGGGGCGGACACGACACCGCTGGCCGCTAATGGTCGGCAGCGGCGCGCCCGACGAGGTCGACTGCACCGACAACCCGATTACGGTCAGGTCGGCCTCGCAACGCGTGCATTCCCAACAAGGCTCAGTTGGTTACTGAGGTTTTCAGGGCAAATCGGCTGCAGTGGTTATGCAGCGCCCAGCAATAAGGCTCTGATTACACGTGTGTTCGAAAACTGTGCGCCGAGTCGGAAACTGTGCGCCAGGTGAAGACCTGGCTATCAGAAGTTGGAGCTTAGGGGCGCATCGGCCATGCAGCGGTTATGGGAAGTGTCCAGGCCGTCCGAAGGTAGCAAGAAGTGCAAAAGACTGCCACTGGCATTCGGAGACGTGCTATGGACCGGGAGACGATGTCAGAAACCATGTAGGATTTATTTCCGCCGCTATTCTGAAAAGATGCCTTTGTTCCCTAGCTTTGCCAGTTCGAGCTACGACTCGAACAATCTGCAAGTCAGTACATTCTAGGTAGTCGCTTCTCTTCAATAACCAAGACCATTAGTGGTATCAACTTGACTCTTCAGCGCACAAATCAGCCGATATAAGCCTTGTATTCAGCGAAAACCTCGGATGTTTTATGTACCGTCCTTCACCTTAATTAGCCGACTCATACCATACAGAAGCATAACACGAGGTGGTTGGAAAAGTAGAACATAAAAATTTGGGTTCAACGAGAAAAAAAACTAGCTTGATCTTTATCATTAGGAGCAGGGTTCTAACAAGATGTTGAAACATCGGCGGTTCAACAAGCTAAGTTCATGCTCAGACATATCTGATGAAATTCATAGGTCTAATGTTGGTTAGCATTATTTCGGGCCCACTCAGGCGGACCAAGATGGAACGGAACAAGGGCTTTTCCGTAGACGATTGGTAACCATGGAGTTCCAGAGGACCAAGTTGATAGCCTCAGTGTGATCTCGACCTTGAAGTGTATATTTACAAATGCAAGTGAACATTATTCCAATGGGGCCGGGATGTATCTCATGGACGGCGCTACTAAGACATAATGAATTTTTGGTATCACCTACGTAATAGCGGACCTCACTAAGCCTGAACAAGACATCTATCGGATCTTGAATCCACACCAATGGTATACATAACTTACTATTATGTACATGCTTGAATTTATCACTTAAAATGCCTGCATTCATCATCGAGATGCCGCGCCTACAACATAGCCTTGACTATGAGAATAACTTGCCTGATAAAGGCGAGACTATGCCCAAAAAACTAAGCACTCACTTGGGATCGAGCCCGCAACTTTTCCGTTGGCAGCACTAACAACAGGTTTAATAGGTAGTCCGAACGGCAGAAAACTGTGCTGCGGCGCACTGCACTATGCAGGGCATACATGGACAGGGTCCCTGTCTGTCGCAGGAGCGGATACAGGGGACACTGGTGGCATGTGCTCCCTCCCCCATCCCTAAGAAAAGTTGGCGCCCCTCCGCCCGGGAAAAGCGCCAATTCAGGAAGGCTCGTGTGCCCCCTACCCTCGTCATGATCGACGACGGGCGCCCCGTTCAAGGCGCCCCACCGGGGACATGTACCACCCACGAAAATTCCTAGATCAATTCCTGGTCTGTCCAGCCAATTATTTTGCCAGTTGTACTTTCATTTGTATTGGGACGGTGCCCCGCCTGTTCCGTGCCTGTACCGAGACGGTATCTCAGCCTGTACCAATACACGCACTGAGGCGGTACTCTGTCTGCATCGTGCCTGTACTGGGACTGTACCCCCATCCGTACTGCACCTGTACTGAGATTGTACCCAAGGCTGCGCCCGTACCTGTACTGAAAATATTCCGGTCTGTGCTCACCAATGATAAATTCTGGTCGAGGCGCCCTGAAGCCCGAACAACCAATCGATCTGCACCCGTACCCGTACTGAGACGGCACCCCGGTCTGCATCCGTACCTATACCTAGACCCTACCCTTGTCTGTGCCCGTACCTGTACCGAGACCGTGCCCCGGTGTGTACCCGTACCTGTACTGAGACGGTACCCGCCACCGAGTCGGCCAGGTGCGCGTTGGGCTGGGCGGCCAGTCGACAGCAGATCTGACCAAACAGCGGCAGGTCAGACTTGGCCTCGTGACCCGACAAGGTCAGGTCGTGCGACCGCACCGTCTCATCCACCTCCTGCACACCCAGGTTGGCGCGCGCGATGCAGTTGAACTGGGGACCACTGTGGAACAGACACGGAAGCGTCAGGGCATGTGGCGCCCATTAGGCCTGAGGTTAGATCAGGTCAGATCTGAGGTCACACATACAGCGTGGGGACGATACAAACCGACTGTACGTCGATACACCGCTGCAACAAAGGGAGAGAAGCGTGTCTGGAATCGAGAACACGTTTGATTAACCCATTCTGCACTATTTGGTGAACCTTTTGTCATGACGTCTGGTTCTCCTCCGACATATATGACCCTGTCACATATCCGCATGGAAAACTGAAATATAACTGCTAAGCCAGTTCCCCAAACTTAATTATCATGAGTGTAATTATGCAAACAACGCGTATTGACGTCGTGAAAACGATTTTAAGAAGATCCAAAAACGATTATAACCTTGTGAGGCACGTCGACTAATTCACATTTTGAGCCCGTATCCGTTGGTCAATACACCAATGGATTGTGCAACCAACTCGCCAATGAAGGCAACATTGCAGCAGGCACTAGCATTGCATGAAGCTCGATGGTTTTGCCTTCAAATGCACTCACTTGGAGAGGCGGAAACCAGAGAGTAGCGTGCTCGCCGGCGGCGGAGGATGGCGACAAACTGGGGCTCAGCGGAAAAGGGTCCAGCGATGGGTGTAGCAACGCTATCACAACTGACAACTGAGCCGGTAAGACACATTTCGAACTCGTTTCTTGTCATTGCATGTCTATCGGATAGCGGTAAAAAGATGTGTGCATAGGGCATCCTTCATGCTATTTTTAGCTAGTTCAGAGATAAACATTTCAAAATTGCATTTTCCCTTGGTCCTGAACGACTGGGTGGTGGTACTGAACCATTTTGGCCACCGAGCCCACACATTTTCATCGTGCTACACTCTGAAGAGGATAGATAATGATCGCATGGTTGGTTGGTTATTTGGGCTTACGGGCGCATCGACTGCGTTTGGTCATACAGCGCCCATATAATGATCGCATGGTTTACCATCGGACTGCACGTGTGTTTTCCAGCCGCTAACATGTGTCAGACAGGTTATATAAGCGCAAACCTTCTCGTAACCGCACTTTGCGGTCAGCACATCACATGCCTTAATAACGAAGTTACATTTTCAGACCGCCCCAGCCGCCCAAAGTGTCGTACCGCCAGACATACAGTCATGACGCGTCGTACCCTGACCGCCCAAAAATGTCCTATCGCCTAACGTACAATCGCAACGCGTCATACCCTGACCGTACCAAAATGTCATATCGCCCGATGTATAGTCATAACGCGCCATATCCTAACCTCCCCGAAATGTACAATTGCCAAACAACTCGCACATCGTGACTGGTCGTATTTGCTAACAAAGCACTGAACCCAGTTGCCGATTCTCAGCGAGTGATAGTACCTTTCAGGTTCTTTGTATTCATTGTCCTTCAAAACAGAGTTCACACTTCTCCATGTATTGTGGTGAGGATCTATACGATATATATTTTTCCACAGCCATTTTAACGTTTATATCCTGATGAATATTTGCTTCCAATGTATAATTGACGAGATACACCTGATTCGATATCATCATTTCATCCAACGTTATGATGCAATTAATTCCCAGCGAGTTTCCATAGCCCATAATTATATTTCTCTTCAACAGTTTGGCAAGTGCTATTTACAATGTCAATCATATATGTTTTACTTATGATCAGAAAATGTGCACTTGTGGGCAGCCCCAAAACCTATAAAGTAACGTATGCGTCTCACATATTTCACCTATTGCAGAATCCGCAACATCTATCTGATGTAAAAATCCAATTAACAGGTTATACGCGTGTTACAATGTCATACTTTTATCGTGATTTGTGCTGTTCAAATGTGTGTTCTTTCCTTATGGAATACAATGCGGCCAACTCATCACCAACATCGTTTTCATACCATGCTTCGTACACTTTGGCTCTTTAACAACGCATTCGACTGTTGGCGCATACAGCGTCGCCAACCTCTCACGCCGGTTAGCAGGTGGGTTCGGCAACACTTCCGGTTGTGGGATTCAAACCCACGATCGTACCATCAAGAGCCTAACTCCCTACCTATGGAGCTGCCGCGGCCCCATATGCCACCCTTCCACTTTATTTTAAGACATTCAATTCGGATTCAACGACATTATATAGCCTCCCCCACCACAGGTTTTCCACGGACAGTGAAGTAAACGGAGCGCGGCAGGGCGTAGAAATTAGACGTGCGTCTTCCCAAATAAATTTGGCATTTAGTGCGAAAATGTTGAAGTCAGATTATCTGCGGTCACCGAGTTAATGAAGGTTAAGTGAGGTCACCTAAAAAACGTGTCGGGTAATCGTCAAACTTTAACTAGTATATATTTCCATCGATTGCTTATATTCATACATTCAGCTAAACATAACATATAATTTGTATAGTATTTGATGCTTCATTCTTGTATTTATTGTTCCATGTTTATATGGTGAGGCTGTTCCCAGCCATGCTCCAAGAATGAAATAATCTAGATTGATCACCAGACATATCTCACCTCCTCAGCTAACAGCCGATGAAGAGTGTGTGGTTCTAGTCATCTGCGCCCACACCGTGGCCATTCAAACTGTGAAATGACATCGCTTGTGCTGGCTAAATACACTCCGCTAGCCCTTCCATTGGAGTGCTACGGCCGCGCCCAGCAAGTGAGGTGGCTCGGAGGACCGTGGCTGCTATCGCACTATCTACATATATCGGAAGGCTAGATCCGATGGCACCGATAGCGATCGGCGTGCAGGTGGCGCGGCTACTGCGCCAGACGCTTCTCTTCCCTATCGGATGTGCGTCACGTCATGGTTGCCGCCGTCCCGCCGGCGGTGAGCATGAACAGCCGTGTTGGCCTTGTACACTGCTGCTGCTGATGGGCAATGACCCCAGCAGCGCAGCCAATATGGTGCCATCGCATCAAGGACAGAACGTGCGCTTTGTCTGTCGCTGCCATCATGAGGAAAAAAATGGTCACCTCCATGTGAATGAAATTCTCAGCTGTCGATGATACGCCCGTGGTGGAGAATGATGATTATTGGGGTGTTAGCGTGCGTCAATCCATGTGGATTATATTGCACCTACCCGTGGTGGAGAAACAACTACAGGGACAAGCACTACGACTTGTATATTTTCCTTCTGTCGTTCGCCAATCTAAATTTGTCTGCACCATCATCTGCCAGCATAGGGTTCTCTAATACCAAGCGGGCCACCTGAACTCAAGAGCCTAAGCCAAATGTCCAGACACGAGAGCCCAGCTTTAACCCGTCCCGTCTCGGGGGGGGTCTTCAACCGCCCCCTCAAGTTTTTCGCGGATAGCGGACGAACGGCGCGCGGCAGCGCGCCCAAATTTGGCATACCTTTTCCCAGATCAATTTGGCATGCTGATTCGAAATTTTGAAGTCAGGTCATCTAGGGACAACGAGTTAGTCAAGCTCAAGTGAGGTCACCTCCAAAAAAAGTTCAACCAGTCGTCACGCTTTAACTGATAGATATTTTACTGAAACTTTCACCGTTTGCTTATCTTTAGGGATGCAATAAAACGTACGAGTGGAATTTTCTCTTTTTTTCGTTTTTGACTACATATAAATTTTGCGTATTTGCCAAATTGCAGTACAAATAGAGGATTCTGGCTGAAGTAAGCATTTTGTATTAGGGAAAGTTGACTTCCAACAACGTTTCTCAGTCTGCTCTACCCACTGGAAAAGGAAAATTAAAGAAAACTTGAACTCAAAATTTTGAAAATTCAAAAATATAATTTTTTTATTTTTGTGGGTCCAACAAAATTATAGCCCTGGTCGATTTCGCTGTTCTATTCTCATTCCAAATAAATCTTCTTTTTTCATATATCCTCCAAAATAAAATCCCCAGAGTCAAAAACGTAATGTAAGTCGTGAAAAGTCGTGATATTCTAGCCCCCCTGGTGACGTCACTTTTGGGGGGGAGATTGTTTTGGAGGATGGACCCGAACCCTTTCGATACCTCTTTGATACCTCTTTCGTTTCCGTGCGATGCTTAGTTTGGATTTTAGAGGGGGCTATTCAACCCCCCCCCGAGACGGGGTGTGAGGATTTGACCGGAAAGACGGCGCGGGTTAAATAAGCCGCAACAGTGAGAAACTTCAATCACCACGCCATTTGAAATGCAAACCATAGAGCTCAAGTATAGTCGACAGACGGAGAGAACGTGCTATGAAAATCGGACAATAAATTGCGCAGACGCAAAGCTCATATGCAGCATCATTTGTAGAGAACATGAAAATCATGCAGTAAATTATGTGTGAGTTTTTGTGTCGCCAGTTGTATAGCTTTTCATTTCTGTCCGGTAGATTAAACAAAAATAGATGGATCCCGAACATATTTTTTGAAGGTACGCTTTTGGTTGAAGCAATTCCATAATTACATCAGTACGTCCATCCATCTACAAATGAAAGAAAAGGTGAGAACATGCCATTTGCGGAACGTCAGGTTATCTGACAAGAGCATCAACCACCAAGTCATGGTTATCTAGGAAATACTACTGCGTGAGTGTATATATGCAGTTATATGTATGTATGCACGAACACACACACACATTTATATATATATATATATATATATATATATATATATATATATATATATATATATATATATATATCGCCATGATCCAGCCGTTTACCCAAAAAACCAGTGATTCAAAATTGAACAGCAATTGCACGGTCCCACCGCCCACATGAGCACGTGCAGTTCACCTGCTATGGCGCCCCCGTCTTCCTCTAATAAGCGAGGAAATGAGTCGGATGGACGACCGCCGCGCGACAGGTACCGACAGCCCACCAGGTGGACCAGGTATCAACAGCCCCAGCAGATGGACCAGGTATCAACAGCCCCAGCAGATGGACCAGGTATCAACAGCCCCAGCAGATGGACCAGGTATCAACAGCCCCAGCAGATGGACCAGGTATCAACAGCCCCAGCAGATGGACCAGGTATCAACAGCCCCAGCCGATGGACCAGGTATCAACAGCCCCAGCAGATGGACCAGGTATCAACAGCCCCGGCCGATGGACCAGGTATCAACAGCCCCGGCCGATGGACTTTAAACGTGCGGACGGAATCTGCGCCACCGTCCACCCAGCAGCTGATTGATTGAGTGGCTGGGTTTAGGTGGGCTCAGACTACGGTGTCACTTAGCGCCCGTGCCCACCCAGCGGCAAGGTCGACAGAGCAGCAGAGTCTCTCCAACCTCCAGGCATGAAGCGCGAACAATCGAACGGACGGAACTTGCGACACTCGCTTACGACCGCCTGCATAGTGCATGGCGTGCTTCTGCTGCTGCTGTGTGCGATAGCGTCGCAGCAGTGACGTTTTGCATGCCAAGGGAGTATTAAGGCATAACCGTCTGTCCTGCATACAGCATAACCGTCTACCCTGCATACAGCATAACCGTTTACCCTGCATAGATCTAAAGGGAATTGTCAAGACGTTACTTCCGGCGGTGGTGTGCGAGTGCACGCAATAAGCGCTGTATGACATCGGGCTCAGCTCCATACGACCACCCAAGGAAATATTCAGACCATGGGCCCAAGAAAAAGGCGCTAAATATCATGGTGCCTAGTGTTATGATCTACGCGGCTACAGCATATTGACCCTGCAGTAAGCGAAGAACAATTGGCACCAATTATGTGTTTAAAAAAAACACTACCCCGTTATACCGCACCAACCTACACTTAATAATTTCTCGACTGTACATCCCACACCATTTAGGATATAACAAACACTGGACATGAACTGACGGCCGCATTGTCAACTGAGCATGACAGAACATGTCATCAAGTTGCATCAGATTGTCTCCTCGTGCATCCAGCTTGATTGAAGGGTGGCTAAAGCCGGATAGGAGTGGCAAGCCGAAGGTGGTTAAAGCCGCCATAACCCGCGAATAAGGTAGGATATCCTGTGAATGATTAGATTCATGCTTCTGGGACAGGGAGATAGAGCGAATATCCGTGTTTGTACTCTACCACCGACACGCCGGCTGATCCACTTAGCCAAGGAGCCGAAATCCAGAGCGGTCCGGCATTTCTAGCGCTCCTCGTAATTCCCCCTCCGCCCTACGCACTGTGAGGGTACTGAACCAAGTACTTCTCGATGGTTTTAAATAGTTAGAAAGCTTCAGTATCATATTCATCAACTGAGTTGCAGTGGGGGTGAGTAGTCTAGGGGTAAGGTGCCGGTCTCGCAACCGAAAGGTTGTGGGTTCGAGACTCACCTGTCGCTACTCTTCGTCGGCGACCATTCGGCGTCAGAGATTGGCGACGCTACATGACTCAACGGTCAATGTGTCGTAAAACCAATAGCCACAACTAGGGTCCAGTGAGTTTCCCCTTGAGGTGTCCGCGATACTTGATTCTGACAATTCGTCGAATTTATTCGATATTTTCAGGCGTTGTGCTCGTTGAGTGTCGCACTGGCCTATTATCATCTAGTGTTGTTCTACTTCCCTCGAAGCGTAAGTGCCATTCAAAGCACCTCGCCTGCCTAATTTCTTCATTGTCGTAGGCCTGCCGCAACATTGCAAGGATCTCCCTCGTTGCCGATTTCCAGATTTTGACACAGAACTTCATGCTCGCGCTCTGCTCAAGTTTGAGGTCCATGCTGAAATTGTAACTGAGCACGTGGACGTGGCCACAAAACGCGTGCAACGCAGGTCCAGATGATTACAGCACAACTCCACGTGGCGTGCTGGCCCACCACAGTTACTGCTCGCTCCTGCTGTGCACGCATGACCGTTCTGCGCTCAGTTTGTCCGCAGCAAAGACTAACTCGAAACGTTTTGATCGTACCTTGTATGCATCATGAAGACATAGCTTGACTTGTCGATGTTCAGTCTTTTGGAATGTTTTCCACGAGAGATTTCGGTCGGTTCCCAACTCTACTGCTGGATAAGGCAGAGCTTCCAGCAAACATTTGTTTGGACGACATGGCTGGAGATCTGGGTCGGTCCGGGGATCTGGACCCCTTAGATTGCAATCCTGCTAATGTTAAGCTGTCATCTATTCCATTCAATCTGAAAATATGATTTTAAGTGTTTCGAAAATATATCTTGAAAATAATAGCGTGGTTCTCCCTGGCTTCGTGATAGGGTAGTAGGCACTTGGCTTTTTACGACGCATTCGGCTGCTGGGTTATATAGCGTCGCCAAGCTCTCACTCAGAACGGTCGCGGGTCAACTCCGTAATCCCGCCGGTTGCGGTATCCGAATCCACGATTTTACGACCAAGAGTACAACTTCGTACCAACTGAGCTACCATTGATTGCTACCAACCATGGACACTTTATATTGCTATATGTACCATTTTGTGATGACATTTTTGCATTCTTTCCAAAATGGAGGGGGATAAATTTGACGAAAACTGTCAAACCAAATTGCACACAACAAGAAAGGAAGACGAAAAAATATTAGTCAAGATCCGAAAACTTTTTTCAGCAATGGAAAAATGTCGCTTGTCCGAAGGAAAATGCAACCGTTGGATCAGGAACTCCAAATGGTGCTGTCAATGTAGCGGTTTTTGGCCCGCTTCTGCTACGTGACCGTCAGTATTAGATTTGAAAACAAAATATTGAAGGAAGCGTTTTCATCATACCCAGTTATTGGAGCCCGGCATTGTACGAACTGGGGGTCAGAAAATATTCGTGAAGCTGGCCATCCCATGTAAGGTGATCCGCCAATGCCTTAGCCCTACTTCGATAGATGGCAGCACAGCATCACCGAAAGATGTCGCACCTGTTCCCGGTGCCGTTGAGCTCGTCCTTGAGGTTGGAGGCCAGCCGCTTTCCAACAGTGCGACTGATTGAGCTGTGCAGAGTCTGGCGAATTTTGCGAGGTGTGCTGGCGATGCTCAGGTCCTCGTGCAATACGTGGCTGTACACCTCCAGTGAGCACGTGAAGTCCGGCGGCACGTGGTTGCTGCGGACGGAGGACGAAGTTAACACCTCGGTGCGACGATGTTGATCTCGCATAGCACGTTGTACGAGACACGTTGTCGCATAGCTGCGTAATAATTCATAGCCTCTTAAGATATCAACTACAGCGGCCTAGTCAGGCAAGGAGCGCTCTGTCTCCACCCCGAAAATTAACAAATAAAGGCCGCATTGCTTTGAAATGCTTCAAAACTATTGGAAAATCGAAAAGTTCTGGCTAGTTCGCCCCCTCCTCCACATGAGGCAGAAGTCCTTCAACCAATCCCCGTTACGCTTGATGAGATTACAGCTGCTTTCGTTTCTTCTTTTTAGCAACCATTAAATGTAGTTCGGTATATCTGCAGCTTGCTTTAAGATTAACATCTATGACATGTAATACGTTCAAGCTGCCTAACTCATCAGCAAAATCACGTGTTTGTCAAGCATATGCAACATCAGGAAGTGCCATAAGCTGTGCAAGGTCAGTAGGTAATGTAGCGAATAAGAGACGCGGATCTGTAACGGTGTCGTGGCGTTCGTTCCACACCAAAAAAAAACTATTGCGCCCGATGGCATCTAGAGTGATCGCGAGCCTTGTTTCCGGCGCGCGAGATCGTCTATTACTACAACACGGACACGGACACGAACAACCACGACCATGACGACACGACACGACACGCCACGCCAGGTGTGATATAGCAATAACCGGCAATAACTCGAACACAGAAATACCCCAAGATACATATCCTTCAGTCATTTAGCTCATTCAGATAATGCTTGATAGACTCCTCGACCGCATCGATTCCTCACAATGACCCAATAGATGACCCAATATCGTCCAGAAAGCGGCAAAAACACGTTCATCACAGCACAATCATCAAGCGCCTTTTCTCTTCCTGGCAATTCCGTGTCCAGCCGGCTTGCTTGTAATGCCAGTCTGTTCTATGCAGTCTCTGATCTCTAGTTTATCTAGTCTCTCTAGTCGCTGGTTTCTGGGTTACGCCCAGTTGTGTGTATGATTGGTCGCTACTGGTATGCCCCGTGTATGTCCCGTTGCGCGTTTGATAGGCCGGTACGCCCCGTGCATTTCCCGTTCCGTGTCTGCTAGGTCGACCCAGACCCGAGACACTTCACCACCGTGTTCGACATCGCCCTTGAAAGCCCATGGTGACGGCTCAAATGCGACCAATGTTGTGATGCTGTTGCCACAGCCACCGTGATGCTATTACCGGTTTGTGGCGATGTCGGCCATAAAGCCATTGTGATGTTATTACCGGTTTGTGGCGATGTCGGCCACAAAGCCATTGTGATGCTATTACAGGTTTGTGGCGATGTCGGCCACAAAGCCATTGTGATGCTATTACAGGTTTGTGGCGATGTCGGCCACAAAGCCATTGTGATGCTATTACAGGTTTGTGGCGATGTCGGCCACAAAGCCATTATGATGCTATTACAGGTTTGTGGCGATGTCGGCCACAAAGCCATTGTGATGCTATTACAGGTTTGTGGCGATGTCGGCCACAAAACCATTGTGATGCTATTACAGGTTTGTGGCGATGTCGGCCACAAAGCCATTGTGATGCTATTACAGGTTTGTGGCGATGTCGGCCACAAAGCCATTGTGATGCTATTACAGGTTTGTGGCGATGTCGGCCACAAAGCCATTGTGATACTATTGCAGGTTTGTGGCGATGTCGGCCACAAAGCCATTGTGATACTATTACAGGTTTGTGGCGATGTCGGCCACAAAGCCATTGTGATACTATTGCAGGTTTGTGGCGATGTCGGCCACAAAGCCATTGTGATACTATTACAGGTTTGTGGCGATGTCGGCCACGAATTTATGAGAATGATCTTCGTGATGTCGAGTGCTTTATGAAATAATTCGGCAATCGTTGCCAGTCAAACCAGCCCAAGCTAGGCCATAAGTTCTGAATGGACAAGTCTGGCACGTAGACCACGATATACACGTGATGACAGACCACGATGACCTTGATCAATGAATACCCTTCCCTTGCCAAAAGGTATTCCACTCTCGATCCATGCTTTTGAACAACGTGTTGAACCAGTACCAACTTATTTCTATTTTGATTGAAATTAGCTTGCGAATATAAAATCATTTGAATATTTTTTCACTAACCTGCATGTTCCTTTAATATTCACAATAAGGTAGTGCACTGTCGCATTTTTACCGTAGGTTTTAATCTGAGCTCACAAACCCCCTGAATGGTCCTGAAACCACCGATAACCTGTTAAAATGCAAATTGTGGCGATAATTCCTTTCATTTGTTGAATGCGTAGCGATTAGAAAAAAATGTGCTCGGAAAAAAAATCGGAATGATATCTATAACAGACCAGTGTCATGGAGTGCGTAATGAATCAACAACCCTCTCAACGAACTTAAAGGCCGTTTGTGTTTGTCTGAAGTGAACGGGTTTTCAGTACAGATCATTTTATAGATAAGTGATCTCACCCAGCTCGTGACGACGTCCTCAGCTTTAGGCATTATTTTACCCAAACTGCCCATGCTAACAAGGTGCAAGGCGAATACGCATTCAGAACGGTCCCACATATGAGAGTAACACAACAAACGTAGCTCCGTCCTCCCTCGCATGGGTGTAACCAATGGGGGGCTGGGGGACATGCCCCCATCTGAAGTGATGATTTGTCCCTCATTTTTTTTCCGTGTCCCCTCCCCAAACCTCAGTTGCCTTAATATGATCGTTATAAAAGTATACTTAATCATTTATGAAGTACAAATATATATGCAAGAGAATCACCAGAGATACTAGAAGCCGATCTAGCCAAGCAACGAACTTCACGGGGTATCTATCGTCATAACATCTCGGAATGGTAAATCAGCAAACGTTAGAAATTTCTGCTTCCAGGCCATTCCTGAATAGCATTAACCTTGATCATCAAGGTGTGTTTTCGCTTCGGTGGAAAATTGTGCCTTGCGGTGCAACACACTTGCGTTATCGCAACGCGTTATAGTCTTAGGCTGCATTCCTCTGCGCATATATTGATATATCTCGAACAAACGTGACTAGGTGTCATTGGGTATCTTCAAGACCATGGAGGAGAGTCCTGGGCAGCCTCAAGCAAGTACGTCAAGTTAACGTCGTATTCGTATTCAGCGACGTGTTCGCAAGAGGCGTATTTGTATGGAAATTGGCACTCAGAGACGGGTTTATGATCGATCGAATCAATTACCATAAATGCGTCTGCTTGCACTGAACACGCTGGAGGCGACTACACAGGTCTCATATTACAACTTTAACGGTAAATGTCCAACACAAGCCGGTTTCTTCGATTGTCTCCTTTTTTTCGTGTTCGCCCAAACTTGCCCAAATTCGGTATGAAGCCTGTGGTGAACCATTGTGTGCCATTTTCAACCTGGTATATGTCAAGGTCAACTTTCTAGTTCAGATGTTGGCTTGCTTTATTAGATGGCGATATTGAAGCGATGTCGACCGAACGCGACGTTCGGTTGCTATCGCTTCAATTTCCATCAACTGGGCCTCATTCGACGTGGCTAAGTATACGGCATAAGAAAATTAAGCAATCGAATTCTTTTTCAAGAGCAAAGGCCAAGCTGAGCATCCGGTCCGCGGAATTTTGCTTTCGTTTTCGTTCAAACCTATCCAAATATGGCATCAAGCAACAACCAGTGGTGAACAGTCAAATGCTGGCCAAATCCAGAAAAAGGCCGGCAATTATGCGGATGATTTTCGGATTACCACGCATGCATATCATGCCCGTTCACAAGTTTTGCTTTGACACACAGTGGTGGCGGCGGCGCTCAGCCTGGCTCAGGCGACTACTCACAACACCAGCACGTCCTCGAAGCAGACGTCGGTCGTGGAGCGGTCGACGGGGTTGACCAGCGTCGTGTCGAAGACGTCGGTGCCGACGCGCACCAGACAGAACACGGCGAAGCGCCGGAAGTCGCCGCGGTTGCGGAAGTGGTCGTCCTCCTTCCAGATGAGCGGCATGCGAATGTCGGACACGCAGAGGCGGGCCAGGTGCGGACGCCTGACGACGGACAACAGAGAGAGGCCCAGGTGAGACGAGGCACGACAGCATCTCTGCAAGCTGGGCGCAACGGTGCCACGTGCACACTGATCGTGCAGCGTACACACAGCTGGATCCGAGCCACTCATCAGAGCAGGACCGGAGTCGACGGTGCACATAACTGTAGAGATTCCTACAGGAATGAAAGAGGAGATGACCGCACATTTTAGCGATTCGAGGCAAGTATAGGGCATGCAGGTGAACTGTGTCAAATATTCCCAGTCCTTGCGCTTAGTGCGAGGAAGCCTACTTTGCAAGGCCACTTACGTGCGCCACATTATATTGTTGATGGTTCAAGTCGACAAAGCGCTGAGATGCGTCCGCCCGTGCAGGGACGTCTGACAATAGAGCAGACTTGCTTGGTGTGTGACCGCATGTGGACTTTCAGGTCATTGGAGATATGTCCCCAGTTCTCTATATTTTCCAGATCAGTTATCTTCAAGTGGTTTGGTGAGTTGAGCACCTCTCAATATACATATAATCGCATGGAAAAAATATTCGATGGTGGAAATCAACAATTAGCATTTCATAAAGCTATGCACAACACAAATTTGTTAACGCTGGTCACGCAACAGTAGCTCCAAGTGTGCACGGCCTCCACACTCGGCGTGTTCTCGCCCGAGAAAGGGAATTTCCCCTTCTCCGGAAATATCATCGGAAAGAGCGACGACATCCGTCCGCAACCACGCAAGCACCCATTAGTCGCGCCAATTTGCCAACAGGAATGGCACCAACACAAGGTGGGTGGAAGCAAACATTATGGGGCTTCCTCCCCTGGCGCGCGACACGTAGAGCGGCCGGAAGCGGACCATGGGCGGGATGACGCCGGCACCAGATTGTTGGTGAGCATTGGTGAGCACGGGAGCGTGCCAGTGAACCGCACAGATGGCCGGACACACGTGGCCAGGTCCAGTGCCTGTGGAGGTGCCTGTGGAGGTGCCTGTGGAGGTCCCTGTGGAGGTCCCTGTGGAGGCGGCCGGACACACGTGGCCAGGTCCGGTGCCTGTGGAGGCGGCTGGACACACGTGGCCAGGTCCGGTGCCTGTGGAGGTGCCTGTGGAGGTGGCCGACACACGTGGCCCGGTCCGGTGGTGTCCGTGGCGTCCCCGAGCGTGCCTCCCGGCGCGAAAGCGACGCTCACATTCCGGCCGGCCGGCCGCCAGCCGCCAGACGGCCACGCCCCCCCCCCCCCAGTTTCCAGGACAGGACAATACAGCCGGTCACTGGGTGCCGAATGTCGGCCTCGGTCTACACTCGCCAGCCGGCGGTCAGTGGGCTACGGAGCCTCACGCCTCTGCTATGGGGCCCGATCACTCACTAATCAGCGGTCATGGGTACGTGGCGGCTACGGAGCCTCATGCCTCTACAATGGGGCCCGATCACTCACTAACCAGTGGTCATGGGTACGTAGCGGCTACGGAGCCTCATGCCTCTGCAATGGGGCCCGATCACTCACTAACCAGCGGTCATGGGTACGTGGCGGCTACGGATCCTCATGCCTCTGCAATGGGGCCCGCCCACTCACTAACCAGCGGTCATGGGTACGTGGCGGCTACGGAGCCTCACGCCTCTGCTATGGGGCCCGAT
Source organism: Imbricaverruca yamaguchii (assembly GCA_034440575.1). Lineage (NCBI taxonomy): Eukaryota > Metazoa > Arthropoda > Thecostraca > Neoverrucidae > Imbricaverruca > Imbricaverruca yamaguchii. The sequence goes on along the minus strand of JAOTOL010001510.1, from coordinate 714,598 downwards.
CACTCACTAACCAGCGGTCATGGGTACGTGGCGGCTACGGAGCCTCATGCCTCTGCAATGGGGCCCGCTCACTCACTAACCAGCGGTCATGGGTACGTGGCGGCTACGGAGCCTCATGCCTCTACAATGGGGCCCGCTCACTCACTAACCAGCGGTCATGGGTACGTGGCGGCTACGAAGCCTCATGCCTCTGCAATGGGGCCCGATCACTCACTAACCAGTGGTCATGGGTACGTGGCGGCTACGGAGCCTCATGCCTCTGCAATGGGGCCCGATCACTCACTAACCAGCGGTCATGGGTACGTGGCGGCTACGGAGCCTCATGCCTCTGCAATGGGGCCCGATCACTCACTAACCAGCGGTCATGGGTACGTGGCGGCTACGGAGCCTCATGCCTCTGCAATGGGGCCCGATCACTCACTAACCAGTGGTCATGGGTACGTGGCGGCTACGGAGCCTCATGCCTCTGCAATGGGGCCCGATCACTCACTAACCAGCGGTCATGGGTACGTGGCGGCTACGGAGCCTCATGCCTCTGCAATGGGGCCCGCCCACTCACTAACCAGCGGTCATGGGTACGTGGCGGCTACGGAGCCTCATGCCTCTGCAATGGGGCCCGATCACTCACTAACCAGCGGTCATGGGTACGTGGCGGCTACGGAGCCTCATGCCTCTACAATGGGGCCCGATCACTCACTAACCAGTGGTCATGGGTACGTGGCGGCTACGGAGCCTCATGCCTCTGCAATGGGGCCCGATCACTCACTCACTAACCAGCGGTCATGGGTACGTGGCGGCTACGGAGCCTCACGTCTGTACAGTGGGGCCCGCTCACTTACTATGGTTGTGAGAAATACTGAGAGGCAGTTTCGCAGCTAAAATGTCCTCGCTAGCACGAAAGACTCGAGGACTGGGGAGGCACTCTAAGAGCTAGAGCGGAACGGACTGTGATGCTTCTGAGGCTTGGGAGGAACAATGAAAGTGAAACTTCCTAAGAGCTAAGGAGAGTTCCGAGAGCTGGTGATGTTTTCTAGAAATTGTAATGTTATGCTTCTCCTGAAAGCTGGACATTATTCTTAGGACTGGGAATGCCACATACCAGTTAGAAATGGCTCTTGACAAGCGAATAGGTTCCGGAGAACCAGATGAACTGCACTGGGTTACTCCTGAACTTTTGGATGGACACCTGAGGGATCGCCCCCTTCTCCCCGAGAGCTAAGAGAATCCTTGAGAACTGTCGAACGTCGTCCGTGTTGCTCACGCCTAACTGCCACGCCCACCAGTCAGCTGACGCGCCTTGCGAGCTCGGCCGGCACATGACAGTGTTGGCCCCGCCCGCTGGGCCAAATATGACCTGAACTGTGCGTGGCCACAGCCATCCACCGGTACCTCATGATGCCCGAATCGCAGTCAGGAGGGCAGGTTCGCCCCCGCGACCGTCCCGGCCGCTATCGATCGGCACGCGCTCACGCCCCACGAGCGAGTCGTGCGCGTGACTGCGTGCGGCATGGGGCGTGACCAGAGGTGGCGAGGTGGCCGCGGCATGGGTCGGACGTCGACAGCCGACCTTGGACGCTTTTGTCGGTGTCCGGCCCGGCGCCGCGGGGTTCAAGGCAGCCGACGCGCTGCAACGGCTGGAGGAGGGGGAGGGGGTCGCGCCGGGCGTCGCAATGGCCGCCTAAATCACCGGCCAGCGTGTGGAAAACCGACGCCCACACATCATAGCCCGCATGGCAACAGTGTGTGAGGGCCACTCGTCATGGGTGGTGGGCCTCAGCCTCTCAACACGGACACCGGACCTCAGCCGCTCAACACGGGTACCGGACCTCAGCCTCTCAACACGGATACCGGACCTCAGCCTCTCAACACGGACACCGGACCTCAGCCGCTCAACACGGATACCGAACCTCAATCGCTCAACACGGACACCGAACCTCAGCCACTCAACACGGATACCGGACCTCAGCCTCTCAACACTGACACCGGACCTCAGCCTCTCAACACGGATACCGAACCTCAGCCACTCAACACGGACACCGGACCTCAGCCACACATGGATACCGGACCTCAGCCACTCAGACTCCCAACACGATACCAAAACAACGCGAACTTCCGTGGTGCTATTCAGAGAGTGAAAATTGCAGAGGCAGAAACTGGAAAAATGTTATCTGCCATCTTCCAAGTAACACCGCATTCGGGGAAATAGGAAAATACTTAGCACTATCCTAACATGTCAGGGAATGTGATCGATACGAGTCAAGTCAGAATTTGGTTTCACTTCTTTGCTTTCTTTCGCCAAAAATTATTACAAAAATAAAAACTGTTAATAAATATATTGGTTCCGTCAGCTCCTTAAGAGACGCATTTCCGGTTCCGGTCAGCAAAGAATGTCATAATCGTTGATATATAAATGCATAGCAAAAACTAATACCCATAGTGCATGAGCATAGGAACTGATAACGCTGGTGGTGGCCTACCAAGTATAGAACACAAGCTATTTGGTTCCCAACAATGATGCCCAAACACCGCTCGCTTCACCAACATAAAATCGTTCCCATCCACCCACATCGTCATATATCGCCATCATTATGAGGTCATCGCCGGTTGGCATCTAGCCCTGGATAGCAGTCTTCCAGCACAGCGTCTTCCAGCAGATAAAGAGTGTTGCCGTGTCTGCCGGCGTTGTGCAGGGGCCCGGCAGCGGTCGGTGCGCCAGTCTCCGGGCCCGGCAGCGGTCGGTGCGCCACTCTCCGGGTCCGGCGGCGGTCGGTGCGCCAGTCTCCGGGCCCGGCGGCGGTCGGTGCGCCAGTCTCCGGGCCCAGCGGCGGTCGGTGCGCCAGTCTCCGGGTCCGGCGGCGGTCGGTGCGCCAGTCTCCGGGCCCGGCAGCGGTCGGTGCGCCAGTCTCCGGGCCCGGCAGCGGTCGGTGCGCCAGTCTCCGGGCCCGGCAGCGGTCGGTGCGCCAGTCCATCCGCCGGCCAGTTGGTACGCCATTGTGTGGTGACGTGCACCCACCGTTTGGTGGCGCGCCATTGTGTGGTGACGTGCACCCACAGTTTGGTGGCGCGCCATTGTGTGGTGACGTGCACCCACAGTTTGGTGGCGCGATAGTGCACTCACAGTTTGGTGGCGCGCCATTGTGTGGTGACGTGCACCCACAGTTTGGTGGCGTGCACTCACAGTTTGGTGGCGCGCCATTGTGTGGTGACGTGCACTCACAGTTTGGTGGCGCGCCATTGTGTGGTGACGTGCACCCACCGTTTGGTGGCGCGCCATTGTGTGGTGACGTGCACCCACAGTTTGGTGGCGTGCACTCACAGTTTGGTGGCGCGCCATTGTGTGGTGACGTGCACCCACAGTTTGGTGGCGCGCCATTGTGTGGTGACGTGCACCCACAGTTTGGTGGCGCGCCATTGTGTGGTGACGTGCACCCACCGTTTGGTGGCGTGCACCCACAGTTTGGTGGCGCGTCATTGTGTGGTGACGTGCACCCACAGTTTGGTGGCGTGCACTCACAGTTTGGTGGCGCGTCATTGTGTGGTGACGTGCACTCACAGTTGGTGGCGCGCCATTGTGTGGTGACGTGCACCCACAGTTTGGTGGCGCGCCATTGTGTGGTGACGTGCACCCACCGTTTGGTGGCGTGCACCCACAGTTTAGTGGCGCGTCATTGTGTGGTGACGTGCACCGACAGTTTGGTGGCGCGTCATTGTGTGGTGACGTGCACCCACCGTTTGGTGGCGCGTCACTGTGTGGTGACGTGCACCAGTTTGGTGGCGCGCCATGGTGTGGCTCACTGTAAGTTAGTTATTAGAGGTTTTGCACGCATCAACCGCATAGGTCATACCGCGCCAATATCGAACTTGTGTGACCCACCGTTTGACGGTGGGGGTTGCGTCCTTCCTGTGCTGCAGCTCAGACAGATAGCTGGCCATGCGCTCGTTGGAGGTCAGCAGCGTCTTTGCCGCCTCCAGGAACTGCTGCGGGTGCTTACAGGCGGCCAGCAGCCGCGACGAGCCCTCCCGGATCTTAATCTCCACGTCGATCTTCTGCTCCAGGTCATAGTCCTGCAGCAGACACGAGGCAGAGGTCAGTACGCAGGTGGGACACACCAGACTCATAAGGAAGGGGAGGTATCGAGAGGGTCACAGGTCAGAGTCCTGCGGCGGCCAAGGGTCAAAGACCAGCGTCCTGTGGCAGCCATGGGTCAGAGACCAGCGTCCTGTGGCGGTCAAGGGTCATAGGCCAGCGTCCTGTGGTGGCCAACGGACAGTCACGTGGCAGCGTCCATTCAGAATCCAACTGAATGCGGGTCGAGGCGGTGACGTGATAACAGAATGATAGTAGGCAGCTCACTCCTCGCCAATCCACTCACTCACTCACTCGCTTCCCCACTCACCCGCCCACCCACTCACTCACTCACTCATCCCTCTCTCTTTCCTCACCGCCCTTGCGGTGCGGTTTCGCAGTAGTGTACAGGTTGGTCGCCTCACGAGTGCACCGCGTCGCAATAGTGTGGAACTACTCTGGAAAGCAAAACAAGCTACTCAGAGCTAACAGGCGTCTCCGTGAATGCATGTCTGGAATGCATCACCGTTTCACAGCACATACGACGCGCTGAATAGGCGAAGCTGACTCAAATCCAGGAAAGCCGATTGCGGCCGTATGAGCTGATGGGCGTGTCGTACGACCACGTCACGTCAATCGGCCGCCCCGCCCCTTGCCCATTCCAAGGCATTCTCCAGCAAAAGAAACCTTCATTCACGCTTCGAAAGGTGCTTGTTGGCTGCGCTGCACCCCGCAGGGAGTTACTCTGCACGGCGGCTATCAGACACAGCAGACATCGGCCGTCAAACACAGCAGACATTGGCCGTCAGACACAGCAGACATCGGCCGGCAGACACAGCAGACAGCGGCCGTCAGACACAGCAGACATCGACTGTCAGACACAGCAGACATCGACCGTCAGACACAGCAGACAGTGGCCGTCAGACACAGCAGACATAGACCGGCAGACACAGCAGACAGCGGGAGGAAACAGCGGGAGCAGTGCATAATTTGAGCCAAACACAGCGGCTGAAGACGACTGTAGCCATTGGCTGCAGAATGACAGTTCACGATAGCTGCAACTGCAGCGGCAACACACGCCATTATTAAACGGGAGACGTCAGTGTGTCCGTTTCTGTCCACTCAATGCCACCCACTGCAGTTGTCTGACTCGGGAGAGTTAAGAGAGAAAGTCATCCCTGCTCAAGCCCTCGGACCCTCTGTCAGATACTCAGGGGTGGCGACGTTCCCGTCAGACAGCCAGGGGTGGCGACGTTCCCGTCAGACAGCCAGGGGTGGCGACGTTCCCGTCAGACAGCCAGGGGTGGCGACGTTCCCGTCAGACAGCCAGGGGTGGCGACGTTCCCGTCAGACAGCCAGGGGTGGCGACGTTCCCGTCAGACAGCCAGGGGTGGCGACGTTCCCGTCAGACAGCCAGGGGTGGCGACGTTCCCGTCAGACAGCCAGGGGTGGCGACGTTCCCGTCAGACAGCCAGGGGTGGTGACGTTCCCGTCAGACAGCCAGGGGTGGTGACGTTCCCGTCAGACAGCCAGGGGTGGCGACGTTCCCGTCAGACAGCCGGGGGTGGCGACGTTCCCGACAGACAGCCAGGGGTGGTGACGTTCCCGTCAGACAGCCAGGGGTGGTGACGTTCCCGTCAGACAGCCAGGGGTGGCGACGTTCCCGTCAGACAGCCAGGGGTGGCGACGTTCCCGACAGACACCCAGGGGTAGTGACGTTCTCGCACGGCGCCTGCCTCCATATAGCACCATAGACGACATGGATCGGGTAGAGGTGCTACTCTGTCCCTACGGCATCGAAACACGTAGCGCTGGACATCTGACGTACCGGCGTGACAGTACCCGATCTACGTGTAGGCACCCATACCACATGCTCCATCAGAGTGGACAGCGCTTGCCCATGGCACGCACCAACGTCGTAAAGTCATTGTCAAGTCAACTGATACAGCTCAATAAGAGCCACAGGGACATCTGGGATAAGCCTATGAAGATAGCATAGGACTAGAAAATGATGAGAGACCCTAATCAATGATATATCACAAGTTCTAGAGAAGCTATCAGACCTTCCATATCTACCATATATACAAGTCTACCATATAAACCTTAGCATATCTGGTCTCGTTCAGCATAACAGTCTCGATCGATCTCACGTAGCACACGCGTGGTCGTGTACTACATGCATGATCAAAGCACACACATCATTGAGTCACGCGAAAGCGCACAGAAGTGACCTATAGAGTCGCGAATCAAATCAATGACGGTTCAATGATTGCTCAAAGCTCCGAGCGATTTGATTTACCGGGCGGTCGCAGCAACACAAGCAAATTGCATGCTGTTTGAACGCATATTCAGATGCCACAAGCGAACAAAAGAGCGCACTGCAGAGCGGCCGAGTACGCTGCTTTCCATGCATATTGCATGCGCTTCCTGTCAAGAAAGCGATATCGCCCGGATGTTTGTTTGTTTACTATCCATGTTTGTCCGCAGCGTCCATGTTTGTGGACGCTCAGTCTACGACGAGCGTGGTTGATTTCCTCCGATTTGATTATTAACAACGGTCTATGACAGCTTACATGAAGTACTCCTCATGTAAGCACAAGACGAAGGGCTGAACACAAAAGGCGGGAAACGCCATGAGGACTACGGGGTGGGCGGCCCAGTGAAGGACGAAGGGCTGAACACGGAGTGGAGGAAGGCACGCAAGAACACATAAGCAACGTTTGCGAATATCCGTCAAAGACAACGCTTCTTCAGTTCAAGTGGAGTACCAGGAAGGCCTCGGTTCCGCTAGGAACATCGGGGAGGCCTCAGTTCCGGCGGGAGCATCAGGGAGGCCTCAGTTCCGGCGGGAGCATCAGGGAGGTCTCAGTTCCGGCGGGAGCATCAGGGAGGTCTCAGTTCCGATGGGAGCATCAGGGAGGTCCCAGTTCCGGCGGGAGCATCAGGGAGGTCTCAGTTCCGATGGGAGCATCAGGGAGGTCTCAGTTCCGGCGGGAGCATCAGGGAGGTCTCAGTTCCGCTAGGAACATCGGGGAGGCCTCAGTTCCGGCGGGAGCATCAGGGAGGCCTCGGTTCCGGCGGGAGCATCAGGGAGGCCTCAGTTCCGATGGGAGCATCAGGGAGGTCCCAGTTCCGATGGGAGCATCAGGGAGGTCCCAGTTCCGATGGGAGCATCAGGGAGGCCTCGGTTCCGGCGGGAGCATCAGGGAGGCCTCAGTTCCGGCGGGAGCATCAGGGAGGTCTCAGTTCCGATGGGAGCATCAGGGAGGTCACAGTTCCGGCGGGAGCATCAGGGAGGTCTCAGTTCCGCTAGGAACATCGGGGAGGCCTCAGTTCCGGCGGGAGCATCAGGGAGGCCTCAGTTCCGGCGGGAGCATCAGGGAGGCCTCGGTTCCGGCGGGAGCATCAGGGAGGCCTCAGTTCCGATGGGAGCATCAGGGAGGTCCCAGTTCCGATGGGAGCATCAGGGAGGTCCCAGTTCCGATGGGAGCATCAGGGAGGTCCCAGTTCCGGCGGGAGCATCAGGGAGGCCTCGGTTCCGGCGGGAGCCTCAGTTCCGATGGGCTAGGGAGGTCCCAGTTCCGATGTGAGCATCAGGGAGGTCCCAGTTCCGATGGGAGCATCAGGGAGGCCTCGGTTCCGGCGGGAGCATCAGGGAGGTCTCAGTTCCGATGGGAGCACCAGGGAGGCCTCCCACGTGATCGCACCACAGCCATCGAGGCCACGGCAGCCCCATCACGTGCCAGCCAAAAGCCCATCCCATGTGAGCACACCCTTGGGTGTTGGCTGGGGCGCCAGGAGTCGGCAGTGGCCGGAAACGCTGTCCAGCTCCCACTCTCCACATGACACGTCACCCGCCGCGGCACAGTCACGTCATTGATGACGTCACGTCACCGTTCAGCCGGCAGCCGGTGCACTGTCCCCTCCTGTGGCCGCCTGGCACAGTGACGTCACGCCTGTATCTGGAGCGGTGTCGCGGCAGATGTCGCCGGGCCGCAGTCAGCGCGCGGCCCCGCCACTGTGGAGCAGCTGGCCGACAGCTGGGGGAGACGGTGGGGGAGACGCTGGGGGAGACGGTGGGGGAGACGGTGGGGGAGACGGTGGGGGAGACGGTGGGGGAGACGGTGGGGGACTGGCCCACCGCCCTGTACGCCGTGTGGCAGATGTAACCTTCTGACCAGTCTCTTATCTCCGAAACGAGTCGCCCACTAGTCACCGAAGTGCACCGCCGCACTGGCGCTGGTCTACTTATCAACAAAAGGCTGGGTTTTGTTCAGTTCACCGACCAATGTAATAATCAATGGAAAACAGGTTATTAAGACGAGTAGTGTCCATGAAAAGGATATCACTCCTTCGCGTTGCCCTTTAAGCTATTTTTTCATGCAAGAAGCAGATTCTTCAATGTCAGTGTATGACGAAAAAGGAATCAGAAATTTTGCATGAAGCCAGTAATTTCAAGGAAGAAATATCCAAAATGTAGACAGACTAGCAGCAACTGTTTATTCTGATGTGAAGCACGCTATGGGAGAACTGCCACTGGATTGGGATGTCCACAGACTGTCCGCAGATGACGGACAGTCACCACAGACCATCACTGACTGCCCGCAGAAGGTGGGACAGTCACCACAGACCATCACAGACTGTCCGCAGATGACGGGACAGTCACCACAGACCATCACAGACTGCCCGCAGAAGGTGGGACAGTAACCACAGACCATCACAGACTGTCCGCAGATGACGGTACAGTCACCACAGACCATCACAGACTGCCCGCAGAAGGTGGGACAGTTTCATCGGCGGGTGTGGGGGCGCCAGCCGGGGACGAGGGACGGAGGGACGGAGGGACGGAGGGACGGAGGGACGGAGGGACGGAGGGACGTGTCCGCAAACGCTGTGGGGCTTAACATTGCGCCAAAGGGCGTTGCAGGGAAAGAATGGACCCAGCAAGCTCGCGTACAATCCCTCTCCGAAGTCCGTGGCGCCGCCAATGTACATGGGTTCTTGTCGAGGTAATAAAGCAAATGTTCGTATTAGACGCTGTAAACCGATAATTGATTGCGATGCCAAAGTGGTGGACTCGATCGGAGAACGATCACAATGTGGTATGGAATAATGCACAAACTGTGGAGGAAAGGCGTTTTCGCACCCACTGTCCATTGTGTGATGTGTCTGGAAATTTCAGAAGCAAAAAAATAAAACAAGAAGCATATAAAAAGTGCTCATTATTCATTACACACTAAACCGATAATTGATTGCGATGCCAAAGTGGTGGACTCGATCGGAGAACGATCACAATGTGGTATGGAATAATGCACAAACTGTGGAGGAAAGGCGTTTTCGCACCCACTGTCCATTGTGTGATGTGTCTGGAAATTTCAGAAGCAAAAAAATAAAAAAAGAAGCATATAAAAGAGTGCTGCATTATTCGATTTACAGGCTTAAGCTGGGAAACCAGAGCTGGGGAACTATTTTTCCCTTGAAAACCACGCAAAATCCACTAAGAATTGCCAATGAATATTATTAACTGCTGTTAATCAATATGCAGACGTGATCTGGATATCCGTTCAGTTCACTTCAGTTCATTTCATTGCAATCCAATTTCAGTCAATTTCAGTACAGTTCAATTTAATCCTGAATATTCATGGATAATTTCACGTCAGATGTGCATCGGCGACTTGGTGCACCAATAAACATCACCAGAAACGCTTCCAACGTTACTGCCGAAAACTGGACATCCACTAGCACCCAGCCGAAGGCCAAACGTCGAGAAATCAGCATCGTAAACACGGCTTCGGCATAACCAGTTCAGGTAAACACGGCTGGGCTCAGCGAGATGAGCTGGCTCGCAGTTCCGGGCCGTTGGCCGCCCCATCTCAGCGCTGCCGCCGTCTCCGTGCGCACCTGCGGTACACACATGAATATGCAGCGGCACGCAGTGCACCCTGCCCGCCGACATCACCAAGACATGACATCCGCCGGGAGCCGCCTCCTTTGGCAGATCGTAGCCGTCAGCGGAGAGGCGGAATTGTTTTATCATGCGTGTCGCCGGGCCAGCGCATTGGCATGCTACCATGCTACCCCTGGGGATGAGACAGGTATTTGCATGCTACCGTGTATGCTACCCGGGGAGCGGACAGGTATTTGCATCCTACTATGTATGCTACCCTGGGAGCAGACAGGCATTTGCATGCTACCATACATGCTACCCAGGGAGTGGGCAGGTGTCTGCATGCTACCATGTATGCTACCAGGGGAGAACACAGGGGCAGCCGCCGCTGACACGCCCACACACAAGTGGAAGGCTGCCAGCAGAGTTGGTGTTGCAAATTACCACCTCTCATGCAAATTGGGAGAAAGTTGGTGTTACCAAAATGCAACAGAATGCATGTTGTAGGAAAAGCTGGTGCTTGAATATGGTGCTTGTTGGCGGAAAAACATTCATGTGGCATAGAAAGTCGGCGCCGTCACCACACAGCTTGATGCAGCAACTGTCATGTCTCTGCTGCTACAATATCCGCCAATGCATCCAGACCTGCAACCTTTAGTACAAAAACGGCATAGCTGGGCACTGGCTCAGAGATGGGAGCCAGGAAACAGGAAGCCAGGCACAGGCACGGCAGGCAGCCGGCCACACCAGAGGCGGCCCGGAACTACCGGACGGCAGAGGCAAGCACCACCAGCCGGCCACATACGGCCCGGGACCACCAGACGGCAGAGGCAGACACCACCAGCCGGCCACATACGGCCCGGGACCACCAGACGGCAGAGGCAAGCACCACCAGCCGGCCACATACGGCCCGGGACCACCAGACGGCAGAGGCAGGCACCACCAGCCGGCCACATACGGCCCGGGACCACCAGACGCCAGAGGCAGGCACCACCAGCCGGACACATACGGCCCGGGACCACCAGACGGCAGAGGCAGGCACCACCAGCCGGCCACATACGGCCCGGGACCACCAGACGGCAGAGGCAGGCACCACCAGCCGGCCACATACGGCCCGGGACCACCAGACGGCAGAGGCAGGCACCACCAGCCGGCCACAGAGAGAGGCAGGCACCACCAGCCGGCCACATACGGCCCGGGACCACCAGACGCAGAGGCAGGCACCACCAGCCGGCACATACGGCCCGGGACAAGACCAGAGGCAGGCACCACCAGCCGGCACATACGGCCGGGACACCAGACGGCAGAGGCAGACACCACCAGCCGGCCACATACGGCCCGGGACCACCAGACGCAGAGGAGGCACCACCAGCCGGCCACATACGGCCCGGGACCACCAGACGGCAGAGGCAGGCACCACCAGACGGAGACGCAGAGGCAGGCACCACCAGCCGGCCACATACGACCAGGGACCACCAGACGGCAGAGGCAGGCACCACCAGACGGGAGAGGCGAGCACCACCAGCCGGCCACAGACGGCAGAGGCAGGCACCACCAGCCGGCCACATACGGCCCGGGACCACCAGACGGCAGAGGCAGGCACCACCAGCCGGCCACATACGACCAGGGACCACCAGACGGCAGAGGCAGGCACCACCAGACGGGAGAGGCGAGCACCACCAGCCGGCCACATAAGGCAAGACGGCAGAGGCAGGCACCACCAGCCGGCCACAGACGACAGAGGCAGGCACCACCAGCCGGCCACATACGGCCCAGGACCACCAGACGGCAGAGGCAGGCACCACCAGCCGGCCACATACGGCCCGGGACCACCAGACGGCAGAGGCAGAACCACCAGCCGGCCGGACACCAGACGGCAGAGGCAGGCACCACCAGCCGGCCACATACGACGAACAGAGGCAAGGCAGGCACCACAGCCGGCAATACGGCGACGGCAGAGGCAGGCACCACCAGCCGGCCACATACGACCAAAGACGGCAGAGGCAGGCACCACCAGACGGCAGAGGCAGGCACCACCAGCCGGCCACATACGACCCGGGACCACCAGACGGCAGAGGCAGGCACCACCAGCCGCCACATACCACCAGGGACCACCAGACGGCAGAGGCAGGCACCACCAGACGGCAGAGGCAGGCACCACCAGCCGGCCACATACGGCCCGGGACCACCAGAGGGCAGAAGCAGGCACCACCAGCCGGCCACATACGACCAGGGACCACCAGACGGCAGAGGCAGGCACCACCAGCCGGCCACATACGACCCGGGACCACCAGACGGCAGAGGCAGGCACCACCAGCCGCCACATACCACCAGGGACCACCAGACGGCAGAGGCAGGCACCACCAGCCGGCCACATACGACCAGGGACCACCAGACGGCAGAGGCAGGCACCACCAGCCGCCACATACCACCAGGGACCACCAGACGGCAGAGGCAGGCACCACAGCCGGCCAATACGACCAGGAAAAAGAGGCAGGCACCACCAGCCGCCACATACCACCAGGGACCACAGAGGCAGAGGCAGGCACCAAGCCGGCCACATAGACCAGGGACCACAGACGGCAGAGGCAACACAGATACGACCAGGGACCACCAGACGGCAGAGGCAGGCACCACCAGCCGGCCACATACGACCAGGGACCACCAGACGGCAGAGGCAGGCACTACCAGCCGGCCACATACGGCCCGGGACCACTGGAGGGTGCTGAGGCGTGTGGGGTGAGACCGCTGGAGTCCAGCTGTGGAGATGGTGCTGCGTTACGTGGGAGGAGGAGGAGGCCGGTGTTCCCCGCGGGTGGTACTTGCTCAAAAGAAAGTACGAACAGATGGGATAACACCGATGCTGCGGCTTTTCAACACCGCCTGGGCTCCTCCCCATCGTTACGAGGGAGGGCTTGCGACCACTAATGAACTCCGAAAACGTCACCTGCCGCACGAGCTCGACCGACGTCACTTTCTGGGATTATTACGTAACCGTGCGACATTAGACGGCGAGGAGAACAAAGGCCGCAACCACGAACGACAGCGACGAATCGAATACAGCGCCGAAAGCAAGAGCAATCGCCGGCGAATCGGGCGCACGTGCGCCGAAGGTATGCACGCACACGCCCGGAGGCCGGCCGGCGAGAGGGATCCACGAGGGATCCACAAGGGATCCAGACGGCGTCGCGTCTACACCGTGTCCGCCGGCCGGCACGACGTCCGAGCCGACGGAGATAGCCGCCACACGCCCGGGCCGGCGGCGGCGCTGGCCCCCAGCGGGACGTCGCGCCGTTGTGAAACGGTGTCCGGCGCAGCACGCACTCCGGAGCCGCCAGACGGGTCGCGCCGCGGCCGCCTCCGCCCTCATGCCGCCGCCTCTCGTGCGGCGAGAGGCGGAGGCGGCTGCGGCGAGAGGCGAGGCGGCTCAGGGCCGCCCGCAGAGGCGGCGAACGCTGCACCGACGACACCAATCGGCATAACTCAGCCGACTTGCACAATCAGAGGCCCTGTTGCAGCCTGTCGGATGGCGGCGTGTGGCGGCTTCTGATGATTGCGTCTACCCGGGTTCGGAGGACGGCCTCCTCAGATCCGGCCTCCTCTCCATGGGACCGGGGAAGTCTCCTCTGAATGATTATCTCTATGCGAGAGCGGGAGCAGTTTACGCTGAATGGTTGCATCTGCCCGAGACCGAGGGCACTCTCTTTTGAACCGGTCTCCTGAGATCAATACCTGAAGGATACACATTTCGTCAGGCCTTATCTCATCGCCTGAACCTTTGATTTTATCGCCATGTATGGCTCGATAAGAAACATTTTAACAGCTAGCGCTTCCATCATCATAAAGAGCGTTCCCCAGACAGCGTGCGACTTCTTCAGTCACATTTTGGGATGTGGGATTATAGGTAAGCGGTCAGGTGATTAATGAGAAAAGCGAACCGCTGCGAAGGGGTTGCGTCAATTTGCGGATGTTTCGGTGGCATGAAATTCAGGTGCGATATTACCAGAACATCTCCAAGTCATCCACCCACTTCGATTCAAGAGCATATAGAAATCCTGATTGGGGATTGCCATAACCGTTATGACTTCTTTCATTGGGTCTCATGCCACGCAAGAAAACAGAGATCCGTCATTTTCACCCAATTCAGATTGGTTACGCCATCCAGCGAACTGACAGTATACATTAGCACCGGCTATAGAACTAGTACAGCTGATCCACCATTTAGTCCAAATAGCCGAGACCGTCACTGGTGACCTAAGGTCACGTCACTGGTCATCTCGGACCATATTACCGGTGACATCAGGCCACGTTATTAGTCACCTCAGATGAAATCACTAGCTATCGTAGGTCATATCACCGGTGACTTCAGATCACGTGTGACCCCAGCCCAGGTCACTGGTCACCTCATACGAGATCAATGGACACCCTATATCAGGTCACCGGTCAGCTCAAGTCACATCACAGGTGACCCCAGGTGAGGTCGTTCACCCGCCTGCTGGTACCGTGCGACTGGAAGCCACCACCGGCCAGACAGCCGACAGCGGGCGACTGACCGATCCAGGTGTAGAGTGGCATCTCAAGCAGGCCGGCCGCACTGTACACTGCAGGGCGTCACCCGTCCGCCGGCGTAAACAGGGTCGCGTGACGCGGCCAGCCACGGCTCTGAGCGGCGTCTCAGCACCGCTGTGATCGGCGCTGGGTCACGGCACGACCCAGGGACCGGCCTGGAACGGTCGGACGGGCGCGGGCCGCCAACACACGGCTGTCGCTCAAATACTCCACTCCCACCGTCATCCGGAGTGAAGACCAACACACGGCTGTCGCTCAGAGACTCCACTCCCACAGTCAGCCGGAGTGAAGATCAGCACGGCGCGTTTCAGTGTAATTTGCAACCTCCTGGTCAGGGTGAAGAGTGTCGCTCGCCCTTGTGTCTGGATGACGGGATGTGACGAGCTTGCGCCGAGCAGCCACTGAGGCGAGCAGCCACTGAGCCGAGCAGCCACTGAGCCGAGCAGCCACTGAGCCGAGCAGCCACTGAGCCGAGCAGCCACTGAGCCGAGCAGTCACTGAGCCGAGCAGCCACTGAGGCGAGCAGCCACTGAGGCCAGCAGCCACTGAGCCGAGCAGCCACTGAGCCGAGCAGCCACTGAGCCGAGCAGTCACTGAGCCGAGCAGCCACTGAGCCGAGCAGCCACTGAGCCGAGCAGCCACTGAGCCGAGCAGCCACTGAGCCGAGCAGTCACTGAGCCGAGCAGCCACTGAGGCGAGCAGCCACTGAGGCGAGCAGCCACTGAGCCGAGCAGCCACTGAGCCGAGCAGCCACTGAGCAGAGCAGCCACTGAGCCGAGCAGCCATTGAGCCGACCAGCCACTGAGCTGAACAGCCACTGAGCTGACAGCCAGAAGCAGCCACTGAGCCGAGCTGAGCAGCCACTGAGCCGAGCAGCCACTGAGCCGAGCAGCCACTGAGCTGAGCAGCCACTGAGCCGAGCAGCCACTGAGGCGAGCAGCCACTGAGCCGAGCAGCCACTGAGCCGAGCAGCCACTGAGCCGAGCAGCCACTGAGGCGAACAGCCACTGAGGCGAGCAGCCACTGAGAGCCGAGCAGCCACTGAGCCGAGCAGCCACTGAGCCGAGCAGTCACTGAGCCGAGCAGCCACTGAGCCGAGCAGCCACTGAGCTGAGCAGCCACTGAGCCGAGCAGCCACTGAGCCGAGCAGCCACTGAGCCGAGCAGCCACTGAGCCGAGCAGCCACTGAGCCGAGCAGCCACTGAGGCGAACAGCCACTGAGGCGAGCAGCCACTGAGAGCCGAGCAGCCACTGAGCCGAGCAGCCACTGAGCCGAGCAGCCACTGAGCCGAGCAGCCACTGAGCCGAGCAGCCACTGAGGCGAGCAGCCACTGAGGCGAGCAGCCACTGAGCTGAGCAGCCACTGAGCCGAGCAGCCACTGAGCCGAGCAGCCACTGAGCTGAGCAGCCACTGAGAGCCGAGCAGCCACTGAGCCGAGCAGCCACTGAGCCGAGCAGGCCAGTTCCACGCCCAGGCAGAGTACGAACAAGGCAACGTCGCAAATGCCACCACTCAGCGCATCAGCATGATCAAAAGATTAACCTCCTCGCAGCGCAGAATAATCTGCTCCAAAGGTTAATTTGCCGCGCGTGATTGAAGGTTAATTTGTCTCCTCCCCCAACAACGCGTTCTAAACACGATAGGCTGGCGAAAATAGTGGAATAATAATGAACACGAAATTATCCATCAATGAGTAAGTGAAATGATTCCCTCGGATCAACATCCCAAAACATTTTCCCACGTTTTGACTATATTGTTTTCACCAGGGAAACGAGATAATGCGGTAAACACCATGATGTAACTACACCATTGGAATTCTGGCGTTGCTCATAACTAGTTGCTGCATTTATTTTGGCTGGCCTTCCGGCTGCGATCAAACAGGTCAATGTCCGGGTAGCCAGACACCTATCTTCGCTGTAGTCGTGGAACCCTTGTCGTAAAGCACGGTGATATTTATAATGGTCAATTGAAAACAATTTTTGTGCATAATTTAGTCATCAGCATTTTTTTAGGAGACAATCCCAAATTTGTTCACTATGCTCACGCACTCCGCTACCGCAGTCGCGATTATTGTTTACAAACGTTTGCGGGTAAGTTGAGCAGATGCCGTTTACATATGCTGGTAACTTACGCTGGTAACAAGTTGAGTGACACGAAAGGAAAATAAAACATTTTGCACCACATGAGAATCTTTCCTCCACCCTCAAAGGAAATCTGCTTCCTGTTTTCCCAAACTAGCGAGAAAAAAAATGTTTAAATATAGTTCGCTGAACCTCATCACATTAGTGAAATTCGCAGGCAAATATTACCTGTGTTTAGGCATTTTCTCGAAATATTCCTAATTTAACCTACATAGAGCCTGGGATACGTGTACTCTGACAACGCTTCAGGTCATATCTCAGTGATCTGACCCGATACTGACTTGAAGCTTCGAAAGCGTTTGAAGTACTTGATATGCTACTACGCATGTAATTGGCTTAGCCATGTTCATTTGTCACGTCATGCGCAAACAAAATATAGTTGAAATAGTCATTTTCCCTACGAGCCTGACCCGAGATCGCATTTTACACTCTTACTTTTTGCATAGGTGATTTGTCTATGCGCTCATCCTTCACGTTCGACTATCTTTCGCAACACCTTTTGACAGATGCTTCAATGTGCATCTGAAAAAGGTGCATCCAGACGGGGAGATGACTGATCGCCGCGGCGTAGCTCCAATGCCGTAACAGACCAGAACTCAATGGCTTCACACCATGCACATGTATGCTGATTGATTGTCGAACGGTGGGCTACATTTCGAAGCGATATTGTCAACGGTTTAGGGGTTACCTCAGAAAATCTCCTGAGAGGTCAAATTGCTCCTCTCATTGCGAGGGCTGTGTGCCACTCATTATTGCAGCGGATAGTGGAATGTCACGGAAGGATCACGTCTACTTCATGTTCGAGGCATAACAACATTGCTGTACAATACAACCAACAAATTCCATAGACGATCAGTGCACAAGTCGTGACGCCTGGCTCCTGCCCGACTCAGCGATACCAAAAATGGGACCAGAGAAACGGCGCAATGTCTCCGCTGTACTGATGGGCTCATACACGGAACGACTGGGCGGACTAACCCAGAAATACCCCCAAACCTTATCAGTCTAGTCGAGTTCAGTTTGTTTGTTTATTGGGTGGTTCACGGCGCACTTTATGCACGATCGTGGCTGACGGCGCCGGCCACACTCAGTCGCTTTGTAAAGTTGCCGGCGTCGTCGGCTTACCGGGGTAGTAGTCACTATTGGCTATTGGCATTGGTTATCGAATGCCCCCGGCAGGCATTGTTGTGACCCGATACGGGCCTTCACGTTGCATACTGCGGGCTGAAATGGGTTTCCGAGTTGAGCCAGCGCCAGCGGCTGTCGTCACAGCTGGGGGTTCGTGTTGCTCTCGGAGTCGGGACCGTGGGGCCGGGCACGGCCGGACGCGGCTCATCTGGGATGACGTCAGAGATGGCCCGAGACGTCAGCCCCGCCCGACACGGAATCTGGCGGGGGTTGAGCCCGGACCCAGAGCCAGGCGCGGCTGCCGTCAGTGGTACAGGACATGACGTCAGTGCTAAAATAATGGTTTTTTGTTAGGTGCGAGGTATCAAAACAAGCATAGGAGGACGTGGAAACTTGACATGGAAGCCACGCCATTTAGCGTAATCATTATCAACTGATATTGTACAACAGACCACATCGTAGTTAATTCTCATATCTGGAATCGTGTGAATTGAATAAGGAATGATCGTGCAGCACAATCCGTAATGGTGAGTACCAGCATAATAATTATCAGCACGATACTGTTAGAAATAAGATGTGAAGACTTCATAGTGGCTCATCTTAAAGCGCGATGTCAAAACTCCGCTGGGGGATGCCAATTCAGTGTTCAGAGAGCGTTATATTACGCCCTATTTCACGAATAATTTATCACTGTATGACACCAGCGCAGGCCCGAGACGTCAGCCCTGCCCTACCCATGCTTGGGGCTTTTCCCAACCACCAGGAGGTGCAACCCCTCAATATTGTTACATATCTAATTTACAACAGTCATACTCGCTGCACCGTGTACTTCGTGAAATAGATTAGTGAAGCATCTGGGATTGTTCTCGACACCTGCCGGGTGGGAAGCGTCTGGGGCCTGGGCCGGCTGGTGGCTGCACCGAGTCACTGCACGGTGGCTGCCGTCGGGGGCTCGGGCTAGAGGGGTGGCTGCCGTCGGGGGCTCGGGCTAGAGGGGTGGCTGCCGTCGGGGGCTCGGGCTAGAGGGGTGGCTGCCGTCGGGGGCTCGGGCTAGAGGGGTGGCTGCCGTCGGGGGCTCGGGCTAGATGGATTCGGCCAGCAGCCGTCGGCGTCGCGACCAGCTCGCAACGCGGCTCTGCCGGCGATCAGACGACGCTCTGGTCCATCGGTCCAACCGGCACACCATCTCGTTATCTTCTTTGTCTCCCCACTGGGTATACATGAGCCAGTTCAAAGTGCAAGAGGCGTTAAGTTAATGTCATTCAGTAGTGCTATCTCCCTTCTGTATTCTTAGCGTAAGCTTGACCATTGTTCTAGATGTATTTGACTTGGTTTACGTAGGTATTCTATATGGCCAATTGGCAGTACACAATGGTCACAAAAAGTGTGTCATCGTGACATTAGCCTCAAGAACAGTCGGAAGCCGAAGCCGAATTATTTCGGCTTCGGCTTTTAGAGAGAGGGAAAAAGAACTTCGGCACTTCAATAGTGAGTTACAAGGAACACAATTAAATGTCAATTACAAAAACATGTTAAGGTATCAAAAACACACATTTTACCCATGAATTTAGAATAACTGTCCATTCTGGTGGCTTTTCGTCCGGCGAGCAAGTATCGGAGTTCTGAGCCAGTGTCCATGCCGAGAAGTGTTTGGCCTGGCCGCTGTGTGTCGCGTGGCCGGGACTGGGTCCGTCGCAGCCCATAGATCACGCTGCAGACGTGAAGAGGACGCCCTGTGTGTCGCGTGGCCGGGGCCGGGACTGGGCCCGTCGCAGCCCACAGATCACGCTGCAGACGTGAAGAGGACGCTCTGTGTGTCGCGTGGCCGGGCTGGGCCCGTCGCAGCCCACAGATCACGCTGCAGACGTGAAGAGGACGCTCTGTGTGTCGCGTGGCCGGGACTGGGCCCGTCGCAGCCCACAGATCACGCTGCAGACGTGAAGAGGACGCTCTGTGTGTCGCGTGGCCGGGGCTGGGCCCGTCGCAGCCCACAGATCACGCTGCAGACGTGAAGAGGACGCTCTGTGTGTCGCGTGGCCGGGACTGGGCCCGTCGCAGCCACAGATCACGCTGCAGACGTGAAGAGGACGCTCTGTGTGTCGCGTGGCCGGGACTGGGCCCGTCGCGCGCTATGGATCTACCTCCGTAAAGGGGAAGGGGGCTCTGTGTGTCGCGTGGCCGGGACTGGGCCCGTCGCAGCCCACAGATCACGCTGCAGACGTGAAGAGGACGCTCTGTGTGTCGCGTGGCCGGGACTGGGCCCGTCGCAGCCCACAGATCACGCTGCAGACGTGAAGAGGACGCTCTGTGTGTCGCGTGGCCGGGGCCGGGACTGGGCCCGTCGCAGCCCACAGATCACGCTGCAGACGTGAAGAGGACGCTCTGTGTGTCGCGTGGCCGGGACTGGGCCCGTCGCAGCCCACAGATCACGCTGCAGACGTGAAGAGGACGCTCTGTGTGTCGCGTGGCCGGGGCCGGACTGGGCCCGTCGCAGCCCACAGATCACGCTGCAGACGTGAAGAGGACGCTCTGTGTGTCGCGTGGCCGGGACTGGGCCCGTCGCAGCCCACAGATCACGCTGCAGACGTGAAGAGGACGCTCTGTGTGTCGCGTGGCCGGGGCCGGGATTGGGCCCGTCGCAGCCCACAGATCACGCTGCAGACGTGAAGAGGACGCTCTGTGTGTCGCGTGGCCGGGACTGGGCCCGTCGCAGCCCACAGATCACGCTGCAGACGTGAAGAGGACGCTCTGTGTGTCGCGTGGCCGGGACTGGGCCCGTCGCAGCCCACAGATCACGCTGCAGACGTGAAGAGGACGCTCTGTGTGTCGCGTGGCCGGGACTGGGCCCGTCGCAGCCCACAGATCACGCTGCAGACGTGAAGAGGACGCTGCTGCGGTCACGGTCAGTGCGGACTGCCCGGCGACGTCAGCATCGTGCCGGCCACACTGACAGCTGACTAATCACCACAAGTAGCCCTGCTCGCGGCTACAGCGGCTACAGCCAAGATAGTCCCGGTCACCGCCGCAGTTCATTCCTTGCCCTCCCGGGCCCTGCCGCTACCACAGCAGGGCGTCCTTCACTTGTAGGTGTAGGGTCGCCCTACCCAGCCAGGTATGGGGTCCCTTACCCGGCCAGTTATAGGGTCCCTTGCTCAGCCAGTTATAGGGCCATTCACCCAACCAGTTAGTGTCTCCTGCCTAGCCAGTTATAGGGCCCCTTGCCCGGCAGGTTAAAGGGTCCGTTATTAAGCAAATTATAGGGTCCTTTACCCGGCCAGTTATAGGGTCATTCACCTAGCCAGTAGTAGTGTCTCCTTTCAGGCAGGTTAGATGGTCCTTTATCAAGCCAATTGCAGGGACCCTTGCCAGGCCAGTTATAGAGTCCTTTACCCAGCCAGTTATAGGGTCCCTTGTCCGATAAGTTACATCGTTCTTTGTTAAACCAATTATAGGGTCTATTGTCACCCCAGTTATAGAATCCTTTACCCGGCCAGTTTTAGGGTTCCCTACCCCACTGACCACGACGATCTTACCCAGCCAATAAGGGACCTCCTACAAGGCACGGAGATTTAATACCATCCTACTCGAACAGCCGGGACCCTCTTTCTCCAGTCATCGAGAAAACTAGCCATAGCTTCTTCAGCTATAACTAGCCACCCATAAAACCCTCTAATTCAACCAGCCTGAAAATCAACCACGCATCGTACTTCAGTAGTTAATTGGCAACAGCACTCTTACCAGGGCGGATCAAGAGAAATTCATGACGGGGCCCGTCTGGACGCCTCCTGTGACCCACCGCCCATTGCTTCAGCACCCGACTTATCTAGCCTAACAGGATACCCTTAACGGTGCTGCCCTTTTACCTAGCTAGAAGCCAGCTACATCGTGGCCGGCACCTCCCCCGCTGAACACTGCACACATCGCGGCGCCAGGCCACACCGGACCGGCGAGCTGCAGGCCACACCGGACCGGCACATCCCCCGCTGAACACTGCACACATCGCGGCGCCAGGCCACACCGGACCGGCGAGCTGCAGGCCACACCGGACCGGCGAGCTGCAGGCCACACCGGACCGGCGAGCTGCAGGCCACACCGGACCGGCACATCCCCCGCTGAACACTGCACACATCGCGGCGCCAGGCCACACCGGACCGGCGAGCTGCAGGCCACACCGCACAATCGCGGCGCCAGGCCACATCCCCGGCACCCTGAACACTGCACACATCGCGGCGCCAGGCCACACCGGACCGGCGAGCTGCAGGCCACACCGGACCGGCACATCCCCCGCTGAACACCGCACACATCCGCGGCGCCAGGCCACATCCCCCGCTGAACACCGCACACATCGCGGCGCCAGGCCACACCGGACTGGCGAGATGCACGCCATGAGATCCCATGGCAAGTGTCTGCAGTGTGTTCCTGAGCTCATTACTGCCGTCGACAGAAACATGCTTTCTACTTCGGAAGCTCCACTGTTTCTTCTGCTGTGTACGATGGTTTGAATTGTCGATCAAAGCAAAATATTCGCATTTAGAACGAACATCGCTGCGCACCAGTTGCCACA
Organism: Imbricaverruca yamaguchii; assembly: GCA_034440575.1. Classification (NCBI taxonomy): domain Eukaryota; kingdom Metazoa; phylum Arthropoda; class Thecostraca; family Neoverrucidae; genus Imbricaverruca; species Imbricaverruca yamaguchii. The sequence continues at coordinate 692,242 of JAOTOL010001510.1, read as the reverse complement.
TCCTATCTGCATTCCTTCTGATCTCTCATAGAAAAACAGCGCGCACATTTCGCTTTAATCGCTCGTGACTGATATCATCAGGACCCTCCGTGCTGCATTTCGCAGCACGCACTGGCGCAGCCGCGCGCCTCCTACCTTGTTGTTGTGCGCCAGCTGACGGATGTAGTAGAGGTCCAGGTCCTGGATCACGTCCAGCTTGGGCGGCGACACGCGCGCGCCACGCTCCTTGTTCGTCATCGACGCCGGCGACGGGAAGCACGTGCTCATTGCGACTCTGACGGGTGCGACGGGCACGTCACGCGCCAACGGACGACGAACGCGCACGTGGCGATGGTGGTGGGGGTGGGTAGGTGGGGCGGGGTGGGGTGGGGTGGGGTGGGGGGCTGGGCCGGGCCAGTTTCGGCGCGGACATGACGTGCGACGGCTGATCTCAGCGCGGTGTCGCGCGGCACGTGCCGCCGGCTATTTTCACGCGCCGCCGGCGGTGCCGTTCAGTGGCGTCCGTGACGTCATAACTGGCCGCCGGCTGTGTTTGTGATCGGCGGCCGGCTGGCGGCCCGGAGCAGGCGCGCTGCCGCCGTGTCACACAGCTGGACGGCCGGCACAGTGCCCGACTGGTGCGCAGCGACCCTCGCCACAGCACGTGCTCACCGACGGGCCAGGCGGGAGTCGGTGGGGTCGGTGGGGGCCGTGGCCGAGCCGCCGCCGAGCCGCCGCCGACCCCGGCGCCGGAGGAGACGCGCGTCCACCAGTGTTCACCAGCGCCGCCGCTGAAGCACCGACAACACCAGGCTGTCCGCGTCCAATCCTCACCGGCGCTCGTCGCTCGCATTTCCGGCCGGCACGCTGCAGCCGAAGCGAGGCTCGGCCTGCTCCTGCCAAACCCGTGTGGAGTGAAGAGACCACTGCCTCACCGGGGCTCAGTCTGCGCCTGCCAAACCCGTGTGGAGTGAAGCGCCCACAGGCTCACCGGGGCTCAGTCTGCGACTGCCAAACCCGTGTGGAGTGAAGCGCCCACAGGTTCACCGGGGCTCAGTCTGCGCCTGCCAAACCCGTGTGGAGTGAAGAGACCACTGCCTCACCGGGGCTCAGTCTGCGCCTGCCAAACCCGTGTGGAGTGAAGAGACCACTGCCTCACCGGGGCTCAGTCTGCGCCTGCCAAACCCGTGTGGAGTGAAGCGCCCACAGGCTCACCGGGGCTCAGTCTGCGCCTGCCAAACCCGTGTGGAGTGAAGCGCCCACAGGCTCACCGGGGCTCAGTCTGCGACTGCCAAACCCGTGTGGAGTGAAGAGACCACTGCCTCACCGGGGCTCAGTCTGCGCCTGCCAAACCCGTGTGGAGTGAAGCGCCCACAGGTTCACCGGGGCTCAGTCTGCGCCTGCCAAACCCGTGTGGAGTGAAGAGACCACTGCCTCACCGGGGCTCAGTCTGCGCCTGCCAAACCCGTGTGGAGTGAAGAGACCCACTGGCTCACCGGGGCTCAGTCTGCGCCTGCCAAACCCGTGTGGAGTGAAGAGACCACAGGCTCACCGGGGCTCAGTCTGCGCCTGCCAAACCCGTGTGGAGTGAAGCGCCCACAGGCTCACCGGGGCTCAGTCTGCGCCTGGACACACGTGGAGATTGGAGAGGCCACAGCCGAAGCGGGGCTCAGTCTGCGCCTGCCAAACCTGTGTGGAGTGAAGCGCCCATAGCCTCACCGGGGCTCGGTCTGCGCCTGGACACACGTGGAGATTGGAGAGGCGACAGCCGAAGCGGGGCTCAGTCTGTGCCTGGACACACATGGAGATTGGAGAGGCCACAGCCGAAGCTGGCTCAGTCTGTGCCTGGACACACGTGAAGATTGGAGAGGCCACAGCCGAAGCGGGCTCAGTCTGTGCCTGGACACACGTGGAGATTGGAAACGGCGGCTCAGTCTGCTGGACACAGATTGGAGAGGCCACAGCCGAAGCGGCTCAGTCTGTGCCTGGACACACGTGGAGATTGGAGAGGCCACAGCCGAAGCGGGCTCAGTCTGTGCCTGGACACACGTGGAGATTGGAGAGGCCACAGCCGAAGCGGGGCTCAGTCTGTGCCTGGACACACGTGGAGATTGGAGAGGCCACAGCCGAAGCGGGGCTCAGTCTGTGCCTGGACACACGTGGAGATTGGAGAGGCCACAGCCGAAGCGGGCTCAGTCTGTGCCTGGACACACGTGGAGATTGGAGAGGCCACAGCCGAAGCGGGGCTCAGTTTGCGCCTGGACACAAGTGGAGACTGGAGAGGCGACAGCCGAAGCGGTTCTCGGCGCACTGGCGGACCAGTGCGGCCGGCTGTGTGGCAGCCAGCAGGCGTGAGTCAGAACATCAGAGCAGCACAGGCGATCTCGTTAGCCGCCGGCCCGGCCGGCCGCCGGTGTCGACTGACGTATGCGGCATAAAAACGTCAGCCGGGGATCGCCAGCCGCACTTCCGACAGGTCGCTGTCTGCACGCGGTCAGTCGCGGCCCCAGTCTGCAGACACGTCTGACGCCCAAGTCTGCAGACACGTCTGACGCCCCAGTCTGCAGACACGTCTGACACTCACACGTCTGCAGACGTTTGACGCCCAGTCTCCAAACGCCTGGCTTTCCATGCACAACTAAAGCAGAGACTGCTGCGAGATAAACAAGCGACGGCGCCTGGCGAGCGGAAGTCAGCTGGTGGGGGGGGGGGCTCAGCAACAGATGAAGTCCGCCGGTGGGGGGGGGGGGGGCTCAGCAACAGATGACGGCGACACTGGGCACGGAGCGCTTCAAATAAGATCGAGGTTGGCAATCCGCCACATTACCTCGAGACGCTTCCGCACAAGCATGACGCAATCGTGGCGATTTGAATAGCTTTGCCGTGAAAACTGACTATGGTACGTTGCTCATATGGATGAAGAAGTAGGAGAATGAGGAAAAGAAAGTTATTTAATATCTGTGAAGCATTTAATTAGTTATCACTTCCTGACCTGAGCGTTGCTAATGAAGTTCTCAGATAGTACCCATAAATTTACTATATGCACCATAAACATGCATGTCATATCGTCTTTATGTCATCATGACGTCACCAAGGATATCTAGCTGAGGGACACGTCCTTTTATTAGCAAGCGCGGCTTGTGTTACGTCATGTTGGAAGAAAGCTGAACGTCCTCACAATTCACCATTGATCAGTGCTGCGGCGGGCGACCCCAGCCCCAAGCCACGGCTTCCGGCCGCCAGACCGGCTAGAGACCCTCCGCCATCATGACGTCACTGGGCATATTCCCACGAGCGGTGCGTCAGCTGTTCGGGCGGCCGTTCCAGGTTCGCCGGCAGCGGGCCGACGGCGCTCCCGGTACTCGGCGAACGAAACGCGCGGCTGAGCAGCTCCGCCTGGACTTTTTTGGTGCACGAGGGACATGCTCACTCTGAACCGCTCGGTCTGGGCTTTTTTGGTGCACGAGGGACATGCGCACTAACAAACCACGCCGGGAGGGTGACGCAAGATGCTGGATATGAGCCTTCAGTGGCGCAGCCACGTGGTATGAGGGGAAGCTCGCCCTTCCCATGAAATCGATAGATCATTTTGCCTTTGTAAGCTCCGCCGGCGACATTCGTCTGCTCGTTGAGCATTAGTTTGCCTTCACCTCCCCCCCTACTATCCTGGCTGAGCTTCCGTGCGTTTCCCGTGCTGCAGGCGCGTCATCAGACATCATACCCTCCTTGGCATACCGCTCTTCTGGCGGATCGTGGAGGAAAATGCCGAGCTGCCTGTATAGCACATTGCGGCGCGTCGGATGTAAGGTGCAGTTAGACCAGCTGATCAATCCTTTATGTGAACAGTGATTACGAGCACGCTCTAGGAAATATGTGATGGAAGCAAGTGAATGTGAAAATTTGGATGGCAGGTGTAGTTCCGGAAGAAAAACAAGGCTTGGAATGAGGTACGGGAAGTATTAAGGCTTCAAAAGGATAGCAATGGGTTGGTGGGACTGGGTCGGGTCGAGTCGGGTCGAGTCGAGTCAGGTCAGTTTAGATCGGATCGGATCGGATCGGATCGGATCAGGTTCGGCCGCCTTCCTTTTGTAAACCCCTTTCATATATGCATGAGATTAGACTCGCTGAAGCTTCGCCGTCGCTGGCAGTGAGCCGCCAATCCCACAAGCAAACATCGAGTGCAAGAACGGCACGCTTACCTACACCACGGCCTGCCTGCTCACATTCACACGCGAGAATGGCACGCCTCATGCGACATGCAAATTACGGTGGGAACGGTGCGCCCGACCACGGCGTGTGTTTTCCGCATGATGGGAGCAGCGAAGCCAGGGAATGTCAGAGGGTTCAACCGACTCGCCGAGTCGTAAACATTCGTTTTTCCATGCAAATTTTTCTTCTGTCGACTTGCACGGAGCAATGCGCACTTACACTCCTACTCCCGTATAGTAATTAGGTCTAGGCTACCGCACTAGCGAATGTATGTAAAATAGTCTAGAAGATGACGGATCAGGGGCCGATGTAGAGCAAACGGCTTCGCCTATTCAACTTTGAAAGTAATATTTTGTTTACCCGACATTGGTTTAGATTTGGAAGCGCCGAAGGAAGAGAATAACTTCATGTCCCCCTCCCCCTCCCATCGGATGCGAAATGTAGATAACCCCGCATGGCAAGTTGCTTTGTAGTGACAAACAGTAAGTTGCTCCGCACCTCTGCGTCGAAGAGGTGTACCTGCGCCTGTCCGACCGACAGCCAGTGATGCTGCTGAAGTGATGCTGCTGCTCCAGCTCACCGGTGACAACGTGGCAGTGGTACGGCACATCTCGCTCTCATTCCGTTGGCTCGCGTTCTGCCTCTCGTTCGTGGTCGGCCACGGCACAGGGATACATTCCCACAGTGGCCGATCCAGAAGGTTGGGCTTCGGCCGGGTCTGGCGGGGGAATTTCAATGTATTCGCAGATGTCCAAAAACTTCACAATTGAACTGCTAATACTCGATGCGTCCGCTAAAGGCCATGTCGTTTTCAAAATATTTAGATCCCCCCCCGAGAAAAAAAAAAGTCATTTTAGTGTAGACGGTCGGAAAATTCGGCCTTTTTGAGAAGGCCATGCCACAGGTCATACTATGCCCCCCCCACACACACACACGCACAGATACGCCAGTGCATTTGATCTGTCTAATGGCATCACTGGTGGCGTCATACGGCCAAACGGCTGCCCTCCACTGGTGGTCTATGACGTCACTGGTCACATCTCGGCCTGTGTGCTCTTGTAAGTGACGTCACATGGACAAACGGCTGCCGTCCACCGGCGACCTGTGACGTCAGCAACCTCTGGGCTTCTCGGTCATGGCCGGTGTAAACAGACCGACACAGCCGTCACCAAACAGAGCCTGGCCGGCGCCGGCCGGGGCCAGGCCAGCGGACATCAAACGGTACACACGGCAGAGTGCAGGGCGTGCAGGGCGTGCAGGGCGTGCGCCGCGCCCGAACACGGCGACAACAGGGAGACGCCCGCTCGTTACGAGGGTCGGCGCCGTCAGCCGGACGCCCGCCAGCGTTCTGCTCCTACAGCCAAGACCGATGGCCCACTCCTGCGGGCTGTGTTTGTCGCAGAGTGTCGGCACTGCAGGTTGGACGGCCGAGCCGGGCACGGGGTGGTCGCCTCGTCCCGGCGGGCAACCACAAGTCGCCACGGCGGCTACCCGGTGGCGCCGCGGGCGTTCACCGGCACGATGGTCGCGGTGATCGACAGACCAGGGTAATCGCGTATTGCTCGGTATTCCGGCTATGCAGAAAGTGGAAAAAAGATAAGAGCAGGTGTAGATTCGGCTTTCATAACAAAACGAGGCGGTGAGGAATTACAAAAAGCGGGGTCAATTTCAGCCAATCACCATGATACGCCAGGCAGAATAATCTCGGGTGGGCCGGGTGTGCGTCCCCGGGATCCTTCTCTGGATCAGTCTGCAGAATCTACTCGCTTATTTTCGCGTTTAGCGTCAAGTCATAGACCAGACTTCGTTCGGGAGACATGCCAGCCGCATGTCGAGAAAAAAAATTGTTGTGGCATGCCACGTCCATATCTGAAGGGGAAGGGGGAAGGAAACACCATTTATAAAAATGATAGCGAACAAAAATCCGCCATAGCGCTACATGACATGATTAAGTGGATTCAGGTTTGACAAAGCAAAACAGAAATGTGCATGCATTATGTTTGACATGGACTCCATTAAGCCACCAGATTAGGCAGGCCTTGTCCATGCTGTGGTCGCTCAAATTTGGCGGCGCCACCACGGAGGACGGGGGAGGAGATGGTCTCAAAACTTCATCAAGTTAAACATCACGCTTACGGCGCTACATGCAAAAAAAATCGACCTCAAAACCCTCTCCCCCCCCTCCCTTACTCCAAGATTCGTGGCGATGTCCAAGGTCACCTGTGCCTCTTGGGTAAGTCGCCGCTTGCCATGCCAATTTGTTCCAGTTCTGCACCACTGTTTAGCGTTTAACGATGGAAAGCAACACACTGCATTTATCGTGTGGCATCAACAGACAGTGTGTTGTTCAGCGAAAAAGCAAATGGAGCGACCGCTGCGGATGCCGGAGCTGAAGCATCGGCGTCTGATTGGCCGAATGGTGAACATGTCATGTGACGTCACGACTCCTCGAGCAGCGGCCCGCGGCTGCTCACTGACCCAGGGAGAGGATAACTATTGGGCTGAGTACACTGATTTGTACTTTGTAATTATGGATGTGGAGAGGATAACTACTGGGTGGTCGAACTTGGAGAGGATGTTTATCTTGAAACATGTGACATCAGAACCTCAGTTTGCATCTCTCAATAAATCTTGAGCACTTTGCCAGAAGGCAAAGTGCTTCGATTCATTGTCATTGTCAAACATATCATTGTCAAACAAACAGCACCATCCAAGCTTCGAATAAGAAAAATGAGATAATAATTTTCTGTAGATGACAATGTTCTGGATGCCAGGCACCCAGAAGCAGTCTGTTTGCCCAACCCTGCGCTGACCGCAATGCATGGTCAACATCTTTGAGAAGACGCGCGAAACAAATAAGGGAGACATTGAGAAACTGAACGGGAGCCATCAGAAAATTGCTCAGAGAACATTAAGGCCATACAATATGTTCGCATTGTCAATATCTAATGACCATGCTGTTCAGCTGGCTATTGTCAAGCATGAAAAAAAAGGTATCAAGCTGGGCGTGACTTACTACCATAGCCCCCATTACAGTCAGCATTCCAGTGTTTTTATGCAAGATTTCACTTGCAAAATTACACAAGAGAAATGCAAATGAATGAAAGGCATGCCACGCCCATTAGTGGCGGAAGCGCCCACAACATGATGGTCACGCTGGTCTGCCACGTTATCGCACGGCGGTAGACGGTGGAGGCCGCAGCAGTCTATCAAGCCCATTCAAAACTCGGCGTCACTCTCAGCCGGAACTCAGGAGTCGGTCACAAAAGCAGGTTTTACAATTACCGTGAGCTGAAGGAGCTGCAAGCTTAGGCATTCACAATATCCACTCTTTTGTATATGGTGAAGCGAATTACCAGGGACTCGATCAAAACCATTTTCACCGAACAAAACAAATCGCACCGAACAAGCGAAGTGATTCTATGGCTAACAATCCACGCAAATAATTGTGCAAATATATAAAGAAGCATACTGCTGGGTGTCGAATCCGCTGTGCGATAGCGCGCTACATTCAGATTTTCAACCGACACTATCGGTCCGATAGTGACCAGTGCGTCGAACGCGGCGGAAATGATCGAGTGGACAGTGCGTCAAACTCTGGATACAGAAGTCCCGGGTTCGACGCTCGCACCGCTCGGACATTTCCAAATCCTACGGCCCACCGGCGGAACAGTGTGAGCGGCGCCGATTAGCAATTGCATAAAGTGCGTCGTGAATTGAACCCTATAGACCTATCAACAGCCGAAACTCGGAAGCATTGCTACTATGCACATACTTGCGGAAAAGCGATACTAATTCAGCGTTCACTTCGAATGCTTCATCCAGATGACGCTCCAGTTGCGCTACAAAAAAAAACAGTCCTGTCATTTCCAGGGCAATGGATGTCGTGGTTCCCAGGATTGCTCATGGTATCGCAGCGGCGATATCAAAACTGCGCGCCAGCGGGGACGTGGACACCGGCGACGGGAAAACGGTCACGCCTCGCATGAGACAGCGCGCCACTTTCGACGACACACGGGAAGCGGGCAGCTGACCGCCGAGCGTGATCTGCGATTGGCGGAGAGGGCAGTCGGAAACCGGGCCGCCGGCCGCAGCGAGGCGGGCGCCCACGCACACTGGCGGATGTAGGTGGAACCACGGGTACCGTGTCCTGCGGAAAGGCAGATTTTCCCGAACTCTTCCACTAAAATGTCATTTTCTCGACATGTAAAACATTATTTGAGGAAACTGCGGTCTTAATCGAACCAGACGAATGCTGGCTGGTCAAATCTGATCTTGTTCGAAAACGGAGACTTGTAAAACCCCAAACCAGTCCAAAACTAGGCTTCTGGGTCTGCCACTGCCCACGCAGATGCCGACGAGAACGCGGCCGGTTCGTTATGGAGGTCATGTCTACAACGATGACAGGTCGTGCCCGCGGTGTGGGGGGGGGGCAGCGTGCTGGGGTGATACCCTGTCGCGGGCCGGCCGACCCTCCCAGCGGGCCTCGCGGATCCAGCTGGCCCGCGGCGGTGAAGAATGGCGCCGCGTCGTGACGAGAGAGACTGCCAGCGGTCGTCACCAGCACGGGGGCGGGGGGGGGGGGGGGCAGTCACCGCCGGATCGGACCGTGGGCCGGACCTACACGGCACTACGGGGGGGACCGCGCCTCCATCGCGCCGCTCTGGTCACACCGGGCCAGAGCCGGGCCACACCACGCCCCCGAACGGCTCGTCAGAGACCTAGACGGACCGGACCCGAACGCCGGACACCGAACACTGAACCACAGGGTAACAGCGAGTGGGAAGTCGGGTACACATACAATGTTAGTAGCACCAATAGACTCCCTCACCAAAAATGTTCCGTCCTCCTGACGCCTCGCTTCTTTCACCGACAATGTCGGGTATTTCGCCTCATTCCTCCCGCTGCCGACGACCTGCTAAGCCAGACGCGTCCCGCGTCCGAAGTCCGGGAGCTCGTCTCACAAATCACAGAAGTCCTGCCATTATCTGTCATCGCCGAATCTGCTGGTGCGTCCGCGAGGTCGCCGCTACTTCATCTTTGAAGTGGCCGGCGCCCGTCCTTGGGAGACTGGCTCTGAAGACCGCCGGATGAACAGTCGGCGTGAATATGGTGTGTGTGGGAGGGGGGGCAGGGGCAGGGGAGGTAAACACTGGCGTGACCGGGACGGCGCCGGTCAGACCACCACGGCCGGCCGACCGCACATTCACGGACACGACCAAAGTCGCTGCCGTGTTGGCCGTGACGACTGTCACACGGCCCGTGGTCGGTCAAGACCCGGCCGTCACACACATAGGCGCACCGGAGGGGGGAGGGGGCCCGGGCCCCTCATGAGACTAAAGTGCCCTTTTGGCCAAAAGTGCCCTTTTGACCGAAAAGTACCATCTTGGCCGGAATGTCCCAAATTTATCCCAAAAATCACCTGCCTTAAAATCACCTGTCACCTGCCTGTGCCAAAGGTGCCCTTTTGGCACAAAACTGCCCTTTGGCCGACAAAAAAAATTCACCCCCTTCCCCGGTCAGCAAACCTTCCAGTGTGCCCCAGGTCGCAAAGTGCCCTTTTGGAGCCGGCCAAGTGCCCTTTTCGGTCCGCCCCCCCCCCCCCCCACATGGAAAAATCTTGGGTACGGCTCTGGTCACACACCCCGGCCGTGATGTAACGTGACTTGACTTGTCGCGGCACCCCCCCACCTCAGCCCTACCGCCGCCTAGCAGCCTCCCAACCACCTCAGCAGCCTGTCGCCCCCCCACCCACCTCAGCAGCCTATCGCCACCTCACTCTATCGCCACCTCAGCAGCCTACCGCCACCTCAGCAGCCTACCGCCACCTCAGCAGCCTCCCGCCACCTCAGCAGCCTCCCGCCACCTCAGCAGCCTCCCGCCACCTCAGCAGCCTCCCGCCACCTCAGCAGCCTCCCGCCACCTCAGCAGCCTCCCGCCACCTCAGCAGCCTATCGCCACCTCAGCAGCTTGTCGCCACCTCAGCAGCCTACCGCCACCTCAGCAGCCTCCCAACCACCTCAGCAGCCTCCCGCCACCTCAGCAGCCTGCCTCTCAAATATCAGATTAAAGTAGTTGACGTCGCGCCAAGCACAGGAATGCCACGCTCTGGGCCTCGGCACCAGAAATTATGTGGACCGGTTCGCACGCGTCACGGAAGCTTCGCTTCAGTTTGGCGCGTCCAGTTTGCCGGAACACGGCGCCGGTCCCGCCGCGGTGGTGTGAGTGACGTCACAACGCCGGAGGTGGCCGACGGCCAACAGGTCGCTCACGGCGAGAGCGGAAATACGCGGTTATGCTGCCTTCACATGTCAACTGGGCGGTAGAAAACCAGTAAATCGCCTGTCCGTTCGTCCCGTGCTGGTGGTACCTCCAGGGCCGTCATAGACAGAAAATGTCGTGGGATGGCGTACACACGAGGGTGCCTGAAAGGGAAGGGGGCCTCCGGGTAAATATTTGCAATGGATGTAGGTGCACTTGCACACCTTTTTCAGTCAGAAGGGTGCCCCTCTCCAGTCGAAGTGAACGACGTCTAAACGGAGGGGAGCTCTCGTCTCCACGCTGACCGAGCCATTTCCTAGCCGGCCAACAGTCAGCGGTCCTTTACCATCACGTGTTGGTGGACGACAGGTCTCCAGCTGGCGACAGCACTGTCTCTGCGTACCACTGCACGTCAACGTCCCGGGGCGCTGCGTAGCGGGATCCCTCAAACTGTTGGCATGCGCTCAGGTGTAACCGGATGGTAAAGCACAGCAGTCAGCCCTCAGCCCGCTCCAACTTACAGACTGGAGGAGTAACGGTCCTGTCCCACTCAGCCCTCCACCCACACACGGGCTGAAGGAGTAACGGTCCTGTCCCACCCAGCCAGCCCTCCATCCACACACACGGGCTGAAGGAGTACCGGTCCTGTCTCATCCAGCTACGACACACAGCCAGCCCTCCACCCACACACGGGCTGAAGGAGTAACGGTCCTGTCCCACCCAGCTAGCCCTCCATCCACACACGGGCTGAAGGAGTAACGGTCCTGTCTCATCCAGCCACGACACAGCAGTAGTCCTGACCCACCCAGCCTCAATCCTCGCACAGACGGGTACCGCAGCGATCCTGTCCCGTCCACCTGGACCCACACCCAATGGCAGGCACAGCAGCGGCTCCCCCACCCACAGATAGTACAGCAGCGGCTCCCCCATCCACAGACAGGTACAGCAACGGCTCCCCCACCTACTGACAGGCAGCTCAATAGTAGCCTGTTCCGTCCAACCAGAAACCACACACGGACAGCGACAGACTCCACACACGGGCAGCGACAGACCGCACACGGAGAGGCGACAGACCGTACACGGACAGCGACAGACCCCACACACGGGCAGCGACAGACCCCACACACAGGCAGCGACAGACCGCACACGGGCAGCGACAGACCGCACACGGACAGCGACAGACCGCACACGGACAGCGACAGACCGCACACGGACAGCGACAGACCGCACACGGGCAGCGACAGACCACACACGGGCAGCGACAGACCGCACACGGGCAGCGACAGACCGCACACGGGCAGCGACAGACCGCACACGGACAGCGACAGACCACTGAATGACGTCACGGCCGCCGGGCAGCACCGTCAGGACGGGCGTCACGTGGTCGCGTCAGACAGGCGTTAGGCAGCTGGCGACGGTGCCCCGCCGGCACGGCCGCAGCAGCCGGCGAGGTGGGTCGAGCCGGATGTGTGGACGTTGTGAGCGCCGGCACCGGAGCCGCCACTCCCCTCTCGACTGATCACGTGACGAGATGGAAGTGTCACGTGGAGATTGTGGGCCCGCACGGCGTTGCCAGATGTCGGAATGTGCCACGCTGGCGCCGGATCCGACCTGAACTGCACGGTCGGGCTTTGGAGCCTCGGTGGAAGTACGGTCGCAGGGGCTAGGGCTCGCACCATGTGCCGGAGGTGCGTCACGCCCATCTCCCGCAGTGATGGAAGTGCCAATATCCAGAGCTAAAAATACATCGAGCGTATCGCTCACGACCCTCACTCCGTTGGAGCAGTGCCGTGTACTGAGTGATGCAGACGCAACGCAACGCGCGTGCGGCATGCAAACGACTACTAACAGAGTGCCAGGGCTGGGGAGGACATGGATACCTAACACCCCGGGCTGACTTAGGTTGAGTGCCACAGCCAGTGCCAGCTCACCGGCGTGAGACTTGATTTCCAGGACGATGAGATCAGTTGTTCAGCACCCCTGACTGAACGACAGATTGACTGAGTGGCAGGACCAGCGAGAGCAGTGACCCGCACTCGGGCCCCGCACGTCCGGAGTGGTGCTGTACAAACTCTGACCGAGCGAGTCGAAAATCCCTCGCCCAGTGTTCCGCCACACGGACAAGGATCGACCCGGCGAGCCGGTGCCGACGTGTGCGGTGTCCGTAGTGGCGGCGACTGTTTGTTCCACGATGCGTCGACTTTTCGTCGTCAAACAGCGTCGCAAATTGGTCGCGACCAATCTCTCATGCAGATTGATCGCGGGCCAAGAGCGGCGACAGGTGGGGCTCGAACCCATATCCTTTCGGTTGTGAGGCGAGCACCGCTGGCGTGCGACAGCTCCGCACAGCTAGCTGGTGCGTTGCAGGACATGAGGAGCGGTCCGCGTCCAAAAGTGCTTGTCGTCCGACGTCAGCTGACTTTCGCAATATCCCGGAAGCGGCGCAATCCGAGCCGAGACGGCACGTCGTGCAACTGCAGAGTGCATGATGCATGAGGCGGAGAGTGCATGACGCGGCCGACTTCGGCAACGCTGCCGGGAGCCTGGTCGGATGTCGGCCGACTCCATGTGACTTCCCGAGGACGGCCCAAGATGGTGAGGACGACGTCGGTGTTGGCTATTTTGGTTTCGCGAAATATCGATCAAGCCAGACACGACCCGCGTAGCCCAGACTGTTCAGAGTTCGCCTGTCAGCAGGATGCTCAATTAACTCTAGTCTACGTCATGACATCACATTGAGTGTAGTATCACTGCTCCTCCCCCTTACCAATGGAACAGACAACATGTTGCTCGGATGCATAGCATGAATGCACCTGAGTTAATCAGGGTACGTCGGTGACACGAAAAGCTAAATAGTTTATAATTAGCAGAGTTGAGGAGCCAGTGCAGTGTTGTTCAAAGATAACCAACTCGGTGTGGTGCGCCTGTCCAGGTACATGGACTCCTCGCGGAGATGGGGAATCGCCGCGTTCTTGCAGCGTTACCAGGAGTAAGACAAGCTACTTTCAGCCCTCTGCTCCAACTTCGTAATGGATGGGCGGATATATCACAGAAACACCCACGGATGAAATATAAAATCTGATACGCGGGGCCAGCCATCAATCAAGAATTTAATCCACGAACAGTAAAGAATCCAGAGGTGCACCTGAATGCATGTGTACCCTCCCCGATCAGAAGGCGGTGCCCCACTGGTGGTAAAATGAGCACCTTCGAGAAGGCTGATCTCAAACCTCTCGAAATGTTTCAGCAGGTGCCCCCCTTAATGAAAATCGAATTCCCTCATGAGGGATCAGAGTAGATCTTCTCCTCAGATTTTTAATCTATCTTGACCTTTCTTAGACATGCTTTGATCCTTGGGAAACCGCCACCTCCTAGGCGAGCGCCCCTCTCAATACAAATGTTTAGCCAGATCCTGTCCGCGAACGCACAGATCAGATATAGAAACCTGATCTACAAGTACAAAGGTTAAGCTGGCCATCCGGCCTTAACGTCCACCAACCGCAATGTCCACCGATCGCCACGTCCACCAATTGCACCGTAGACCAACCGCCATGTGCACAAATCCTGATGTTGACCAATCACAACGTTCACCAATCACAACGTTCACCAATCACAACGTCCGCAAATCATAGCATTCCACTAATCACAACGTCCACCAATCACAACATCCACCAATCGGCCGAACACGGCCGGTATAGGCCAGTTGTGTTGCTGACAGACGGCCGCGAGGTGAGCGCTGGGATCGGCGGCGGGTGTCCGCGGTGGCTGTCGGCACGGTTACCATGGGAGCGCGCACCGCCAGCGCCGCCGGCGGAAGCACCGCCAGCGGCAGCGGCCGGGCTGGACACCAGCCCGTTACACGACTCAAAACTGGGCGGCGGCACAGCCGGCGCACCATCCGTCCAGCCGGGCTCATTTCGTCCTGAGACCGTCGACAGATAGTGCACGCACAATCGCTGCTTGTCAGGTGTTACATACCAAAAATCACCAAATTTTGCTGTGGTAGTTATTGGTTTCACGAGACGTCTACCATTGAGTCATGTAGTGTCGCCTATCTCTCACGCAGATTGGCCGCGGGTGAAGAGTAGCGACAGGTGCGACTCGAGCCCACAATCTATCGATTATGAGACGGGAAACTTCCCCTAGATTTCCTGTCACCTCCAATTTCGTTGTGGAAGGTGTTATTAAAAATGACAAATGTTTCACAGAAGTATGAGAATGACTACCAAATGAACCTTTAGACTCCGAGGGTAATCAGGAAGTATTTAAATCGCCTTGCATGTCAAGGGATCCATGCTATGTTAAGTCTTATTCTGTGAAGAGCACACAGGAAGGCATGGCCATAGGCGCGCATTGATGTAAATACAGATAAACAAAAACGTTCCTAAGGATAAAGGCATTTATCACATGAAGTGTCGCTTTGTACCTCAACTTCTGGGTTTTGATACATTACAGACTGGCGACAGGTCACTGGCCTTCAGTCAGTGCTGCTGGATATTGGACTGCGTAGCTGAATTGGCCGAAGAGCGTAATTTGTCAGGTGACCGCGCCATTGGTAATTTGACTCACCAGGCGTCACTGGTCAAATGACCGCACCATTGGTCACTGGTACCAGTGGACCGATGGAGTCCGGTGCCGGCAGAGGAGCAGCATTGCCCGCCGACCGGGCTGTCTATGCGGCCTTGGACGGTGGTCAGCTGTGTCACAGGACGGCGGTCAGCTGTCACAGGACGGTGGTCAGCTGTGTCACAGGACGGTGGTCAGCTGTGTCACCGGACGGTGGTCAGCTGTGTCACAGGACGGTGGTCAGCTGTGTCACCGGACGGTGGTCAGCTGTATCACCGGACGGTGGTCAGCCAATGGCCTGACAGTGAGCTGATAACTGTGTCGTCGTCCAGATGACATATTGTGTTCTGGCTTGGTGGGGGTGGGGGAGGTGGGGGTGGTGGTGGTGATTGGGATTAAGTCGCCACAGAGACGGAGCCAGCACCTGACGCTACTCACACCAGCACTGGGCACAGGCGGACGTCCAGGTCATCCGACCATGCGGGATCGTGTGGCCGTGGGGGGGGGGGAGGTCCGGGCGCCGACACTCGAGCACTGACACACGAGCAGTGACACTGACACCGACACCCAGGTACCGGAGCGGATGGCTTTCCATAAATGGTACCCGGGCACAAATAACAGAACACTGATGCCCAGTTAATGATACGTGGAACTGACATACGTGCTACATGTATATTTATACTACGATACTAACACTGGGATGTTGACACCAGGGTAGCGATGCCCGTATTCCGATACTCGAGTAATCATTCCAGCGCAAGACAGCTGTATAAGATTAGCAGGTGTGGGCGGGATTAAGACATGAAGCGACTTCGTCACGGAGCAGCTTAACTTTCTAACGGTTCCTACACAACCGCGGATTCAAACGCACGTGGCGTCGCAGCTCGCCGCCACGGAAGGGCTCGCAGCGGGGTGGGGTGGAGGGGCGGGGACGGCTTGTCGCTCACCGTCAGTTGGCACGTGACCGACGCCACACTGTCACTCTTCGCTCACTGACGTCACCGGTGCTACGGCGGGCCACGCGCGCCCAATCCCCGCCAGCCGGCAGATGGTGACTGGCCAGCCCCAGCGCGGCTGGCGGTCCGTAGCGCCGTCTGCCGCCGCCGCCGCCGCCGCCGCGGGCCACCGGCCGTTCGGAGCACGCGCCACCTCGCGGCGCGCCATGGACGCTGCACTGCAGCTGGCGACGGCACGCGCACAAAACCGGCGTAACGACAGAGCCGGCCGCGCCGAGCAGAGCAGACCCAGGCTGAGGGCCGGCGGCAGGTGGGCGGCCGCCGGTGTTCTCTGAAAACTGGGGATGCGTCCGAGGTAGGTGGCACGGTGAAACTGACATCCCCATTGAGCTGCAAGGATGATTTCGTTTCGTTTTATCTTCACGTTCCGGCTTCTCACCGAGCTGTGGTAAAGTGAGCATTCTGCACCCTTCTCCCAGTCACCGTCCAGTCGTACAATTATGCCTGCATTGTTCGAATTGGGGAGACTTTCGAACGGTGTTCTGGAATTCATCTCACGAGGGGTGGATGAGCGCAAGCCGTCCGGCAGTTCTGGCGCTGAAGAACGCCAACAATATTACATATGGAAAATGACACGACAAAAATGGCAGTTATGAGTACAGTGTAGCAGGCGCGCACCCAGGATTTTTCAATGGGGGCCCGGACCGAAAAGGGCACTTGGCCGGCTCCAAAAGGGCACTTTGCGGTCTGGGGCACACTGGAACGTTTGTTGGGCAGGGGGGAGTGGAAAAAAAATTGGGCTGAAAAAAATGTTTGGCCAAAAGGGCAGTTTTGGCACAGGCGGGGCACATAATGCATGCCATTTTTGGGCTAAATTTGGGACATTCCGGCGAAGAGGGCACTTTGTTGACCGGGGGAGGGGTGGGTGGGCGTGAAAAAGAATTCGCCAAAAGGACAGTTTTGGGCCCAAAGGGCACCTTTGGCACAGGCACATCAGGCAGGTGATTTTGTGGCTGAATTTGTGACATTCCGGCCAAGAGGGCACTTTTCAGTCAAAAGGGAACTTTTGGCCAGAAGGGCACTTTGGTCTCATGGGAGGGGGGCCCGGGCCCCCTGCCCCCCCCCCCTCCGATGCGCCTATGCAGTGTAGTGACAGTATAAAAATGGTGCATAGCTAAAAATGTGACAACGACTGTGGATGAATGCAGGAGTATTTAACTGAAGTCAATTCAGTAGGCCAAAGCTAGGTTCGGGGATGTCAAACAGGGGTCTAGTACGTGTATACGTGTATGTAAATTTCACGTAAATTTCGGAATTCCAGCGCACTGCGTTTGAGCCACGCCAAGGTCTAGATCGGTCAGTCTCTTGGGTGTACAAACCAGGAAATCATGCACTGGTGTGGAAAATTGTCTGGGGAGATCATTCGTTCCAGCTAGCATCCGCTGGCCCCATGGTAACATCAATGGCGGACCCAGAGGAACTAGGTGTACGTGCTCCCTCCCCCTCGATCGGTGATCGAGATCGAAAATCCCTCCCCTCCCCCACCCCCACCCGGAGCCACATCTGGGTGTCGTCTTCGCTACCAAAAAGGCGCCCTCCACCAAAGAGAGCTTTTGGTCATGGAGTTCATCCAGTGCGCCCCTGTATGCTAGGAAGTCATCCATCTAAACTATGAATGCGCCCCTTTGAATAGCAATGGACTCTCTCTGGGCTAGACATGTGACCCTCTGGACAAAGAAGGTGCCACTTTGGGCAACGAAGACGCTTCTCGGAGCAGCGTAAGCGTCCTCTTGCACTAAACAGGCGCCCTTCTAAGCTATAGAAAGGCGCTCCGATTGACAACGAAGGCGCCCATCTTAACTAGACAGACGCCCTCTAGAGTAGGCAGGCGACCCTCTAAGCTTTGAAGACGCCCCACTAGATAACGAAGGCGTCCACTACATACAAATATGTCGTCTGAACTAGCTAAGCGACGCTCTGGACAACAGAGGCGACCATCTGGACTGGACAGGTGCCCTTCTACATAACGAGGGCGCCCATCTGGATGACAAATACGGGCGTCTGGACACCGAGGACTACCGCCCGACGGAAAAACACCGCCCCTCTGGACAAGACGGGCGCCACCGAGGATTAGGAAAGCGCCCCTCTAAACTTGAAAGGCAAAGACATTCCTCTAAACGACTAGTCCCCAGTGACGTATTCAATGGGGGAAAATGGGACAATTACTTCCCCCGAGAGGTTGTGGGCCCCCAATAATCGCGTGTGAGCTTGGAAAAGGTTGTACGAGCTCCGAAGAAAATAATGCCGGGGCGATAAAAAATCGGTCCTGGCCTGAAACATCCAGCTGGAACCCCACACCCCAAAGATTCTCTGTGACCCAAAACGTCTCCGTCTGGGCTCCCAAAATTTGTGTTCGAGCAAATAGAAAGATAGCGTGGTCTCGAAAGCTCGCGCTGTGGCCCGAAAAACTCGCAAGGGAACCTACATAAATCGCGCTGGGGTCACAATACTGCAGTAGTGCACAGAAATTCGGGTCAGGGGGCCCATATAAATGCAACAGGACCCAGAAAACTTGTGCCAAGACCCAGTAAGTCGCCCCGGGCCCTCCAATATTCGAGCTGGAGAAGAAGCAAGTTCCGTCAGTGCCACCAACAATTAGCGACCGGAGGTCCCAAATAAAAGCAGGTCACGGAAAACCAGCACTGGAGTTCCGAAAATGGAGTCAGTGCCTCAACTATCGCACTAAAGTCCTAAATATCGCAATATGGCAAGTCACGTAGCCAAGATATGGTGCAGGGCGATGAGCATCTGATGAGGGGCTACCTGCCCACCGCAGCCATTCTCACAACTTTTCAGAAACTCCTCAGATTTCGTTCATGGTCAGTTTTGATGGTCCCATACCTTTATGATATATATATATATATATATATATATATATATATATATATATATATATATATAAATATATACATATATACATATATATATACATGTATGTAAGTATGTATTAGGCAACGATGGTTAAATAAATGTGAATGTAAGGCACTCCGCGCTGAAGTGGATTATCCGAGACCTGCAATCAAGTTCTAACAGTCCGGTAAAGACCAGAAAAAAAAACATTTAGATGCCAACAACAGCCAGAAAAAGAAAGCCTCTTACGGAAGAAATGATATTAACACATCCCTAATGAAGTCACGAATATTATTAGCTTAAGTAAAAATGTGAGTGCTCATCTCCATGAACGCAATTGCTTATTTTTGCTAAACGCTACGTTCACACATAGCCTAATTGGGAGGGTGTTCATGCTAAGGGTAGAGCCCACTTTTTTTGCGTGTTCAACATCGCTATATTTTATTTAAATTAAGCGTGAATACTAGTGGACAAATAACTGCAAGATTTGAGGACAGTGAAAGGACTAGCAACATGCCCAACATATAGCATCCTGCGAACTGTTTTGTTCTATCCTTCTGCTGAGCCTGATCACCCCGGTCCAGGGTAAAGATGCTGGGACCGCTGCAGTGGCCGTCATCACAGCTATCACAGCTGTCTGTGTTTCCATCACTGGAGCGACCGTAGTTGTTGCAGCAGCTGTGGCCAGGCAACTACAGACCGTGACTGAAGTGGCCGCTTGGGCGGTCGTCACTGCCAGGAAGGCTGTGACCGCCGTAGCGACCGTGACCATGCGGGCGGCCGCCGGCTCCTAGGTGGCGGTGGCTGACATTCCCAGTCCTCAGAAGCATGTGTGGCTCTCGATGACATCCTATCTCGAGGCTAGCTCTCAGCATTCCTTGCACCCATCGCAGTTTTCGAAGGCTCTCTTAGCTCTCAGGGGGCTAATATTCCCCAGGTGCCGATCCCAAAGTTATGAACATCCCACTCCATCATTTTCCGGCTCTCCGGGGACCTATTCATCCGGCATGAGTCCTGATGTTGATGGCGATTGGAGTTTCGGGACGTGTCGGCTGCCGAGGTCACTTTGCGCCCAAGATTGTGTTTATAACTTTACAGACAATCCATCTTGCTCCTATATTAGTCAGTGAAATCCGTGCATTTTGTTACGTACGTCCGTCACACGTACACTTGCATTTATGTTGTTAACTCGCAATTACATGCATTTGCTGTGATGTACTTTTGCGTTCATGTAGATTTGCGTTAAAGTATCTTTACACCTATGTGCATATGCCGTACGCACGCATTTTCGTTTGCGTACATTTGCGCACTAGCACATTTACGGCTACATACATTTGCGTGTACGTACTTTTGCGCTCAGGTACATTTACACATACGGACATTTGCACTTATGTCTTTTTGTGCTTACGTACGTTTGTTTGCGTGCGTTTGTCATTCGTACATGTGCTCTTACGTACATCTGCCATACGTGCATTTGTCCTTGGGTTTTTGGTTATTTGGGTTTATGGGGCGCATCGACTGCGTTGGTCATATTGCGTTGGTTATTTTCGTCGGTCATATAGCGTACATTTGACCTTACATACCTTCGTTCTATAACAGTTACTCATATCCTATTTGACTAGCAGTTCTCCCAAGAAATCAGTCACAGCAATTGCGGGCGTCGCTACACCAATGCCTAGGTATAGGTACATACCCAGGTAGGGACCTGCTTGCAAACGCTAGCATCGAAATCGGTGAGACTTTCTTGACCAGGGGGCTAAGACACCTTGCTCCTCAGGGGTGTCATTTTGTATGTGTCATTGAACCTTTCAATGGCACATACAAAGTGCCCTTGAAAGGTTCAAAGGGAGCCATTGAACCTTTTAATCATTGATTCTCACCCACTGCCATCACTCAGGCTGGCCGGCAAAAATGTCATTCACCTCTCCACAACCAACTTCATAAGTGCCACTCATACAGCTCGCGCAGGGGATGGGGGTCCGAGCACCATTGGTTCCGGCGCCAGTGCCCAGGGTGCACCACGGTCCGGCCCGTTCTGGCATCGCCTGGAACGGGGATGCATCGAGCGCCGCCAACGCCCCAATCGACACGGACGTGGCGAGCGACTCACCTTGCCTCGTCGCTGCGTGCTGACACTCTCTCGGCGGCGCGCAACACTCCTCCACTCGCCCACGCGCCGCAGGTAGTCGAAGTTATTGGTCAAGTCACCGCCCGACTTCCTTCTCGCACTCATCCGGCGCGGCGCCATCGTTTGAATTGACCAGCTTTCTCAGGCGGCCGGCAGGTGTCAGCAGCGGAAGCGAGCGGAGCCTGCGGGCAGGTGCCTGGCTGGACCCTGGACCCTGGACGCCGGGCCTGGCACCTGCCAGAGGCGGTGTCCGGTGGGGACGACAAGACAAGACTCAACGGAACGCGACGGCACGGGGCATGGCGGTCGCCAGGCGAATGTATGAAGATGTATCGAAGTCTGGGGAAACACAAAGCATGAAGGCGCCTACCACCAGAGGCGCAGCCAAGGATGCGGGCCCCCTCCCCTTGGGGCCAACAATGCATAAGATTAAAGGAGAAATCTTGAAATCTTCGCACAAAACTATTCATTTTCGGCGCGCTTTGCACGCCGGAAGCTTTCTTTTATCCAATTTTATTTTGGTCTGCCCCACCCTTAGGAAGATCCTGACTGCGCCACTCCCCGCTACCAGCCAGCACGACATGCGCCTAAATACCCGACCTTGTTTCATCTGAGGAGAGGTACCAGTCGGCTAAATACCCGATCTTGTTTCATCTGAGGAGAGGTACCAGCCCAACGGCACGGCCGTGTACCTTACCGCGCGCCAGAGCGCTCATCGAATTCGGCCCGACCGATAGCCGTTGGTTTGTGCTGAGACTACAGGAGCGAATCCAGAAATTTGTCATCTGGTCCTCGTCTGGACGAACAGCACTGTGAAATTCCCTGAAGGGACGCTTATCGGCTGGAAATTCGTTCATGGGAGAGATGGCGGCGATCTCAAGTATACTGAATGGTCTTTCCTATCAAGTGGCGTCCATTCCCCTTAGAAGTGCACTTTCGGCTGAACATATGTCCAGCAGGTACGGGGGTGCACTTCTCGTTGGGGCGCCTTGCCCAGTCCAAGGGACGCACGTCTTCCATGAGGGGATATATGCCCCCAGTAGGTGCCTCCTTCCCAGGCTCCCTTTTTACATACCCTACTTTCCGTTGGGTGTATAAAAAGGAGTCAAGAAACTAGAGTGAGCAATTTCATTTGAATATATGCACACACATACACTGTTACACATACAAACACAGACAAACACATATCTAGGCATGTATATATATATATATATATATATATATATATATATATATATATATATATATATATATATATATATATATATATATATATATATATATATATATATATATATATATATATATATATATATATATATATATATATATATGTGTGTGTGTGTGTGTGTGTGTGTGTGTGTGTGTGTGTGTGTGTGTGTATGCATGATGAATAAAGTAAAGTGGAGACAAAGTTATAGCAAAAATTATATATTCGGCAGAAGTTGCCATGCCATAGCATCTTCATCGGTGTCTAATTAAATACGGAAAAAAAACATTGAAAACATCACAAGGACACACAATGACCGCGCGCCATAATTCTCCGGACACCTTTTTACGCACATTTTCAACGCCGTCTCCGACTACGTCACAAAGCCAGCTCGTGAATTCATGCATCGATTAACAGATATGTATGTCGCCTCTAATGCTCTTCGATTTGATTCACTTATTCCTTGTTCTATAGCCCTCACATTCCCTCCACTCCGGTAAACTTGCACACACATCAATATGAATACCAGAGGCGTTGCTAACCCTATGATACTTCACATCCCACTTGTACTCTTCTAACCGTTTTTTAAACCTCTTGAAATTTCTCAAAAATTGGATTTGTCACAACCCGTGCACGGAATTCGATATATTACGTTATTAGCATTGTTGCATATTATGCTTTTGCTGTCCGGAACCCATCTACAATGTCTCCTATCGTTTTCCATGAAACAATTGAGACCTGCATGTTTCTTGCTTAAAGACGTCTTGTGAGGACCTCCCGCCTCCGCTTGTGGAAAGTTCGGCATGGTCATGTTTTTCTTTTGGGATTGTTGTGTTTTAGAACTGTTCTTCCTCGCGGTTGTTTGTCGTATTTATTCACCTTTCTCTCTTAGATCGAAAGAAGGCTCTGAATGCTTTCCGTTTTCGATCATCTTCAGCGACTGCTCTATGTAAATTGCATCGCCGTCCCACTATATTGCTTGTCGTTTTTTTCGTGTTCGAACATTTTGCTTCATTTAGGTGTTCTATGTTCGTCCGACTTGCCGCGACCATCCTCACCACGCCACAGCCACAATCGGAACACCAGAGAACCACGCACCTTATAGGTGGGCCAAAGTTGCCTACAATACCTATAACTTTAACATGGGACCCTACGAGCCCCCTCCCCTACCTCCAACCCATTTGGTTCCGCGCATTGCCTTCATGTATTATGCCCTGTCCTCTCCTGAATAATTTTGAGAAATAAACCCCACTGTGGTGCACATTTTACTGGATGAACGTCTAAGCCCCTACGAGGAAATATTTGTTGATCGCGCGGGAGGGAGGAGACAGTGGTTATAAACCTTTCGAGCAAACATAAATATTTCTCAACTCGAGCCTTTCGTGTCGCCTTTTCGTCTTGAAAGATCGTTTTTGACTACAAAAACCCGCTGAGTGGTGATGTAGTACAATCGAGATTTCCTGCAGGGTGCCGCCTTTCCATGGGGGCTAATTCCCCCAGTGCCCCCTGCGTCCGCCCCTGCAGGCAGACTACTTATATGCCCGTATGTCCTATTTAGTAACGAGTCTATATAGCGATTCTAGAATATGGCTATATCAAACAGCGTAATGTTGCTTTTAAGTTGAAGTGGGCGGCTGAAATTTCATTTCAACAGCAATTTCCATGGTAAAAATGAAAAAGAAGTAAGAAAGAACATTTGTTTTTAAGCATTGTTGCTAAATATTCCAATGAACAATTATAAAAAGCCCAAACCGCCAAGAACGTTACGCCAAGAATTGCGAAACTTCCCCGCTGTTTCACTGGAACCAGGGGCGTCGCCACCGGGGGGGGCAGCGGTGGCAATTGCCCTCCCTGCCGTGAGACTGGGGGGCGCCCCCCCCCCATGAAATTTGAGGAGGCCTCCAAGACGAAAAGGAAGCCCCCAGAACGAAAAGGAGGCCCTCAGGACGAAAAAGTGGCCCCCAGGACGAAAAGGAGGCCCTCAGGACGAAAAGGAGGCTCTCCAGGACGAAAAGGATGCCCTCTGGGACGAAAAGGAGGCCCCCAGAACGGAAAGGAGGCCCCCAGGACGAAAAGGAGGCCCCCAAGACGAATAGGAGATTCCACAAATTTGGGGCCTCCAGGAGGAGGCCCATAATTTGTAAAAGAAGTCACCTAGGAGATGGTAGGAGGCCGCAGAAATCAATGCATTGGCGGCACGTTAAACTTTCGGTCGAAATTCAGCCGTTGAACTGGAGTTCATGAATCGGGTGGTGGGGCCAGGGTTCACGCAACAAGCTTTGCTTAGCAATAGAACCCTGGCTCCTCAAGCCACCCCAACAACAACTCGGATTAAATTTGTAAAAATAAAAAAATAATAATGATAAAAATGAATGATAAAGAAGTCTCAATTCGGGAAGGGAAGCCCAATAAAATGAGAGGAGGCCCTAAGCCGAAAAAGAAAGTCAGTGGATATGTGATGAGGTTTCGGTGCAGGGACATCGCTACCGGGGTGGGGGCAGTGGGGGAAATTGTCTCCACCCCTTGCCTTGAAACTTGGGGTGTGGGCGCCCCCTGTAATTTGAGGAGACCAATATCCGGAAAGGCAGAAAACAAAAAGGTGAGCAAGGAGCCGACGGGACAGAAGATGATGCTGCCAAGGTGGATCCAAGATTGATAACGAGGCCCCCAGGAAATATAATCAGGTTCCTATAAGAGACATAGAACAGAGATTGTGAGGTGGCCCCCAAGACGAAAAGGACGCCCCCAGGACGAAAATGAAACTTCCAGGACCAAAATGATGCCACCGAGATGGGCAAGAAGCCACCCAGGGTTGCACGAGAAGGCTTCCGATGGGTGGCAAGATATTCTTAATTTGGAAAACGAGGTTCCCAAGATGAAAGAGAAGGACCTACAATGGAAAATAATGACAAGAGATATCTATCTGGACGTAAGAGGGGACCCCAAGATGGGTAAGAAGGTCCCCTAGGAAGGAGAGAAGGCCACTGAGACCAGCCAGATGAGGCCCACATTTTAGAAGATGAGAACCATAGAAGAGAAGATTTAAGACTAGGATGCTAAAACAACCTGCTAAGAGAATAATGAGGCTCCAAACACAGATGGGGAGGCCTCCAAGACGTGAAAGGAGTCCCATAATTTTAAAAATGAGTCACCTAGGAGAGTGTAGGAGGCCCCAGAAATCAAGAGAGTGCCAAAAATTGGCACGGAGACCCACAGAATTGCAAAGGAGGCCCCAATACGGGGAGGGAAGCCCCAGAAAGTGAGAGCAGGCACTGAGACTGTAAAAGAAAACCAGTGGATATGAGATGAGGTTTCGGAGACGTAAAAAAGGCACCAAAACGAGTAAAGTTCCACCAAAATAAAAAAGGATGATCCAGAGATTTGGCAGGAGGCACCTAATTCGGAAGAGGGCGACATAAGGTTGGAAATAAGACACCATGATGAATGAGGAGGTCCCAAAATTGGAGAGAAAGGCCATTGGATAAGAGAGATAGCTCCCAGGTGGAAAAGAAGGCTCGCAACTGTCCAAAAAGGTCCCCGGAAAGTAGCAAGGTCACTGAAATAAGAAAGGTTTTGTATAATTTGGTAGAGGAGGAACCTGGGAGGGAAGAGGAGTCCACCAGGAGATGGCATAACACCCTTAAGATGGGCGAAGTTCGAATTAAAATGCAGAGCAAGAGGTCCCCAAGACGTGAGAGGAGGCCCCTACTTTGAAAAAGGACTCTAAAAGAGAAATGAGGGCCCTGCCGAACTCGAGAGGAGTCCCCCAAAAAGGGGTAGGTCTACAGGACTGAATGAGGCCCCGAAGACCAGAAAGATTTCCAAGAAAATGAGAAGAGGCCCTTAAGATGAGAATGGTAACAGGTATGAAGGGGTGTGAGATTTCCAAAATTGAAGATTCCCTCAAGACTGGTAAGGCTTTGCCAGGATAAAGGAGGAAGCCCACGAAGCGTGGCATGAGGACCCTAATTTGGCAGATAATGCCCCTGGGAAACGAGAGGAAGCCCCATGCCATTGTAAAGGGCCCCAGGATGTCAGAGAAGGCTTTTCAAGACGAGAGAGGAGGACAATGAATATGGAGGAGGGTAGGACATAAGACGTTGAAAACCGGTAAAGAGGCTCCAGGAAATGGGACGAGGTACCTTTGACGCAAGATGAGGCCTATAACTTGCAAGAAACCCCTTAGAGATGGTAAAAGTCGTGCCGGGGTGTTTCAAATTTACGACATGGACTAAAAAAACATCCGGCCGGGGACTTTGAAAATCACGCTGAGCCTGGGTGTACCAAAAATTTACGACCGGACCATAAAAGTATATATAGTGGAACGACGGGTCGTACCATTCCACAACAGTTTCATTGGGACCAAAACAAATGAAGCCAGAGCAACAAAAACACTCCGAACATGGGTCCAACTCTGAAAAACATTCAGAAAACACACAAAAAGAAACACAAAAACACTCCAACTCTGGGCAATGACGTTAAAAAAAACCTAAAAGGCTTTAGACCCAAAAAAGTGCCCTGGCAGCTAAAGCTCGCGCTATGGATCCAAGCAAATGACGTCGGGGCCCAGAAGATCACATTGGACTATATAAAGAAAAAATCGCATCGCAGCCCTTCAAAATCACCCTGGAGGCCCAGAAGGGCGCGCCGGGCCCCAAAAGTTGCAGCTGCTCCAAAAATCAATTTTTAACCGGAATGTCACTCTGGAGCCAAAGTACACTCCTTCAGTGGCCACAGTGCATATCAAAAGGACAAATTCCCCCTCTATCCTGAGAGGCATAAGCTCCCAAGAATCGTGCCGGAGCTCCAAAACTCGCGCTGGGGCCACCAAAATTTGCGTCGGTCCACCAGAATTCTCGCAGGGGTCTCCCAATAAGTACTTCGGGTCCCCGAAAACTCATTTCGAGGCTCGAAAACTTGCAATAGGAACCGCCAAAATCGCGTTGAGGCAACAACTAAGTACAACGCTTCCCACAAACTCAAATCTGTCCCACAAAATATCACGCTCGTGACCCACAATTCCCATCGGTAGTACCGTCGAAGCTCCACAAAATTGGCGTTTAGGCTCACACGTAAGAACAGTGTGACCACAAAAACGAAATCGGTATCCGAAAAAAATCAAGCTGGAGCCTTCCAAAATAAGAATGTACTTAACAAAATAAATGTCCTGTTCAAAAACATGGCTCTGGAGCGCCGAACATGCAACCAGATGCCTTCACAAATTGCGTATTGCACTGAAAAACATACCGTACCTAAACAAAATCGAGGTGAGATGCAAAAACGTGGCGCCAGGGACTCGAAAAGTCTGGCCGAGATCCGGAATTTATCACAACAACAAAAAATCCACAAAAATATCGTTGAGCCCAGAAAACTGGCGTTGAGTCCCAGGAACCACGCGCTTGGGCGCGATAAATCGCGCTGGGACTAAGAAGCACCGCACCGAAGTCACAACATCGTACTGGAGCACCACAAATGTGCGTCAGAAGCCCCAAAAAAACACAACAGGAACCTAAGAGCATAGCGGGGGCCGACAATACAACTGGCCCTCCAAAACGCACATAGTCTCCTAAAAAGCGACAGGGCCTTAACATACCTGGACCTTAAAAAAAATGCACAAGAAGCTCTTATGGTACATAGGTTATAAGGACGCACCAGGGCCTGAAAAGAGGCTGGGGCCGCAAATGGCAACGTGGTTCCAAAACGAACAAAAGCACCGGGCGTTAAATGAGGACATCGGGATCTTCGAAAACGCCCTGACACATAAAAGAAGTCATCGGTGCCCAAAAAAGCAACGACACACTGAAATGAGTAGGGGTTTCGAAAATGTATTAGGCCGCTGCGCAGAAAGACGCAGCGGGTCCAACAAAGAACACCAAGGAAGGGCCTCGGTTCGACAGCCATTCTGAGAGGATAGCAGCAAAGATAGCAGGTGCGTGAAAGCTGAACGGAATCTGCATTCCATAACTAGCAGAAAATGTGGGAAGTAGGAAATTAATGATCGAATTTAATTACTCGGCTTTTCGCAGCGAGCGCCCATACTAACCATTGCAGCACGTCAAATATGGCGCAAGTTTATCATGTGACAGCAATTAGCAAAAGGCAGAAGGCCTAGCAGACACCGCAGCATCGTACGAAGTGTTGCGAATGCGCCGAATGCGCAAGATGAGTGTGCACGTGCACAGACGTCGGCGTCGTGGCGACCGGGTGATATGAACTGGAATGTCTGAAATTGGGAAATTTTGCATTTGAAAGTGATGGGTAATATATTTTAAATTCAAGTTAGTGGTTTAATACATTTTCTAAACTCCTGCTCGTTTTACGGTTTTGTTCACTTTTATGCACCGATGATATTTTTACGTGTTAAAGCGTTTTCGGAAATCCCGATGTGCTTATTAAACCCCTGGTCCTTTTGTTCGATTTGGAACCATTTTGCATTTTGTGGTTCCAGCCACTTTTTCAGACCTTTGTGCGTTAGCATGGTCCCTGCGTGCCTTGAGAGCTTCCGGTGTACTTTTTTAGAGCTCCATGCATGCTTATTTAGGGCTGCAACGCATGTTTTGAGGCCCTGCCGCTTTTTGGGATATTGTGTGCTTTAGAGCGTCGGTTATACTTTCGGCCCCCGTTGTGCTCCTGGGGTCCTGCTGTGTTTATTTGGGGCTTCTAACGCACATTTGTGGGCGTTCGGTTTTGGGGCTTCGGTGCGGTTTTTCTGTGTTCCAGCTTGACTTATCTATCCCAGGCGCATAGTTCCGGTTACCCATCGCCAGTTCTCTGGGATGAATGTTATTTTTGTGGATCTTTTCTGTTTTTTTTTCTCTCTCGAAAGTCCGAATTCCAGCCCGACATTTCAAGACCATGGCGCCATGTATTTGTATCCCATCTCGATTTTTCGGATTCGGTATTTTTTTCGGCGGTGTATGCAATTTGTGAAGGCATCTGGAAATATGTTCTGTGCTCGAGAGCCATTTTACCGAACCTGACCTTGATTTTTTGGAATCCATCTTTTTTTGGAGGGCTCCAGCTTGACATTTTCGGATGCAGATCCGGTTGTTGTGGTATGGTGCAATTTCAGCTGTGTGGGTTCATGTATCAAGGGATACCAAAATAAAACCGTAGAAGTTGGTGGGGGAGTTAGGGTTGAAATCCGACGAATCGAAAAGATAGTGGTAGATTAGGCCCCTCCACGGGATAACTTAGTTGATCACTAATCATTTAATTTCGATAAATCCCCTTTGACAAAATTGCAGTCGAAATCCCAGGCGCGCGAATTAATTCGTGAAGAATTTGTTATTTTAACTTGTTTGGTGGGTGCCTTGCAACCAGCACCAAATGTTAGAAAAATTCGCAAATTATTAAGATTCCGATCAGAAAAAAAACAATGTAACCCACTTCTTGTTGTCACCTTCGCGAAATTATCGCCCTAGGACGGAGAAATGATCGCTTAAGCTTTCCTTAGGCTATCAAGCTGGTGGTAATAAATGACAGTAGTGATAAATCTAGCGATATTCGGTCATTCTTGGAGGACATAACGGTGGGTTGATCAATGGAAGATGTCTAAAAGATATGCTTAGCATCAGCTTCGCTGTAATCTAGAGGCCAACGGGAATATTCTTCTGTTCGAAAAAGTATTGAGACGTTGGTTGGTTTTGACACTTAGGCATTTATCCACATATTACTTATTTATACCTTGGCATGTCCCAGTTTTCAGGGGAACAAAATATATACTTTTTTTTCGCTGAAAACTCAGCACGCAATAGCGATATTGCTCTTGCGTGTTGAGTAAATAATGCGCCATGCCAAGAACAAAGAGTACATTAATATGAAATAATGTCTTCCATTCCCGAACTAAGGGCCTAAAAACAATAGGAGGCCCTAACACAATGGAGGCCCCTTTTCGGGGAGCAGGAGGCCCCTTTCGATCTTGCCCCCCCCCCCCCTGGAAGAATTTCGTGGCGACGCCACTGACTGGAACAGGCATGTTGTAGTAAGGAGTCTGTAACAGGCTCCGCTACAGATTTCGTGTCTGCGCAAGCATTGCTCAAGCGCATTTTGCATGCATATAAGTAAGCAAAAAGAACTCAGCTCTGAGGTCAATCTTAGGGTCGTGTAAGGTATGAGCTAAGTTCTTTTCATTGCTTGGGCAACTATCTGCTTCAGACCCTGTGCTCCTACTTCATGGCCTTGCTCCAGTCCACTCGATGGGCCTTGGCTCCAGTTAAGCACGGGGAATTTGGAAGTTCTTGGAGTAGCGAATTTGGCGATTTGGGCGTTTTAGAATTGCCCATGGGGACATTCACCCTCGACCGTTTCTGAGTCCGCGAATAAAAAATAGGTAAATTTTGTTAACACCCAACCATTAAAATCCGTAAGGATCATCATCGAAAACATTCTTGATTCATGGTTAGTGCTACCAAATAGGAATTGTGGCGCACATGAACTTTCGCTGCTGTCGTTACCCAACCATAACAAGAAACTGCCAAGCCCTATAACCAGGTCTGGTCACCTGTCTGTTTGTTTACTTTGTAAGCTGGCTGCTTTAATACGTCATTGGGATCCCTTGATGGCCTGCTTTTCTACCATATATGATGCAAGCGATGATATTTTGTTACTGCCCGTGGCCGGTTACCGGTTTCAACTTTCAGTGATACGTATTGGGAGTGGAATACAGCAAAGATTGTTGGGATGTAGCTGTATTACACTGATTCGGTGATGCCATTTAACTTCATTTTGAAGTGATTGCATTTAACTTCATTGCAATAGTACCCGTTCAGTCAAGAAAATTGTTATTCTCGTGAAGTTAGCACTCAAATTATCGGAAGTAAATGAAAGGACACCCTCTTCAATAATCAAGCCAAATTAATGAAATCTAGACGGGGAAAATTAGATCTAATGGCAAATGCAAAAATGGTCCAGTAATATAACAATATACCAATAGAAATGTAAAGAAAAACAACACGAATGCAGCCAGTTTTTATGAGACTAACCAATGATTCAGGACTCAGCCAGGGTATGGAATCGAGTCAGGGGGCGAATTCTGTCATATTCGGATCCATTCCTTTTTCTGAAGTAAAAAGCCTTCCCCACGCTATGTTTTGGTTGCTACGTGCCGTAGTACATTCACCCTATGGTTTTCACAGTCAATAATTGATCCAATGACCTCTCTTGTACCTCTTCCTGGAATTCAGACGTTATCTAATTAGGAAGAGATTTAAAGCACTAACCAAATTGCAGAAAATTGCGTGATGTTTAAAAATGCTGCAAAGTTTAGAAAACTAATTGGGAGGGACGCCCGTCAATGTTCCTGCCACCATCCACTGCGCTTATCTTACTCTAGTCGAATGTCTATAATCAGGGACGTTATCACGAATTATCAAAGGAGAGTAGTCTCATACAAGGGATTGCTGTCGTCCTGCCTCGAGATGTTCTCAAAACTCATTCACAATATAACAAAATACATATAATTGTTTTCTCAGAAGAAAAAAGAATTCTTCCTATGGGTCTTTCTCGTAGTCTCGAATGGTCCAGTCACAACTTCCCAGCGACATTGATATCTGAAGTCTATTGGGAGGAAAAATGCAGGAAGAAAATGGCGTGCCCAAGTGGATTTCGTGGCACACTCCATAGGGTACCATGTGAAAACTTGAAATTATTTGGAATAACCAACGTTGAGGGCATCTGGCCTCAAAAAAAATTATATTGAGCAACATCCATGCCATCCATGCAACTAGCAATGGTTCCAGGCTGTCGAAGGTAGACGGAATCCCAATGACGTAAATATGGTATCATCTGGTAGTAGTTTTTTTCAATGGCGCTCTGTAAAAATCATGTTACTTGAGAATTGCGTAAAATCGATTGGTCATCCTGATTGGGGCGATTTTAGAGTAAGGGTTGGGTGGGTGTTTGGTCACAATGGTGGTGTTTATTTGAGTTAATCGTCAGAACCTGAAAGCTCAGAATGGAGCAAGAGACAGTTTACGATTCGAACGATGACTCTCACGTAGTCATGTGTGAAAAGGTGCAATCCCTCGCAGGAAGTGTTTATCAGGAACTGGAGCGCATGATAGCCAAATATGACGAAGATGTTGTAAAAAACCTGATGCCGCTGGTGGTGAACATCTTAGAAAACTTAGATTTTTCATACACGGAAAACCAGGAGCATGAAGTGGAGCTGGAATTGCTACGTGAAGATAATGAACAATTGGTTACACAATATGAGCGTGAAAAGCAGCTACGCAGGGCCTCTGAACAGGTGAGTACCTATCTGCCTAGGACCTACCCACCTAGGTCTCTGTTGGTGATATATATTAACATGTAGTGTATGCATTGCATGATTGGTTCCAGTTAGGGCATGTCTAGTTGTAATTAGGGTAGTTTATTTGGAGATTGTAAGTATATATCAGTGTACCCAGGTAAGGATAGCTGGTATTGGGTCCTGGAAAGAGATGCTGTTGAGCTGGTTTTTTTTGGATCTTTTTCATGTCACAAAGCTGTGCCTATTTTGAGAGTAAAGGGCAGCTCAGGGCCCTCTGTCATCATGATCAATTTCTGATTTAGGGGTTTTATTGGTAATTTTGGAGATCAGGTTAGAATTGGTTCTTGAAGTTTTTTGTGGTACAATGGTTTTTATGTGTTGAGGACAATGTGACCATTTATTTTTATCTGCAAATGATTACTTTTGAGTAAATGATGGTTGATACAATTGATGTAATAAGCAAAATATGGAGCAAATGTGCCATGATATAAGCAGTATTTCATGAGTTAGCCTGTGCCATCTCCAGTCAGATCCTTGCACCCCATCTCAGGGGGTTGATAGGACCCTCTCTAATATCCAAACTAAGCATTGCATGATAATAAAAGAAGTGTCATCAGAAAGTGCTCAAAGACTAGGGCAAGACCCCACCCCAAAGCAGTTTTAAAAAAAGTGACATCACTACAGGGCCTATATTTTTATGACTTACATCATGTTTTTGGCACTGGGGAGTTGATTTAGGGGATATTTGAAGAAGAAGAAAATTTGGAATCAGAATATGGCAGTGAAATTGACCAGGACCATACAATTTTTTTTGGCCACCCAAAAATCAGTTATTTTGTCAGAATTTTAAAAATTTTGAGCTCATAATTTTTAAATTTTCCTTTTCTAATTGGTAGAGTGTACCAAAAAATGTTGTTTGAGGTCAACTTGCTGTAATAAAAAATGCTTACTTTAGCCAGAATCTTCTATTTATATTTGAATGGGTAAATATGCAAAAATAATAGGTATTTAAAAACAGAATATGCAAAATTCCTCTCATATGTTTTGTTGCATCTCTAAAGGTAAGCAAATGCTGAAGGTTTAATTAAAACATCTGTTAAAGCATGATAATTGGTCAAACTTTTGGAGGTGACCTCACTTGACCTAGACTTCCCAGCCAGCATCCCCAAGTGGGTCCCAAATTGGTCCCAAATTGGCACCCATGTGGGCCCCACATGGGCAACCCACATGGGCCCCATATGGATTTGTCGTGGGGTTCATCTGGGTCCCAGATGGGCAAGCCCATATGAGCTAGATGTGGGCAAGCCCATATATGTGTCAGATGTGGGGTTCATGTGGGCATGCTCATATATGGACCAGCCATGGATTTGATATAGGCAAATCAATATTATGTTTCTTCAGTATGGTCAGAAGGTCTGAAAGGGCTGCATGTGAACAGTTATGTTCTGTTGACCAATTGGCAATATCTTCTTTCAGGCTTGCTTTGGATATTCCTGATGCACCTGCACCACTATCTTCACCAGAAAGGCCATGATTTCCAGGTTCCATTGGCTGATCAGGCACTTCACATTGTAGCATGCTGCCCAAATTTTCTTCTTCACAACGTCCATTCTGATCATGCACTTCACACAGCATCCAACTCCCAAAACAAATCCTGGCTCAAAACTGTTCCCTCCACACAACCAGGTGGAAGGGACTGAGCTGATAGTGTGTGCCATGTGAAATCTCATTTATTTGTGCCACTGGCTCATTTACTTACATTGCATGATTGTTTAGCTGCTTACAAAATCAAAGTTTTGGGTGGATTATATATTGTATTTTGATACCTAAATATTTGTCAAGGGCTGAAAGCATTAAATCATAATTATGTTATTATGTGATTAAAAAAATGGTGAAGAAAGTGCTGGCTGTTATGTCCAAGACCAATTTAATTGTGGACCAATTTAATTGTTGAATATTATACCATATTCTTGATTTGAGGCAAACTATATGAATTTTCATACATTTTGTATGACATTAACCATAGAAAGTAACCTAACTGTCACCAATGCTAACAAGGTTTGTCACATTAAGCTCATCAGAGAACATCACTTTGCCCAGCTACCCCACATGTGGCCCACATGCAACTGATTGTGTTGTTGAACTCATTTTCATAATTAACATTCATTTTTTAACATCTGATGAAGAATAACAAAAAAATAGGGATATTGTTACCTACCTACCAGTTAAAAAAAAAATTGTACTATATCTGAGCATCCCATCTGGGACCCAGATGGAGCCCAGCTAGCTGCCCACTTACAGCCCATATATGGGCTATCCTGGATAGCCCACATAGATCCCATATGGGTCCCATTTGGGAATGCTGGCTGGGTTGTTGACCCTAGATGTCCTGACTTTGAAAGTTTCACACAACATGCCAAATTGGTGTGGGAAAGAGTATGCCAAATGTTGGCACTCTGCCACACTGTTCTTTCTCTATCTGTGAAAAACCTAGGGGCAGTTGAAGACTCCCAAGATTAAGTGGGTTAATGCTGTAACCATTCACACACCTTAATGGGGTTGTATAGGCTGTGGTTCATCTGTTTGTACCTACCTTGATGGTGTTGGAATAACCAGCACAGCTTTCAGACCGTGGTTTATAAAGCACTGATGCTTCTTGAAGGAAATTATGAGTCTCATGGCTATGGAATTCCTTTAAAAGCATACTGGCAGACCATGGAACAATTTGAGCAAATAGCCTCACTGAGAATGATACTGTGCTGTCAGAAAAAGCTATAAACCTGCTTGACTGTCCTTAGAAGAAAGCTAAATAATTATATGGCACTGGAGCACAACCCTCACAGTAAAGCTAAATTTACACTGATACATGGCATATCTTGCAAATGCTGTGTCTGGTGTGTCTGGTGAGTTCTACTCTAGAATCAAGAGTTCAAAAATTGCAGATTAATATATAAATTATAGACAAAATAAAATAGCACAGCCCAGCCTAACTTAGACTGAGATAATGTGACAATATATCAAATATGTTATAGCATAATGCAATCTAGCCTAACCTAACAAGAAAACCTAAATTGTTTCAAACTGAAACAATCTTTTTGGTCATGATATATGGTTGGTTCTGCCATTAATGTTAAGAGCATAGCAAAGAACTTCCTGCCCTGGCCAAAGGTTACTGATGTTTCTGTCTGGAGAAATATTCATTGTTAGAAAAATAAATGTCAAATTGAGCCAGAAACATATCATTTTTGCTGTCAAAGAGTATTGAATTGAGTACATGGAGTGTTGAAATTCTTCATCATGTCTGTGATGTACCAGGTACAGATAATTATATGCAATGAGCTATTTTTGCAGAGGGAAGATTATGATCATGTATTTCTTTGTCAAATGAAAAATAATCATTTGCAGAGAAAAGTAGTAATCCAATCATCTTTCTTCAGACTTATATACATGGTATGAAAAAGTCCAAAGTATCAAATTTTATCTTAACCTCCAATAATACTGTTTTGTGATTACTTGGGAACTTGTCTTTGGAGTACAGTGTTTATGAATGTGACTAAGATGATATTGTCTGGTATTATTGCAAATCAAGGTGGCATAATTGCAAGATGGTATTCTGGTGTCATTGCAGATCAATAGTATTATTGAAATCAAATTTGAGGTAAAATTTGATTCTTTGGAATTCATCTTTTTAACACCACATATTTGAATGTGAAAAAATGATGTGACA
The DNA here is from genome assembly GCA_034440575.1 of Imbricaverruca yamaguchii. Lineage (NCBI taxonomy): Eukaryota > Metazoa > Arthropoda > Thecostraca > Neoverrucidae > Imbricaverruca > Imbricaverruca yamaguchii. Next base: position 656,044 of record JAOTOL010001510.1, on the reverse strand, counting down.
ACTCATTTTCTCAGCAAATGATTACTTCTCATTTGGCAAGGAGATACACTATAACTTCACTCTACAAATATAGTCATTAGTATATGATTATCTGTACCTGGTGGGCAGCAGGTGTGATGAAGAACTTCAACACTTCATGCACTTGATTCAGTGCTCTTTGACATTGACAACCTAATGTTTCTGGCTTAATTCCATAATCATTTTCCACAAAAAATATTTGAGGCCATATAATTATATGGCCTCAAATATGTAGTTAGTAGACAAATGAGACAAACCACACACAGCCACATGCATCAGTGCAACCTTAGCTTTGCCATGCACTGGTTGTGCTGTATCTCCCATAATTATTAAGCTTTCTCTTCAGGACAACCATGCATGTTTATAATTTTCTGACAACACCATGTTGTCCCCGGTGAGAATGTTTGCTGAAATTGTTCTGAGGTCTGCCAGTATTTGTTTTGAAGAAATTCCTCTCAACCATGAGATTTATATGTTCATCCTTGAAGCATTGATGCTTTATAAGCCACAGTCTCAGCTCTGCTGATCAAGCAAACACCTTAGTGGTACAAAAGGACAAGCCACAGCCCTGACAATCGCATCACAGTATGTACATGTTTGCAGTGTTAACTGCAAACATGTTACCCATTTTCTCTACAAATGTTTAGTTTTCAGTTTGTGAGCAAAATAACACCAAACTAGGGGCTTTGAGCTTGGTAGCATAGCATAAAAGGTAATGCTTAAGAATATAAATGCAATACAACCTGGGCTAGACTATGTTATAGGCAAGTCTAACTTCCCTTTGTAGAAATAAAAAATCCCCAAAATAAAAATAACGAATTCCAAACTGTATTTTCTTACAATTTACAAAATTATAAAGTCTGACTGAACAAGCTGCATTTAGAGGAAAATAGTTGCCTTTTTAATATTGTTTTTATCACATAAGAAACCTCTGCATAAAAACCCTAAGCCACCCTGGTGGCTCATTTGGCTAGTGTTAACCTAACAAAATCAAGCCTACACCATTTGTTTGTTTTGGGATTAAAAATATATATAACTTGTCCTTGTGAATACACTAAAGCACAATAATACCATCACCACATGCCATCATGATACCCCACCACCTTTTGACATCTTTAATATGACAATGATTGCTAGCAATGTGGGATCTACCACACATGTCTGGGTGCCAGCCTGAGCCTACCCATGTCTGTGTGCTTAATATCCATGTCCCCTACTGCATTTGTCTGGGCCATTCCATGTAATTATTGGTGTTCCCGACGGGAATGTTCGGGCTCCGGGAAAATTTTGAGGTGCGATTTTCATTTTAGGCCTCAGTGCGATCTTCTGTCCCCCACGCTACTTCGCAGCCCCGGCGCAAGTTGTCTGGGTACGGAAGTAAATTTTCTTTGCTCAACACGTTTTTGTCGGGACCACTTCTGACTTTTGGGAGCCTGTTAGGTCGCTTTTCCGGGTACAGGGTTTTTTTTCTGCGGATCTGGGGCGATTATTTCTGGCTCCACGCATTTCGGGACCCTCGACGATTTTAGGGTCTTTAGCACAATAATATTTGAAAATTGAAAATTATGAAAGTTAGAATTTGAGATAAATTTTGCTGAGTCGGATTTATTTTTCGGCAGAGGCCTAATTTTTCCCGCGTCGCGTCCTGTTTTTCGGGTCCCGGTTCGCTTTTTCGGCACCGGCGTTATTTTGTTCGAGGCCCACTGCAATCTTTGTGCAGAATACATAGAAAGTAAAAATTAAAAAAAAAAGTTTAAAAAAAAAGTAAAAGCACATTTTTGTTGCATGATCTTCTGACATTGGTGCTCTATTTTTCATCTAAAGTTCTTTTTGTTTGCCCTGACGATGGTTTCCCACGCTTTTCCACATTTGGGTACAATGCATTGGGTACAATGCCCAGAAGCAGGCCATTTTCTGCTTTCATTTCACTTTCCACTTTGGTCATTCCTCACTACTCCCTTATCTTTTAACACTTCAAACCAATGTCTTTCATCGTAATTCATTAATAATTGCATTTAATATAGTTCTGAAGAGTTCCTGCTTTGGGAACGAATATTGTCTTACAAGGTGAACTCATGAATTCTTTTCACATTCTTAACTACATCATTTAGAATATATGCCCTTTCAATTCGTTCTTATAATTAATTTTCCACTGGGACGTCCTGGAGAAAGTTGTTTTAGGACATTGTATTACAACCTCTAGCCAATCCTTTTTGGAACTAGATTAGCAAACATAAAAGCAATCATAAAACCAATGCACAGTGTGGAATGAATGGGGCTGGATAGGGAAGGTGTTCCCTATCCAGCCCTATTTACTTGATCATGTGCATTGCTTTTATGATTGCTAATCTAGTTCCAAAAATGATCGTCTAGAGTCGTCATGTAGTGTCATAAAACAATTTTATCCAGGGTATCTCAGTGGAAAATGAATTATAAGAACGAATTGGAAGCGTGGATTTTTTACATGATGAAATTTATAGGCATTGATGGGTATGTGGGATGTTGGTGGATGGATTCTTTGGAATTAGGGTGTTAGTTTGGGTGATGAGTGTCTTTTTTGCTATGGTTATGATGTCGTCCCTTTACAGGCTTAATCTGGATGGGCCCTTTTGGCTCTTATTAATTCGGAACGCCTTACGTCTTTATTAACACTAATGCTCTGTAATAATCCCAGCTTTTATTTGTCAGTCCAGCTAGTCAAGGCAGGGATGGCCGAGTGGTTAAGGTGTTGAACTTTGGGGACCAAAGGTCCCAAGTTCACCACTCAAAACATTCTGGACATTTCCCAATCCCGCTACCCACCGGCGAAGCAGTGCGGGCGGCGCTATTAGCCGTGATCGTGTATAAAGTGCGTCGAGGACCACCCAATATACAAAAAAGCAGTCCAGCTTGCCATTCCAGTGATCAGTTCTACCACTTCTGTGTTTCCAGAAACTGTTCGAGCTTGAAGACCACAATGAAGAGCAAGTCAAGAACTCAATGTCCAAAATTGAGAGCCTTGAGTCAATTGTTCGGATGTTTGAGCTTAAGACGAGGAACGCCTCCGACCATGGTGAGGTTGTGTTTCGTTGCACGGTGTAGCCTTCTGCATTGCTAGTTGTTTATCTGTGCCACTTTTTTGTCAGTGTCTGCCTGGGGATAGTGCTGTAACTTGTTTAGCATACCATGTGGTAAGATGCGTTCCAGTTCCCCAACTTCTGGTATTGTCAAGACTGCATACAGTAGCTTTTTATTTCCTAGAGCAGTTGCTTATATCAATTGATCCCATCGGTACAGTTGTGCTGACATAGATATGTGCTGTCAACGATTAGTAACGTACGCCGTTACTGGCTTTTCTGTGTATAACTTCAAGATCCTCCCATCGCGCCTCCATTGTCTACAACGCCTTCACAGTATCACGTCTGGAGGAGAAGGAGGACACGATGCGCAAGGAGTACGCCAAGCTGCACGAACGCTACACGGAGCTGTTCAAGACGCACATGGACTACATGGAGCGCACCAAGATCCTGCTGGGCACCGACCGACTCGACCAGATGAGTCTGCTCCGCACCAAGGCGCCGCTGGGTGGTCCTGGCGGCGTCATGGTCAGGTGTGTGGTGCTGAGGCCGCGCCGTGCCCCTGCCGGGGGCCGGTGCCGGGGGCCGGTGCCGGGGGCCGGTGCCGGGTGGAGACGCCGCCGTGGTGCTGAGGCCGCGCCGTGCCCCTGCCGGGGGCCGGTGCCAGGTCTGGTCGGGTGGAGACGCCACCGTGGTGCTGAGGCCGCGCCGTGCCCCTCTCGGGGGCCGGTGCCGGGTCTGGCCGGGTGGAGACGCCGCCGTGGTGCTGAGGCCGCGCCGTGCCCCTGCCGGGGGCCGGTGCCGGGTCTGGCCGGGTGGAGACGCCGCCGTGCCCCTCCCTGGGGCCGGTGCCGGGTCGGCCGGTGGAGGCCCGCCGTGCCGGGCGTGCCAGGTGCCGGGGGAGAGCCGTCCGTGCCCCTCCCTGGGGCCGGTGCCAGGTCTGGCCGGGTGGAGACGCCGCCGTGCCCCTCCCTGGGGCCGGTGCCGGGTCTGGCCGGGTGGAGACGCCGCCGTGGTGCTGAGGCCGCGCCGTGCCCCTCCCGGGGCCGGTGCCGGGTCTGGCCGGGTGGAGACGCCGCCGTGGTGCTGAGGCCGCGCCGTGCCCCTGCCGGGGGCCGGTGCCGGGTCTGGCCGGGTGGAGACGCCGCCGTGCCCCTCTCGGGGGCCGGTGCCGGGTCTGGCCGGGTGGAGACGCCGCCGTGGTGCTGAGGCCGCGCCGTGCCCCTCTCGGGGGCCGGTGCCGGGTCTGGTCGGGTGGAGACGCCGCCGTGGTGCTGAGGCCGCGCCGTGCCCCTCTCGGGGGCCGGTGCCGGGGTTGGCTGGGTGGAGACGCCGCCGTGGTGCTGAGGCCGCGCCGTGCCCCTGCCGGGGGCCGGTGCCGGGTCTGGCCGGGTGGAGACGCCGCCGTGGTGCTGAGGCCGCGCCGTGCCCCTGCCGGGGGCCGGTGCCAGGTCTGGTCGGGTGGAGACGCCGCCGTGGTGCTGAGGCCGCGCCGTGCCCCTCGGGGGCCGGTGCCGGGTCTTGCCGGGTGGAGACGCCGCCGTGTGGGTGCGGGGTGCAGCCAGTCTACTGGACGGTGCGCTAACGATGGCGCGACAACACGGCTCGTTGCAGACGATAGGTTGCGGACTTTGGTGGTGGTGGTCGGCTAGTGCGTCTGGATTCGCGATTTTAGGTGTCGAAGCCAGGATGTAGGAGAAATTTCATGTTCACAAAGCATCCAAGTCCTGAGGAACATAGTGATTAAAATTGGAAGTTGGAAGTATTTCTGGGATGAGTAGCCTATAGGTAAGTTGCTCGTCTCACAATCGAAAGGTTGTCGGTTCGAGTCTCACCTGTCGCTACTCTTCGCCGGCGACCAATCGGCGTGAGAGTTTGGCGATGCTACATGCCTCAACGGTCGATGTGTCGTAAAACCAATAACCAATCTGGAACTGTTTCGAGGTAATTGATCAGCTGAATGCGGTTCCATTTCAATTTCCAATCACAAACTCCCCATGGATGCTTCATGTTGTTTGCATTCTGACACCTAGGTCAGCAAATCTGGACACCCTGAGGCGGGGGGTTTGAGGCTTTCAGACCGAAATCTGAGCTTTATGCATAGTTTGACTGCATTCGCCATGGGTACAAGGCGGAGAGATGAACTGTGTTTGCGCTTCGCTGTTGAGGTGCTCCTGACAGCATGACATTGCCACGACAGCTGCGTACACAGGGACACATTCTGGTCACGGCTGGATAGGTCAGTCTAGATACTGGGACACTGACGAAGTCGTGTCAGTTTGGATATTTAGTCGCTGTGACAGGTCAGTTTTGACACTGATCACTAGGTCTGTTTGGGCATGGATCGCTACATGGCCAATGCAGTCGATGCGCCCTAGAGCCTCTCCTCCTCCCCCTCCCACCCCAGTTTGGGCATGGGCCACTGGGACAGGCTCTGTATCAGGTTGGTCACTGGGACAAGCTCTGGGTTAGTTGTGCTTGTGGCATGCACAGTTGTCATCGTCACGAATAGTTCCTGGATCGGCACTGAGCATGACCTATTCGGACATTATCGGTTGATTTCAGCATGGGCGTACATGCGCAATTGCAGCCTTAAGCTGTTTACTTGTTGTTACCCCCCCCCCACACACACACACACACACCCGCAGCCATATGTAAGCTATGTGTGCTGGCAGTGTGGTGCTGCATTCTGCTCCCCAGATCTGCCGTTCCTGTCCGGGTGTCTGTTGTCTGGATACCAGCTGTCTGCTCCCCGGATCTGCCATTCCGGCCCGGGTGTCTGCTGTCTGGGTAGTAGCTGTCCGTTCCCCGGTTTTGCTGCTCCGCTCCGTGTGTCTGCTGTCTGGGTAGCAGCTGTCTGCTCCCCAGGTTTGTTGCGGCGTTCCGGGTGTCTGCTGTCTGGGTAGCAGCTGTCTGCTCCCCGGGTTCGCTGCACCGCTCCAGGTGTCTGCTGTCTGGGTACCAGCTGTCTGCTCCCCAGGTTTGTTGCGCCGCTCCGGGTGTCTGCTGTCTGGGTAGCAGCTGTCTGCTCCCCAGGTTTGTTGCGGCGTTCCGGGTGTCTGCTGTCTGGGTAGCAGCTGTCTGCTCCCCAGGTTTGCTGCGCTGCTCCGGGTGTCTGCTGTCTGGGTAGCAGCTGTCTGCTCCCCGGGTTCGCTGCGCCGCTCCGGGTGTCTGCTGTCTGGGTAGCAGCTGTCTGCTCCCCAGGTTTGCTGCGCTGCTCCGGGTGTCTGCTATCTGGGCGGCAGTTGTTGCACGCAATGTCACGTGCTGTCTGTCGGACGCCAGGTCGGAGGTCGCCCCGCTCGGCGGCCATCGATTTTGCGGTGGCGGATAGCTGGTGCTGCGGACGGGCGTCGCGCGTCCGTCCACCTGTCGCGTCTCGAGCCACGCCCTCTGCTCGCCAGTGTGACGGCTCGGCGTGCTCCCCGACCGCTCTCTCGCAGCCGGCGGTGACGTCACGGCCGGGTGGTGCCGGCCGCCGCTCGCCGCTGTCGGGCTCTAGCTGTGTCGGCCCGACGTGGGTCTTAATGGTTTGTCTGGGTATTCTGGGCGACGCGGACAGTGCGAACTGCTCGAATGCACAGCCACAAGTCGATGTTTCCGCAGCCATGCATTGATTGTCATGTATGTTCTGGTAATGAAAGTGTAGTTCCTTCCTTCACAACAATAGCGTAGGTGATACCTCGTTCATGTTTGGCATTAAAATGTCATGTGGTTTTCAGTTAGGTAGCAGGAAGCAAGCAGCTTACTGATGAATTGAAAGCTAATACTTGGAAGCACGACCTTGTCCTGGATGGTTGTCCAGAACATTATTCCCTCTTGAAAATTGTTGACTAGTTTTCAAAAAAATGTGTGATATAATTGTTTGTAACTGGCTGTAAGCTCATTGCGAATAAGCGAGTCCGCAGATTACTATGAAGTATGAAATAATTCTGCCAGAAAGAAATGTAATATCCTCTCCAAATTGCAATGCTCCAAAACTTTAATCTTCGAATCAATTATTGAAAAGCATAAGTCCAACATTAGCTGATTGCTAATGAAGTATGTTACATGCAAAGATTATGATATACGCGCGCCAAAATGAGCATCCAGGATGTTGGACCCGACAATGGCTCGGGAGCCCGGAGGCAGTGCCTTGTTGAAGCCAACATAACTGACGCATGCACGGTAATTTCTCGTTACCATAGGCATATGGGCAACTCCATACCTATGTACTTGACACTGTACCCGACACTGTACCTGACACTAGTACCTGGCACTGTACCTGACACTGGTGCGGGCCTCCTGGCAGGTCAGCCGGCCCCGTGTCGTTCGGCCTACAGAGCTTCGAGTCTCGCCCCGCCACCGCCGTCGCCACCGGCGCCGCTCCGGCGGCCGACGGTGGCGCCTCTACCAACTCAACAGCCGACCAACACGGTTCGAACAGCTTGCAGACTGAGATCCAGGTAAATGTGAGTACGGTCGCCCTGTTATTTCTACGCCTGCTGGACGTCGCACGTCAGGGCTGGCTGGTGGAGACTGGGCTGCATGCGCTGTTCGTCGATGTCTCGGCGTACTGCCACACGCTGTAAGTGGTGCCAGTGGGTGCGCACGAGCAGCACCATGGTGGGGGATGCGCGAGCAGTTCAGTGTGTTGGTGGCATCGGGGCTCTCACGGCTCGTGAATGTGTCGGCTGCGCCCGGCGATGGCCGTGTGCGGCGTCACAGGTCATAGGTCAGAGCGAGCACATGGGTTGGTCATCTGACCTGCTGGTGGGACCGTTTGGCTTGCCCGTGGTGCGCTGGCCACGGAGGCGTGCTGGACTGCCAGAGCCTCCAGGCACGGTTGCGTACGGTGAGCGGGTCTCGGTGCGACAGTGCGGAGCCTCTGTTTTGATATATGGCGCGAGTCGGGGACGCTTGCTCGGATGATTATTCTCATCTCGGGTTATTTGCACCGCAATGTCATTTTATTTTAATTGTGTGTTTTCATTTGTGTTCTCGCTGTAGTATTACCTTCACATGATGGCGTAGTTTTTTTTTTTGTAACACGGGTAGATCTCAGGCGTGACATGGGCTGCTAGCGACCTTACAGTGTGTGGGTTGCACGTGCACGCCTCCGTCAGACTGTACCCTCCATGTACCACAACCGCACCTCTGTCGTCGGATAGGCGTCCGTGGAAGCGTCAACGACTCAGCACACGGATTGTGTGCGTCGAAAGCTGTAAAAGTCTGCACGGAGCTTTGCGGATATGGCCAACCGTTTGTGACTGTGCGGCCTTCAGTGTATCCCAGCATGGGTGTCGTGGTTGTGTGTCATCACCCTAGTGTGTCCCCAACACCTCGTCCATGTCCTTGATCTCGGTAGTTGGCAGCATTCCCATCCGATTGTCTGGTCCAGAAATGTACGTCAGGAAACCAAAACCTAATGAAGCAGGGAAGCTGATGCTATCGCTTTTTTGCACTCCCACAATTACTGACTGAATCAGGTCGGAACAAAGAGACGTCACCCTCCCACTTGAAGGTGTGGAAAACAATTTTAAATATATATAATACAGACCAGACTCAAGACCTTGCTCGTCATTCGACCCTGTGCCGCCTATTTGTCAATGTTATACGTCGTTTGCGATCATAGATGTACTCCAGCGGTAGCAAACTAATTTCCCAGTTGATATTACTCCAAGTGAAGGCGCATTCAAATACAAAATCGCATAAAAAGGTATGCGATGGAAAATAGAGATGGTTTCATAGGGTGGAGAGGTATGCTATGATACCTGATAACTTAAGCCGGTCATCAAAATCCCTGATTGAAGTCAAACATAATCTCCGGACACGTTCTGAAGCTGAGATTTGTCTTACCCATTTCCCATACTTGGTACAACACATGACCCTCTCAGCCACGCCTTTGTACACAACTGGCCGGGCAACAGCACCTGAAGTATGAAGCATGCATATCCCTACGTGTATTCTGGGAACCGGTGGTGATGGCTATTGGTTTTACGACACCTCGGCCTTTGAGTCATGCAGCGTCGTCAATCCCTCACGCCGATTGGTTGCGGGCGAAGAGTAGCGACAGATGAGGCTCGAGCGCACAATCGATTGTGAGACGGGCGACTTACCCCTAGACTACTTGTCCCCGTTCTCTAGTAACCCAAATAGGGTGTGTTAGCGTTGTCAGTAATGGAGTCGGCGAGGTGAACCGTCATTGCTGTTCGGTATGGTTAGAACGCCCACACCAAAACATCAACTAAGCATCATTTTGACTATTAGTCAGCATTTTAGACAATAGGTAATAACAGTAAGAAGTGTTTCCCTATTATCTATTTAAATCGCTGTCATGCTAGACCATCTGGATAGCTTTGTCAGGTAACTCGGAAGCTCCGGCTGTGTTCCTGCCAGCAGCACTTCAGGTCAGGCTCTGTTCCTGGCAGCACTACAGATGCGCGCGCGTGTCGGCGTGTCGCGGAATGAGTGAGCTCTGACTTGTCTTGACGTCACTTGTTCACTGTCACCAGGACGCCGAGACGATCATGGATCGCCAGCAGACGGCTGAAAGAGGTCAGACCACCGACGTGTCTATGGCATCGCATGAACGGTCGGCGTCTCCGCCAAACTCCGCTGGTACGGTGACGGAACGTCCAGCATGCTAACACACAGACGAGGCTAACCCCAGGCGACCCAACACGCTAACACACAGACGAGGCTAACCCCGGGCGACCCAGCACGCTAACACACAGACGAGGCTAACCCCGGGCGACCCAACACGCTAACACACAGACGTGGCTAACCCCGGGCGACCCAACACGCTAACACACAGACGTGGCTAACCCCGGGCGACCCAGCACGCTAGCACACAGACGTGGCTAACCTCGGACGACCCAGCACGCTAACACACAGACGAGGCTAACCCCAGGCGACCCAGCACGCTAACACACAGACGTGGCTAACCCCGGGCGACCCAATACGCTAACACACAGACGTGGCTAACCTCGGACGACCCAACACGCTAACACACAGACGTGGCTAACCTCGGACGACCCAACACGCTAACACACAGACGAGGCTAACCCCGGGCGACCCAACACGCTAACACACAGACGTGGCTAACCCCGGGCGACCCAATACGCTAACACACAGACGTGGCTAACCCCGGGCGACCCAACACGCTAACACACAGACGTGGCTAACCTCGGACGACCCAACACGCTAACACACAGACGAGGCTAACCCCGGGCGACCCAACACGCTAACACACAGACGTGGCTAACCCCGGGCGACCCAACACGCTAACACACAGACGAGGCTAACCCCGGGCGACCCAACACGCTAACACACAGACGAGGCTAACCCCGGGCGACCCAGCACGCTAACACACAGACGTGGCTAACCCCGGGCGACCCAACACGCTAACACACAGACGTGGCTAACCCCGGGCGACCCAACACGCTAACACACAGACGTGGCTAACCCCGGGCGACCCAACACGCTAACACACAGACGTGGCTAACCCCGGGCGACCCAGCACGCTAGCACACAGACGTGGCTAACCTCGGACGACCCAACACGCTAACACACAGACGAGGCTAACCCCAGGCGACCCAGCACGCTAACACACAGACGTGGCTAACCCCGGGCGACCCAACACGCTAACACACAGACGTGGCTAACCCCGGGCGACCCAACACGCTAGCACACAGACGAGGCTAACCCCGGGCGACCCAGCACGCTAACACACAGACGTGGCTAACCCCGGGCGACCCAACACGCTAACACACAGACGTGGCTAACCCCGGGCGACCCAGCACGCTAACACACAGACGAGGCTAACCCCGGGCGACACAATACGCTAGCACACAGACGTGGCTAACCTCGGGCGACCCAACACGCTAGCACACAGACGTGGCTAACCCCGGGCGACCCAACACGCTAACACACAGACGAGGCTAACCCCGGGCGACCCAACACGCTAACACACAGACGAGGCTAACCCCGGGCGACCCAACACGCTAACACACAGACGTGGCTAACCCCGGGCGACCCAGCACGCTAACACACAGACGTGGCTAACCCCGGGCGACCCAACACGCTAACACACAGACGTGGCTAACCCCGGGCTACCCAACACGTCAACACACAGACGTGGCTAACCTCGGGCGACCCAACACGCTAACCTTTGGAATAGTCTCAGCCTAGTCTTATGAGCATTTGTAATAAGTGATCATGGCTTCTTTGGGTTACAGTATTGCGGACCTTTGTGCAGCCATTCCAGCAGGTGCTGAACTATTGATTGCAGCAAAATAAGTGCGTTGTTGTCCAGAGTAATATTTTTGGTACTGCGCAATCCAGGTGAGCTGTTTCCAATAATGCGCCGAGTGGAGGCACTGCCCGGTCCCGTACTCAGCCCGCTGTGGATAGAAGCGCCCAGTGGTGGGCTTGCTGCTTTGCCACCATTCCTGGCGGACATTCATAAGAGGGCGTATGTGTCTTGGGCCAAACCCTCTACTGAATGCGAGTGAGCATGTCTCAAAAGTTTTTTTTTAAATTAAAAGTCTGCTCTAATGTCATTGCGGCGTGAGTGTCTTCCCTCCCCTCCCCACCCAACGCACGTCGGCCAACATTCTGTATGCGCATGTACATACTTCACCATTGACCTGTAGCTTTGCGTGGTTTTTCTCCATGAGTGTCAGCGTAAGACGACCCGATCCATTGCATACCAGCCGCCATCCCGGGACACCACGTGCGCGGTGTTAGCCTGGCCGTGTTGTTACCTCAGCACAGCGTAGTGTACTTACGGCACTTGTTACCTCGATGGCTCAGAGCAGCGTTCATGTCCGGGAACAGAACCTGAATCCTTGCACGGTTTCCTAGGTTTGAGAGCCTATTATATTACATTACATTACATTACAATGACTATTCATTGGTTCTTTTTCAACGCATGTGGGCACTTTCGGTTGGTGGTTGGCTCTATTCATGTGCTTCAATATACAATGAGGTGGAAAGTCTCGTAATTGTTATTAGGTAACATAATAGGTATGGCAATATTTGTATTTGTGCGGTGATACTTTAAACGCTGCATTAATATATGCTGCATCGAACAGCTTTGTTTGCAACCATGCATCACCTGGAGACAAGAGTAGCCAATTGTCGGGTGTTGTTCCCACCCTGACCCGGCCTCACTCCCCTTACCCACCGTAGACATCATCGTCATCACCATCATAACGTTTATTATAGTTACTCTTGTAGTTATGTTTGACATTTTCTCAGATGGGTAAAAAAGCACTGTGTGCCTAAATCATGGTACCTATCTGAAGGTGTGGAATAACACTGGAGTGAAAGATAAACAAAGTATTCATTTCTTAATGAGATATTTTCCGATATATCCCTAACCGCCGACGCCACAGATCATCTGTGAATCCACCCCTCAGTCCAGCATGGGTCGGGATCCCAATGTAGTGCAACTTTAGGCCATTGTTCACCGTAGTATCAATCAGCGCTTTCATAATTGGTCGTCAGTAGCCAGTAATTCTGCCTGGGATAGGGGAGTGAAGTTTTGGACATGCTGAGCTTGCAGTGTGTGCCCAGAGCAGACGATGTCACACCATGGAAACAATTCCTCTGAAAATAGTCCAAACTGGCTAATCTTTCACATTAAGCCGCCCGTAAATTAAGTTGACAATCGATCAACTTTTGGAGTGGTAAAGCAAATGCATTAGCCCTTTCAATCTTGAAGTGTGAAGAAAAAAGAAAGGTTGTCCTTTTTACATGGATAAATACATTTAAGATAGTCATTGATATCATTTAATAAATCACAGTTTAGTTGCGCTGCGATGTGCCGTACTGGGGCCCTTATATTGCTCTGGGAGCCCGCTGTTAGGGACTGTGCTGGAACCTCTGCGGCGTGAGACCACGCTGTGTTGTTGTGGTGCGATGTCTGTCGATCTGACTGATGAAGTGGTGCCATATCCAGCAGCGAGGGTTTGGGACCGCGAGATGTCGATGGATGACGTCACACCCGACCATGAAGACGTGCCGCCCGACTTCAAGCCGTCGCCGACGATCAGCACCACCGCCAAAAGGTACCGACGCCACCACCAACAGGTGCTCACACCACCACCAAAAAGTAACCGACGCCACCACCAACATGCGCTCACATCACCACCAAGAGGTACCGACGCCACCACCAAAAGGTACTGACGCCACCACCAAAAGGTACCGACGCCACCACCAACAGGTGTTCACATCACCACCAAAAGGTACCGACGCCACCACCAAAAGGTACCGACGCCACTACCAACAGGTGCTCACATCACCACCAAAAGGTACTGACGCCACCACCAAAAGGTACCGACGCCACCACCAACAGGTGTTCACATCACCACCAAAAGGTACCGACGCCACCACCAAAAGGTACCGACGCCACCACCAACAGGTGTTCACATCACCACCAAAAGGTACCGACGCCACCACCAAAAGGTACCGACGCCACCACCAACAGGTGTTCACACCACCACCAAAAAGTAACCGACGCCACCACCAACAGGTGCTCACATCACCACCAAAAGGTACCGACGCCACCACCAACAGGTGTTCACATCACCACCAAAAGGTACCGACGCCACCACCAACAGGTGTTCACATCACCACCAAAAGGTACCGACGCCACCACCAAAAGGTACCGACGCCACCACCAACAGGTGTTCACATCACCACCAAAAGCAGCTGACACCACAACCAAAAGGTACCGACCCCACCACCAAAAGGTACCGACGCCACCACCATCAGGTGTTCACATCACCATCAAAAGCAGCAGACACCACCACCAAAAGGCACCGACACCACCATCAAAAGATACCGACACCACCGACAAAAGCTACCGACACCACCACCAAAAGGTACCGACACCAACACCACCATCAGAAGCAACCGACACCACCGCCAATAGTCACCGACACCACCACCAAAAGCTACCAACACCACCACCAGAAGCTGCCGACACCACCACCAAAAGTTACTGACACCACCATCAAAAGTTACCGACACCACCATCAAAAATTACCGACAACACCACCACCAGGTGCTGACATCACCACCAATATATGCACGTAACATCCCACTACCAACAGCAACACCTCCACCATCATCGAAGTGTACCGGCCACCCCAACGACCGGCACCTTCGGAAGGAGGACGGGTGTTGGATCACATTGTTTTAGGTCGCGTTTGCGTTGGCAGGTATTGGACCCGCTGCATACATTACAATTGCCCACGTTGTTAAGTTTTGCTGCTGTTTGTGCAGGCTCGAATAGATGGGTCTTCAGTTCAAACTCTAGTATCGGCTGATATTTTTGCTCAAATCGTGATCATTCGCTGGGAGAGACCGGTGGCGCCAAGCCGAGACGCATGCGCAGTATTCAGGTCGCGTGAACCGCCCGTGGCCGGGGGAAGTCACGGGCGGTTCACCACCACGGCGGCGGCCATGTCGGCGTGGCCGTGGCCGTGACTGTGGCCGGGCCACTGACCGTGGCCGTGTCACTGACCAGTGGCGCGTGCCACAGTGAACACCGGTCAGCCAACAACCTGTACCAGGAGCTCAGCTTCCAGGACGCCGCGCTGGAGGCGGACGACGGCGCCGATATCACCGGTACGTGACGTCACTGGCCACGCGCGGCTCGTGCACACCTGTCTGCGCCGTGCCGGCACACTAACCGTGATCGCTGTAACGGCACTATGCTACCCTGGCGGTGCGCTGTAACGGCACTATGCTACCCTGGCGGTGTGCTGCACCGGCATTATGCTACCCTGGCGGTGCGCTGTATCGGCACTATGCCTCCCTGGCGGTGCGCTGTACCGATGCGTGAAACTGAACGTGGCGCCACGCCTGAGCTTGTGTTGGGATCTGACGCGGACACCGTCAGGTTCAGCGCCTGCGTGTTTGTTTGCGACGATCTCACGGGACCGACCCCCTGTTTCTGACCCGGTGCACCTCCAATGGCCAAGGCGGCAGAGCCGGCCGGAGTGCGACACCGACACGGAGAGCCAGTTGTTGTCCAGGCGACGCCTGCCGTTGCCCGTTCAGCCTCTGAGTGTGTGCGTGTGTGTGTGCTGTGCGGGACGGCTGAGGTCCGGCGGGACGAGACGTGGTGGCCGGCCGTTGGCTGCGGGATGGTGCGCCTGGTCTGGCCGGGCTGCCCCGCGCTCGCCATGGCGTCTAACACAGCGTCTGTGGTGCTCTGCCGCGTCAGGAGGCTGGGTGCACCCGGGCGAGTACGCGTCCTCAGGTCGGTCGGCCGACGGTCGTACACAGCTGCATGTGTTCCACGTCCGTCCGGCGGTCGTACACAGCTGCATGTGCTGCATGTCCGGCCGGCGGTCGTACACAGCTGCATGTGCTGCATGTCCGGCCGGCGGTCGTACACAGCTGCATGTGTTGCATGTCCGGCCGGCGGTCGTACACAGCTGCATGTGTTGCATGTCCGGCCGGCGGTCGTACACAGCTGCATGTGCTGCATGTCCGGCCGGCGGTCGTACACAGCTGCATGTGTTGCATGTCCGGCCGGCGGTCGTACACAGCTGCATGTGTTGCATGTCCGGCCGGCGGTCGTACACAGCTGCATGTGTTGCATGTCCGGCCGGCGGTCGTACACAGCTGCATGTGTTGCATGTCCGGCCGGCGGTCGTACACAGCTGCATGTGTTGCATGTCCGGCCGGCGGTCGTACACAGCTGCATGTGCTTGCATGCCCGGCCGGCGGTCGTACACAGCTGCTTGTGTTGCATGTCCGGCCGGCGGTCGTACACAGCTGCATGTGCTGCATGTCCGGCCAGCGCGCGGTCACGTGGTTTTGGCTGCGCTCGTGGGAGTCGCGATGGCGCCTCCCACGCCGCCCGACAGTTCACACCGCAGCTCTCGGTGATGTTTCAACGGTGGAACGGCGCGAGGCGTCTGTGCGACTCTTCCGATGATCCTTGTGCATAGTTTCGTACTGTCTTCCTGCTTGCATTTCATGGTTGGATGCATGGTTGTTGTTCGAGTCGGGACTTGTTTTGAGCCTGTACAAGTTCAGGCGGTGTGATTAGATGTGTTCAGGTGCATCAGTTATGCTATTTTTTAACATTTGCTTCTTGTGATACGTTTCCATAATTCTGGAAAAGCACCTGGATTCTGCAGTTCTAGAACAAACGTCTTCTAATCGCCGTTGCCCTGTGAGTTAATATGACGGCGGTCTCAGTATATGGCCGCCACGGAGCTGTTTTTGGCGACCGTACAGTCACGATCATGCATGATGCGTTTGATCGTAGGTGATATTTTGAAGCTACTTTGTGTTGTGTTGAGCTGGGCGCTACTGATTCTCTGCGGGGATGACACTGCCGCGAGGCGGCGCTATGGCTTCTGTGCAGCGAGCAAGACTCTTGCTGTCCCTGTATGCTTCTGTTTCTGGCACCGGTTGGCACTGCATGACCTCTGACTGGCGGACCATTCGGTCAGACTCTGAGGACGAGGAGGCGGCCGGCCAGCCGGCGCCGTCGGCCACACGGCAGCATGGTATGGGGCTGCTGTACACCGCACTCGGCCCGACCCCGTGCCCCGCACCGCTCACTGTCGTTCGGTCGGCTGTGGCTCGTTTGTCAGTGTTGGTCCGTCCGGGTCGGTGTCTCCTCCCCCGCGGCATGACAACCCCCCTCCCCCCATCGATATTAGTGTTGAGCTCTGTCGGCTGTGAGACTTGTGGGTCGGTGGCGATCCCGCAGTCCCTTGCCTCCTCCCCCACCGCAGCGTGGCTCTCTGTCGGTGGTGATTCCGCAGTCCCTTTCCTCCTCTCCCCCCACCGCAGCG
Organism: Imbricaverruca yamaguchii; assembly: GCA_034440575.1. Taxonomy (NCBI): domain Eukaryota; kingdom Metazoa; phylum Arthropoda; class Thecostraca; family Neoverrucidae; genus Imbricaverruca; species Imbricaverruca yamaguchii. The sequence goes on along the minus strand of JAOTOL010001510.1, from coordinate 639,159 downwards.
TGGCTCTCGGTCGGTGGTGATTCCGCAGTCCCTTTCCTCCTCTCCCCCCACCGCAGCGTGGCGCTCGGTCGGCTGGGACTGGTGAGTCAGTGGTGATCCGACTTGTCCATGTCGCCGCCCTGGAAAATCCAGCGACACGGTTGGTTGGTAACTCGTCGTGAATGAATAGGGCCAATGCATAGTGCCACCCCCGGTGGAGCGCTTTGCCCATCTATTAGTTTGACTCAGTTAGCTCCGTTCGCTCCATGGGCGCTAAATGACCTATTACTGGTCGATGCGCCCAAAATCCACAATTATCATCATCATCCGTTTGCTCCTCAACCGTGGGTAATGTATGTGTCCAGTGTTTGTATTCACAACTACACCGTCTACTCACAACAAGGCTCGAGTGTGTGTGTGAGTGTGTTCTGTGTGTCCGTGGTTGAGCTGTCTCGTGTGATGGCCTGCATTTGCTTTGCTGCCGTCAATGCCGCTCGTCATTTGATGGAGGACTCCGATAAACATCATTATGGCAGCAATATGCCTGATGGCCAATTTTTCTGAACTCGGTGGATGCAAAATGTCTTGCAGAGTGGGAATGATAATAACGTTTTTTTGCGCTTTAATGGAATGCTTTCGTTTTGTGTGGCGATGCTTGGTATGGCGTCTGCTGTGTGCTTGGTGACCGTCTGTGTTATTTTGCTCTGCTTCCGTCGTCCAAGGTCGCGTTTTTGTCAGCTTAAGTAATTCGTGTTTTGTCTTTTGCAGCCAGCGACAACTTCTTTGGTAAGGGCCCTTGCTTTCTAAGTTGCATTCACATGTTGCGCGTTTGAAATGGACCATTCCTGACTCAGAGGCGAATCTAGGATATCCTCAGTATCCGACGGAGAACTCGTGTCTGCCAATTAAGATTGTATCGTTGCTGTGACCTTCGCTTTTTGCGTACCAAGTAGGGCATAGGCAGGTCAGGTGTAGCTCAACTACCAGCATATTTTTGCAGGAGTGAAAGGGGCATTTGGGAGTGAACTACTGGGCTCGTTGGTCGCAACGGACGACACGAAACATATGGCAGATATTCAAAGGTCACCGGCAGCCATTGAGATCATTTACAGAGCAATGAGGAGGAATTGCAGCATTGCCGAGGGCTTCTCCGTTTAACTCAAGCGTGACATTCAAACAGCAGTCAAGGTGACCCTTATTTTCGCCAAGGAAGCCGCCCGCCTGAATCAACCCTTGCCAGCTTTCGATGAGCATCAGCTATGCTTCAAAAGGCATTGGTTATTTTGATAGTGCGTAATATTGTGTGTTGGATCACGAGGAGTTTGGGAACTGTGTCAGTTGATGTGGCAATCGTGGTAATTATCTGAAGCGAATGCTCTCAAAAGGCGTGTGTGATCATCATCATCATCATCAGCATCATCGTGGTCGCTGTTTTTTTTTTGCATGGTTCGATTCCATTAGCATGATTTTTTTTTTAAAGAACGAAATTATATATTTTTCGTTGGGATCTGACATGAAATTATTGCACTAACTTGGTCTGGCCGTTTTACAGGTATGGGAAGGGAAGTGGACAACCTGATCATGGAAAATACCGAACTTCTGGAAACGAAGTGAGTATTGTACCACATGCTTGTATTTGCATATTTAGTTTCAGCCACCGATACTCCTGTCTTCTTGCACAGGCTATCGCCAGCTGGGTTGTAGCATGATTTTTTTATCCTCGCAGCGCGGGCTTTGGCGGACATGGCTGTTCTTGATCCCCCGTTGTATTTATGGGCGCAAAATGACTGGATGTCGGCGCGCCCCTAAACTCAAATTCACCACCAACACCCCGCGGTATTTTTTTTTTTTTGTATCAGGTTGCGCTTCAACCGTTCATTTTATTCTTCTGAAATTTGGTCCCACTCATTGCCTTCGCCTGGGGGCCATCTGTTTCGAAAATTACCATCTTCAATATTTCATGGCGTATGTCCAGGCACTTGACCTTGGCGGGTTCGGTGGTCTGTATATTTAGACGTGTCTCCTCTATTAGACTTGTTTGGTATATGTTTATGTTTGTATCGTTATGTTTTATCGTTATTAATATGTTTGTATATATGTTCAGTAAGGTCTGGAAAACAAAGAAAAGAGACAAGAAATACGTTCCAGATAGCTAGAAGTGCAATGAGGCGGCTACGTGTTGCCATTTACCGCGTCTTCATCCTGTTAAGAGTAGAAGTTGGTGGAAAGGGGGAGGGTAAAGGGTCAGGTTTCCTTCCCCTACACTGCGAAGGTTATCAAATGTTTTACACTGTCACGGCTAACATGACCGATGACATGCGTTCGGTCTTGGCGCTGGTCTGAAATGATTGGCATGCTCCCGTGCTGCTTGCCGGGAAGTACCAAAAGGAGTTGACTATCCCTGTTGCATGTTTTAAATTAACAACGCTTTTCAAGATGTTGCAACTTTGAAAACGCTGCTGAGGATGTTAACAGGATGAAAAGATGGTCGTAAGGCTTGTGTGCGTCGAAATCCAGAAATGTAGGAAGGCTGAGGGCTGGGACATCAGAGCACAACTTGCTAGAAATCCTGCCGGCTTGGGGGAGCCAATATCAGTGCCCTGGCGCATGCCACGAATGACTGCGTCGGACTTAGGTTGGGATTCGTATTGGGCAGGGTTGGAAACGCGGCATTTGCTACTTGTCAGAAACTTCACTGTAAAGCACTGTTTTTTCAAACATGAATACCCAACAATTTTCCTCTCCAAGTCCAGGATTTCAAACATGAACCCAACCCCAGTATTGGGATGTTCAGGATTTGCCGCCTGATGCGGCGGTGCATTGGGTCTGTAACACTGCCGAAGCCACTGGCTGGCATGACTGTCGGCGGCCAAAGACGATAGCCACTGCTGCGCCGATGCCGTGCCTGTGCCGTCGCGTGTGATCCGCCGTCCGTGATCCCGCGATCCCGCACTCCTCTAACGCCGTCTGTGTCTCCAGGAACGCGCTGAACATTGTCAAAGACGACCTTATTGCCAAAGTGGACGAATTGACCGGGTAAGCGCAGGCTCTGCGTGTTGAGTGCATACCCACGCTTGTCCCGTGTGTGTCGCTGGAAGTGCTGGTCCATCCTTCGCATGCAAATACCTTCAGTCTGTTCCCCACTAATGAGTGGGCGTGCTGGCCAATCGGGAGCATGATATATGACCTTCGCAGTCGATGCGCTCCTAAACTACAATGGGGAGTGTTAGCACATTAGTTACCTTCCTGTTCGGAATCACTTATCCTGCGAACAAACACGTTTTGTTTGGTAATTTATGATTCCTGGTGAGGACAAACTCGCCACAGGTAACTGCTGATGCAGGTTGGTGATCGTTGGCTACACTTACGTCATGTATTATATACATTTACGTCATGTATAGAATTTGAACACTTATGTCATGCAAGCCCGAGTTATTTCTTCTGGATAGCAAACTGCCGTCTGCCCCGTTGCTGATGATGGTGCGGACCAGCGGGGCGCGGCAGTGTGTGATTAGTAGAAGACGTACTCTGATATTTCCTCGTCCAAAGCCTGTGCCTGTGGAATGCTGAATCGTCCTCACGGGATTTCCAGAAGGCATGTGTGTGCATTCGGTTAGTTTATGATGAGCGTTTGAATACGGATCGCTGTTGTTGGATATCCGCGCCTGGCAATTTTCTGCGGACTGTTTGTGAACTTATGACCAATTTCTGCCAGTTAGGATGAATGGAGAAGTCTTGCATAGTGTATGCACTGATATACTTATGTGGGTGCTGTATAACTAATGCAGTTGGTGCGCCTCTATACCCCAATAACAACAACATATTTATTGATGTGATTTTATATGTATTTTAGCCTAGTGGAGCAACCGCCCTCCCCATATTGTCACTGCACGCATTTGTACTTGTGCATGTATTATGCCATGATATGTATATATATATATTTATATATATATATATATATATATATATATATATATATATACTACTAACGTGCATACATGCATACATACATACATACGTGCGTACATATACACATATGTACACACACACATATATATATAATATAATATATAAATAACCTCTTCTCTTCCTGTCAGTCAGCCGTATCAGTCTTGTCAGGTCGTTCAGCCATAGTGAAGCGACTCGAAGATATGTGGGTGGGTGTCGTGTGGCCAGCGGGTATCGGCTGGCTAGTGGGATCTGCACGCCTGACGTCTCGGGTCATGCGGATCACCTTGGCCGCCTGCCACACCACTATCGTGCTCAGCTGACCGCACATACTCTAACTAACTCAGCTGACTGCACACGCTCGGTCGGCTGCCCATGTACAGTAGGCTGGCTGCCTACAGCTGGCGGCACGCGTGCCAGCTTGTATTTCTGGGCGTATCGCGGGCGGTCAGTGGCCAGTGACGATTGGACGAAGTCGTGGCTGATAGCTGACGGCCACCGATCTCCGCGCGCTCCCTGGGTCCCAGCCAGATACCCGTTCCCTCCCGGGTCCCAGCCACATCTCCGCGCGCTTCCCGGGTCCCAGCCGGCTCTGGACACCTGTCTCGGCGGCCGGACCCGCACCACAGGTGCATTCCTTCGGCTGGCGTGTGAACCGACAGTCGCCGACTTTGAATGGGCGCACGGTCAGAGCGATTGCCGGCGGCAGCGCGCCTGCGCCAAGTCGGCAACTGCGGCCTCCACGGCCCTCTCCAGTTCCAGAGTGGTCCACTGGTGTCTGGCCAACGCCGAACTGTCCACCTGTCGGCACATTTCAGGAAGAGCACTCCCCGACAGCGCGTAGAGTGGTATCGATCCTCATTGATGTATTGATTGGTTGGTTGCTTTGTTTATTTGCGGGTGCATTTATGTATGTAGTTGTTTAATTCATTTATTCATTCATCTACTCATTAAATTTACTCATTCGGGCGCAAAATGACCCTAGATGTCGACGCGCCCTTAAACTCCAATCCACCACCAAATTTACTCATTCAGTTATTCATTGATTTGTTCATTGGTTTGCTTATTCATTTGATAATTCATTTGTTTATTTATTCATTTGATTATTCATTTGTTTATTCATTTATTGCTTTACATACTCATTCACAAATTACTTCATTCGTTTCTTCCTATTGATTTTGATCAATGCCATCTACCTTAGTTTGCGTCTGCCTGGTACACCAGCAAGGCTGATGCTATAAATGAATGCTTCGTGATGGTCGGGGCCGAGGGTAATGTGCCCAGTCGGCACAGGCTGACGGTCTATCGTGTGCCATTCGATGCAGGCGTGTGGCAGGCGACGGTCCGCATGTACTCATGTTGCCGCTCTGTATGTGGTGGGGCGAGCGGTTACGACTGGCTGTCGAGTTTGGACAATGCAAGCAAACAGCACAAAGAAACAATTGTTTCTTTCCCCTCCCATTGTTATCCAACAATTGCAGTAAGGCAATGTTATCCTTTGCACTCGAATGGAAGGTTACCAAGGAAGTCGGTTTTCGTCGCTCCCAACATCATGCATTTTCAAAGTACATTGAACAAGCGACCATGTTGAAGCGTCGGTAGCTTAACTACAAGTATTCAAATAAGTAAGCAAAACATGTCTTTGATTATGATCACATAACCATAGAATGTGATGCCTTTTTCAGTACAATTTGTCATTGTTACGAGAATATACATTTGATGAACTTTGGGTGTTGTGAACCCTGGTCATTGTTAGTTGTGAACATTGTGATGCTTTTCTGGAAAGCGTATCCTTAAACCATGATGGTTTTGAATACGAAGACCTGAAGCGGTTTTCAAGGCCACTGTCGGTACGTTGACTCTATATCGGTATATGTATTGGTATAAACAGCGAGCATCCGTTCTGCGTATGAGGGCCACTTGCCGTGTTGGCTGCGAGGCCCACACCACGCATGGCATGATTCATCGAAATATAACCTTTTATTGTTTTCGATCTCGATCTCGATCGATCGAGTTTTGAATGTAATTGCCACAAGAAAAATATAATTATCATGTTCAATGTACTATTTCCTCACACACGCACAAAGGCACACACCATGCATTTTGAAATTACGTATATATATATATATATATATATATAATATATATATATATATATATATATATATATATATATATATATATATATATATATATATATATATATATATATATATATATATATATATATATATATATATATATATATATATATATTATTGGACGCAAAATGACCACAGTGGTCGAGGCGCCCTAAAGCCCAAATAACTAACTAAGTATATATATTATTGTTGTTATTGGTAGTGGAGGTAGTAGTAGTAGTAGTAGTAATAGTAGTAGTAGTAGCAGTAGTATTCATATTATTATTTCCGCCTACATTGAAAGAAGGCAGAAAGGTGTGGCAGAAGCTTGGTACTGATTCAATGACCTTTAGTACCACACTCCCCATAAATTGCCGTATGCCCAGGGTGATAGAGAAATTGCGCTGCTTTGTGCGTAGCGAATACTCCGTATGCTTGGAAGTAAACCTGGCTGGAAACTGACACCTATGTAAAAGCACCTATGGGCTATGGGCTACCTGTTCTCGATGCTTCATGGACTGTCATGGTATCCCGATCTACGGGAGAAAACTTGTGCAAATTGTTGGTCATTTGCACAGTCGACGACTGGGGGAACGTTTCTGGAGTTCTCCAGTGACCTTTAATAACAGTAATATAATGGATGGCTGAAAGATATTCGGTAAAGCTTCGTTGCAGTATGCATCGGTCAGACTTTCCTTAGCCGTAGCTTTCTTGACCGTCCCCCAATGCCATCACAGGCATTCTTCTTGTGTAATGTCCCAAAGAAGTGCCAATCACAGTTCAAGTCTAAGTTCTAGTTCTAGTGGTGAAATAAATGTAAATGTTTGAGAATGTTTTATGTTGTGCTGCGCATCCGTCCGGAAGGTAATAAATTGTAGCCAAGCATGGTATGCGCAGCTTCAGAGCTGGGACCATATACCTTAAAACGCATGCGCCATGCCTGCATAATTCCGCGCAGTATCGGACATGAGGCAGAAACTTTGTCAGCGTGTCGTGATGCCCTCGCGCCAATGGGCGACATACTGATGCACTTGGTGGTGGGCTCGGGGCGTCCTAGTGGAGTCCATCGGTTTGGCCGTGTACAACGAACGAATCATTCTCACAGCAATTGCCGACAACTACCAGCTCTTCCGGATGAATTCATTATCTAAGATGGCTGAAAACGCGGTTTTGATTTTTGAAGTATGTGTATTGACTGACCGCACTGTGCTTTGGCATAGCATGAAAATGAACTCTCCGTGAATAAATCTTATCAGTCAGCGTACACGTGCTTGCGCTGACTCACTGCTCATAGTAGATTTGCTCATGTAGATGTATCTCATCACTTTGCTCGTTCTCCACCACTTACAAAAGCATATCACGACCTCCTCCCCTGAGCAACTATTGCATCTTTGCAGCATGCATTTGTTGCTATATGTGCTGCACATACATCACTTTTATCTCCCCCTTCGCCGTATCGAGTAGTAGCACCTTGGCTTTGGGAAATTGGCTTGTGTATCTGCTGGAAGAGTAGGTTGATGCTCTTAATATAAAACTTGGTTAACAATGGGCGCAAAATGACCCTGGAAGTCGACGCGTCCCTAAGCTCCAATTCACCACAAACTTGGTTAACACTTGCTTTGACGAGCATTCACAGGATATGGGTAGAAGAAGCAATTCTTCTTTACTTGCACATGCGGGGGCAACGTATTAAAGCTTATGAAAGAACAAGTTGCAAAATTTACCTGCCATCATGCCAACGTCAGGTCAGGATGCTACGGCATCGGAATTCGATTTAAAAAATGATCAAAACCACCTAAAGTATTGCTCAGTTCCGTGCCACCTCAGAAATGCTCATTTTTCGACCGCTTAAATTAGTTTCTTTCCAGATATAAGTCATTGAGGATGGCCATATGCTGTAGTCTCACACGAAACTACGTGAGGTTATAACCTCGTGACCGTTGATATGGTCTGGCTGAAACTAACGCATCTCGAATTGGGGCATTATATAACCTATTAAAGTCAAATTATGAGAGGTCGGGTGTTAATTTGCGTTTTTACCTGTTGATCTGTCGTGGAACGCTCAAATGGTTGGATTATTAAAATGATCTTGTGCCATTTTAATATTTGTTGGAATAAGTGCGAAATGCAGTAACTAAATCCTTGTTGCAGTCGTAACATTGTTGATGTTTGTTGGAAATGTATGGATATTGTATGGATGGATAATGATGGATATAAAGTAACTCGTCATCCACGGTTCATTTGGATTTTTTCCCTGTTGCAATAATGCTGCCAGCTAAGCTACTTGTGCTAGGCACCAGCTGTGGCGCTGGGCAAGCCAGCCCAATCCCCTGTTGTTATGCTTGTAATCGTATTTGGGAGTTCTCTGGTAATGCCACCATGTGATGTTGATCGATTTTAGTGGTACCGCGCGGCCGCCAGTGCCGTCCGTCCGTCCGTCCGTCCGTCCGTCCGTCCGTCCGTCCGTCCGTCGCCTGACGCAGTGTTGCGGTGCCACAGTGAGCAGGAGATCCTGCGCGAGGAGGTGCGTTCGCAGCAAGCGGTGCGCTCGAGACTGCAGTTGCGCGTCCAGGAGCTGGAGGATGAGATCAAAAAGATGAAGGAGGAGGCCGACAAGACCGGGAAGGAGGTCAACGAGGAGGTGAGCGGCCGAAGGAAAGCGTTTGTGTGTGTGTGTGTGCGTGCGTGCGTGCGTGCGTGTGCGTGCACGTGCACGTGCACGTGCGTATGCATGGTCACGAGCTAGTGTCGGTGGAGTATCGTCACGGTAGTGGCATTCAGACAGCAGAGGAAGAGTCCCGTTTTACCGAACGGTGAACAGTGAAGTGACGGTTTGTATGCGAAGTTGACATTTATGAGCAGTGGTTCTAAGCAGTCGGTGACCGACTTGTGTTTTTCGTCTGCTCCGACTCGGGACACCCGATGAGTGTTCAGCAGGGTCGTTGCCTGCTGCCCACAGTGATGTGTGGTCACTGGCCCGCGGCGTATGCTCTGACATCTGGTCGGTCGCTGGCCCACGGCGTGACCTGACATCTGTTTGGTCACTGGTACGCGACGTCTGACCTGACATCTAGTCGGTCGCCGATCCACGACTTTTGACCGATACCAGTCAGCAGGGTGGGAATTAAGGCACTTCTTAAGATAATTCATCTCTTGAAACATTTTTGCACTCCGGATTCATACTAGATAGAGTGGGCTCCACGTGTACTCCGACACAAACATGCAGAAGGAAGAAAAATACCACTAAAAAACTAAAACAGTATGGAATAAAACATCTGTTAAACATGTTATTCTACTTATGATTACCAAATAAACTAGCCACTTTTCATACCACCAAGCACACAGACAACACCCAAACACACACCACACTACACCACAATCAGCGAAATGCTGACAACATGCTGAACCTCGCGCCTGCGCACTAAACAGTGGCCTCCTGTTGCTACGAATTCGGCCGATGCGTGTCCAGAAAGCGGCTTTTCTTTCTGAACACATGTTTACCAGTGCCATACTCCAAACACAAGACCTTGACTGATCCTTTGCCTTCCTACTGTCGCGTGTGAGGTGTTGGTGTCCGGTCTGTATCGCATAGGGAATTTGCTGCATATGTGGGTGGGTGTGCGTTCTGAGCTGAGGGTGAAGCGTGAATTATTTGTTTGTTTTTCGTCTGGCTCTTTGTACTGAGACCAACAGTGAAAGGAAAGCGCATTGCTCCTGTGAGTTACGAGAGACAAAGCTGAGCTGATTATCACAACTCCCTGTTTTGTGTTCCCTTCCATTGCTCACTTTGTTTCTATGCTTTGATGTGACCAAAAAAATGATGATGTGTATTACTTATGCATATTACATAGTTACTGACTAGATACATATGATTTTCCCGTCAGTTACCGGCAAATGTATTTCATGCATGAAAAATACTACGTCCATGAACGTGTACTCTGGAATAAATCTGTTTGCACTCTGACTCCAAACCCGGAAAGTAAGTTTCCCACCCTGCCAGTCAGTCATTGACCCGCGACGTCTTACCTGACATCTGGTCGGTCACCGACCCCCGACGTCTTACCTGATATCTGGTCGGTCACCGACCCCCGACGTCTGACCTGACATCTGGTCGGTCACCGACCCCCGACGTCTGACCTGACATCTGGTCGCCACCGGCAGGACGACATCCCAATGGCGCAGCGGAAGCGCTTCACGCGGGTGGAGATGGCGCGGGTGCTGATGGAGCGCAACCAGTACAAGGAGCGCTTCATGGAGCTGCAGGAGGCCGTGCGGTGGACCGAGATGATCCGCGCCAGTCGGAACGACCCCAACATGGACAAGAAGAGCAAACAGAGCATCTGGAAATTGTGAGCTATGGCCATACTGTTGCACAGCCGATTTGTGAGTGTAGTGTATTCTCATACGACGTGCTTTTCCTGATCGGACAGTCGTGTGGAAGTCCGTGGTATTTTATCGTGCGGGTGATCAATGGGGATTGCATCGTATGGGTGTTTAGCTAATGCCAATTTGAAACGCTTGCATGTGATGGGTGGAAGAGCTTGGCACGTGGTTGTACTTTGACGCGGTTGGTGCCTGTGGGCGTTTGCAAATAGGAAATGTCTAATGGCATTGCTGAATATGTTGAATTCCAACTTCAGATGTCTTGTCCTCCTGGATCGTATGTCGGATGGGCGTGGGTCAGCATCTTTAACAAGCTGTTCTGCCAGTGGTCCCAGTGGACAGTAACTGACCATTGTGGTCGGTGCGTCTAAAGCTTTTGTAACTATATAACTGCTCAATCTGCTAGAGGTCTTGAGTACGATGCTGAACATTGTTTGAGATGTAAGTCCACAATTTAAGGAATGCGCCCGCCTGCTGAGAGCCATGGGTGCGCAGTTTCTGCATATTAGCTGTTAATGGCCGTGCGTGCGCAGTTTCTGCCTATTAGCTGTTAATGGCCGTGCGTGCGCAGTTTCTGCCTATTAGCTGTTAATGGCCGTGCGTGCGCAGTTTCTGCCTATTAGCTGTTAATGGCCGTGCGTGCGCAGTTTCCGCCCACTAACGGCGGTGGGCGCGCAGTTTCAGTAACCTGTTCAGCTCGTCCGACTCGCGACCGTCGAGCGGCGCGCTACCTTACGGGAACATCCAGTACGACGCGCCGTCGAGCTCGGTTAGTCCGGCCGAGCCGGCCCGCCGCCGCACCGGCCACGAGCGCAAGCGCGGCATCGACTTCCTCGACACGGACATGTGAGTGGGACCGAGCACGGCAGAGTCACGAGCGGCAGGCAGGTCGGTCACGAGCGGCAGGCAGGTCAGTCACGAGCGGCAGGCAGGTCAGTCACGAGCAACAGGCAGATCAGTCACGAGCGACAGGCAGATCAGTCACGAGCAACAGGCAGATCAATCACGAGCGACAGGCAGATCAGTCACGAGCGGCAGGCAGGTCAGTCACGAGCGGCAGGCAGGTCAGTCACGACCCGGTGTTTCAGACTCGGGCCGGTCTGGCGGAATCACAAATGTCACCAGCCGACTGACGAGCTGTTGACAGGTGAGTCGAGTGTCGAGTCGAAGTTGGAGGGTATGCGAGTCGGGCGAGAGTCGCGGAGTTTGTAAGAGGGCCCCAATCCACGCTCCACGCCCTGTGCGATAGATGCGCCTGACTGTATAGTTAATCGTCATGCAATTTAGTTCTGGGGTTCTCTTTGGGAGTCGTTCCTGTGTTATGTTGGTCACGCGGTGGGAGCTCCGCGGAGAGTGCCGGAGCGGCTCTCTCCGCCAGGGAGTGATTGCCGTGGCCGCCACCCTCTCCGCCATGTTGAACCCCATGACGGCCGCCAGTTCGTCGGAGAAGCTACAGCAGCGGCGCGCCACGGAGCGACGCGAGCAGTACAAACAGGTGCGCGCCCACGTCAAGAAGGACGACGGCCGCATGCAGGCGTACGGCTGGTCGCTGCCTGCAAAGGTGGGCGTCGGCGGGGCTGTGGCGACTCAAGTGTGCAGGGTGTGGTGTGGCTCCGATGAGTGCCTGGTGCGGTGGGGTGGCTCTGACGTGTGTGTGTGTGTGGTGTGGTGGGACGGCTCTGGCGTGTGTGTGGTGTGGTGGGACGGCTCTGAATTGTGTGTGGTGTGCTGGGGTGGCTCTGAAGTGTGTGTGTGTGTGGTGTGGTGGGACGGCTCTGGCGTGTGTGTGGTGTGGTGGGACGGCTCTGAATTGTGTGTGGTGTGCTGGGGTGGCTCTGACGTGTGTGTGTGTGTGTGTGGTGTGGTGGGACGGCTCTGACGTGTGTGTGGTGTGGTGGGACGGCTCTGAATTGTGTGTGGTGTGCTGGGGTGGCTCTGAAGTGTGTGTGTGTGTGGTGTGGTGGGACGGCTCTGACGTGTGTGTGGTGTGGTGGGACGGCTCTGAATTGTGTGTGGTGTGCTGGGGTGGCTCTGAAGTGTGTGTGTGTGTGGTGTGGTGGGACGGCTCTGAATTGTTTGGTGTGCTAGGGTGGCTCTGAAGTGTGTGTGGTGTGGTGTGACGGCTATGAATTGTTTGGTGTGCTGGGATGGCTCTGAAGTGTGTGTGGTGTGGTGTGACGGCTATGAATTGTTTGGTGTGCTGGGGTGGCTCTGAAGTGTGTGTGGTGTGGTGTGACGGCTCTGACGTGTGTGTGGTGCGGTGGGACGGCTCTGAATTGTGTGTGGTGTGGTGGGTTGGCTCTGAAGTGCGTGCGTGGTGTGGTGGAGTGTCTCTGAAGTGTATGTGGTGTGATGGGGTGTCTCTGAATCGTGTATAGTGTAGTGCGATGACTAAATTGTGTGTGGTAATTTGCGATGGCCTGTGTGTGGTGGGGTGGGGTGGCACTGAAGTGTGTGTGGTGTGCTGGGGTGGCTCTGAAGTGCTGTGCTGTGGTGGGGTGGCTCTAAAATGTGTAGGTGCATTGTTAAAATGGAGTTTGAATGATACTGAAGTGTGTGGTGATTCTAATGGGCACCAGTAATCTTGCTCAAGTGTTGCGATGTCTGTACGTGTATTTTGATGTATGAGTTATGTAGCTTTCAATGACGTATCTACACCTTCCCCACGTATGCATGGTGGTTGAGTTCTCGAGTACTGGTGCAGCTGTGTGCCGTGTTGGCTGACGTTTGTTTCGGCTGCCTAGATGCCGGGTGTGCCGTCTCCCTCTTCGACCCAGGAGAAGCAAGAGAGTCAGAAGTCATCGCACGTGCCGGTGCCCGTGCCCGTCTACTGTCGGCCGCTGATGGAGAAGGAGCAGGGCATGAAGGTGAGGGGGGTGCGGGTGCGCGGCCCGTGACCAGGTCGGCACTGAGTGCCGGATCTCGGTGGGACTGAGTGCCGGATCTCAATGTGACTGAGTGCCGGATCTCGGTGGGACTGAGTGCCGGAACTCAATGTGACTGAGTGCCGGATCTCGGTGGGACTGAGTGCTGGAACTCAGTGTGGCTGAGTGCCGGATCTCGGTGGGACTGAGTGCCGGATCTCAGTGTGGCTGAGTGCCGGATCTCGGCGGGACTGAGTGCCGGGCCTCAGTGTGGCTGAGTGCCGGATCTCAGTGTGGCTGAGTGCCGGATCTCGGCGGGACTGACTGCCGGCTCGCCAGCAGGGTCACAGCTCCGCACAGTCTGCTGGCCACGTCTGTCCGCGCCGATCACCTGCCGGCGGGCTGCTGTGGCGCGTGTCGCAGCCAGTCGGGCGGCCGCTCAGATGTGCGCCCGACTGTTGGAGTTCAGATGATGTGGTGATTTTGACGCCTCCAACTGGGACCTCGCATGTGCAGTTATCTATGTGCTGCTGTGAGCATTCCCATGTTGTGCGTCTTATGTTCTGCATCATTGCCATGTGTCGTCACTGTGGCGTGTATGGTATATGGGGAAATATATGGTCCAATCAGTATGCAATGTTATCCATCCCGGCCCCTTCCTTTGTTTACGTCCGGTGCATGACCATGCAGATTTTGGCATAGGTATTTCGCTGTTGGCCTGCGTTTTCCAGGCAGTGTGATTTCGACGGATCTTTATCAAGTTGTGTTTGAAAGTCAGATTGCCCAACAGTTGCGTGCCTTAGTATGGTTTGTGCAGCGTTAGTTCAGCAGACCGTTGCGGTGCGGGGAAGGAATACGGCCCCCTCCCCTGTAAGGGTTTTCTGAGCTTGAACTGTTCACGGTATCGCTTTGAAATTTATCATACCTTACAACGATTGATGAGCGCACGTTCTGTCAACAATTGAGTTCCAGTCTCTTGGCATACCGGTGCTAGAACGGATCAAAGTCTCATGCCAACCTCTTCGGAATCTCTGAATACCATTTGCGGATGTAATTGAAGCACATTTCGTAAGCAAACCATGCAAGGTGCACTCAACAGTAATATATTAGAGCATAGGGAAATGATGAAATAAAATTAAATGATACAAAATTTGACATCCGGTCAGGTGGCTAGATCAAATGAAGATTTAAACCAGACAGAAATTGTCGTAACTTTGTAGACGTAACTTAAAATTGTATTCAAAGTTCCGCATCCATGTCTTGTCAAGTCACTGAGCTATGACCTTAACATCCGCACCGGATGGGGGTATGAACCAACCCCTCCTGTTCGACGATATCTCATAAGTAGCCAAAGATGTTGTGAGAGAGATCGTGTGACTTTGTTAAAACTTGATAAGTGCATCCTATGCAAAATATTTGTTTGAAATCCGTTGGTAGATTTGGGAACTGTGGGCGTGCAAAGTCGACAGGCCGGCCGCCGAGCGAAGTTTAAAGGTCTCATCAGCTTGGCGGCACGGTGTGATGGTCGATCTCGAACCCATTTTATTCTGAAAACATTAACTTAGGGTCATGAAGTTCATGCTGCAGCAAGTTCACCACAACCGTAATGTACCCTCCAAATGTATGCTTCTAGCTCCAGTAGTAAGGCCACACATTCGATGAAATTTACAAAACAAGCAAAAGCAAACAAAAACATGAAGACATATTTGGACTATTTTCCACAAAATTAACCTTTTTGTTTTGTGGGAAGCTCAATGACCTTATAGTTCATGTGACCTTAAGCCCAAATAATCAGTCAGTAACCTTTTTGTTTTGAGAGCGAAAATACCAAAACAAGTGAGCAGCATTCTGTTTTTCTTTGTAGTCACTGGTTGTTGTTTTTGTCTGAGCGCTATTCGTTTCGAAAATTATAACCTTGAACAGTTCATTGCCTATTTTCAGGAATATTTGACCATAACGGAATAGGTGAACTTGGCCTTTGCACGTTTCACCTGCGTTGAATCCAGCGTTCTAAAACTGCGGCGAAGATAGGCGGCCGACTGGACCCAACATGGGCCTGCTGGGCCTCACCTCTATCTCACTCAAGCGACAGACTGGACCCAACATGGGCCTGCTGGGCTTCACCTCTATCTCACTCAAGCGACAGACTGGACCCAACATGGGCCTGCTGGGCCTCACCTCTATCTCACTCAAGCGACAGACTGGACCCAACATGGGCCTGCTGGGCGTCACCTCTATCTCACTCAAGCGACAGACTGGACCCAACATGGGCCTGCTTGGCCTTACCTCTATCTCACTCTCACTCTATCTCACTCTCACTCTATGTCTTGCTTGGAACAAAAGGTAGTAGCTGGGTCGAAGTGACCCACGATGCGCCCCTAAACCCCAATAACTAACTAACTGAAGGGTCGAAGTGACCCCACACTCCCAGCCCTGCATCGCGAGGTGTGGTGGAATCAACCCTCACTGCGAAAGGTAAATGTGTGTGACGACGTGTAGCACCACCTGACCCTTTAGCTCGCGTGCAGTCGGCGTGGCCCCGTATAGGATGACCTGCGTGTGACCCTGTGACCCCGACTGACCCCAGATCTGGTGCGCGGTCGGCGTGAACCTGAGCGGCGGCCGCACGCGTGACGGCGGCAGCGTGGTGGGTGCGTCCGTCTTCTACTCGGGAGACGTGGCGCCCAGCTCGCCCGGCGACGGCGACGAGGTGGAGCGGCTCTCCCGCCAGCTGCAGGTGCGCCACGCACGCGGCATACACGGCGCACTTGGCCGACACACAGCGTGCATGGCGCGTGTGCAACAGAATGGCGGTCGTAGGATTACCGTCGGTGACCTATTGAATCGAAGGATCGTGTTTTGAACACGGGCTAGATCGTAGTAGAAGATAAGCGGATTGCAAAAATGATCGCGTCCGACTCTTGATCGTAAGATCGTGGGTTAGACTCCCTCGACCTACGGAATTGGCGAGCTCACCCGCGACCAATCGGCGTGAGATATTGACGACGCCATATGGCCTACCAGTGAAATGTATCGGAAAAGAATCCGATCTTCTCTTCTCAATGATGAGCTGCATTGCGGCACACTATAGCTGTATGTCTGTGTGGCATGTATGCCAGGCATTGGCGGTCGCTCCCGCGCGCTTGCGAGCGAGAGACGAAGTTACTCTGCGTGTACAGGAGCAGCAGGAGATCCGCACGGCCAACGACACGCTGGAGCGCTCGCTGTCGTCGCTGGTGTGGATCTGCACCAGCACACACAGCGCCAGCAAAGTGACAGTCATCGATGCCAACAACCCGGCCGACGTGCTGCAGTCGTTCCCCGTCTGCTCGTCACATCTGCTGTGCATCGCCAGCGTCCCGGGTACGACTGGGGGGCGGGGGCTGCGAACTGGGCACGACTGTGGAGTCCGGGACCTGCGGGCCGGGTATGCCGGGTGATGGCACCTCTGAGCCGGAGTCGACGTGTCGAGTGTGACTGGAGCGGCACCGCTGGACCGGAGTCGACGTCCCGGGAATGGATGGGGGATCGGGACATGGGAGCCGGGTATGATTCGGAGTGGGACCGCTGGACCGGAGTCGACGTGTCGTGTATGGCTGAGGGGAGGGGGGAAATCGGGATCTGTGAGCCGGGTATGACTGGGGTGGGAGCCGCTTGCCAGTAGTCGACGTGTCTGGTATGGCTGAGGTGAGACCTCTGGATGGAAGCCGACGTGACGGGTATGACTAGGGGTTGGTACCTCTAGGCTGAAGCCGGCGTCCTTTGTGTCGCAGTGGTCGGTGCTGACCTTTGAACAGTTGTTGTCTTGCATCCCAGTGAGTCTAAAGTCACGATGCTGCCTGGTTTTAATATACTCGGTATATTCCTGCTGGAAGTATACTCACGTGGATGTATGCGTCGCTCAGCGGATAAGTACGTGGCCGACAGTGCCATGTAAGTGCAGTGTGTGTTGCTGCGTTGCGTTGTTGTGCCCAGGTGCTGTTTGCTCAGGCTGTGTGATGGTGTCATACGTCTGGTCGTCGAAGTCTCCGTTCGTGTCTTCATAACGTCTGCATCCTGACTATCTCCCATCATCATTTGCCCCCCACCCCCACCCCACGCCCATGTGCCTAAGATCGTGCTTCCTCGGACCGTTTCTCCTAGCATTTGTCTGCTCGTCTGCATCCTTCCGGCATCCCCAGTTTCGCCGACCGTGTCTCCCAGCATCTCTGTCTGTGTAAAGCCAATGTGGGTTGTCTCCTTGCATGTGTGTCTCGCACAGTGTGAAATTTTTCAAGAAAATGGGTGGAAAATACCACCTAATGAAAGTTCAAGCGACCTCCCTGTCTATGGCTTTTGTCACATCCTTGCTTACTAGCTGCCGATTATGAAGCCAACATGAACTCAACTGAAGACATCCTGATGCCCTTCAACAATTCAAATATGCCATAGTTGGGGTGCACCAATGAACTCTGATCAGGAAATCTGAAACCGTATCACAGAGCCTCTTCTGTTTCAGATATTCTACCCAGTATCCTGAACCCCGGTATCATCCAGCACTCCTTAAGTCCTTATTCAGCAAGTAATGAAGCCCTGCATTGAAAACAATATGCAGGTGTATCAAAGTTGCTCAGTGATAAATTATTCTACCTTCTGAATATACCACTTCCTGAACACTCAATCGACATCCTTCTCTAAGAAGTATCAGCATCCTGCTCATTGATATGAAGTATTTATATCTCCTTTGCAACAGTATCTCGTTTATAATTAGCATGTGCATGCCCTCAATATGGAATGTTACACGAACATTTTGCAATGCAATTTCGGGTAAAGGGATGACCTATGTGATATGGGATACAATACCAGTTCATCATATGGGCGCTGTATGACCGAAGCAGTCGATGCGCCCCTAAGCCCAAATAACCAACCAACCAGTTAATCATAGTTATTATTCTCCTTATCCCGAATACATCTTTTCTTAAATTGTGAATCTTAAAACAAATGATAAAGGTCCAGTCATAATCACCTACACCATGAACTCAAATTTTAGTCTGAATGACATCAAAAACATTTTAAATTACAATAATTACATGTCAAATTTCGACATCCTGCTATGCTCATTTCGACATCTCACACCTAATGAAAAACCAGTATTTTAACCCTGGTCTCGCAGCACTGTCACACTGTGTGTGTGTATATGGTAGCATGCCTCCATGTCGGCAGTATCTGCACACCGTCTTCTCCACTCCCCCTGTCGGCGCGGTGTTCCACGCCCCCATCTTCCCGGTGGCCGTGTGAACGGCCCGTGTGCCGGCTGTGAGCAGGGTGGGCGGGGATGGCCGAATGGTGAAGGTGTTGAGCTCTGGGTACCAAAGATCCCGGGTTTAACACTCGCACCACTCGGGACATTTCCCAATGCCGCGGCGCACCGGCGAAACAGTGTGGCCGGCGCCATTAGCCGTGAACGTGCATAAAGTGCATCGTGCGGCGCCCAGTAACCCAACAAGCGGCTATGTGCAGGCGCCAAGGAGTCCGACTACAGCGTGGACGGCGAGCTGGCGTCTCTGCCGACGGAGCCGACGGTGGCCGGGTCGGAGCCGGCGGTCGACGCCACCGACGCCGGCCACGAGGGCCGCATGGCCACCATCCGACACGTGAGCTGCGCAACGGGCGACACGGGCCCGGCCAGCGGTCCACCCAGCAGCGTCAGCGACCAGGACGGTGAGTAGACAGGTGATACAGGCTGGCACAGGCCTGCCCAGCAGCGTCAGCGACCAGGACGGTGAGTAGACAGGTGATACAGGCTGGCACAGGCCTGCCCAGCAGCGTCAGCGACCAGGACGGTGAGTAGACAGGTGATACAGGCTGGCACAGGCCTGCCCAGCAGCGTCAGCGACTAGGACGGTGAGTAGACAGGTGATACAGGCTGGCACAGGCCCGTCCAGCAGCGTCAGTAACCGGTACGGTGAGTAGGCAGATGATACAGGCTGGCACAGGCCTGCCCAGCAGCGTCAGCGACCAGGACGGTGAGTAGACAGGCGATACAGGCTGGCACAGGCCTGCCCAGCAGCGTCAGCGACCAGGACGGTGAGTAGACAGGTGATACAGGCTGGCACAGGCTCTGTCCAGCAGCGTCAGCGACCAGGACGGTGAGTAGACAGGTGATACAGGCTGGTACAGGCCCGTCCAGCAGCGTCAGTAACCGGGACGGTGAGTAGGCAGATGATACAGGTTGACAATGATCATGGTCGGTGCGCCCTGAAGCCCAAATAACTGGGGAACAGGCTGGCGCAGTTCCACAGTAGCGTAAGTGGCTAAAATAGCAAGCATGGCGTCCGGTTGTGGCTGGTAGTGGCTGGGTGCTGCCCGTGATCTATATACTAGCTGCTGATCGGATTTTCCGCCCCTGGGGCATGGTAGTGTCAAGGCGGTATCAAACCTAAACTGATCCCTTAGATCGGGTCCGACTGTTGAAGTGGTTTCCACCACAGGCGAAATATTAGCCACCCTGTTGGATTTCCAATGCGGTATCAGCTGATACTTCAATCCTGCTATGACGTAAAATTTCCACATCTGGACAAGATGCTCATAATATGCTACCAAAACTGTCAATCGCATATCACTGCCCGACCGGGTCCTCGACACTGGACCATGTTCGCGTCGCTGAGCAAGTTTCAAGGTCATCGACTCCCGTGACAGCTGGGTGTTACGTGACTGCCAAGGTGGGTGCCGCGCGCAGTCCGTGTCACCGTGTCGTGCTGCAGATGGGTGTCACGTGACTGCCAAGGTGGGTGCCGCGCGCAGTCCGTGTCACCGTGTACTGCAGCTGGGTGTCACGTGACCGCCAAGGTGGGTGCCGCGCGCAGTCCGTGTCACCGTGTCGTGCTGCAGATGGGTGTCACGTGACTGCCAAGGTGGGTGCCGCGCGCAGTCCGTGTCACCGTGTACTGCAGCTGGGTGTCACGTGACCGCCAAGGTGGGTGCCGCGCGCAGTCCGTCCTTCGTGCTGCAGATGGGTGTCACGTGACTGCAGGTGGGTGCCGCGCGCAGTCCGTGTCACCGTTGCTGGGTGTCACGTGACCGCCAAGGTGGTGCCGCGCGCAGTCCGTGTCACGTGGTGTCACGTGACCGCCAAGGTGGGTGCCGCGCGCAGTCCGTGTCACCGTGTCGTGCTGCAGATGGGTGTCACGTGACTGTCAAGGTGGGTGCCGCGCGCAGTCCGTGTCACCGTGTACTGCAGCTGGGTGTCACGTGACCGCCAAGGTGGGAGCCGCGCGCAGTCCGTGTCACCGTGTCGTGCCGCAGCTGGGGTTGCTTGGGCTCGTTTTGCTGGTAGCTAGTCATCTGTGTGAAGGTCTCACGTCCGTGTCGTGCCGTCGCCTCCCGCGTGTCTGGCGTCCCACCGCCCGTCCTCCACTCATCCGCCACTCGTCCTCCATTCGTCATGGGCGCAAAATGACCAATGCAGTCGACGTGCCATAAAGCACAAAGCCACCACCACCACCACCACCACCTCTACTCGTCCTCTGCTCGTCCTCCACTTGTGCACCGCTCGTCCGCCGCTCGTCCTTCGCTCGTCCACCGGTCCTCCGCTCGTCTTCGACTTGTGCACCTCTCTTCCGCTGTTCGTCCGCCATTCGTCCACCACTCGTCCACCGCTCGTCCACCGCTCGTCCACCGCTCGTCCGCCGCTCGTCCGCCGCTCCGCCACTCGTCCATCGCTCGTCCGCCGCTCATCCATCGCTCGTCCGCCGCTCGTCCGCCGCTTGTCCATTGTTGGTCCACTGCTCGCGCCGTGGTGCGGCTAGTGAACGGTCACACTCTGTTGCAGACATCAGGCCCGTGCTCAGAAAGGAGGTGAACACGGAAGAGAATCGTGAGTGGGCTCGCCACTGTACTGGTGAGCGTAGGCACACCGCACTGTGAAGGGCTCCCGCCCGGACGACTGCCTAGGCAGACGGTGATGCGAGGTCTGAGCTGCAGAGGGGATGGCTGGGGTGTATGTGAGAGGGCGCCGTTTCCGTGTATTTCTTCCAGCCGATAGATGATGCGGATTTCGCCTTTCCCCTGAAGTCTCGTGTGACACCAGCTCCAGGCTCTTGGTCAGGTATTTTGTGCGCCGTGCGGCTATGCACCACACCGCTGCAGTTCAGCTCGCCCTGACCCGCGGATGTGTGACGAGTCTATGGTTTGAGCCTGTGTTTGTGTAGCGTTTTATCGAGTCCTGTCTCTATGCTATATGTTATATGTCAGATACGCTAAGTCGTCTTGGTTTGGCCGCCATGTCATGTCGCTTTGGTTGTCACGTGATTGTATGCTTTATTCACCTCCATCGCAATCTCAATACAAATCGTTCGTGCTTTGCTCTGTGTCAGTTCACCTCCTGAGAGATGTTCTTTTGGCTATGTGACGGTTTGCCGTGATCATTGTGTGCCTACACGATGTCTTCTGGCTATATGATCAACATGGTCGATGCGCGCTAAAGCCCAAATAACAAACGATGTCTTCTGGCGGCGGCCGGCCAGTTTCCGTCCGTGGCCTCGTGGCGTCCATCGGCTTTGGTCGGTTGGTGTGTGACGTTGGGAAAGCTTCGCCCTGCTGATGTGTCGCCCTGGAGATGCTTTGGTGTGTGCTGTGGAGGGAGCTTGTGTCGGCCGGCGGCCAGAGTGGACCGTGTGTGGTCCGTGCGGGCGGCTGCACCGGTCGGTCCGTGCCCGCAGCGGCCGAGCAGCGGCCCGCACGGGAGGTCGACCTGCCGGCGCAGGCCGAGCGCCGCCTCGTGACCACCCCCACTGACGACATCGTCAAGGACGGCCTCACCGAGGGCGTCGCCGGTACGTGCTGTAGTGCGTCATAGCTGCGAGTCGTACTCGGTGGAGATGTATAGAGCAGTGGCACCGGGTGCGCCACCGGTACGTATCGCAGTACGTCATATCGGCGTGTCGTACACATGAGACGTAGTCTAAGGCTGTGCCGCATGGGGCGTCACCGGTACGCATCGCAGTACGTCATATCGACGTGTCGTACACATGAGACGTAGTCTAAAGCAGTGTCCCATGGGGCGTCACCGGTACGTATCGCAGTACGTCATATCGGCGTGTCGTACACATGAGACGTAGTCTAAAGCAGTGCCCCATGGGGCGTCACCGGTACGTATCGCAGTACGTCATATCGGCGTGTCGTACACATGAGACGTAGTCTAAAGCAGTGCCCCATGGGGCGTCACCGGTACGTATCGCAGTACGTCATATCGACGTGTCGTACACAGCGAAGACGTCTGAACCAGTGCCACGTGGGGGTAACCAGTACGTCATATCGGCGTGTCGTACATATGAGACGTAGTCTAAAGCAGTGCCGCATGGGGCGTCACCGGTACGTATCGCAGTGCGTCATATCGGCGTGTCGTGCACAGCGAAGACGTCTGAACCAGTGCCGCGTGGGGGTAACCAGTATGTCGTATCGGCGCGTCTTAAGCATTGCTATAGGGGGTGTCCACTGATATGTATTAGGTCACCCACTGAAGACATCCGGGACGACGTCACCACGTCATACTTATGATGTCACGTGAGGTTATGTATGCATCATTCACCTCGGTCGCAATATTAATGCAAATCGTGCTTGCTTCGCTTGGTGTCACTTTACACATGAGAGCTGTTCTTTTTCGTGTTCCACTCGTATCCCTATTAATTTGGCAGTGTGGCTCCCAGATTACACCTCATGATTGGCAGGCTTTTTGCGGCAGTTGTTAGAAGTTGTGACACACCCACCTTACACGTGCAACGGAGGTTCTATCACATAGCTCGAAGCTGGGCGCTACATGACCGACACAGTCGATGCGCCCCTAAACGCCAATAACAACATAACTCGAAGCGGGAGGGGCGGATACCGTCCCCTCTCCCGTAAGACCTTGGAAACTACTAAATCTAGAAGCACGAAATGTGGAGACGAAATTATAAGTGCAATAAGATCCCTGCAGTATATAATTTGATGACCCTGGGCCAATGCCTTCAGGGTTAGATGAGGTCGAGATCGGCCGGCTCGCCGAGCCACCGCGCCGCCTAAACCTCCGACACCTTGAACGCTAGATGGTCGTTCGGTCGATTTACACTCTTGCAGTTCCTGTATTTAGCAACCGACCTCACACATTTTTTTGCATTTGATGTGCATTAACAACACAGTCACAATATTGTATTATAATATACCCGCCCGTTTGTGAGATATCGTCGAAAAAGACACGACAGATGGGCAGGTTCCGCCCAGTCCCCCCCCCTCCTCTCCGTTGCGAGATGGCGTCGAGCTCGAGCGCCTTCAGCGTCGCGTGAACTGTAGGCTGTGATATAGACACCCACCATGATGCCACCTTTTGTCCGCCTGACTCCCGAACACCGGCCAGTAACGTTTTGGTGCAAAATGGCAGCATCTCTTCGAGCCAGAAACAAGTAACGGTATAGTAACAACGCAGCATTCAGTAACAGCAACAGGTGAGTTCTGTCGTGTCATGGTATGACACCTATCTTATCTCGTATTCCAAAACGATATACCGGATGGTGATCTGACACGCTGCTAACACGTATGTCGTATGTGTGGTGTTTTAGTGAGTGGTGCTATTTCATACCGTCCCTGTTAGCATGCTGGCGTTATGGTGGTATATGTTGTCGAACGCCGGGACGTACCCATCAGCTGACTCACTGCCGTGGGCGGTTGCGTTGTGCCTGCGCCTGTGTGTGCGTGTGTGTGATGGTGCCTACGTTCGGCAGAGCCGTGTGTCGGCCAAGAGGAGGAGAAGATGTCAAGCGTGCTGCCCACCATGTGGCTGGGCTCCCAGTCGGGCTGCATCTACGTGCACTCGGCCAAGGCGCAGTGGAAACGCTGCATACACTCCATCCGGCTCAAGGACTCTGCACTCAGCATCGTGTGAGTGGTCGGCGAGGGACGTGGCTGGACACCCAAGGCATTCACTAGGCCCGTGCATCACCCACCGAGCCGTAAACTAACTAGGTGCCCCATCTCCACGCCGTGCTCCAGTCGTGTAACCCAAATAGGAACCGACAGCCAGTGTGGTCCGCCGAGCGTGTTTTGACCGTGTTGGAGACCCTTGGTGTTTGCTTCTGCCGCGTGAGATCTTTCAGGTATGCTTAGCCGTGCTGGGTAGTATGGTCTTAGGTGATGCATCTCAGCATATGAGACCCATCCGGTATGTTTCGACTTGTTGTGAGGTAAACTGGTGTGTTTCGGCTATGTGATGTGGCCAAATGTGTTTTAACCGTACTGGGGACGACTGGGCACATAGCTTCATCTATGTGAGGTCCATCGGATGTGTTTTGACCGTGCCTTTCAGCCACGTATGGTCCCTCGATGTGTTTTGACCATGCTGGGGATCGATGGTGTGCTTCAGCCACGTGAAAGGCCGGGTTTTGACGTCACTAGCTGACGGGACGGTAGCCATCTTCCACCGAGGTCCAGACGGGCAGTGGGACCTCACCAATTACCACCTGCTGGACCTGGGCCAACCGCAGCACAGCATCAGGTCAGTCGGCGCAACCGGACCTCTGTGTTGTCGGACGATGAACTTGAAGAGTATACCGTTGTAGCAATGAACTTCGAAGAGAAGACTGTTTCTATTAGAAAACTCGTTTTCCACTTCCAGACTTTGAGCACTTGATTTTGGTTTGCAGTTCAGGAAAATTGCATCAGGAATAATATGTGAAACAAACCAAAATCGTGATGTCCGATCTTGCCTCGATCATTCAACTTTCCACCGAGAAAAACTGACGATCGTGTTGTGGAGGTGAGTAGCAAAGCTCAGTACAACGCTATTTCCAGTTTTTGGCTAGTCAAGTCCAAGCAAGCAAAGCACATACGTGCGATTATGAGCGACGGTGTCCCCACAAATCGATAGACATGATTGTGTATTGTAGAATCTGATGCCATCCAGCATTCGTTACTCGCATCCGACTGTTCGACGGTAAATGTTGTTTTTAAATTAAAAAATGGTAAGCGGATGTGCTGCTTGTATTTTAACGACCTCCGTCATTGAAGCTGTTGAGAACTCGGGGCCCTTACTCCAATTCCCCCGTTGAGCTGACGTTTCATTTCTTTACTGGTACTAATCTCATTAATATTACTGTTACTATATTACTTACTGTGCCTCATAGTATGTAGCCTTACTATTACTATACCTCATGCTATTTTCCACCGAACTAATACTCCCCCTCCCCTTCTCTGAACTGACGCCATCTTTTCTTTCTCCCACTGATCACTGAATTGACCCTTCTTTTTATCATATCGTTTAACTGGCGTCCCCTCTCGACGACACGTGTATGGCAGTGGTACGGGAGAACGTGTGGTGTCTCCTCCCCACCCGAGCTGACGTCCCCTCTCGACGACACGTGTACGACGGTGGTACGGGAGAACGCGTGGTGTCTCCTCCCCACCCGAGCTGACGTCCCCTCTCGACGACAGGTATATAACGGTGGTACGGGAGAACGTGTGGTGTCTCCTCCCCACCCGAGCTGACGTCCCCTCTCGACGACAGGTGTATGGCTGTGGTACGGGAGAACGTGTGGTGTCTCCTCCCCACCCGGGCTGACGTCCCCTCTCGACGACAGGTGTATGGCTGTGGTACGGGAGAACGTGTGGTGTCTCCTCCCCACCCGGGCTGGCGTCCCCTCTCGACGACACGTGTATGACGGTGGTACGGGAGAACGTGTGGTGTCTCCTCCCCACCCGGGCTGACGTCCCCTCTCGACGACACGTGTACGACGGTGGTACGGGAGAACGTGTGGTGTCTCCTCCCCACCCGGGCTGACGTCCCCTCTCGACGACACGTGTATGACGGTGGTACGGGAGAACGTGTGGTGTCTCCTCCCCACCTGAGCTGGCGTCCCCTCTCGACGACACGTGTATGACGGTGGTACGGGAGAACGTGTGGTGTCTCCTCCCCACCCGGGCTGACGTCCCCTCTCGACGACAGGTATATAACGGTGGTACGGGAGAACGTGTGGTGTCTCCTCCCCACCCGGGCTGACGTCCCCTCTCGACGACACGTGTACGACGGTGGTACGGGAGAACGTGTGGTGTCTCCTCCCCACCCGGGCTGACGTCCCCTCTCGACGACACGTGTATGACGGTGGTACGGGAGGGGCCGAGTGGTTAAGGTGTCGGGCTATGGGTACGAAAGGTCCCGGGTTCGACTCTAGCGCCACTCAGGACGTTTCCCAATCCCGCGGCCCACCGGCGAAACAGTGTGGGCGGCGCCATTAGCCGTGAATGCGCATAAAGTGTGTCGTGAACCAACCAATATACAAACAAACGGTGGTACGGGAGAACGTGTGGTGTCTCCTCCCCACCCGGGCTGACGTCCCCTCTCGACGACACGTGTATGACGGTGGTACGGGAGAACGTGTGGTGTCTCCTCCCCACCTGGGCTGACGTCCCCTCTCGACGACACGTGTATGACGGTGGTACGGGAGAACGTGTGGTGTCTCCTCCCCACCAGAGCTGGCGTCCCCTCTCGACGGCACGTGTATGACGGTGGTACGGGAGAACGTGTGGTGTCTCCTCCCCACCCGGGCTGACGTCCCCTCTTGACGACAGGTATATAACGGTGGTACTGGAGAACGTGTGGTGTCTCCTCCCCACCCGAGCTGACGTCCCCTCTCGACGACAGGTATATAACGGTGGTACGGGAGAACGTGTGGTGTCTCCTCCCCACCGAGCTGACGTCCCCTCTCGACGACACGTGTATGGCTGTGGTACGGGAGAACGTGTGATGTCTCCTCCCCACCCGAGCTGACGTCCCCTCTCGACGACACGTTTACGACGGTGGTACGGGAGAACGTGTGGTGTCTCCTCCCCACCCGAGCTGGCGTCCCCTCTCGACGACACGTGTACGACGGTGGTACGGGAGAACGTGTGGTGTCTCCTCCCCACCCGGGCTGACGTCCCCTCTCGACGACACGTGTACGAGGGTGGTACTGGAGAACGTGTGGTGTCTCCC
Source organism: Imbricaverruca yamaguchii (assembly GCA_034440575.1). Classification (NCBI taxonomy): domain Eukaryota; kingdom Metazoa; phylum Arthropoda; class Thecostraca; family Neoverrucidae; genus Imbricaverruca; species Imbricaverruca yamaguchii. The sequence continues at coordinate 611,887 of JAOTOL010001510.1, read as the reverse complement.
CTAGCCCAGCTGCTGTCCCCTCTTGGCAGGTGTATGACGGTGGTACGGGTGAACGTGTTGTCTCCCCTAGCCCAGCTGATGTCCCCTCTTGGCAGGTGTATGACGGTGGTACAGGTGAACGTGTTGTGTCTCCCCTAGCCAAGCTGACGTCCCCTCTCGATTACAGGTTCATGACGGTGGTCCAGGGGAACGTGACTCACCCAGCCGAGCTGACATCCCTTATCTAAAGCATGTGCATGACGGTGGTACAGAATGGGCTCAAAGTGACCCCTGTTGTCGACGCGCCCCTAAACACCAATCCACCACCACCACACGGTGGTACAGAGGAACGTCTCTCCCCCAGCCGAGCTGACGTCCCCTTTCGATGCCAGGTGTATGACGGTGGTGCAGGAGAACGTGTGGTGTGGCTGTCGTAACCGCGTGCACGTCATCAACGCCAAGACAATGCAGGTCCAGGTGAGTGATGGTGGAGATGACTGCGCAAGGCTGGAGAGTCTAGGTGTGTGGCGATGGTCATTTTTATTGTTTTAGGAATGCTATTGGACGATTTGAGCACTAGGGGCGGTCTTCGGTTTCAATGCAAGTAAGGCCCCATTAGTTCAGTGCTGGGCGCCTTCCTGTTCGCGATGGACACTCATTTCAACCGTGCTGCGTGTGCAGATGTCTGATTCTGCTATGTAAGTGGCATTCCCACTCTGCACTGCATCCAAAGCAATATCACGCCGATCATGGTGTATGGACCCTGGCATGAACTCTCGTGTTTACTGGCTCTGGCCACTTTTTGGTAGTGTTTTGTTATGTATGCCTCCCCCAACAAAAGCTCGTTTGTGTCTGGTCTCTGAGATCGGGAGTAACGTGCAGCCAACACACAATGCTCATATGTATCCGGTGTCTGACCGGGAGTGACACACACTGCAGCAGGCACACACTGCTCGTGTGTGTCTGGTGTCTGGCCCAGACTGGCGTGCGGCTGTCACACACACACCGCTTGTTTCAGGCGTCGTTCGACGCGCACCCGCGGCGCGAGTCGCAGCTGCGCCAGATGGCCTGGCTCGGCGACGGCGTGTGGGTGTCGATCCGACTCGACTCGACGCTGCGCCTCTACCACGCGCATACGCAGCAGCACCTGCAGGACGTCGACATCGAGCCGTATGTCAGCAAAATGCTGGGTGAGTGGCGCGCGCCCTGAGGTCGGCGGCGAGCGTGTGCGCCGGGGCACACTGCCAGTGTCGTGCCGGCCGGCCGGCCAGTGTGTTGCCTCGTCATCTCGTGGAGAGTGTGTCGTGTGTCCGGCGCATCAGCCGCTGCGATGCCGCGCTGTGAGGCGCCTCGGGTGAACTTTGTAGCGGTGCACTCCGCGGGCTTGCCCAGGCACTACCCGCTGTGATTATTGCCGACGCCCGGAGTGCACAGGTGTGCCCGCTGCCATGGGACCGCTTGGGCTTGTCGGGTCGACCGTCTCGCTTGGTAGCTGGCGCTTGGCTGCTCGCTTGTTGTCAGTGACGGTCGGTCGGATGCGTCCACACTCGCTCACACCGGCTGTTCCTTTTTCGTATGCTTCCGCTGGAGCAGGGCTGGTGCCTGGAGGTTTGTACGGTCCGGACGACGGTGGAGCTAGCTAGCTGTCTAGCCGTGTCAGTCAGCTGATGTTTTTGGGCACCGCTATTTCACTGCACCTGGTATCGTGTTCGTTGTCTTGTAGCGGATGGTCTCTACTGCTTGCCTACATGCCTGACATGCCGATGTGTTATCAAAGAAAAGTATTATTATAATTTGCATTTGCCGATGTATCGTTGTCTGAAGCTGAATATAGCTGAATGTCATTCGACGGAGAGCAGGGCTGTATGTTCCAAATATGAAGCGCCGGGAAGGATTGTTCGGTAATCTGCCAGCGACCAAGTCATAAGAAGAGCATACTTTTATCAGATTACCGTGAGACCAGCTTAGGATATTGCGCATCGACTCCTGACATCTGTAGATTGACATGTTAACGTGTTTGAGTTTAGCCATGTTGACATGTGTGACGAGATAAGCCAAGAGTGGCTGGCGAAGGTGAAGTGTAGCAATGCCAGGTTGGATGAGGCGAGGCATAGCACGTCAGGGTTAAAATAATGGTTTTTCGTTAGGTGTGAGATGTCGAAACGAACCCCGCAGGATGTCGAAATTTGTCATGGAATTGGTGCCATTTAAAATGCTTTTGATGTCTTTCAGACTAAAATTTGAGTGAAACGTGCAGGTACTTATGACTGGACTTTTATCATTTGTTTTGAGATTCATAATTTGAGAAGAGATATCTTCGGGAGAGCGAGAACAATAACTATGTTATACACTGATATTGTGTGACATATCACAGTATAGGCCATCTCCTTGCCTGAAATTGCATCGGAAAATGTTCGTGCATCACCATTCCTTATCGAGAGCATCCACATGCTACTTATAGATACTGTTGGTCGTGGAATGGAGTTTAAGGACGCGTCGACGTCTAGTTATAGATACTGTCAGAAATGAGACATGAAGAATTGATAAGCATCCATCAAGGAGCAGGATGCCGATGCATTTTGGAGAAGGATGTGGATTAAGTGTCCAGAAAGTAGTATATTCCACCTTATTTCACGAACAATTTATCACTGTAGCACGTGCATCACAGATGCATTACCACGTGGCTGGTGATGGTGTAGTGTGGGCGTGCTAGGTCTGATGAAGCTCAGCGCGCACGTTACTGACACATTGTCATGCCAATGGTCTTTTTGTCGCGCTGAAACCCGTTTGGCGCGTAGCATTCGATACTAACCGGGTTCTTTCTCTTCTATCATTAGATGTGTCGGGTGTTCCAGGCACTGGGAAGCTGGGATTCTCCTTCGTGAGAATCACCGCGCTTCTCATTTCGTCCAGCCGACTCTGGATCGGCACTGGCAATGGAGTCGTCATCTCCGTCCCGTTGAACGCTGACGGTAAGCTGTCTGTTCCACTGAACGTCGATGGCGAGATCTCTTTCCCTCTGAACGCCGAAGGTGAGTCACCTCCGACCCCCTGAACGCTGGCTGTGAGATGTCTGTCCTGTTGAACGCCGACGGTGAACTATTAGAAGGAAATATTTTCGGGACCGCACGTTCAATAGTTGGGTAGAAAATGGACGCCCCACCCCGTCCGTATCAGAGTTATGTCGATACTTCAGTGTACTGCAGTACCGGCGGTATGTCTGTGCAGGGTCAAAATATTGGTTTTTCGTCAGGTGTGAGATGAGAAAACGGACAGAGCAGGATGTCAAAATTTGACATGAAATTAACATAATTCCAAATGCTTTTGATTATTTTTGATTATGCTTATATTAAAATTTGAGTTGATGGTGTAGGTAATTATGACGGAACCTTTATCATTTGTCTTGAGATTCATAATTTAAGAAGAGATAGGGACAATTCAGGATAGGGACAATGATCACTACAATAAGCTGGTATTGTATGCCATATCGCATTATACATCATCCCATTAGCTGAAATCACATTGCCAAATGTTCATGTAACACCATTCCCTATTGAGGGCATGCATATGTTATTTAAAAATAAGATGAATACCTCGTTTTTCTAACAGTACTTTTAGAAAGGAGACAAATACTTCCTGCCAAGGAGCAGGATGCTGATACTTCTTGGAGAAGGATGTCGATTCAGTATTCAGAAAGTTGTATATTTTACCCTATTTCACGAATAATTTATCACTGTGTCTGTGCCTCAATGTCCGGCAGTACCGGCGTTATTTCGGTACCTCAATGCGCCTCAGTACCGCTGCTATGTTGATTCCTCAGTGGACGCTATGTCGGTACCTCAGTCTACGACAATGCCGGCGCTATGTCGGTACCTCAATGCGCCTCACTACCGGCGCTATGTCGGTACCTCAATGCGACTCAGTACCGGCGCTATGTCGGTACCTCAATGCGCCTCAGTACCGGCGCTATGTCGGTGTCTTTGTGTAAGGCAGTACCGACGCTATGTCGACCGACGCTACATCAATACATCTGTCCCCCAGTATCGGCGCTATGTCGGTACCTCAGTGTACCGCAGTACCCGCGCTATGTCGGTTCTTCGATGCTCCTCGGTGTCGGCGCTGCATCGACACTTTCCTGTTGCGGTACTGACAGTGTGCCGGTTCGGCAGTACCGGCACCACGCCGACACCTCAGTGCTGCTGTGCTGACAGTGTGCCGGCTCCGCAGTACCGGCACCACGCCGACACCTCAGTGCTGCTGTGCTGACAGTGTGCCGGCACCACGCCGACACCTCAGTGCTGCTGTGCTGACAGTGTGCCGGCTCCCACCCGGCCCCCCCCCACCCCTCTGTCGCGGTGTGCTGACAGTGTGCCGGCTGCAGTACCGGCACCACGCCGACCCCTAATTGTTGTTGTGCTGAAGGTGTGCCGGCTCCGCAGTACCGGCACCACGCCGACACCTCAGTGCTGCTGTGCTGACAGTGTGCCGGCTCCGCAGTACCGGCACCACGCCTTCTTCTGACAGTGTGCCGGCACACGCCGACACCAATTCCGGCACCACGCCGACACCTCAGTGCTGCTGTGCTGACAGTGTGCCGGCTCCGCAGTACCGGCACCACGCCGACACCTCAGTGCTGCTGTGCTGACAGTGTGCCGGCTCCGCAGGCTCGGCGTCCCGGCCGCCAGGCGGCTCTGGCGGAGCGGCCGGCGCCGGTGCTCCGCGGCTGCCCGGCGGCGTGGTGCGCGTGTACTCTGACACGCGAGGCGAGCAGCTGACGCCCGCCAGCTTCATCCCCTACTGTCACATGGCGCACGCACAGCTCAGCTTCCACGGCCACCGGGACGCCGTCAAGTTCTTCGTGGCCGTGCCAGGTACGCGGTTGCGCGTGCCGCATGGCCGCCTGATTGCGCGACAGTGGTGCGGCGCAGCGCGGCTCGTTTGCACTCGTTTGTGTTGGCTCGTTTGTCGTGTACGCTGCGCTGCTCCAGAGCCGCGTCTGGCTGAGCGGCCTGTCGATTGTGACTGGCCAGTGTTTGGTTGGCCGTGTAACGTTGGCGTTGTGACGAGGCGTTCGTCTCTTGTGGTGCTGGGCATTTATGGGGTGGTGTGCCTCTACAGGTGGTTGCTACAGCTCAGACCACTTCGTTTCTGATCATAGGTGTTAGTTATTGTGGTTTAGAGGCCCATCGACTGCATGGGTCACAGCGTCCATAGACCATAAGCGTTCTGTGTATGTTGTGGTGTGTCTTGTCGGATCTCTCAGTATCGGTATGTCTGTGCATCTGACGGGGCATTTCTTGGTGCATGGGGCTGGTCAGCTTCAGCTGATCCCCTACGTGGAAGCAGGGTGCTGTAGTGTACCTGACCGGACACGACTCACCGTACAGGGTCGGGCGGCCTGAGCGCGGCGGCACAGGCGACCGACCAGGACCGGCCCAAGTCTCTGTTGGTGATGTCCGGCGGCGAGGGCTACATCGACTTCAGAATAGGTGGGTCTCCGGCGGTGTGGCAGCTGTTCGAGTCGTCCGCGCGGGACGCTCGTGTGTCCCGCCAGATGTCAGCGCGCAGCACCACCGGCGGTGACCGGCTGGCTGGTCCGCTTACGGGAACGGGGACATCGCTCGAGCCAATTGTGGTGCGGCCGCCAGTGCAGTCTCGCTTCTTATTCGGAAATATGCTGCTGACAGTGGTGACAGTAACGGCTTCTGCATTGCCACTGAATGCCCCCTCCACATGCGCGAAATACACGCACACGCACATACGCACACACGCACACGTGCGCACGCCGCTTGTACGGCGTCTCTTTTATTTCAACACATACTAAATTACCTCCTTCCATGCACTGACCATCTAAATCTAGTAGTATCTAAGGATGCAGTAGCAGCATCCGGCTGGGAAAAAACGGTTGTGCTTAGTTGACTGTGGTCAGTTGGTGACGTCAAGTCGAAAGGTAAGACATGTATAGCTGTTGTCAGCGGGTGACGTCCGGTCAAAGGCGGGACACGTGTATATGGGTGATATCCGATCTAAGCGTGGGGTATGGGAAGCTGCCGTTGATGGGCAGTGCTGCTGGCGGCGACGTGAGCCACGTTGGCAACATCGTCACGGCCCGAACGCCATCGCCCGACGCAGGTCGACGGAGGCGGAGTTTTGCGATGGCAGCAGCCATTTCCGTCATGATCAACACCAGCCGACATCGAGCTGGTCTAGTTGTGTAGTTGTGGACCTAATTAGACTTGGCTGAGCAGTGGAACCCGTCGGGTAAGTCGTGCTGACCGGGTGTGAGTCTCTCGCCTCTCGCCTCCCAAAGGCTCGTCGCGCTGCCGGTATTTGTCAGATTGTGGTCAGCGCCAAGTCCGCAGTGAAGCCCGCCGGGTAAGTCGATGTCCCGGACAAGTGTGAGTCTCGTGCCTGCCTCGAGCACGTCGCACGAGACAGGTGTGTGTTGGATTGTGACCAGCGCCAGGTCCGCCATCCATATCGTCTTGCTTCTTGTGTGTGGTCGCCTGGTCTCCTCTACCTGCGTTACAGTTCAGCTGGCGGTACACCCTGTGACTAACCTGGCTGGTGCGGACGCGGGGCGGCGCTGCGTGTGGCGGGCGTGTGGGCGGGCGACGCGTGCTAACCGTGCCGCGTGCCGTGTCCCGCTAGATGAGGACGCGCAGGAGACGGCCAGCCACCTAATCGTGTGGCAGCTGACTGACGACATATACCACGACGCGACGTGTGACGTCACCCACGTCCCTCCGCCCGACCAGCCGCCGGCCGAGGCTGCATCATGTAAGCTGGCCCGACCAGAGCGACCCCCGCCGCCCGCACCGCGCGCCGCCCCGCCGCCTTGCACCGCCACAGTCACAGCTTCTGCACCCGCTGTGCGCTCCTCTCGCTCGCCCCGACACGCTCCAGACTGCTCGGACGCGGCCGGCCTCCGCTTATGAATTGTGCTGATAGTCACGTTTCATCGTGGTGTCGTGGTTGGCTGACGTCTCTTGGTGGTGTTGTACTGAAGTTCACTTTCATTGGAAGCTGTTAGAAAAGGGTGGGTATCTGCACCCCTCCTCCCCCGCCAGGTTCATGGAGCCCCGAAGGTACTCCGAAAAACATCCCAGAGGTCCCACGAAGTGTTAAGTCCTCCCAATGAGGTTGGGAGGACACGGCGTCAATCAACCCCTTAGGTGTCCCGAGGTGCACAAGAGTGCAGAGATCTAAAAACCCTCTTCAAATCTTGGGGTCCTCTGACGGCCGGCTCAGAGGGCTCCGTCGTAGATTGGAGGGCCCTATCATAGCTCAGGAGCCTTCTTACAGTTCAGAAGGTTATCTTGCAGGACAAGGAGCACTTGCAGCCCAGAGGGCCGTCTGCCAGTTTATGTGTTCTCCCATAGCTGAGGGGTCCGCTCACTCAGAGGTGCCTCTCCCAGCGCCTCCGATACCGCCAGCTGGCTGATATTTGAGATGTACTGTGAAGTGGACGGGTACGGGTACGGGTGCGGCCCGCCGTGTCCAAGGTCCGCGCGCGTTAACGTAGGCGTGCCCGTCCGAGCTTGTAGCGGTGGGTGGTGCGGGGCAGTGCGAGGAGCGTCGTCGCGGCCACACGCCAACTGCACCGCCCTGTGCTCGCGGCTCACTGCATCCGCCACCGCGCCCGGTATGCCTCCTCACCGCACCCTCTCTGACCTGTGACACACGACCGGTGACCTGGGACGCGACACGCATGGCCCGACACGCGACACACACCGACTGTCGTGGCCGGTGGGGCCGGGCCGATGCCGCCGGCGCCGCTGTACAGCCGCACACCGCTCGTCTCTCGGGTGCAGCTGTGCCGGACCGCTTCCGTGCCGACGCACCCGGCTGTACGGTCGGACGTGGTTATGCGGCCGGCCGCGTCAGCCGTGTCCGTGCGGTGGTCACGTGCGCGCCGCTGCCGCTGCGTGGTGCGTAGTTGTGACCATGCCGCCCGACATGGCTGTGTCGACATGGCTGTGCCGACAGCTTGGCTGCAACCATCCACGGCTATGCCGTCAGCGATGCCGGTACACTATGCAGCCATGGCTTTTCCGTCAGGTGTTCCGTACTACCAGATGTGTGTGCTGCTCCGGTCCTGTTTGCCGCTGTCCAGCTGTACGATTACCGCCAGGTGCTGACGTACCGCAATGTGTGTCCATACCGCTAGATTGTTGCTTTGTCGCCGGATATTTATGTACCACTTGGCATGGCTGTGCCTCCGGTCATGTCTGTACCATCTGGTATGACCGTACGGCCAGCCATGTCTCTATCACCTGTCACGACTGTGTGAGTAGTAGGGTTTCGATGACACTTGTTTTAAGCTAGAAATTACTGATAATATTAGTTGTAGCATTTTAACAGCTGACAATATCAGACATATTATGGACATAATATTGTTTTGACCTTATGCTGAGCTCTGTCTGATGCAAATGTGCAAATGTAATGTCGAGAGGGGGCGCCATTTATCTACCTCTTGGTCAAAAGAATTTCTAAGGCGATGTAATCCAACCTCCCGAAAGGCGACTGTTTGGACAGAGGGCACATTTCGTCAACGGAGTGCACGCAGACCTCATAGGACACCTTTCGGGTCCCAGAGTGAGGGCGGTTGCCCCTTTGCCCTCTTGGAATCTGTCCCTTCCCCGATACTACCATCAGGGGACGAGTAGCCTAGTGGTAAGTTGCTCGTCTCGCAATCAAAAGGTTGTGGGTTCGAGTCTCACCTGTCGCTACTCTTCGCCCGCGACCAATCGGCGTGAGAGATTGGCGACGTTACATGACTCAACGGTCGATGTGTCGTAAAAACTAATAACGAACCGATACTACCATCCCTGTGACGCCTCCCTCGTATCCATATTTTGCTTAGCAGTGGTCGTTCTCATTGCTGTTCAGTGTAGATTACTGCTTAGCATGCTGCTTTACTGCTCATTAAAAAATAGTCCAAGTTATTGTTGTGGTGGCTTTATGACCCAGGGTTATATTGCTAGTCCGCGCCCGGTAATGGTCCCCGGCCTTACCCTGCCAACAGACGATCTCAGCCGGGTGCTAAGTGCGAGCGCGTGAAGCGAATCGAACCCTGTGTTGGGAGGACATGGGAGATCAGCCCAGGCCAGCGCTCTAACCGACTGTGCTGCATGGCGGCCATTTGGCATTGCTGTTCCATTGTATAATAATGTATATATCCGAATGTTAGGCCTTTCCTTCGTTGTTCAAAAAGTATCTCAACGTTTTCATTTTCCCAATGGGTAATACTGCTAATAGGAATAGGTAATAGGAGATACTGGTAGGGCCTCCTCTAACCAGGTTTTTATAGGAGACGGGCGCCACTTTTGACTCCCATTAGACAAAATTATAGCTTTCCGAGCTCCCGCGTCCACCAGTAACGCTTATGCGACGGGAAATGCAGCTTCACTGGGAGAAGGGGCGGTCATGGGTGTGGTAATACGCCCCCTCCCCAGTTAGCATATTAGAGATGACCCGGGATACTGGAGCGGACTAAGTGATGTTTTAGCTCGGCAATAGCGCGCAACCTTTTTTAGCACGAGTCATTGCAGTATTCCCTCCAGCTAAAATATTTTGGTGAATATTGTGAATCTCGTGCAAAAGTTTGCCATCGCCTGTGCTGGAATGAAAATATTTCGTGGAATATTGGACTTGCTGTGGTTTTTACCATAGCCGTCAATTATTCGGCCTTCGAAGTTAGTTTGCGGCATCGCCGCTTGGCGGCGTGACGGTTCTTGAGCCACCCCGACTCCATGGACTTTGGGCCACACCGAGATTTGCGCAATTGTACTGGTTCCGGCGTGAAGAAATCGTGCACAGCATGTGCAATACGTGCCGTGTTGGACTTGGAACCTCGCCAGTTTCTTACGCTGTTGACTTGTCCTGGACTATTCGGCGCAATAGTAGTCCATGCGCCCTTAAGCCCAAATAATAAATCAGTATATTCGGCGCAAGAGGATGACGAAGCTATGCTGCAGCAGCAAATGAGTGTGCTACACCGGAGTCTCTTCACAGTGGATGCTCCACTGTCAGTTTTCACGGTACTGGGTGCTTGTCGGCGACGTTGGCGAGCGGTTCGCAATTTGGACGCGACGTGCCACTCGAGAACACCGTGTCGCCGAGTGTCGGTGGAGGTCATCTCAATCACTGGGCGTCTCGCGGACCTGGCCTTGTTAGTGTACAGTAGCCGCCACCGTGGCGTCTCACGGACCTGGCCTTATTGGTGTGCAGTGGCCGCCACCGTGGCGTCTCGCGGACCCGGCCTGGTTGGTGTACAGTGTCTCGCGGACCTGGCCTTATTGGTGTGCAGTGGCCGCCACCGTGGCGTCTCGCGGACCTGGCCTTATTGGTGTGCAGTGGCCGCCACCGTGGCGTCTCGCGGACCTGGTCTTATTGGTGTGCAGTGGCCGCCACCGTGGCGTCTCGTGGACCTGGCCTTATTGGTGTGCAGTGGCCGCCACCGTGGCGTCTCGCGGACCTGGCCTTATTGGTGTGCAGTGGCCGCCACCGTGGCGTCTCGCGGACCTGGCCTTATTGGTGTGCAGTGGCCGCCACCGTGGCGTCTCACGGACCTGGCCTTATTGGTGTGCAGTGGCCGCCACCGTGGCGTCTCGCGGACCCGGCCTGGTTGGTGTACAGTAGCCGCCACCGTGGCGTCTCACGGACCTGGCCTTATTGGTGTGCAGTGGCCGCCACCGTGGCGTCTCGCGGACCCGGCCTGGTTGGTGTACAGTGTCTCGCGGACCTGGCCTTATTGGTGTGCAGTGGCCGCCACCGTCTGCGTCGGCACACGTGCCAAGTAGCCAAGTGCCGTCTGCGGGTCGGGACACGATTTTGGAAACAGCTAGAGTGACGATGGGATGTTCATAGTCCTCCATCGGTAAAGAATCGGAAAAGGTTATTTGAATTCGATTCCATGTTATATGTTTTTAACGACTTTGAATTCTTTGGATGCCCATTCCCCATAAACTCCAATTGCTAGGATGCCCATTCATGAGGATCAACACTAATTGTAAGACGCTTTACAAACCACAGGTGGTGGCAGGTGACCATGAAATGGCTATGTAACTAATCTTCGCTTGACTCGGTCGGCATTTTCTCCAGCATGTTGTCAGACTGGGCTGTTGGTTTTGGTTGTACCTGTTGCTGCATTGTGAGTGGTTGTCGGACGGGCACTGGTAGCTCACGCACTCCCAGAGGTCATGCTGTCGCCCTACTGCTGATGGGATGGTGTATTCCACCACCATTTCGATAACTTGAAAAGAACAATAGACTCGAAAACATGCTGGAGGACCATTATTGTCTCGTAATACTTCAAGCCTGACCCATAATTTACTTGTTACTGGGATCTACCTTTTGATGACGATAAATAATTAATGACACATGTTTAACATAGACCTCGCCACCACTGGGGTCCCTGACATACCGTGGCACTTTTTCGCTGTGGCAGAAACCTGACAGCTTTGCCGTTCTGTGTCAGAATTCGTGCTCTCTTCGAGGAAAGTGGTGTAAGAGTCCGTCGGGTGATGCGTATGTGGAAACCGGCCGTGCCGCCCTGGAATCTGGTCTCCCCTGTAGTCGACCTATCGCTCACAGCGATCCATAAAGATTATGTAACATCTGAGCTCTTCCGCATGCAAACACTGGAGCACTTACATACATATCAGGGATATACACAAATACTTACTGATGGATCCACGAACAGCACCGGAGCGGGATGTGCTTCCGTGTGTGGTACTTCTGCTCTATTTTTTAACATGCCTATACATGCTTCGGTGTATACATGCGACCTGATCGCAATTATTAATGCGCTTTCCTTCATCGAGGTGTCAGAAGATGTTCCATATGTCGTACTATCTGACTCTCTTAGTAGCCTTTTGGCACTTACCGCATTTTACCCTACCGACACTCTACTGATTGACATTCTGACACGTCTCACTACTCTGGAACGAAACGGAAAGAGCGTCTGTTTGTGCTGGGTTCCAAGCCATATCGGAATTTGTGGAAATGAGCGAGCCGATTCCGCGGCGAAATGAGCAGCTCAGAGACCCCCAACGCGTGTTCTTCCACTTTCCGCCAGGGATCACATCTCTGTCATCACAGCACATATGTGGCAGGGGAGTTGGCACGCACAGTTGAACAATAAGCTTCGTTCAATAAAACCACAGCTTGGAGACCGGTCATCATGCTATCTCAGATCCAGGAATGATGAAGTGACTATGTAGATTGCGAACTGGCCACACACACGCTACTCACCAATACCTCCTCTGCGGGAAAGAGAGGCCCACGTGCCCTCGCTGTCTGGAAGCTTTCACGGTGCGACACGTGCTCTTCTCGTACAAGCACTTCTCAAGGGAGCGAAGGTTATTGTTCGGAAATGGTGTCGGATATTTAACATATCGCAACATTCTAGCTGATGACTCGGAAATATTCATTCTGGCAATATATTCAGATACCTACGAGCGATAGGATTTCAGTCCGTATACTCACCTTAGTAACACAATAGGACTTTAACATTATAAATAAACGTTATGGGCGCTAAATGATCACAATGTATCGTCGAGGCGGCCCAAAACCCAAATAACTAACTAACTAACCACCGGGGTCCCTGGGATCGAAACCCCATCTTACATTTTTGTGGGTTTGACCCCACCTGAAAACGGATAAATGCTGGGAGAATACGGCAGCTTACTGCAGCTACTAGTTTCTGGATGTAATTTCCGCTCATTTCAGTCAGTTTCAGAGAGTTTTAGATGTCAGGTGACATCTAAGTGGGGTTTATAGACCCTGCCGACGGTGTGGCCCGGGGTCCGCCGGGCGGGTCTCCGTCGTGGTCAGTGCCACCATGGTCCGCGGCGGACCCGACCTGGCAGCCCGCCTGCCTGTCTGATCTCGCCTTAAAGATGTGCTGTCTCTGGAATACAGGTGCAGCTAGTGCATTGTGTGTCACAAAACAGCAGACATGATTGCCCCGTGCGATTGTCTTCGTGCCTGGTTGTCTAGTTTGGTTGCCAGTTGCTTGAGAAAGTGTTCTCTGAATAGAAACAGCGAGCAATAGCAATAGTCACTGTTACGGCAGTAGCGCCAGCCTGAGCCTGTAAGTATGGGACCATTTTATGACTGCGGGAGGCCCGTCACGACGTGGATCGACTGTCCGCCAGAGGCCACGTCTTGCCGGTGTCGACTGCGTCGCTGTGTGGCCTGGTGACGTACCGGCAGCCGGCAGAAACAACAGACGCCACTTTGGTCCGCTTTCGCTGTCGCCGAAGGGCAAACGTCGGCAGGGACGGACTCTGGATCTAAGGTTGCCGAGCAGTTGCCGACTGTCGGGGCTCTGTCTGCAAGGAGGTGCACGACCAACGTGCACGTGCAGGTGCACACACGAACCGGCACGAGCGTGTTGGTCGCGTGACACAGCGCCGCGTGACTGCCGGTGGGGGCGTGACGCCCACGCCGCGTTGCGTCATAAGGGCCGGGCTGACCGCCGGCTGAATCATGCGCACTGCATCACGGCTCCTGGAACGGCTGACTCGTGTCGTCACGTCACGTCCCGTCCCCCGTCCCGTCCCGTCCCGTCCCGTCCCGTCCCGTCCCGTCCCGTCCCGTCCCGTCCCGTCCCGTCCCGTCCCGTCCCGTCCCGTCCCGTCCCGTCCCGTCCCGTCCCGTCCCGTTCCGTTCCGTTCCGTTCCACCCCGCCCAGCCCGCTGTCTGTCGGTCGGCCATCCCAGCACTGCGTGTCGATCGATGCTGTTCGTGTTTCCTCCACAGTGACGACGACGCGGGCACTTTGGGTCTGGGAAGGTTCTGTGGACCTGTTGGAAGCAAATTTAATGCCGAGCCTGTAGCGAACATACGGATTATTCTGTCTTGTGGGATTTCTGATGTCCGTTGCCTTCCGACCGGCGGTGTTTGCTGGTGCGATAGACGCTGGCTTTTCCGGCTGATGACGTCGTTTGTGCATACCGGGAAAAGTCCCGTACGTCAGCGATAGTGATGAGCAATGTCCGACCGGCTGAAGGGGTGCAGCTGGCCGTCCGGTGCACATGCCGCTCCCTTTGTCCGATAGAGCCCCGCTTCTGGTGTGGGCTTGGTGGCAGTTGGATCAGGCAGGTGCTGTGCTTCGTCCGATTTACATTGCTTTCCTGTGAAATGCGTTACGCGTAATAGCGCGGAGCTTGCTGGACAACTGGTAGGCGCTGACTTAGTACTTCAAGCCCCGACTCTTAGTACATAGCAGAGCCGCAGCCAGGAGGGGGTGACCCTCCCCTCCCGCGAGCTCTTGTCGCGCCAAGCCCGCCGAAAGCGTTCTCCGTACAATGACATTTTTGGTTGGCATGAAAGTGTGCATAAAAGAATCCTGGTGTGCCCCGGTGGATAAGAGCTATTTCAATTGTGGGTCGCGGAAGGGGTGGGTAATTTCTTGCCATGCAACGAGTACATACAAATCACATATCAAGTCTTGCCTGGCCATGAAACGAACATGGGGTTAATTATGATCTCCGTCCGTTCATAAGCCACTACCAATTCCTACCCTTCGCCTTCCTCCGATTGTCGTCATATCTGTGGCCCTTGAAGAGACTTCTATCAGTGCGGATTGCGTTAAATGTTAGATGTCCCCGTGCTCATGCGCTCACGCCCAACCACGTGGCGCAGATTTGCGGCGCGAACTTTGCGTTGGCCACGTTATCGCGAGGTGCCTACTTTGAACTGGTGGTTCAGTAGGTTCGCCACGCGATGGTAGCATGGACTCGACGAGGCGAATTCGCTTGCGACTGTGAGCCAATGTAAATTATTGATGATGTGACCGGGAAATGCACGGCTAAATGGGCTTTTGTCCTCACGTTTTCATCTTTTGCACACACCAAAGTTGAGGGCCACTAGATAACCGCAACTGTTAATTGATGTAAAATGGCGTCTGAACTGGCATCTGAACTGAACTAAAAATGCATCTGAACTGAAATGGACATGCACATATGCATGTGCGCGAGCGGGCAGGCACGCACTTCGCACACCTCCGAACGCCTTAAGGCTTAACATCATGTCTATGGGTGTTGCATGGAGAGAAGGGACCCAATATGGATCATCTCTCTCACCTATCAAAAGTCCGTTTGTCATTTTTGACTTCCTCATTAAGTGCCTCTCGTGTATTTTGTATTATCTTCCTCTATTCCGAAGCAGCTTAGTTCTTCGTTTGCACAGTTCGTGGAGCAGTATATTTAGAGCGCATGCTGGGGGCGTCATATTTCACTCTGATCGGACCCAGCCGCCAGGCGCAGACCCTCCGAACACATTCGGTCGCTGACCAATCCAGATAGTGGGAAATTTGGGAAATGTCCACCAAAAACCGACCAATGGGAACGAACTGTTAATGAATATTCCGGAAAACTAAAAACATCTACGTCATTATAAGAACGTTTTTAACGTATTTCGCAAGCCTAAATCGTTCCAAATCCGAGTTCTCAAAGTCATGGAAAAAGTGCAGTGTTAGCCGCCTGTGGCTGATAGCCCCTCTCGATGGATCAGGCCGTGCACAGCTAGCACTGAACGCAGCGCCCAGCGGCCGCTCAGTCGACACAAGGCAGCGCACGCGCGCCCGGCCGCAGGCCGGCAACGCAGCGCCCAGGGCCGCTCAGTCTGACACAGCTGAGGCAGCTGTGTCAGACGCAGCGCCCAGTGGCCGCTCAGTCTGACACAGCTGAGGCAGCTGTGTCAGACGCAGCGCCCAGTGGCCGCTCAGTCTGACACAGCTGAGGCAGCTGGTAGACGCAGCGCCCAGTGGCCGCTCAGTCTGACACAGCTGAGGCAGCTGTGTCAGACGCAGCGCCCAGTGGCCGCTCAGTCTGACACAGCTGAGGCAGCTGTGTCAGACGCAGCGCCCAGTGGCCGCTCAGTCTGACACAGCTGAGGCAGCTGTGTCAGACGCAGCGCCCAGTGGCCGCTCAGTCTGACACAGCTGAGGCAGCTGTGTCAGACGCAGCGCCCAGTGGCCGCTCAGTCTGACACAGCTGAGGCAGCTGTGTCAGACGCAGCGCCCCGTGGCCGCTCAGTCTGACACAGCTGAGGCAGCTGTGTCAGACGCAGCGCCCAGTGGCCGCTCAGTCTGACACAGCTGAGGCGGCTGTGTCAGACGCAGCGCCCAGTGGCCGCTCAGTCTGGTCGGAGGCTGGCAGCGGGTGACGTCTGTCTGCCGGCTGGCTGTCGTCTGCCTGCACCAGGCTGCCAGCTGCTGTCTGGCACGCGACCAATCGCCGATCACGATCGGACTCGTTCTCGGTGTTTGGGCAGAGGGAGGGGCAGAGGCGCGGATGAACCGACGCCGGCGTGGCGTACCGGGCCGCCTTCGCAGGTCACCTCCCCCCCCCCCCTAAGATATTGGAAATTTGCTGTCGTCTGGGCAAAAAACTTCCATGACCTACAGCATGGGGTCATGACCTAGGTCACGTATGCTAGGGTCGTGCCATGTAAGTTGTATGAAAGTTCTATGGGAGAAGTATGATATGATTTTGTAGGCTGGAACACGAATAAATTCACTCAAATTACCGTCATGGCTGGGAAATAGCTGGTGCTTCATTTATCCTTCGTTGAAGTTGCGAACATTTTCGACGACAAACCGAAATATGTCGCATTCATTATAAGACATCCTATGAGCGTCAAATATTTTGGTTCACGAATTAGGAAGTTATCAATGACCAAACTTTTCTTGGTTGACCTCTTGTCTAACCGAAACAAGTGAATGGACGCAAAATGGCCAACACAGTCGTCGCGCCCTAAGACACAAATCCACCACAACCTTGGCAATTGACATGAGGTGACGCAGTGACGAAATTTGACCGTAGGATACCAAATTGAGTGGAAAGGTGTGCCAAGAACCGGCCGGCTGCGCGCTTCGTGCTACCAGATATTCCAGGAAAAAAAAACAATATAGCGGATGCTCCTCCGTCTCCACTCGCTATTTGGGATAACGCCGGCCATGCGGATGGTGGACAGGCACCCGGGTTCTGAGTGTCTCCCCCCGCCGCCTACCTACTCGTGAGATAGGTGAGATAGTGGGCGCGTCTATGATCTCTATGTCGCTGATACGATTGCGACGCTAATACCACACAGGGGCGGATCCAGAACTTGTCATCATTGGCGGCACAAGGACCCCGTCACCAGGGCCCCAGTGTAGACGTGCGGGCCGTTTGAGCCGCGGTAGCCAGCTCGGGTACCGTCGGTACAGTGAGTCGCGCCTCTGTACAGTGGCGCCGCGGGCCGGGCGGCGGGCCGCGTCAGGCTGGCAGGACGTCGGCCGCTCCTGGTGCGAGGCACAGCGGGCAGGAACAAAACAAATGCTGACCTCTGTATACCGGGAGGCGCGCAACTTTTTCCTGTTGTAGTCATTTTTAAAACGAGAACAGCCAAAACAAGGTCGCAACGGCCGTGAATCTCCTTGACGCATTGGGCTGTCACGCCATATAACGTTTTTTTTTGTGTAAATCGTAGCATCCAATTTGCTTCTTCTTTCTGGACATACTGGTTTATATACCGATTAATTACTACACCCAGTATGCATTTGGCATGTATTAAGCGTGCTCTGTCGAACTTGAGTCGTCACAACAGTAGCACAGCCATCAGGGTGCGCGTGCGACGATGAGGCTGGTTTTTCTCGTTCCACAGCATTGCGTACTACTAGGCGCCAGTACTTTCTCTCCCTTAGACATCACCACGCCCCCCCCCCATTCAGACCACCTTGGCTGCGCTCGTCGTCGCCACGATCACCTCCAGATACTTGAAGTGTCGACAAGCGAGCAGCGCTGTCGCGCTGTGTGTGTGTGTGTGTATCTATGGGTCGGATTTTCCTGTTTGAGGACAGTCGATGTCTGATTACTTGGACCGCTGAAGACGCCCTGCACTCGGTTTGAGGATTTCTAGGAAACCTGTTCTTGTCAAGTGAAAATTGTGCGCGACGAAGTGAAATAAACACAGCTTATTTAGAGAACGTTGGTGTTGCGGTTGTAGACGTTGGTGTTCTAGGTACAACACCAGCAACGCTATGTCACCGCTCCATGCCTCAGCACCCTACACCGGGTGGAGCCTGCCTCGGGGCGGACTTGCTGAACACTGAAGCAGTCCCAACTCCACGGCAATCGGCGACCGCCAAGCAACACGCACAGCATTCAGTTCAATCCAGCCTAGAAGCTCGTAGTTCAGTGATCACACGCTACGCTGACGCGGGGCGGAGATGGTCGAGTGGTTAAGGTAAGGTGTTGGGCTCTGGGTGCCAATGGTCCCGGGTTAAACACCGTTGACATTGCCGCTTGCTGCTCCTCGGGACATTTCACAATCCCGCGGCCCACCGGCGAAACAGTTTAGGCGGCGCCATTACCCGTGAATGTGCATAGCGTGTGTCGAGAGCCCGCTGCGACTGCCGGCTAACGCTGTGCGAAGTCGCGGGTGTCATGGGGGGTCAGCCGGTGCTGGAGAGGTCAGTCGGTGGTGGGGAGGTGAGATGGTTCTGTGAAGGTCGGCCGGTGCCGGAGAGGTCAGCCGGTACGACAGGCGGTCGCTGTGTGCCGCCGGCAGACGTGTTGCAGCACGGTGCACGAGTCCTGAGCCGAGCGTCGGGTCAGCCGCCGGCCTGCACTGAGCGCTATTGTGCCCGCCTCAGCAACGCCATTGATCGCCGTTGATCGCCATTGATTTTCTTTTGATTGCCGGCGGCATTCTGACAGCGGTCTGACGGGGGCGACCCAGACACGCCCGCCGTCATTGAACGGGCGGCACGGACTGGTGCTGAATATGTCACGGTACATATATTGTCCTGCTGATTGATGGACGAGCTTTCGTAGGATGCGATGATGGCGACGCTTTTGTATAGCTGATGAAAGAAGCACACAGCCAGATCCCTCGGTTTGTACCGCGGTTGCTCTGCATTGGTTCGGTACGCTGAAACGCATTTGGCTCCTTGGGCCATCAGCTCCCCCACAAGTAAAGCTGATTGTCGCTGTGTATCCCTGCTTTTGGCTGTGGAACATGGGACCGTTATGGTTCCCACAATGGCAACAGAGAAGTCCAACGTAATGCCGTGTCCCTCCATCCGTTCAAGCAGTACGCGTGGTGGGTGTGGTACATCGGGTGATGTGTGTCGACTGGCGACGCCGATTGTGCCACCGGCAGACACTGGGGGTTATCACGCCCCAGTTAGAGCACTGCAAACCACTCTTGTCTCATTTGTTCGATACCTATCCGTTTTGTCGGGAACTGCATGCTCCCGACTCCGGGCTGCCGTATCGATTAAACGCTGCGGTTGTCACGCAGTTCTATGCCGCACGTCGTCTGTGGTCCATGAGAAAATGTTGTCTGGTTAGGGACTCTTCTGGCCAGAGGGAAGGCTGAGGTTCGAGGGCCTATCTGGTCACGAACCCGCTTTGGCAAGAGAATCCTCTGGCCAGGGGTCTCCTCTGATCTGACTGCGTGTTATGCCCGCGACGTCAGTGACTCTTGACCTATGAGTTGGAGTCAGGGTAACCCTTGGGCTGGCACGTCAAGCCCTCGTCTGACTCGGACAAGGTTTTCGCCAGTCGGAATATCCTGAGATCGTAACATATATTTACTTTTGTTTTTCTCTTGTTGCTTTCAAGCTGATGGATAGGTATTGTTTTATCACCAGACCAAGAGCTTTGTCATCTTCTCCCCGCCTGCCGGTGACATTGGCCTGTGCATGATGTATTCGGGCAGAGTGTCAGAGGAGATCAGACCAGATGTCCCAATCAGAGCAGGCCCCTAGCCAGAAGGATTATCTTACCAGAGCGGGTTCGTGACCAGATAGGCCCTAGAACTTCAGCCTTCCCTCTGGCCAGAAGAGTCACTAGCCAGACAACCTTTTCTCATGGCCCCATCAACGGGACTTTAAAGCTTCGAACGTAGAGCACCTCCGTGTTATTGTATTTTCCGGCTCTGAAGTTTTCCAGGTGGTGTCCGACACCACCGAACAAAATCCGGGTGGGATCCGGACCGAGGGACCCCAGCGGTGGCGACGTCCATGCATGATATGAAGTGGCTAGATCAACTACTGAAAGTCCTTTAGGAGTCATTGGTAGTATTTCAGCACAATCAAAGGCACATGCAATCCCCGCGTGCCCAGAAGCACTGGCTAGAAAGAGTATTTAGAAAGCTGCTTACATCCGCCTCTGTTCTACACGGAAGTGTCTACGTTTTTAAACTTGTGGTGTTTTCCATGTTCTGCAGTCGGTAAATCCCACAGTATTTAGCCCATGTCTTCACGTCTGGCCCCGCTATCATTTGTGGTCTGGACAGTCAACTCGGAATGTTAGTAAGATGAACGTTTCTTTTGATGTCTCTATTCTGCAGTGAAATAATGAACATCAATGAGCCATGGAAGGGTATTATTAAATGAGCTGGTGCAATCGTTGTCCTAACGCTCAGTACCTTCACGGACTGTTGAAGTTCGGGTGGAGTCGGTCCCGCTTTTGCGTTCTCTCGCTGCTCAGTAAGCGTTGGGCATTCATGTCGTGTTCATGTTTTGCTGCCAACTTGAGCGTATGACGACATAGGAGTGACACATTCAGTTCGTTCGGATATTAATAACGTACGCGGAAGTTCGCACGTTTCGGTATGCGTCACAATGTCGGCGAATTTCCCTTGCGTCATGCGGTGACATTCACGTGCAGTTTCGTGTCTATGTGTAAGCACGGACGTGCCGCACGTTCCCTTCTTGTTGGGACCTGCTGTCGGATTGCGTCAGCTCGAGCAACTCCAGCTTTTGAACGTGGTATTGCATGTTGCAAACCAGTGATGGAGTATCCCGATTAAACCGATGGGGAGGAGGGAAGGATGCAGACTACAATTAAAGCTGTTTCTTTCGTGATAATCAGCATCGTGAGGCTAATGTCAAACATGGTCTTTTACGAGGAGCAGCGTCGCAATGTCCCACGTGCTCCGACGCCTATGGTTTAACGTTGTGACGTAGCCAAAGGAGACAACGAAGAGGGGGATGTTAGATGACAAACTGGCTCCTGATTGGCTGTTTTATCGCTTTAGGATGCACGGACTGTTTGGTAAAGTAACGCTCAGAGTCGCCTGCAAATACAATTTGTCGATTATTGAAGAAAAAAACTTATCGAGTCTTAAGAACAGATGAGGGTTTGTCGCGCTTTCACGCGGCTGAAAATCTAAGACGACCGACCTGGACCGGGTGAACGTGGGCTAGATTGTTTAGCAGCTTGTTTCTTTCCTTAGGACTTGGGATATAGTATTGGTTGGGGGTGCTTCGTTATCTTCTGTTCTATTCTCATCTATCTTCCCCCGATAGGCTTAACCCAGTGGGGCCGCCCCCATGGCTCGGATTCAGCTATTATGGCGCTTTATGACTTTATGGCTTAGACGCCTTGTTCATCCAGGAACATTTAGCAATGAGGAGCATATCTGTGATTGAGAGCAAAGGAATGGAGCGAAATATCATGAAGGTGTTCGGGGAATTTCGTCCAATTTAATTAGTTTTATAAACATTTCATGGGAATCCTTAAAATATCGGTAATTTCAGCCATGCTAAAGGATGCATGAAGACTGGTTTCGTTTTTCACCAGACGATATCAGGGTAACTTAAGTCGTACACACACACACACACACACACACACACACACACACACACACACACGCGCGCGCGCACGCGCGCACGCACGCACGCACGCACGCACGCACGCACGCACGCACGCACGCACGCACGCACGCACGCACGCACGCACGCACGCACGCACGCACGCACACACACACACACACACACACACACACACACACACACACACACACACACACACACAAATTCAACACGCATTATCAAGCCCGGAATTCCGCAGCAGCAGCAGTAGAATCTCAAGTGGAAGGTGCCAACAGTACAATACTGTTTGTACCTTTTACTTCGCGGTGAACCGTGCATACAGGCTACTTGTCTATTCACGGGGTGAACATCGATATGTTTTCATATGGAGTTTCACCTCGGCTAATGTGAAGCCCTGTTACAAATTCCAGATCAGAGTTATTTTGCATATATGATACAGCGTGGAAACTTGAGGGTGACTCGCATGGCTCGAATTTCAGTATTTTGGCTAACGCTGGGCTCTCAGCTAAGCCAATACTGGTTCGGTATACTCTGTTACCTTTGTACCTAACGGTCGCTTCCAACCGGTTATCTTAACCGGTCAACATGCCTGTGGACGGCTCACGTGCGCAAAGGTCCGTGACCGCCTGAGAAGTGGGGCGTCCCACCGTCTGCCGGTCATCGTGCCCAAGGGCACGTTTTCCTTGTGACTGGCGGTCTTGTGCATCGAGGTGAACGCCCCCGACATCGAAATGCCCAATCTGCTTGGTGCGTCAATTTTGTGTAAAGAAAACGGTGCGAAGCTTGAATTATGTGCACATTCAAGGTACAATGCTTCATCTCGCATGCTTCACTGATCCATATCAAGTGCGTCCTTAATATCGGCGATATTTAGGATGTAGCTAATGTGAAATAGATCTCGTTTCACCTGTGCTCGGTGGTGGTGTTGGGTAGTGTACCGAACAATATTTGCACTATGCAATTGGATGTTCATTTTACACGGACAATCACATCGTATTTGCATTTTTCAACGCAACGTTTGGAATCTTTTGTCAGTCCGTGGCACCCCGCCCGCCTGACGACAGTGTGCCGCCGACCGGTCCGTGGCACACCGCCCGCCTGACGACAGTGTGCCGCCGACCGGTCCGTGGCACACCACCCGCCTGACGACAGTGTGCCGCCGACCGGTCCGTGGCACACCGCCCGCCTGACGACAGTGTGCCGCCGACCGGTCCGTGGCACACCGCCCGCCTGACGACAGTGTGCCGCCCACCGGTCCGTGGCACACCGCCCGCCTGACGACAGTGTGCCGCCGACCGGTCTGTGACACACCGCCCGCCTGACGACAGTGTGCCGCCGACCGGTCTGTGGCACACCACCCGCCTGACGACAGTGTGCCGCCGACTGGTCCGTGACACACCGCCCGCCTGACGACAGTGTGCCGCCGACCGGTCCGTGGCACACCGCCCGCCTGACGACAGTGTGCCGCCGACCGGTCCGTGGCACACCGCCCGCCTGACGACAGTGTGCCGCCTACCGGTCCGTGGCACACCGCCCGCCTGACGACAGTGTGCCGCCCACCGGTCCGTGGCACACCGCCCGCCTGACGACAGTGTGCCGCCGACCGGTCTGTGACACACCGCCCGCCTGACGACAGTGTGCCGCCGACCGGTCTGTGGCACACCACCCGCCTGACGACAGTGTGCCGCCGACTGGTCCGTGGCACACCGCCCGCCTGACGACAGTGTGCCGCCGACCGGTCCGTGGCACACCGCCCGCCTGACGACAGTGTGCCGCCGACCGGTCCGTGGCACACCGCCCGCCTGACGACAGTGTGCCGCCGACCGGTCTGTGGCACACCGCCCGCCTGACGACAGTGTGCCGCCGACCGGTCCGTGGCACACCGCCCGCCTGACGACAGTGTGCCGCCCACCGGTCCGTGGCACACCGCCCGCCTGACGACAGTGGCCGCCGACCGGTCCGTGGCACACCGCCCGCCTGACGACAGTGTGCCGCCGACCGGTCTGGGCACACCACCCGCCTGACGACAGTGGCCGCCGACCGGTCCGTGGCACACCACCCGCCTGACGACATGTGCCGTCGACCGGTCTGGGCACACCGCCCGCCTGACGACAGTGTGCCGCCGACCGGTCCGTGGCACACCACCCGCCTGACAACAGTGTGCCGCCGACCGGTCCGTGGCACACCGCCCGCCTGACGACAGTGTGCCGCCGACCGGTCTGTGGCACACCGCCCGCCTGACGACAGTGTGCCGCCGACTGGTCCGTGGCACACCGCCCGCCTGACGACAGTGTGCCGCCGACCGGTCCGTGGCACACCGCCCGCCTGACGACAGTGTGCCGCCGACCGGTCCGTGGCACACCACCCGCCTGACGACAGTGTGCCGCCGACCGGTCCGTGGCACACCGCCCGCCTGACGACAGTGTGCCGCCGACCGGCGCCGACGTGTCGCAACTCGTGCCGCCCGCCACGCGTCACCGGCGTGCGTGCACGCACACGCCGCCGCTCGGGCCCGCCGGCGGTGGCGGTGGCGGTGGCGGTGGCGTGTCCCGGCGTCGCGGCGGTCGGCAGGTCCGACGCTGACACGTGACAGTGCGCACTATGGCTGAATGGGGGAGCCTTGTCAGCAGAAGCAGCCTTGTGATAGGTCAGCAGCGGGTAACGTGATAGGCTTCGTAATGAGCTGGAATGTGAATGAAGTGAAGTGAGATTATTTGTTCGAATTAATTATCGGCAGTTGGAGACTCGCTGCACGCGATGTTAGTGCCTCCATCCGTGGAGAGGTCGCGTTTAAGAGTGAAAGTGGTGGATCGTGGTGGGTTTCTATCATATCGCTTTTCTCCAGTCTTAAATAGCGGATTTTCTAAGGAAAATGCTGATTAATGTGCAGGACTTTCGATGCTCAGGCATGTTTTGGAAAAGACGTCGTTTTCAAACGTCCCTCGCACACATGTATCTAAATATACGGAGTGTATAATACTATAACAAATCAGAACTTCGTACTCGGCTTCAACTCCCTACCTCAGCTGGGTTGAAAGGTATTCTGTTTACCAAGCAATGGATAACCACATCATCCAAAGTGGTTATGAAGGCCATAACTCCGACTTGATGCCCCGAAGCCGTGGCATCTGAGGATTTTGTTGTCAACTTGACGATTTCGCTGCTTTCCCCAATCGAGTCATTGACTTACCTCCTCCTGACTGGAGACGCCCGAGACCCGAGCCGAGCAATGAAATGCGCCACAAATGGCCCAGGCGTTGATCGTACGTTATGTCGCCACATGTCAGCCGACTCAAGCCGTGTCAAGTATGTTTTGAAGCTCCTGCATCAATGCTCGTTTGGTCACCCGGTGCACCGTATCGGACTTCAACGACCTCCGGCGGCCGCCGCCGCGCCGGAAACCCCTCCCTCCCCGCACCGGAAGCCCAGTCCATCCCTCCCTCCCCGGCGACGGCGGAATGTACCTGGAGGCGTGCGCCAGTCACTTTCCCTCCGATGTCTGAAATGAGTGTGGCCTTCCCCGGCGGATCCAGTAGATGCTCAGGGTGAATGTTAGCCCTTGAGTCGGAAACTTTGTACCCGAATGCTTGAAGAACAGCTCTAGCACCGCTGGTAACAAGTTGCTAGCGGATACATCAGGGGCGGCCTGTGAAATATTTTAGAGATGCGTTTTGGGTTTATCGTTATACACAGTCTCTCCTTTCAGGTATTCGGGTAGTTTCGATTTGACGTTTATGCAAAACGTGGCCGCATCTGTTTTCGCTCCTCAGTCAGCGGCTTCCATTCGCCCTCAGCGGCAGTCAGAGCGTGCCGCCGAATCATAGTGGATGTCGACGACTCAAACGATGATCTGTATGATCATCGTCCTGATATGATGATTAGCATGATCTGATGGTCTCTCGTGGCAGAGGTCAGCGTGTCGTAAGAGGTGGTGGCGGCGTCATTCACGGTCGCATTGTCTGCGAGATACCGCATTGAGAGTCTCGACAAACCAATCGTGTCTGTCCGGTTTGCTCATTGAGTGACGCTGGGAAGTGAAATCAGAAGTAGGCATGGAGCACGGGTATGCTTTTTCGCCACGGACTGACAGACCCCCCAACTGCTCTGACTTATCGCTCACTCCTGTATGGCCGGGGGTGACTCGGTTTCGGCCTGCCGCCGGACAGGTGCGTCGGCCGCGAGCTTGACCGTACCGGCTGTCGACAGGAGAGGCCGAGGACGACGACGAGGAGATCGCCGAGAGCGCCGACAAGCCGCGGGCGCTGTCGCGCGGCGAGCGCTCGCACCTGATCGTGTGGCAGGTGAGCGTGCCCGACTAGCGGCCGGCGCCGCTCGTCTCCGGCGGTCCTGAACACTGAGGCGGGGGTCGGCTGCGTCCGGGCGGATCCTGACGGCGTCCGTCGGCCGCCGCCGGCCGGCCGCCGCCGACGCGTTGTCTGCGAGTGCCGGACTTCTCACTCTGCCTTCAGTGTGGTAGTCGAGGTGTAGTGCAGTCCGTGGCGAGTCGGCGGCGTTTTGCAGAGGTTGTTTGACGCCCTGAAGCGGGCCGGTGTGCGCGGCCCGTCGGCGGGTGGTGCCGCAGGTGCTGTGCTGATCTAGTCGACCAGCTCGCCTGGCACACTGGCGCCGGTGTCGGGCCGGCGCGAGGCTGGACGAGCTGCGGTCCGCCGCCGCGGCAACGGGTTACACGTCAACGACGATCACCACGTAGCCGAGGACGTTTTGTGACCTCCAGTGTGACCTGTAGCGGTGTGTGGCTACCCGTAGTCGCGTTGTGCGGTCTTAGAGAGTGTGGTCACACCGAGTCGCCTCTCCGGAGGCGGGGACGACAGGTCGGTCTCTTGGTTCGGCGTGACGACCTGGGGGTGGTGTGTGGCCGGCCGCCGCACTGCGTCAGAGGTGACTGTCGCCGTGTGCAGGGTCGACCCAACCGTGCCCAGAACGCGCTGGGGTTGACATTCCACCGCGCGGCGAGGCACCGCGGCGTAACTGGCCGCTGCTGATGTTGGTTGTTAATTTATATATTTTATGCGCCCTTCGTGGTGTGCGCTCCCGGTGCAATCGCCTGGCTTTGTCACGGTCGCGTGTGGGCTCGAGCCGAGCTGGTGGCCGGTGCCGGTGCTGTAGCTGCACTGTCACTGTATTGGCGCTGTATTGGCGTTATATTGACGCTGTGTTGACATTGCACCGCCACTATATTGGCGCTGTATTTACGTTGCACCGCCACTATATTGGCGCTGTGTTGACATTGCACGCAGCTTCGTGTGGGCGGCTGCGCGGCCGAGTTCGGTTCTGTCAGCCAAGCCGTGATGGTTTGCACACTGGCGACGTGAAGTGGTGCGGTGCTGCACGTGCCGGCAGCCGCCGCGAGCTGGTGCTGTTGGCGAGCCGCCGCCTCGGCGAGACACCCGTGGTGCCGTCCGTCCGGTCTGGGCCGGCCGCCGCCCGCTGTGATTCGGCACTAGGACTGTGTGGGCGCCCGCGACGCCTGAGGACGTGCGCCGTGTGGTGCCGACCGCACTGCAGAGCGGCGCTGGCCGGCAGTGACGTCACCGGCAGCCGCTGACGTGCGGCTCACCATACAATAAATCAGTGTTTAATACATGATGCGACGTATTCGGTGTTTTGCTGCGTGACGTTGGGTCGGTTGCACGCGATTGGGTGTTTGTCAGTACGAATGGCAGAAAGTGGATCAACGAAATCGCAGACGAACTTAGGTCAATTGAAAGGCGTGTAAATCAACTTCTGGAACCGCTCGACTCAAGTTCAGTCGTCGCTCGGGAACCGCCTGCGTTAGTGTGAATGAGCAGTGTGTGCAACTGTATGTGGAAGCAGCCGCGATGTACAAAGACGACTTTGGCTTGCCCCTGACCCACATCAGCTGCAGAGTGGCGTGTTTTCTCTGTTCTGACTGCCTCCAATGGATCGGGGAGAGTCGACCCACGTCGGCCTTCGTTCTATCGATTCAAGTGGAAAGATCGTTGGCCTAGATAAGCACAGCGTGTGGTATGAATCCTGTAAGCAAACCACGCCAAGTACCCCCGTGCGGTTCATATTTAGTGAAGTAGCTGCAGCTTGGCATACAGAGCTGCTCTCAGTTTATTCATCGCACTGCTGATTCGTAAGAACCGCTTAGTGAGCCTCTAGCCAACGGTTGGTATGCAATGGGAAATTGCTACTACCGCATAATCAATTTTCCTCGCATCAAGATAATTTAGGCTCTCATGTTCTATGCCGCTTCGTGATTCTTAAGTACTCAGTGGATCTAAAACATGCTGTGCTTGCCGGCGGGCCGACGCATGCGTGCTGGCAGTGCCCTCATCATGCTCACGGCACCTCCTGAGCAACTTCGCGGATCACTTACCGGCTGTTTAGCTTCAGTTCGTTGTTCGACCGTACTTCCCAGCCTTTGTGATGTGCTTTCCGTTGAATAATCCTACAGAAATCTTTGATGAACCTGATTTGGGGTGCACAGGGTCAATTTAATATCGTTTTGCACCAGTCTTTGCTTGCTTATGACCGAAGTTTAATTAATTTCGAACTGAAGTGTCATTAGAATGTTAATTTTGCATCAATGTATTATACTTCATTTGGTAATAGCTGTTAATGAAATGTGTGGTATCTAGCTATTAAGCTTGCATCACCGTTGCACTATCTGCATTGGCGCAGCCGTCAAGCACCTAGCACCATGAACACAACTCGCCTTCCCAAGCCAAGTCTCCTTTGGCTTGAGAAGGCGAGTTGTGTTCATGGTGCTAGGTGTAACCGGTGCCACTGACTCTTCCAGCACTGCCAATGTCCGGTATTTGTTTGTTTGTTTATTTGTTAGAGTATATGGGCGCATCGACTGCAGCGGTCATGCAGTGCCCATGGCTGCAGTGTCATAAAGATTTAACCAAGCAAGAACTAGTCGAGACGGCCTAGTGTACAATACATTATCGAACTCATTACGGTCAAGATGTATGGGTAAATACAATGGGCGCTGACGAGATATGACCAAAATAAGGTATGCCGAAAATAAGGTATGTTCGGCCCCCAAAGTTCAGTCGGCGACCGGAGGGAGTGTCTGGGCTAACAGGGCCTTGACGGCGTGTTGTCGGGGCGCTGAACTTAAGGTGGAAATTATTATGCCGTCTACTGAAATCCCAAAGGCCGAACGGTGAGACCAATAAGCGCACGAGCTCGAAGCAGAGCCAACAGTCGAGCGGCTACCTCAGCCACCCTAGAAACACTCGGCTTAGACCAGTGGCGGTGCCAGGATTTGGTCCAGGGGCAGCCATCTGAAAGGGATCCCGTCTACATACGCCCCCTTAAACCCAAATAATCAATCAACCAATAGGCAAAATGTATGTATGCATCTATATATGCTTATATATTTATATATTATATATATACATATGTGTATATATACGTATACAAATATACACTTATAGATGTATATATGTAAAAAAATTTACTGGCGACACCAACGAACAAGATAACCATTACTGGAAGTGAAGGGAAGTTAGCATACGTATATCGAATTAATGTTGGCATATTTTTAGCTTGGATAAACATGCAATATCTCATCTCAACGTACACAGTTACTTTCTTCCATTATCCGATACTCTAGTTTAACTAGCTTAATGGGACAGATGTTCATGTTGCAGGTGGGGCCTGCATTGTTGCAACTTTTCGATGCCTTCATGCGTTCTCAAAATGGAATTTCAATGTCATGGGAAAATACGTGCACGACTTGGGAACAGGAGGTCTAGCAATAGGCCTGACAAGACATGCCAGGTCGACTCAAACCAACTCAACACAGCATCCTGCATTTTTTTTACCGGCGTCACCCCGGTTCAAGGCGAAACAGCTGGTAGCGCTGGAGCAGCCCCATCATAGGTATTGCTGGGCTGTCTGTTCCGTCATCGATGTAGCGGCGGGAGCTGGTGGATTAGATGTGGCCAGGTCATTGGGGCGGATGTGGCTGTTTGGGCGGTCGTGGCTACAGGGTCGGCCGCCGCAACTGGTGTGGTGGATGCTAGGACAGCCGTCACCACTAATGCGGCCACCACCGCTTGGATGGCTGTGGCCGCTGAAACAGCCACTGCCACTAAAATTTCTTCTGCTGAAATAGACGGATAGGTGCTCAATGTCAAAGGGTTAATTTTCTTCCGTAGTATCTCAAAATTCCAAGGGCCCTCAAGGCGGTCACTTCGAGGACCCTCTCGGAATCGCCAGGGGATGGGTGTGGGCGTCCCTTCGCCCCTTAGTTACGCCACTGCTTTTTAATAGCCCAGGACTTAGACTGGGCTTAGACACCGTTTACATAGCACCGAAACCCTTCCGCTTCTGTCCAGATCGTCTCCGTGGTTCGGGGGCCTCTCCATTGGCTTGAGGTTCGGTCACTTCTGGGATCAACATCTCCATCAGTGAGCCGACCAAATGGCCCTGTACGTCGAGTGTGTTCCACCCCTATCCCATCCATTTTGGTCTACCCATTGCTTTCATGTATTCCACCTCCCCCAAATAATTTCACAAAATCAGCACCCGTGGGTACTTTGGAATGTGGCACCCAATGGATAGTTGGCGTCCTGGAGCCGGAAAAGGCACCTCTTCAAGAATGCCCGGGTGCACCATATCCCCTGCTCAACGGATGTTCAGTCAAAAGTCGCCTCTCTTTTGGAGGAAAAGGTGGCCCTATGAAAAGGTGAGGAAAAGGCATGTTCGAACAGATGCGCCTCTTCAGTGCGGCAAGCGCACCCCGCTCAACGAATCTTCCACCGAAGTCGTCCCTCCCCATAATTCCTGGTTCTGCTCCTGCATTGCCAAATGCCAATCCCATCCAATTTCACCCCGAAGCCACGCTATCTACGAAAGTGTTCGGTGTGCTCCGAATTGTTTACGTCGTAGTACAAGAAGAATCACGCACATTCTCGTCGCCGTGCGAACTGCGCCGCCACACCTCGTAGCACTGCGCGCCGGGGCGCCGGGGCCGCCGCCTGTCGCAACTTGTAGCGGCGGTCGGCTGTCCCCGCCGTCGAGCGGCGCAACCAATCAGCAGGCTGGGTGGTTCGCCGGCGGACCGCGAGCTTTCGTGCAGCCCGTGACCCGGCACGCGCCTGTCACACCGACATCCGAGGTCGGCGCCCGCGGTGGTTAAGGTCGACCGCGTCGCGGATGGACACCATGCTTGGCACGTGCCCAGTCTACCTCACCTGCAGACACCGTGAGTATCGAGTGCTGCCCGCCGCACACACGTGTTGTCAAACAAGAGTAAACAAAACCTGGCTGACTTGCTCCGTCGTGAATTTCTAATCGGCATCGTTCGGTGTTGGAAATGATGGCGCATGCCACGGTTATGGAACTATCCGACGTGGGTACGTAGGTAAGTAGATACTTACCTATATGTGGAGCTGAGCGGCATAGGCGCACCGGAGGGGCTGGGGGGTCCGCCCCCCCCCAAGCGACCAAAGTGCCCTTTTGACCGAAAAGTGCCTTTTTCGCCGGAATGTCCCACCAAAAAATAACGTGCCTTATGTGCCCCGCCTGTGCCAAATGTGCCCTTTAGGCCCAAAACAGACCTTTCGGCCAACAAAAATTAACGCTCCCTTCCGCCCCCCCCGGTCAACAAACCTTCCAGTGTGCCCCGGGCCGCAGTGCCCTTTTGGAGCCGGTCAAGTGCTCTTTTCGGTCCGGGCCCACCATGGAAAAATCCTGGGTGCACGCCTGCTGAGCGGGAACATCGTGGGACGTTGCCTTTATGAATGTCGGCACGCGGTCGAGTGTCGATTACTGGCAGACAGAGTGGGAGTTCAAAGTTTTTCTCAGAATTTACCCCCGAACACGTTGCACTCTAGGTTCCAATTGGATATGACCGGCTCCACACGCACTCCAACACAAATGTGCAGAAGGAACGCAAATAGGTGTCACTAAGCATGTACGTGGTAACAATGACGTATTCGTATTCATATTCAACGTCGGATTCCATTTTCAGCCGATACCATTGGAATCCGATGCGAATATGCGAAAATGCTCACGCAGCGAATATCTTCCCGAACACCCCTCCAGATACCTTTGGCAGCACATCGAGCTGGTCCACCCTCAGAATCAGAGGCCAGGTTGTTGCTAATAATGTGGATATGGTGCACACACATGCGTAAGATATGTCAGTGCATCCTTGGTGCCAGAACAAGGTCAAGGTTTTAGGGAATACACAAATGTGCGACGGTCAGTTGTGCACAGCTCAGAGAACAATGACCCTAGCATACCACAATCGGTATCGAATGCCTTCACTGGCGGCTTACGTGGTACAAATGCAAAAAAAAGGCTCGGCCACGCTGAAACTGAAAATTGCATACTTGAAAACGATAAATCTGTTCTGAAAATGGTTTCGGGCATGCAGCGAAGGATTCGAATTTCCGCGGTACCGTCACAATCCGATGAAAATCGCATAGAACTTAGCGAATATATTCCCGAAAACCTTCCCAGAACCGTTCCGCAGCGCATCGAACCCTTTGGCTTTCAGAGGGCACTAAGGTGACCCTTGTTTTATGCCGGGCTTATGACTTTTTCGTTTCATACATGTTGAAAGTTTCTCAATGACGGGCGATCCAATGCATTCCAGCGAAGTAACACGTTGGGGGAAACAATCGGATCAATGTCGTTTAATGATCTCAGCTCAAAAAGCGCCACAATCTAGCGACACGCAGTACCGCTAAATGACATTTCACTGTTAGAAATGATAAATTTGTCCCGGAAACCAATACTACAGTATCCAAAGCGTCAGCACATTCTAAGAAAATGGAAATGCCGTTTGAAAGTAAAATTTGACACCAGATCAGCTGATAGCCCACCAAAAGTATAGGAAGCTCCATCCCTGGTCGGCGGTGTATATAGCTGGTCAGGGGCGGATACTGGATGCTAAAAGGGCAGTGACCATGGCCCTCACCGCCAAGCGGCCAAGTTGCTTCGGATAGTTCGGCGTCTCGAAAATGGCAACATAAGAATCTCGGAAACATAAGAACATTTCATCACATGCACATTGTCTTAAACATACTCTGCGAATATTAGTTTTTCAAATTGGATAAGTTCTTAAAATGGGAAAGCTTCCATTCCGTCAGACAGGCTTCTGAATCCGCCCATGTGAACAGCTGCCCAAGCTTTGTTCTGTTGCCACTGTCCAGCGGAACAAAACGCCATAGAAAATATTGGTACCTGTTAGAAGTGAAATTTGTATAATATTTCTATGTTTTCATTTACATTTTCCGCCCTGCCCTTACACCCCGACCCGCCATATCACGTGTCAGCGACCGCTTACCGCACTGCTACCGCACGTTGCGTATTTTTTCTGCGATTTATTCCCGCCGCTAGGTGGCAGTAAAATCAGGCCATTGCTGTTTCCAACGTTTTTTCTGGGGGATTTCAACTTCGGTAGGCCCACGATGGTCGGTCAAAGTACCAACACAATTATTTCGTAAGCGGGGTGTGGCGTGTGGCGGAAGCGGGGCGAAAATCGACTCTTGTCTAGAGTTCTTGAGTACTGTTTCTGTCCGTTTGAAACTTTTAGATTTGCACATTCTGAGTTTATTTTTTGCTAGGATTTTTTTTAAAGTAATATTTTTCTACATACGATTTTATGAAATTCCTGGAGTTCTTCAGAATTACATTTATTGTTAGGCCTTCGAATCTTCGCACTTAAGATTCTTGAATTACGGAGTTATCCTTGGGCCTTTTTTATGTATAACTAAACCAGGGAAAAATGTCTTCAAACCATTTTTGGAAGTATAGATATTTGTTACATTAATATAAATAATGTTTAAATTGTGTGAGCCCTCTAATCACTGGCTGGACCTTCTGACTTGTGCTTTTCCACGGGCTCCACCGGAGTTCTGGTATAACTATATGGAATATATCTGGTATTTATTGGCAAACCTGCCATCTTGTACGCAACGGGCGCTGCGAGGTCCGTTGCTTGTGTTTGGAGGTGGAATTTTGACGGGAATAGGATGATTTCGTTTAGTTCTTGTACTATGTGGTTGTTTGACTTTGTTTAGTTCATGCTATGTATTTTTTAGAAGCTGGGTAGGTAATTTCGATTATCGAATCGGTGCCGTGAGGACTCCAATGATGCCATACTGATGCTGTTTTCTCTGGACCTTTCAGTATAAGTTCAAATTTAGGAACAAAGAAATGAACAATGGATGGCACCACCCAGCTGTTAATGGTGATAATCAGCACAGCTTTCAGCAATGTGCTTTCCTTTCACTTGGTTTCTGTACAAGGCTAGCCATATGAAAATTTAAAAAAAATGCTTCACACTTCACCCTCAGCTCAAAGTGCAAACCTACCTATGCAACCAATTCCCTATGTAATATGAACCCATGTCTACTACCACACACACCACAGTCAGAGGTTGGATGTGATGGTGGTGCACAATGCAAAGGGTGTGTCCAGCCAATTCTGATCTGCAGCCTCCAGGACTGGACGTTGTATCTTAAAACTCTCAAACTTTTATACCATATGGGTGGCATGAATGCATGTTTTTGTAAACATAGCTCCAGTCTGAGTAACCTCAGAGCATTGTGCTCAGTGTGCAAGCTCACCATCCTGCAAGTGCTCTTGGTGTGTCGTCTGTGTTCCTGGTGATTGAGATTGAGAGAAGTGTTTAAATCTTTGGTCAAGCTGTTGGCTGCTACAAAAAGTGTTTAGTTTGAGTGGTAACCAAAAGTGAAGTAACCAGAAATTTTGTAGGTGTCATTCTGTGTTTGTTTTTAATAACATTTTTGTTCCCTCATATGTGTTGGTGTACATGTGAAGCCCATACTATCCATATGACCTTCAGAGTGCAAAAATGTTTTCATAGATAATATATGTGAAGAAGTGCCTTAATTCCCACCTTCATGTAGATTCAGCATTCAATAAGTGGCTTATTGCACCATATTTCACCAATAATATATCACTGCATGTGTAAACCTTGTATTTGAGGGACTGATCACAGAAATTCATAAAATCCCTTAAAGCACAATTTTGCATGAAAATAAATTGTACACACTTCTTGTACCTGGAGATATTGATTTTGTTTGCTCCATGCAAGGCCACAGCCAGGGTTTTCTTGGTGGGGCTGTAATCAAAAATGTCATGGCAGACTGCCTTTGGTGTAAAAGGGGCCCTGCAAATGGTGAATTTGCTGTTTCAGGTATTTTTGGATTTTTTTTAATGCTTCAGAAGACTATTTGAGATTGTGTGATCATATATTTTCTATGCAAATGATTACCTCTTGGTCAGCTTTAATGGGTGCAATTGATGGCATCATAGCCATTTGATGGCATTTTAGGCATGGCATGGAAGGAACATGCTACACTATTCACTATTTTATGAGTTAATGCTACATCCATTTGACATCCCTTAATTGGATGGTTTGGGCTGTGGCTTCCTTTCTTCTTTTCCTTGTTTGTGTGAGACAAGCTAGTACAACTCTGACTGGTTTACAATGCTTCTACTTTAAATTTTTAGTTTCAGGTATTTTTTTGATATCTTGGAATTTCCATTTTTAATGCAATGTTTATCAATGTGGTGAACATAATGTGACCACTGATTGCCTCTGTAAGTGCATGCTTTTCATTTGGAAGACAAAGTAGCATCCAAAAATTGCCTTGGAGCTACTGTTGGAATTTGTGGGCACTTATTAATGTACATTTGGGAGAGCAAAAGTAGTCACATAGTTAATTTTTCCATGCTACCACCTGACTGGACTGCTCACTCATATGGCAGGGAGCCATGTGGCAACTAGGGGACGAGTAGCCTAGGGGTAAGTCGCTCGTCTCACAATCGAAAGGATGTGAGTTTGAGTCTCACCTGTTGCTATTCTTCGCCCACAACCAATCGGAGTGAGAGATTGGCGACTACATGACTCAACTGTCGATGTGTCATAAACCAATAACCAACCATGTGGCAACTAGTCAAGGTTGTTCTGTCAACCTTGCCAGCAGCATGAAAGAAGGGCCTATGCACCTATTCACCCCAACTGGAGGGGGCATTCAAAATAGTTGGGTTTTTCCAGTGCTGCTTGGAATTTGGTAACATAGCATAAGAAGTAATGTTTGGAATAGAGGGAAAGATGTAACATAACCTAGCCTATCCTACCATAATTTTCCATGGATGAAAGACAATGATTTTTAATGGAATGTTTTCAAATATTTTTTCCCTGCAAAGTAATTTTGATTAAGAAACTAAACCAACCAACCTAGCCTAAGCTGCTAGCCTGAACATTTTGAAGTAAAACTTTATTTTTATGTAAAAATTTTACCATTTTCTAGCTTATGACAAAAGCATAACCCAACCTAGCTTATCCAAGCCTAATCCTTTTGTATGTTTAACAGATGTTAAATGTGAGTAAAACTTGTCTTGGTTATCTTAAACTCCAATAAAACCACTTCTACTCCATCAGAATGAAGTTCCAAATTGCCTGGCCCTGGAACTTCTTGAGGAACAACACTGTCTGGGATATGTATATATATCTTCCAAATTTGAATATTTCCAATGTTCATAATTACCATATTGGCTATTTACTTTTTAAAAAAAGAAAAAAGATAGGAAACATTTGTATATTACATGGTTCCTTATATCATTTTGTAAGTTAGCTTGAAAATTGACAGTTAATTTCCGAAGGTTGAATGTTAGCTTCCAAATTGAAAATTTGGTTAAAAAATTTAAGTCAACTTCCAAAGTAGGATGGGAACTGAATGCATTCTATCTAACATAACCTAGCCTAAACTTCCACCTTTTGGAAGTTTATTTTAAATTTAAACCTTCAAGTATTGACCAAGGAAGTGATCTAGGGGTTGTAAATGTAAAAGTCAGAAATCCCAGCCACTGTTGGTTGGCACTATGCTATAGTGTCTGCACTTATTGATGGATTTGGTGACATTGTGATGTTTCTCACAATCAGTGTGCATTCAGCTGTTAAAGGGGGTGTGAAGAATGTTTGAAAGCTATGCAGTGCAGCCACTGATTATGGAGTGCACTGAAGCAAACAATAGATGCAGATGTGGTGAGATGGCAATGTGTGGATGTGGTGTGTAACCCATGCACATAGCCTATGGTGCATAACCTGTAGTGCACATGACCAGCAGCTCTGGTGGTTATACCACTGCTCTAAGGAATTGTATACACCAGTCGCTGCTTTTACTGTCCTGAGGCCCCACTGTCAAGATGAAGAATTAACTGTGCATTTTATTCCCAGGGAACGAAATGGATGTGCAGAATGAAGTGCAAGCAAGTAAGTTTTTGTAAAAATAGAATGATGAATGCTAAATTATATATATATCAATTGAGTAATATATACTGCCATGTCACCTAGTGATCTCACCACTGTGTACTTTGTGTAACAGCTTGGTGATATTCTGAAAAGGGTCTTGAGTTGGAGGTACAAATGAACTGGATATTGATTTTCAAGAATGTTTTAGCATATTTTCAGTCTCCCCATATCTTGTTTTCATGATTAAAATGAATATATATATATATATATATATATATATATATATATATATATATATATATATATATATATAGATGTAAAAAGGTCGCAATTTTTTTTTTTTTATTTTTAAAATAAATATATATATATATATATATATATATATATATATATATATATATGTATGTATGTATATATTAATTTGGATCCAATTTTTTATATTCATTTGATGTATAGTTTAGCAGTCACCTTTCTACTATTTTTACCAATCTGTCTCTCCAATGATTAATATAGGCTTTATTTCATGTATCACTTATGATTGAAATCCCAGAAATGCAAGTGTGACTATATGTATAATCTTGACCAGATTTTGCTAGACTGAAAAATATGCCACAAGCTTACTCTGGGATGCAGGTGGTGATTGTTTAGCATGCTTTAGGGTTCAGTTCATTTATGTGCAGCCATTTATTTGTGGCTTGACAACCCTCCACCACTTCCCTCTCTCTATATCCCAACTAATCACAGTTATGAAATTATATTTTAGTTCATCACAAGCATACATACACATACAAATTGAGTGTGTATTTAGGAGCAATCCTTGCTAATGGTTTGCTTCCCTTCTCTTTTAGGTCGTAACAGTCATGTAATGTTGAAGTGAACTGTTCACTGATCATATTTGCAATATTAATCACCTTCAATGTAGCTCTCAAAACTTATTGATTTCCACTCGCTCTTCTCACTCTTCAATTTCTGAAGCATTGCATCAGCATGCGGTGTGTCGGTGATGGCAAGCATCCACAATATGACCACAGTGGTGGAGGCGCCAAAAATAACTAAGGTGACAACAAACTGTGCATCAGTAGTCACCTAATCTTTCCGAGCAGTATAGTAGCGAATATGCCTATGCGTGGCATTGCTTGCGAAAATGAGAAAGAATAGTACAATATAAGGAATAATAGAGGATGCCTCCTTAGGCTGTATTCTTGAGCTGGCCATAGCATGATAAGAGCTTACAGTTGTTACAGGATGTACAGTAAGGGTATTTAAGAAAGATCGGCTAACCTCAGAGCTCTGCCACGTTTCGAGTGACAGTGCGTGCCATTTCCGACTGACTATCTTGTTCATTGTTGGAAAACTGGCGTTTGTTGGTGTCATGCATACCAGTACATTTTGTACTCCAGGATTGTGATTAGCCTGAATGAAATATGTTGGACTCCAGAAGGGAAAAGAAAGAAAAACATTGTTTGGTCGAGTGCTACCACTCAAATTCCATACTTGAAAACAACTAGCAGTTTCAGCAGTTCCTACACACATATCCGTCAACGACCACAATACAACTTCGAAAGGCGGTATAAACCGTACCAACTACAGCGCACAAAAACGACATTGGGGTCCGGATATTTGTAAGTGTTGTATTTGGATAGACGTTTTTAGTGTATGCACAAATGGCGGCCCGTGACGCCATGTGAGAAGACGCTATATTTGGGTCAAGATAGTGGACAATTCAGTCAATATTTATTCAATATTTATTCAATATTGATTTAATATTTATTCAATATTTATTCAATATTTATCGATATTTATTCTTATATACCATATATTTATATTACTCAATATGTATTCAATATTTATTATTAGATATTTGTGCTGGAGTGCTTGCCAAGAAGTACCAGAAATCCATAGTTGGCAAATCTGGGGGTATTTGGTATTGCTGGAATAAATACTTCAAGCCTCGTTTGGCCATTCAGGTGCTTTGAGTGTGCAATCGAAGGTCGTTTTATTAAAGAGACAGCTTTTTTTAGACACAATGAGCCCATGCAATGCCAAAAAAAGTCACTTCACATATCCTCAAAGTGGCTCTGGGGCAAGCAAATTATCCGAGGCGATGGCACCAAGAGACCAATGCCATTTATGAACTTATGAATGACTGTCAAATATTTGGGGGGGGGGAATGAGTGCGATGGTAAATCATGCACCTTGAAATATAACTGCATTTGTCGTTCATCAGTGGCAGTGAAGGATCCGTAATACCCGCTCCAATGTTACTCCGACCAATCTCGTTTGTGAACCCGGTGATCGCGTAGATTGTCGCTGGGGTAAACGAATCAGACCCAGCTCTGTTTTTCAGCAATCGCGACTATGATGCTGCTGGGTGTTAAGTGCATACTGGTGGTGTTGTTCCTTGGATCGGAGGTTTTCAGGGGTACGAAGTTTCGATTCCTCGCGGTGCCGCCATCTGCCAGAGTAAGAAGCAGGTTAATTGTCGGCAAGTGCATACCTATTTGTTGTACTCCAGCTCAAAATTTCGTACTCCAACTCAAAATGTTGTACTCCACTACCAAGAAAAAAAGGAAATCCTACAATGATCTTGTTCATTATAAAATTGGGTCATTGCACATGATCATAGTGCAATATGTGCAAGTACTACAAACTATCCGGAGCCTGCCAAATAAATCAATATCAAATTTGCAGAGGCCAAGAAAATACGTTTTTCCATTGTTCATGTTATGTTCTGTCAAATGTGACTTGCCATAAGCATGCCGTGAACGTGTTGGATGTATTTGGTGTGCATTTGCTTTGTATTCTTGTCTCGCAAGTGAAGTTTACATGATGCATACTGCAGGTGTAAGAAGATACGTGATACATGACAATTTTTGCGAAGTGCTAGCGGAAGCTGGCGCGAAGAAAGGAATGACATATGAATGGAAAGAGGTAAGGAAGTGATAATCGGCTTGCAATTATTGCTGTTGCTGCTCTACTACTAGCTTTTTTGTATCCGGCTGTATCCAGAGGCCTTGGGTCAGGTTGCTAGTTGGTCAGGTTATTGGTCATGTCGTACAGCAGCGCCTGTATGTGCAGACCTTTGTGCTATAATTCGTGGCCTCTGCTGAAGTGAAGTAGAAATAGACAATGTGAAGTGCCCCCTTTTAGGTGTTCAGGTATTCACATCCTTGGCGATATGTCTCGCGGGAACCGAGGATGAACCTCGCCTTGTCTGACATATGCACATGGGATGTCCTCTCTGATGAGTTTCAATCATTTCATCAACCTGGTCTTTTCGGGAATGACCATGCTCACTCCCTCTTAGCAAACAGTATTAGGTGATAAATTACAGGGTTTTGAATCCGGAAGACTCCTCAGCTCTCTTTCTCATATGAATTTGTGTGCTATTTACTTTGGACCTACTACTGTGTGTTATCTCTTTGAGATGTTAACATCAATGTCATTACAAACCAAGGTTGTGCATAGTTCTCCTAGCCTCGTATAGTCATGTTTTGAGCAATTTAATATTACGGGCTCAAAATGGTCTCGTAGTCGGCACACCCTTAAGCCCAGGTAATTAGTGCAAGCTGGTCGCTCACCATCCATCGCTGTTCCAGGTAATCATGCTCTTCATACGGTATCTAGTGAGGCGGAAGCCGAGCCTGCTGGACCCGCAAGACAGCGGTCGGGTCATCTGCAAAGACGACCCGCTCGGCCGAATCTTCGGCGTGGACCAGTTCACCAAGGACGAGACAAAGTATGTGGTCCGCGCGGCGACGCGCCACGTTCAGGGCAGTCGGGCAGGCGCGCCGGCCGCTGGCGCGCGGTCCGAGCGGCTCGTGCCGGGCCCATGGCCGCCACCCGAACCGACACCCAGCCCACCGCTGGTGCGCCGGCGAGATGCCATCTCCGGCCAATCACGGCCAAATTAAAATGTACGATGACACCCAGTGGAGGTTTTCTTTCAATCCAATGCAAAAGGCTAAATTTGGCATATCTTTCGGAGGACATGTCCAGGCTCCCGCGGTGTAGATGCCAATCTTTGTTGCTGTGCCGAAATAGCTTGCTTGTTGTGGACCGAAAAAGGTTCGAGGATTATCAAAGCGGCTTCCCCAGAAAGTTAACGCGCATTTGACGCCACACTGCGCCCTTTCGGTGCACTGTGCTGCGTAAGGTGGCTGGGTGGGTCAGGTCGGCGGCTGGACCGCGTGTCTCGCGACGGCGCGCTAGATTCGGATCCGGATAGGACCGATTTCTGTGCGATCCGCCCCGGCGCCGTCCGGTCGGGATCCGGAATTCGTGATCCGTGACTCGAGGGGCGGCGGGACGTCCGGCACGGCGTCCCGCCGCCCGTGTCCGAGCTGAACGTGCAACCGGCGGTCGGTCGCTGGCGCCGGCTGCAGCCGCCGGCCGCTGGTGGGTCCGACGGACAGGTTCGGCCGCCACTGGTCAGCCCGGCGGGCACGACAGCCTGGCTCAGACTCCAGCCGACTCCGAGTCCAGCGGACAGGTCCAGTGTGGCCTGACGTGACGTGGGTGTGTGATGTGGCCGGCGACGGACGTTTGGCCGCTGAATGAATAGCAGCAGATGTGGCCAAGCCGCTGCCAGTGCGGCCAAGTCACTGTCGGCCATTGCTGCCAAACCACTGCTAGCCAGTACAGCCAAGCCGTTGGCAGCCAGTGCTGCCAAGCCGCCGGCAGCCAGTGTGGCCAAGCCGCTGACCAAACTTGGCCGATGCGTCCTAAAACTCAAATAACCAACCAAGCCACTGGCAGTCAGTGCGGCCAAGCCGATGCCAGCCAGTACGGCAAGCCGTTGCCAGCCAGTCCGGCCAAGCCACTGGCAGCCAGTGCTGTCAAGCCGCTGGCAGCCAGTGTGGCCAAGCCGCTGCCAGCCAGTGCCGGCCAAGCCGCTGCCAGCCAGTGCGGCCAAGCCACCGGCAGCCAGTGCTGCCAAGCCGCTGGTAGCCAGTGCTGCCAAGCCGATGGCAGTCAGTGCTGCCAAGCCGCTGGTAGCCAGTGCGACCAAGCCGCTGGCAGCCAGTGCTGCCAAGCCGCTGGCAGCCAGTGCTGCCAAGCCGCTGGCAGCCAGTGCTGCCAAGCCGCTGGCAGCCAGTGCTGCCAAGCCGCTGGCAGCCAGTGCTGCCAAGCCGCTGGCAGCCAGTGCTGCCAAGCAGGTGGCAGCCAGTGCTGCCAAGCCGCTGGCAGCCAGTGCGATCAAGCCTCTACCAGCCAGTGCGGCCAAGCCGCTGCCAGGCAGTGAGGCCAAGCCACTGACAGCCAGTGCTGCCAAGCCGCTGGCAGCCAGTGCTGCCAAGCTGCTGGCAGCCAGTGCGGCCAAGCCGCTGGCAGCCAGTGCGGCCAAGCCACTGGCAGCCAGTGCTGCCAAGCCGCTGGCAGCCAGTGCGGCCAAGCCGCTGGCAGCCAGTGCGGCCAAGCCACTGGCAGCCAGTGCTGCCAAGCCGCTGGCAGCCAGTGCGACCAAACCGCTGGCAGCCAGTGCTGCCAAGCCGCCGGCAGCCAGTGCGGCCAAGCCGCTGCCGGAGCCCAGTGGCGCCGCGCTGCGGCCGCCCAGCCGAATGGCACGGCAAACGAGATAATTGAACTGAATAATTCATCACGCGCTGGTTGTTTTGTCACGCAGTGGTATGTGTAGTTCAGGTGTTCGATTTAAGTGAGAGAAAACCACATCGGTGGTTTCTGTCCGCTTGGTGTACGCTGGTCGTTTGAGTCTTCCTCTTCGAGCTGGACGTTGTGGTGTAGCTGTGATTTGTGTGGATGCGATTCATTCGGCGGCATAATACTTGTGAATACGTTATGCCATGCCTGTTGTATTGTGCCCATCACCAGCTGACCTCAAATGGGTTGAGATAATGAATTTTTCAGAAATATCAAGTTCCCAGGTTCTGGGAATATATCAAGTCATAGAATTGGCACTTAAGTTACTAGAAGCACAAAATATATGCACTAA
Organism: Imbricaverruca yamaguchii; assembly: GCA_034440575.1. Classification (NCBI taxonomy): domain Eukaryota; kingdom Metazoa; phylum Arthropoda; class Thecostraca; family Neoverrucidae; genus Imbricaverruca; species Imbricaverruca yamaguchii. The sequence goes on along the minus strand of JAOTOL010001510.1, from coordinate 569,098 downwards.
AATTGTGCAATGGATATCACAATTGCCTCTACAGCACTCGTGCGAAAACAAGAACGTATGTCGTCTGCTGATAATTGTGACGGTACCAAACGTTTAACACAGTACAATTCGTTGTTATGTCGAGCTCATTTGTTTCGCTTCTCCACTGTTACTGTTGGTGTTCTTTGTTTTGAACTTTGCACCGTGCATTTCACTGCCGGTCGTACAGCTTTGCATTGTATTTGTAACGACTAACCTCACGTGGACTGTAGCGACCTGCCAGCGTATGTACTTCGACTGTTGTGACGCGTGAAGCCGCTGTGATGCGCCGGCTGTTTGGCATTGTTGGCGGTCGACTGGCCGGTTGGCTGTGATCTGTGGTGTGGTGCGTGAGCGAGGCGGCGATGCTGGCCGCCGGGGCCGGGTGCGCAGCGGTGGCGTGTGTGTGTGTGCGGCGCCGAGACGGCAATGGGCGCACCAGCAGTCTACACCGGCACCGGCGTCTGTACCGGTGTCAGCGCCGGCCGCTACACCGGCCAGCTCCACCCCACGGCACACGACACACCGCTCGCAGACGTGTGTCGACGTGTCGCCACTGAGGATGCCAGGTGACGGGCTGGCGCCACTGTTTATCGGCGGCCGGCCACAGAAGACGGAATGAAAGAGAGGAGCGTGGTCAGGCTGGATGGCATGCAGCTGAGAGAAGGGTTGATTGGTGTGTGTGGATCGGAGAGCGAGTGATGTTGCATTGCACTAACAAAGGCAACTTTGTCTGATTGCGAGGTGAGTGCCTGAGGGCACTTCCCTGTTCGATACCTTTCCATATTGGTTTTGGATTGTTGGCAGGCTGTTGCCGCGCCGTATTCACTAAGGATGTCGATGCAACGCCAGTATGTGCTACTTGCCTTGGCAGCGGCATCTCTATTGGTGTAGTCATGGTAATGTGTGTTTCTCATCGAAGGCCTCGGCAGGGCGCTAACTAGCTATGGTAGCTGATGCGCTCTAAAACCCGAGTAAAGAGAAAAATGCATCGTAGAGCAGTTCCCTATAACGCGTTTGGACTCGGTCTAAAGGATGTTTCCCTTTAACCGATGTAGATGTATGTTATGCTTTTTCGTCTTTTCAACAACGTGATTTCATGTGTTCTGGATCAGCTGGCAGCGAGGTGGCATTGCAGAAGTTTGTGTGGCGATATTTTAGCAGAAAGTTCGATCTTGACGCGCTTAGCCGAACAATGTCGCTCGCTGGCTGTGCGTCGCAAACCGACACTGACATGAGCAATGTGGTCGGAACGGTGCCGAATACTAATATGAACCTCTCCTCTCTGACTGTGCGTGGACTTCTTGCAGTCATCAGCATCGTGCCCGTCGCACTGCAGACCGTGGTGATGCCCACCCGGTGACGCCGACCCGTTTGTCGCTGTATCCAGCGCCATGTTGTTCCCGACTGTCGCCCGCTCTAGTATTCCGCAAGGTGGAACGTGCCCACGCCGAGACGGTGTTGACTATCCCCGTGCCCGGACCCACTGACTGTCGTGCGCGGTATGACTGAGGAGGCGGTGTTGCCTGTCTCCGTGCCCGGACCCTCCCACTGCCGTGTGACGTGTGACTGAGGAGGCGGTGTTGCCTGTCTCCGTACCCGGACCCACTTACTGCCGTGTAACTAAGGAGGCGGTGCTGCCTGTCTCCGTGCCCGGACCCTCCCACTGCCGTGTGACGTGTGACTGAGGAGGCAGTGTTGCCTGTCTCCGTGTCCGGACCCTCCCACTGCCGTGTGACGTGTGACTGAGGAGGCGGTGTTGCCTGTCTCCGTGTCCGGACCCTCCCACTGCCGTGTGACGTGTGACTGAGGAGGCGGTGCTGCCTGTCTCCGTGTCCGGACCCTCCCACTGCCGTGTGACGTGTGACTGAGGAGGCGGTGCTGCCTGTCTCCGTGTCCGGACCCTCCCACTGCCGTGTGACGTGTGACTGAGGAGGCGGTGCTGCCTGTCTCCGTGTCCGGACCCTCCCACTGCCGTGTGACGTGAGACTGAGGAGGCGGTGCTGCCTGTCTCCGTGCCCGGACCCTCCCACTGCCGTGTGACGTGTGACTGAGGAGGCGGTGTTGCCTGTCTCCGTGTCCGGACCCTCCCACTGCCGTGTGACGTGTGACTGAGGAGACGGTGTTGCCTGTCTCCGTGTCCAGACCCTCACACTGCCGTGTGACGTGTGACTGAGGAGGCGGTGTTGCCTGTCTCCGTGCCCGGACCCTCCCACTGCCGTGTGACGTGTGACTGAGGAGGCGGTGTTGCCTGTCTCCGTGCCCGGACCCTCCCACTGCTGTGTGACGTGTGACTGAGGAGGCGGTGTTGCCTGTCTCCGTACCCGGACCCTCCCACTGCCGTGTGACGTGTGACTGAGGAGGCGGTGCTGCCTGTCTCCGTGCCCGGACCGTCCCACTGCCGTGTGACGTGTGACTGAGGAGGCGGTGCTGCCTGTCTCCGTGTCCGGACCCTCACACTGCCGTGTGACGTATGACTGAGGAGGCGGTGTTGCCTGTCTCCGTACCCGGACCCACTTACTGCCGTGTAACTAAGGAGGCGGTGCTGCCTGTCTCCGTGCCCGGACCCTCCCACTGCCGTGTGACGTGTGACTGAGGAGGCGGTGGTCGCAGGCTGCTGGTGCGACAGCAAGTGTCGCTGGTGAACGATGACGCGGCGGTTGCGCAGGCGGTGGCGGCCGTGGCGGCCATGCGGCCGTCACCCGCCTCCACTGACGCGCTGAAGCGTGCCGCCGACGACAGCTCCGACTCTGACGCCGAGGCGGCCAGTAAGCGCGGCTGTCCGCTGTCGCAGCGGTCCGCTGTGCCAGCCATGTCGGGAGCGAGCACCTCAGGAGTGTCACCTTCGGTAGCCGGCGGCGTTGCCCGTGCTGGCCCGTCGGCGGCCCCATCAGGTGAGACAGACGTGGCATTTGCACTTGCGAATACTGGATGTGGAGAGGACTTTTGGGGCTGGAATTTGAAGAGGATGTCTTCCCTTCAAACCTGTGATATTAAACTTTCAGTTTGCACTTTCATGTGAATCTTGAGCAGCTGATCACATTGCATTTCATTGTCATACAGCAGCATTCGACCTCGAAATGATAGGAATGGTGGGACAATGTACTGGATGCAAAAGTTCAAAAACGGTAAAGTTTCCCGGCTCTGGGTGACACCCACCGACCGGTCCGCTGTCTCCACAAACGACCATGTTACGGGCAAAGTGGACTGGGATGGCGTACTGAGGTGCGAGATAATGTTAGACGGGAGGGGTGACTGCGAGGGTAGGCTGGGGCGTGAAATACTTGTCGAATGGTGGGCCGACTGCGAGGGTGGCTTAGGGTGGACTGGCGGCGTACTGATATGTGATGTGAGGTGAGATGATGATGATGGTGGGTGGGGGAAGCGGACCATGACGGTAGTATGGGGTGACCTCTGAATTGTGAGATGGGTGATGTTGACGAGATGACGATAGATGTAGATGTGAGGACAGGCTGAGGTTACTTCTGGGGTGTGAGGTGGATGATGGTGGGGTGGGGTGGAGTGCAGTGCAGTGCAGTGCAGTGCAGTGGAGGAGTGGAGTGGGAAGGCAAGTTTAATCGTGATGTGATCACTGGGTTGTGAAACGTGGTGCGTCTCGAGTGCTGGATGGAAGCGCGGGATATGTTATACGATGATGTCGCACCCTTTGAGCCGTACGACGCACCCTGTGAGCTGTATGATGCACCAATATAAATGTCGGATATGTGATGTCATTGCATTTATTTTATCGTGCTGTAGAATCGGTGATCTGGTTGTTTTGAGACGTGCTTGCACTGTAGCTTGGCTGTTTGATCTGATTTTTGTGTTCTAGTTTTTATCTCGTTCTCGAAAGGTGATATCCTTTCTCGTGGTATAGGGATGGTGTATTTTACACCATAAAATCGGGTTTTTCAATGGCAAATGCTCATATAGCTGGTTTGTATTGTCGTGCCTGGGTATGCGTCGCACGCATCTTCTTCGATGTTGGCATTGACATGGTGGAGTAGCATATACGCCTTAACCTCTGACTTAGCATATATGCCTTAGCCCACGTTTAATAGTAGTATGTGATGTTTGGTTTATTGCTTTTATCTGGAATCATCAGCAACATTGATGTGATAAGCTTCTGTGATCGGTGTGTTTACTTGTGTACTGTGAGGTGTATGGCGGTAGCCTATGTGTGACCACGACGTAGAAACGAGTGAACAGTGGCTATGGCCCCACGCACCCGCATAATTGCTCCAACGTGGGGCGGTGATGGCCGAGTGGTTAAGGTGTCGGGCTATGAGTACCAAAGGTCCCGGGTTCGACTCTAGCGCCACTCAGGACATTTCCCAATCCCGCGGCCCACCGGCGAAACAGTGTGGGCGGCATCATTAGCCGTGAATGTGCATAAAGTGTGTCGTGAACCAACCAATAAACAAACAATTGCTCGAACGTTCTAACGCCGTTTCCCTGTGGCCCTGTGTCAGGAGGTGGCGGCTCTCGGGTGGAGGTGAAGGCTTGCGCTCTGTTTGGTGGGTGTACTTTTGTGTACGGTGTGAGGGTGACAACGGCACCAGTTGTGTGGTGCCGGAGCTGGGGTGGCGGAGGGCTTCCGCTGCCCCCCAATCGGCGCGGTGTGCCGTGCGACGCTCATGTCGAGGCTGACACGACGCTCTGCGCTCTGCAACGGAGGAGCTGTATTCGGCTGTGGCGCGTTGTGATCAACGTGGTTATTGTGGAGTAGAGTGCAGGGCGCTTGTACATTTGGTGTGAATTCGCCTTTAAACCGGTTGAATTCTTGTTTATTGCCCTGTGATCACGGGAGGGTACTTTTTGTTTAGATTTTATTACAATGTGTATTCGCAAAATTTTACCGGCCCTCGTGCCTGCCGTCTGGCTGACAGTGAGCACCCCGACGATGCGGTGCCAGCCAGTTGCCAGCTTCCTTAACCCACTACTAGAGATAGAAATCTGCAGAAATGATCGGGTCCAGTCCCAATCCGAACCTGACCTTTGAAGTCCCAGGCCCGATGCAAACCCGACGTAATTCCCAGGCCAGGTCGAAGCTTAACTTTTGCATGGAATGCTATGGAGGAGTTGACAACTAGGCCCGACGAGGGCTTATTTGAACCTATGTCAGGCCCGGGGATCGGGTCCTCGGACCTGACTTTTCCCACCCTTACCCACTACCTTTTTCGCACATGTAGTACCTTGGTGGCTCCACCACCGTCGGGACATACAAGCTAATTCAGGGATCGTCGATCTATGCGGAAGAATACCTCAGCTGAAGAAACATGATATTTTCCCGAATGCCTCAACATGAGTGCAAACGATAGAATGCCCCAATCACGACGTACCGACGTGGCTATGATCTATGGTGTTGGTCATTTCAGCACGAAGTGATTGAAACTTTTGCGCTCCGTTTGTTCAGCTTTGGTTTTCTTCAGCATGAGTAAAAGTCCCTCAATTGGCTTTTATATCATAATGGAGTTGGAGCCGTTAAGATACTACAGCATGTGCGAATAAGGTAGTGTGTAGTGGTGACAAAATGCAGGCACAGGGCTTGACAACGAGGTTGACGTAGGCTCAAGTCTGTCTTTGTTGGGCCTCACCGTCAACTCCTCAATAGCATTCCACGCAAAAGTTAAGCTTGGATCGGGCCTGCGACTTGCGTCGGGCTCGTACCGAGTCTGGGATTTCAGAGGTCGGGCTTGGGTTCGATAGTTTCCGCAGACGGCTATCTCTAGTGGTGGGTTAAGGCAACTGGTAACTGGCTTGCAAAGCAGCGTCGGACGCCTATTTCCGGCTTGACATGGCGGCCGGTCGGTGGGAGTACATATAGTGGCCATTTGACATTTTTGTTAAACAATTAATAAAAAGCACCATCCCGTGCTAGCAAGGACATAATAAATAAGGATCCAATCGGTTTCAAAGCGGATTCGCAAACAAATGCGTATAGGGCCTGGGTGCTGTACAGTATGGTGGAGAGTGACGGGCGCTGACGAGTTTGCGATCTGTATCGATATAGCGTCAGGTGAACCTGCTGCTGTGCGTGCGGCGGAAGCTGTATCTGCAGCGGCGACATCTGCCGGGTTGGTCACGCACCATGCTGTCTCGGAGGACGACTCCGACACATTCAAGCGGACCTACGCGCTGGAGCTGGAGCCGGTGGACACCACTGAGCATGATGACTCTGACTCGTCAGGGGTATGTCGCCCGTTCCCTGCTCTGTTGTCTGCCTTGCGCCAGCCCGTGGCGATAGCAGCTGCCCCCCGCAGCTAACTGTGACACTGGTCGTGCCCAGGGGACGAGTAGTCTAGGGGTAAGTTGCCCGTCCTACAATCGAAAGATTGTGGGTTCGAGTCTCACCTGTCGCTACTCCTCACTGGCGGCCAACCGGCGTGAGAGATTGGCGACGCTACATGACCCAACGGTCGAAGTGTCTCAAACCAATAACCACCACCACCACCACCACCACCACCACCACCACCCTGCTCCCTGATCTGCTCCGCGCGTGCCTACGGCAACGCCAGCTGCCCCCGTAGCTAACCGTGCCGCTGGCAGTGTCCTGGGACCTTCCTCCCCTACTGCTCCGTCTGCTCAGCGGCTGCCTTTACAGGCGCCCAGTCGCCGTGGCTGACCGCGACACTGGCCGCGTCCCACGGCCTCTCCTTCGAGTCGCTGTTGTCGTAGTCGAGCCCCGTTGGCGGGAGGGTCCAGGTACATGTTTCGTTGGGCGCCGCACGCGGAGCTTTACCGATCGGGAGACGCCTTTCTTCTTCTTTTTTCTTGTTTTGTGGCTATGTGTGCCACCGGTGTCGGTGCATACTCTTCTGCAACTACCTGGTTCCTGTTTGGGTACCTGAACAGTTGAGTTGTTGGTGTCCAAATGGTTTTTTTATGCTGAGAGTCGGTAAAGGACAACACACAATAAGGTAAAACTATGCTAAGGGCCCTCCGATCGTTTGTCCGTCTGTCGGCTATGTCGGGTGTAGAGGCGTGGCTGTTTTGTCGCCATTCTTCCCCGCGCAGCGTTTGGGCTCGTTGGCTGTTTGCTGAGATGCGATTAGAGGGATGCATTTTGTCTGTCTTGCCTTTTTGTGCTCCGAATTACCGTAATTTTGGAATATTTCGGAACATCACTCAGTTTGATCCGTTCCAGGCCAAGGACCTTTGGTGAGTTGAACCTGAACTCTTTATTAGGTGCACAGCACAAATGTATAAGTAGCTGGAAAATGTGTTTCCTTCTATTCATTTGGCCGCTTTCACAGAAAATCCTGAGGATCTCTCCAACCCCATCCCCCGAACTGCCGAGGGTTAAAGAACATTTTGTGAAGCTATGTGCTTAATATTGGCAGATGTTGCCTGGTTGAATTTATACAAACACCTTACCACATAGACCCCACCATCAACGTAGCGCGAGTTGTAGCTCATCTCTCGGAAACATTGTGTTTAGTTTTTCCGAGTTCTTCCCCTCTCCGATTTCCCCTTCCAGGCTGTTGGAGGTGTCAGGAGCATCGACCGTCGGGCAAAACAGACCATAGATACTTCAACTGGAGCTGCAGTAGACACATGTGGCTGCTATCCGTGCTGTTCAATGGTTCGAAATATTAAATTGATTCGATGGCTGTGGATCTTAAAGGGCGGTTCATTCAACAGTAAATCGCGGGAAAGTTACCTCCATTTGGCATAGGCGTGGTGTCCAGGCTGTGTTCAAGACTGGATGCCGTCCAGACGAGTTGAGCCTTTCGAGGGCTACTCCAGCATACTATATCGTATTGTTGGCCTTGCGCCACTGTTGCACATTGCGTGTCGTTTGTCGCGAGCATTCTAATTATAAATTACGTCGGATGCACGTATTATGCAATCCACCTAATAACATATGGCCTGTGAACGGCGGCCTTTGAGAAAATGCTGACGATGCCTGAGACCAGCGTTCGGTTAGTTGGTTATTTGAGTTTAGGGCGTTTCGACTCGGTTCTGTCATTTAGCGCCCGAGACCATCGTTCACAACTGTTAGCGCCAGATATATGCCTTGTGAACGCTGGTCTCGGGCGCTATATGACCGAACCGAGTCAATGCGCCCTGGAACCCAAATAACCAGCCAACCGAACGCTGGTCTCAAGCATCAACATCGCCAGCATTTTTTCAATTTGAGGCCGCTATGTTGAGGGGGAAGTGCAGTTCTGGCGAGAGCCGCACAAGGCTGACGGCCATGTCCAGCGACGAGTTTCTCTGGTGAGCGAGTGGCGCCCCGGCCGCCGCGCGTTTCCGCACGACGTCCACGGCCGCCAGCTGTCGACATGCCCGGGACGACGACGGTGGTGATGGTGATGGTCTCGCGTCGCCCTTACGGGGCGACACGCACGTGCCGATATCCGTAAGGACGGCGTGTCCAGCGGCGTTTTGCGGCATCTCGGCGCGTGGGATGCCCTCGGAGTGGCGATAAGACGGCGGAGCCCACCCGGCGCCGGCGACTGCCGTCGACCAAGTGCGCTCTGTTGGTGTAGAAGTGGAGTGTCTACCACGTCACCGGCACTGGCCTCCGAGTGGTCGGACCTCTGGTCGGTGCAGTGATTGAGAGCGTACATTTTTGGTCGGCGAACTTGCGATGACAACGTACGCCTCCGGTCGGCGGACTTGTGACGAGAACGTACCTCTCCAGTAGGCAAGCTGAAGACTACGTACATATCCAGTCTCTGGTCGGCGGACTGATGATGACAACCCGCGTCTCCTTTCGGTGGAACGACGATGAGAACGCGACCCTCTGGTCGGCGGACTTACGATGAGAACGTACCTCTCCAGTAGGCAGACTTGGCAGTGCATACGTCTCCAGGAGGCGGTCTGATTGTGAGTCTCCGGTTGACGGACTGTTGATGGAGCATACGTCGGTGGACTGAGGACGAGAAAACATCTGTCTGGTTGGTGACCAGATGGCAAGAATGTGTGAGTGAGTGTGGAGAGAGCCGATATCCTCTTCGTGTAATTGGTCTGCTGGGTGAAAATGCACGGCTATTTGCGAACATTGCATTCGCGAATTCGTCCAGTGGAGGGTAAGCGATGATGGGCACGTGTACACCCGGCGTGGCGTGGCGTGCGCGCACATTTTGGTTACAGTGGAGACAATACAGCGGGACCTGGCCATGTCTCTTCTCATGCCGCTCGTACATGTCACTCCGTGGATGACTCGTGTCCACTGCTCACATATCCAGAAGTAGTCAACTCGCCCTGAACTATGCACATGACCACATCCACATCCACACATTCATTTACTGGGCAAGGCTCAAAATTAATTGGAGGGTATATGCCTGTTTTTCGTTCACGATCAACTAAGTGCTAAGTTTGTTTGACACCATACATTTCGTCTCATCACAGATTTACCGTCCTGCATACGTGTCAGAGTGTAAGGTAGGTATGCACTTGCAGTTGGTAGCAGTTGCCTTGACATGCAGTAGTCGGCGCGGTGTTTAGCCAGGGCAGCTGCTGGCTGGCCGGCTGCACAGCTGAACAGCTGCTGTCTTGACCCCGGGTGACTGCCCTCCTGTGTATTGTAGATAGCGATCGTAGCTGCGTGGCTGACGGGGAAGCGGCTGCCGGTGACTGGCGGCGAGCCGGCGGTTGACGGTAAGGCCGAGGTGGTGGTAGTGACCACCGTGACGGGGCGGGTGGGCACTGTGCGGGGGCGGCGGCGGCGGCGGCTGACGGTAAGGCCGAGGTGGTGGTGGTAGCCACCGTGACGGGGCGGGTGGGTACTGTGCGGCGGCGGCGACTGACGGTAAGGCCGAGGTGGTGGTGATGGCTACCGTGACGGGGCGGGTGGGCACTGTGCGGCGGCGGCGGCTGACGGTAAGGCCGAGTGGTGGCGGCTGGCGGTAGGGCCGAGGTGGTGGTGATGGCCACCGTGACCGGACGGGTGGGTGCTGTGCGGCGGCGGCGGCGGCGGCGGCGGCGGCGGCTGACGGTAAGGCCGAGTGGCGGCGGCTGGCGGTAAGGCCGAGGTGGTGGTAGTGACCACCGTGACGGGGCGGGTGGGCACTGTGTGGCGGCGGCGGCGGCTGACGGTAAGGCCGAGTGGTGGCGGCTGGCGGTAGGGCCGAGGTGGTGGTGATGGCCACCGTGACCGGACGGGTGGGTGCTGTGTGGCGGCGGCGGCGGCTGACGGTAAGGCCGAGTGGCGGCGGCTGGCGGTAGGGCCGAGGTGGTGGTGATGGCCACCGTGACCGGACGGGTGGGCACTGTGTGGCGGCGGCGGCGGCGGCTGACGGTAAGGCCGAGGTGGTGGCGGCTGGCGGTAGGGCCGAGGTGGTGGTGATGGCCACCGTGACGGGGCGGGTGGGCACTGTGTGGCGGCGGCGGCGGCTGACGGTAAGGCCGAGTGGTGGCGGCTGACGGTAAGGCCGAGTGGCGGCGGCTGGCGGTAAGGCCGAGGTGGTGGCGGCCACTGCGGCTGCCCTGACGAAGCTCCTGTGCCCGCGTTGGCTGTGATGTAGACCCAACCGGTGGCCCGTAATCTGTGTGGGTCGGTGACCGCCGGCGTCCGGTGGCGATACTTTAATGTGTGACGTCTGCGGAGCTCCTGTGCGCCAAGCTACCAGCTCAGACACCGGCTGTGGGTGGTGTTGTGACGGCAGTGCTCCAGATTAGCCGCAGTGTTCAGCCAAGAGTTGCTGATGCGGGCGAGACGCCTGTTGCCTGCGGCCACTGTCGTATGCCGCGTGTTTGTGGCACTTGTTTTCTTTGAAATGTGAGCAGAGAATGGGTATTTTTGGTGGACGAGGTTCGGGTAAGGATGTGACGGATGTGTAGATGTATTTGTATGTGCGTCTGTGTGTTGGCTGTTGAGACTCTGTTTCCCTGCAAGGCATCGTGGATCGAGAATCGCCTCGAGCTGGCCGTATCAGCGTCTCACCCGAGGTTACCTCTGGTAGTGAAACGTCTTGATGACCTTTTGCTGGTGGATGCAGATAGCACTATCGATGTCATCGAACTAGTTCGAGCTGCCCGATCCCGTCCGTTGCAGGGAAGCCAGGTCTCTATGGCTTCAAGCTCTGGTAAACAGCCAACTGATAGTCCGCACGGCCATATTGGTTATGTTATTCATGGTTCATGCACTGGTTTATAGTGCAGATACACCTGTACGGTGTATGTGTCAGTATGTGGTGGCGTGCCTATCTGTTTATGGTGCGCCTGTATCTGAATGGTGCTGATTGCGGTGGTGTATCTGTCTTTATGGCGTGGATGAAGGGGAGTACACTAGTGTTGGCTACCGGCCTGGTGCTGACGAATGGCGATTGGGATATCATTCGACGGTATTGGTATGCTGCAGTGTGCTCCAGTGCCTGCCAATCCTCTCGCCAAGCGTATCAATATGGGTGAGCTTCGGCCCGGTTATCATGAAGTGACGCTCGAAGTGTTTAGATTGGTCGCAGAACAAAGCCTGCGTGGTCAACCGCGCTGCTTGATGGATACATGTGTGGTTTTAAGAGATAATTATATCCAGGTGAATCTTTGGTTTTGGGATGATTCTCGGACTTCTTTGGATTATGAAGATAGATGTTGAAAAAGGTTTGCACATCAATGTGTTTAACTTGTTCAACTTCAACTTGTCAACTGAATCATGCTTGTCTCTGAATGCATCTTTTCGTGGATGGAGGTTACACATTTGTCATCGTCCATACGCAAGCCCGTCACATTAAATGCAACTCTTCTGGTGATTAGGTCAAAAACCGAATGGGTTGGCAGTGCCCAGTTGGCCTACTTCACGTCATTTCATGCGCGTTTCACCGAGGGAGATTCGTAGGCACTGAATGATACCCAATGTGTCATGATCATGACACGCCGGCGGTGTTTGCCGCTGTTGTGTTGGTCATGATTTCCTGATGGATCTGATGTGCCAGGATGATGCGCCGTTGTGGTCCTGTCACGTGCTGCTGTGCTGGATGCCGTGTAACACGTCGATGCTGTAGTGATGTGCACCACGTGTATTGATCTGGGTGGTGTTGTATGCCATGCTTTGCTGATGCATGTTATGTTATACTTTGTGTGTCACTGCATGTTTGGCTGATGCGTGTCATGGATGTGTTTGCTGATGCATGTCACGGATGTATGCTGATGCGTGTCATGGCTTGATTGATAGGTGCCATGATGGTGATTGATGCCATACCACGTCATGTGTATTATATGACATTGTAGTGTGCTGAGATGTGTGCGTGATGCGTGCCGTGATGATGTACTGAAGATCGTCATACAAAAACTTGCAGCATACTGTCGATGGGTTTCGCGGAAATGGTGTTCGTGCTTTGCGCCGTTTGAGCGTGTCCAGTGACGCCAGGTCATTGTCGAGCCTGTTGGGTGATCGTTCCACACTAGTATTGTGCTACTGCTGAGACTGGCGGCGACCGTGCTCTCCGTGAGGAAGTAAACGTTGTTGACGGGTGTTGGGTCGTGTTTCGGCGGTGTGGTTCTGGCGTGCAGCGTGCGCGCGCGACTGACAGCCCGTTTGATGGGGTGTCGGTCGGCGCCGACCGTGCGGCGTTCAGTTGTACCTGGGCATGGTACCGGCGGCTCCGACCTTCGCTTCCAGATAAATCGAGGAGCTATGTGCTCAACATGGTCGATGCGCCCTAAAGTCAGTTAAATCGAGGAACAAATACCGCAGGGTATTCGACTGTGTGTTAGCCTTCATCCGTAATTTTTGTACCTGATGTCAAACATCCAAGTTCCTCCTGCGTCAGCTGAAGTGATACTTCATTACGGTCATGCTGTCTGCTTTGCCGTGCGAATGGGTTGTTTTAGTAGTGCGTGATAGTTACATTTGCAATGTGTTAATGTGTCTACTAATGTATAGGGATGTGACAAACGGTCGGCGGTGACACCTGCAGGCCTACCAGGTCATCGAAGGCCAAATGTAAATCGAACATGTTTGGTTTGGTTGATTGGAATAGGAATGTTCAAATTATATTAATTGCGTGCAAAGCACCAAAATCAACGTCATTTCGCCTCTGCGTAATGTAAGCAAACAATACAAGAGGAGAAATAGGTCAAAATTGTTACCTTGTCGTAATGTGTTGTATTCGGGGTGGTGTATTTCAACAATTCGGCGTCAAGCTCCCGGTCCGTCGCTGCACGGTAAAAGAAAGCAGCATAATTGTTTTGATTTGTAGTGTTTTGACTTGAGCAGCTGCGCTAAGCACCAGGGGTTATGTAGGATGATTTCCCAATCCCCCGGCAATCCGATTTCACGAGAACCTGAATGAAGGCTCTCCTCTGGCCACGCCTCCGGCGACTAGCCACGCGTCACTGTCTGTGCACCCGCCACCCTCATCAGACTCGTGTACATTTCTGCGTACCACCCGAGATTCGAACCGCACTTCTCGCCGCCAGTACTCGAACATGGAGTCGCCGCTGCAGATGACCGTGCTGGCAACCTGGGCGGATGATCTGGGCACCATGGGAGACATGGAGACGTCCTGCTCGGACAGTGATGCGCGCGACACGTGGCAGTGCTCGCGCCAGGACTGTCACCACGCCAACAGCGCGAAAAGGTCCCGCTGCGACCGCTGCTACACGGTGAGTTCACCTGGACATCCGGCAACAGCGACCGCTGCTACACGGTGAGTTCACCTGGACATCCGGCAACAGCGACCGCTGCTACACGGTGAGTTCATCTGGACATCCGGCAACAGCGACCGCTGCTACACGGTGAGTTCATCTGGACATCCGGCAACAGCGACCGCTGCTACACGGTGAGTTCACCTGGACATCCGGCAACAGCGACCGCTGCTACACGGTGAGTTCATCTGGACATCCGGCAACAGCGACCGCTGCTACACGGTGAGTTCATCTGGACATCCGGCAACAGCGACCGCTGCTACACGGTGAGTTCATCTGGACATCCGGCAACAGCGACCGCTGCTACACGGTGAGTTCATCTGGACATCCGGCAACAGCGACCGCTGCTACACGGTGAGTTCATCTGGACGTCCGGCAACAGCGACAGATGCTACACAGTGAGTTCATCTGGACGTCCGGCAACAGCGATCCCCGCTGCATGGTGAGTTTGCCTGGCTGTCAAGCTAAAGCTTTTATCTGGCGGATAGGGTAACCGTTTTCCTACCTCCCGAGCTCCTAATGACGTAATTTCTTTAGCTTATTGATATGGTTATCCAATGTTGACTTTCTTTTCAACATGTCTTATTTTCTTCCCCGACACAGCTTCATTAAAGTTTCACGATAGCTGCAGGGCCACCCAGAGATGTCTCCTCTCCGTTCTTTCTCTATATCTGCTATATCTCTATCCTTCTATCCGCCTTTCTCTGTCGTATGGAAAATGGGATCAGAAGAACGTGCACGCATCTCCTTGAATGTGCACATTGCGCTGTACACCCTCGTGATCGCTGTTCTGGCCGTTGGACAGACGCGGCCGGCGTGGGTGGTGGAGCGACGGCGCAAGACGCGGCGCCAGCGCGGCCTGCAGCGCTCCAACTCGATCCTGTCGCGCTCCGACTCGCTCGCCTCGCCGGCGCCGTCGGCTGACACGCAGGCGGACGGCTCGCAGGGCTCGCAGCCGGACAGCGAGCCCGGCTGCCGCGTGTGCGTCATCTGCTTCGACAGGACCCGCACCGCCGCCATCATCCACGGCAAGACCGGGTGCAACGTCACGTGTTACCAGTGCGCCCGCCGGCTGTGGAAGCAGCGCGACCGATGTCCCTCCTGTCGGCGGACTATCCACCAGGTGGTGCATCTCAAGTCCGATTAGCGACTCGGCCAGGCGGACCGTCAGGCGGTCCACAGGAGCTTGAGGCCAGCGGCAGCATCCCCACGTCGGGGGTGTGGAGCGCGCCGTCCCGCCGAGTGTCAGCCAGAAGGGGCAGGTCTGCCCGCCAAGACCCGTGGAGGCCCGGCCCACCACGGCGTGTCGGCGGCCCGGCGTCGCCAGTAGACCAGCAGCCCGCCGCCGCCGCCGCCGCCGGCACAACGGCTGCACGAGGCCAGGCAAGGAATCCACCGCGTCCGGCTTCCCCACGTCCCACCCCTTTTCTGGCCGCCAGGGAAAGCTGGCACACGTATGGCTGAGGCTTTCCCTGGCAGTGTCTGAGCCCAGTGGCTGAGCTGGTATGGTAGTGCTCAGTGGCAGTAATGTGCGGGCTGGGCTGTACCTGTCCTCTATATACCTCGCTTACTCACCCTGGATGGGTCGTATGCTTAGCAAATCACTTCCACACTTTTGCCACCTGGTAACTGGTAACATTTTGAGGTGTTACTCTGTTGGTTCCCATACTTACGAAGCTCTCAGTATGATTAGTTTATTTTGGGTTTCGTAGCTTGAGTATAGGACATGTCTTTTCGTCCTTCTCGCCCCACTAAAACTGCTCAAAACGACAAAAGCATGCTGGTATTTCCGGCACTTTCTTCGTGTAGAAGTTAATCCAGCTTTTATTTCTTCATTGCTATTTTGTTTGGCTCAAATACTGAGCATGGGGAAGAATGCTAATCAGTTTGGTTCGAACTCTTGGAATTGAACCGGGTAATTGCCTAAGTTGTTAGCACATACCACTGTGTTTTTCCGTACCTGCAATCAGTATGCTCCGTAGATTGTGGAATATGTGTACTACTTCATGTTGAGTTTTATCTTAACGTGGACCTTGGCTAATCAAAACCTAATGAACTGAACTGAGCGGGGAAGCCAACATGCACGGTTCGTTGGAAGGACTTCGAGTGCTCAAGGGACGAGGCGCATGCCACCCGAACGTTGAACATATGCTGCTTACGAGTGTGTTGTCTTTGTATAGAAAAAATAAGTGCTTAAAAACGTAGTTTTGTCGAACCTTTTCACAATTCCAATGGGCCATGTCGTCTGTGTAACTTGTGCGGCTATTTTATTTAGTACTTATTAACTTCTGAAATTCAAGGTGTTGCAATGTACAATGAGCAACACTGCTTTGGACCTCTCGCGATTGGTGCAATAATGAATATGGCCCTGATGCTACCTGTGCCAGCATTGCGTCTGACCTCGAGGCCTCATTTGCGGATGAAATCGCCCATAACGACATGCCGGTTAAAATGCACTGTCTTTGCAGATGCTGTATCAAACATCTGATGTACGTCATGACCCAAACATTTAACTTGCTTTAGGTGTGTCAGTCTAGTTCTCCATGAATGCTTTCAGTATGAGCCATCCGGGAGTGCTGGAATGCATGTCTTTCGATCCTTGTTTCTTCCTGGTTTGTGGTGCTCAGCCATTGCCGGGACCGACGTAAAACCACCCCGCCCGTAAGTGTACTTTGGCCGTTTGCTGCATGAATGGCTGAGTTAGGCCAGTGTGCTTTCTCTGGCATCCGAACCAGTTAGGTGGTGTATGTGTATGTGTGTGTACCCGAATGATGTGGCCGTTTGTCACGAATTAGGTACAAAGCGTGAATTTACATATTCCAGTGTTTTCCGAGGGCTCGGTCTCTCTGACTACCTTTGCGTACGGTTCGCCTAATGCACCTAAGATAAGTGAATTGTTCGAACCAATTTATATGTCTCAACATGAGATTAAATCATTTGTATCCGTGCCAGTGCTGAATCCCAGCTGGCATGCTGCTTGGGTCCACATCACGCCCTTATGTGAATGCAAATAAGACATGCCGCATTGGCACAGCTTAGGCAGTCGGTTCAATAAAAATGTAAACCCGAGCAAAAGTACTTATAAAAAGTCGAACGGCAGATTTGTGATAAAACAGTATTTCGTTGTGGTTGTGATCGTTGTGTATGTAAGGCTGTATGCATGCATTACTATCTACAGTATGTACTTTTAAAATGGCATTCCAAATAATGCTGCAAAAAATGGATGAGTCGTCTACTATTTCGTAAAAGTAATGTAGTGATAGTGCCGTCGGCGGTGGCATTCACAGCGATACTGACCGTGGCGATGTTACTAATAATGAATATGGTGGTGGTGTCAACAGTGTGGCCAGGGTGGCGCAATCGAGTTGGTGTTACACTGGTCGCCTGGATAGGTGCTGTAGAGTGGCTGTATCCTCAGACGAACTGTGAAGTCTCCATCTTTCCTCCTTTTTTTTTGTATGCTGAGTGCTCCAGACTCACTTCTACTCTATGCAGATGTGTCTTTAGTCAGTGTGGGCGCAGCCTTCACGTTTTTCTCTGTATGTCGTTCACCTCCGGCTTCAGGCTGTGTCTTTACGTATTTTTTCTTTCGAATTCAGTTTTTACGTATAACATTACGTAGTTTTTTTTTTAATGGGTTCGGATAAAGGGTATATTCAAAGATATGTCTGCAAGCCTTCTTCATCCAAGAAGAAATACTTGGTTTATTAGCTGTTTCCCCTCCAGATTTGCTCTTGTTTTGAATGCGTGTAGGCATGGGTTGTATCGGAATTATGATACAAACCATCAAGGTTTTGCATAATTACTATAAGGAATGTCATTTTATAGGATATACTGTGTACAAATGTACGAAATAATACCCGCAATCAGCGCGTGCTCTGCTTTCGAATTACATGTGTCTCGTCCTTGTGAGCATTCGGATCAACCCCAACGAACCTTGTGTGCCGAAGAAGTCCACGAGTGCTAGTCCCGGCTTCTGCATCAATTAAGAACTGAATGAAGAATGAAAGTTCAACAGCTGTCAGACCAACAAACTCATATTTGCATGACTGCTTAGTGAAGCACCAAAACGCTACAGCGTGCTGTTTTCACAAAGACTGAGCATCCTCTCCGCTGGACTTCTTTGTATGACCGAAGCGCCCCTGAGCCCAAATCCGCTGGACTTCTGGTTCTGTTCCGCGGCTCTGACGGGGTTCGGGCGCGCCGGAAGCCGTCGCCGTCCCTGTGGACCCAGAAGATACGCTCTGGCTGGAGGGCGTGGAGGTGCTTCAAACCTCGGTGCACCCCTGCGAAGGTCACCTAGTTGTAATGTGTTCAACTCGTGTGGAAAAAAAATGGCATTGTGATGCGTGTATAACCACTCATGTAAATACAGGGTAAAATAATTGACCACGTGGCCTGGAAATTCACAGTTAATGGAATTATGCTATTTCATCCTTGTCGTAGGTTTTTACCACTTTGCCACATGTGTGGGCAGTCACTATACACACGACTGCTAAATAATGCAAAATGCAAGTGATTGAAGTGAAAAGCATTCCGCTTTTTTAATCCTTAAGAGGCGATCCTTTATTTTCTTCCAATCTTTCTCCATTCCCATGCAACTTCTTTCTTCATCCACACAGTTAATGATGAAGTGATTTTAGGACACTGTGTAAATATTGGTTCTTTTTTGTTGGTCTGACAGCTGTTTTAAAGGCTGCATTTCGGGAGGGAAAGTCCAGCATATATTGGATTTTATCCAAGCCTTGGCCACAGCGTAGAACTGGCTTCTACTCGACACGATAACCTGGCGAATAAGTCGTTGCTTCCATCTTTTCTTGCTGTCATTGATGCTACAGTCGGGTGCACTTTCAGGCGAACGGAAGCCATGATAAACATAGGGTTCAGCTTGGAGTAAAGCAACTATTCTGATGTCGAAAGAACACGCTGATAATGTCAATTCACGTTGTATATTCGCCTCATCTCACGGGGTGCATTGCTTTGAGGTACATGTTCTTGGTGTTCGCCCGTTGGTGTATGTTATCTGTGATTTTGGTGTTTGCTTTATCAACGTACACTAGATTTGCTTGAATGCGTAACTCCTGGATTAATACACCTTTTCAGGAACAGTTGTTTGCAATGTCCTGCTACATCTGCAGAATTTCAGCGGAATACACGGACAGCAATAAATGCCATACGTGTGGCCAGTAAGTGTAGTTGCGTGAATCATTGATGGTTGAGTACATTCTGCGTGATTTAACCCAGTTGGGTCTCGTGTAAGTGAGAGTAACGCGTGTAAAGTGCCCCAATTCCCAGGTCATCCTGCGTATGCTCACATATTCTCCCACCGCTTGATTGCAACATTCGGACGAGCACGCATCACGCATGGCACTCCCTTTTGCGTCAGAATGCGCAGACTATTCGAGGATAGCGATATTCGATTGCTGGGAATTATGCGGGTCGGCTTTCCACAAACACCGCCTTGGCAGGTGGGCCATCCAACAATTGGCATGTCGCTCTCCGTGATGAAGAAAGCACATGCTACACCGCACAACCGTTTGTCACTTGCCCTAGAACACATAGCCTCTTTTGACGGATACGTCCAGATTTATACAGACGGATCAAAGTCAGATACTGGCGTTTGCAGTGCATTTGTTATTGGCCCAATGTGGAGATCTTTTTCACCGCCACCCCATGCAACGGTATATGTTTCAGAGCTGGTTGCCATCATCAAGGCCCTCAGTTATATCGAAGTAGGACGGGAAGACTCGCATGCTATTTTTACTGATTCCCTCAATAATCTCTGGGCACTAAAGCAGTTCAATTCACCTGATCCCATCGTACAGGACGTCTTACGGCTTCTCAGATCACTAGCACATGCTAGAAAATCTGTTGCCTTCCGTTGGATTCCAAGCCGTGTCGGCATCGTGGGAAACGAGGCAGCGGATGCTGCCTCGTTTCGGTAGGTTTGAACAGGATAGAGGGGCCTGCCACTCCCCCCCCCCCAAAAAAAAAAACAGACCTTAGAATTCATCCACTTTTTCAATGTAATTTTCAGCCACGTCAATTCAATTTCAATTAATTACAATTTTTCCGATTTACCATTGTTAAAAAGGGTATTTTTAAAAGGATATCAAAATTAGCAAGTCTCACTACTTAGCACTGCCTATGAACATCTAGCTTTATATCGTATGCGCTCAACCCGAATTCACGATCACCATAGAGCAATACTGCATGTTAAACGTTGCTCTCGTATGGCAGGAAAAACAAATATTGGGCGATGATTTTATGGTAGAAAATATGGACAATTATCTTTCCCACGTTTTCATGTTCTACCGGCACATGTTCCGATGCAATGACAGCCAAGGTGGCTAAAGGGTGTGGCACCGAGGGTATGTACCCCCACGTGGAACGTAGCGTCCCCCAGACTAGGAAAAGGCGTCCCTCTGAAAAGGTTCCAGTGTACCCGCTCAAATTTTTCAGCCGGAGGCGCCCCTATGAAATAAAAAGGTCGAGTTTTTCAGGAAGGTCCCAATGCAACCCGCCCCCTCGAATTTTGCATCCAGAGGCGTTCCTCCAGGTGCTCCCGCAGTGGCGCTGCTCTAAAGAAATGACGTCCTCCAGACGAGTGCCCCCATGACAATTCCTGGATCTACCCCTAATTACAACATTGCCTTCGCGCGGTTATGAACTCCGGATAGTTATAAAATTGTGCGCATTCACGTGTGGCTTCTCTTGAAAAACTTCCGTTGAACCATTATCCCGCGCACGTCTGGGGGGGGCAGATATCTGACCCCCCTGCGGCTCTTCATAATTTGCCGTCATACTAATGGAGTTAGCAAGGCCAAACCTCGCATGGCTGCTCATTAGTCTTTTCCGCATATCCTCATAATTCTTAACCCTGGGTCATCTGAGGTCAGGTCACCAGGTCAGGCGAAGTGACCCAACTACACTCGGGGTTCTAGGTGGCATAACTTCCACAATAATTGAGCGATGATTTCAAACTTATAACACGTCATGATCTCATCATGGACCGTAATATGTATATCGTTTTTTTTGTAGCATTGACCTGAGGTCAGCTGGCGGCAGTGTAAAATAATTGACCATGTGGCCTGGAAAGTCACAGTTAATGGAATTGTGCTATTTCACCCTTGTCTTAGGCTTTTACCATTTTGCCACATGCGTGGGCAGTCATACACACGACTGCCAAATAATGTAAAATACATGTGACTGAAGTGAAAGGCATTCCGCTTTTTTAATCTTTAAGTGGCGATCCTTTATTTTCTTCCAATCTTTCACTATTCCCAAGCAACTTCTTTCTTCATCCACACAGTTAATGGTGAAGTAATTTCAGGACACTGTCTCGCGGCCATGGCTTCCCCATTATAGGGCTATGGTAAAATATACGAGTGTTTCCTGTTTACATGTTTGCTCTCGGAATGATCTCGCAACGGTTGTGGCGTGTAGTTGGAAGTTATGCTCAATGTCACCGCTGATATTTTTCCTCAGCGACCTCACTAAGGTCATCTGAGCTCACCTGAAACCACTACACATTTCTGCGAATTATATCGTTCTGCATTGAGCTAGAAGGCTGAAATTACCGTCATCGTGTTTCTATCGCCAAGACGTGTTGATTGATACATTACATGCCTTCCCTAGCTCATATGGCCCAGATTCCTTTTCCAATCAATCATGCAACGTTTCTGACTATGGAAAGTTATACTTGCGTGATCCTAGGGCATGTTAATCGAATACCTAGTGTCACATTCATGTTCCATGATCAATTTGGAATGGTTTGATGCATGCTTCATGTTGAAAAAAAATAACTTGAACCCATTATGTCGCGCTACATCTGGCTCCTGGCCCACCGTGCATGGGTGCAGCTCGCGGGTGCTGTTTGCCCCTGCGTGTTCAGTGGTTGTAACGACGCTGAACTTTATAACGAACCTAATGTTGGCAACGGTGAAAATAAAGCGTTTATCTTCGGACGTAGGTTGGATTATCGGTTCGCTTGTAGCTATCAAATATATCTCAAGTTTTGAGCTAGACCAACAATAAACTTAAAGTTTATTCGTAACGCAATTTGAACAGAACTGACTCAGATCAAATGCCGACAAGACAACATGCACACTAGAACGGCTGGGCTGGACAGTGCCGGACCACTCGGCCACTGATCAACTGTGGATCCCAAACCACCGGCGTCAGTGACACGGGGACGACAGACATACGCCGACTGGGTCCAGCGTGGTTCACTTTTAACGGCAATATCTTATTTGGGCTTTAGGGCGCATCGACCATGTTGATCATACGGCGATACCTTGCATAGTGGCGCAGGGCAGGAGAAGCTTTGGGGACAGTCTGGGGAAGCTTTGGGGAACAGTTTGAAGCTGCGTGGCCTCTGGGCCAGACGAGCCAATCGCCGTGAAGTACCACAGGTCGTCGGAGTCACCCGCCGTGCGAATCTGCCTCTGTGTGGTCGGCGCCGTCACAGACGTTTCCCAGCGTCACCGTAAATCGAGCAACGAGGTACGCTCGTGGACAGACCGTGTCGCTGGCGGCACATCGCAGACGTGTCTCATTGTGGTGAAGCGTCACGGCAGGCGCAGACGGCCTCGGCCGGCAAGCGTTGCCACCTCCGAGATGGCTGGCACCGTTCGGAGACGACTCGAAACCGAACGACACGCCAAGGTTGAAAAAAAAAACTAATGCAACTGAACAGTTCATACGAGTTCAGCCCGCACACTAAAGGGAAAGGGCAGTTGACCCGGTTGCTTAGGGACACTCCCAAAACGCTGTTGATCGCCGCTGCTTATCTCCAGTCGCACGATGATGCATTTTTTGCACAGAAGTACTTCAAGCAGCGGGTAAAACGCAGATCGGAGCACGTGACAAACATGCAGCGAGTATTCCGCTTCCTGTGATAACAATGTATGCAACGGCAGTGTCAAGTTGTACAATCAAACTGCGTTCTTCTGGTTGAGAAAGATGCGCTTTTGGTCTACCACGGCGAGAGCGTTTAAGTTGACAGGTCCAGTCATAAATCTGTCCGGTTTTCCCCTGCAAACTAACGTTCTGCAGTCTACTGATCTTGTGTCAATTAGATTACCATCTAAGATCGTTAAAATTCAGGCACATTTCAACAAGTAACAAATCCACAAGACAAAATAAGCCATGTACGTTCATGGATACATCAACAACTTAAAGTAAAAAGACTAGAACATCTTAAACAGATATTTGAATAGATCGTAGGATTTCAGTTCGCACATGGAGTGGCCCGGAGGTATATCATTGCGCACCATTATAGCACAGCAAGTGCCAAGCTGTGCTGCAATTACG
The DNA here is from genome assembly GCA_034440575.1 of Imbricaverruca yamaguchii. Classification (NCBI taxonomy): domain Eukaryota; kingdom Metazoa; phylum Arthropoda; class Thecostraca; family Neoverrucidae; genus Imbricaverruca; species Imbricaverruca yamaguchii. The sequence goes on along the minus strand of JAOTOL010001510.1, from coordinate 546,169 downwards.
CATGCGAGCTGGGGGTTATCACGAAAAACCCCGGTGAGATGGAATAACAACATGGAGCGCTGCTATCTCGAAGAGAAGTGATTCATGAAAGAGCCAGCTGAAAGCCAGTAGCAACTACATCAGAATGTATGAGCATCACCAAGTTTTTAGTTCCTATTTTTACGTAATTATCTTACACAAGTCGAAATCACCATCTAGGTTGGCCAAAGAAAGCCGTTCACTTGCTTTATGAACAAGCTAGTCGAGTGATTAGCCAGACAGTAATCATGCCGGAACAAGTCCCATTACCCCACCCAAACGCTGATGGTACCCTCGTCTTAGGACAATCGAAGTCCCCGGCACAGCAAGCTAACTGGCCAACTATTCTGTCTGGAGCGTTCTTGATCTCGCGTTCTCATTTCACCGTATCCGAGGATGAAATTGTCCAGACCCGTCCAGCATCGTAGTTCAGCTGATGACAGCTGGAGGTGCGCACGGTACAGACTTGGCGGACGGCCGCAGCGCGCGGCACCCGCCGCGGGATTGCACAGCATGGTCATCACAGTTCGACACACAGTGTCGTCATCACACGATGGAGTGATGCGGCGCGCCGACACGCCGCCAGTCACCATGCACACAGCTGCCCCGTAGTCGAGGAGCGCATTCGTCACAACCACACGGTACCGCCGTCACACGTCGTCACAGTAGTCGGATGGTCCGCGCGTGGCCACCGCACAGCAACACCTCACCACCCCGACAGGGTCGGCACAGTGCGCCAGGACACGACAGCATCGTCGCACGATCTGGCCGGGGCCGGTCCGGTCCGGTGGTGACACGTGCGGCACCGGCCCGGTCCGTCGGACGTCCTGCCGGCCGTAGCTGGCGCAGAGGACGTCCGCTCAACGTCGCCTCGGTCCCGCCAGCCAGCTCCGGTCTGACGTCACAGTCGGCCGGCCAGCCCGCGTCCGACTCATCGAGCCGGCTCAGGCGTTGAGGCCCAGGCGGTCGAGCAGCGCCTCGATCAGGCGCAGCTTCTGGCTCGCCTCGGTCATGTCGGAGAAGGTCTGCACGGCGCTGGTCACGTGGTAGCGCAGGTCGTCTACCACCTCGATCGAGTCGGTCAGCTGGCGCGCCACCACGGCTCGTGCGTCCTCCAGCACCAGCTGGGCGAAGTCGGCACTGTCAACCATCTGCGAACGGCATCGGCACCGACTGAGGTGGTCCTCCGGGTCTGGTCCACTAGAGGATGGCTCACAGACCCACCGGGTCTGGTCCACCAGGGGCCGGCTCACAGACCCACCGGGTCTGGTCTACTAGAGGCCGGCTCACAGACTCACCGGGTCTGGTCCACTAGAGACCGGCTCACACTCACCAGGTCTGATCTACCAGAGGCCGGCTCACAGACTCACCAGGTCTGGTCTGCTAGAGACCCGCTCACAGACTCACCGGGTCTGGTCTGCCAGAGGCCGGCTCACAGACCCACCGGGTCTGGTCCACTACAGGCCGGCTCACAGACTCACCGGCTCTGGTCGGCCAGAGGCCGGCTCACAGACTCATCGGCCCGCAGCTCACCCAGTCATACACAGTCTGGCGCTTTCAGAACGTTCCCAAACAGGGGTCAGCGTAGCTTCCTCATTTCAGTTATTACGCCGAAGGGGAACTCTTCAACCGAGGAGTCAAGACGTACACACCACCTCATCACGTGGTCTGCGGTTCAGAAGAACACATGGACGGATGCCTCAGCATGACACAAGGTGGTCAGAGGGTATTGGGACATCCAGGTGGACAACCCTCGTGCCTCAATCAACAGCAAGGATCAGATGGAACCAGACGCGGAGTAGGCATACGCAGCGCGCAGTGAAGTCCACACTCTTTTGGTGCAGCTCTGCTGCTCAAGCTCAAGCGGCTACTGGCTGCCTTTTATTCACCAACGGTCCATCAGACCTCGTAAGTCGACCGTTCGGTTGCAATTATATTGCGATGACCTTTCCTGACCATCCAACTGGTCTTGCTAACCTGAATCAGTGAGATACGCTGATAATTCGCAGTAGCTCAGAACATGTCATTAAGGTGACATTCCGTCCATCACGTCAGCTCCTAAATTTCACCAGCAGCATCTGAAGCGCACGGGGCATCATTGAGAGCCCGTGGCGTCTGAATATCTATGCATAGACCAAGGTGGTGGTCTATACATAGATAATCAGACGTTATGGACTCTTCATGATACTCTGTACACTTCACTTTAGATCATGCAGGCTTGTCATTATCTCACTGGGCGTCATCAAAACCAGACTTATCTCCATCAGTACCGCTCACACGTCTTCATCAGAGCCGGTAACATATCTTGATCGGAGCCGCTCATACTTCTCGGCGGCGTATTACGCTTCACCCGCGTCCACCACGCGTCAGGCCGCCGTCAGTAGCCCATGAAGAAGCCGTAGACGATGGCCAGGCCGGAGAGCATCACCATAAGCACGCACATGGACGCGCCCATGCTGCGCATCTCCGCCTCGGGCACACCGCACACAAGCGGCGAGACTGCGCTGCTCGTGGGCCGGCTTGAGCTGCAGCTGCCGGCGGCCGGCCGCAGCTTGTGAGCACTCGCCGGCTCCAGTGCCGCCGCCGCCGCCCCCGCTGGTGGTGGTGGGGGCGGCGGCGCGTGCATGTAGAAGCAGGGCGTGGGTGCGGCGCGCGGCAGCGTGGCGCTCTGGCCGGGCCGACCGCCGCCGCCGTCGCCGCTCGCCACCTCACACAGCCGGTTCACCGACGCGATGCGGGCCGGGCCGGCGGCGGCGGCGGGAGGGGCGCTCGGCTGGTGCGCGCTGGGCGGCGTCTCCACCTGCACTATCACCTCCTGGACGGAGCACGGCCGCTCGCACGGGCCGACCAGTCGGCGCAGCTTCGAGCGGATCACCACCTCGGAGCGAGTCAGCAAGGTGGACGTGGAAATCGACGTGGTCGAGGTCGTGGAGGAGCAGGAGCGGTGCAGCGGGTCCGTCAGGGGCCGCAGGATCTACAAACGGTACAGGACAGGGTCAGGGGAAGGTCAGGACAGGAGCGGCACAGCGAGTCCGTCAGGGACCTTATGATTACAGACTATACAGGAAGGGTCATGGGAGTGTCAGGACAGGAGCAGGAGTGGAGCAGCGGGTCCGTCAGGGGCCGCAGGATCTACATACAGTGCAGGACAGGGTCGGGGAGGACAGGGGCAGGAGCAGGAGTGAAGCAGCGGGTCTGCCAGAGGTCGCAAGATCTATAGACAGTACAGGACAGGATCAGGAGAGGGGAGGGGAGGAGAGGAGCAGGAGCGCTGCAGTGGGTCCGCAGGATCTGCACAAGATACAGGACAGGGTCAGGTGGACACACGGAAGCAAGAATGGCGCAGCGGATCGGAAATGTTGAATATATTTATTGAATGGTGCAGCGGATCGTGTTGGTACATAATATCTGGAAACGAGCTGTGCGGAGACAGCAGCAGCGGGACAAAATAGAGTGGGCAAGGTCGGGGCGACGTGAAGCAAACAACGCCAGGCCATAAAGGAGATGACATGACAGGAAAATACAGCGAAATGCAGATGCATACCACAAAATGTCGTCGAAAGTTGAGACAGCGTGCCGCCGGATGTCAGCAGAAGACAGCACGGGAAGGTAAAGCATTAACACGTCGTGCACCATAGCACAGCATAGCAGTGCTACGTACTGGAGCACAGGATAGGGCAAGTCAGACTGGCAATGAGATGTCAGCGTACGAGGAAATTTAAAAGATGACACAGGGGAAAGGAAAAGTCATAATTATCCAATTATAGGACACCCATCTCTCACATGTTAGCATCTGTGTGTATGTAAATGAGATGCTACAAATATATCACTGCGACTGAGTCGCGTGGGAAGTTGGCTACCCATAGATAATTTCCGACGTTTAGCATAACCGTATTCAAGCATACGACAGGCTGGTAGATACTGCTATCAATGCAGCTCAGAATACACTGGTCACAAGAGGCCTCTGCCAACGCAGGGCAGGCGATGCCAGAACCGCAGTCTGAAGCCACAGCGCGCCCGGCATCCTGCCGCGCCCACCTGATCCAGGTTGTTGGCGATGTATTGGGTGCAGGCGTCCTCCAGCTTGGGCAGCTGGAACAGGCGGGCCGTCTTCAGCACGGGCAGCACGTTCTCGTGGTCGAGCAGGCCGACCAGGAAGGCGCCACAGAGCCGCTTCAGGCCCGGCAGCAGGCACATGTCGGCCGCCGACAACACGTCCAACACGGTGGCCTCCGTCAGCTGCGGGGATAGGCGCACGGCTGGGGAACGGATACCGACACAACTGGCGAGATACGGGCGCGGCTGGAGAACGGATACCGACACAACTGGGGAGATGCCAGCTCAGCTGGGGAGATGCCGGCTCAACTGGGGAGATATCGACAAGTCTGGAGAGCAGACACAGGTACAACTGGGAAGATATCAGCACATCTGGGAATATACCGGCACGGTTGGAGACCAATACCGGTGCAGTTCGGGAGATGCCGTCACAGCGATACTGACACAGCTGAGGAGATACTGTAAGGAGGCTTACATTTGTCGGCAACATAATATCTTTCCTATCCGAACAGGCCGCCAGACATCCAGTCAGATCCTGGCAGTCCTACCCTTCCCCCGCACAAACACTTGCCCGGAAAGCGCCCGCGTGTGGCGCCGACGCCTACATTAACGCGGCGTTTCCATCAAACAAGCAGCACATGCGAATGGCGCCGCCGCCCAAGATCAAAGGGGCCGCCCGACAACAGACGGCGAGCGTAAATACCGGGTCGGCCCCGTGAACAGCTGGCTGCAAACATCTGGAACACCCCGAAAGAAGGGTCATCAACCCGTGAGGTCGGTGGCCCGGACATGAAGACGTCGCCACCCCAGACGACAAAGCCAACGGCACTCCACCAATGAAAAGCGCGAGCTCTCTCCGAAGCCCAAGGAGGCGTGGCTTCGGAAAATGGCTACAAAAAGGGCTACAGAAGAACGCGCTGGGAGGGAGATCTCTCCGGAAGGACTCAGAGTGTCCGAGGCGGTCGAGAAGATCGAGGTGCCACGACGCCTCCAAACCACCGGCAAAATGTGAGTGTCGCCGATCGACGCCTCCCCTCTATCTTCTGGCTATCCTATGGCGCCCTTACTTCGCGGAAACCGTCCGGGCTCTCCCCGCCCGGCGCCGTCGCCCCATCCCACGAGGGCGCCACCAGGCCATTCATTGGGTTACTAGCCGGGGAGGGATGTGCGAACGGACTAGTGGGGTAACTTCGCACGTCTACTATAGAGGGGTAGGGTAGGTACACATGTAGGGGGTTGGGGGGTTGGATGGAGAATGCGTGTGACGGGACTGCGCTCCGACCCTGTTGTCAAACCGTATAAAGATATGTAAATATACTACCCTGCGTGATGGAAATGTTTAAGTGACTGGTCGGCACAGGGAACGATTGCCAAGCTGTCGACGAGCATAGCTTGGGCTGACGAGCGGGAATACTTGCCCCAAACCGGATTGCACTATCCGTCATTGTCAGGTCCCCGGACACGGGTGGGCCTTGAAAAGGGCTATCTCCCGTTCCGTGTGCCATTCGCTGAGAACGCGTTTGTGCACTATCCGTCATTGTCAGGTCCCCGGACACGGGTGGGCCTTGAAAAGGGCTATCTCCCGTTCCGTAACTATGTCCGTATGCCATTCGCTGAGAACGCGTTTGTGCAATATCCGTCATTGTCAGGTCCCCGGACACGGGTGGGCCTTGAAAAGGGCTATCTCTCGTTCCGGTTTTGCCGCGCGTCGTAAGACCATTGTCTCTCCCACTCTCCTCGTCCTAGGCATTCGACCCGCACCTTAGCCGGAGCTTTAACAAGTGTTATTATAGCCTAACGTCTCACCGTGGTGCAAACCAATTCAAAATCCAGCAACTCTTGGGGCGCCCTCCAGCTACGCGTTGAGTGGCGAGACCTTCTGGATAGACAAGAGGGCATTGACGCCCAAAGCCAATGGCCGAGTCCGAGACCCTCCTTGGGGACCAGCAGCAATGGATGACGTCAGATTTACGACCCCTTTTCAAACGTGCCCTCGTAGTAAATACCTCAACGACCCGCTGGACGGAGGGGAGGGTAGTTACGTCAAACACCGAATAATGATCCGTGCTACGGGGCTGATGAGCATGTGCCGCGATGTTCCTCAGGGGGTGGTTCCCTGTTGTCCCTATGTACCTGCGGGGACAGCGCGAATATATGCTCAGTGGAATACGGACACCTGCTAAACAGAGCTCTTCCTCCGACGACATGTTGGGTAGAACTGACAGGGAAACAGGTCAGCGGAAACGGGGGCAGACTCCGAGGTACGCCCCGCCCATTGGTGATCCCCTCAAGGAGGGAGCACCACTCTCGCCGGGGGCACGGCGAAACTGAAAGCGAGGCAGTCGACCTGCCAGCCGTCCTCCTATGGACTGAACGTTCTTCCGAGCGACGGGGGTGAATGTTGAAGCCAGTTAAATTGCCTGGAACATTATTGCTGTTATATATATGACGCGCGTTTGGCTAAGGCCTGATTGCCAGAGGGTGCGATGAACGGACACTTCGGGGGTATTAGTTCACCTGCTCTGGATCTTTGACCGCAAAATCACGCTGGCCTCTGCGATCCAGAGGTGCAGGTGAGGTGGCGAACATGGTATGCATGTGGGAGGGGCCGGTAAAGGGGCTACCACAGTGCGTTCGCCGGAAGTCTGGCGCCAGACTCTAGGGTATTGGCAAAACACTGCCCGGTGGTTTGTCCACCCCCGAACCCTGCACGTGGGCACGGTTGGTGCAGACAGTTCGAGGGGCATGATGGACGGGTTTGGCATGCCGTAAGACCCCAAGGCCAAAACTCATAGGGCCGGCTAGGATATAAAGACGACCGGGTACGTGACCAACCTGGTAGGGATCCGTGCCCGCCCGTTGGTTACGTCAGACCTGGTCGCAAGTGCACGACGAATAAGGCCCGGCGCGGCATCGATCGAACTTAAGGTTAGGTGTGTCGGTCAAAGACATCAGAGCACTTGTATCAGCCCTCGGAGTCAGTACGATGAGCCCCCTCGTTGCAGTTAAGACTTTGTCCAGGCGAGAAACGCTGCTAATAATGGCTAGGCCAGCCATGATTGGCAGTGAAAGGTTTACTTGTTCGGCCCGGTAATACCATCAAAATTAGAGCATTGGTCTGTCGATCTATGTGTTTGTGTACCGCTGAAAGGGGGGGGGGGGTAGGGAGCTAAATTTGGGGACCAAGCAATTAATTAATTCATAAGGAGAGCATGAATGGGGCGAGCGAATGCGCAATGAATGAAGGGAATGAACGTGAGTAGGTAGATGTAAGGATCAGCGGAAGCCGCTTGGGGCTCAACACAGGCACCTATTTCGTGCGGAACATTGTACAAAATTATGCTAATACTAGCGTCCAAAAAGTCCCAACAAGGACATGTCAGTTAAACCAATGGTGAATGTCATTATCATCACTTCTCTAATGCACCGTATTAATTATAATCTGGCTAAAGACACTCACTTACCTATATGGTGTTCCCAAAACTTTGACCTCGCACATATATAAATTCGTGTTAGGGACGGCAACTCAAACCAACATCACGACGGTTGGGGTTTGGGGATGTGTGGTGGAACTGGCGGTGGAATACAACAGAATACACCACTGACAGTTTCAGTTTAGTTTAGGCTGCATCAAGAATAACTTGTCCACACCCCTTCACACACCCACTATCTAAAACACATTTCACACACCCATAACACTCAGTCGAGTTTAAGTGAGGTTAGCAACAGATAAAACACGCTAGAAGATACACTTCAACACACATTTTAACACACAGTTTATCACAGTCTACATTCCATACAATCCACTCACACCCCACACACCCATATACCCCCACCTCATTTCACCCGCCACCACCCCACACACCCCACCGACGGCAGAGCCGCCACCCCTACAATACCAGCTCAGCTGAAACAGAATAATGACTAGACTACCTCCAAACTAGATTATCTCAAATGTAGAGTGGACAAATCTTCCCTGCATTTCCAAATTGCACATCAGAACTCAAAATCAGCAGTTAGTTAGTAAGCTTGTCCGTTAGGTCGTCAGATTGCTAGAAGAAAATAACTTCGGATATCTTAACTGTAACCATTGCAAGACCATGGGACGAAGGGATGAAAAAGCCATCCAGATAGAAAGGTAACTGTGACAGGCTCTGATTGGAACTGGAGGGTCGGCTGCCGTTCTCTAACTCGACCGACCGGGGGTCGGCCCCGTGCGACACGTGCGACCCGTGCCACACGTACCGCGGCCACGTTCTGGTACACGTAGTGCACCATGCTGACGAACACGGCGGCGCTGATGCCGCGCAGTGTCACCTCCGGTACGCCGCCGCCGTCGCGGCCCGTCTCGCGGAACGGGTCCCGCAGCAGCGCCCGGAAGTACTCGCTGCGGCCGCAGAAGAACGCCTGCCGACGTACCACAGCGTCCGTGAGCCGTAGCCGGCGCCGGTGCCGCCCAGCGTGTTGTGATGCAGCACAGTGTTGTGTTGTGTGGTGTGGAGTGACATCCTAGTTAGTTAGTTATTAGGGGTTTAGGGTGCATCGACTTCAGTGGCTATACAGCGCCCATAACCCTACTATTTAAACTGTGTCAATCATAAGTAATCGTACCGCGCGAGCTTGCTCACGTACAAGGGATTAGATCCAAGGGATTGTACAAGGGATTAGACATAAAAATATATAGAATTGAAGTTTATCTCCCAAAGAAAGTGGAACAATTTACCAGAATTAATTGCGATCGATTCATCCCCAAGAACGTCACGAATTAATGGTGCCTGCGATCGACCAAAGTAGTGCCTGTAGACATCAGATAGCCGAGGGCATGAGGTTAAGATATGACGCACTGAAAGACGTCCCTGGCATCTGGGGCAAATGGGCATATCATCACCACAAAGAATATATCTGTGCGTTGCGTACGTATGGCCAATGTGTAAGCGGCACAGTGTCACCTCGTCTCCCCTAGTCCTACGCGAGCACGAGGACCACTGGCCGATGCGAGGTTGAATTGTCCTAAGCTTGTTCTCACCGACCGCGTCCCAAAGCACCTGCCACTCACGAAAACATAATTGTTAATGACTGGATATATATCTCTAGCAGGAATGGCCATATATCGTGTACATGGTTTCTGTGCTGCTCGCTTTGCAGCCGCGTCAGCGGCCTCATTCCCCAGTATACCGACGTGGCTCGGAATCCAGCACAAAACGATGGTCTTACACTCTGCACGCAGTGACGTCAACCGTAAAACTATTTCCTGGGCAATGGAGTGTGATGAATTAAAAGACGTCAGTGCCATAAGGCTGCTGAGGCTATCTGTTAAGATGAGGTGCAATGTTTCATCAGATACTTGTATAAAACACAATGCTTTGTTAATGGCTACCAATTCCGACGTGAAGACTGCACATGTAGCGTGAAGGATCGTGTGGCGGAGCCGCTAACAAATGCCGAGCCAACACCAGCTTCGATCTTTGAACCGTCCGTGTATGTTGTCGTGTAGCCGACGTAGGACGCAATGAGGTCCAGTTCTTGAATTCGGAACTCTTGAGGTAGGGTATCATGTTTGTAGTTTTCGCTCAGTGTAACATCAATGATCGGGGACAGTAACTCCCAGGGAGGAGTATCCAGAGCGCTCAGTTTGATGACGTTACGGAAAGTGATTCCACTCCGACGCAGTGCATTATGGAACCTGATACAGAAAGGTGACGAACGCTGACTAGATAATCCATGGAATAGGTTCACAATGCGTGACGAAAACACCAGATCATGTGTGGGATGGTCCGGAAATTGTGAGAGCTTGCATGCGTATCTCATTCCAAGCATGATACGCCGCAAGGCAAGGGGTGGCTCATGCGCTTCAACCAGAAGGCTTGCCGTGGAGGACGTTCGAAATGCACCAGTGGCAATTCGCAAGGCTGCGTTGTGCACAACGTCTAATGCTCGCTTATCAGATGTGCACGCGGAGTCGTAAACGAAGTAGCTATAGTCAAGTTTGGAGCGGATGAGTGATCTGTAAAAAAGCAGTAATGTCTTACGGCCTGCACCATATGAAGTTTTTGCCACACACTTCAATATATTCAATGCCTTAAAACATCTTTCCCTAAGAATTCTAAAGTGTTCACGATATGTCAGGCGATTGTCAAAGTGCACTCCCAAAAACTTCCGAACGGGTTTGGTAGCGATCTCCGTGCCAAACATTTTCACTGAAAAATCTTGGCATGGTCGACGACGGTGACAGAAATGAATACCCACAGTATTCGATTTTGAAAACATAAGTCCATTGGCAAAACTCCATCTTTCAAGCTGATTCACCGCCAGTTGCAGCTGCCGCTCCACAGAACGAGTACTAGCGCCACAGAACCAAATCGCAAGATCATCTACAAAGAGGGACCGACCGACAGACTGTGGTAGACAATTTCCAATATCGTCTATCATAATAGCAAACAATGCGACACTTAGAACGCTGCCTTGTGGTATACCGTTTTCTTGTGTAAAACGTCGAGAAAGGCAGTTTCCAATCCTAACCTGGAAAAGCCTATGACATAGAAAATTGTTGATAAAGATAGCCATTGCACTACGAATCCCACGGTCAAACACTTTCTTCAACACACCATGCCGCCATATAGTATCATACGCTTTCTCTATGTCGAAAAATATGGCTCAAACATGGCGTTTTCCTTAAAGCCAACACGTACAACAGTGTCAAGAGCTAAAATGTGATCCACTGTACTACGATACCTCCTAAAACCACACTGGGCGTTAGATAAAATGATATTGATATATTCCACACGCGGGACGGTTGCGGCAGAACTGTGTTGTGTGGCCGAACTTCTGACAGCGGAAGCACCGCATGGAATTTGGGATGAACTGTCTTACCTTGACAGTTATGTAACCTACACGGACAGACGCGGGTAAGTCCATCGAGTCAAATGTTAAAATAATATTGTCGGTGGGCTGAAACTAATTACCTTTCCTTACTGTGAGTCTTCGTGCTAGAATAACGCCATCGTCAGCTAAGCCATCTGTAATTTCATCGTCACTAACACCTCTCAAATCGAAGCAGTTGATGACTTCTTTAGAGTGGTTTTTCGTTTTGTGCGTTTCGACCGTGATGGTTATGGTCATGATTTTTATATCCTGCTGATCCCTGGTTGAATACCTAAATTCCTTTGCCATACGTGTTTTATTCGATTCGTCAGCGTCTTCAAGTTCTACTTCAAGGCTACCGTCTCTGAGTTTGTCACAACGTTTGATGTGTCCAAAACGATCGCAACCGTCCCGTCTCTGGAATGGAGAAAGAGTAGATAGCTTCCTTGCCCCTTCAGCGGCTTGTAGAACAAGAATAGGGGGGAAGAGAACATGCTGGCTACACCGTAGGAGTATGTGTTCCTGTGTGCGTCCTGGCCACCGTAAGGTGGACCAGGTTGAGTTTTTGTGTTTTGTGATGCCATGTGATATTGTTGGTTTCCACTCCTCGGGCGCCCCACCCCATACCGGGGGACGTCTGGGTCCCGCGGACGGGAGGTCGCCAGGCGCCCGAGGAGCTATACGGGGCAGGCGGCGCCTTCGCACGGCCGGGAGAGATACTCACCACCCCGACCGGAATACAGCGCCGCCCACCCCCTGACCCCGGCCGGCCGGGTCGGCGGGCACCGGGAAGATTCCCAGGCCCCCGGCCCGAGGCGACCAGCCACTTGGCCCATGTGAGACCCCGCGGGCCCGCCCGCCCCTCCGGGATATCAGGGCCAAAGAGGTGTGTTGGTCCCCCGCCACAACTAGCACCGTGCGACCTCAACCTCCAGGACTCCATCAACCCCGGGGGATGGGCCGAGGGGGCGCGGCTACCCCGATAAAACTGAGCTGGTGGGCAGGACCGGGGAAGTTGCCCTGCCTGCTCATAGTAGGGATAGTTAGTGTTACAGGGCCAGGTGAGTGACATGGATGTTGGGATGAGATGGGCATTGGAATGGGAGCGTATGGATGGAAGGACGAGTGAGGCACTCCTGGTCTCACCCCTCGCCGGTATGATGGTCGCCGGGTCATTGGAGCTCTCAGTCCCCCACACCACGCAAAGGTGGTGCCTCATCGGGGGGGGGGGTGGAGTACAAAGTGGAGTTCTGTGGTAGGGTGTAGTGTAGTATATGTAGTGTAGCACAAAGTGTGGTAGGGTGGCACACTGCAGCGTAATATGAGGTGACATAGAGAAGTGTAGTATAGTGAGATATAAGGTAGCATAGGGTGGTGTACTGTAGAATGACATAAGGTAGCATAGGGTGACACACCGTAGTGGGATATAAGGTAGCGTAGGGTGGTATACTATAGTGTGGCATACGATAGCGTATGGTAGTATACTGTAGTGCGACATAAGGTAGCATAGGGTGGTATACTGTATTATGATATAAGGTACTGCAGGGTGGTGTGCTGCCGTGCGATATAAGGTAGTGCAGAGTGGTTAAGTGTAGTGCTATATAAGGTAGAGTAGGGTGGCGTGCCGCAGTGTGATTTGTGTAGTGCAGTTGTCTGGTGTGGTGTGGTATACAGTAGTGAAATGTAGAGTGGAAAGACGGCAGGTGCGAAGCCACCGCAACATGCCAATCATGCAAACACGACAAATCACATCGGTGTGGTGGGTAAAAAGGCCCAAGGCCCCGGACTCAGCACCTACACCACCCGGAACATTTCCCAATCCTGCAGCCAACCGGCGAAACAGTGTGGGCGGCGCCATTAGTCGTAAGCGTGCATAAAGTGCGCCGTGAGCCACCCAATAAACAAATAGACATGGGTGTGGTTGGCCCCACCGCGTCGGCGGCCGCCAGCGTCGCGACCCACCCTGTGCGCCGGAAACCGGTGCTCGCCAACCAGGAAGCAGACGTCGACGTAGCGCGGCGGCACCTGCGGCATGAGTGGCAGCTCGGTGCCGACCGCCCAGCTGCAGAGCGCCGGCGGCACCGCCTGCTCGGCCATCACGCCCAGGTCCTGCGCCAGCTCGGACAGCGCCTCGGCAGACTCCAGCACCAGCTGGGTGACGCGCGTGCCCGGCTTGCCGCTCACTGCAGCGGACACACACACGGGGGTCACATGCGGCAGACGGACAGCTGACACCCGCCCGGCGGCAGGCGCACGACGGGCAGCTCTCCAGATCACTGAGGCGCGCTCAGAACAACTGCCCCGTCCGCGAGCGCCAGGCTCGTGCATCCGGCCCCTGTCCGAACACACCAGGCGCATCCACTTCATCTACACGAACCAGTGTCCTAAAATCACTTCACCATTAACTGTGTGGATGAAGAAAGAAGTTGCTTGGGAATAGTGAAAGATTGGAAGAAAATAAAGGATCGCTACTTAAGGATTGAAAAAGCGGAAAGCCTTTCACTTCAGTCACATGCATTTTACATTGTTTTTAGCAGTCGTGTGTATAATGATTGCCCACACATGTAGGAAAATGGTAAAACCCTAAGACAAGGATGAAATAGCACAATTCCATTAACTGTGAATTTCCAGGCCACATGGTCAATTATTTTACACTGACACGAACCATAGTCATCCACACTGTTCGCACGAACCATAGTCATCCACCCTGTCTACATGCCCCAATTTCGCCTATCTTCTCCACGAGCACCACGCCCGTCCAATATTCGTCCACACGTACCATACTAATTCACCCTGTTCACACACACCAGACTTGTCCGCTCTGCCCACATGAACAAAATCCCGCTACCCCGTCCACTTCCTCACACAAGCACAATATTCCCCACCCTGCCTATACGCGCAAGACATGTCTCTCTGTCCACACGCGCCATGCATGTCCACCCTGTGCACACACACCAGACTCCGCCACCTCGTGTCTGCACGCGCTAGGCTCGCCCATCATGTCCACACGCACCGAACTCGCGTGGGCGCCTCATGACCGATGAAGTCGATGCGCCCTAAAGCCCTAATAGCCAACCGAATACATACCGAATTCGTCGACCTTGTCGAGGTGCAGCTGTAGCTGGTGTCGCAGCTGCGGGAGCCGACACTGGTTGGCCAGTCGCAAGCAGTCGTCCACATCGGCGACGGCCGTCTCCAGCCGACCCGTGTACAGGAACTGCAGAAGACTGGCGAACGCGGCCGGCCGCACCTGGCGGCGCAACGGCACCTCTGACACGCGCTGTCTGTCTCGTGGCGGGACACGTCCACAACGGCATCTCCGTCCCCGCCGGTAACACATTCCGACTGGCCGCTCCCACTTCACCAATTACCCACTCCGTCCCATTTGTCCGTCTCGCCGTCAAACCCGCTCAATGGCGTCAAGTGCTGCCGCACTCCCCTCACCTCTTCTCATCGCCAGCACAGGTGTACAAATAGCCCCTGAGTGTACTTGTCCACAGTCGCTATGAGTTGCTTCATTAATACCTGTCATGTATATATTGACAACTATTATACTTACATGCTGACTGGTCTATTACTCTTCTTCAATATTGCGCTTGTTTCATTGGCATAATTTATTTTATACGCGATGTATTTTCTTTCTCGAGAGACCAACATTATCCACTGAACCCACCAGCTATCACTCATAGACATGATGAGCACAGCCAGTGCATCCTGAAAACTAGCATGCTAAACTTCATCAATATCTTGCACTTCACCAGTGTGCTGAACCTCGCCAACACCCTGAACATCACCGGTGTCCTGTGCCCTACCGCTGTCACCCACCAGGTCGTTTGTGAGCGTGATGGGAGACCGATCGCGCCACTTCGTCTCTAGCATGTCGCAGAAGTACTGCGAGCGCGCCGCCAGCACACATCGGTGCGCGTGGAACGATTCACCGTGCACCACGAACACCACGTCGCTGAACTGGTGCGTGTCCAGCACCCTGCAACATCAATGTCGCTGAACTAGTGCGAGTCCAGCACCCTGCAACACCAATGTCGCTGAACTGGTGCGTGTCCAGCACCCTGCAACACCAATGTCGCTGAACTGGTGCGAGTCCAGCACACTGCAACACCAATGTCGCTGAACTGGTGAGTGTCCAGCACCCTGCAACACCAATGCCGCTGAATTGGTGCGAGTCCAGCACACTGCAACACCAATATCGCTGAACTGGTGCGAGTCCAGCACCCTGCAACACCAATGCCGCTGAATTGGTGCGAGTCCAGCACCCTGCAACAACAATGTCGCTGAAATGGTGCGTGTCCAGCACACTGCAACACCAATGCCGCTGAGCTGGTGCGCTGTATGCACGAATCAGCACGCAAGCAACAGCTTGACATACTGATTCAGTAGGGGAGTCAAACCGGCTGTTAGCTTAGCACGACAGAAGAACAGTCAATTTGCACAACAGCAAAAATGGTGGCCTCACCCAGGATTCACCCGCCGGCCGATATTTGAGTGAACGTACATACGGGTATTCTGAGGAGAGCGACGTCTTGTAAAATTAATTTTGCATAGTGGACAACGTACGCCTTCGTTGAGACTCCCAAGCATTGGTGGGGGTCTCTAGTGTTCCAAGCAGGGCTGAAAATACTGAACGCTACTGGACACGCTCTCTGGAAACAAAAAGTAGTCCATCCCATCTCGCACCGTACCACCTGAGCAGCCTGCTGACCCACGCGACCAAGGAACTGCGTGGCAACCGGTCAAGGTCACTCGGCCGACCTTGCCACAATGCGTAAGAAGGGCTGATGTGCCCGCTCGCCTTCTTCGGCATTCTCCAATTCAAGATCCCCTGGCATGCCCAGTGATGTTCCCAAGAAAATGTTTGCTATCCCTTGTTAGACACGTTAACTTCCATGTTAAATACCAGTGCTTGCATGGCGGCACATCGACATTTAGTAGTCTCAGATCAGCATATAAAGTCCCAACAAGATACTTCTGAACTCCGATGAGATCGTCGGTTATGATTTGTGCGAGTGGTGCCCGGATATTCAGTAGCTTCATGTGCGGAGATTTCCCGAGTTTTCTACTTCGATTCGAGAAAGTCCCTGACGGCTATCTCAGTGGGTTCTCACACGCAAACTCTAGTAGGTGGTGCGGCCCAAGGTTCGCGCCGACCCACCTGCGCAGGAACTCCTGATACACGTCGCGCCGGATGGTCTGCCGTGTGACGACGTGTCGCTGCAGCAGCAGGCGGCGAATGTCGTCCGTCAGCGCGCCGTACAGACACCGCTCGCCGTCGAACGTGTTCATCTCGCAGCGCGCGCCCGCCGCCAGCAGGTACTCGACCAGCTCCAGGTGGCCGCACAGACACGCGTAGTACCTGCGCGATGGTCGACCGCCCGCCCATCAGCGGTCACTTGACCAGTTACAGGTGGCCGCACAGACACGCATGGTACCTGCGCGGTGGTCAACCGCCCGCCCGTCAGCAGTCACTTGACCAGTTACAGGTGGCCGCACAGACACGCATGGTACCTGCGCGGTGGTCGACCGCCCGCCCTTCAGCAGTCACTTGACCAGTTACAGGTGGCCGCACAGACACGCATGGTACCTGCGCGGTGGTCGACCGCCCGCCCGTCAGCAGTCACTTGACCAGTTACAGGTGGCCACACAGACACGCATAATACCTGCGCGGTGGTCGACCGCCCGCCCGTCAGCAGTCACTTGACCAGCTCCAGGTGGCCGCACAGACACGCATAGTACCTGCGCGGTGGTCGACCGCCCGCCCGTCAGCAGTCACTTGACCAGCTCCAGGTGGCCGCACAGACACGCATAGTACCTGCGCGGTGGTCGACCGCCCGCCCGTCAGCAGTCACTTGACCAGCTCCAGGTGGCTGCACAGACATGCATAGTACCTGCGCGGTGGTCGACCGCCCGCCCGTCAGCAGTCACTTGACCAGCTTCAGGTGGCCGCACATACATGCGCACACACACGCGTGCACGCATAGTACCTGCACAGTGATCGACCGCGACCCATCAGCGAGGTCATAGCGGTGTAGACGTATTTTTAAGTGCGTGCATCTGCACGTGTTCCAAACAAATATTGATAGCATTTTCTGTCATTCAACATTGTATGAAACGCCTAGGCATTTCATATAATGTCGGCGATTAGTGTCATCCTGAAAGAGACGCTCTTATTGCACAATAAGACTGATAATTAAACCAGGCATGTCGTGAAGTGAGCAAGTGCAATAAGATACCTCACGAATGCCCATCACTACATCATTTAGCTCACGGTTGCATCATATTTAGATTGATCTATTTATATGCATGTTGCAGTAGATATTGGCCTTGAATTGGAGTTTCACGATTATTCACCCCATGAATATTAGCATGCCTCTCAGAATCTCATTTATCTTCGTGCCTAGAACGGAGGTAAATTCTGCTCGACTCACTAGGGTCTGATGCCCCATGGACACTTCGTGTGAGCATCCCAGGCAAATGGCACCAGACTCACATTGGTGTGCTGTCCCATATATCTTACGTGCACATCCCAAAGTCATGGCACTAGACTCCATTCATGGCATGCCGTCCCAAATACCTCCTATGTGTACATTCCGGAGTACATGGCACTGGACTCACAGGGGTGTGCTGTCCCATGTGTCTCTTGTGTTGACATCCACTTCCTTGACATCAACCAGATACCTGGAAGCAAAAATAAACCCAAGTGAGAAAACAACAATGCCTCTGCATCATTACAGGCTTCAACAGATTTGGCAACATAATGATACTCAGTGATGTTGGCGGCATACGTTTTAGGGAGGCTCACATCGCTGCACATGCCAGAACAGCCATATACAGGAAGCATATCAGCGAAGAATGCCGGCGACGGAGATCGGAGCTCGAAGGAGATTTTCGATGGCAATGTACCATCTTGAGAAACCTTCAAGTTGACACTGCATGCATTGTTATCACATTAGTGATCAAGAAGTCAGCACTTTGGAACCTGAAGGCCCTGGATGTTGGACTGCCATAAGATGCCACGAGCTTCTCCGGTCATTTCACATCCTTTACTGGCCTCACAACAGCTGGTTGCAGACCAAGCAATGTACAGGGGAGATGAAGGTTGGTTATTTGTGTTTATGGGTGCATTGACAGGATTGGTCATATAGTGCCACAGTGGAGAACCATGAGACCTATCCAACCATTCCTTGATCTTCAAATTATGCACCTTTATGTGTCACTGACCTCCACATTATGTGGGACTACACCACCTGGAGCACCCACCATAGGCTGGTTTCTTGGCAGTGCCCTCACAGTGTCAGTGAGGTGGCAGTGGGAGTAATTCCCAAGTCAGACTGAAAACTTATGGTTCATGCTGGAAAACTCTTTCAAAAGACTGTCTTTTGAAGCCATTAGGTGACCTTTCAATGGTTGTAGGCACCAACATATTTTAAGGACAAATACATTTTCAGGATTTACACCATTTAAAAAAAAAACCTACACATCCACCCCACCATACTGAATCTATTGAGGAGCTGTAAACCTTACAAATCCTCAAAATTGAGAGGATAGCTACCTCCCCCACACCTGATTCTCACATTCCTACATTGCATGGTAGATAGCATACTTGACTTTTGCCAGGTCTCCAGTTCGACATCCAAGGAAAAGTTCACTTGTGTCCATTCTTCATCCTGAAAAAGTACAGAACATTGGCCAAAAAAATGCTGGCTAAAGAAAGGCTACATTTATTCATTCAATATGGGCCCAAGGAGTATACAAATTATACAGATCCTCAGCATTGCTCAGGCAAACATGATAAAGTGCCATGTTATATACAAGAGTTTGAAAGAATCAATAAAACATTGGCATAGCAATTGATCATTGAAGATCACATAAAATGATACCCACTGACTAGACATAACATTCTAGCCAAAACCTCATGTTGAAGATGATTGCTGGAAGAGTTCTGGAAAATATCCAAATTTTAATCAATCATGCAAAACTGACAAGGAGAATATTTGTGCTGAAGTTGAGCATCATTCATTCATGATCGCATGCCGTAGTGGCAGCATTCTCTACAAACTGAAGAGAAAAATGATGCATCCATTATTCATATTTGATGACCCATCCACCAATTATATCCCCATGTTGTTCAGATGCACCATGTGCATCCATGATTTGATGGGTCAATAAGCTACCATAAGTTGGCATTGGATATGTGTCACCTAAATGAGCTTCAGGCTGCCAGAACATGGTGCTGAGTGAATTGTCACTATGTTGGTGAGAGGCAAACCATTTGTCTGTACAAGCTACTTCTTGAAACCTGCTATTTGTCACTGCTAAAACAGTCATACCTCCATCACAGCCTGTGTTTCATATTAGCTCATGCAGCAGTTCTTGCAAAGAAAATCCAAAGAACATTTTTTCCTAATTGAACAATCCTAACCTAACCTAACCAAGCCAAGCCAAACCCTTAACATATTGATGAACAATGACATTTTTTATGGTAAAATATACAATGAAGAATGATGTAACATTGCAACAACAACAACAAAAAAGAAGGCATAACCCAATGACCCAACCAACTTATGCTAGAATTTATATCAGCATAGCATTGCAGTTTAAGGTTACCATGTGACATTTTGTGCACAACATGGTTTTGAAAAAAACATGGTAAATTTCTCCTAAAATGTTTCTTGATTTTTTAAATTTTTATTTCGAATACCATGTTTATGAAGGTGACTAAGATGATGGGATCACACATTTTTGGTGAATATGTTAACTTTTCAGGTTGTGAGCATAATAATGCCAAAAGGGGGATTTGAGTTAGGTAACAGCATAAAGAGAAATGCTAAAAAAAAATATTGAAAAATGCAGCATAACCCAACCTAATCTAGCCTAATGTACCTTTGGAGAGAAAAAAATCAAATAATAAAACTAGAAAAATGTCAAGCAATTTACTTTCAAAAAGTTATTAAAATAAAACAAGAAATCTAACCCAGCCTAAACTAACTGAAACTGCTTTTGATGACAAATATACACATTTTTTGTGAACATTTCCATGAAGGTTTTGGGGGAGCTTTTTGGTATTATTGTGCTTTAATATGGCAGCAATAAAATGTTTTGGACCCAATTGCCTCCATAAAGTAAACAAATGGTTAGGATTGGTTTTGTTAGGCTAATTAAGGTTTTATGTTGGAAAAATGTCCAAAAACATTTTGAATCTATACAATAATTTGCACAGAAAATAAGCAGTCCCATTATCTTGATTGCATTTGACTGTCATATGTGGTCCCATAAAGATGATGGGACCACATATTCTTGGTTCACATGCTTACTTTTCACATTGTGAGCAAAATAATGTCAAAAAATGGCTTTGAGTTAGGTAACAGCATAAAGAGAAATGCTAAAAAAAAAATATTGAAAATGCAGCATAGCCCAACCTAATGTAGCCTAATTCAACTTTGGAGAAAAAAAATCCCAAAAATGAAATTATAAAAATGTCAAGCAATTTACTTTCTGAAAATTATTCAAATAAAACAAGAAACTAATCCAGCCTAAGCTAACTGAACCTGCTTTTTAAGAAAAATCTTCAACTTTTTGTGAACATTTCTGTGAATATCTTTGGGCAACTGTTTGGTATTAGTGTGCTTTAATATGGTAACAATAAAATGTTTGTACCTGTTTGCCTCCATGAAGCAAATGGGTTAGGTTTTGTTTTGTTAGGCTAATTAAAATTCTCTAAGTTTGAATTTTTCAAAAACGTTTTGAAAAAAAATTGCACAGAAAATGCATCATCATAGTCAACGTCATAAACATGACATTCTGAAGAGAAGAGAAAAACTCTTTAAGACAATACAAAAAAAAATACATGAAAGATTAAGTCAGGTAAGGTAATCATACATCTTTTATCTTTCTTTTCAATGTTACTTTTTATGCCATATTATGTACTAAGGTAACCTAGGTAATGTGGATACTGAACCTAACCTAACCTGGCTAGTAAGTGAATGTTAACCGATCCACTTTCCCAGGTTGAAATTGGTTTATAAGACTGGCTATGACCTGGGTGGGTACTACCTGGGCCTACCTCCTATATCCACAAATATGGACTAAACAATCACCAACAAAAAGTACTGAATGGGTGCATATTATTTTATTCATAAATCTCCATACATCAGCTTCCAGATGATCCAGGCATAAAACACAGATACCTTACCAAACACAGCAGGACTCCACACTACACGACACCCACCAAAACACCATAATAAGTCCGTCGCTTGCTTCATGAATGGACTGTTTACTTTATTGAATCGACAGCGACACCTCACGTTGAAGGACATATGGTAGCATGACGTTTGCCGTAGGTCATTAAGTTAACTTTGGTAAGGTAAAGGTCATGTGTGTAATGAAATATTTAGCGTTTAGTGTTTTTATTTCTTAGGATAAGCTCAGATTAAACTATACTAGGCTGGTGCAGATTAAAGGCGATCCAACTTTCATGCCGAAGGTACTGGAGGAAGATGGTGCCTGCACCCTTGGGTCACTTAGTAAGCACTTATATTCCGTTTAGTCACTGGCATTTACATGGATAACGTCATGATTATTTCGCTAATGCTGCCATATTTCCAATGCAAAAATATGAAATGCGCTGAATTTGCCTTAACTGCACGTAAACATGCTAAGCGTGGTTAGCTACCGCTCGCCGCGAGGTTCCTGTTCGTGGTGCGATTTGGTTTTTATTTCCTGGCAATTATATCCGTTTATGGGCGCGAAGTGCCAGATCCTGTGTATTGCTCTATTCCCCTTACGGTACTCGTCTAAGCCTAGTGGTACGTGAGCTGATTATTTGGTAGAACCATGATCGATGTTATTCACGCAGTGTGCTGAGTTGAAGTTCAGCAGGCGGTTTTACAGCGCCAATTTGCTCTCCTGTGTAGTCGCTTCTGATCTTTCCAAGTCATTCTTGGCTTCAACTAAAATATTACAGATATACACTGAGAAGGCATATCAGAGAGTATTTAATACAAATAAGAATGGTTTTTATCAATTTTTTGCAGCTTTCTCCTTGGGAAACATTGTTGTTTCACAGTGGGAATATAGCGATTTTGGTTGCATTGTTTTTAGTATAATTTTAATTAAACCATTTGATGCTCCAAAACCAATTCATGTTTCAATGCACAGCAATTAATAAATCTGGAACATAATCATAGGCTGTGTTGTTGATATTTATTATTTGTGTTGTGTGAGTAGGTTGGTAAGTATTGGTACTTGGTTAACTCAGTATGTTGGTGGTTGAGTATGTTAGTGAGTATAGGTACATGGTTGTTACAGTTGATCATGCATTGTTGCATTCTCTATTCCAGACTTACCAGTGTTGCAATGGCTTCAAAGTCTCTGTCTGAGCAGCTAGCTGACATCACCAACCCACAGCCAGTTATCAATGATCCTGAGGATGACATCTATGAAGGTATGGTTGCCTGGAGAGTTGATGGTATGACTAATAAAAGTTATGGACACAAGTGATCAAATCTGGTGAAGGCACCCTAAAGTCCAAATAACTAACTAATGGATGACAGATGAAAAGCTTTGCAAAGGAAAAAATATAGATGAAGGCATCCACATACAGCAATGACACCATGATTTGCAATCACATTGCACATGATATCCGAGGTTGATGTGAATTATATGTTCACAATGTTATTTGAAGTAAAATTTAACAATGCTAATATCAGGTAGGTATGTGCTCTTGAGGTGGTAATGCTGTCCATTCAAGTCTTAGTACATTATGGGTTGAGTGTGGCTGGATTTCAATTGCAGTTTGACTTGATTAGCACAGCATGCTATCTCCCACTATGCACATGCACCAACTATATCAGCAAAAAAGTATGAGATGGTATGTTGAAGAATTTGCTGTCTGCCCTGTGGAATGTGGCACAGATACTCAGAATGTGGCTGACACATGCACAAGTTCAGTCTGGTGAGGTGAAGTAAACAAATCTGACAAAAATAGTCTTGAGCTGGATTACTCATGCCATGTGGACACTGTGGCTGGTCACCAGGGTCAACTGTGCCCTGCTGAGTGACGCCTGTGACCAGCAGAGAATCGAGCTGGGCTGCACATGCTGTGTGGACACTGTAGCTAGTCACCAGAGGTGACTGTGCCCTGCTGAGTGACACCTGTGACTGGCAGAGACTCGAGCTGGACTGCATGTGTTGTGTGGACACTAGCTGGTCACCAGGGTGTGCTCTGCTAAGTGACAGGCAGAGCCTTGAGCTGGGCTGCACATGTTGTGTGGACACTGTGGCTGGTTAGTGGTCACCAGAGCTGACTGTGCCCTGCTGAGTGACACCTGTGACTGGCAGAGACTCGAGCTGGGCTGCACATGTTGTGTGGACACTGTGGCTGGTTAGTGGTCACTAGGGCCGACTGTGCTCTGCTGAGTGATACCTGTGACCGGCAGAGACTCGAGCCCGGCTGACGGAACGTGACGACGACCTGTCCGACGGCCAAGAGACGGCGCCATCCCAGCTGAGACGACGTGCTGCCGCCCTCCTGGCCGACGAGCATCCGCGCTACGCAGGTCGCGCCGTGTCAAGGTCAGTTCGTGTGCCCGGGCCTCGCCGTGTCAAGGTCGGTGCGTGTGCCCAGGCCTCGCTATGTCAAGGTCGGTCCGTGTGCCCAGGCCTCGCCGTGTCAAAGTCGGTGCGTGTGCCCGGGCCGCGCCGTGTCAAGGTCGGTACGTGTGCCCCGGTCGCGCCGACGGGTCGCCCGTCCGTCCGTTGGCTGAGTGGGCGGCATGTGACCGGTGTCGGCTTAGTGACACCGGGTGATGGTGGCTCGCAACAATACCTGTCGCCGGCCACAGAGCATCACCGGCGCGGCCGCGGTAGCTCAGCACTCACACCAAGGCCCTGTGTTTCGGTCGTGGTTCAGTCATGCAAAACTTCCAAAGGTGCTTCAAAGCTGATTTCTTTTAAATATCGTGCACTTAAGCTGTGCAACATGTTCTTCACAGCAGGAGAAAGTACACCATGACAATCGTCCCTCGGACATATTCCTCATTAGCTAAATGTAGGCCTTGGTGTTCCAGAAAAATCCATTGTTCTCCAAGCACCTGTTGACAGCCGGAGAAAGGGTCCGTGTCCTCAGGGTCATTCTGGAAACGTTCACCTTGATGCGCCCTAAGACCGTAATAGCTAACTGACTAATTGGGAACGTTCACCAGATTTTCCTGGTGAATGCTCATTGTGTCGCAATTACACCCGTGCAGTTCGGGAATACCGCAGAGGCATGCATGGCGATAGATGCGACTTTTGCATGATGTTTTTGCGTACAGAAGAAGAAGACTGTAGCAGTATGCAGTGTTCCATTGTTCGTCTGGTTGGTGGGTAAATGAGAATGATGTACAAAACCACTGACATTCACATGGAAATGTTAAAAGACATTCGGTGCGTATTTTTTGTAATATCCTTGTATATGTTTGTAACTTTATTGTTTGACCTGATAGCCCCGCAATGTCCTAAAGGTCGCTGCTCTTAGAGTGAAGAATCGCAGGCGAATACGCCAGACCCCTCATGACGTCGGACAATTCGCAATTTGATGAGGAAACGTGCTGGCAAAGTATGACATTAGCAGCACACCGCATTTGTTGGCAATTATTTTCATGGCACAGATGCTATGAATCGAGTATAGTGGAGAGGTAACAGCTAATGCGGTTGTGTGCTTCAAAAGTACAAAATCAATTTACATCGAGACTTTGTCCGTAGAATATCACAAGTCCCTGGTTGGTATCGTTTCCGACATGTGCTTTAAAATTGCAGAAGATTGTAACCTCTTGAAAGGCTTTTCCAACTGGGTTAGCCAATCAAAAATATGTTCCTTCTATTTTGATACTTTAAGCATGCGTTCGATCGCAGTAATCAAGTTCCTTTAGGAAATTTGATGAATAATCTCGCGATTAAATAAGTGAGCCGTAAGTAAACTGTGGATAAGACGTGATTACGCACTCGATACGACGTCCGCATGCGCTGAAGCTGAAACGTTCACGACGATTCTTGCCGGACTCGATGATGAGCTGTGATGCTCGACTGTAGGACCCTCGGACAAGGAGCTGTGGCACAGTCTATTGCATGAGAGATGAGCTGTGATGCCCAACTGTAGGGCCCTCAGATAAGGAGCTGTGGCACAGTCTGTTACCTGAAGGTTGAGCTGTGATGCCCATTGTAGGACCCTCAAACAGGGAGTTATGACACCATATATAGCCTGAGGGATGAGCTGTGATGCTAGACTATAGGACCCTCGGGCAAGGAGCTATGGCACAGTCTATTGCCTGAGAAATGAGCTGTGACGCAGACTGTAGGGCCCTCAGACAAGGAGCTGTGGCACAGTCTATTGCATGAGAGATGAGCTGTGATGCCCAACTGTAGGGCCCTCAGATAAGGAGCTGTGGCACAGTCTGTTACCTGAAGGTTGAGCTGTGATGCCCATTGTAGGACCCTCAAACAGGGAGTTATGACACCATATATAGCCTGAGTGATGAGCTGTGATGCTAGACTATAGGACCCTCGGGCAAGGAGCTATGGCACAGTCTATTGCCTGAGAAATGAGCTGTGACGCAGACTGTAGGGCCCTCAGACAAGGAGCTGTGGCACAGTCTATTCCCTGATGGATGAGTTGTGACGCCGACTGTAGGACCCTCAGACAAGGAGCTGTGGCACAGTATATTCCCTGAAGGATGAGCTGTGACGCCGACTGTAGGACCCTCAGACAAGGAGCTGTGGCACAGTATATTCCCTGAAGGATGAGTTGTGACGCCGACTGTAGGACCCTCAGACAAGGAGCTGTGGCACAGTATATTCCCTGAAGGATGAGCTGTGACGCCGACTGTAGGACCCTTAGACAAGGAGCTGTGGCACAGTATATTGCCTGAGGCATGAGCTGTGACGCCCGACTGACCCTCAGACAAGGAGCTGTGGCACAGTATATTCCCTGAAGGATGAGCTGTGACGCCGACTGTAGGACCCTCAGACAAGGAGCTGTGGCACAGTATATTCCCTGAAGGATGAGCTGTGACGCCGACTGTAGGACCCTCAGACAAGGAGCTGTGGCACAGTATATTGCCTGAGGCATGAGCTGTGACGCCCGACTGACCCTCAGACAAGGAGCTGTGGCACAGTCTATTGCCTGAGGGATGAGCTGTGACGCTAGACTGCAGAACTGTCAGACATCACGACTGCTTCGCGTTGCCTCCTGTTGTGTTTGTGTTCCGTTTGTCCCGTATTTTTCGTCCAGCGCCATGTGCATCAGATGTCCGGCAATTATGCTTGTGCCAACAAGACACAATGCATGCTGTCGACGCTGTAGTGAAGTTTCCCGCTCTTGTTTCACGGAAGCATGATGAGTTGTGCGATGGGCCGTGGCCTTTGTACATGGCACCGTCCACTGGCCAATGTATGATTTCGTCAACTACCATGACGTCCGACCGATGTGGTCGCAGGAGCTCGCTGGCCAACGGCGACGGGGCCAGCTCGTCGGACGACTCGGCCCTCAGTGACGACGACGACGACGACGACGACGATGCGCCAGACGATGTTGAAGACGTCGATGACGAGGACGACGGCCAGCTGGAGGCGTTCAAGGCCGAGCTGAACGGAATCGGCGCTGGCGCGTCTGGCTTGAGGTGACCACCGTCGGACGCTACCGACAGCCGGGATCGTTAAACGGAGGGAACACATGCTAGCTGCCGTTCGCGTTATTTGTTGGGGATTCGATGCGGTTCGGCCTTCCTGCTGCTTTGCGTTGCTTTATGTTGCTCCGGTGTTCTTTTGGTTCCGTCTTTATTGTCCAGCAACATTTGGATACAACGTCCGTCAAAGTGATGCCCCGTGTCGGTAGTATCTGCTGTGGTGTTGGAGCACCCAGAAATTTAACTTGTTCCAGTAAGATACACTGCATGCTGTTTACACTGAAGTGTAAATATTTCACGAGTTTCGCGCTACCATCACGAAGGCTCGGTGACGACAGGTGATAAATCAGCAAAGAGAACGGAATCCCCCTCCCTACCCTATCGGAACATGGTTAATGCACCATGCGCAATTTGCTGTCATATCTTCCGGAGTTGATTCACATCTGTTACATCTTATCCAGACAAGCACCGCCTTCCGGGTGCTTCAAGTTGCAACAAGCATGGGGCTCCATGTTAATAATATTCTTAGCACATTGAAAATGCATCCCGTGTTCGGGGATTTATCATTGTCAGAATTGCTGCAGAAAGCGATGGATGTCACGTGAAAGACTAAGGATGCGGTACCGCCTAGTGCGCACAGATACTCACTGATCGAGGTGGATGGGAAGATATATGGAAATTGTGGCATGCTGTTTGCAGTGCGTCGTGTATGAGTGCCATGCCCTCTTTCCAAGGAATAGCGGAGACAGCATTTTGGCCGAATTGCATTAGTTATACGTCAAGAAACGAAACAAAGCGACACCAAGAGACTCGATAGAAGTTTATAATTATAGACAGTTACGAAATATACATTAAGACTGCTCTAAAATACGGTTGTCAGTCCAAAGAAAAAACCAAAGAGTGACATGCGAGTTAAGTTTGAGTTTGATTGGAAGAACATAGACTAGAAAAGACAGAACATGGCGAATTTCAGAAGCACCGCTAGCCGCTGTGGCATGACCGGGTGTGATAGTCTAGTGCGGCTGGGTATGGTGAAGCAGGAGTGTATCCAGCAGTCTGGCTGGGGAGGAGGCAATTTCAGGATTTGTCTGCGATTTCAACGAACTCATCAGATTTGAACAGCTAACATTGTTCGGGTTTGTTTAAAGCAATGTGTAATGCGCTGTATAACCACTGCAGTTGATGCGCCCTAAAACCCAAATAACCAAAAAGCAATGTGTAATAAAATGTTCGTGTATGTCGAGAAAATGCCCGTTTTGGGCAACATTTCGGCAAAAATCGGTATCTGGATCAAAAATCGGATCCAGTGGGGCAAAAAAATCTCCATGGCCCACTGGATCCGCTGCCATGGTGAAGTTAAGTACTGTCGCTGTGGTTCGGCCCGGTTGTCTCGTGCTGACCGATCTGGCCGGTGACGCTCGCTAGTGTCGAGGCCGACATGGAGACCGACTCGGAGGAGATGGCCGAGCCGCCGACCGGCTCTGACCAGGCCGAGGACGAGTCGGATGGGGGCGCCGACGTGGTCCAGCCGGACGAGGACGAGGGCGACAGCGAGGACACCGCGCGAGAAGACGAGGAGGACGCCGAAACCGCGGACGGAGCGGTCAGTCTCACCCACCGGTCAGCTGACAACGAAGCCGAGAAGGGAGCCGCCGTCAAAGCGCAGCTGAGTGAGTGGCTGACTGTGCTGCAAAGCTCATCACTGTTTGAGTAGCTCTTCGGCAGTAGACCAGCCGCACGACACGCCATCGTATCCAAATCGAAGGCCGGAAGACTAAACTAAAGTTGACCCAGTCCATACGATTTGAATCTGCTTATTTCACCGATTTTTCGAACCGTCGGTGTGACGTAAAATTCGGTTGTACATTGCTTGTCCGGCTCAGTTATATAGTTACCCTTTGATAATGCCAAAATGCTGAAGTTAGTAACAAAGTAGCCTGGTATTTGTAGCACTATGCATGGGAATCTCAGCACAGGTCACAGTTGAAAATATATCGTAAGATGCAGCTGACCGATTGGCTCTGTTTATTTGCGCTTATGTTTATATGTCGCGCAAGCAACGCATTTATAGTTCTGAGCTATTTATCTTCGCCATGTCAACCTCTCGAGCTTCACAACTCGAGCTATATATATAGGCCTTTAATTTGATGTCCTCAACTCTGTGATTCGATTTCCTGTGTGACTGTTCGTGTACCAATGTTGTGCCGGCAACCATTATTGCCGGTAGGCCGTTGGTAACTCAGTGATTAAGCTGAGCGTCTGCCAAGCTAGAGGTAGGGAGTTCGATTCCCCGCTGTGCTCACCTTTCCTGCCAGAGTGCGAGAGGCAGGCGATGCCATATGGCCTCAGCTGCTGAGTGCGTCGTTAAATCACAGACACCACCAGCGATTATTGCCGGTGGGTTACATTCGCCGACGGCGTGAGTCGAGCGCTGCTCTGTTTCGACGACGGGATCGACGACGGGCGTTGGTGACGACGGCTGCGGGTGCCGGAGCGCGCTGCTTGACAGACCGCCTTCCTGGCAGGTGTCTGGGACCAGCTGCTCGAGTGCCGCATCAAACTGCAGCCGTGTCTGCAACTGTGCAACCAGCTGCCCGCCGCTGACAGCTGGACTCAGTTCTGGCGGGCTACCGACCCGCTGACAGCTGGCCGGCTGTCGGACGCCTCGGCAGCTGCCAACCGGCTGCTGCAGCAGCTGCTCCAGCTCCAGGTCAGAGTTTGACTGGATCAACCCCCCCCCGCGACGTGAACTGCATTCTCGTTTTGTGTGAATGGATATGGAATGTTTCTCAACTGAATGTTCTCTCGCATGTGTCGTGGTGTGGTGGTTGGCACGTTCCCTTTACTGTCATATAGTTGCGAGCTTGAGGCGAGACAATGCGCATGGAGAGTGGTGACGCTCTGCGGCGGTGGTGGGGGCGGTGCAGATTGTTGGCTTTACGACTCGTCGTCTGTTTGACGCCATTTAGCGTCGTCACTCTCTCACACGAAGTGATCACGGGGAGGAGGTAGCTCGAGCCCACAACCGTTCGGTTGGGAGGCAGGCACCTTACCTACTCGCCACCAGGCGGCGCTGTGCACTGAGTCAGCTGAAGGCGCCGTAAGCGAATCCAAGGGTAAAAGGAAAAGACGACGCCGTAGACGAACACGTCGTCCGGCCTCTGCGGCATGTAAGCTCCATATCAGCACGTGTAAAAAGCAACACAGGTGAATAGTTTCGGCTATTCTCCGCTTTGCTCTCCCCAGCAATCGACCACTTCAGGAACATCATCTCAAAGACTTGTTTTCTTACTTATTGCGCAACTGAATTGTCTTGAAAACGAGAAATCTGCTCTTGAGACACATTTGCGTGTGCATTGTCTACGGAAATAAAATCGTGGGTTCTCTCGACCCGACCTTGGACTGTTTTTAAGCTCTGCCTGTAGATTGCACAATTTCCCTCATAATGCACAAAGGAATTCCGACCATGCCGCCCGAAATGACCGATTTGCAATCACAAATCTGAGCATTGTTTTCGTGTTTTGACACATGCTTTTTAGCATGCGTACCTGGTGGGCCTCCAATGGAACTGTTACCATTCTCATGATTATCCCCGGCATGGTGCAGTCCGGAGAATCGCGGATATCTCATGAAAATCTCATTCTACCCACGGTTCCGAGACTTTTGACCTGGCCAAAGCTTAATAGCCATGTTCTAATACATTTTTATCTGACGTCATTTTCGGCTAGCGTTCGCAGGCAACACTTAAATATCAAGCGTGCAATAGTCGCATGTTTGTTATGTAACATCACCAGAACGAATCGTGGCAGAATAAATTTCCATAAGATACTTCTTCAATTTAATATCAGATGGGTGACATCCAATTTAAAGAATAAGCTGAATTTGCTCCAGTTCTTCATAAGCTATGGCTGTTGCGCTGCCACCATCATGCAGCACAGCCGTTTATCACAGGTGCCGGTCTGGTCATTTTGTATGTTCTTGATGAGGGATGGCTGTTGGATGGCTTCATGATGTCATATGTTGGAATGTGGGAACCAGACTGGGTGAGGCAAATCCAGAAAACAAAATGGCTGCAAATTTGAAACATCTTCTCTCTGGTAGTATATGGGTCACAGGATAGAGTTAGTCAGGGTTTCCATGAAGGATGATGAGCGTTAAAAACAATATATAACTATAGCAAGGGGGGATATGCAAAGCAAAAACATAGAAGGTACAACAAAGATCGCATGAAGTATACCACAGGCAGTATAGAACACGACGAAGAGAACATAGGACTTACAACAACTGCAACGGAAAGCATGCAACAGACATTCTTCAGATTGTGTGTTCCACTCTGTAATTTGCTATTATTCCACATGAGAAAGCATGCCTTTTTACTGCAGTGGTGAGAACCGACCTATCTGGGCCTCTCTTGGCATAGCCGGGAGATGAAGTATGATTAGTGGGCACGATTTGTCTCAACACCGCTTTTGTCTTGCGGACAGGAGCAATTTTTGTCTTGCGGGCAGCTTTGTGTTTGCCGGGCCATACATGCACCATATGTGCACTTTCTAGGGGTAGGGGAGGGAGCTAGCACCAAGCTAGAGTTCAAGATTATCTTGAAATATGGATTTCTGGTGAACTTCCAGACGTGGTTCGGAAGTACTCAATCATGCCACTCTGTGCTAGGCAATCGTTTTCTTTTCATAATGTATGCACTTAGTTGGGTGTGAGCATGCAGTGCATGTTATAGGATGTGAGCATGCATGATGCATCCAGTTTTTCTTAGCGTTAGATTTTGCATTAAAACATATATATTTCCTGTTTTCCTTTATTCACACATGAAGATAGTTCTTTCCTTCAACGAAATTCCAGAGCTATAATTGGTATTCAGCATTTCATGTTCCCAAAAATGTACGTGTAAATACTTGCATTGTATACTTCTCATCCCAAACATTTTTATTGTGTCGAACACCTAACTCAAAATGAATTTCAGAGGTCTGTTGCGATATTGATGTGGTGTTTCGTGTTCGTGTGTGTATTGTTGATGTACCGTGTTTTTTCGATGCAGTACGCAGTATTGTTCGTGTGTGTCTGTCCCAGGGCGATCAGCACACGAAACTCGCCCGGACACTTGTTCGTGCAGCGTGTCTCTGAGGGTGCGTGTTGATCTCTAGCGTGCTGTGTTCGTGCAGCGTGTCTCTGAGGGTGCGTGTTGGTCTCTAGCGTGCTGTGTTCGTGCATCGTGCAGCGTGTCTGAGGGTGCGTGTTGGTCTCTGAGGGTGCGTATTGGTCTCTGGCGTGCTGTGTTCGTGCAGCGTGCTGAGGGTGCTGTCGTGCGTGTGCGTCTCTGAGGGTGCGTGTTGGTCTCTGGCGTGCTGTGTTCGTGCAGCGTGTCTCTGAGGGTGCGTGTTGGTCTCTGGCGTGCTGTGTTCGTGCATCGTGCAGCGTGTCTGAGGGTGCGTGTTGGTCTCTGAGGGTGCGTATTGGTCTCTGGCGTGCTGTGTTCGTGCAGCGTGTCTGAGGGTGTGTGTTGGTCTCTGGCGTGCTGTGTTCGTGCAGCGTGTCTCTGAGGGTGCGTGTTGGTCTCTGGCGTGCTGTGTTCGTGCAGCGTGTCTCTGAGGGTGCGTGTTGGTCTCTGGCGTGCTGTGTTCGTGCAGCGTGTCTCTGAGGGTGCGTATTGGTCTCCGACGTGCTGTGTTCGTGCAGCGTGTCTCTGAGGGTGCGTATTGGTCTCCGACGTGCTGTGTTCGTGCAGCGTGTCTCTGAGGGTGCGTATTGGTCTCCGACGTGCTGTGTTCGCCACAGCGTGACCGCGGCTCGGGATGGCCGTGCGCAGCGTGCTGGGTCGACCAGCCGGCCCGTGTGGCCGCCGCCCGCCAGCCGGCCAGCCGGCCCGTGTGGCCGTGTGGTCGCCTCTGGGTGTGCCGTTGCCGGCCGTGACGGCGACCTACTGCCGTTTGTGTACGCAGTCGACGCTGCTAGCGGCGTTCCCGGACACCCGACGGCTGGCGTCCAACGGCGCCGACGACGACTCAGCCTCGGACGAGCAGCCGGCGTCGGGGGTGGCGGTGACGGCGCGGCCTCGCAAGCGACGGCGTGCCGGAGCCGCTGCCACCGCCGACCAGCAGGCGGCCAAGCGGTTCGCCGCGTACCGGCCGTACCGCGACGCCAGCATCCAGCGGTGGAACGACAAGACGCGGCTGTCGGCGGGTCGCGGCGCCGCCCGCTCGTTCGCCGCATTCGAGCAGAGCACGATCAAGCAGATCGAGCAGATCCTGTCGGACCGCGAGCGGCTGGTGCGGCGCACACAGCTGCGGCGCACCGACGCGCCGGGCCTCGGCCGACGGCCGCCGCCGCCCGATCACGTGAGTGCCGGCACACGCACTGAAACATACCGCGGCACAGGCGGCACGCAGTCCAGCTCGTGAGGCTCGCCGCCCCGGTAGCTCAGGTGAACTTGTGCGGTTTTGTTCACGGTATGGTTTGACACCGTTAAAGTTATGCTTCTTCGTCTTGGGTTAGAATGCGTGGGTCCAATTTAAATCCAGAAGCCGACTATTGCGAATTGTCACAGCAGGCTTGCATTGAGCTCTTGTGGCTTCTTCACAATGAATGTTGGACCTTGATGTGTCGTTTGGCTCTCAAAGGCCTGAAAATCCCAGGCAACAATTAACAAATTTAATGTTTTGATTTCATCACTTCGTCGCCGATGTCGAAAGTGTGGCCACCAACTCTGGCGTCGATATATGACCAGCGACGCTTGCGGTGAGTGACGAAGGTGGCGGCGCGCTGTGGCTATACAGACAACCTCTAGTTTATCATCGCTTCGCTAGGGTACGCTTAGAATGTGTAGCCGGCGTAGCTGAGTCAACTGAGCTGCTGGGAAATAATTTCGCCGTGGTTATGTTCAAGGTGCTAGCGGCAGGCGACGACGGTAAAGACTATGACGAGGAGATATTCGACGACAATGACTTCTACCATCAGCTGCTGCGCGAGCTGATCGAACGCAAGACTGCTGACGTCACAGATCCAACGGCGCTGGGCCGGTAGGTGGCCCCAGCGGCGAAAAATCCTGTGCACTCATGAAGCTTTATTGGAGTCGCATCGCGCTCGGCTTTTGACATAGTTGCGGCGGAAACGCGAGCCGCCCAGTGGCCGTTGAGGCAGCGTTATTTTTCCTTGTTTCTGGATTTCAAGCCTGATGAACAAAACGTGAAAATATCATCCCAAAATCGGCTGTCTCCACCGAATATTCTGAACCGAAATCGATTGGAATGTGCATTGATTGTTTTGTTTATTGGGTGGTTCACGACACACTTTATGCACATTCACGGCTAATGGCGCCGCCCACACTGTTTCGCCGGTGGGCCGCGGGATTGGGAAATGTCCGGAGTGGCGCTAGTGTCGAACCCGGGACCTTTGGTACCCATAGCCCGACACCGTAACCACTCGGCCATCCCCGCCCCTCCATGTGCATTAAAATATTTATATATGAGCACGGCGTACATGCATGAATAGGGTTTGAGAAGACCATTGACTAACGTGTATATCATTGCTCCAGGACAATTCAATTTCTATTGATGGGCGAAGTAGCACAGTTTGATTTAGAAGCTTTGCAAAACAAATATAGGCATAACTTGTGTGTTTTCACTTCATTACTTTTGCTGCCTCATTGCTTTTGCTGCCCCATTACTTTTGGTTGAGTGTCCCTCACTTGCACAACGCTGTAAGCCTTTCACCGAGCTTATATTGCTTGCATGTTAGTCTCGCTATCCGACTCAATGCCTCTTGTTTGACAGAGGCGATCGTAGGCGTTCCATTGATCGATGCCATCCTGCATTTTGATCGGCACGTTCTTCTGCGATTTGTGTGTCGATGGGCACCTATTTTTGCACATGTCGGTGGGCAAAATATTTGTGGCGTGATCCGCAGCAGTTGTCTTCATGAAGTGTAAACAGAGTTGAACTGTGCCTGGACAGTGTCCATCACCAGTCATGCTCACCGCGAGCCACATGTATGGTTCGATTGGTACCGTGTAATCTTGGATGTGGAGAGGAAAATCGTGTGATAATAGAATACAGAGAGGACAATTTTCTTCAAGTCCGTGCCGTCAGAATATGAGCTTGCACTTTCAGTCAATCTTCACCCACTTTATGACAGAACGGTTCATTGTCAAGGAGTGCTGTTCAACCTCCAAATGCGACAAATCTGAGGATAATTTTCTTGAGAGGATAGTATTCTGTATTCCAAAGTTGCCGGAGCAACCCAATGTTCTCGCCCTGGCCACATGAGTTATGTGTCGAGCGCGGTCCGGTGCGGCTTGCCGACGCTCTTCGTATGAAGCAGAACACGCTCCAAACGCCGCACACCTGTTCCACAGCCAGTGGCTGCAGATCCAGAAGCTGCGCTCGAAGCTGAAAAAGCGCATCGACACGCGCGCCAGCAAGGGCCGCAAGGTGCGCTACGAGGTGTATCCGAAGCTGGTGAGCTTCCTGGCGGCGCGGCACACGGCCGGCGCCATGTCGGACGCGGCGCGAGACGAGCTGTTCGGCTCGCTGTTCGGCGGCAAATGTCGGCCTGGCCAGGCCGCCGCCCCCGCCCCCGCCCCCGCCCCCGCCGCCGACGTTCGAGTGTGAGTGGCGAACTGTTGAAGGGCTGACAGTTCGAAATTAATGTAGGATAGCCTGTAGCTGTACTAGTTTTTTTTTACATTAAGGTGCGAATATGTATTGCAATGCCCGACGTTTCAGTGCAAGCCCGACCTTCTTGCATTGTAATATATATTCTCACCTTATTGTTTAAAAAAAAAAGTTTCTACATTAATTTCGAGTGGTGCACTGGTCAGGCTGGAAAATACAGAGTTAGCTAAGGAGCCGCGCCTGTGTTGGGACGGTGGAAGCCACCAGGGGCAGCGCTGAGATGGAGCCAGCGAGGAGAGCAGCAGCCGTGTGTGGTGGTCGGCGATAGTTTACCGGTGTGTGTGACGAGCCGACGCGTGTTGCGTGCTGACGCGGCTTGGCGGTGTGGCAGGCACTTGACGTTGGTTCTGGACATGGTTGCAGGTGTGGGTCGCATTACGAGTTTCAGTGAGTGCATTCGACTGGCTAAAGCCGTTTCGTGGCTGCAAGTTGTACAACTTGTGAAGTAGGAGGCTGGCATTCGGAACCGGATAAGATGGTGTCGCATGAGACACCTATTTTGTATTGAAACCACACAACTTCAGATAAGCTGTTCTCTTGGCCTTATTGACAAAAGTACAGTTGGTGGTTGGGCAACGATAATTGTTTGTTTGTTTATTGGGTGACTCACGACGCACTTTATGTATGATCACGGCTAATCGCGCCGCCCCACTTTCGCCTGTTGTCCGCAGTATTGGAAAATGTCCCGAGTGAGTGATGCAAGTGTTGAATCCGGGACCTTTGGGATCCATAGCAATGGTAATGGTAATTGCAATTGCTTGTACGTTCTGACATTTTGGTGTTTTCTAGGTCATTTCGTCATGTTTAATCCGGATGCTACGCTTGAAAATTGCTATTCAGTTCGGAGGGCCTGTCTCTTTTTCATTGCTTCAATGTTTTACGAAATTAAAGCTGAGTTAACATACCTGAATATATTGCAATGCTTCATCGCAATATGCTTCCAAAATATTTAACATGGATATGTCTGAGGCCCAGGGACTCTGAGCACCTTAAACCAGATTGGGTTCCATCTGGTTCCATCTTATCACCTTGAACCAGACCTTGGAAAATATATTGGGAGGGCCCAGCAATGTGATAACTCAGATTCAAATTGCATTGGATTGTCTGGTCCACACAGCATACCACGCTAAATTTGTTAGAAGTAAAGGGGTTTGTCCGAACATTGGAGTC
The DNA here is from genome assembly GCA_034440575.1 of Imbricaverruca yamaguchii. Classification (NCBI taxonomy): domain Eukaryota; kingdom Metazoa; phylum Arthropoda; class Thecostraca; family Neoverrucidae; genus Imbricaverruca; species Imbricaverruca yamaguchii. The sequence continues at coordinate 509,709 of JAOTOL010001510.1, read as the reverse complement.
TTCCAACCCTACAGGGAGGGGAAACAGCATATAAAGTTATTCCCTCTCTGATTGACACATTTGACAAAACAACGTAAGTAAGATGTTGAATTAGATGTTGAACACGGCCGCCCCGGTAGCTCAGTTGGTTAGAGCGCTGGCCTGCACTGGTCTCCCCTGTACTGGCAACACAGGGTTCGAGTCGCTTCGCGCGCTCGCATTTAGCCCCCGGCCGGGAGTGTCAGTTGGCAGCTGGCCCAATAAGGCCGGGGACTAGCTACTGGGCGGCCGTGTCGGTGCATTGGCGGCACGTTAAACTTTCGGTCTAAATTCTGCCGTTGAACTGGAGTTCATGGATCGGGTGGTGGGGCCAGGGTTCACGCAACAAGCTCTGCTTAGCAATAGAACCCTGGTTCCTCAAGCCACCCCAACAACAATTCGAATTAAATTTATTTTTTTTAAAAAAAAATAAAAAAAATTAGCTTGCTTGTCCAACTTTGTATCAATCTTGCATCTCTCTTCACTAGCTTGGCTTTGGAAATGTATCTTCTGGATTCTTACCGACTGCTAGCTGTGTGCCGTGAAGTGTATGCCCCTTGGAATTACCTTGCAGCTCTGTTCAGAGTTTCGCTATCAGCATGACCGCAGATTGGCCTGCAAGTCGTTCAGATGTTGGTCGATGGCGGTCGAGCGATGGTGTGTTATATGCCGCTGGAGAGGCTGGCCCACGGGGCGTCATGTTCAAGCCTAAAATTGTTGGTGGAAGGGGCGACTCGAGTTCCTCCAAGGACAGAAAAGCATAGTTTGATATATCCAGCTCTTTGGCTACTTGAACCTCTGATATATTTGCCCAACCGATCACGTCAACAATTATCGGGGGTGTTGATTTCTGAAAATAATGGGATCATAACACATTGAGGCAATGGGCGGGTACACATGGGTTCAGGGCACACTCGATAGGAGCCCACGTTACACGCCCGTGCAAATTACAATGTCGTGGCTCTTCCGGCGTGCCTTGCGATAAGATGACACATTAAAAAAAACAGTAGGGAGCAACAACAAGGGCCGACATAAAAACAATACATCTCGGGTTTCAAAATGGTAGGGAGCTGATGATGAAGTAGTCAGGGAATGTAAGGCTACCCGGGTGAGTTGTCGCAGCCACGGGGCACGGCGCTCTTAAATCTGGATAGGATAAGAACGAACGTTCGATAAGTTCGTGCTGAAAGTTTGGTGGAAGGTAACTGAACAATGCAACATAAGATGATGAATAAGCCAGCAGTAGGCCGACCTTGCCGAAATGTTTGCTTCACTCCATCTATTTAATCCAGTCGAGCTGGCTTGCATTCTTTAAATAACTGATAAGTGAATTGTATAAGTTACATGCGCGCACTTACATGCACAAATTCAGATATATACACACATATATATATATATATATATATATATATATATATATATATATATATATATATATATATATATAATGTATATATATATATGTGTGTGTATATATATATGCATATATGTATGTATGTATAGATATATATATATACGCATTTTTGTAGGTGTGTGTGCGCATGTAATTTATATAATTCAGTTATCAGTTTTCTTTTAAAAAAATGCAAGCCAGCTTGGCTGGATTAAATAGGTGGAGTAGGCTCCAGTGCATCGATCACTGGAGCCTACTCCAAGATTTCAAGATTCTGATCGGTGATTTCAAAAGTCAACGATCAGGGGCGGGTGTACGGGTGTACCCTGGACGCATGATCCCCCTCGTGGAAAAGTGGTACCCGTCTGACCGAGAAAGGCGCCCTCCCGAGTAGGCTTCAGTGCACCCAAAATGCGTTTGGTGGATTATTTAACTAAAGGCACCCTTTCACTATGCTCGAGTGTACACCCCCTCTTCCCCAACCGTTTAACGAATTTTCAGCCGAAGGCGCTCCTCCGGGTACTTGGTGACCCTGCCTACGAAAATATCTTAATTCGCCCCTGCCTTCTGTCTGGTAGGCTCTTTTTATAATACACGTTCTTCATGACAAATATATTCACTTTAAAATAGTCGGTCGTTGAATATCACTCCGTTCAGTATTTGCCTAAGCACACCCCATTGGTGCTATACTTGAGCATGATACATTCCGGTGAGAATGTTTTTCTTTCTTTCAGGTACCCAGTTTTAGCATTATCAGCCTCCCAGCCACGATTGTTGTGTTTACAGCCAAGTCCGTGGCATGTGGCTGCACCGCTGGCTTCGCTCAGATTGTGCGTTAACCGTTAACGCAAGTAATCACGAGAATTGGTCGTGCCTTGTGTGCGATGGCTTCGTTCTCGTTTACCAGCGCATACTTGCTGCGTCGCAATCGCGTACGCGAGATTCTAGGTGTCACAAAGCGTCTGCGGGGAAATGAGCACCATTTACGTGTGGTTTCTCACTTATGACTGAGAGTTGCGTGACAGTCATGCAGTGTTTGTCTGCATGAAGAGAGCAATGGTTGACAGTGGGCACACTGCTCAAAGTATACCATGTACATGAAAACAAAAACAAAAATTTCGCACCGTCTATTCAGTTTTTATCGAGATATTTTGCCCTCGCGATCTTAACAGGTAGAGGGGACTCGAATTTGTTCGGTTTCTGGTCGTTTCTTTCCAATGAACGCCACGGTGTCAATGCTACATTTTTGCATTGGTGGGTCCACCGTGCTTCCATGGGTGTAACTCATGGAGATTAGGGGGATATGTCCCCCTAATTTCTGATAAATAGCGATTTGTCTCCCCCATTGTTTTCCGTGTCCCCCAAGGCTCGCTACCTGAGTATCATGTCCGCAAAATTCCACTTAATCATATATAGAGTCAAAATATATTCGCAAGAGAATCACCAAAATACTCAAAGCCGATATGGCTAATGAACGAGCTTCACAGGCTATCTGTCATCACAAAATCTCCGAATGGTAAACCAGCAAATGTTAGAAATGTCTGCTTCCAGGCCATTCTTGAATAACATCAACCTTGACCATCATCTGTTTTCGCTTCAGTGAAAAATTGTGCTCTGATAGACAACACATCTGCATTATCACTAGGCTTTATACGTCTTAGGTTGCATTCCCCTGTTCATATATTGATATATCTTGAACAAATCCGACTTCGGGTGTTCCTGGGTATCTTCAAGACCATTGAGGGAAGTCATGGGCAGCATTAAGCACGTAGGTCAAGTTAAGGTCGCATTCGTATTCGTATTCAGCGACGAGTTCGCCGGAGGCGTATTTGTATTGGCATCGGCATTCAGCGACGGGTTTATGATCGTTCGAATCAATTAACACTGGGCACACTAGAAGGAACTACATTGGTCTCGCATTGCCACTTTAACGGTTAAGGTTCAACGTAAGCCAGTTTCTTCGGTTGCCCCCGATTTTTTCCTTTTCACCCAAACCAAGATTTGGTGTCACGTAATAGCCTATGATGGACCATTCTGCAACATTTCAAGTCGATGCATGTCAAGGTCAAACTTCTAGGTCAAAGGTTACCTTCATTTATTGCATGGGGACATTGAAGCGATATCGACCGAACGCAAGGTTCAGTTGCTATCGCTTTAATTTCAATGAAATGAGCGTCATTCGATGTGTCTTGCTATGCGGTATCAGAAAGCTAAGCGACCGAATTATTTGTCAAAGACAAAAGCCGAGCTGATACTTCGATCTCCGTTTTTCCCGTTTTATTTCAGACTCATCCAAATTTGGTTCCAAACAATAACCTGTGGTGAACACACGAATAGCATTTCAAATCGGAACATGTCAACGTCAAAGGTTTGATTAAGTTCTTCGATGTTGTCGCGTTGCGTCGCTATGGCTTCAATTTGCAGTAAATGGGTGCCATTCGTGTTGTATCATCCGTGGTGTCTTGTATAGAATCAGAAAGTTGATAATTCGAAATATTCTAGACTGGTCAAAATTCATGCTGATTTCTTCAGTCGCGTCACATTTTTGTGGTTTTCTCCCAAGCCCATCCAGCTCCATTTCAAACAGGGACATGTCAAAGTCAAAGGTTTGATTGAATTCTTCGATGTCATCGCGTTTCGTCGCTATGGCTTCAATTTGCAGAAAATGGATGTCATTCGTGACAACGAATGGACAATCGTAACAATGTATGTCAAGTGGCAGCCCATGGTGAACCATCTAGTAATATTTCTAAACCTGTCAAGGTCATACCTGATGGTCGAAGGCTAGCTTGGATTTTTCGAAGTCCTCGCGATTCGTCGCTATGGGTTCAATGTGCACGAAGTGGGTGTCATTCGACGTGACTTGTGCCGTATTATAATGTTGCCCAATATAACTAATTTCTAGGGTCAAAGATCGAACCGATTTCTTTAGTCGACTCCGATTTTTTGTTTGTTTGCCCTAGCCTACCCACACCTTGTATCAAGCAATAGCCCGAGTTGCACCTCGAGTAACATTTAAAACCGGGACATGTCAATGGTAGTCTATACAATTGTTCAGAAGTCACGTTAATTTTAAAAGGCCAAGGTCGAACTCATTTCTTCGATCGCCCCGCGTTTCTTCGTTTTCTCCCAAAGCTACCCATGCGTGGCAACAAGAGAATGCCCGTGAGCTACCGTCGAGTAACAGTTCAACCCGGGACATGTCAGATCATCCCTCAAGGTCAAAGGTTCGTTTAAGTTTCAGAGTCCTCGCGGTTCGCGGCTATGGCTTCCATTTGCATTATGTGGGGGGTCATTCGACGTAGCTTGCTGTGCGTTATCATAACGTTGAGATATTGAAATAATTTCAAAGGTGTCGGAGGTCCGGCGTGTGTACAATGACTGAGTGTAATAGGAATAGGTGGGTCATATCTATTTTTGTGTGCAGACGTTTTGTTAGCAAGCACTCGTGTCATATATGACTAGTGGCTCCCCCACGAAATCCGTTATAACCTGATCCGATTGTGCTCTTATCGCTGGTTTTTAATTTACACTGTCACATTGCTGCTCCGGACATGTAAAATATATAACTTTTTTTTCCTCAAAATACTGCTTTCCTTTTAATGGTTGAACGGAAGTTGTTAATTTTTGCAGGAGAAGCCACACGTGAATGCGCACAATTTCACAGCTAGCCGGAGTTCATAACCGCGAGAAGGCAATGTTGTAATCCGGAGTAGATCCAGGAATTGTCATGGGGGCACTTGTCTGGAGGGACATCATTTCTTTGGAGCGGCGTCACTGTGAAAGCACTTGGGGGGGGGGCCTCTGGATGCAAAATTCGAGCGGGCACACTGGAACATTTTCAGAGAGAAGCATTTTCCTGGCCTGGGGGACGCCACCTTATACGTGGGTGTGCATGCCCTCGGTGCCATACCCTTTATCCACCCTGGTTGTCATTGCACCGAAATATGTGCCAGCAAAACAGGAAAACATGGGAAATATAATTGTAGGTCCATATTTTCTACCGTAAACCATCGTCCAATATTTTATGTTTTTCTTGCTGTAAGAGTGCAACTTATAACATACAGCATTGCTCTATGGTGAAATCGTGTTCAGCTCATACGACCTAAAGCTAGATGTTCATAGGCAGTGCTATGTAGAGAAGCTTGTTAATTTTTGTATCCTTTTAACAATGGTAAACCTGATAATGTAATACATTGAAATTGAATTCAAGCAGCTGAAAATGGCATTGAAAAAAGTCGCTGAATTCCTTTTGGGGGTGGGGCAGTCTCCTCTATCCTGTTCAAACTTCCGCATCCCTGATTTGCCCCCCCACACACACAATTTCGAATCTGTGGTTACACCCAGGTACACACCAAGGATTTGTCCATGGGGGGGGGGGCGCCGGACCGAAAAGGGCACTTGGCCGGGTTCAAAAGGGCACTCGACCGGCTCCAAAAGGGCACTGCGGCCCGGGGCTCACTGGAAGGTTTGCTGACCGGGGGGGTGGGGCGTGAAAAAAAAGTGGCAAAATGGAAGTTTTGGGCCCAAAGGGCACCTTTGGCACAGGCGGGGCACATAGGGCAAGTGATCTTTGGGCTAACTTTGGGACATTCCGGCCAAGGGGGCACTTTTCGGTCAAAAGGGCACTTGGCCAAAAGGGCACTTTGGTCTCATGGGGGGAGGGGACGGCCCCTTGGGCCCCCTACGGTGCGCCTATGGTTACACCCATGCGTACTTCTGTACGTGATTCATCCTCTATGGATGTTGAGGGATTTCTATTCCTAGTTAGATTAACCAGGGACACAAAATCACATTTCATTGAAAGTAGGTCCGCTACGTAACTTCTAGCCCGTCCACTTACACGCCTATGCCCTGACCTACCAGAGTATCACTGTCGCATACTCCCACAAGAAGTAGGCAGTGATGCAGCTAGGATTTTCTTAATGCGTACTCCCTCTTCCCCCCCCAAAAAAAAAAAAAAGAGTTAGAGAAAAATGTCTGTAAAAATAGAGAAAACTCGATGAACTTTGTGCGTCGATCATTTCTGGTTTCACCTCGTGGATATCTCTTTTTTGTTCCATCTATTATATTGATGTACCTCCTACGGGGTGTCGGGCGCCTGCCCCCTTGGCGGCGCCTCTGCCAAGAGGTGCATGTTCAGTCTGCGAAGGACCACGGCGCCGGCTGAAGTGACGCCGCATAAGCCGCCCAGTCACCGGAGCCGGCCGGCCGGGCGCACCGCCGACTGCGCGACTACCCTCCGTCGCCACCGACCGGCCGGCTGGCAGTCCTCCCGCCGCAGCTCTCCGGCCGCGGAGGTGGCCGCCGTCCGACTGCACGTGGCTGACGTCACACCATTCAGCCGGCGTGCTTGCGCGCCGCGAACGGTAGTACTACGGTCTACGCGCGGGTCACGTGACCACGTAGCGCGCGCCGCCCCCGGAGGGGCGGGACTGGCGGCGACTGGGCGCCGCTCGACGGCGGAGGAGGTTCGGCGGCCGCCGCCTCTCGTGACGTCAGCGTCAGCTGTGCGGACAGAGCGCGCGCCGCTGGCTGTGTCGGCGGCACTGCCCGGCGGCCTGGCCGCCTCTGCTGGCGGCAGGCCTGCGCGGCTTGACGTCCGCCGCACGCGCCGGGAATACGGCTGACGCTGGAGTTGGCGCTGGCGCTGGAGCTGGGGCTGGTGTAGGTGGAGCTGCATCGCAGGGGCCGGAACAGCTCCGGCTCGGTCCGCCGTCGAGCTGCCCTTGCCTTCAACCGCCACTGGCGTGCACGTGCGGCCGAGGTCGAATGACTACGGGTGTACACGCACGACGTAAATAATCACATCACTGCAAGATAATTACTCCTTGGTTATCACTTTGCTGTAATGTTCACCCGAGTCCCTCACTCCCACTCAGCGATGATAGATTTCGCTCCTATCCTAGGGCAGGTCGCCGCCCTCGGCCGTGAACTGTGTTGGAGTCACAAGTTCGAATTTCCACGTCTCGTAGGCCCTGCTCAGTACACGTGCAAGTGGGAATAACTCCCGACAAGCGTTACTACGGTGATAATGAGCTAATACGCAGTACTCCTGAACGTTGGCCGGCCGCGGGTCGGGGTATTTGCATTTTAAACAATTGGAATGTCTCATCTGTCGCCTTACTGTCACTACCCATCCACCTCAGCTTCTGCCGCAAGCTTTCCATGAACGCAGTTGTGTATTGGTGGACAACTGCATACATTATCAGGGGTGCCTTCTCATTGATTTCAACAGGACCTAAGCACTTTCAGGAGTGCTTCCTTCCCATGGAGTTTTGTGCTAACTTCAGGGATGCTCAGTAGGTTTCATGTGTGCACAGGCACCCAAAAATCCACCCATGGTGGTGGTGTTGTGTGAAGAGCACCCTCGTCCAGCAATATTGGCAGGATAGAGCTGCCTTTTGTTAAAATGGCGCGGAACATGGCGCGGGCATAGTAGATTCTGGCACAACATGGCACATGCCACAGCACGACACATGGCACAGCAAGCTGGATGCTGGCGCATGGCACAGCAAGCTGGATGATGGCACATGGCACAGCAGGCTGGATGATGGCGCATGGCATAGCAAGCTGGATGATGGCACATGGCACAGCAAGCTGGATGATGGCACATGGCACAGCACGGCACATAACATAGCATGGCACATGTCACTGCACGGCACATGGCACAGTAAGCTGGATGATGGCGCATGGCACAGCAAGCTGGATGATGGCACATGGCACAGCACGGCACATAACATAGCATGGCACGTGTCACTGCAGGGCACATGGCACAGCAAGCTGGATGATAACACAGCACAGCGCATGACAGCACGGCACATGGCACAGCAAGCTGGGTGATGGGACTGCAAAGGGAACTGGAAAAGAAAGAGACTATTATAAGAATGAAAAATAAATGAATTGGTAACGAAAGCAAACAATATCAGAGGTGCAAGACATTCAACATAGGCAATGACTAAATCAGCACTGTCTCTACATTTCAAGATGGTTCCATATGGCTGTGCTTAAGCCTATCCCCTGCATTCGAAACAGTATCTGTGAAAATTCGGAACAGTCACTGTTTATTCGTTTGTGCGCGGGCACAGGATTGGCTGCGAGCACCGGAAAAAAGCTCCTGATAATCTTACCGACTGAAAACTTAGCACATAGATGGAGAATGCTCCGTCTGAGATGTAATTAATGATGGCGTAGATTCCTGATGGTAAGGTGTGAGCATGGAACGGCATCTTTGCAAAACTGGAAGAACCCACCGCCGAAGTCTTGTCTTTAAATCGAAGCATTTCTTCAAGTAGAATGCTCAAACTCGTCTCGATATTGTACCACCCTAAATACAAAGAGTTCAGCTGGCAATTGTTGAACTCGAATACGTCATCCCCCTGGCACGGTTTGTTCCCCCCGAGGTGGCCGATTGGATCCGCCCTTGACTCAGCACCCATGTTAAACAGAGTTGGTGACGTCAAGCCTGAGCCTACTGCGCAGTATCCGCGATTGTGTCATTCTGGGACGATCATTGTCTGCAGCATCAATTATTTTGTGCCAGTTTGTAATGCTATTGTGAAGCGGAAGCTTACCGTACCAGCAAAGACTGACACCGAGACTGACCTCCGTGTTGCAGTGCATTATACCTGCATTGCCTTGGAAGCTTTCAGCAACAGCGACACCTGTAAAGTATCATGGGAAGGCAACGGCTAGAACAAAGTCCTGAATGAGATGGCAAACTTGGGTACGACAGGCAACTTTTAATGAGAAGAGAGCACAATGTGACTCAACAAGATTTGTCAGTTCGGCAACAGCGTGCAGTCAAAGTGGCCTCCCACATCGCTGTTCGCCAACCTTTCTTTCAACCTTCATTATGTTCCAAGCCAATCATGGGTGGATCCTGGCACTCCCATAACAGATGGGGGCACTTCCTCGGAGGAGCGCCTTCGGCATAAAAATTCGTTGAACTGGGGTGGGGAATGCACTCGAGCACACTGAAGCCCTTTCGTCTCAAAGGAGCGCATTTTCCTCTGAAATAGTTGTTTTGGCTGCAAAAGAAAACATTGAGCGGGTCGGGGGAGACACTCGAGCCTTCCTGAGGGGGCACCTTTCCATGGGAGTGAGAGACGACACATGCCATCAATGCCCCTCCCTGTATCTGCCCCAGTGATGGGTGTACAATTGAGATAATCGCCCGCGCCCTTTTCGGCAGTGCCACCCTCAGCATGCGGCGTCCTCACAAAAGCGTCCGCTCAGCTTCTCGACATATCAATACATTGCTGCTCTACACCCCGGCTATACATGCAAGGAGCGCTACAGTGTTGGAGCATCTTGACTTGACCTGCTCTGTTCAGAATGTGCAGTTGCGAGGGCAGCGAGCATTGCCATGATGTGACCAGTTTGTTTCTTCCTCGCTAGCACAAACCCAGGTTTATATTCTCGTCCGGAGATGCTACTTTTATCGTGTGGTCTGCAACGAATGCAATCCTGTGAGTAGGGGCGTCACCAGGGGGTGAGGGTACGGACAGCGGGAGTCGTAGCCCCTTAACATGGCCTGCGGCCCTCTGGGACGCTCAGATTTTGTACGGTATCTATGGGAGCTGGGTGAAATGGAACCCGGACAGTTTGGCAGGTCAAGAGACTTAGGGCACCTTGGCGAAGATTCATGGTGGCACGCCCACCTAAAATCCCGGCGCTGCTGGTTCGCTGGGTAGCGATAGACGAAGACAATGAGACAAAGAGCGCTTCCTTCACTCGGAAAGCTAAAGCTGATTTTTTTTTGTTCATTTCCGCTGGCAAATTTGCAAGAATTAGTTTTCCTGTATGCCGGTGGGTTTATCTCTTCATACCTGAGGTGTTGATATAGTGTATTGTGATTTGTGTACATAGCATGTGTAGTGTGAGCCACAAACCAATGCTTACTTTGCTTCGAGAAGCGTGCGAGCCTGAAGCACTCACTCGTGACATGGAAGGCAAGGGAAGGCGGCGGGACTCGAATAGGCGCTACTGCAAACGGGCACACTATAACGCTATTCCCGCAACGATTTTTTTTTTCAGCCAAAGGCTGAACGATATCACGGATTCTGCGGTGGTTGTCCTTCGAACCCCCACCCACCCAAAGACAAAAGTATCTACCACTCCTTGATTCCTGGATCGGCCCTGAATACATTTGTTTACCAACTGTACACGCTAAGCAGGGAGAAGAGATAATAATTCTTCCAGATCTGAAATAATCTTGTTTGTGTTAACTTTCCTTAATCCATTTGACATCAGCACGAAGAAGTTCTGGATGAATCACTGACTAGTCTTCACTGGCCGTTTGCCTGCGCCCGCCATATGCCCGCGCCGTTACACAAGGGTGAAGTACATGGCTGGGCTTCGACGGAATTCCCAGCGGCAGTGGCGTACAATTACAATTTTTATGCAGCCGGACAGATACGCTATGGACAGGGGACCTGCGACGTTTATAATATTTTACCACATTCTGATCGTGAGACAATGCTTCTGTCCAGCACGATGGTACTAATTTGAACAATCAGGTCATCTCAGAAATGATGAAGCACAGAGGAAAATATTATTTGAGAACCACTGATAGCGTCATTTTGAAATAGCCGGCTGGGAGGGCCTTGAAAAGTGTATCGATTTAGGTTACCAGAAGAGAATATTAGCATAGTCGGATATTTTTTCCAAGAGCACGGATCAAGATTGATCTCCAAAAATCGACTACCACTTGCAGATGTCTCCAGTTGAGGATAAGCTGATAGTTCGATCGCAAACTATGGCATGATCATTTCAGGCTCCATCATACGTTTCGACTGTCACCTCTATCGATATCAAATTCTGGGATCTTCCTGGCGGTGCGACGGCGACCTAGCCGCGCGGGCGCTTCCCTTAGTGAGAACCTCGTGTTACATTGTTGTGGTGTGCGGCGCTAGGTTCCTGATTAAACTCATTTCTAGGGAGTGGTCTTCAGCTGTTTGACTAAGTCGACTGTTCTGGTGACTGCAAATCCGCGGTCGCTGGTCTCCCCTGTCCGCCATTTTGGCTGACGTAGAGAAACAAGGGATTCCGGTCGGCGCTGCGCTGTCGCGCGGGCTGTCTCCAGAGTGGGGACGTGGATCGTTACCCGGCTACGTCGGAGGTGGCTGGACGGACCGTGGATGAGATAGACGTTTGAAGGATGAAGTGGTTGAAGTATGTGGTGATGGGTGATTGAAAATCATACCCGAAGAGTGGGAGACAGTCTGCTGTAGTGTTGTGCAGGACTGGACTGCGCACCCCGGCGCATTTGTGGTCGGGCGTTCGCGTATTGTGAACCGAAAGAACATCAACATCGATGGAAGACTATCTTTTCTTAAGCTTCAGTTCAACATGTTTGTAGCTGTTTGTGTCTGAAAACTAGAATAATGGCACAACTTCTGAACAAAGACCCTTTGGAGTACAGGAGAGAGGCAGATGCTTTCCTTTCTGATCTGAAGGGTTTTCATGGAGGCAGAGGGTAAGTTTATTTTCATTCTGTGTCCTTGCAGGCCATTTTGTAGTGATAGTGCTTTCAGGAATGGTGTGCCACTGCCTGTCTTCATTTCATCTACCCAATTTCTGTTCATATGGATCCATATTTTATGTGTTAACTCTTATAATCTAGCTACCCACTTAGGTAGGTGCCTACCTACCTAGCAGGCTAGCAGCATCAAGGTAATATTTTTTGTTTCTGGGTTAGGAGAGAATTGTTGTGTTGCTATGCATTTGGGTGATATTGCTAGAGGTTGGAGCAGGATAATTCAATTGCATATGTGTAGGTGTGGAAACAATGCAAATGCACAGCCTGTGTGAATGTAAATGTTATTTTTTGCAGGAAAAACACCAGAATAACCACTTCAGTATGTAATAAAAGAAGATAGTAGGGCAGTTAGATGTTGTTCAGAACACTAGCATATGCACAGTGCAAAAGGGGATTGTAGGTACTTCAGGATTAGTTTGGTCATTCTGAGTTAGCAATGCTGATCTAATAACCCCTGAAGTTGACCAATCGTAGCATATGTCAATGAACCTTTTGCCTTAGGACTCACATTTACCAGTTTGTTGCCCCTCAGTCTAAATTAATCATACCCATGCTAATATGAGGTTGAAATAGTTATGTTCTTTTCAGTATTTTCCTTATTGCATTGCCCCCAAATCAGTTTGGGCTTAGATGCCTCATTGGATTAGTACGGATCAGAAGTGAATGACTGAGTATAAAATTAAAGTTTAAAGTGTGTAATATTTCAGTTTTAGTGAAGTTTTCATGCACCTTGAAATAACTGCAGCAAAAAATTGTGTGCCATTTTCCTATCATTGGATGCTTTCCATTGTATTGCCACATTGAGTGCACAAACAGTCAAGGATATATATATATATATGCATATACACATCCTTTGCTGTTTTTGCACTCCATGTGGTAACACAATGGAAGGCATCAAAGGATAAGAAAGTGACACATATTTTTTGTTGGTATTATTTGAAGGTGCATGGAAACTTCACGGAAACTGATGTATTATGCTTTCTAAACTTTAATTTCCTACTCTTCGATTAACTTTTGAATGGGTGCTATATAACCAGTAGCAGTTGATGTGCCCCTAAGCCAAAATACTTGATCAATGAATCATAAACTTTTGAACAGTAATTTTCCAATTGGGCACCCAAGCTGAAACTGGCTATTGGGACAATGAAATTAGAAGAAAAAACCTAAAATGACCTGACTTTCAACCTCATATTGACATGGGTGTGATTTGTTTGGACTTTGGGGCAACAGACTGGTGAATGAGAGTCTCAAGGCAAAAGGTTGGTTGAAGTATGCTGACAGGATTGGTCTACATAAGTGGTCATTAGTTAGTTAGTTATTTGGACTTCAGGGTACTTTGACCAGTTTCCAGTTTTCAATTCAGTTGTTTCAGTTCAGTGGCTATTAAATCAGTTTTACACTGACATTGCTAACTCAGAATGTCCAAACCAATCCTGAAGTACCTACATTGCTAACTCAGAATGTCCAAACCAATCCTGAAGTACCCAAGGCCCTCCTTTTGCTCTGTGTGCTCATGCTGGTGTTCAGAACAATTAACTGTGTCCTACTACCTTCTTTTATTACCTTTTGAAGTGGCTGTTCAGATGTTTTTTTTCCTGTCAAGAAGCACATTTCCATCTACACAGGCTGTGCATTTGCATTGTTGCCACACATACACCTATGGAATTATTCCACCACACAGATATCTATGCAATTATCCACCACATATAACCCTATGCAATTATCCTGCCATACATACACCTATTCAACTATCCCACCAATGGGTGCTGTATGGCCATTGCAGTTGATGTGCCTGTAAGCCCAAATAACCAACCAACCAATTATCCCACCACACATACACTAATGCAATTATTCCACCACACACCTATGCAATTATCCAACTCCAACCTCTGCCAGTATCATCCAAATGCACAGCAACTTACAAATCCAAGATATGCTGTGCAGTAAGCATTTCCATCATATTTTGTGGAAGTATGCTTACCTTTGCATACTTGATTGTTGATTTGTTGTTTGTTGCTCTTATAAATGCAATGATGAAGGATGCTTGTATTGATCAGAGATTCAGGCTTCAGAGCATGTAGCTTATTGGAGGACCTCCATTTTCTGTGTCCAGTGATGCAGCATGTGACACTGTCCCCATATTTCAGAACTGCCTTCCAACACACTCCAAAGATCAGTGGGAAGGATGTTGATCTGTATCTTCTCTACGTATTGGTGACTACTCGAGGAGGATGGGAGAAGGTAAGCATCCATCATTTGGACTATTAGATCAAGGGTCATAAATCATCATGTTTTTACCCCAGGGATGAGAATATAGTGAACCTGCGCTTTCCTCTGTTTTCCAGTATCTGCTGCAAGCACTAGTGTAATCACGGATTTTACCGTGCAACGGCCATCCGCCACCCATCCCCTCTTCCCCGGGCCATCGGGCTTCCTGGGCGGCGGCCGCACGTGCTATCACCGGAACTGCCCACCATCAGCGAAACGGCAACGCTAGCTTCTACGCGAAATTCCTTCCACTGAGCAATGAGACTTCAGTTGTGTTCTGCGCGACTTGTGCAACAAGTCTTTACGGTACTTCTTCATTTCAAGATACCATTACTTCAGCGTGAAATGTCTTGATAAGTCTTCATGCACTGGATGCACTGCATGAAGACTGCGCGACTTCTGCATTATGCGCTACAAAACACGCCTTCTGCATTTCATTTGTATCTGATGCTACTCATGTGGGTATGACATATAGCAAGCATCATTGTACGTTTCGGGCTCCTTGTGGTTTTGTTATTGGTTCGCCCTTTAGTTCCAATAATCAAGGAATCTATGTTTGCAGTTTGGCAGTCGAGCAAACCAAGTTGGCGAATTTTCTTTCTGGATAAAATAATTTCACATTAGATGGATCCATGGAAGATTGATAGAGCCAAAGGTTTCCCTTGGGAAAATAAAGGAAGTCCTGGTGCGTAGACGTGAAGCCAGGATTTTACTCCGGTGGAAACAAGGCTCAGAAGTTTTCCTCTTAACACAGGAGACGCTGCAAGGCAATTTTTTCGAAGTATGCGTTTTGTTGTATAAGAGTAATGCTGGGTATGTCTCTCATAAGGCATGGCGCGTACAGTGGAACCGGATTTTTATGACGTATGTGTAATGTTATGCCGATTTTTTTTGTGGTAACATCTGCAGAAGCAATGCCGCATAGAAGCTTTTATCATAGGACGTATTTAGCATTGTTACATGGCTTTTGTTGAGCTAGTTACAGTAGTTCTGTCGACAGCGCTTCTTACAGTGGAGCAATACATGGAACCTCACCGACGGAATGGGAGAGGTGCTTGCATGGGGGGATGCGGAGCGTTGGAATTAGGTTGCTTATTTACAGCGACGGATGAACTGTTCGCTGAAAAACAAGCATGTGAGCGATACATGCCCGCTGCATAAAAGTACTTTCTGCTTGGTTGTGCTTAGAGCTTCTTCGGTGCGTGACCCGAACCAATGCGTGGGCACCCGACAGTTGCGCCCACGCATCGGTGCATGGGCACTGACACCCGTGCCTCATGAAACGAGCCGGTGCATAGTTAGGGCTTCGCAGCAGCCAGACGGTGCCTTTCTCAACGTCTCCTGAATCTGGGTTTCGTTCTACTTTCATGGTTGTCATCTCTTTTGTATGCACTGAATACGTGCAGACCTAGAATTCGAAGAAATTTCGTAACTGTAAACTACATTGATCTGAGGGATGAGATTGAAGTGTTGTCTTGTTTGTTGAAATTTTGAATCCACTTGTAACAGAAGTGTTTGTGCTAAATTGTATAATAATTACACATTTTTTGGTTCCTTTGATTTCAGTGACCTAGTTATGCTGCTGAAGGGCACATCACATGCGCAATTTTGAACGGCTGTGCTTTAATGACATAGCAACAAACACATCATGCCTGACTTCGTGCAAATCCTGTCACATTGCTGAGGTACCTAGCCCTGGGCACGAGACTCATGAATGGGCGCTGTATGACCAACGCAGTCGATGCGCCTCAAGTATCCAACCGAGACTCCTGGCATGGCTGCCAAGCATGCTGTTACAGTGGCCTTCCTGGCTGCCAAACGTGATGTAGTGACCTTCCCGGCTGTCGAGTGTGCTGCTGCAGTGGCTTTCCTGGCTGCAGAGGGTGATGTTACAGTGACTTTCCTGGTTGCAAAGGGTGATGTTGCAGTGGCCTGCTTGGCTGCCAAGTGTAATGTTACAGTGGCGTCCTGGCTGCCAAGCTTGATGTTACAGTGACCTTACTGGCTGCCAAGTGTGATTTTACAGTGGCCTTCCCGGCTGTCAAGCGTGATATTGCAATGGCCGTCCAATTCACGTGCCCTGTCCCTCCTGGGTAATCAAATCAACCAAGGTTGAAGAGCTTACGCCACTCATTGGCTTTAGTTGGTTAAAGTCATGGCTTGAACCGCCTGGATACAGTTGGTTTCCTTCACATCGCGAAGAGATGGGAATTGCGACATTGGTATAGTTATGTATTACAGAAATAAAAGTAATTTGCGTGCCATTCTGCCACGATCCAATGAGACATCCATTCACTGCACAGCATGTATTTGCAAACACGGTCAGCTCGACTCCTGCTCAGCCGCCAAAGAGAAAGACAGTATTCGTCAAAGCCGGATTTGCACCATGGATGTCTCATGGATGTGGATGTGGAAAGGGCATTTTCTGGATGATGAGATTTGGAGAGGATATTTTTCTTCAAACCTGTTGCATGAAAAACAAATATCCATTTCCAGCGAACCTACGTAGGAGAGACCTGGATGATGGCTAGATGCAATGGTCGCCTGAGTAACGCTGGGAAACCATGATACCAAGGTATCATCCTACGTATGTAGGAAGTACCATGACGGGATCACATCATAGAACATCACCCTGATTTCGGCGATGTCGCAACCGACTCTTTCAAGTTAAACAAAACAAATCAGCGTGCATCAAAGGGAAAAAATAGCTGAGTCGATATTCATCAGAACCGAAGTCCCACTCCTGAAGGTTTAACTATCGTCCTCGGTTTTCTGAGCTGAAGCACTCTCCACCTATTCGGTACTCTTGTGAAGTGATCTGGTGTTGGAATCAGATGGCTTCAAAATGTTCCAAGAACATACTCTTGTCTGCATCAAACCTGATGTAACATGGGCAATTGAATGAATCTTCAATGAATATCATTTCTCACTGTGACATCGATCATTTTGTTCTTGCATCTGGCTTTATCCACCTTTTGGTTACAATTAGCTACGGCCGCATAAGACTGGCGGAGGCCTTACTTTCAGTCCCTGTCTACTTTTATCCCACTTTGCCCGAAAGTGGCAAACATGGTTTCACAAATTTCGTTAGTTTCAAGGAATGGTTTGAAGTGTTCGTAGGTTAAATTAATTAATTACATTCGATTTTCTGTTTAACCTTTCCTAAAGATAATTCCCAATAGGTAAACGATATCGTACAGGGTTGTCTCCCGTGGCTTCACACTAAATCAATTTTAATGTTTGCTCACAGTGTTGCCAATAACAGAGCAGGACTTGCTTTGGCCACACCATTGCAATTTTACAGGCTGTAGGCGTTTGCAGTTGGCTTAGGCTGGCCAAAGCTTCAAAATGTCAGTTATCGTCATAGTGATCGAACAGTTCCACCTGGAAAACGGCGCCTGTGTATCTGGCTACATAAAGTTATTGGAGTTCGTTTGCCAGCATGTATCAATCATTTTGGGTGTAATGTTTACCATGATGTCTATTTAACTATTTTAGTGATAGTTTTTCCTGTTGAAATATATTTGAAGGAATATGATACCGCGGGTGCAGTTTTGAAGTCGACGGGATGTTAAATACGTTAATGCATGCGATCGAAAACGCGCACTGGGGAATTGTTCCGATAATAATGCGCAGAGGTGTGGGATGGTGGAATGAGCGGATCCAGGAATTGTCATGTGCTGCAGTTTAGCTCTGGAGGGCACCTCCCGCAGATGTTTAAGCTCCATTTTTCTTCCAAGAGGCATCTTTTTATTCCAAAGGGGCACTTTTGGCTGACGAATTCGATATGGGCGTACTCGAGCACACTGAAAGAGCGCTTTTTCCTCTCAGAGGAGCTCCTGCTAAAATGAGTGGGGCATTCGAGGCTCCCAGGAGGGACACCACATTCCATTGGGTGGGGGGGGGGGCACATTCCCCATTACCTTCTGCCCCCTGGATAGTGCATATTGAACTTTCCACTAGGTATCCGGGAACTAATAACAATACCCGCGTTATACTATCGGGACAGGTGATGTCGACGAATGCCAACATATTCGCAGTTCATTGTTAACGACTATAGTTTAGGATTTACCGGTTCAAACTGTACCAAACGAGCCAAATGAGTTAATTTTCAACATTTGATGCATTTGATACTCGGCAGTGGTCTCATGTCCTGAACCGTATCAGGTGGTTTATTCTCTAACAGTATCCATGGTGAGTCTTGCTCAGCACCTACAGATGTAGCCAACCACAATGAATGCGGAAGCTGTCATGTTCGTGACGTTTTTTACGCCACAGCTGTCCTTGAAAACTGGCTTTCAAACTGGTTTTGCGTTCTTTTTTAGGCAGTAGCTTGAGTTGCCCGCCTCGGGTCTGTATCAATTTTAATTCCATGTTAGAAATGTTTGTCAGGTGCGATTGGAAAATATAGGCATACAACGATGGTCCCGTCGCTTAGAGCAGGTAAATGCATCTGTAAACACCATGGGTAGCAGGGACACATTTTGCCGCCTTTCTCCATTGCGCGTGTTAACATTGAAAAGACCTCAGAGTAGATTCCGATTTTTTTCATTCGGTTCGCTGCATTTTAGTCCTCTGAGTCATTCGTGTATGCAGTAACGCCTTCCCCTGCCTCCCCCTATGCATGCAATTCACATGCGGAAACGATCAAGAACCAAACAAAATTGCCGTTGAACGAAAAATGATCTGTGCATGCCTCGCGGCGAATTCACCGACTCTCGTGAGGTGCGCTAGGGTTTTTGTAAGGCGGTAAGTTGGCGAGGAAAACATGTTGAAGTCACTAAACTACGTTCGCTATGCCGGGCGCGGAGGCTGCCAGGCATATGTGGACTTTACGGGCTCACAATGCCGACGAACTGGAAGCGTCTAAGCTTGTTTGTGATTGCTATGTTTTGCTGCCTAGTGATGCCAATTAGTTTAGTAATGCTTTCTGGTCACGTTAAGTTGTACGTAGATTTTGCATCACTATACATTTTTATGGAGTGAACGATGTGAATACAATCTATAATTTGGCTATCAAAGGTGTAAATACGTCTAGTGGTAATATGTTCAACTTGAATACAGTTCTATAAAGAAGGCAGTTCTATGCAGTGATCGAACTCCTGCACATACTTGGCAGTGATGGAGAAAATTAGCGTTGGCTGCGTTTTATGCATCATAGGTCTCTAGCATGCAGGTGGCATTGGACAGTGCAGATGTAAATGCAGAACTAAGTACTTCACTTCATATGTGAATGTTTTTCCAGAGCTCTTGTTTCAACCAAAATGTTCAAATTTTGACAACGTTGCATAGCCTCAGCACACTTAATGAGTCGGAGCAAGTTGGCAGTGGCCGTCTTCGGTCTGGGCATGGTAGGCGGGAATGTCGTTCAAGAGCAGAGTGTGAAAAACTTACTTCCAGGATTTGGAGTTGTAGTGCAATCAGACTTCTTCCGGATTACATTTTCATGGACATATTATTTTTTATGCATGGAATCTATTTACCGGTAACCGATGGGGAAATCATACGTATCTTGTCAGTGCTTACGTAATATGAATAAGTAATGCACAATGCCATTTTTGATCACATCAAAGCATAGGAACAAGGAAGTGAACAATGGATGGCACCGCAAGGCAGGATGTCGTGATGATAAGCTCAGCTTCGTCGCTCAAAACTCACAGGAGCAATGCGCTTTCCTTTCACTGTTGGTCTCGGTACAAGGCTAGCCAAATGAAAAGCAAACACAAATAATTCACACCTCGCCCTCAGCTCAGAGCGCATACCTACCTACCTACGCAGCCAATTCCTACGTAATCCGAACCCAACACCACTACTGCACACGCCACAGTCGGATGCGATAGCGGTGCGCAAAGCAAATGCTCAGTCAAGGTCTTGTGCTTGCAGTAGGACACTGTTAAACATGTGTTCAGGGTTGCTAATGGTTATAACGTCACATACAAAATACATTGCACCGATTTGTTAACAGTTTTCAGAACAGAAAACGCTAACTAAGCAAATTCTGATCGGCGGCCTCCGGGACTCCGGAAAACGTCTATTAAAACTGCCAATTTTTTCCCACTGTAGGGCTGCCTGATAGCAGGTTTCTGTAAACGCCTCGGCTGAATTCGTAGCGACCGGAGGCCACCATTCACTGCGTAGGCGCGAGGTCTGGCGTGTTGTCGGCATTTCCGGTAGTTGTTTGTAGGTGTGGTGTGTTAGGATGTTGTCTAGTGTGTTTGATGGTACGAAAAGTAGCTGATTTATTTGGTAATCGTAAGTAAATTAGCATGTTGGGTGCATGTTTTCTTCAATCTTGTGTTTGTTTTTAGTGGTATTTTTGTTCCTTCTGCATGTTCGTGTCGGAGTACATGTGAAGCCCATTATATCCAGTATGAACCCGGAGTGCAAAAATGTTTTAAGCAGGGATGCGGGGCCGGTAAAATTTTGGACGGCTCCGGCTCCTACTCCGGCTCCAGCTCCGGGGAAGTATCCCGGTTCCGGCTCCGGCTCGGAGTAAAATGTTCCGGCGGCTCCGGCTCCGGCTCCGGACAAAATGTACCGGCTCCGTCTCCGTACATCCCAAACGTAATCGATCCATTAAGTAAGAGCTAGGGGGATGTAAAAAAAAGTTAGCCGCGACCACTCAGAGGTGCAAACTTCAGCTAATTAGAAGCAACTTTCCCATATAAACCTTGTATCTATCTTTAAATAAACACCCGCCCCCGCCCAAATAATTTTTCGGTGTTATGCCCTCGTAAACTGACGCTCTCCTCGTGCCGTATTGGGGCAATCAGAAGAGGGGAGACTCAAATCAACAACACTCCCCATCCCGTGAATGGTCCAAGGAACACCATTGTTGTAAATTGTAATGTTTGACCTCATCTCTAATAAGGTGCAACAACCCGTTGATGATGGAAACAATGAACTTAACTAAACTAGGCATGGAACTATTGCATTGACTACTGAGGCTAGAATATGGTATTGGTTATTCTACCATTATTTGATGATATTTTTACATGGTACTCGTATTTAAACACTTTGGCTTTTAAAAATTCGTTTTCATACCATACCATATCATACCATACTAGGTATAATGTGTTCATTTCAAATTTCCTAATTTTGTTTAATTTACACCTCTTCCGGAGCCGGAGCCTCCCTTCTTTTGACGGATCCGGCTCCGACTCCGGCTCCGAGTAAGATGTCCCAGCGGCTCCGGCTCCGGCTCCGGGCAAAATGTTCCGGCTCCGGCGATTCCGGCTGCGGCTCCGGCTCCGGTTCCGGTTCCGCATCCCAGGTTTTAAGAGATGAAATATCTAAAGAAGTACATTATTCCCGCCCTGCTCAAGAGCCCACCATATACTGCGAATATTACAAGGTAACTGAAATGTTTGTTGATTCATTTAGCTCGAAATCTGAGTGTTGGTTTTTTTCCTCAATTCCCCCACCCATTAATAGGTAGGCAGGAGTGCCCTTCCATACCCGTGCGACCTAATTACGTTAAATTCCAAGAGTGAGAGGTAGGTCGTGGTAAGCAAATCAAGGCAGGTCACACCACTCCCCGCTCCTGTTTCTTGCTGGACAGATCCCGCCACCAGATATTAGTAAAAGATGTTCCTGAAGCCCTCTCAGACAACTAGCAATGCTAGTAATGGAAGTGAGAGCAGATTATTTTATTTCAGGCTTTTGGTGCAATAAAGGGTAATGAAAACATTCTATAATTCATATCAGAAAAGGGTATTTGAAAATGTTGTCTAACTCTGAGGCCGCCTTGTTCATGAAGTTGAAACATATTAGAAAGAGGTGCTGGTAATGATTGATTTAGAAAACCTAACATGATGTAATCACCAGAGCAGGAAACTTCTCTGCTTCATCGTATGGCGTTAACACATTCTCATCCATCAGGCGCCAGGTGAACGTTCTCTTTTTGTAGCCGATTACGTGTTCAATGGTCTTGCACTTGTATTCATTTTGAAGCATATTTTGTTTTGTGTGGACATTCTCCTTCATTCATTTCATGTTCGTAGGCCATGGCTATTCATCTATGGCTATTTTCAGGACTGTTTATTTGCTACCAATGGAAATCTGCTTCCTCTATGGCACATTGTGCTCGTATTTTACATATTGTATGTGTATATTATTTGTTCTAATTTTTGATCTTCCTGGAGGCAAGCACTAGTGTTTGGGAATGGGTGCTTTCGAGTTATAGTTCTTTGCATTGCTGTCCAATGTCGAAAATATGCTGGTCTATTTGGGCGAAAGCGAATTTTATCCACCACTGGAGTTAGGTTGACCCCGTTTTAGCATTGTTTTAGGATAGCCATGTTATCGAACCACCACAATCGTATGCAGATCAATTCGCTCTCAGGCTACCTTACATGTCCGAATATTAATTATCGAGTTGGGAGTGTGAGGACGAGTAGTCTAGGTGTAAGTTACCCGTCTCGTGATCGAAAGTTCGTGGGTTCGAATCTCACCCCGCGCTCTTCGCCCGCGACCAATCGGCGTGAGAGATTGGCGGCGCTACATGACTCAACGGTCGACGTGTCGTAAAACCAACAACCACCGAACATTTCAGCAAAAGTGACACTGAATGTCGTGGGAGTGTATGATTAACACAATGTCAAATTAATGACAATGAGAGGAATGCGATTTTCCCCATTGTTTGCACACACGTACGGTAGCTAATGTGTATAGTAGCAAACGAGTAGTTTTTCCTCGATGGTGTTGAAAAGTCCAAAGAAGGCAGCCGTGTTGTTCCCACCTGCGGCGGACGGCCGGCCGGCGCCCCGCTGATGCCTTTCCGGCCGTCGGCCGGCTCGGCGGACTGACTGGCCAGCGCGCCGGCGACCGTCGGCGGCGGGCCGGCCGCGCGCGCGGAGGGCGCGCCGCCACCACGTGCTGGCCGGCCCCCGCCCACCTGGTCGGCGGGTCGGCGGCAGACCCTGGCCCTGAGTGGCCCGGCCCGCCAGGGACTCCCCCGCCCACCAGCTGACCGCCGACGACAGCGGGCCGCGCTGCCATTGAGAGCTCGGCGCAGGCGGCGAGAGCGCGCGCACGGGCCGGGCCGACCGTCACGCCGCCGCCGCCGTGGTCGGCGCCGCACGGCCGGCAGAGCGGCGGCGGCCGTGGCGGTGTCGGCCCGCCACGGCCGGCCGCAGTAGCGGGCCGGCCGGCTGGCGCGCACACAGTCGCTGTAGTCCTGCCGACACACAGACAGGAGCTGGAAATGTCACGTCAAATCTTCAGACGGCCGGATGGGAGGGGCCGACTTATTTGAAACCGGTGCAATATTGAACTACACTAGCTTTGTTGCACTCGTAATCGTGCTCCACTACAAAGATAGTAGTTTTGTGAATTTTTTTTTACCCCGTGTCATGACGTTGCTCACCCGACCTAGTTGTGCACGAGGCTGGTAAAAAGTCCATTTTTTCCGTCGACATAGATCTTAGCCAATTCTGTTTCGTCCGGGAGAGTAAGTAGAGCTAAAAATCTAATTGAAATACAGTTAATTTCTTCCATGTTTCAGAACGCAATGCGATGCCCCTGAGTGTGGTAGTTCACTATGTAACAAATTCAAACATTTGATTTTGACTGTCCGTGCAACCTACACCGACCGTTCGTTTCGAAATATCGGTATGTCTTGTTGCGTATTATTTATGCGAACTGTGGCTTGTGCAATTTCGAATATTGATGATTTACTGTCCACCATTTTGGTCGATTTTCGTCTAACAGCTCAACCAAACAGTCGTCACGGCCACAACTGCACCGGCTGTTTGTGGCCCAAACAACGGGAACGATACGACCACGGGAAGGAGAAACTAGAAGTCGCCCTAGTTGACGCTCTCTCTCTCTCTCTCTCTCTTTCTCTCTCTCTCTCTCTCTCTCTTTCTCTTTCTCTTTCTCTCTTTCTCTTTCTCTTTCTCTTTCTCTCTCTCTCTCTCTCTCTCTCTCTCTCTTTCTCTCTCTCTTTCTCTCTCTCTTTCTCTCTCTCTCTCTCTCTCTCTCTCTCTCTCTCTCTCTCTCTCTCTCTCTCTGTCTCTGTCTCTGTCTCTGTCTCTGTCTCTGTCTCTGTCTCTGTCTCTGTCTCTGTCTCTGTCTCTGTCTCTGTCTCTGTCTCTGTCTCTGTCTCTGTCTCTGTCTCTGTCTCTGTCTCTGTCTCTGTCTCTGTCTCTGTCTCTGTCTCTGTCTCTGTCTCTGTCTCTGTCTCTGTCTCTGTCTCTGTCTCTGTCTCTGTCTCTGTCTCTGTCTCTGTCTCTGTCTCTGTCTCTGTCTCTGTCTCTGTCTCTGTCTCTGTCTCTGTCTCTGTCTCTGTCTCTGTCTCTGTCTCTGTCTCTGTCTCTGTCTCTGTCTCTGTCTCTGTCTATGTCTATGTCTATGTCTATGTCTATGTCTCTGTCTCTGTCTCTGTCTCTGTCTCTCTACTCTCTACTCTCTACTCTCTACTCTCTACTCTCACACACTCACTCACACACTCACACACTCACACACTCACACACTCACACACTCACACACTCACACACTCACACACTCACTCACATCACTCACACTCACTCACACTCACTCACACTCACTCACACTCACTCACACTCACTCACACTCACTCACACTCACTCACACTCACACTCACACTCACACTCACACTCACACTCACACTCACACTCACTCTCACACTCACACTCACTCTCACACTCACACACTCCCTCCCCCTCCCTCCCTCCCTCCTGTGTCGTAATCATTGTCTGCGCAGGGTGTAGCGCCGCGCCGACGCGCGCTTCGCCACTAGTCAGGCCGATGCTCCGAGTTTACTGCGCCCACATATCTAAGCGTCATAAGACCACGGCATTGCGGAGCGTTCCGACAGAGGCGGCTGTGAACGATCCGCGACTAGACAGGAGTGCCCCTCTACGCACGTCCGCACGGCGCGTAGATTATCTTCAACAGGGGTGCCAGAAAGTCTGCCCGGAGAATCTGAAACCGGACATTTACCAGCAGAGCCGGATACCGGGAAGCCATGAGCACTAGAAATTTTGCCAGCTACCAGTTTTTATCCATCCGCCAGGTTCTGATTAGGCCGCCCGTGCGCCGCACGGGGATGCCATGAAGTCGTCGCCTGGCGGCGGAGAAAGTCGTTGCGTAGTTTGCGAACCCTAGGTAAATATGCGGTGCTCGTCTGAAGTGGGAAGAATTGGTAAGCACAGTTATACAGTCATGAAGTGTTCATGCTTAATACGAGCAACGTACTTAAGCCTATGGAGGCAAGCTACTATTAGATGAGATAAACAGATACTGAAGCACCCCAATCGATACTGTATCTTGAGTTGAAAAAAAAAAAAAAATTCCTGGAAGTCTAGTCCCGTTTACCCGATCTCGAGTAACACACGCGTGGTCGAGTAGCACATGTGTGGCCCAGCTATGTCGACCCCACTTCATCCATCAAGTTCTCCATCTCTCCAATGTTCATCTTATAACTAAATAATATGATTATTGGTCCCACATAATTTATCCACCATGCGTTTAAACACATTCAATGGACTGTTCACCACGTCAACAGGCAGCCCATCCCATTGATTATACACCTTTTGACTGGAAGTTTGCTGGCGTTTGAGAGGTCGCGAATGATCAATTCTTGTAGAAGCGCCCTAGAGCCCAAATAGCAAACTAACTAAATTGTTTGCGTTTGATCGTCCTACAACCTGACTTGTCTAATCTAAATTGATGCCCTCTGTGTGGTATCGTAAATAACAGGGCATCATTCAGATTGACTTACCTAACCCAAGTGTTGGGTACAAGACCATGTTGTTGAATACCAGCGCCGAGTACACGAATTCGTGAAGACACTTTCGCCTCATCTGTTTATTGGCGTAAATTCATTTCCACATTTATTTTGCCTGCGTGATGGCAAGTGATGCCGTTCTGGCCAGATGACAGAAACTAATGCTGTGATGCCACATACAAGAATGCAGTTTTGATCATCATTGCGTCCGGTTGGGAGGGGATGGCATAGTGGTTGAGGTATTGAGCTCTAGGTACCAAAGGTCCCAGTTTCGACATTCGTATCACTCAAGACATTTCCTAATCCCGCGGCCTACTCGCGAAACAGCGTGGGCAGCATCACTAGCCATGATCGCGCATAAATTGCATGGTGGACAACCCAATAAACATTGAATCCGGTTCAAATTTCGCAGGGTATAATTTACTGGCACCATTGCCATCAAAAGTTTATTTTCTGGTGGAAGCAGCTCCAGTCCATTGGCGCAGTCGTTTTCTGTTACGTTGTGTCCCAGTGGTGGACGATTATACAATATAACGAGCATTCCTATGGGTATTTTAGACGGGATAGAATTTCTGTACGTAAATGGAATGGGGGTTTGGGGTCTCCAGCATCCATAATTCATGTCTCTGGTTCCATTGATCGTCAGTCCATCTGATATCGATACTGGGGCAGACGGTGATTCAGCACTATGACGGGCAAGGGATCCAGCCGTACAAAGCAATCTGCGGAAGGCTATACCACGGATAATAGTAAACAGATCGGAAACTCGGGAAGCACTTTAATGTTTGCTACCACGGACCGATACTAGCGACATCTATTGGACCATCGGATAACTCATCCTGGCTAGGAGATGCGAGGGACACCCCATCGAAAAAGCTTGACCGTGCGTATATGCCTGCCCGCTTGCTTGTACATATGCCTGGGACTCGACTGGGGAAGGCTAATTCCATTTCGATGCCCCCCCCCCCCCCCCAGGGCTGCTGACTGGCCAAAGATCGATTGGCTGATTGGCCCTGGCAGCCACATTTCCTCCTGAAGTATCTTCTTTGACAAACAATGGGCCCTCAGCAGGCATAGGAACACATGCCGAGAGTATTGATTGGGCCGAGGGGTTCTGGAACAGCCATCGGAGCCCTTTGAGGCACCGCCAAGCAGTGTTAAAATGTTGGATTTTCGTTGGGTGTGAGATGCCGAAACGAGTACACAAAGGATGTCGAAATAGCCATGGAAATAATGCTGTTTAAAATGCTTCGGTCATGAAAGCAACGTTCTCAGACAGTTGCACACATATAACTACACCTTTTGCGTGTTTTGGGAGATAGCTAATTTGAGGGTACCGATATCAATGATAACGATACAAATTCCTATGCTGGCATCGTATAGCATAGCACATAAGTGATGCCATTACTTGGAATTGTACTATGGGATGTTCGTTACTACGATCCAGAATCCGTTATGGTGAGCATAAGCATGATAAATATAGACGGGATACTGTAAGAAATGAGGCATGAAAACTTCGCAAGCATGCATCAAGAAGCACGATGTCGATACCTCTTGGGAAGGATGTCGATTCATTGTTCACTAAGTGGTATATTCCACCCTATTTGTTTAATAATTTAGAACTGCTGTCGGGTGACCCCTGCATGACACCTTTGCAGGTGCCACGTCTCCCATGTTAACCCTCGCTGCATGACCACTGCAGTCGATGCGCCCCTAAGCCCCCCCCATGTTAACCCTCGCATGGTCAAGTGTGTGGGTAGATACCTACCACCCCCCTCATGACGTTTCGTACCATAGCCAAAAAGCGGTTCGCACTAGAGCTCTAAGATTTACGGTACCTTATGCGACATCAATTTCACGATTGCTCCAACATTAGCAGGTCAAGGTTGTGTCAGGTCAGTGACCTACATCGCTTTTAGTGGCAGCACGGATCATTGTAAACTGATTGGAAACTATCGGGCGGCACTTTGATGTTTGCGACCACTGAGCGATGCTAGCGACATCTATCGGATGATCGAAGAACTAATCCTGGCTAGGAGATGTGAAGAACACCCCATCGAAAAAGCTTGACGAGGTGGGGAAATATGGCTGTACTGGCCTTCTAACACGCGTCGTTCCAAGAAAATGCTGCGCCTTTGGTGCCAGCCGGGGACGCATTCTCCAGTAGTCGCCATCCCTTGGGTCGCCGTTTAGAAACCATGAAGCTCGTGACCAACTAACCTGTGCCGACTAACTTAGGGAAGCGGGGTGTCAGGGGAGCCGGCAGAAAACGAGGGAGAGTGCGTGTCCAACTCCCTATCCAACCGTATATGCCTGGGACTCGTCTGGGGCATGCCAATTCCATTCCGATGCCTGCCCCCCCCCAGGGCTGCTGATTGGTCAAAGACCGATTGGCTGATTGGAACTGGCAGTCACATTTTCCCCTGAGGTATCTTCTTTGAAAAAAATAGGGGACCCTGAGCAGCCATAGGAGCACATGATGCACATTAATTGGGCCGAGGGGTCCGAAACAGCTGTTGGAGCCATCTGAGGCACTGCCAGGTGCCCCTGCATGACCCCCTTGCTGCTGCTAGGTCTACCATATTAACCATCGCACGGCCGGGTGGGTGTGTAGGTACCCCCCCCCATGACGTTTCGTACCAAGGAAGGTTGTATGTTACATGACAAAAATGCAAATATATAATTACTTACAAACCAAATCAACACAGACAGAAAGAAACATGTACTGTGTGCAAGGATACCCATAGCATTTAGCTTTTGCACCCAGTAATTACTTTTTCTTACTAAATCATTATGACAAACCTGCATGATTTGAATGCATGACACACATCACCAGCCCAAAACCTTGGTAACCCCTAAAAATATTGAGCCACGTACCTTGGGTAAAAATTGCAATATTTTGTGTTAGACAATTCCTCCTTCACACTGCTCCTCAGACTCAAATCGGATGTCCTCCAGCCTTAGTTTCAGAGCTGTATATGGAGGTGAAAATGGGTACATTTACGGCGCCCACTTTGACAAATGCTTCAAGCCAAGCAAAACCTCACAGAATAAATTATCACTGATTCAGATTTTCTCGTGACTTAGAATAAATAACTGAGCAATGGTGGATAATTACATGCTTCACGTGATCCAAAACGCATAAGTTACTTCCAAAAGCACACAACGCGCCGTAGACGTAGTACCCACGCCATGCGTTTAAATGTCGCCTGAAACAAAGAACTGGAAACGTAGATGTTTTCAGTTAATTCCTTACCACCACAGGGCTTCATGCAGCAGGATCACGGTTCCCTAGCTTCTCCAAAAAGCGGAAATTGGCTGAAACTCAACGACACGTTACTTCCAGCGCAGGAATGTGCCGCTGGAATTAAACAATATCATAGCCAGGATTAGCTTCGGCTTCCCACCGCTAGATGGCAGTAGCTCGTCCTTGGTTGCAGATTTTGGGGAGTTTCCTATTCATGGTCATACCATAGCCAACGCGCCGGGGAAGCGGAAAAAGCCGGTAGGGTTCGAATATCTCACAGGCATCGCAAATGTATTATTATCTCATATGGATGTCAATATCTGTGAATATATCACAGTCCAACCGAAGATCTCACCTTGCACCCAAACCTCGAGTGATGTTTGAAATGCACCATCAATATGGCCGATGGTGCCGTCCGCCATGTTCGCGTAATGCTGCTGATATTGAAGTGAGAACAATTCGGAATATAATTGGCTGGCACTGACGATACTGCGAACGATAGTAGTACCGAGAAAGTGAACTGGGATATCACCAGGAAAATCTTGATCCTATCCTGGGTAGCTGGTGTAAGCAAATTACCAGGTAACAACCGAGCTGGCAAGAAGTAGACATGCCGTCCGAATGAGCGCAAATTTCTCCATGGATCCACGGGCTCAGCTCAACTTCGAATTCACAACAGGGGCAGTCCTTTTAGGCGTTGTATGGCATGCGCATTCGATATGCCCTTAAGCGCTAATAACTACCCAACCAATCCTTTCTGTTTAGTGTGTTCTTGTCCCTCGTTAGCTGCCTAAATGATCCTTTTTGTTGAGTATGATCCGGTCCCTTTTGGAGACGCCTGGAGGCTTCTATATGATGGCCTTATTTGTCTCCCTATGTAAGGCAATGCAGCCGTTCATTCGGGAGCCCTCTAATGGATTCAGATCGTTCAGAAACGCTGAAAAGAACCAAAAATATGCGCATCGTAGAATTGTGTGCTCGCGCCTGACATGCAAATTTCGCAGCATGCGAAACCTGCATGTTTTTTTGCTCCGAACTCGTTGGAACGTATTAACTGGGCTACGTGCTCCCGAAAGCTGGCGCTGCGCACCGTTGACCTCCGCTGGCGTGCGCCGTGTTGTGTTGTGTTGTGCTGTGCCGTTGTGTTGTGCTATGATGTGCTGGGCCGTTGTTTATTGTGTTGTGGTGTGCTGTTATACTGTGCCGTTGTGCTGTTACGCTGTGCCGTTGTGTGTTGTGCTGTTATGCTGTGCCGTTGTGCTGTGTCGGCCGTCCGCCATGCAGCGACGTCAGACTCCGCGGGGTCGGCGTGGTGGCGCGTCGAGCCCACAGTGCGGCTTACCGCACCGTGTCCGTCGCCAGGTGAACGACTACAACGAGTGGGACACGCTGGCGCCGCTGTTCGGCATGCCGACTGCCTGCGTCAACTGCGGCCTGGCGCTGAAGCAGATCTACCTGAGGTGAGTGGCGCGCCAGTCGGCCGGCCAGCCGGGTGTGGCCGTGGCACGTGAGTCGGCAGCGGAGCAGCACCACGCGCCGACACACCGGCGCGGCGGCGGCGGCGGCGGCGGCGGCGGGGTCGGGTGGCAGACAGCGGGTCGGTGGCGTGTCGACGTCACGGCCGGCCGCCGACACGCGTGCCGTCTCCGGCCGGCGGCGGCCCTCCGTGCACGCGCCCGCCAGTCATAGTGCCGGCCGGCCGGAGGTGGGGGCGGGGAGGGGGCGACTGCTGCTGCTCACGGGCGGTGGCCGCCTCATTCGTATTCCTGCGGCCGGGCGGCGGCTCGGCGCGGCGCGGCGCGGCGATGGGCAGCCATTGTTGTGGCGGGGGCTGGGCCGGTGATGTGATGAGCCGTGCCGGCCGGCCGGCCGCCGCTTATCCGGGCCGACATCTCGGCCCGGCGGTCTGGCACTGCGGCGGCTCTGGCCGGCGGCACCAGTCACGCCGGTCTCCAGCAGGCCGGCGGCTCTGTCTGGCTGTGTGCCGGCGCCCGGCCGTAATGACCCTGGCCAGTGGAGGTGCTGCTCGGCAACAGACGCAGCGCTGCCGACTGGCGTGTTTGTCGCCATGTTGTGTCTGATTGCAATGCGCTTATCGCGTGAGTGCAGGACGGTCGGCCTGTGCCACGCAGCCTCGCAGCCCAGTCCGTTGTCGGCGGGCGCGCCGCGGCATTGGTTGTGAGCTGTGGGTCGGTGGGTACGTGAGCTCTGCGTGGCAAAACAACATGCATGCGGTACTGGTGGATCCCGCGGGGCGAAACGTGGGCCCTGCTGCCCCTCTAAATTGTGCAGTCGCAGAAGGGTCGGACTTTGGTCAGCGGGTTGGTGCCCTCTCCCCTGAACAGACAGGAAGAAGGGTCGGCCTCTAGCCAGGGTGTTGGTGCCTTCTCCCCTGGACAGATCGGCCTTCGAGTGGATTGTGTCTCGTGTCTGCCAGCCACCGGTGCCGTTGACAGTCTGGGCCAGTGTATTTTCTTAATGCCCAGTTGTGCCCCACTAGTCCTACACTTTCCAATTATTCTTGACAAAGGTGTCCATCTTGCTCGGTGTAGGTCCCCTTTTGCAAGTATTTCCACCCAGTAATCACTCTACTAAAGGAATGCTCGTGGCTGGGTGCCTGAGAACGGAAAGGTGCCTGCATATCTGTAGTAAACCAGCTATTCCAGAATGTCAAAACAGTTCTCTTTATATGTGTAACTGGCAAAGTGCAACATAAAACACTCGGCAGTGCTGGGTTCATCTTTCATATACTCCCCCCCCCCCCAGTTTTTCTTCTGAGTATCCGAATTGCTCTGGCACTTCTGCTCAGTCTGCACTATCAGTAGGATGTCATTTCATAACCTCGGGTATAAATCCGCGAGTTGTGGCATGTGATGGACATATGCACCATAAGACCCTGTCCTTTTCACCGAATTTCCGTATTTCAGTAGCTTACCATAACATGATGACCCCAAATATGCCGTGTTCCGCGTTTGATGTAATATAAATTAGAAATTACATGCTAGCTTGGCAGGGTGGAAAATATGCTGTGGATTTTGGCATTCAGAACATTGTCTCCAGAAAATTATATTTTATTCTCAGTTTGAAACTAAACTGTGATGTTTGACAGTGAACTGCTCTCTGATGAATTGCTCAAGGTTCACTGGAAAGTGCAAACTGAAATTCTGATCTGACAGCTTTAAGGACAAATATCCTGTCCACTTTCGGCCACCCAAAAGTTTTCCTCTCAGTCACCCAGTCATCCAGGATGCGTTTCCAGAATTGCAAAACACAGATCCAACCGTGAGCGTATGCCATTGGCTTCTCCAAGTTAGTCTGGTTCAGCAAATGCTGCGGCAGGTGAATTTCTGTTTGGCTGTGCTATATAGACTAAAAGATCCCAAATGTCAAAACAGTCCCCTGTATGTGTTTCCGACGAAGATGTGTCACTTTTCCTGTTGATACCTTGGCGGAAATATAATTTCTTTCGATGTAATGCGAGCGACCGAGGTCTGATTGCGGGCGAAAAATGCACCACTGCAGGGTAGCCCCCACCCCGTGGTTCCTCAGTCCCCTATCCCTGATCTCTT
The DNA here is from genome assembly GCA_034440575.1 of Imbricaverruca yamaguchii. NCBI lineage: Eukaryota > Metazoa > Arthropoda > Thecostraca > Neoverrucidae > Imbricaverruca > Imbricaverruca yamaguchii. The sequence continues at coordinate 476,919 of JAOTOL010001510.1, read as the reverse complement.
CCCCGGATATGTGGTTTGAGACCTTGACGTGCCCCACTTGCGAGTGCGTCGGTGGACGTGACGACCTCACCACACGCGCGAGTCGGGAGCTGGCACCAACAGCTGCGCCGACTGCTGTTTTGGCTGACGGCGACATGTGTCAGCTACACAATGTGCATTGTTCGGCGTGTGCGGAACGCGGCTACCCTGGCTTCCTGCGAACGAATGCAGATGTTGGAAGCACGGCGGTGTCGGATCGGAAAGACAAGCAATCGACGCTTGGTAGAGGCGAACACTGCTTCATGCACAAATAAACAACTCGCGTAACAAACGTTGGATTTGCATTTTTCCCCCGAGTTTCAGACGTACAGTCAAAACCAAAATTGAGGAGCACGTAGTGATGTATCAAGTGGCATTACGGAGAACGCCGTATGCCCCAACTTCCTTGGACCCGCCGCTGAAGCTCGGTACCCTGCATTAATCCACTCAAACTCCGGTGCGCCTCGCATATGCCAGGCAGCTCCGACGTCGGCGCTTCGCCCTATTCACTCATCGCCCACCATATGGCCCACTTACATGCTGCTTGGTCGTAACTGCAAGCACTCCTCCGGTTAGGGGTGTGTCCTGGGGGATATATCAGATCCTGTAATGCCGAACACCAAGATTCCAATCTGCACACATGCATTTAGCTATTGTTTGGGCCCAATGGGCGTGCAGGCCCAAACATAATCAGACCCTCGTTGCGAAGTGCTGGTTGTTCCCCTGAACGTTACGAGTGTAAATGAGATTTCGATGGATTCGTGCAAACCTCATCTACATTATGGTGTTCAGTTTACGACTGAATACATGCTGTCGATTTAATTTGTCAGTGCCGTAATTTTCGATTTTTTCCTTACTTTTGGGCGGCGCTGGTTTGCCGAAACTGCTGAAACCAGATTGTCGGGTAGTTCGATCTCAGTACAAGGTGAAGTGACCAGAGATGGACACCATCACCCGGGTGGGAAGGCTGGCGCCAGGCGAGTGGCGAAAGATGGAGAAATGTTTGGGGCCCAGTTCGTTTTGCCTTCCCCTCTCCACCCCCGAGAGCTGTGTTGCGGTTCTGCCAATGATGTCAATCTGGCGTGGCACATTTTTGTGCTGGCGGAATTACACGGCAAGTAGGTCAGCTCTGCGTTAATTTATTTCAATGGTGTGCCCCAATTCCTACCAGCTCCGTTGTTTGCAAACTAGTTAATGCACGGAAATGTCACGATTTTACCACCGCCGTCGTCTTCGGTCTGAATTGTGGATCAACTGGTGCAACATGGGAGTCGATTTGTATACCTTTGAGGGCTGGGCAATATATTGGCTTGAATTCCTAATGATTTTAAACTTTTAATGGATGCCTAATAGATAGGGCGCGATCTGACCTCGGCACTCGCCATAACACAAAGGAATCCATCGCCATTCATTTCCTCCATGACCCCATACTAATAATTTCATAAATGAGTTCCCCTGTGCAGCACATTAAATCACTATATTTAAGGAACAACACAAAGTACACTTTTGAAGTAAATAATTTCAGCCGTTGGAAGTCCAGAAATGTCTTTGAAGGTTCAGCCTATCAAGCGCGGGTGACGTAGACGCTGCGCCTGTGAGCTCAATGCTGTCAGTGGTTCCCAACTTGGCCTCCGCCGATGCCGCACAACCCAAGTGTCTCGGAACGGTTTCACTTCGCCGGGCTCCCGAGTGAACAGTCTGTGGGCGCCAACCGCGGTCGCGTTGTTTTTGTTTGCGCGGCGCGGCCCGGTGTCCCCGTCCAGCCGGCCGCAGCAACTGGTTTCGCCCATTTGGAATCGATAGCGTGCGTGGCCGCGCCAGCGGTACCGAGCCGCCTGAGCCCGAGCCTCAGTCACAGCCGCGCCGGAGCGTATTGATTCGGCCGGCGGCCCATGTTGGTGGCGTCTAATTTTAGCGATCGGCGTTGGCGGCGCGCCCGGCGACGGCGGCCGTTCGGCAGGTTGCTGTGGGCGGACTCGGGCGCGCCGTCGTGCCGCCCGTAGTAGTCTGGCACCGACCCGAGCGGCTGTGTCTCACGGCGGGTACGCGCTAACCGCCCTCGGGCGGGGGCCAACATAAATGTGCCCGAACTTGGTCGCACGGGGGTGCTGCGCAGCCGCGGTAATTGCCAGAACAGAATGTAAAGTCAATAACGGGATGACTGTTTATGCAGGGCAAGCGGCCGGCGTCTCTCTGCCGCGATTCGGCAGGAATTCTCGCACCATCAACCGGGTCGCTGTGTCCGACCGATAATCCATGATAGTGTCTGCCGTACTTTTACCGTCACGCCTCGGTCTGCGAATGACTGTCGGGCGAAGGGCGCACCGTTCTCCTGCCTCGCGGTCGCCGGAAACTGGCGCGAACGAGCTGCCCACAGGTCCGGACGACGAGCGGCCGGCCAGCCGGTGTGGGGCGTTGGGACCGATCCGATGCACGAGGTGTGGCCCCGGCGGCCGGCCGTCCAGCCGGTCAGCTTGCATCGGATGACTTGCAGCATGCCCCAGGCTGCTGCTGTTCACGGAATGCAGTGAGCAGCAAGTGGCGCCCAGTCGCACGGCCAGCTCCCCGGAGACGACTGCATCATATGCCTGTAGCACTCAGTAGCACGGCCAGCTCCCCTGGACGAATGCATCAGTTCCCTGTAGCGCTCAGTAGCACGGCCAGCTCCCCGGAGACGACTGCATCAGTCGTCTGCAGCACTCAGTAGCACGGCCAGCTCCCCAGAGGCGACTGCATCAGTCGCCTGTAGCACTGTAGCACGGTCAGCTCCCCTGGACGACTGTATCAGTCGCCTGTAACGCTGAGTCGGACGGCCAGCTCACCGGAGGTGATCGCATCAGCGGTCCGTTGCCGCAAGTAGGCCCAGTCACGATCTCGCCATACCCGGCACGCCGCGTCGGCCGTGTTATGGATCACGGAGTGTGCCCGCCTCTCCAGGCTGTGTGCGGTCTCGGCGCCCACGTGGTGCAACCCGAGGCTGCTGAGGCGGCGCGCAGCCAACGGTCAGTGCGTGCACGTGGACCCCGAGGCGTGTTGGCGCGCGAATGGTGGCGCGACGACCGACGTCAGATGGGCATCAGGGCCGGTCGGAGCCGGTGTGGCGTTCGCGCGCGCGCTGGCCAGTCGGTCGGCGCGCGGCGAGCTGACCGGTGCTCTCCTGTGGCACCGGCGGATGCCGCCTGTCAAGACGGGGGGGGGGGGTGCTGGGCCGAGTCGTTAGTTGTAATCAGTATCGTGGCCAGACGTGGTAGGGCTGCTGGTGCGTATTGAACGGACACCTGACCGCCGCCGCGACAGGCCCGCCTTGGATCGCGTCTGCTCCCTGCAGTGGACCGTACTGCGGCCGCACCTCGTCCGTCCGCCGCCGCTGCCGCCGCCACCGATCAATAGCCGAACTGGTGGCGGTGCCGCGCCGGGCGACAACCCGCCTGCAGCCGGCTGACGCGGAAGAGCACGGCCACCGGCGCGGCCGCCGCCGACCGGCCGGCGACCTTGCCGGTCGGCGACGGCAGCCGGAGCGCGCGTGTACCCGGCACGGCTGGTGTGTGTGGTCTCCTCGCGCGAGGCGGCCGCCCGTCTCGCGGCGCGCAAAGGGGCCAGGCTCCAGGGATCGGCGTACTGGAATACGTGCGCCAGGGGGTGTCGGGCAGACATCAAGCCCCGTAATGACTGAAGAAATGGGGAGTCGGTGTGGGGTATGAGCATAGCATTGAATCAGCATTAATGGAAACCGTTGGTTTTTTGCTGGTGTGAATGTCATCAGGGATAATTCAGAAGTTGTGATCGGGGGACTCGTCTAAGGTGTGCTATTTTTCTTCCGAGGTGCGTCCGTTCTAGAGGCACCTCTAGCGGAAAACATTCAAGAAGTGGCAAATTAGCAAGGAATCCAGCTGAATTAATCAGTTCTATTTTCAGGGGCATACCGAAATCCTATGGGGGTGCTGATTTCCACGTGTATTGTGTAGTGATAGGAGAGTACACCGGGCTGGGAGTGGTGGGCGGCGCGGGCTCGTCACGGCCACTTGGTCTCGGCTCCCTGATGCCGGTGCGGAGCGTGCCGCCAGGGCCGTTGGACTGGTTCATGTTGTCGGTACTGCGGAGAGAGAGATAGAGAGAGAGAGAGAGAGAGAGAGAGAGAGAGAGAGAGAGAGAGAGAGAGAGAGAGAGAGAGAGAGAGAGAGAGAGAGAGAGAGAGAGAGAGAGAGAGAGAGAGAGAGAGAGAGAGAGAGAGAGAGAGAGAGAGAGAGAGAGAGAGCTTGGTGAAAGCTGTCCTATAAAAAGAGTAACAAGTCCAATCATGGCGCAGCAGACAGGACTTGAAGCGGGTTCCTTCAGAGTCGTGGCGATCCGACTCACTCGCGCCAGCCGTTTTCTCCCGCGTACGCACGATAGACGCACGCGTTCGCTGGTGAGCGCACTGTCGGCCACGTGACTCGACACTCTCGGCCACGTGACTCGACACCGTCGGCCACGTGACTCGATACCGTCGGCCACGTGACTCGACACCGTCGGCCATGGTCGAAGCGCCCTTAAACTCAAATAACTAACACGGTCGGCCACGTGACGCGACACTGTCGGGGCCGCGTACCGTCACATTGTCTGCCACGTAACGTCACGCTGTCGGCCTCGTACCGTCACACTGTCGGCCACGTACCGTCACGCGGTCGGTCACGTGGCGCGACACTGTCGGCCAAGTAACGTCACGCTGTCGGCCTCGTACCGTCACACTTTCGGCCAAGTAACGTCAAGCTGTCGGCCACACTGTCGGCCACGTGACGCGACACTCAGCCACGTACCGTCACAATGTCGGACACGTAACGTCATACTGTCGGCCACGTACCGTCACACTGTCGGCCACGTACCGTCACACTGTCGGCCACGTAACGTCACACTGTCGGCCGCGTACCGTCACACCAGTGATGCATTATTCGCGAAATATTGTGGAATATATCACTTACTGAACACTGAATAGACATCATTCCCAAAGTAGTATCGACATCACGCTTCTTGGTGCGTGTTTGTAAAGTCTTCATTCCTGGTTTCTAACTGTATCCTGTTTACAAGTATCATGATTATGCCTACCATGATGGATTCAGGAGCGTGATAACAAACATTTTGAAGCGCAATTTCAGGTGAAGCGATTACCTATGATTTGTTTTTATATAATACCGTCTTATAGCATAGGTGTATGCATTGTGGTTGATACCACTGTCCACAAATTAGGTACCCATCAAAACACGAAGGCGGGAAAAGTAGCATGTACCCAGTTGTTTCAAAATTGGGTTTGCAGGACATAACACAGTTTTTTCATAGCATTATGAAAAAAATAGTAATTTCGACATCCTCGTTTCCACATCTCACACCTAACGATACATCATTATTTTAACCCGTCCCGTCTCGGGTTTTTCGCGGATAGTGGACGAACGGTGCGCGTCAGCGCGCCCAAATTTGACATACCTTTTCCCACATCAATTTGACATGCTGATTCAAAATTTTTAGGTCAGGTCATCTAGGGTCAACGAGTTAGTAAAGGTCAAGTGAGGTCACCTCCAAAAAAGTTCAATCAGTCGTCACGATTTAACGGATACAGCTATTTCAATGAAACTTTCAGCGTTTGCTTATCTTTACTGGTGCAACAAAACGTACGAGCTGAATTTTTCATTTTCCCCCGTTTTTGACTACACATAAATTTTGCGTATTTGCCATATTGCAGTTCAAACAGGATTCTGGCTAAAGTAAGCATTTTTTTATTAGGCAAGTTTACTTCCAACAACATTTCTCGGTCTGCTCTACCCATTAGAGAAGGAAAATTAAAGAAAACGTGAACTCAAATTTTTGAAATTTCAAAAAAATATTCGGGGGTGGGGGGGGGGGGGAACAAATTATAGCCCTGGTCGATTTCGCTGTCCTTTTCTAATTCCAAGTAAATTTTGTTTTTTCACATATCACCACAATGAACTCCCCAGAGTAAAAAAGCAATGCAAGTCGTGAAAAGTCGTGAAAATCTAGCCCCCTGGTGACGTCACTTTTGGGGGTGAATTTTTTGGTTTGTGGTGGATCTGGGCCCTACTCGTCGAGCGCTTTCCGATGACACCTCTTTCGTTTTCGTGCGATGCTTAGTTTGAATTTTAAAGGGGGGGGTCTTCAACCGCCCCGCCCCCCACGAGACGGGGTGGGAGGATTTGACAGGAAAGACGGCGCGGGCTAACACTACGTCACATTGCCACGTAACGCCACACTGTCGGCCACGTAATGCCACGCTGTCCGTTACGTAAAGCCATACTCGATCATGTAGCGCCACACTGCTGCTCGCTTGGCACTATTTGCAATCCTTCGGCCACTGGCAGCCAGCGTTGTGCGTCATCTTCTTGCAACACTGTCGGACGGTTTTCGTGTTGAAATTGCAGGCACCGCCAACCCCAGGTATAACGCTGGGCGACACATGTCATTCTGGGAACCTCACACTTAGAACTAAAGCCAGCAAGCAAAGCCGATATAGGCGATGCATATATGCGCTTCAGGTTTGCGCAGGCGTTGCATTCGGCATGGCCAATGCAGTGGATGAGTAAGTTTCGCCTCTGACCAGGGGTGTTGTTTTATATACTTCTGAGGAGGGAAGCGTCCCTTCATTGTTGACTGCCCTTCCAATAATTTCAACTTTTAACATGGGACCCTGTGGAGTGTGACTCCCCAAGCCATTTGGCCGTGCCCATCGTCTCCATGTATCTTCCTCCCTATTCATTTTCAGAAACCGACGCCAATGGCTCTGACTCTCAACATCCATTCCTTCACTAAAGCACGTACGCACGTGGGAGTTCGGCGATGCTTCTGGCATAACAGCGGAGAGGGAATTGTGCGAAAACTACAGAAAGCAAGCAAGCTGGAAGCTTGCGTGCATTCAAGTGAACAACAGAGGAATGTCAAACGTATTATGTCCCAAGGTATTTCAGTTTTTGTCTAAATGATGTGAGGAGGAAAATTGTCTTCCTCATGCGTTTATTGTGTGGGTAGCCAATATTGAGGGTGGGAAAATCTTGTCCACTATTTACCTGATTTAAGACTTCCTTGGGCGATATGTGCTCCATTGAGGAAGTTTCTCCAAATTAGGAGAAATCGCGTCAAGCGGTGTGAAATTTCTTCTGGACAGTTTTGTGGTAGATTCATGTGAATGGGGAGAAAACGGCGACTTGTTGGAAACTTCTATTAAACAAAGTCCAAAGAAAAACGCCCAGTGCCCTTGGTAATGTTCGAGATATTTGTCGTCTATTTGGAATGTGTACTCGCAAATGTGGATACATCATACTTGAGGCAGGTGTTCACGATTCACTTCTGCATGGTCCGTGATGTTTTGTTCCTTACAACTGGATAACACGTTGATATTTATGTTGATTATAGGAATGATGTCCTCGATGAATAGTATGGAACTACAACTTGGCTCAATGTTTGTTTAATACAATGGCTCGATACAACTGGGCTTAGCTTGACTTGAATCAGGTTGTGCTATAAAACTAAAACAATGGTTACGTGTGTTTCAGAAAATGGTTGTGTGTTAGTTCGTTTATGTTCACTTTTTCAAGCAGTTTAGTTTGGGACTAGACTAAAAATGAGCGTATCCGGGTATTGCCAAGGAAGGAATAGCATTAGTTTTACCTTGCTAGTTAAACGATGCTTTTAGGCTCATTAAACCACTAAATTGGATGCGATTCGCCGGGCTTGCCACTCCTCTTCCACCATCCCGGTTGTATCGATGTGTTTGTTGTTGCTAAACGCCATATGCTCCGACAGAATCAGTTCTGTGATGCCATGCTGCTTGCCCTTTAGAGCGATCCGTCCAGTTGACTCCTTCCTTCCCCAGCTCGGATACATGCGCTAGTTGATGCCGGCTTACAGTCGGCAGACGCTGTTTGTTTTTTGTTTTGTTTTTATATTTATTCATTTATTTGTTTATTTATTTATTTATTTCACGATGCATGCCCTCCACGTACAGTGTGTGTCTATTATGGACTCCCCGATACTCTTATGGACACTCCCGATGATATGTGCAGTCTAGGAGCCCCGAATGCCAAACACCCGCTGAGCTGGTTGGGCCGGTCGGCTGTTGGCCACCGATCACCTGGTAGTCGGCCAGTCTCGGCCACCGGGGTCGTGGTGTCGCGTACCCTTGCCACCGATCTCGGCCGCTGTTGACCGGGTCGGCACGCCTGTTGCGTCACCGTGACGTCATGGACCGCGTGTGACGCTGGCCGACGCGGCTCAGCTGGGCCGGCCTCGCAGCGGTTTGCCGAGTTGCGCCGAGCCGTCGTATTTGTACTTGGGCATTGCACGTGACTGGGTTCGCAACAGCACCGCTGGTATGGATAGGGATTCAACATGTATGGAGCTTAGTGCCAAGCATTGTAGTGTTGGCGAATGCTTCTTCACATTCCGGTGTTTCGTATGCTTTGTTGTTGTTGGTGTTGTTTAGTTCCTTCGTACTCCAATGTGTTGAATTGCCTCGTTTTGTATTTTGTCAATTTCACAAGAAACGCAGAAGTCGATTCTTGTCACAGAAACGGCGAGCTATGACAAATGTCCAGTTCTAGTCCAAGACTGACTACGCGCTCGCTTTTCCAAAGAAAACATGAACACTGTTCATATTCTGCATTGTTTTTGTCGGATTATATAATTTCGAGGTGCAAGATTTTCACCATCTTTTCATTTCTTCTGTCATGCTTGTGTAGTTCATCGGTCAGAAAGAGACCTCTCCATGACTGGTTGTTCAGACAGCAGTTACACACCGTTGTCCTGTTCAAAGAAAGTCAAAGCTGAGGCTCAAGATTGCTGCTAAGCAATAAGAACAGGACTAACAGACACTGCGCAGTGAGCATGCACGCACGCACCGAGGCAATAGTTGCTCTCTGGTAGTGGAGTATTAAAACAAACGTGGGCGGCCATATAACTGGTCGATGCTCTGCTCAACCCAAATCACTAACCAAATATATAGTCATGCAGTATTTAACAGCATTATGCGAGTTATCTGATTATGCCCGGGGTAAGGCTCGGTATTTTGCTGCATCTCCGGTCACGTCCGACTGGCAGGACACGAAGCTGCTGACGCTGCTGCAAAACGTGTCATTAAACACTGTCGGTGCAACTCGCTTACTCGTTACTCCACGATATTTATGTCCGATGTCATCCCTTATGTGTTCAGAGTGCCTACGGGCATGGCACTCCAAGTGTGTAGCGACTGTGGTTTCCGTACGCAGCGCTGCGGGTCTGGGACTCCCGTGTTGCATTATTAAGACCCGACAAAGTTGGTATTTCTTCGCCAAGTATATGGCATGTTCGGGTTGTGTATGTCTATGTAATGGCGGGAGGTGACCGTCCGCTCGCCCATGCCGCTGCTTGTTTTTGCCGTTTGCGACGCTCTTTTGAGCTGTATGTTGACGGGACCGGTACGCCGCCGTCATTGCAAGGATGCGCCCTCTCTTTATTGTGTGGAAGCTATTTTGATAATTGTGGTGGTGTCCCGAAAATATAGATTTCAAGACGTTAGCTTTCGAATAATGTGTCGCCCCTCATTGGCGTCAACCAAACGTCATCGTTGTTTATAATCATCCTAAGCCATTCGATGGACACAATTCAGTTGTTGCCGTGCCCTTCGAACGCATACCATCACCACCGCCACCTGACTGAAACAAGAGTGCATGTTTTGTTTGAGTTCATTCATGTAACTCCGTTGTATTCATTGCGACTCGTTTTGTAATGGGAGGTGTGCCGGCCGTGACGAACCGTGACGTCCACCGAGATCGGCAGGAGCAGTCGATGTGACGCAAAGTAATACAATTATATCCTTCAACAGATTTCAGAAGATTCCATGCGGCGGACTGTTGGCGGTGCCCTTGAATTTATCACCATCTGTCTATTTGAATACACACCTTGAATTTGGAAAAGGCATCGACCTTTTCCAAATTCCAATAGTGCATTCAAGGAGTGCCAGTTCTGTTGGTACAAGAATCACACCCGCAGTGACTGCGTTCGCGATGTGATGCGATGAAGGCTGCGTGTGGGTGTGGGTGTGTGGGTGTTGGTGACGAGCCGTGTGCGCGCCGCCTCCGCCAGGTACCTGGACCACTACGAGAAGGTGCACTTCCACGGCGAGGAGCTGTACGGCCGCCACGACGAGGAGATCATTATGCACGACTCGACGTCGCGCACGTCGCGTCGGCACAACATCCGCACGCTCAACGCCGTGCCCATGTCGTACAACTCGAGCCAGCACCTGGTGTCGGGTGAGTGGACAGTTCAGTACACCGCCGCCGTCGGCGTCCCCCGGCGCTCACCCGGCGCGGACATCTAGACGTCAGGTCACGGCCGTAAAGTAACTGGGCTGTGAAGGTGTGCTGGCGCGTGCTTGTTGAATTGTTACACGTCGGTCGTGTCCGATGGTAAATGTGTGGACGCGGTCGAGGGCGTCCCCGGCGCTGTTGTGCTCAGCGGCTATTGCATTTGTGGTGTAGCTGCGGTGTTGTGCATTGAGGAACACTCGGGGATGTCCTAGTAGAGTGCATATTGCAGCATTATTTTAGTACCGTTTATATATAACTACATATATATATATAGATGTATATACATCTCCATGTGTATATTTATGTATTGGTTAATCTATTTCGTGTTATGTCTTCATCGATGTATATGTTGTAGTGTATTGGCGTAGCCTGACATAGCGTCTGCGCGCAGACTCGCTGCGACAGTCTCTGGGCATGAGCTCGCTGCGGCGGCCGTCCGAGTACGACCGGCTGCTGCTGTCGCTGCTCGGCCCGCTGCCCAACGAGCAGGACTTCGCCATCAACCTGTGCACGCTACTCAGCAACGAGGGCAAGCACGAGCTGCGGCTGAGTCGACACCCGCGCCTGATGTGCGCCCTGCTGGCGCACGCGGGCGTCTTCACCGACGGTGGGTGTCGGCCTGGGGCTGGGAGTGGGTCGGTCGTCTTGTCTCCGGCCAGCTGGATCCCCAACCGGTCTGGTCCCCCAACTTCGGGCGTGTCCGGAAGCTACTAAGTCGATGTTGAAGCTAGCACTGTACGAACGCCTCTTTTGTCTTCCTGGCTCGTCGGGAGAGTTCGACTTCCGTTCAACTTCACGGTGTTCAACCACAGTTGGTTGCAACCGCGGCTTGCCACATGATGCCTGATTTCTGACATAACGTCTGGCACGGCCACTCTTGGGACCGCTAAAAGTTGCGTAGGTGGTGTCGCTACTTTGAGACGGGACAGGCGATTTTGAACATTTATGAATTGATTGGTGTAACCAAAAATAGCCTTCATTTGTGAAAAAATATGGTGTTCACAAACAATCACGCAATACAGAAACTGTTAATCCAATATTGTGTGAATACATGCAGCAGTTTATGTATATAATTGCAAAAAGGTACACGGTACGTCCCCCGCCACAAAAAAAAACGCGATGACACTTGGCGCCCCGGCCCCCTCTCCCGGTCCCGCCCGTGAACAGTTACTATTCTTCACAATGCAACCTAATGCCATGGCTGTCATAATGTTAACAAATGTCTGCCAGAAGAGGTTTTGCTGTCTACCCGGCGCATTAAAAATAGCGATGATGGATTTCGGTACTGATGTATGTGGGATAGTCGGCGTACTCAGCTGAGTTCTCCCTCCCATCAATTTGTGCTCCAAAAGGTGCCCGGCAACCCTTGTTTTCGAGCAACCTCCGACGACCCATGGCTGTGCAGCCGCCAAAGCCGCTCAAATCGTAAGTGTTTTATAGTGTTTTCAACCGTATGCAGTGTTTTCGTGTGTTGTACTGTTGTAGACTGCAGCACACCAGCCACCTCTTGAACCACGCTTTGCCTGTGGACAGGCTACACCCAGCGCTACATGCTGGAGAACTACTCGCGCACCCGTCGGCAAAACCTGGTGGCGTTCTGGCGCGACAGCCTGTCCGAGAAGAAGCTGCTGCGACTGCTGTCGGTGAGCTGCGCGCCCGAGCGGCGGCCGCAGACGGGCAGCGGCGGCGGCGCGCGCGACGCGGCGCTACTCTTCTCGCCGGCGCGCGCCGAGCTGCACCAGCTGGCCGACAGCGACAGCGACGACGAGTCGGACGCCGAGCTGGACGCCGAGGTGGCGGCGCTGTCGACGACCGACGGCGACGACGCCGACGCTGACCAGCTGTTCTGCGTGGGCACGCAGCTGGGCGTGCTGGAGCGCACCGGGCACCGGGTGCTGCAGGTGGCGCAGGTGCTGCGCAGCCTCAGCTTCGAGCCGGAGAACGCGGGCGTGATGGCGGCCAGCGCCGCCTGCCTGCGCTTCCTGCTGCTGTGCGCCCACTGCCGCTGGGGCAGCCTGAGCAGCTGCGCGCGCGACACGCTCGGCAACGTGGCCGGCGAGGTGGTGCTGCGCGACGCGGCGTCCGACCGACTGGGCCGGCTGCTGGTGCAGTTCGCCGGCCGCGGCGTGCAGCACGCCGACCGGTCAGTGGTGCTGGCCAGCCTTGAGGTGCTCAACAAGCTGGCGCAAAACGAGCGCAACGAGGAGGCGCTGGCGGCCGCGCTCGACTCGCGCCTCCTGCAGACGGTGTGCACGTACCTGAGCCTGCACGACATCCTGCTGCTGATCGCCAGCCTCGAGTGTCTGCTGGGCCTCACGTCGCTCGGCGAGGACACATGCCGGGCGGTGGCGCGCGCACCCGGTGCCATCAACTCGCTCGTCTCGCTGGTCACGGTCGAGGTGGGTGTCGACTGGTCGCGGGCAGCCCGGGCGGCTCCCGTGCGCCGGGTGGTCTGCTGGCGGATGTGCTTTTCTTTTTAGAAGGAGAGGGACATATAACAGATGTTAAGAAGATCACTTGACCATTATGTGCTCTGTACACCCCTGTTTTATTATTCCGTACAACCGTTTGGCTCTGCTGTTATGGTGAATTGTTAAAATTTTGACTGATGCCAATTTAAACGAATTATTTAATGCATAACACGTGCTGCCCCTTTGGTATTTTCGTGGTCAATTTAAGGCGGCCATACCATGCTTTTTACTTGTACAATACCCCAAATGTCGATCACCCTGGTGGCGTATGCTATTACATTGCATGTTGCAAGGTAACGACACGCGGTTATATTGCGTTGTTTCCTTGTTTGTTACGTGTCGCCAGGCTGAATATAATGGGAGGTACAGTGTAAGCACTGGATAGAGAGGGTGCGGCGGCAGCGGCAGGTGCTGACGTGCTGATGTGCTGACGTGACTGCGCACCGTGTCGACAGGCGCAGAGCTACGGGCCTCGAGCGTGTATCCTGATGAAGGTCATGCAGACGCCGTGCGGGCTGCCGGCGGCGCCGCCGACCACCGCTACCACCACCACCGCCGCTACCGCCGTCGTTCAGCCGGCCGTCCCGGCTGTCGCGCCTCAGCAGGCGCAGCCGGCTGCTCAGCCGGCGCCTCAGCCTCAGCAGGCGGCGCAGCCACACCACCACCATCACCACCACCACCACCCGCACGCGACGCAGCAGAAGCCGGCGCCGGCGCAGCCAATGGTGGTGGTGGCGCCGCACCAGCCGCCGTCGGCACCTTCTGCTGCTGCTGCGGCGGCGGCTGCTGCGCCACCCGTGCGGATACAGCCTCTGCCGGCGCCACAACAGACGGCAGTAGTGCGTCAGGTGCCGATGCCGCTCATCCAGCCGACGGCGCCACCAATCACAAACAGTGAGTAGGCGTCGACAGGGGCCCGCTGGGGACCACGTCTGGGGCGGCCGCTGGGGACCACGTCTGGGGCGGCCGCTGCGGACCACGTCTGGGGCGGCCCGCTGGGGACCACGTCTGGGGCGACCCGCTGGGGACCACGTCTGGGGCGACCTGCTGGTGACTATGTCTGGGGCGGCCCGCTGGGGACCACGTCTGGGGCGACCTGCTGGTGACTATGTCTGGGGCGGCCGCTGGGGACCACGTCTGGGGCGGCCGCTGGGGACCACGTCTGGGGCGACCTGCTGGGGACCACGTCTGGGGCGACCTGCTGGGGACCACGTCTGGGGCGACCTGCTAGTGACTATGTCTGGGGTGGCCGCTGCGGACCACGTCTGGGGCGGCCGCTGGGGATCACGTCTGGGGCGACCTGCTGGTGACCACGTCTGGGGCGGCCGCTGGGGACCACGTCTGGGGCGACCTGCTGGTGACTATGTCCTGGGCATCCCGCTGGGGACCACGTCTGGGGTATTCTGATTCATTCCGATTCTGCCGTATCCTGTTGCCTTGCCAAGCTCCTGTCGCATGTATAGGAATGAAAGTTAGCTTTTGGGTATGGTAAAAAATACAGCACATTGGATGGGCTTTCCTGGAACAAATACGGCCGGATAATCCCATTTTGCACGCTACTACTTGATGGACCTGCAGACATACGTGACCAGGGGGTGGAATGGCGGCCGGTCAAAGTCTTGTGTCCACTCATCTTCTCCGAAGCTCCACCCAAAAAGGCCGAATATTTCCAATATTGCTTCTGGGTCACACCCAGTTGGAACCGTGGCTGACACATGTAGAGCTGGCGCTTTGTGGCAACGGCTCATCATCACAGCTGTGAATATCATCCGTTGTTCAGTGATTCGGGGTGGTCTATGGTAGGCGGTAGTCTGTGTACAGTAATCAATGAATGATGGTCACTGGTTAGTCAGTGATCAGTGGTCAGTCAGTGGTCGATGTTCAGTGATCAATGGCCAGCAGTCGATGTCGATTGTGAATGGTCGTCGGTCAGTGGTTAGTGGTCTGTGGTCGGTCGTTGATGGGCAGTCAGTGGTCGTGTCAGTGGTCATTGGTCGATGGTTAGTGATCAGTGGTCGACGGTCAGTCAGTAACCAGTGGACGATGATCAGTGGTCAGCCAGTGGTCGGTCGCTGATTGGCGGTGGTCGACGGTCAGTCAGTGGTCGGTGGTGACGGCCGCTCCGTCGGCAGAGTCGTCCCACCCGCAGTCTGGCGCGCCCACCGAGAACGGCCTGTGGACGGTCAAGTGGCTGCAGACGGTGTGTGAGGTGTCGGGCGGCCAGAGCATCGAACAGGGCGTGCTCTACAAACAGTACACGGCGTCGGCGGCGGCGCAACACTGGAGCGGCGTCATCACGCAGGCCGAGTTCGCCAACTGTGTCAAGTGAGTGGCGCCGGCACGCTGCCCACTCCAGACTACACAAGCAAGCCCACAGTCTTACCTGTCGCGTGGCTATTATTCTGTGGGCGTGGTGATCCATCGTTTGCGGTGTTGATACAGTACTGAAAGCCGCA
This sequence comes from Imbricaverruca yamaguchii, assembly GCA_034440575.1. NCBI lineage: Eukaryota > Metazoa > Arthropoda > Thecostraca > Neoverrucidae > Imbricaverruca > Imbricaverruca yamaguchii. Next base: position 461,646 of record JAOTOL010001510.1, on the reverse strand, counting down.
ATGCAACGTTCCAGCTCATAAATAAGTAGGATATCTATCTCGATTGAAAACTCGAAAACTATGCTGTCAGTTTTCCGTAGCTCAATGGACTGTTTGCAGGTGGTACTTATTTTAATATCATATCTAGAGGGAAGGAAAAACGCTCTGTTATGTTCTAAGTCATGTTTTATCCTTCTGAAATGGAAAGCATATACAATATCCGTTTCAAAACATGTTCTCATTGTCACGGGATGGCAAAGTTCGCTGATGGAGCGGTGATTGGGTCACGCCGCGTGCTTGTTCGGCACCCGGCTCGAGGCGAGGCTCCATAAACGCTATAGCGTGACAGAGACCTTTTGCAACAGGTGATTTTTCAACTGTGCTCCAGCGCTTGTGGAATGGGGTGAAGATGGAGGATGGTGTCAGTATTCTGACTGAAGGAAATAATGCATCATTAAGCAGTCTGTCAGAACACGAGAAATCCAGGCCAGGAAAGATGTTGATGATTGTTTTGCGGGACGAGCGCACAAGAAAGCAGTACTGGGACGTTGCACGTAGATATTTCCCAATTACAACTTGTGCTGTGTATTTCTGTGGGAACATTTAATTGCAAGTTGCATTTCAATGTTGAATCAATTCTAGATATTTATCACATGGGCCTCACATCATGTGTAACCCAGCTTAACCGGCCTAGTTTTCAATCATTTTTTTATGGTGTATGTGTCATGTGCAACGGCGATGTTTTTGAGCTAGCCTAACATTTTCCAGCATTACCTTACCTCGTGTTGGTGCTGACTGCAAAGAGGTTCACCTGTCGGCAGCCATTGGTACAAGGCTGCATGTTACCTTAAGTCGGATGCTGGTGTTGGTTGCTGGACGTTGATCGTGTGTTAATTGGATATCACAATGTGGAAGGGAGATATTAGAACCGATGTCAGGTTCTGACCTAATGCCACCTCACTGGTGTGACCTGGTCTGGTGGAGGCGCAAACTCGCGCTCGGCTGACCAGTGTGGGTGTGGCTTTAGTTTCCACAGGTGGTGCTTGAGTACCACCTGAGGGTGGTTGAGTACCACCTGAGGGTGGTTGAGTACCACCTGGGTTTTTGTAAATTCAACCTTAGTTCCTAGGAGGATGTGTGGGAAAGCATCACCTGGAGGCCATCATGCCGAACAAATCACCGCCTGAAATTATCTGAAGACTGGATGCCACTGAAGGACAGTCGTCGAGGCGCCCTAAAACCCAATTAGCCAACTGACTGAAGACTGGAAAACTCCACTCGTGCTGACCGGTCTTTCCTGGCATTGACTTGACCTGACCTGACCTGACCTGGCGGCGCCGCAGATCGGTGTTCGGCTCGGCGGTGAACGCGGTCGCCCGGCGACTGCCTAACGGCAACACCGAATACCACTTCGAGGGCATCCGCTCCAAGCTGCAGATCGTGACGACCGTGGTGCACCAGGCAGTGCCGCCGCCGGCGACCCCGGCCGCCCGCCCGCCGGCGTCGCTCACCTCGTCAATACTCAAGGCGCAGCTGTCGGCGCCGCCGCGGCCTGACGTCCAGCGCCGCCAGGAGTCGCCGACGGCAGGTGGTCAGGTAGGTGACGGACCAGGGGCGGGGGAGGGGGTGCGTCACTCGCCGCCGGTGTCGCTCCGCGCCCTGTACAGCCGTGTCGGTGGTGGACGTGTGTGGTGGCGTCCGTGTTGACTGTACAGTCCGTGTGGGAGCCGTGGGGGACGCGCCACGCCGCTGGACGGGCGCTGCCAGCGTCGGCACGCGAGATTGGGCCACGGCCGCTCACGCGCTCTGTGTGCCGGCTGCCAGCAGGGCCAGGTGCCGGCCAGCCCGCATCTGTCGCAGGCGCTGCTGGCGGCGCCCGCGCGCCTGCCGCGGCCGCCAGAGCCGACGGCGTCCAGCTCGCTCATCAAGTCGCTGCTGGCCAACAAGGTATCGCTGCCGCTGCACCAGCCGCAGCCGTCGGCGGAGCCGGCCGCTGCGGCTGTCATCTCGGCGTCACCGGCCGGCGGCGGCGGCCTCAGTCCCAGCTGTTTTACCACGCCTCAGGCCCAGGTCCGTGCTCCTTCCCTCCTCGGGCTCTTGGTCGCTCTCAGCGCGCTTCTGTGGGCACGTCTGTCCAGGATCCGGTGGCTCAGTCCCCGCTCGGGTGCTTGGCCGTGTGGAGGCGGCACTGCGGCGGCGACTGACGCGCACCAGTGACCGCTGCGTCCGTGCGGAGGCGGCCGCCGGCGCGCCTGGCAGCGTCGTGCGTGCTACAGGAGGCGACTGTCGACCTGTCGCGACCGGCCGCCGACGCAGCCTTTCCGGTGGCGGGATCCTCTGTCCATGTGGTGCACGCTGCGCGTCCGCCTGTGGTCTGCCGGCGCGGCCGGGGCCGCGCTGGTGGCCGGTGGTGGGCTGGTGACTGGGTGTCGCGCCGACCGGTGACGGTGAGAGGCGGTGCCGGCGCCGGCGCTAACACCGGCGCCCGGCCAGCCGCCGTGTGGCACTAACGGCATGCTCTGCTATCGCGTGGCCTGGCGGCGGCTCCTCGCACCGCCAGCTAACACTGCAGTGTCGTGGGCAGCTAACGTGTAACGTTTCAGGTGGTGTGCCCACGACAGAGTCTCCGCCGTATTCCTCTCTTTGCATCTCTCATCTCTATAAAGTTATCTTTGTGTCTGTATATGCGCATCTCTTTCTATATATTTGTTTCTCTGTGTCTCTGTCTTTGTCTACACATCTCCTGTGCGTGTACTCACCGCAGGTGAGATAGCGAGATCTCTCTCTCTCTCTCTCTCTCTCTCTCTCTCTCTCTCTCTCTCTCTCTCTCTCTCTCTCTCTCTCTCTCTCTCTCTCTCTCTCTCTCTCTCTCTCTCTCTCTCTCTCTCTCTCTCTCTCTCTCTCTCTCTCTCTCTCTCTCTCTCTCTCTCTCTCTCTATCTCTCTCTCTCTCTCTCTCTCTCTCTCTCTCTCTCTCTCTCTCTCTCTCTCTCTCTCTCTCTCTCTCTCTCTCTCTCTCTCTCTCTCTCTCTCTCTCTCTCTCTCTCTCTCTCTCTCTCTCTCTCTCTCTCTCTCTCTCTCTCTCTCTCTCTCTCTCTCTCTCTCTCTCTCTCTCTCTCTCTCTCTCTCTCTCTCTCTCTCTCTCTCTCTCTCTCTCTCTCTCTCTCTCTCGCTCTCTCGCTCTCTCGCTCTCTCGCTCTCTCTCTCTCTCTCTGTGTGTGTGTGTCTCTCTGTCTCTGTGTCTCTATGTCTCTATGTCTCTCTGTCTCTGTCTCTACATATCTCCTGTGTGTGTACTGACCGCAGTTGAGATAGTAGAATGTATTTCGTGAATGCATCCTCGCGCCATGATCAAGCGCGTCTTCCGCGTGGTGTGTGACTTTTGTGTACTAATCATCTGCATTGACGAGGTGCGGAAAATATGGAGACTCCCAAAGAGGTGTTTCTTTGTGTGCACAAGTCGCATTATTTCGCTTGTAAGCATATGTAAAAGTGAACATCAGGGCATCTAAGTGAACGTCGGATTAACATCTCAGTGAACTTGAGCACAGCATCTAGGAGAACATCAACCGTTCCTTTGGCGGCCGGTACTTGAGTAGCCCGCTCTCTGCGGAGCCGCTGGCAAAAGTGGCGCTGCACCAGTGATGGTGCACCAGTAGCGCTGCACCAGTGGTGGTGCGTCGGCGGCGGTGGCCCGGCGGCGCTGCGGTCGCCGGGCACGCTCGGCTGACATGGCTCGCCCGTGCCGACAGGTGGCGCGGAACATGCAGAACAAGCGGATGTCGGTGAACGGCGTCGGCGAGGTGAGCTGTCCGGTATGTGGGCGGTGGGCACCGGGCGACTGGCGTCGCTGTCCAGGCGTGGGAGCGCTGTAGGAGTTGGCTTGTTCGGCGTCGGATGGTGTGGTAGTGCTGCTGGCCATATCGGCGTGTGACCTGGTCAACGGGAAATCAGTTTCGTGGGATATGTCCCCTGCCCCAGATTCCAATGACATATTTTGATGAAGGGGACGAGTAGTCGGGGGGGGGGGGGTAAGTAAGCTTCCCGTCTCACAATCGAAAGATTGTGGGTTGGAGTCTCACCTGTCGTTACTCTTCGCCCGCGACCAATCGACGTGAGATTGGCGTCGCTACATGACGCAACGGTCGACGCGTCGTAAAACCAATAGCCACTACCACGGGAGATGTTGATGACTTGGCTGTGTGGCCATCCCAACGCCTTTGTTGTGGGCACTTGTGGTTTATAGTGGACAGACGACAGCTCTGTTGTATTTATAACGTCCTATATCACATAGCCTACCCGGAGATACTTTAACCTAAGGCTAGCTGGTAACGTGCTTCCTCAGATATCCCCTCTCCGGACCTGAGAACGTAACGCCATTGTAAGCAGGATCGTTATAGGTATCACAACCAACCTGGGTAGACGCACCCTGAAACGCAAATTGTTTCATTGTTTAGATCCGAAAATTTGCTGAAAAGCGGAACGAAATTTCTATATCTTTCTATGCTTGTTTCTATGCAGATTTGTATTATTAAATACGTGTTCTATATATAGTTCGCACCAATGTCCTGAAATTGATATTTTCTGGAGCGGAAGGGGAGAGGGCTGATGACGGAAAAGCCAACGGATGTAAAAAATATGTGCAACGTGTGTGGATAGTGCCAATTAATTATTTGATTTTATATAGCATTTGTTGTTTAATGATGGTGATAATGTTCGCAATGTACTTGCTCCCTTTGCCAGTGGACAGTGCTTGTCCCAGGGGTCATGCGTCATTTCAAAGACCAAAAGCTCATTCATATCCTGGACTAAGAAAAGGCAAAAGTGTGGCTTAGTAATGTCTAAAAGAAAGAAAGTGATGTGAAAACAATTGTAATTAAGTGTGGACCCGACAGCACTACGTTACAATTCCATGACACTGTCTCGCCCTGATATCAATACTATCCTTAAAATATATCATATAAAACGCTCCTAACGTTCATCCCAGCAGCTTCAAGCCTCGGATGGAAGACTGTTGATGCTACACAAACCTGACATTGCATTGTGCAGTGTGCACTTCTATGCGATTACTAAAGTCGCAGGTTGATTTCGTGTACATGGGTAGTTGGTTGCGTGGTTGCACCTGGCGTGTATGATGTGTGGTGTGTGCAGTCTCCCTGACGTGGGTGTCTGTGTGTGTGGTGTGACAGGCGGAGCCGCCGGCTGAGCACGCCGACCTGTCCGCCGGCGGTGACGGCCCGGTACCGAACGGTGTGCGGCCGGCCACCGCCAGCCCCGCCTCGCGGCCCGGCACACCCGCCAGCGGCGACGGCCTGCTCGCCGACCTGCTCGAGCGCAAAATGGCGCCTGTCAACGGCATCGACAAAGAGCTGCGCATCGGCGAGCGCGGCTTGGAGCTGGTCAGCAGCAACAACAACGGCAGCGGCGGCGACCAGCTGCCAGCGCTCAACGGCGGCGGACAGGCGGTGGCCAAGCGCAACGGCACCGACCTGCTGGCCTCCGTGCTCGACATGGCCGGCCTGATGGACGATCTGGGCGCCATGGACGACGACGATCCGCCGCTGGCGGGCACGCCGCCGCCGCCACCGCCGCCGCCTCCTCCGGCAGCGCCCGCACCGTCGGCGACGGCCGCCCAAACCCACCAGCCGCTCCAGCAGGGCTTCAAGCGGCCGGCTGACACGGCCGCCGGCGGCGACGCCAAGCGCGCGCCGCCGGCCCAGCCGCACCAGCCGCACCAGCCACACCAGCCGGCGCAGCCGGCGCAGCACGTACTGCAGACGGCCATGACGTCGCAGGGCCAGCAGGTGGTGATGGTGCCGCAGAGCATGGCCAACATGGTGCTGAAGCTGCCGGCCGGTGTCACCCAGGGCCAGCAGCTGCTGCTGCCGCAGGGCCAGCTGATGATGACCAGCTCGGGCCAGCTGGTGCTAGGCCAGCACCAGGCGCAGGTGATGGTGCAGGGCGCCGGCACCGGCAACGTGGTCGTGGGCCAGCCGGCGGTGGGACAGCCACAGACGGTGCTGGTGGCGCAGACGCCGCAGCAGCAGGGCACCGCCACGCGCACTCTCATCTTCCTGCCGCCGCACCAGAAGATGTACAGCGTGTCGCAGCCGGGCCAGACGCACCAGGGCCAGGTGATGGTGCAGGTGACGCGCGCGCTGTCCGGCGCCACGCAGGTGGTCAACAGCACGGTGGTGACGGGCTCGCGCGCCGCGCAGCAGCACCTGCGGGGCCAGCCGCAGCCGATTGTGACGTCGCAGCCGGCCGCTGCCACGCCCACCACCAGTCGCGTGCCGGCTGTCAGCCCGCAGACGGTGGTGCGACCGCCGCCACCGCCGCCTCCGCCGCTGCCGCCGCCGCTTGCGCCGCAGTCGACGATGCGGTCGGCGTCGCCGGCGGTGACTGCGCCGGTTGCGACGCCGCCGGCGCCGGTGCGCGCGCCGAGCGTGGCGCCCACGCCGGAGACGGTGGGCCGCGCTCTGCCGTCGGGCCTGCTGTGCGAGTGGCGCGGCTGTCTGCGCGGCTTCCCCACGGCGCACGCCGTCTACCAGCACGCGATCGAGACCCACTGCCCGCCACACCTGGTCGACATCCCGTGTCTCTGGGAGCGGTGCGACGGCATGATCAGGAAGCGCTACTCGATGATGACCCACCTGCAGGACCGTCATTGTGCGGAGCCGGTGAGTATAGCTCTCGCGGCTGCCACCCGAACACCGGCGCTGGGCTCGGTCGAGATGGTACGATTTCGTTCTTGCGTAATTAGTTATTTGGGATTCAAGGCGTTTCAACCAGTTTTGATCATTCGCGCGCATAGTTGATAAGAGAATTATGATATCTTACATCGCTGAGCATCCACATTTATAGCAGAGACTATTCTGATCAGCCAGGAGATAAGCATGGGACAAAGAAGTGTTACAAAGCCTCCTGTTGTCATTTGCACCGATTCTGGGAGTGATGTATTGTACCGCAGTGAGGCACGGCAGCCGAGCCGACGTGTCCTGCCACTGCACGTGATCGCATTACCACCAACCCGCCATCCCTCCTCGTGCACTGTTGGGTTTCAACTGGCGCGCGGTAGCCACTGGCTTCCCAGCTAGTGAGCACTTACGCAGCAGGCGGCCAGTCTGAAAGTCAGGGAGCTAGCGGGAGGCCACGAAGGCTTCTCTGCAGATGCGACGCATGTCCATATCGCGATATCCACAAATCATGTGATCGCTAAAATTACTAGTTCGTCGCTGCCTGTCGGGGTTCGATCTGTTGCCGTCGCCGTGGACAGCGAAACGATATCTGAACTGGGACAGAACCAGTGCGGCTACCAGTGTATTTACGCAGCAGACAGGCCCAACAGCAAGCCGTGTGAGTGTGAGTCGGGTCCAACAGCAAGCCGGTGCACTTTGAACAGTTGAGAGATATGCCTCGCCCACATCAGCATTGGGCCAAAAGTGACACCTAGGTTTCTTACCTTCACCGGAGAGCAGGGTAGTGCCAGCAAAACTCTCAACTAAGTCGGTGGCCCGGCCCAAGCTTTGGCCACTGCCGAACGTGACCTGAGTTTTGTCTGCGTTGTATTTCAAACTGTTGGCTTTGAACCCTTCACCGAAGGTGATCAGGACAGCTCGAGCTGACGAACTTGGCCCTGAATCACAGCCTTCACAGCACCGACTAGTACATGTGTACATGTGTGCCGTGTCTGTGTCACGGGCAGAAAGACAAATCATTGACAAGCACCGTGAACGGCAGGAGGCAGTCTGATCTGAACCCTGAAAGTGCGCCACCAAGTCATCTTGACCTTACTCGCTCCTTCAGTCCAATTTCAACACATCGTCCCTAAACGCAAATAGTCGAATCAATTTCAACACAGGTTTTCCCGCATTGCCCTTGTCTTTGCATGGTGTCGATGGATATGTCAAGTTGGCATATTTTTCCCTCCCTAGTATCTTTGGCAGGCCATCGATAACCGCTTGGTATGTCTCGGTAGGATAGCGGAATATTTTCTCAAATCGTCACCAGCTTTCTAGCTTGGTGACGACGAGCAAGATATTGCCCTTTATTGAGTTGGGGATGAAACTTCGTCCAATTTTAAGATTGGATTAGCGGCCTGCTGTCCTCGTGGTCGTCTGAGCCACCAAATCGTGCTGAGAATGTCTGATGCCTTTCGTTGGATAGGGCGGGTAGAATAATTGTGCTTTGTCATATTGCCAACTGGGCCGATTTATCTGGCAACGAGCTGGGAGGTGCTGTTGCTAAACGGACAGCGCAGCGCTGCACTCTACCTTCATCACTTTCTGATGTGGATTAATCTGCAGTAGTAGCCGTTGTTCGGCAAGATGAGTATAAAGAAAGTCAGAATACCCAGAGTTTCAATGAACTCAGTTCTTTGAAATGCCCTCTTGCGTCAAAGTGCTTGTCCCTCGAGAGTTAGAGTTCAGAAAAGAGGTGATCTTGGCACGTTTTGGAATGGAGCACACACTACACGCGGGTGCCTGCTGGTTAGGGAGGCGAGTACATGTTGTCCCCGATGTGACGCATCTTCCGCATTGCCCGTCACATTTTGGTCCCTTGACCAGGGTTCGCGGATTTGTAAGCTTCCATGCAGCTTGGTGTGGCGATGTTTTCACATGACGCTGAACATGGCTTGTATTTTGTAGAGCTGTGACGTGACGCCAACCTTGACCTATAGAGCTGTAATGTGACGCCAACCTTGGCCTGTTGAGCTGTGGCGTGACGCCAACCTTGACCTATGGAGCTGTAATGTGACGCCGACCCTAACCTATAGAGTTGTAATGTGACGCCGACCCTTGCCTAGAGAGCTGTAATGTGACGCCAACCTTGGCCAGTAGAGATGTAGTGTGATGTCGACCATAGCCTGAACAGCTGTGATGTCGTTTTCTGGCCATGACCTGTACATTGTGTACAGCTGTGACGTGACTCCGACCTTGGCCTGTGCATCTTGTACACCTGTGGTGTGACACCCAGACCGTGACTGGCCGGCAGATGCTGCGGCTGATGCGGAAGCGGCGGGAGCAGCTGCAGGCGACCGGCAAGACGGACATCCCGACGCCGTCGGCCCCGCCGCCGCACCCTGGCTACGCCAACAACGCGGCGCTGCAGGCCATCCGACGGCACGCGCTCACCGAGGCCAAGCCGCCGCCCGACGAGAAGGAGGGGCCCGTCACAAAGTCGATCCGACTGACGGCGGCGCTCATCCTGCGCAACATCGCCGTGTTCTCGCAGCACGGCCGCAGGTCGGTCAGGGCGTCGCGTGATGGCGTCACACTGACGGTGGTGGTAGGCGGTGTGGCAGTGTCACGCTGACGGTGGTGGGAGGCGGTGTGGCATTGAGTCACACTGACGGTGGTGGGAGGCGGCGTGGCAGTGTCACACTGACGGTGGTGGGAGGTGATGTGGCATTGAGTCACACTGACGGTGGTGGGAGGCGGCGTGGCAGTGTCACACTGACGGTGGTGGGAGGTGATGTGGCATTGAGTCACACTGACGGTGGTGGTAGGCGGTGTGGCAGTGTCACGCTGACGGTGGTGGGAGGCGGTGTGGCATTGAGTCACACTGACGGTGGTGGGAGGCGGCGTGGCAGTGTCACACTGACGGTGGTGGGAGGTGATGTGGCATTGAGTCACACTGACGGTGGTGGGAGGCGGTGTGGCAGTGAGTCACACTAACTGGTGTGGGAGGTGGTGTGGCAGTGTTCGACGCCATGACTACGCGCGGTGCCGGTGAATGTCGATCCATCCAAGTCTCGTTTCATGAAGGGTGTGGAATGCTTAAAAGCTTAGCATGCACTGGTTTGAAATGTCCCACTATCAAAATATGTCTATGACTTTTTCTAATGGATTGTCGCCCGCTTTTACTGCCATACCAATCCACCGGTTAGGTATGTTCTGTGTCGTTCTTAGTTGGAGTATAAACTCTTCAATGCGAAACGATATAAGTCAATTTTGCTTTAGAGTTGGCTATTCCAGTTTGAATAACATACGAATTATGATTATGCTTCGGACCTTCGGGGGATGTGCTAATAGCTAGGCCCCTGCTACCCCTGCTACTGAGTTTTTATTACGTTTTACCCTTTTCATAATAGCAAATCGCCCGTGGCGATACGTTGGCTAGGATTTCACCGCCGGTGACCCATCCAGGCTCATGGGATCTCATATGACCCCTTCGGTGCGTGTTAAGAAATTGTTAATAAGTAATGGCAAATAAATAGTAGATAATAATACAACCACTCACTCTCCGGGAACTGGATTGAAGATGCTCAGCTTTCGAATGGTTTCTAGGCCGTCTTTTGAGTATCCTTAGTCTCTCCAACGAGCCGTGCGTCAGTCGACTCACCGGTTGGGGAGATGGTGGTGCCAGGCTGTTGCGTCTGTCGACTTACCGGTTGGGGAGATGGTTGTGGTCTGTTACCGTGTGTCTGGATCGTCATATATGGATATAGATCATCATGTGTGTCTGTTGTTACTGTGACTGTGGATCGTCATGAATGACTATAGACCACCATGTATGTTTGTTGTTGATGTTTCTTTGTTGTCATATGTGGCTATAAACCATCAGGTGTGTCTAGGTCGTCATGTATGTCTATGAACCACCATGTGCGTCAGTTGCTATGGTGTGACTGGGCTGTCATATATGGTCAGTGGTAATGCTGGCCGATGCTCTTCGTCTGTTTAGCTTTCCGTATATCCGCCAGGATTCTGCGCGCGCACGAGTCGCACCTGCTGAACATCGCCGCGAGTAGTGCCGAGTCGTCGCGCACAATCGGACAGCTGCTGGCCGACCTGCACGAGGTGGACCCGAGCTGACCCCAGTCGGGCCCCGAGGGCGCCGAGGCAGACCTCAGCTGACCGCCGGCCAGCCCGTCACACACCCAACTGTGATCGTCTCACCCAAGCAACTCATTCACTCACAAACTGCGAACCTTCATCCGAGCCGCGCGCGCTCGCTCGCTGGCGTGGGAGCCCGCGTCTCAGGCGTACGTTTTCATCGTGGGACGGTGGCGGTCCGATCAGCCACATGGTGTGCATAGCGGAAAGTACAAAGTCTCGTTTTCGACGCGAGAGGCGCTGCGTGTCGGGTGAGCAGATTGTAGCTGTCGCGCCACGTCTGGTTTGCGTTGCTGCAGCAGATGCACCTGGGATTTTGTCGTTCTGCGATGTTCAGCGGCGCAGATCCCGTGTAGGTGACAAACTTTTGTATTTACATGACTGCTGTTATTTATGTAAAAACGCTGAGAGTTAAGTTGCAGAGAGCAGGAGCAAACGTAGACGAAAGGTGACTAGTCAGCGTGTTGCCGCTCGTGGTGAGTCGACGTTTTTATCGAGGGGCCGGCAAACTGTTCTTCTCACGAGCGCCTTTATCGAATAATAAATTTTATTGCAGCTAGTTATCGGTGTGACGGCACGTGGTTTGTTAGTGGCGGTGACAAGCAAATGGTACTGGCGTGTTTATATGTGCACCTTAAAACGGCGTCACTTGTGGAAAGTGAAGCTTCCATTAAAATACACCTCTGAAGGAAAGAAGAACATGGTAAGTCACACTTGAGTCGCTGTATTGTAGAGGACTTCGCGTCGATCGCTGCAATTTATGGGTGGATTGTGGCTAGCGCCGTGCGGCGATTTGTGCAGCCTCCATAGTCCGGAGCACAGCCAGCGGTTTATATACCCACGCCCGAGAAGTGCGGGCGTATTGCCAGCAGCTCTTAGCTCGGGGGCCGAAGAAGTAGTCCCGAGTATCCAAACATTGCGGCAAGGACGTCGACCACTAGCCCGCACTGTTGCCGTCAATTACAAACAGCTGTCGCCATGGTCGTGTGCCAGGGACATCAAACAACTTGAATGTGTCCAGTTGTGCGGTATGGTGCGTCTTAAATTAATGATGAAAATACGGAGTTGCTTCAAGCTAGGACGAAGCCCGAATAAGTGCTCTCGGCCAAACCGGGGCGCTACTCTTCTGAAACACCGGCACCTTTCTGCACCTGAAGACTTACTTACCTCACTTATAATTTGATTGTCTACGTTTTGAAGCTGACTTCTTTTCATCGCGTATTCCCCATCCTCTGCCCGAATAAATGGTTTGTGTATGTACTGCCTCGCCGCTCGCCGCTCGCCGCGTCAAGTAGGCTGGCCTCCGGCCACGTGGCCTGCCGGACGGGGCGGCCTCTGGTCACGTGACCTGCCGGACAGGGCGGTCGGCCGGCGCAAACGGCGATCAATATTAAATTCAACACTACACGTTTGGGTGTGGCACAGTCCAGGCGGCGACGCTGGTGGAAAATGCGCTGGCGTGGTTGGAATGCTGCGCTTGGAGAGTAATATTTTCAATCTTTTGTCGTTAAGGAGCAAGCTATTCTGTGTTTTATAATCATTAGAATGCTTGTACCTATAGAGGCGATACCCCTGATGCCGTCCCATGCTTTGTAAAACTTGTACTTATTGTGGAACCAACGCAATTTTTGTTCGTATTTTAAGAAAGTTGGGAAGTCAGAATTGACGTACGTTTGGTACATCTGCAGTTAGCTCCTAAATGAATGCGCGGAGTCCTACCTGTACTGGAATGGAAGCAATGACAGGAGATTCCACAGACCTCGACCAGTCCTCAGTTAACCAGTTCCTGCTGTGTGGATCCCCCGGACTAGTGGACGCTTCGACGACACGAGCACACCCCCTGCCGCCAGTGCTCCATGCTCTCTGTTCACCAGACATTGCCACAGGCTCCGCAGGTGGTACAGGGCTGCAGAGAATACTGCAGAGATGCAGAAAGCCTAAGCCTGTGCCGTGTGCAGTGATCGATGAGCGTGTCAGTCGGTGTAATGCGGTGGTGTGCCAAGCCGATTTTTAAATGGTCGAGTGAGACATCGCTCAAACCCGATACAACCCGATAAAACCAGAGGCCACAATGCTCGATCAAAGAAAGTAGTTGCTGGTGTTGTTTTTACTTTTTGCTGACCTGTGCAATCGCTGAGTGCCTGTAATTAATACAAAAACAACTTCTCACCCGTATGACGCTGGGCCGAGCACCGTGTGGTAAAGGAAGTGAAACCAGTACCTTTTTAGTTGATCGCTTAAAATTGGGCTAGAAGTCGGTTCGCGATTAAACTTCAACCTACGAAGGGTTATTCATTGCATTTGTGCTGTGACAGAACAAACTTACTATGCATTAACAGGCGCTTTTTGATCAGAACAGTTGGTGCGCTTTAAAGTCTGAAAACTAACTAGCATGTGTTATCATTCTCATCGCAAACCATGCAGCACGGTAACAAACATAGATATTGGAACCACCTGGAACCAGACTTCGGATCCTCCTCGCACCCAAGGCCCCAACCTGGATGCACGAATATCCAACACGGCAAAGGTCATGTCTCCAGTAAGCCATCTGTCTTCCCCCGGCCATAGTGGGAGTCAAGTGGGCACGATGTCATAATGAACACTGTCGGTGGGGTTAGTTCAGTGATAAATTATTCGTCAAATAGGGTGGAATATACCACTTTCTGAATACTCAGTTGACATCCTTCTCCAAGAAATATCGACATCCTGCTCCTTGATGAGTGCTTATGAAGACTGTCTCGTCTTCTACCAGTGTCGTTGTAGCATGTACCATGATGCTGGTAGCATCATGTTAATGCTTTCGATAAGGAATAGTGATACGCGAACATTATGCAACGCAATTTGAGGTAAAGGGATTAAGCATAATGCGATATAGCATACAGTACCAGCTTATAGCATATGTATTCTTTCCCTATCCCAAATATAGCTTTTACTAAATTATGAATCTCAAAGCAAATGATAAAGGTAGTCATAATTACTTGGACCACTAGCTCAAATTTGAGTCAGAAAGACTTCAAAAACATATTAAATGACACTAATTTCAAGGCAAATTTCGACATCCTACTGTGCTCGATTCGACATTTCGCACCTAACGAAACACCATTATTTAACCCTGGGTTAGTTTGATTCTCAAGTGTGTAGCTCAATAAAAAATCCACATTTTCAGCTGGCAGAATCGCTGTTGGAGTTCCATAGTTGAGTGCATGCCTCCTTGCCAACGCCAGTTCGACGTGGCTTCCGTTTATCGATCAGCCGTGACACCACACGTAACTCGAAAATTCGTAGACACGCACACGCCATCTGTCACACTGCTCGCCGGCTCGACGCCGACCGACACGGGCTCCCGCGGGCCCCACGGTCATCAGGCGCCACCAGCGCCGGATGGGCGTTTACGGTGGCGCCGTCATGCGGGGGTGAGCGGAGGCTGCGTCGGGCGGCGGCGCGCCGAACTCGCACGCGCTGGGCGCGCTCACTTTCCCCGCCGATCCACCAGGCTCTTTATGTCCTCCTCGAGTTGGATCGTCTCGTATTTCCTGCTGTACCTGAGGGGAGCCGGGGTGCGTGAGTTCACTCTGGTATGTAAGTGCTAGCGGGAAGCTCGACAAGCAACATTGAACAATGAATTTTCATAAAGCATCAAACTGTTTCGTTCCGCGGCGGCTCCTGGCGCAAATCCTGCTGACATGTTTGAAGACGGTCGGAAACTGCTGGAGCCAAATGGTGCCATGGTTCACGAACGGTTGCGAAATACGAAACATGGAAAAGATATGGGCTTTGTTGACTTAATGGTCAAAATACTGGCCATAACTCAAGATCCACACTTCGTCGAGTGGAAATAATCGTCTCTATAATTAGTGATTGCCGCTCACTGTTTGATGGAATCTGTTTCTATATGTCTGTACTTTATATATATACACACGTATATATATATATATATATATATATATATATATATATATATATATATAAATATATATATATATATATGTATATATGGACATATAGGCGCATTATACTCGTAATCATGAGACGTGCGTGCGTGCGTGCGTGCGTGCGTGTGTGTGTATGTGTATGTGTGTGTGTATCTATGTATGTATGTATGCATGTATGCATGCATGCATGCATATATGTATGCATGCATGTATGTATGTATGCACGTATGTATATATATATATATATATATATATATATATATATATATATATATATATATATATATATATATATATATATGTGTGTGTGTGTGTGTGTGTGTGTGTGTGTGTGTGTGTGTGTTCATCTAATAACATCTAATTCAATCATCTAACGACTTTCGACTTTAGGCTTCCACTGCTTTGAAAGGCCCACGCATTATCACTTTCCATGATGAAAATGCGGCCTCATCATATTTCACATCAACCACATCCGTGATCAGGACAACAGGACCGGAGCGCACGGTACGTACTGCGCCACAGCCGCGCGTCACTTTTTTCCCGCCCTTCGCGGGCACACTGACCTCCTGAAGGGCTTGCCGTCGGGCTTGATGAGGAACTTCTCGAAGTTCCAGCCGATGTCGCTGCGCTGCACGGGCGCCCACACAATCTGCTGGGGGTTGTCCATCAGCGAGGTCGGGTCGTCGGCCGGAACCGGCAGCTCAGACTTCAGGTACTGTCGATGGCGAGACAGGCTCTAACACACGGTGTACGGACAGACCTCGTGCGTCAGGTAAGGTCGGCCTTTGGACAGTCACTACGGACAGACGGCGTGCATCAGGTCTGTCAGCCCTGGGACAGTCACCATGGATAGACCTCGAGTGTCAGGTCTGTCAGCATTGGGACAGTCACCACGGACACAATACGTGCGTCAGGGAAGGCCGGCCTGGGTAAAATTGCTGCCACTGACGTGGACTCCCGGTGAAGAACGCACTAAAAAATATCGTCAAGTACTCCAGAAATGTGCTCCAAAAAGTACTTTCCTAGGTTAACCAACATTGCCCATAAAGATTGAGGAACTTTCCGATCACTGGATGGGCCGGGTCACTGAGCTTCTCCAGTTATCATGGCACTGGAATCCCTGCTCCTGGGACGACAGGAGGTCGTCACCACTGTCTGGAACATCACGTATAAAAATCAGAGGTTTAGTCTCTTCTGGAGGTCACCCGGTAACAAAATGACCTTTGGTACACCAAATGCACCTGCATGGCCTGTTAATGTGCATTTGTCCCATTGTACCTCATAACAAACAACCGTTTGAGATTCTAAGAGCAGCACATATGAGCGATTTTATGACGGCATTAGGACATGACCAAAGATGATCTTGAAGTGAATTTGTAACACAAGATACCCAATGTATTCATTTGAAGATGGTGAAGTTCTCAACCTGTTGTTTCCTTTCACTTGGCTGCTCTCCCAGAAAGCCGAAGGCGTCGGGGAAGGGAAGCCCTTCAGTGACTCGCAGTTGAAGGTGTGCCGCACAGAGGCGACGCTCGTACCTTGAACACGGGGTGCGCCTCTGATCCATTCACCTCCACCTTGCTGAACATGTCACAGAGCGGCTCGAAGTTGTTGCCGGGCCGCACGTGCCGCAGCACATTCCTGATCTCGCCGTTCTCGGCCCACTCCTGCAGCAGCATCGTGGGCGATCTTACACGGCGACATATGGCATCGCGGTCCAAATATATCACACAACTGATAGGATAACCGACAGCTGAAAAACAGTCAACATCTGGGTGGCAGTCGACATGCGATTGGCAGTCAACATGTGGATGGCAGTCAACATGTGGGTGGCAGTTAACATGTGGATTTCAGTCGACATCTGGGTAGCAGTCAACATCTGGGTGGAAGTCAGCATGTGAGTGGCAGTCAACATCTAGGTGGCAGTCAACATGTGGGTATCAGTCGACATGTGGGTGGCAGCCAACATGTGGGTGGCAGCCAACATGTGGGTATCGGTCAACATGTGAGTGGCAATCAACATATGAGCGGCAGTCAACATGTGGGTATCAGTCAACATGTGGGTGGCAGTCAACATGGCGGCGGGGGCGGTGGTATCGCGTGACTCTCCGATATAGTGGCAAGCCTGTCCCAGACGGGGCGGGCCGGGTGTCACGCGACTGCCCTATGCAGCGCTAGCGCCCGGCGTACACCATGTAACAAAAGTGAGGCGGACTATGCGGTGCGATCCTAGCCAACTGGACGCCAGACACACAAGAATCGATGTATCGCGCGGTCCGCACCAGCGCATTTCAGGTAAATACGATGAAAATGAGCTGTGGGTCGCGTTCAGCATCATCGCCTTACAGGAAAACACGATGAAAGGGAGCCTTGTCGATATTTTGAATGCGGGAGAAAGTCCAACAAGATCGCACATTATCGGCACACAATTTACATGACCGCCAAAGGAAGTTTGTATATGTGCAAAAAGGTTTCACAGCTGAGCTGCTACTCGGTACTAAAAAGTAACAGGTTTCTTTTTTTTCTTGTTCTGTCACATCAAGAGTGGAACAATGTCCAAAAGGATTGCAATCCAGATTATATTCTAGGCATTATAATATTCCAATCGAATTATTAGTAATTTAAATGTAAAACAATTGCCATCACATCTACATTCTTCATCCAATCCCATCCCTACTTAAGATATATTCCAGATGTCCAAGTCTTGCTCAGGTGCTTGTAACAGTAGTTACTTCATAGCTGCTTTACTTTCGCGTCCCCACGGATTTTGGACACGAGCAAGCCGGCCAATTGTCGGGGGGGGGGCGAGGTGCCCAAGTCGAATATTTCCATGCAGAACCGCATGTGTAACGTCAACTTAATTATTTTCTGACGAAATTTGGGGATGCGTCACAATTACAAACTTTGGCGACGCCCATGCTGCCTTAGCTCCAGGTGCTCAAAAGAATGCCCGCTGCTTGGAATATACATGGGCCTCTGATGATCAAAATTAAAATGCCAGAAATGTGCTGAAGCTCGCCTTTGGCATTGACGTCGGCAGTGACGGCGGAACACGGGCGCGCTGCACCCCCCCCCCCATCCTCTTGCCGAGATACGTTCCGCCAGCCATGGGAGTCGACCACGACGTATGCACGTCTGCAATTTGGAGATAAACATGGATGGCGCAGTTGCAGCTCAGATGGCACAGTCTTCCGACTAGTCACAACGGTCAAGGTCAATGGTCATTTCAACACATTAAAACCTGTCCGCCATCATGTTGCACGCTGGTTTCTGTCCAATGTGAAACCAGTTAGCTGTCCAGGGAATTCAAAGCCGCCTCCCATGATTTCTTTTCTGCAGAACTTTCCAAGTAGGTATACGGGGGTCTTTCAGCTCCACAATGTTGTTCACACTGGCCATCGGTCACACAGAAGCACACCAGATCGAACCGAGTTGAAGCCATAGCCTCGGCCTAACACCAGCCTGCGCTGACCTGGTGCCCGTACTGGTTGCAGGGGCACACCCTGCCTTGACCCGGTGTCCGAACTGGTTGCAAGGGACTGCCTCGTCCTGACCTGGTGTCCGAACTTGTCGCTGGGGAACGCTCCGCCCTGACCTGGTGTCCGAACTGGTTGCAAGGGACTGTCCCGTCCTGACCTGGTGTCCGAACTTGTTGCTGGGGAACGCTCCGCCCTGACCTGGTGTCCGAACTGGTTGCAGGGGAACGCCAGCACTGCCAACTTCTCGGGACCGAACCGGCTGATGAGCAGGTTCATCTGGGTGAAGTCCCGAGTGGTCGTGCCTCAGAGGCAGGCCGTGTTCTCGATCAGCACCGCCTTGCCCTTGTACTTGCTGAAGCTGACCGGCTGGCCTGCGGACGGACGGACGCAATCAGGTCACAATCAGGTCACGGTCAGGTCACGGTCAGGTCACGGTCAGGTCTCTGTCAGGTCACGGTCACGGTCAGGTCATGACCAGGCCACGGTCAGGTCACAGTCAGGTCACGGTCAGGTCATAGTCAGGTCACGGTAATGTCACGGTCAGATCACGGTCAGGTCACGATAAGGTCACGCTCAGGTCATGGTAAGGTCACGGTTAAGTCATGCCACAGTCACGGTCGCCCGCGCGCCGCGCCCGAGTGAGGGTCGCACGCCGGCGCTCCGCAACCCAGCCCAGCCTGCCGCCCGTGCCTCTCCTTGAGTACCCTGTGTGCATGCGAATAGCGAAGTGCCCTACGTCCGCTTGTGTGATCAACGACCCCCGCCGTCGTTGATCAACGACCATCACGGATTCTACATTCAACTACATCACAGATTCTACATTCTACGGTTCAGGGGTACGGATGCAACGAGCAGAGTCCCTCTGCCGCCCCTGGACCCCACGAGTGGACCAAATAATCATCTCTGGACATCATCATGTATCGTCTGTGGCGCATCCAGGGATATTGTGATCTTCTGAGATACATCGTTCTGCTTGCCGTCGTGAACGCCCTGGTGCTCGTTGCCACTCCCTCTGGTCGCCCATCATCGGCCCGCTCGCCTCGCTCGTCCCCCGAAGCCATGGGTGACCTTGGACCCGGTCAACGCCAGTCGCCCGCTGATCACGTGCCCGTGGGCTCTGGGTCGGCCGTCCAGAGCGGCAGCCAATCAGGGAGCTCTGGCGTCCGAGTACGCCGGACAAGACGTGGCAGGCGTGCACCTGGGGCGAGGCGCCGAGGGTGTAGGGGCGGCGCCCGGCGATGTGCCACCAATCAAGCCGCATCCGGATCTTCTCTTCTCATCGGGGCAATCAACTGTCAATCATTGAAGCCCAAGCTACTAGAACTATCCGACCACTTACTCCATCACAAGTATGACCTCATGGGCCTCTGTGAGACCTGGCTCCGCCCAGCGACTCCGAGTCGCCTACTCGTGCTGCCTGGATACCAACTGTTCCGAGCCGATCGTCCGGACGGTCGGGGCTTTGGTGGTGTGGGACTGGCCGCCAGGGACGGTATCAGTGTGACCCCTATCAGGCTCGCCACCGTTGCGGTTCCCAACAGCCGACTTGAGACGCTATGGACACTGGTGAGGCCAGACAGTAAGCGGAAATTTATTATGTGTATCGCCTATCGGCCTCCTAGGCGTATTATAGGGGACCTGAGGGCTGACTTTGATGACTTGACTAATCAATTTCAACGTATCATGGTGTATTATCCTCAGACAAAGGTGTTGATTTACGGTGATCTTAATTGCTGCCTTTTAAAATCTGATCACGACTCCGCCAAAAGATGCTTTGTGATTTTATATCTGACCACTCCTTGACTCAGTGTGTTTCATCTCCTACTTACTCAACAGGATCACTACTTGATGTATTAATTACCAACTGCCCCGATTTTGTGAAACGTTGCGTAACCCAATTCTGTCATTTTAGTCCACATTATTTTATCCGTGCTTTGATCAATGTACCTCGCTCTCGCCCGCGCCGATTGGCTGTTCGGTCTCGCTGTCTCCACCGGGTCGACCAAGCTGCGCTTCATGCTCACCTTATTAATGCTGACTGGCATGGTGTGTTTTCATTGCCGACTGTCACTCAAAAGTGGGACTGTTTTCTCAATGTGTTTTTACCGATTTTCGACGCTCATGCTCCGGTCAGAGCCGTGTCCATTCGTAATCCCAGCGCCCCTCATGTCACCGAGCCAACCAAAAATCTAATGTCTCGCCGTCGCGTGGCGTTGACTGAATACGGTCACAGGTCACCAGAATATGTCGTCCTAAACAGAGCGGTACGGTCTGCCATACGCCGTGACACCCGCAATGACATTCAGCGGCGCATCCAGGAGGACGGACGTCGATCGATGTGGCAGCACATCAGATCCACCGTCAGTGGTGGGAAGCCTGTCCGTAAGGTGCCCGACACCACGCCTGACGAACTCAACAACTATTTCGTTGGCATTGGTCCGCGTGTTGCGAGTGAGGTGAGAGAGATGGGAGAGATGCCAGACCAAGCATGCCGTCTACCACGTGTTGACGCCTGTGCGTTTTCGGTGGCACCTCTGACGCTGTCAGAGCTAAGGACCGTCATCCTTGGGATGAATGGGTCGTCGTCTTGCGGCGAGGACGGGGTCAGCATACACATGGTGCGCCTGTCTTTTGACTCGATCGGCATGGTGCTCCTGCATTTGGTAAACTCCAGCATTTCCCTCTCTGATATTCCTCGATCCTGGAAGCACTCCCTCGTTCATCCTATTTTTAAGTCTGACGATCCTACCAGCCCTTCTAATTACCGTCCTATTTCCATAGTTCCTGTCATTGCCAAAATTGTTGAGCGTGCCATTCACCAACAGCTCTACAACTACATGTCTAAAAACCACCTCCTGTCCTCAACCCAGCACGGTTTCCGTCCACGTTACTCGACAGAAACCGCGCTGACTTCCATGTCCGATCATATCCTATCCGCCAATGATCGAGGAGAGTTATCCCTTCTTTGCCTGCTGGACTTGAGCAAATGCTTTGATGTGATTGATCACTCAAGGCTCTTGACTAGATTAAGCATCCACGGTATCGACACTTCTTGGTTTTCTGCATACCTTTGCGATCATACCCAGAGTGTCAGCCTCACTGACAATCTGGGCAATCTAAAAAAATATACTCCGCTTCCCAACGGCATTGGTGTCTTTCAGGGATCTGCTCTCGGCCCGCTCCTCTACTGCATCTTCGCCAACGACCTCAGTCTGTTCGTTGAAGGTGCAGTGGTAGTCCAATATGCGGACGACACCCAAATTTTGGTTAGTGGTAAACAATCGGAATTTAGAAATATCGTCACGAGGATGGAATATGTTTTGGCCTCTCTTGACTCTTGGTTTCGTGCAAACGGCCTCAAAGTGAATGCCGGAAAGACGCAACTAATGCTGCTGGGGAGTCAGCAAAATTTGCGCCACACCCCCAAATTACCGTAAAATTTCGCGATCACAATCTAATTCCCATCTCGGAAGCAAAAAATATCGGGTTAATCTTTGACCGCTCTCTCAGCTGGGACTCCCATGTCTCCACTATCACTAGGCGCTGCTTCGGTACTTTGAGTGGTCTATCGCATCTGAGGAGCTACCTGCCGCCCGCTGTCATTTCCGCTTTAGTCAATGCCTTGGTACTGTCACAGATCCGGTATTGTATTTCGGTGTACGGCAATGGAACGGAAAAGAATCTGTCTCGCATCCAAAACATCATTAACTATGCAGCAAAAGTAATTTTCGGCCGCAAGAAATTCGATCATGTATCGGACCTGCTGGAGAAATTGGGCTGGCTGAACGCGCGGGATCTCGCTCAGTACCACACGCTGACCTTGTTGCACAAGGTGCGCAGCCTGGGAGAGCCAGACTCACTAGCCTGTGAATTTGCTCTGGTACACAGACGCGCGACAGGACCACCAGGCAAGACAGCAATCTGCATGTGCCCAGATCAAAAAACTGCTAGCCTCGAATTTGCTCTGGTATCACAGACGCGCGACAGGACCACCAGGCAAGACAGCAATCTGCATGTGCCCAGATCGCGAACGAACATGGGCAAGCGACGTTTTTGTAGTCGTGCGGCTAGACTGTATAATGCCTTGCCGCCCGAGCTGACTCGGCTACCCATCCCTCTGTTTGGGCCGCACCTAAAACGTCACTTGCGTAGGAACCCGGATTGTGGAGGTACTTAGCGCCTTATTTATGTGTCTGCTTTTATGACTGTTTGTAGACGTTAACTGAATGTATGATACCTTTGCCGACCTCTTTTTTATTTTTGCATGACGTGAGGCTATAATAGCCACGAGCTAATTGTGGATGGCCTTAATACATGTCTGTATCTGTACGGCCACGGGCAGGTCACGGTCGGATCGTGCAAGGTCACGATCAGGCATGGTCAGGTTACTGTCCGATCATGTCTGATTACCATCGAATCACGGCTATGTGAGGTCACGACAAGGTCAGAGTCATGCCACTGTTTGATCACGAACGGGACACAGACAGGTCATGAGGCAGGTTATGGTCCGGCTGCCGTCCTGCCACAGTCAGGTTACCGTAAGGTTATGATTAGGTTCTTCACCAGGTCACGGTCGGGCCATGACTAGGTCGCGAGCAGGCCAGGGTCAGATGCGGCCACACACAGTCAGATCACGGGAACGTTACAATCTGATCGCAGTGAGGTTACGGCGGCAGTGGTGTTGGCGAGGACAGGCGTGGGCAGCAAGGTCAGACAGGGTTATGCTGAAGTCAGCAGGCACGGGTCATATCGAAGTTGTACTGGGACTCACGATTCATGGGAAACAGAGTGGATCATTTCAAGACATCGGTGGGTTGTTTTAAGGCTGCGATAGGTCAAATGAGACCAGAACAGGTAATATCTGCGTCAGCCGTTATCTACACTTCCCGTGACTGTTGTTGCACTGTGCTGTGAGCACCACTTCAGTGAGCCAAGGTCTCCCAACAATCTACCTCGTCAGCGCTCACAGCCGTGGACGGGCTATCTCAGTGCACGGGCTCGATCGCCGGGATTTCCTCATTGGGCCCGGTCGCGTGCTTCATCACTGTCATTGTCGGGCGTGCTGAGAACAGGGGCGGTCATGCAAGGAGAGCCCGGTACGTCGGTATCTGAGCCAGATGCCGCCCAGCGGCGAGCCGGCTATCAGAGCGAACATGTGACAAGTAGGTCGGCGTCTGTTGGATCAGGGCCGCCTCACAACGACCAGACCGGCCCGGTTACATAAGTCGGATGGTGCGGCGACAGTAACAGCTGATAATGTCTGACGTCACCATGGCTTGGTTACATAAGTCGCATAGCACGGCGACAGTAATAGCTGGCGGAGTCTGACGTCACCATGGCTTCGTTACGTAAGTCGGATGACACGGCGACAGTAACAGCTGGTAGCGTCTGACGTCACAATGGCTTGGTTACATAAGTCAGATGGTCCGGCGACGGGAACAGCTGATGACGTCTGACGTCACTATGCCGTCACGTCGACTCACATCGACATAGGTGTTCGCTTGGAATTGCCACTGTCATCCCGACACTGTCGTATCGCTGCATCGATCAAACTGTCAGGTCGGATTGGTATTGTCGTGTCGCTACATCGGTCGAACCCTTATCCTGACACTGCCATATCGCTACAGGACGAATCGTCCGCCTGGCACTGTCATGCCGCTACATCGACCACACCCTCTGTCTGATATTGTCATTCATCTAATCGACCAAACCGACGCAAGGTGACAACATGACATATCGATCAAACACGCGGAGCAGTCCGACGGACGTGTGACCTTGGTCGTGGCCGCAGGCGAGACCGAAGACGAGGACGGGGGAGGCGCCCAACTAGACAGGCCAGAGATATCATGGCCGCTGGGAAGCGCTGCGTTTCTCAGGTCACGGCTCTGCCGTGTATAGAGAGTTCAACAGACGGATGCGTTCTGCCATTCGGCGCGACACCTTTGGCGGCGTGCAGAGGCGTATCCAGGAGAGCGGACGAGGGGGAATGTGGAGGTTCATTCGGTCCACCGTAGGCGATGTCATGTGTTATCGAAAGACTCCCGACGCTAAGCCTGATAAGCTGAATGATTATTTTGTTGGCGTTGGATCACGCATTGTTTGCGAGTTCACTGATCAGGGTGCTTCCTGGAGCCCGACCTGCCGTTGCCGCGAGTGGATGCCTGTGCATTCTGCCTTGTGTCACTGTCCCTCTCCGGGCTACGTGCCATTGTGTTTGGCATGAATGGCCCGTGGGGTATGATCCGGCTGAGAGATCACCTCATTGGCAGTGCACTTCTGCATTTGGTCAACTCCAGTCTCACCGCTGCCGACGTCCCCATTTCCTGGTAAGCACTCCTTAGTTTATCCCATCTTTAAATCCGTGATCCTACCAGCCCACCCAACTATCTGCTCAGCTTTATTGTCCCGGGCATTGGTAAAATTGTGGAACGTGCAGTCCACCAACGGCTCTACGACTACCCACCCAACGACCACCTCATTCCTACCTACCACGGTTTTCGCCCCGTCTCTCAACGGAGACCGAGCTGACATCCATATCCGACCAGATCGCAGCCAACGATCGTGGTGAGATGTCCTTCCTTTGCCTCCTGGACTTGAGCAAATGCTTTGATGTGATCGACCATTGAACACTCTTGACCAAATTAAGCCAGCACGGTGTCGACACTTCATGGCTTTCGGCTTATCTCCAAAGCCATACCCAGAGCGTCCGCCCCACTGAAACTTGGGTCGCAGCATGAGACCTGTGCCACTTCCTAACAACATTTGAGTTTGTCAAGGCTCATCTCTCGACCCATTGCTCTACTGCGTCTTCGCGAACGACCTCAGTCTGTTCGCTGAGGGCGCAGTAGTTCAGTATGCAGATGACACAAACAAATTGTATCACCGGAACCAAAACTCGCATCCAAAGTGTGGTTGTCGAATTGGAACACGCCTGGCCTCCCTTGACATTTGGTTCCGCGAAATCGATATCAAAGTAATTACGGAGAACAACCAGCTTATCGTCTTTGGCATCCAAAAAAGTTAGCGCAATATTCCCAGCTTCACGG
Source organism: Imbricaverruca yamaguchii (assembly GCA_034440575.1). Lineage (NCBI taxonomy): Eukaryota > Metazoa > Arthropoda > Thecostraca > Neoverrucidae > Imbricaverruca > Imbricaverruca yamaguchii. Next base: position 436,376 of record JAOTOL010001510.1, on the reverse strand, counting down.
TAACGTTTTGCGATCGACACTTGCTTTCATTTTCGAATTACAAAAAAGTCAGGACTCACTTATGATCGCACCCCCGTCTGGGACGTGCATGTTCCTAACATAGCCAGACGATGTTTCGGAACTTTGGCCGGTATATCGCATTTCGGAGGCCACCTGCCACCATCTGCCATCTCGGTGCTCGTCAATACCTTGGTCCTCTCTCAGATTCGGTACGGTATTTCGCTGTACGCTAATTGTACCCAAAATAATGTCTGATTAAAAAAAAATGGAGTGAAAGTTATTTTCGGATGAACTAAATTCGATGATGTCCCGGATCTTTTAGAGCGCTTTGGCTGGATGAGCGCGGATAACTTGGTCTCATATCACACGTTGTGCCTGCTTTACAAGGTGTAGAAGCCAGCTTCGTTAGCCGGTATCATCACCACAATAGCCGAGCACCGTAATCGCCACACCCGTCAGGACTGGGACCTGTACGTCCCCAGATCGCGGACAGAGATGGGTAGACGCCATTTTTGCTCCCGAGGCCCCGCCACGTATAACGAGCTGCCGCACGAGATGAAGCGACGGCCAGTTCCCCTGTTCAGTCGCTACCTTATGCAGGATTTGTGCGTGGGACTGGACTGACTACTCTGATCGTACTTGCCGACTTGCTGACTTCTGATCGTACCTGCTGTCTCTTTCCGTGCCGCTGGTACGAACATCTGTTATATGTTTTCATGCGCGCCTGTGTTTTCTATATTTACGTGTACGCGGTCGAGGCAACCCACACCGTCACCGCCGGTGAGATGTTCACATTGACATCATCCGGCTACCGCCAGCCATCAAGGAGTCGTGGACTCAGGGGCGAACAGAAGGGAGTGCATGGGGCGGGGCGTGTTCCCGCATGGATATGCGATGCTCTTCTGAATGGGAAAGAGTGTCCTTCCAACACGCTCGAGTGCTCCCCGCCCCTCTCACCTATAATATTTCAGTTGAAGGCGCCACTCTGAGTAGAAAAGGCGCTTCTCTGAGCACAAAAAGCACCCCTACAGAACGCTCGATTACACCATTCGTCACTCTGCACCTCGCCTTGAATTTTGTTCTCAAAATCATTTTCCCCTCGCCGAGGAAATTTCCTCCTCCGGAGAAATGGTACCCCTCTAGATAAATTCCCCCCTCCCAAAGCGGCCCCTGTGTGAGCGTCAGCTTTGCCTTTGCTGCTTCAGCGGCCGACCCCGGGCCGGAGGAGGTTCAGAGGCCGGGCCGGGTACTCGAGCCATATCCACTGATCGCCTCCGGCCAAGCCGACCCCGGGCCGGAGCAGGTTCAGAGGCCGAGCCGGATACTCGAGCCATGTCCACTGACCGCCTCCGGCCAGGCCGACCCCGGGCCGGGTACTCGAGCCATGTCCACTGACCGCCTCCGGCCAGGCCGGCGCCATCAGCAGAATCACGGCTGACGCGGACAGCCTTCTGCAGTGGTAGGCGCCGCCCCGGCTCCTGTCACGATGCCGCGCGCCAATATCGGCCACGAGGACAACGAGGCTGCAGTTCCGGAAACAGAACAATAACGTCGCCCCATTGTCATACACTGGTGCATGACGCCCTTCGACAAATTCAGAGCCACGTCCGGAGATTTGCCAGTGGGGGTAAGGTCATGGACATGGTGAATCGGATATCTTTGGGTCGTGAGTTGATATACTAGCTTGTGCACGATGAACAGTGTTGTGAACAACGTAAAGTGTACCACGTTCATGTGGCGCTACTCGCGTAACGTTTGTGTTCAATGCAACATAACCCGAAAGTAACGATCGGGTCACGCAAACGTTCGTGTACAACGTGCAACGTAACGCTTGCGACACCCCGGGACAATGGACAATGGGATGACTAGCTTAGCTTTGCATGCAGAGCCGGAGATTTCGTGGCGGATGTGACGGAGCGATTCCCAACGGGCTCCGACTGTTCCAAAACATCGTGGGGAATTGTGGAGATCAAGAGAAGGACCCACTTGGTTCGCGCAGCGCATCAAAAAAGAAGACTAGTGAGAAACGAACAACACTTATGTACTTCAACCCTTGGCTCTGCTGCCATACTGTCGCAAGGTGTACTTTACAAATCAGATGGCCTTTGCTCTAAACACAAAGAATCGTATTGAAGTTCAGATGCCCCTTTCCAAGCTGTAAGGATATTTCCGCATCTCAGAGAGGCCTCTTCAGCTCGAAGGGCCCTCTATACACTCATATGGCTCTTTCGCGGTCCAGAAGGCTTTGAGCCAGACGCCTCTCCTGGCTCAAAGGGCCCTCTCGAATCTCAGAGAACCCTCTCCAAACTCAGAGGACCCACTTCCACGTCAAAGGGCACCCTACCATCACAGGGGGCTCCCGTGACACTCACGGCTTACACACATATATGACCATCTTCCGGCTCGTGAGCCTATTTATGACTCAGAGGGCTCTCTCCGAGCTCAGAAGGCCCTGTCCCGGCTCAGAGGGCCCTCTCTCGACTCAGGGTGCCAGGGTCCCCCGAAATTTACGCTTTACCATTTTGCTCCACGCTTTACCACGGTCGACACGACCCACCGTGTCGGCCACCGGCCCACCACGCTGTGATTGGTCGCTCGTGTGCGGTGCGCGACACACGGTGCACGTGACGACCGGCCGTCGGCGGCGCCCGCCGGCGCTGCGTCAACGTGAACGATTGTCGACACGTCCGGACGCGACGAGCGACCTGCCGAGTCACGGCGGACGCGCGTGTCTCGACAGTCACGTCACGACAGCCTTCGGCGACAGGCCACGCCGCCGATGCCAGCTCCCTGCAGTCGGCTGCACGAACAGGCGTTCCGCTGCACGAACAGGTGTTCCGGTGCACCTGTTCCGCTGATGACGTGGCCGCTCCCGTGGAGGTGGACTCACGTGCGGGTCCGCAGGTCGCATCACGGTCTCGGACAGGACAGGCCTGCGGGGCTGGACAGAGCACCGGGACCGGACATGGCGCCACTGTCCCAGACAGGACAGGCCTGCGGGGCTGGACAGGGCACCGGGATCGGACATGGCGCCGCCGTCCCAGACAGGACAGGCCTGCGGGGCTGGACAGGGCACCGGGACCGGACATGGCGCCACTGCCCCAGACAGGACAGGCCTGCGGGGCTGGACAGGACACCGGGGTCGGGCGTGGTGTCTGGCTTACAGACATGACCGATCTCGGCAACCGCTGGGGCGAACTTCATGAAGCCTTTGCCAAACGGTCGGCCGTGTGCCAGAGGCGTGTGGTATGGACTTTCGTGACCTTGAGTCAGGTCAAAGGTTACGAAACCGTATAAAACAAGATTTATAGCTTACAGACATGACCGATCTCGGCAACCGCTGGCTGAATCTTCATGGAGCCTTCACCAAGCGGTCGGCCGTGTCTGTAAGCCAAAAAATTAGTTCTTCGATGATTCAGTGGTCTTTGACTTGACCCAAGGTAACGAGAGTCGAAACCGCAAACCTCTCGCACACGGCCGACCATTTGGTGAAGGTTTCATGAAGATTGAGCCAGCGGTTGCCGGACAGCGGAGCCGGGCAGAGTACACGACCGCACGTAACCACAAGGGCCGGAAGGTAGGGCCAGGGGCGACAGTTTGTGAACAAGGGTACGCCATGGAAAACGCATAGGAGCAAATGTCCAGCAAAGGTTCGTGTTTGGAAATATTCGCATGGCATATATACAGTTAGCAACACAAAATATTCATGCTAAAGTTCGTTTGCATGGATTCCTACAGAGAACAAACACACGTTCACGGGCAGATGTTCATACGCAAATGTTCGGAAACAAAGGTTTCTGGAATATATTTGCAGTGAAAGGCCACTGTGTAAACGGGATGTGTTCCCCCGCTACACACACAAGATCCGTCCCGGTCTGGCCAATGTATATTTGGGGTGATTCTGCCGTAGTATCTTATACACGTGCTATTCCATTATTTATTTATTTATTTTGTGCTCAGTAGCCGGAGAACACATTCCAACGGTGTCATAGAATTCATTCCAACGGTGTCATATAATTCATTCCAACGGTGTCATAGAATTCATTCCAGCGGTGTCATATAATTTATTCCAGCGGTGTCATATAATTAATTCCAGCGGTGTCATAGAACACATTCCAGCGGTGTCATATAATTCATTCCAGCGTTGTCATAGAACACATTCCAGCTGTGTCATATAATTCATTCCAGCGGTGTTATAGAACACATTCCAGCGGTGTCATAGAACACATTCCAGCGGTGTCATAGAACACATTCCAGCGGTGTCATAAAATTAATTCCAGCGGTGTCATAGAATTCATTCCAGCGGTGTCATAGAATTCATTCCAACGGTGTCATAGAATTCATTTCTGGCAAAGTGGAGGGTAATGAGCCCACGACAAGAATGCCAGTCATGACGTCGAAGAAAGTCAATAATATTGTACCTGAGAAAGTCACGAAATGAGAAAAATAGAGTTTGTTCGCGAAACCCTTTCATAATATTAATGTCAAAATAGAGTGCTGCAAAACTGTGATAAAGCATTATAGTTGAATTGAGTGTAGCAAAACTGGGACAATGTATTGTAGTCGAATGGAGTGATGTACAACTGGGATTAGAAATTGTGGTTGAATGAAGTGTTGCGGATTAGGCAGTATAGTTGAATGGAGTGTTGCAAAACTGAGATTATGTATTGTAGTTTAATGGAGTTCTGTACAACTGGGATTAGGAATTGGGGTTGAATGGAGTGCTGTAAAACTGGGATAAGGCATTGCAGTTGAATAGCGATGTAAAACTGGAATTAGCAAGTGTAGTTGAACGGAGTGTTGCAAAACTGTACATTAGGTATTGTGGTTGGACGGAGTGTTTTAAACTCCGATTAGTTACTGTAGTTGAATGGAGTGTTGTAAAGCTGGGATTAACTATTCTAGTTGAATGGAGTCATACTCCCAGGAAGCCAAGTCAGAAAGTCAAAACTGTGCTCGGGTAGGTCACGATAAGCTTGCATTAGTTGTTAGCTTTCACGTGGTGTGGAATTCCATGACACCGCGTACAAGCTGCAGTTACTGCATAATGTTCGCGTGAATCAGGCTCGAAACGCCGGTTTGTAAGGGTAAAACTTCATACACCAGGGTTCCAAAGCATACGATTCGTAAACAGAGTTCGCAAAAGAAAAGTTCAACGCATGGGACAGGGTGTGCAACCATCAATCAAGATTTGAAAGAATGTTGCATTCGAAGGAATACTGCCTGACGAGAGAATAAGGTTCGCAAGCATAAGGTTCATAAAGATAATGTTCCGAAGCATACGGTTCGCAAGCTCACGATTAGGGCCAATATTTCAGTCGTACCAAGAAGTATGGTGCTTGTCGATTCCGAGCTAGGAACACCCGAACAGGGAATTCCGAGCCAGAACACCCTGGTTGGCTCGGAGCCAGAACCAGAGCCAGAACACCCCGCCTGGCTCTGGTTGGGCCTCCAGCTGACCCCGCCTGGGTAACAAGGCCTGGTCTTAACTATGACCCGGGCGGCGAGGCGAGCCAGGCCCATCCGATGGGAGAATCCAGGTGGCGACTATGTGCCGCCTCATGGCGTTGTATGTCTGCCAGGCACCGGCACACCCGCCGCTATGCGACGGCCGCAACCATCTCTCAGACAAACAAACCGCGCAGTCTTCTCCAGCCCAGTTGGGTGGAGGGTGTACTCGAGCCTTCCTGCACTTCGAGCCCTTCCCAGCTGCAGAGGCGCCAACGTTCCATGTGGGGATGGGAAATCTCCCAGTGTCCCCCAGCCTGTAGGTACCCCCCTTCGGTTTGTGACACCAATAATACGCCAGCTGATCGCAGAAAAAAAACTCACAAGTGTCCTCCACCGCGAACAGGATCGTAGCCGCCGGGTTCGCATGGTGATTGCAGCTCGAATTCGGCCGTCGGCTAGTACTTACCATCGATATCGACCGCCTGCAGGCTGTAGAAGCTGGTGTGAGCTGCCATCGTCGACGACGCTCCCGGCGCGGCGCTCGCGAGCAGAGTGCGTGTGGCGCTGGCAACAGCCGCCACGGTACCCCCGGAGGAAGCCACGTCGGCTCGACGCTATCGCAGACGCGCAGGCAGCGCACGGAGCCACCTGCGGCAGTCGTGTCGGCAGCTGACGGCGCAGTCTGCTGCCGGCGCATGCGCGGCCGAGCACGGCTGCCAGCACTTACATAATATAGGGGCCGCGGTAACTTGGTTAGTACAGCGTAGGATTCCAGATCATAAGATTGTGGGTTCGATTCTGACAACCGACGCCATTTACCGAGTCCGCCCGCGACCAATCGGCGTGAGAGGTTGGCGACGCTTTATGACCGAACGGTTGAATGCGTCGTAAAATAGCCCAAGGTTCTTTGGTCTCTCCCTCTCTCATCACTTAGACATACAGGGACGACTTGCTCACTATCTCCATTTCTAGCTTCTGGATCGACCATTTCAAGTAAAAAATGGGTCTCACAAAGGAGATGCTAAACTGCACACCACTGGTTTAATGAAGGTACAGTTATTAGTCCTCTCAATATCATTATCGGCTCAAGTCTGTTATCACAGATAACGTTTCGGGCGAAATTGCATTTTACGCAGACAACATTTCACTATGGACTTAGAACAAAACGCCAACTTACGCACTAGCAACTCGCACATTCAGAACTGCATAACAAACTCTCATTACTGAATCTAATAGTTCATAACTATATATATTTTTTCCATGGCATGAACTTAGGTACAATCCGTGCTTCTTGCTGCTGCATCGCACGGTTCCAGCAAAAAGTATGAAATGTATCGAAAATCATGTCGAGGAGTAAATATATACATTCATGTGTTCCCTGTGAATTAACAAACTGTATTATCCAATATAGAGATATAGACGTGCCCCACAACATTAATTTAGTTAGCATTAGTTGCTTGTTGCTTGAGCTCTCCGCTGGAACCGTCTACCGTGGTTGTTCCTAACTTCACAGACATTTTTCGTTTGTATCTCGGTGTATGAGTTCAGGGAGACCTGAGTTATATTCCCGGTTTTGGTAATGCCATTTAGTGAATGCATCGCATGCGACATCACGTTAGCTCCGCATGCGTGCTTGGAGGCGCTGATGAAACTTCCAATCAATGCGTGTATGTCTATGACTGATATACACGGAATTTAAACTTCATCCGCCGAAGCCAGTACTTACAACCCAAATCATGCTCGGGGATGGCTGGACCAATTTGCGTACAACAGAACTTTTACCAATCCATTGACGTACACGATTCAATGTAAAAAAAATGCCTGGAACTATATCCGCAATCTCAAGTCCACAATTGTACGATTTATCTGTGCCAACCAGAGGCGTGCTCCGAGCTGCAATAGGGTACGTGCCGTAGCATCAAGGTTCGCGAGACCTCCCAAGCTTAACATGAAGTTGAATTTTGTTGACGTAAACGCGACCGACAGATTGTATTAGCGCCTTGTGTGGGCTATCCGTCGGGCACAACTTGGTTGCGATCAGATCAAAATGTTGATATGCTGTGTGTGAGCCACACGGTGGTGATGAGACAACGTGGGTTCACCAGAACCGGCCGTCGTCCACCAGCTAAGCATGTGAAGTAGCGTTTTTTATCGACGGAATATGGTAATTTTTAGTGTTCCGAATCTGTTCCGTTCCACCCTGCAAAACCCGCAAACGAACGGACTGATCGACACGAAACTGACTCTCCTGGTGTTTTCGCTTCATAGAACCTCAGCCACATGCTATAGAAGAACGTGGCAGCACCCCAAACCCCAAAAGTAACCCGTCCCGTCTCGTGGGGCGGTCCTAAACCGCCCCCCAGGTTTTTCGTGGATAGTGGACGAACGGCGCGCGGCAGCGCACCTAAATTTGGCATACCTTTTCCCACATCAATTTGGCATGCTGTTTCAAAATTTTGAAGTCAGGTCATCTAGGGTCAACGAGTTAGTGAAGGTCAAGTGAGGTCGCCTACAAAAAAGTTCAACCAGTCGTCACGCTTTAACGGATAAAGACATTTTAATAAAACTTCCAGCGTTTGCTTATCCTTAGGGATGCCACAAAACGTATGAGTGGGATTTTTCCTTTTTTATCCGTTTTTGACTACATAAAAATTTGGTGTATTTGCCAAATTGCAGTTCAAATAAAGGATTCTGGCTAAAGTAAGCATTTTGTATTAGGGTAAGTTGACTTCAACAACGTTCCTCGGTCTGCTCTACCCATTCGAAAAGGAAAATTAAAAAAACTTGAAAACTCAAAATTTTGAAATTTCAAAAAACAATTCGGGGACCAAAAAATTGAAGCCCTGGTCGATTTCGCCGTACTTTTCTCATTCCAAAAACATTTTGTTCTCACATATATCCCCAAAAATGAACTCCATAGAGCCAAAAAATAATGCAAGTCGTGAAAAGTCGTGAAAATCTAGTCCCCTGGTGATGTCACTTTTGGGGAAAATAGTTTTGGTGGGTGAACCCAGATCCTACTCGTCGAGCGCTTTCCGATGACACCTCTTTCGTTTTCGTGCGATGCTTAGTTTTGATTTTAGAGGGGGTACTAACCGCCCCCCCCGAGACGGGGTGTGAGGATCTGACCGGAAAGACGGGTTAGGAACATAGTATCAAATTGGCTGGAGATCTCTTACCAAACCAGCTGGGGATCAAGGTCCTCATTTTCGGGACATATGTTCGGAGCGAATAGGGATATTACAAATTAACAAAAGCATAGTGGGTTCTCCAAAGTCCAGCCACGCAGGTAACGGTGGCCATCACGTTGCTCACGTTCCTCAATATCAGGAAGTTTTACTAGCCGCAAGAAATCAATGAGATCACGGGAATCAGGCGGTACTTGTCGTTACCCTACAATATTATCATGATGGATACGAACGTGCGCAACATCTTGAGAAGTTGCCATCTGCGCCAGTAGCTGCATTTATATCAAGAGCAATTTGACCGCCTTCGGGTATTTGGGGCATGGATGATGTACGCCTATACATACATGATCCATGTATGGATCGGCGTACATGATCCATGTCTGGGGCAAAGGATCTGGGGTAACGGCCTGGTACAACTCATGCTGTTATTGCTAACCAACTGAAACATTCTAGAACGAACACAAGGATGTCATATGCTGGAAGGAACATCTAGCATGGATGATGTACATCATGGACATTCCGATATGTCACCGTTGCCCCAGATCCCTTGGCAAGTTGGCGCACATAATCCATGATCTAGTACAGTGCACCGTCTGGCTGGAACCCTAGTATTTAGTTGATTACGTCATCAGACCAATCTTCCCGCTCAAGCTATAATATTCTTTGCCTTGTTTAGTAATAGGGGTGATACAAGGCGATATATACGAAGTGGCGTCATCCCTACTGCGCAGCTTTCTGCGCAGGTCCTCATATGACCTCATCAGGGGTACACACTTAATACGGGCCTAGCCGCTAACAGGCTGTCGAATATACGCAGCGTATGCATAGTACGGGGACAAAATGAGGATTTGAGAGGAGCAGGTGCAAAACTTTGAGCGTCATAGTCCCGGAAGGAATCTCCAATACCTTTTATACACATATTATACCCGGAAGAACGTGCAAAGCGAGGTAGCACAGGTCAAATATGGCAGAGAATTAGCATCTTACTGCGGCGACATGCAGTAAGGACGTATCTGAAGTGTGGTCGTCGCCATGATGGAACCAGGCGGGGGGTCGAGACACTCAATTTACATTAAATTTAGCATTGGGCTTATGGTGCTGCATGCCAAAATTAATTGACCCAAAGGCCTTTTAACCCCTCTATAAGCGGCAGTGCCCCTGATATATGAGGCAAGGAAGGGGACAATCGCTTCTTTTTTAAGATCGACAGGACCATAGGGAACACGTGAGAGGCAGACATCCCTTTTATGGGGGCATCTGTGAACCTCCGTACCAGCTCAGCAACATGGGTGGAACTTCCAGAAAACTATTTGGGGGACGCAATGCCTGGAGGTAACAGGAAGGCCTTCAGTCGAGAGAAGGTCAGAGAAGGCCATGTCCGAGAAGTCCGAGAGAGAAGGCCATGTCCGACGTCCATGTCGAAAACTACACGTATATATTAACTGTGCATAACCATCCATCACCCACCCATCTTCACCCATCGCTAAAACTCATTGTTCACCCATGTTTCCAAACGCATCATTCAAAGTCTGAACGAAGGCAGGAAGCAGCTGACCCTCATCCGCTTCATCAGCATAAGTTATAGCCAAAGGTTCTAAATAATGATTAAGCTGGAGCAATGCCCCACAACCATAAAGTTACAAATCGTACAAAATACAGATGAAAGTGGGCCGATCCAGCACGACTTTAGCCGGGGATTAAACACTGCGCCCGCAACTGCACCACAAATGTCTCACGTCTATCACATTTGTCGACTGCAGGCGCAAAATTATGTTGTTCGGGGTGACGGCATAATTCCGACTGCACCGCCTGCACCGTATAGATGCTTGCCGAACAAGGCTCAGAGCCCTGTTCGGCTGTATCGAGCCCTGTAACGAACAGGGCTCAGAGCCTTGTTCGGTACTAAGTACTGGTACTAAAACTAAAGGGTACAGCCGAACCCAGTTTCTAGTTCCAGCCCAAGTGACGTAATCAGAAATGGGCTATATTTATAGTATAATTTACAAGTATTTTGGTATATATGGTGACGTCACGTAAACATTCCAAATCGTTTTAAAACCTGGCTAAGATTCAGCTGTGGCGCAGTAAAGACATGAGAGTGTTGTGGTTTGGCATGCGGTGCTTCTGATTGTTGGCGTGGGCATATGAGGTTGAGGAGTATTGTTTGGGTTCATGGGGTATTGGATGAGACATCGAACTACCGAGCAATAGATCTCTCTACCAGCATATCTAAAGTGCTGGAGCTCAACCTTGTAGAACGGCTGGAGCCATTTTTACATACAAATGATGCTCAGTTTGGCTTCAAAGCTGGACACTCCACCACCCAGGCTACATATGTTCTCAAGAAAACTATTCACCACTACACCAGGCAGGGTAGCCCAGTCTATGCCTGCTTCTTAGATGCCAGCAAAGCATTTGACAGAGTTTGTCATGCAAGGCTTTTTCAAATACTAGCTGACAGGGGTGTCCCGACAGCATACCTTGGACTTCTAATTACATGGTATCGGTCCCAACAGATGGGGGTGAGGTGGGTTGACAGTAGATCAGAATCATTTTCTATTCAGAATGGTGTCAGACAAGGGGGAAATATCTCACCTCTGCTGTTTAATGTTTACATAGATAAGCTTTTATATGATTTGCAGAAGTCTGGTGTGGGTTGTCATGTTGGTCTGCATGCTGTAAATGTTCTGGCATATGCTGATGACATTGTTCTGCTGGCCCCCACTAGGGCAGGACTTCAGGTGCTAGTTATGATGTGCGAGACCTTTGCAGCCTCAATGGATGTGAAATTCAATGTTAAAAAGACTGTCTGTATGATATTTAGCCCTCAAAGATCATACTCGTCATCACATCTGATGTGTAGCCAAGGGCCACAAGTACTCCTCTGTGGAAAACCGCTTACGTGGGTCCAGAAGTTCAGATATCTGGGGCACGAAATTGAGTGCAACATGAGTGATTGTACAGATATGCAAAGGACCAGACGTGCACTGTACTACCAGGTAAACATGCTCTGTGCTACATTGGGATATGCAGACAAGCTCATGCTAGTTAGGCTGTTTAAGATATACTGTCCCCTCTATGGGTGTGAATTGTGGAACACTGTGGGTGTGAAACGAACTTTCCACGAAGTCTGTATAGCCTATCACTCCGGCTTGAAAAGGCTAGTCAAGGTTCCGAGGTTCTCTCGCAATCATGAAATGTGTCAAAAGTTTGGAATGCTGCCGTGCCACATGCTGGTGGCAAGTAGACAGCTTTTATTTGTGCGTAGCCTCATGGACAGTAGCAATGCCATTATAAAAGCACTGCGTGAGAGTGATGTAGCTCGGTTGGGTATTATTGCACAAAATCATGCTCGAATTAGGTATGAATATGAACTTGTATCTATGGATTTATCGGTGGCCAGTAAAGCTGACATCAAACACACATTTAGGTCACGGCTGGAACGAGTTGTACTTGAAAGAGCTGATCAGGCTCATGTGCATGACCCAGGGTAGAATGGAGCAGATGTGGCACCGTAGTTGCTGTCTCAGTTTGGTTGTGGTGCTGGTCTGTATGCATGAAGGCATTGTGTGTTGTATGGTATCACATATATGTACTGAAAGAGGTGCGAAATAAAGGTCATTATTATTATTATTATTGAACATGCTCTTTTGTTTGGTGCAGAAATTCTTCAGCTCATGGGATATAAAAACATTCAACCTGCTATCGTTCATAACCTGAAAGTTTCACGAACTGAAATTGGAACCATAACTGGATTTACCAAATATGAACCTAGGCTTACCGGTAAATGCATGCTTTAATTCGTTGTATGAATCCTTGGAATTTATCATTCTAATGCAATGTTTATAAAGCTGACTAAGATGATGGTATCGTTTATTTTCTGTGCAAATGCTTACTTTTCAGATTGCATGCAAAATAACAACAACAAAAATGACTTCTTTAAGTAGCAGAACATTCAATGAAGTGTAGAGAAGAATGCAGCATAACTTAATCTAACCGATCCTAACCTCCCTTTGGAGAAAAAGATTTGGTACCTATGTCTTGGAATATTATAATATTCAATAGGCAGTGAACACCAGGTGAAAGCAACATACATGTTGTGGCAGAAATGACCATAGTTCAATACCCATTGCCCAGCATATGGAAACCATTAGCTGGCACTAAAATGTAAGTATATTTGGCATGACATTTACCTCATTATCTGCTCTCTAGCCGTGAGCTAAATAATAAGGTAAGGTACTTTGTAGATTAAGTGGGAAGTATCTTGTATGCAGGTTATCAGAATTAATTTAAAAACTTTATCTGTGTCTAAATATATGCATATCGGAGTTGCCCCAGAGCTTTAAGGGCAGCATCAATGTGCATTTTGATGGAAGTATCCTCCTTTCCAACTATCATGCTTTTGTGGACTCAATTTGCTTATGAATTACCATGCATAATTAATATAATTTTTTCATTGGAGTTGATATTTATAGGAGCATTCTTTCTGAATGGTCACATCCTAGACCATAAATATTAGTAACTTGAGGTGCAATGTGTGCATCAGCTGGTTCACAAAGACATATGACCCCTAAAGGAAGAGGCACACTGAATGCACTTTGGAGAAAAATTGGACCAACTACAGTGCAAAGCAGGGATGCGGAGCCGGGAAAATTTTGGACGGCTCCGGCTCCAACTCCGGCTCTGGGGAAGTATCCCGGCTCCAGCTCCGGCTCCGGCTCCAGGCAAAATGTACCGGCTCCGGCGGCTCCGGCTCCGGCTCCGGCTCCGACTCCGCATCCCTGGTGCAAAGGATGGCCGCCGAGAGTATTCTCTAGCCTGAAACCTCACAAAGACAACAGTGGAACCGCCTCCAGGTGGGAACAGTGCATTATCTGATCCTCACCAAGCAGCAAGCCACGACCTCCTGCTACGAGTGGACTCCTACTGCTTCCATGAAGTAAAAAATGAATCACCAATAACAAATGAATAAACGCACATTCCACTGCAGGTTCGTTCCAGTCTTCACACCTCCGTCTCGTCCTCATGGCCTGCGATATTACATAGGGTGAGGATCCCAAATATGCCGGAAAATCTTATGAAGCAATGACCGACTTCTTATTTCTATTCGATACCGATATCTGTTTTGCGTGTTGCATGCGTATTGACCCTTTTTGTCACAATTAAAAACTTCTTTCACCAGGCGGCATCAGGAGTCCTAGACTAAACTTGTCCTTATTTCTGACAATTTATACCAACGTATCCAGTAAGCACCTAAAACGCCTGGAAAATGACCTAAATTGCTTTCTTAGCCATGCAATTGCCGAACGTTTGCCTACTTTTATGGTACGAAAAAAGGTACATTTTTGCTTCTGATCTGGTACGAAATATAGCCAATCTTGTACGATTTGGGTACGATCCTGGTACGCTGTAAAATTGGGCCGCGGCAACACTGCTCCAAGTTGCTCCAAGCAAGATAACTAGAGACAACTGGTACCCCAAAGTTGGCTGTTCTAGTATAGTTAGTTTAAACTAGACAAAACCTGCGCCAAGTGAAATCATATACTAGAAGCGCTTCTTTATTCCAGAATACTGCTGAATTATATTCTAGTTTTGGGCTATACCAATAAATCTACTAAATATGGTGCTTTCATTTTAGCACAATTATGGCGCTTTTCTCACGATTAGTTTCACCGTTGGCTGTAAAGCATATCAGTCATTCATCGAAGCTTGAATGTTCTATCTTATTATGCTAGCGTGCCGGTGGCTTTGAACCGAAAGGCACCATCCCCAGAATTAATTTATCCATGGCGTGGTTCCTATTGAGAACACACACCTCAGACAATTTATGCGAATTAAGGCCTTATACCCACAATGTCAACCTGGTCAGCATGTCATTGATGCAATCTGGCGATTAATATTAGCATGTGCGTTGGTCCCCTGTCAATTATCATATTGTTCCTGTGTGTGGATTATGTAACCATGCCATACTGTGCCATTCACCAACTTGTGGACAATTTGGTAATTGCTTGCCCATTGCATCATGGCTGGGCAGTAGTAGCAGTAGTAGGGTAAGAGGGAGTTTCCAAACACTTAATGCATGCGACAAATTGCTCTACTGCTTGTGTGACCAAACCAGTAATTATACTGTTTACTGAATTTCAAAAAATGAACAAGCTATATATATTAACATGGTGGACAATTTGGCAATTGCTTGCCCATTGCATCATGGCTGGGCAGCAGTAGTAGTAGGGTAAGAGGGAGTTTCCAAACACTTAATGCATGCGACAAATTGCTCTACTGCTTGTGTGACCAAACCAGTAATTATACTGTTTACTGAATAAAAAAAAAATGAACAAGCTATCTATATTCACATGGTTCTCTCTATCAGTCATCTAACCACTCACATAAAGCTACTTCAAAACATATAATTGTTTTGTAGTGTTGTGTCATATTCTGACCATGAAAGTGGTTGTGCAGGATTACTTCACTGTAGCGGTTGTGGTACCAATTATTAGTAGCCACTAAAAATACTGGTGTAATTGTAAAAAGTATCAGACCTTAAAATACATTTTCAGGGAACTGCACTGTGTGAGATGTGATTTCAGGGTTCATTATTGCAGTTTTCAGTGTTTACAAGTGACGCTTTGCACATTTTTACCAAGGGATAGCTAAAATGAGGATGGGATAGGTTAGGCATTTCTTTAGCTTCCTCAATTTTCAGATGAAATTATTCATGAATGTGAATAAAAAATGGAAGCTAATTTATATTCTCCTCTGAAAAGGGGCCAGGCTGGAGCTGTGTGAGGTTTTTACAATTGCACCTGCAGAAGATTTGCATTTTAGTTGAGGTGGCATTTCAAGAAAAATTGTAAATGCCTGTTTCTGAATGTCATTAAGATGATATGACCATTATATTCCAGCGCAAATGCATGTTTTTCAGTTCGTAAGTGAAGTAATGCGAAATTTGTTGCTTTGAGTGGGGTAATTGGTAATGAAGGATAATGTTAAATGTAAGAACGGTGCATCCAAACCAATGTCATACATTGAATATCTTTGATATCATATATGCAACAATGCTGGATGAGTTATCACCAGAATCCTTCCCCAGTCCAAACCTAACCTACCTCTTTTTCAGGAAAAACATTGTGTTGTTTCTATTCTATCCTCCAAATTCCAAAAACCTTCGTATTTATATATAAGAAGCCCAAATGAAGACAATTTTTTGACAAATGTATGGACTGAACTTCTTGAAGCTTACTAGCAACTTCTTCCCAGTATCCTAAAAATAATTTTCCATAAACTGCGTTGAATGAAGAACAAGGCTACTTGGGACTAGTTAAAAATCAGAAGAAGACAGGATAGGCAGTCATGCACGAAAAGCCAAAACCAGGTTTAATTATACCAAAATGAATACATATATTTGTATATGGCTATTTCTAACATTTTCATCATGATATTTCAGCAGAATAATGGCCAGCCCTTTCTACATGGAGTAATGATAACAGATTCAGCCTAGGATGCAAAATGTATGCTTCCATTAACTGAGTTTCCATGTCACGAAGTTAATTAATATACGGTGCACAATTGATGCGAGTGTGTAATTACAATGGATCTACCATTTCCTTCGTGAATCACATTCAACATCCAGCATACAATATCATTAGGTTTTAGATGACCGAACATGAGTATATTTTAGGAGGTCCAACATCAGTTGGTTAGGTTAGATTCAGTTAGGATATTTTTGTAATTTGACATCGGTGTTCTTTGTTAGCCACCAAAAACCCTATTTCCCCACACTTTCCATATTTCTATGGCGTGGGGGTAGCATGTACTGTCATTGCCAAAATTAGTGTTTTTTCCTATTGTTTGAAAAATCTTAGTGGAACGATGTTAATATTACTTTTTTTAGTGAATTACATTTTTTCTAAATATCAGCATGTGAACTTGAACTGCTGATTTGCTGAGTTTCCATTTCCCATAGACATGAATATCAGCTTCCATCAAATCGCATCAGATAATGATATGATGTGAAGGAATGTTAAATGCTAAGCGTGGTGGTGGTAGTGGGGATGGCGTGTGGCCTGGTCCATGGCCAGAAAGAAACCAGCGGACCGATCGCTGGGAACCCATTTGCGTATCCCGAAGATAAACCACGATAAGCGTTCTGGACTCGCCTCCTAAGCCTTAGCGGCCTGACGGTTCCCACGGAAGAATTCTTCCACACATTCAGAGAGATGGATGCAGCGTTTTGTGTTCACCATGCCCAAAAACTCAACAATCTCAGCAGACATCCAAAGGTCATTGAAAGTTTCCGCCAGGTGTTGGAATCCGGATTCAATTCCACAGATGAAATATAATTAATTTAAAAAAAGTGCTTTGCGAGGATCCGGACATTTATTCGTCTCGGGCTGGTGAACAAGGTGAACGTCACCAAGCTCGCAAAGCGGCAGCAGCGGAAAGCCGAGCAGTTTGCTCAGTGACTGCGAAGTATGGGCCGCACTTGGGGGATACTTCACATTCAGATCAGCGTTTGAATCCTTCATTGTTTGGACGTATAGGTGCATCGCCTGCCGTTGATCATATAGCGGCATATCAGGACTTTCTGCACAAATATTACACGAGACTAAACGTACGTGTTGCAGTTGCACCGAGTGTATGTTAAGCTCAAGAACTAATATGTGCCTGCGTTTGTGAAGTCGGTAGAGCGTAGCCTGTAGGTTTACGCGTACTCATCGTCCAAATACGGTGCTCGTGAGTAGTCTGTGTATGTATGCATGTCGAGTTGTTCTCAGCTACAGATGTCACGATGATGATGTTCCATCTATTCTTGCCAGTTAGTCCGATTTTATAAGGTGCCAGATATGTACGTACTGTAATGTTAGGTATTGTAACGTATTGACGCAATGTAATCTCATTAAGTAACGTGGCTTATCTGCACATGCTACCGATAACCTCTTATGTCACGCATTTGGTGGAGCCGCGGTAGCTTAATCGGTAGGGTGTTGGGCTCTTGACCGCAAGATTATGGGTTCGAGTCCCGCAACCAGCGGAATTGTCCACCCGCGACCAATCGGTATGAGAAGTTGGCGACGCCATATGACCTAGCAGTTAATTGCGTCGTAAAAGAACTCAAGGTTCTTTTTCTGCTTCATGTGTTTGCTTCTCCCAATATATATCTTGCGTTGTGCTCCCTCGATACATCGTTTTAATACGCACCCTGTTGGGCGCCGGAATATGCATGTGCGCAAAATGACGGACGCAGTCCATGCGCCCAAAATGCACATTCACTTCCACCACAGAGTACACAACCGATAAACAATCGGCAGTGGGATTCAGGGCCTTCCTCAATCTTGGCAGTCTCTCTTCCCCAGATGTATGCTCCTCATATTAAAGTCTGATTGATAAACAACTTTTGTTGCCTTATTTATGTCATGCTGTACTGCAAAATGCGTGATATTTCAGGTTGCACGACCCGAATAAAGACATCATATTTTAAAAGGAAAATATTTCCTTTAGTTAAAAATAGAACACATTTAGTTAAAAAGATGTATGGTATTACGTGGTAATTTCCAATTCCACCCGCAAATTAAGCTGTTATTAAAGTCGCTTCCGAGCTGGTCTGGCATTGAAATTGCTGTTACCCCTCCATTATTGCATGCATGACAGAAGTTTGAATCACATGGCGTCAGCGACACAGCCAATTCATTTCGACTGAGAATGCCGAATAACGGTGTGCGAACATGGGCAAAGCCACGGTGGGGAATGAACGGGGATGCTTCCCCAATCTTGCCAAGTTCCGCGTTAAGCCTTTCACAATGCATGATAATCGAACCGAAATCCTCATGCGGGCATCTAAAATCCGTCTTAGCGCTTGTGGGTTCCTCAAAGTTGTTGCCGAGTCTAAATCGAGCCTTCGTGGTACGAAAAGTGTGATTTTTTTTTATTTTGCGCCGGCACTCCAGAAAGTTCAGGATTGTCACCGAAATATTTTAGCCAACGTCTGCTCCTGTGAAAGCAATGCCTGTCGCAGTCCTGGTGGCGTGTGCTCGCCTTGTATCGTAAGAGGTGTGGAGCCGAGCTTAGAACTGGCATCGCTCTGACTCCAGCATGGGTCCAGTCATTTGACTTTTCGGCAGCATGCACAATTGTTGGTTTTGTCACCTTGATAATCATGTACTGTTATTAGATACACACCTCGAGGACCAGGGACTAATGTTGGTCAGCGTGTACTGGTGAGACGGGAAAGGGCAACCGTTCGTTTTTAGCTCAATATTTGTGATGCACTGCCGTAGTGCTACAAATGATTAAATTCAGGGGGTCCTGTCTCCTTTTCACCACCGATGGTCCGCCGCCCGTATCAGGAATGGGCTGTGGGCCTGGACACTGCCATAAACGATGACGTGTTCTGTACTTCCTATGCCTGGCTGATTAGAAGAAGTGCCCAACCATCAATTTAAGGTGGCCGAACCCCAGCCTTGCAGAATATCTGCGTATTTCCCTTCTATTTATGAAAAAGATCTCCCCATGTCAACAGTGTCTTAATTCACTGACGCTTATTAGGAGGAAATCCCACGACGCGCACGGAAAGGTGCCGGCCCCCAGCCTCGAACCAGCTACCTCAGAGAGTCGGGAAACCGACGCGCTACCGACGCGCTACCGACTGCGCTACCCACACCGACAAGCCCATCCCGCTTAAGTTAAATAGTGTCAATGGATATGGCATGAGTAAATAACATCATGTTACACAATAACTAACACGTTCATGTGAAAGCCTACCATGATTGTAGAAATACCATGAAACAAGCTTTCAGATGACGTATAATTTATACCACTCACGCATACTTGTTAGTCAAGAACGTACGCCGAAAAGTACCATTTCTTGCTGTGGTGACATAACCTGCTGAACCCAAATCAGCGCCCAGATGACGTCCCCGGCTGCCAATGGACATTGACAGTGGCCGGCTCAAAGTTGCTCTATTCTTTTTTTGGAGCAGGGTCAGGAACAGACCCAGAAGGAGGGTGTTGGTGATTCGGATTATTCGTGGTTGGTGAGGTTTGAGCATTCTGTCGATACTGTTTTTGTCGTTCGGGAAAAATGAACATATCATTGCAGTTTAAGTTAACCGCGAAGACACGTTTCACACATTTTGCCTCCATGAAACATACAAATGACCGGTTTGGCTAAGTTAAGTTAGAATACTGGAAGTTGGACAAATTTCACCAGCGAAACAGTGTGGGCGGCGCCATTAGCCGTGAATGTGCATGAAGTGTGTCGTGAACCAACCAATAAACAAACAATAAGTTGGACAAATTTGGAAATCGTTTTCTGTGTGATTTTTGTTCCACCAAAAATTACGGTTTTTGTCTTCAAAAACAGCTCGGGCTAGGTTAGGCATGTTAGTTAAAGTTATGCTTTTTAATTTGAAAATTTTAAGAAAGGAGTTGCTTGATAATTTTTCATTTTATATAATTTTTTTGCATATACTTTACAGACAACCTGGATGGGCCAATGTGGCTCTTGTTAAGTCTAATCATTATGAATATGACCTATGGAAGGTTAGGTTAGTTGGTAGTTTTCAAGTACCTATTACCCCCCACACACTTTCTTTATATCAACAATGCATCTTTGGGCACTAGATAACCAGTAGCAGTTGATGTGTCCTTAAACCCAAACAATCAATCAATCAATAAACAATGCATCTGAGTCACCATCAGCTGATTGCCAGTGAGCTGTTCATGATGTCACTCAAATGTACAGACACACCTCCAACTAGGTGGAATGAATAACCCCACAGTGTCACCATGAATATTTATCAGGGGTGAAACCCTAATGTAATTTAACCTAACACTAACATAAACAAACCTAACCATTATAAATATTTCTGGTGATGCCATTGGGTCGTTCAGTGCACCCAGCTGGGGGTGTGTATTGGTGTGTTTGAATAATGTCACCAGCAGCTGACTGTCTCACCTGTCACTACTCTTCGCCCTCTACCAATCAGCATGAGAGATTGGCGACTACATGACTCAATGGTCGATGTGTCATAAAATCAATAACCAACCAGCAGCTAACTAGCAGTCAGCTGATGATGGCTTGGATACATTAGTCAGCATTACAAAGGCAATTTTCTCTCCCATCTAGTTGCTTTTGATCCTTTCAAGTCATTTCTTGCTTGAACTAAACATTCCAGACATGATCTGAAAAGTACATCACAGAACATTTAGTATTGATAAGAATTGGTTACAATCAATTTTCTTTGCTTTTTCATTCACAAACATTATTTCTTGGTGGTGAGAATAAAACATTTTTAGACAGATTGTTTCAGTATGCTTTACCTTAAGCCATTCTATATTCTCAAATCCTTATCCCAATAGATGGCAAGTAATAAATCAGTTGGTGCATGAACATTCTACTCATACTGGTGTGTTGTGAATATTTATTAGTTCTGTGGTGTTAGCATGTCAGGAGTATTATGTATGGATTTATGAACTTGGTGGACATTGATTAAGTATACTTAAACAAATATATTATTAAGATTAGGTATACTTTGTTTAGTTATATTATTGACACTGATATGATAATTAGGATTAGTGAACACTTCAAATTTATGCACATCATTATGCCAGGTCCACTCGCTCTGTCTTCCACTAGATCTTACTAGATGTATCTGCCAGGTTTGCACTGAGTAATCCACTACCACCAATAGTCCTGCAAAATTCTGAGGGCCATCTTCCAACCAAATGTGCAAATGCCTGATGTTGATGTGCCACAAAGCAGTAGCGAACTAACGATGGGCGTCGGCGTCAGCGTCCGGGTGCATGTCGGAGAGTTCCAGCGACGTCGGTGACGAGAGTGCAGCACTGATGGAGCCGGTGGTGATCGGCGCCGAGCCGCCCCGCGAGCGTCGCGAGCGCCGCTCGGACGCCAACCCGGTCTGCCACGAGGAGGAGGAGGAGGAGGAGCTCAAGTATGGTGCGTCACACGTCATCAAGCTTTACACGCCGGTGACGCTCTGCATGCTGGTGGTCGTGGGCACCATCAGCTCCATCCGGTTCTACCGTGAGAAGCCGGTCACATACTTGTGAGTTTGCTGGGTATCCATCCAGGAGTGGCAATGACCTGGATAGATTAGGGCGTCGTCGGCGTATTGATAACTACTGCGTCTTTGGCGAACAGGTTGAGGTCGTTGGCAAAGACGCAGTAGAGGAGAGGTCCGAGAGATGATACTTGAAAAACGCGATGCTGTTTGGCAACGGCAGATTTTTAAACCACACGCCAAATGTCAGTGAGGCTGAGTCAGTGAACACTCCAGGTGTGGTTCTGAAGATAAGCCAAGAACTAGGATGTGGATGTGAAGACTTAATTGTGACAGGAGGTTAGAGTGATCTAGCATATCAAATATTTGCTCAGACTTTGTCTCCCATTGCATTATTTTTCCTCCAATTACAGCAGCTGGAGTCTTCTTTTCCCCACTTCATTTGTTTCTGTGTGGTTCAGTTGGCACAATAATAATGTTAATGTCTTAAGCCTAGAAATGTCAGAAAGCAGTGTTTTTGGAAACCTAGCTGTAGAAAAACATTCCTTCCTGAGTCATGAATCTCATTGAGCAGTAAATGGTAATATAATCCAGGGCCTATATGTTCCATGTCCATGCTTGCTTTCTTCTCATGTATTGAAATGCTGGCCAAATTTGTGCCTGGTATCTTGGAATGAAAACTTCCAAATCAGCCATGTTAAGTTACCCATCTTATGGAGCTGGCCTTTTATTTGGGAACTATTATACCCACTTTTGTTTGAGAACAAAATTAAACAAATTTCAATCACAATTCTGGGCAGGTAAACCTTCCGATGTTTTCCTTCCTTTAATATATGTAGAAATGCATATAGATAAATATATACTAGTGTCATCCTTTGTGCTGCAAGTAATATTTTTCTGACTCCATGTTATGAAGAAATTTCCATATCTGTGGTGTCTCGTCGAAATGTACTGGATCTTGAATGTTATCGCAAACTTGGTTAAGTCAAAGACTGGCCTTTGGCTTGACTTGGTTTCAACATACATTGTAGATCACTGTATAGGCATGCCAGCAACAGTGTATGCTACCTTTGCTTTATTTTAGCTGTGTTTCTCGTGCAGGCTTTACACCCCATTCCACGAGACCTCGGACGACGCTGGCACTAAGGCCTGGAATGCCTTTGCCAATGCTGGCATACTGATATCAGTCATTGTCTGCATGACCTTCTTCATCTTGATCCTCTACAAGTACCACTGCTACAAGGTAGGCCGGCCCAAGACAGTCAGATCGGAACTGCTTTTAAAGTAAACTATTTCAATGGTCTCAATGGTGGTCTCAATGGTCGACAGGGGTCTAAACGTAGGGTGTGCTACTGTGGAACCTGATGTGCCTCTCAATCCTCGGTCAGTGGCACTGCTCAACACTTTACTGATGACAAATTGCCAGAGACTTGTCTACACAGAATATGGGTTATATTGCACATATATGCAGAGATGCGTCACTTGTGAGAAACATAGTGGTACTGTGCGCGTCACACACTGAGGCGTCTGTTTACACTTTCGTACTCTGGTTGTCCGGCGGGGTAAATATGCGTGGCGTTAGCGCCATCACGCCCGCGTACCGATGATGTGGTCCGCTACACCACCTGCACCGTACAGCGGAGTGTCCACCGAGATATCACCCAGCATGGGCCGGCGACCACCCTGCTGTGTCCTGGTCCCACCGACCACGACAGTATAGGATGGTGCTGAGTAACCATCTACTCCACACGACAGTACAGCACCATCTCCACTGCACAGCAGAGTGACCATCTACTCCACACGACAGTACAACACCACCTCCACCGCACAGCAGAGTGACCATCTACTCCACACGACAGTACAACACCACCTCCACCACACAGCAGAGTGACCATCTACTCCACACGACAGTGCAGCACCATCTCCACCGCACAGCAGAGTGACCATCTACTCCACACGACAGTACAGCACCACCTCCACCACACAGCAGAGTGACCATCTACTCCACACGACAGTACAGCACCATCTCCACCACACAGCAGAGTGACCATCTACTCCACACGACAGTACAGCACCACCTCCACCACACAGCAGAGTGACCATCTACTCCACACGACAGTGCAGCACCATCTCCACCGCACAGCAGAGTGACCATCTACTCCACACGACAGTACAGCACCACCTCCACCACACAGCAGAGTGACCATCTACTCCACACGACAGTACAGCACCACCTCCACCACACAGCAGAGTGACCATCTACTCCACACGACAGTACAGCACCATCTCCACCACACAGCAGAGTGACCATCTACTCCACACGACAGTGCAGCACCATCTCCACCACACAGCAGAGTGACCATCTACTCCACACGACAGTACAGCACCATCTCCACCACACAGCAGAGTGACCATCTACTCCACACGACAGTGCAGCACCATCTCCATCACACAGCAGAGTGACCATCTACTCCATACTGCTGAAGGGTGTGGCTCTAGCTTGGAAATTTTGTTAGTTGTCTGTGTGTCTGGTATGATAGAGCCACCTGGTGTTTTTGGAAGTCGCTTGGCATATTAGCCTGGTGTTGATCATCTGGATTTAGACTATTGTGAAGCAGTTGACGCTGAGACGCTGATTTGTCGTGTGTTCTGTTTCAGTTCATCCACGGATGGCTCATTCTATCGTCGTTCATGCTTCTCTTCTTGTTCACGTACATTTACATGCAGTAAGTTGCCATTACCAGCCCAATGAAACCCACGTCCTTCAATTATCATGTGGGGTGTATAAGCGTGCTGCATACATGAAACAAACTGCAACAATATGTTTGAAGCTGTCAACTCAATGTGTCGGAATTCATTGAGTTGATGTATGTAGAAGTCTCATTGAAAAAGCACTGGATCGGCCAAAGTGTCAGCCTGTACTATTATATGATCCTAAAGCTACGAATCCTACTTTAGGCTGTGCTCCGATAAAGTAGCGTGAAATTAACAATCACGTCAGAAGGGCCATTTTAGTACCGAAAGAACAATTCCAGCCACGGAGGCGGCCAGCCAGCTAACATGGATATTTCATCACCACATTGTCAAAATTACTGGTGAACAATACCAAACCAGTATGAGTCGTGATTTTGCTACTAACCAGTGTTGTATTGTATTGCATTTCCTTGTGATATCGAAAACAATATTGGCCATCGCACTTCATATACATGCAGTAAAAGGTAGAATATTTACAGAAGCGCAGTTCTAAGCATTCATCATTGTCAAAATGCAATCACTATTGTAAATAATCGAGTCATTAGCGACTCCCTTGTGCCATTTTAAAGCTAGCTTTATTTTGTATGCTCTGTATCTCTCAACTCAGGCTGTTCCGCACGCAAATAGAGCGGACAGGAGCAGTTTGTTTCGTTGCTTCTGGTCTGCACCTGCACACCTGGAGATGGTTGCCAGCAGACATACAAGTGGTGCACTCGAAAATGCAATACGGGGTGTGGCGAGGCTTTTAAGATTTTGAGGCCATCTGCCTGGTGTATGATCTTCAGCAAATCACATGCTGCAACACATGTTATACGCTCCCCGACTCTGCGTGAAGTTATCTGGCTGACAATGTCAACGGTAGCATTCTCGGTTGAATGGTAAGGCCGATACGCGCATCGTTTAGCCGTGAGCATGCAATGCTTATTCATGCAGTTGAAATGTCAGTCTGAACTGTTCGGATGGCCGGCTGAAGTGCCAGTCTGAACTGTTCGGCTGGCCGGCTGAAGTGCCAGTCTGGAACTACTCGGCTGGCCGGCTGAAGTGTTGGTCTGAACTGTTCGGTTGGCCGGCTGAAGTGCCAGTCTGGAACTACTCGGCCGGCCGTCTGAAGTGTTGGTCTGAAGTACTCGGTTGGCCGACTCAAGTGTCGGCCTGAACTGCTCGGTTGGCCGGCTGAAGTGCCAGTCTGAACTGTTCGGCTGGCCGCCTGAAGTGTCGGTCTGCATTGCTGTTGACTGTCTGCTGCTGTCGCAGGGAGGTGCTGACCGCCTACAACGTGCCGATGGACTACATCACCATACTGTTGTCGCTGTGGAACTTCGGGGTGGTCGGCATGGTAGCCATCCACTGGAAGGCGCCGTTGGTGATACAGCAGGTGGGCGTCACGTGACGGGCAGCAGGTGCACGCCGCGACCGGCAGGAAGAGCGTTGAATTCATGTCGTGGAATCCGATATTTTTGGATTTTTTTATTTTGTGGGGAGGAAGAACTGTTATTCGGGAAAAAATTGTTTTATTTGTTTGTGATATCAGAAACTCCCTTTTTGACTTTCCAGAGAGTTTTGTGTCATCTTGCTAGAGGGTGACAAGTTCGCAGTCATTATCAAGCACCACCATTCAAGCGTCCAGCAAGAAGATTATTTTCTTTAGAAGGTTATGTTCTGAATGGCAGATATCCAGGACCAGCCCTACTCTTCGCCCGCGACCAATCGGCGTGAGAGATTGGCGACGCTACATGACTCAACGGTCGATGTGTCGTAAAATCAATAACCAATCAACCAACCAGGACCAGCCCGTTTTTTTCCGGCCGTGGGCTGAGGTAACGCTGTGTGTATGTGGCGGGTGGTCGGGCGATGTGGTGATGAGGGTGTAACGCTGTGTGTATGTGGCGGGTGGTCGGGCGATGTGGTGATGAGGGTGTGACCGAGGGCTAGGTTGGGGTTGGACGGTGGACAGACGAGACGTGTCGAGTCGGTCTGGTCGGGTGTCGAAGCATACTGGACCTGGCATTCTTGACCCGTCACAAGGTGTGCCTGACCCGTCACCAGACGTGCCTGACCCGTCACCAGACGTGCCTGACCCGTCACCAGACGTGCCTGACCCGTCACCAGACGTGCCTGACCAGTTATCAGACGTGCCTGACCCGTTATCAGACGTGCCTGACCCGTCACCAGACGTGCCTGACCCGTTATCAGACGTGCCTGACCCGTTACCAGACGTGCCTGACCCGTCACCAGACGTGCCTGACCCGTTATCAGACGTGCCTGACCCGTTATCAGACGTGCCTTACCCGTTATCAGACGTGCCTTACCCGTTATCAGACGTGCCTGACCCGTCACCAGACGTGCCTGACCCGTCACCAGACGTGCCTGACCCGTTATCAGACGTGCCTGACCCGTTATCAGACGTGCCTTACCCGTTATCAGACGTGCCTTACCCGTTATCAGACGTGCCTGACCCGTCACCAGACGTGCCTGACCCGTTATCAGACGTGCCTTACCAGTTATCAGACGTGCCTGACCTGTTATCAGACGTGCCGGATCCGTCACCAGACGTGCCGGATCCGTCACCAGACGTGCCGGATCCGTCACCAGACATGCCTGACCCGTTATCAGACGTGCCTGACCCGTTATCAGACGTGCCCGACCAGTTATCAGACGTGTCTGACCAGTTATCAGACGTGCCTGACCCGTTATCAGACGTGCCTGATCCGCCACCAGACGTGCCTGACCAGTTATCAGACGTGCCTGATCCGCCACCTGACGTTCCTGACCCGTTATCAGACGTGCCGGATCCGTCACCAGACGTGTCTGACCAGTTATCAAACGTGCCTGACCCGTTATCAGACGTGCCTGACCCGTTATCAGACGTGCTTGACCCGTTATCAGACGTGCCTGACCCGTTATCAGACGTGCCTGACCCGTTATCAGACGTGCCTGACCAGTTATCAGACGTGCCTGACCAGTTATCAGACGTGCCTGACCAGTTATCAGACGTGCCTGACCAGTTATCAGACGTGCCTGACCCGTTATCAGACGTGCCTGACCAGTTATCAGACGTGCCTGACCAGTTATCAGACGTGCCTGACCCGTTATCAGACGTGCCTGACCAGTTATCAGACGTGCCTGACCAGTTATCAGACGTGCCTGACCAGTTATCAGACGTGCCTGACCCGTTATCAGACGTGCCTGACCAGTTATCAGACGTGCCTGACCAGTTATCAGACGTGCCTGACCAGTTATCAGACGTGCCTGACCAGTTATCAGACGTGCCTGACCAGTTATCAGACGTGCCTGACCAGTTATCAGACGTGCCTGACCAGTTATCAGACGTGCCTGACCAGTTATCAGACGTGCCTGACCAGTTATCAGACGTGCCTGACCAGTTATCAGACGTGCCTGACCAGTTATCAGACGTGCCTGACCCGTTATCAGACGTGCCTGACCAGTTATCAGACGTGCCTGACCAGTTATCAGACGTGCCTGACCAGTTATCAGACGTGCCTGACCAGTTATCAGACGTGCCTGACCAGTTATCAGACGTGCCTGACCAGTTATCAGACGTGCCTGACCAGTTATCAGACGTGCCTGACCAGTTATCAGACGTGCCTGACCCGTTATCAGACGTGCCTGACCCGTTATCAGACGTGCCTGACCAGTTATCAGACGTGCCTGACCAGTTATCAGACGTGCCTGACCAGTTATCAGACGTGCCTGACCAGTTATCAGACGTGCCTGACCCGTTATCAGACGTGCCTGACCCGTTATCAGACGTGCCTGACCAGTTATCAGACGTGCCTGACCAGTTATCAGACGTGCCTGACCAGTTATCAGACGTGCCTGACCCGTTATCAGACGTGCCTGACCAGTTATCAGACGTGCCTGACCCGTTATCAGACGTGCCTGACCCGTTATCAGACGTGCCTGACCCGTTATCAGACGTGCCTGACCAGTTATCAGACGTGCCTGACCAGTTATCAGACGTGCCTGACCAGTTATCAGACGTGCCTGACCAGTTATCAGACGTGCCTGACCAGTTATCAGACGTGCCTGACCAGTTATCAGACGTGCCTGACCAGTTATCAGACGTGCCTGACCAGTTATCAGACGTGCCTGACCCGTTATCAGACGTGCCTGACCAGTTATCAGACGTGCCTGACCAGTTATCAGACGTGCCTGACCAGTTATCAGACGTGCCTGACCAGTTATCAGAACGTGCCTGACCCGTTATCAGACGTGCCTGACCAGTTATCAGACGTGCCTGACCAGTTATCAGACGTGCCTGACCAGTTATCAGACGTGCCTGACCAGTTATCAGACGTGCCTGACCAGTTATCAGACGTGCCTGACCAGTTATCAGACGTGCCTGACCAGTTATCAGCTAAGACGTGCCTGACCAGTTATCAGACGTGCCTGACCAGTTATCAGACGTGCCTGACCAGTTATCAGACGTGCCTGACCAGTTATCAGACGTGCCTGACCAGTTATCAGACGTGCCTGACCAGTTATCAGACGTGCCTGACCAGTTATCAGACGTGCCTGACCAGTTATCAGACGTGCCTGACCAGTTATCAGACGTGCCTGACCAGTTATCAGACGTGCCTGACCAGTTATCAGACGTGCCTGACCAGTTATCAGACGTGCCTGACCAGTTATCAGACGTGCCTGACCAGTTATCAGACGTGCCTGACCAGTTATCAGACGTGCCTGACCAGTTATCAGACGTGCCTGACCAGTTATCAGACGTGCCTGACCAGTTATCAGACGTGCCTGACCAGTTATCAGACGTGCCTGACCAGTTATCAGACGTGCCTGACCAGTTATCAGACGTGCCTGACCAGTTATCAGACGTGCCTGACCAGTTATCAGACGTGCCTGACCAGTTATCAGACGTGCCTGACCAGTTATCAGACGTGCCTGACCAGTTATCAGACGTGCCTGACCAGTTATCAGACGTGCCTGACCAGTTATCAGACGTGCCTGACCAGTTATCAGACGTGCCTGACCAGTTATCAGACGTGCCTGACCAGTTATCAGACGTGCCTGACCAGTTATCAGACGTGCCTGACCAGTTATCAGACGTGCCTGACCCGTTATCAGACGTGCCTGACCAGTTATCAGACGTGCCTGACCAGTTATCAGACGTGCCTGACCAGTTATCAAACGTGCCTGACCAGTTATCAGACGTGCCTGACCAGTTATCAGACGTGCCTGACCAGTTATCAGACGTGCCTGACCAGTGCCTGACCAGTTATCAGACGTGCCTGACCAGTTATCAGACGTGCCTGACCAGTTATCAGACGTGCCTGACCAGTTATCAGACGTGCCTGACCAGTTATCAGACGTGCCTGACCAGTTATCAGACGTTTGACGTGCCTGACCAGTTATCAGACGTGCCTGACCAGTTATCAGACGTGCCTGACCAGTTATCAGACGTGCCTGACCAGTTATCAGACGTGCCTGACCAGTTATCAGACGTGCCTGACCAGTTATCAGACGTGCCTGACCAGTTATCAGACGTGCCTGACCAGTTATCAGACGTGCCTGACCAGTTATCAGACGTGCCTGACCAGTTATCAGACGTGCCTGACCAGTTATCAGACGTGCCTGACCAGTTATCAGACGTGCCTGACCAGTTATCAGACGTGCCTGACCAGTTATCAGACGTGCCTGACCAGTTATCAGACGTGCCTGACCAGTTATCAGACGTGCCTGACCAGTTATCAGACGTGCCTGACCAGTTATCAGACGTGCCTGACCAGTTATCAGACGTGCCTGACCCGTTATCAGACGTGCCTGACCAGTTATCAGACGTGCCTGACCAGTTATCAGACGTGCCTGACCAGTTATCAGACGTGCCTGACCAGTTATCAGACGTGCCTGACCAGTTATCAGACGTGCCTGACCAGTTATCAGACGTGCCTGACCAGTTATCAGACGTGCCTGACCAGTTATCAGACGTGCCTGACCAGTTATCAGACGTGCCTGACCAGTTATCAGACGTGCCTGACCAGTTATCAGACGTGCCTGACCAGTTATCAGACGTGCCTGACCAGTTATCAGACGTGCCTGACCAGTTATCAACGTGCCTGACCAGTTATCAGACGTGCCTGACCAGTTATCAGACGTGCCTGACCCGTTATCAGACGTGCCTGACCAGTTATCAGACGTGCCTGACCCGTTATCAGACGTGCCTGACCAGTTATCAGACGTGCCTGACCCGTTATCAGACGTGCCTGACCAGTTATCAGACGTGCCTGACCCGTTATCAGACGTGCCTGACCAGTTATCAGACGTGCCTGACCAGTTATCAGACGTGCCTGACCAGTTATCAGACGTGCCTGACCAGTTATCAGACGTGCCTGACCAGTTATCAGACGTGCCTGACCAGTTATCAGACGTGCCTGACCAGTTATCAGACGTGCCTGACCAGTTATCAGACGTGCCTGACCAGTTATCAGACGTGCCTAACCAGTTATCAGACGTGCCTGACCAGTTATCAGACGTGCCTGACCAGTTATCAGACGTGCCTGACCAGTTATCAGACGTGCCTGACCAGTTATCAGACGTGCCTGACCAGTTATCAGACGTGCCTGACCAGTTATCAGACGTGCCTGACCAGTTATCAGACGTGCCTGACCAGTTATCAGACGTGCCTGACCAGTTATCAGACGTGCCTGACCCTCCGTGCCGGCGTGTTCGCCAGGCGTACCTGATCTTCATGTCGGCGCTGATGGCGCTCGTCTTCATCAAGTTCATGCCCGAGTGGACCACGTGGGTGGTGCTGGGTGCCATCTCGGTGTGGGATCTGATCGCCGTACTATGCCCGCACGGCCCGCTCCGCAAGCTGGTCGAGACGGCGCAGGACCGCAACGAGCAGATCTTCCCGGCGCTCATCTACTCGTGTACGTGACTGCGTACCAGCCGGCCCTGCGGTGATGTCGAGGTGGAAAACGCAAATGGAAAACAACCGGGCGAAGCCAGTTTCGTCGACTGAAGTGGCTTTGGCCGGCTATAGCCATATGCAATGGACGTTTATCGTACAAAGTTGACGGGGCACATGCTTTGTTATTATGCGGCACAGGGATGCATAACAAGTTGATGGTATCTTTATTTGTGTCAGGTATTGCCATTCGTGTGCCAGTCTCTGTTGCAATATCTTGATTTATAGTTGTTTTTGCTGTACTTAATCTGGGTTGGATGGTTGGTTGGTTGTTTGCTTATTTGGGCTTTAGCGTCCGTCTGGGATTTAATTTACACTTGGAGGTTGATGAGGTTTTTACCCTCGAACTGCAATATGACCAGAGTAGTCGAAGCGCCCGAAAGCCCAAATAACTATCTAACTAATTACCCTCGAACTCAGCTGCAGCCGATGTAGGTGGCGCCGGAGCGTTGACCTGTACGTCCGGTCAGCACAGCCTGACTGTTGCCACCAAACATCGATGGTCGTCGATGATCAGACTGAACGTCTCGTGTACAACATTATCCCCCTGACGTACACCCATCGTCCAGTCTGTACTTCAAATCAGACTTCGTCAGAGACGACTCCGCCTCACCCTCATGTCTATTTGGGCGGTATAATAACCTCATAGGGATTCCCTGGTGACGTGATGATCTCGTGGTGGCATACTGCCAAGTGATTCAGTGGTGGTCTCGCAGTCATTGCCAAGTGACGCAATGGTGATCTAGTGATAAGCAGGTGCTCTGGTGACGTGAGAACATGGTGGCGAGGTAGCCCAGTGGCTTTGTGACTCTGTGGTGTCGGGTCCGGACGGTGGTGAGGTGGCGAGGTGGCTTAGTGACCTTTGTCTTGAGGACATGGTGGTGTATGCTCTTCATGTCTGGCGGATAATGATCTGTGTCGTGACCCCTTTGTGTGGTGTGGTCCCATGTGCTGTTTGCTATGATGACGTCTATTTGGAATATCGACAAATCTGGAAGTATTGAGCACAACAAATGACAACTCATTTATACCTACATGGTAGATATAGTCCCTGAA
Source organism: Imbricaverruca yamaguchii (assembly GCA_034440575.1). Classification (NCBI taxonomy): domain Eukaryota; kingdom Metazoa; phylum Arthropoda; class Thecostraca; family Neoverrucidae; genus Imbricaverruca; species Imbricaverruca yamaguchii. The sequence continues at coordinate 403,968 of JAOTOL010001510.1, read as the reverse complement.
GGCCTGGTATATAACGCTGCGTGCGATAGCGCGCCATGGATGACCCGAGTATTGATCACGTGACGACATGCGCTGTGCTACCGGCCGGCAGCCACGGTGATATACAGCACTGTGGCGATGGCCCACTCGGAGGACGCTCCGTCGCGACCGCCTCGCCGCCGCTCTTCCGACGTCAACGACGACGCCGGCTTTGGCGAGATGACAGACGCCGGCCGACAGGAGAGGGCAGCTCGTCGCCTCCAGCAGGTCAGTCTACCGACGGTGGCCGTAGACAGGTCAGTCTGCCGACCGTGGCCGTGGACAGGTCAGTCTGCCGACGGTGGCTGTAGACGGGTCAGTCTGCCGACCGTGGCCGTAGACAGGTCAGTCTACAGACGGAGCTACTACTCTGGCATGTATCAGCGAGTGATGACTGGCTTGCCATGTGTCCGTCGATCAGTCCGTCTGTACCGTGTCCGCCCGCGTGTCTGCCATGCCATGTGTCCGTCGGTCAGTCCGTCTGTACCGTGTCCGCCCGCGTGTCTGCCACGCCATGTGTCCGTCGGTCAGTCTGTCTGCACCGTGACCTCCCACCGTCAGGTAGCTGCCAACGCCAACCAGCCGGCGGCCGGGGACCGCCAAAGGCCGCCCCAGCCGCAGCCACAGCCGCAGTTCGTCGACGATGATGAGGAGCGAGGCATCAAGCTCGGCCTCGGAGACTTCATTTTCTACAGCGTGCTGGTCGGCAAGGCGTCTTCCTACGGCGACTGGAACACCACCATTGCCTGCTTCGTCGCCATCCTGATCGTAAGTCCGCGGATGAAGCGTTTGGCAGTTCCAGTGAGATACGTCAAATTAAGTGCTTTGCGTGCCTGTATCGGGTCAGAATGCTCGCGAAGTCTAATGTCTGACTGCCTTTCGCCTCTCGAGTCCCCAGTATCCTCATGTTAGTTATTGCCACGCCACATCCCCAAAGTTCGTGTCTGACGTATCCCGGTCCGACCATCAGGCTTTCTTCCTCAAGATCCGGATCCGCTACCGTACCCCTTCTAGGGCTCAATTCTTGTGGCAGTTTCGTTCCTGGTGTTTGTGCCCTCCCATCACGCACTTTCAGCAGGGTCTTACCCTACCCTGTTCTACGCTGCGCAGGGTCTCAGCCTGACCCTGCTGCTGCTGGCAATCATCAAGGCGGCGCTGCCAGCGCTGCCCATCTCCGTCTCGATCGGCCTCGTCTTCTACTTCGCCACGCGCGCCGTCATCGCTCCATTCGCCGACAGCCTGGCGCTGCAGCAGGTGTTCATATAGCACCTGCCAACTGAGCTGCCTGTGTGTGTGGACACCACCTGCCGTCTGCCGGCATACAGCGGTTGATATGGCACCTGCTGCCGCCCTCGGCCACAAGTATTTACCAACTGGCTGCCATCGGGAGTTACAAGTGTTCGTACCGCACCTGCTGCCGCCCAAGCTGGCGGATATCTGTACAACACGTGCCGTCGTCTTGGCTACAGATGCTGGCTGTACTCGTTTGTCAGTGGGCGGGGCCGCGTTAGTACGGCGTTCACTCGGCCCCGGCCATGGCCATCCACGTGAAGGCGAGCATCACGGCTGGGCGGACGGGATCTCGTGGTGTCGAAACGAGGCGTTGTCACTCGAGAGTGTGTGGACTTGCCACTGGCATGGCAGAAGGCGAGTTTGGGCTTTGCCACGGTTCGTGTGCATAATGGCTGGGCAGCGAAAATGTGCGGTCTTACGCTTCATATCGACGAGAAAATGCCAGACATAGGCATCACCTTTTCATAATAAAGAAAATACGCTATTTGATTCGAAAGTGGTATGCTAGATACTCTGGATGTGTAATTATGTTTCACATACATGCTTTCGTTTTGTATAACTCAAACGAGTAAATACTGCCTGAGTGCAGCCGTCGGCGAGGTTGGCACTGCCGATGGTGTAGATGTAGCCGGGTGCGGCGGTCGGCGAGGTTGGGACCGCCGATGGTCTGGATGAGGCCGGGGTGTGGCCGTCGGCAAGGTTGGTACCGCCGATGGTCTGGATGAGGCAGGGGTGTGGCCGTTGGCGGGGACGTTCGTGTCGTTTTCCAGGCGGTTCCGATGGTCGCGGCTATAGCTGCATAGACTCCACATGGTCGGGCGGTGTGGGGCGTGGTGCCAACAGGGCTCAAATGTTGTGGCGGTCTGTTTCCACGCTTTGTGCGATATGTCGCGCGACTGCACTAGGGGCGCCGCCGTCAGCGGTACATGTCGCGGGACTGCGCCGTCGGCGGTACATGTCGCGGGACTGCACCAGGGGCGCCGCCGTCGGCGGTACATATCGCGGGACTGCGCCGGGGGCGCCGCCGTCAGCGGTACATGTCGCGGGACTGCACCAGGGGCGCCGCCGTCAGCGGTACATGTCGCGGGACTGCACCAGAGGCGCCGCCGTCAGCGGTACATGTCGCGGGACTGCACCGGTGGCGCCGCCGTCAGCGGTACATGTCGCGGGACTGCACCGGTGGCGCCGCCGTCAGCGGTACCTGTCGCGGGACTGCACCAGGGGCGCCGCCGTCAGCGGTACATGTCGCGGGACTGCACCAGGGGCGCCGCCGTCAGCGGTACATGTCGCGGGACTGCACCGGTGGCGCCGCCGTCAGCGGTACATGTCGCGGGACTGCACCAGGGGCGCAGCCGTCAGCGGTACATGTCGCGAGACTGCACCAGGGGCGCCGCCGTCGGCGCATGGCGGGACGGGCAGCTCTGGCTCATTCGAAAGCAGACTTGTGCTCCACCAGGTACTGGTTCGGTGTCGAATCCGTCCGGTACTGGCGCCTGGGCCCACCAGCGAACGAGCATCGGAAAGCGAGTCGTGGTGAGGAAGGTGCGTATCTCCTGCGATCCATCGCTCCCGGGTGCACAGACTCTGAGCGTTGTAAAGTTGTGCGATGTGTCGCCAACGTTGAACCAGGCGTAACTCTCGCGAGCGGTCGGCCACGAAACGGAGGCAACCCTGAACATCGCGTCGAACAGTTACGTGCAGGAAACTGGCTCGGTTAACCAAAGACTGGCCTTGATTGCGCTGTTTAATTTGTGTACACGCTTGCATTGATCACCACACCACATGTCGATACAATCCGCACTTTGTGCTGAGTTGCGGGTGAAAACGGCAACGTGATACCAGGTATGCGTTTGGAATACAACATATGAATTGGATGCTGTGTTTAAGTGAGCCATGTGGAAACCTTGTCGCCCTAGCTGTGGGACCGTTGGACACATTGCAGCCGTTGCATGGTAGGCTCCGTCACAGGGTGGGATCCGTCACGGGGTGGGTTCCGTTGCAAGGCAGGAGTTTGCAGGGCAGGTTCCGTTGCAGATTAGTTTCTGTCGCAAGGCAGGTTCCGTTGCGGGGTATGCACCGTTGACCGCCTCCCAATGAGGAACGCTGGTCATCGGTCGTTCTCCGTGGCCTTTCCATAAATCGGTGTTAAGGACAGGTGAATTTCCGGATTTGGGTTCCACGGTTACCATGCAAAAAAATCCACCCGAAGACAACACTGATGCAAGAACGACGAACAGCTCGTAGCTCTCGAATAACTCGGGAGGAACCGGTTACCTTTCCGGGGCTTCGTGCCTATTCGGGAAAACAGCCGGTATGCTCCCGAGATTTCGTTGTGGCCGAAAAACAACTTGGGAGTTGTAGTCTAACCCCTTCGATTTCGACAGTTATCCGCAGAACACTGGTGTTCGCCGCTTCTTTGTTCACGAATCTGCCACACGCGAGGCCGGTTCGCACCACCCACGAAACAGAAGCAGTACGTCACATTCCGACCACGGGACCGGACAATGTTCCCCGGGCTTCACCGGCCCAGGGAACATTGGGCTTCACCGGCCTGAGGCGTCACAAACTTTTTGCAGCAGTGTTAACTTGTCCTAAAATGTAAACTTAAACAAAACGAATAAAATACATTGAATCCGGGTTCCTGCTTGGGCGGCTTTATGGGCGAAGATCCTATTGCTAAGCAGAGCTTGTTGCGTGGACCCTGGCCCCGCCACCTAATCCATGCATTTCAGTAAACGACATAATTTTGACCGAGAGTTAACATGCCATCAATGCAACGACACGACCGCCCGGTAGCTCGTCTCCGACCTAGTCGAGCCAACTGCCAACTGACCCTCCCAGTCGGAGCCAAATGCGAGAACGTGAAGGACAGGGCAGACCAATCCAGACCGGAGCTCCAACCAACTGAGCTACCTTTGGTTCTGTTTCTCCCATGAATATAGTTGATTTACGGCTCCGATGCGGCAATTCAACGCGCGGCTCCATCTCATCGAACTGTTGGTTTACGATGGGTATCGAAACAAATCATAGCAACTACCACGCCTATCTGAATACACCGTGTACCGCCCGATTTAACTCACCAGAGCCACAGCCAGGTGGGTCCGCTGGCATCCAAAAGTACACTAGATCGAACAAGGAATTGCGAGATTTTCACCACTCCGCAATAAATTTTCAGTGCGCTTTTCGAGCCGAGAGCGGTCCCTGTTGCCTACCATTTTAGTTTTTGGTCATTTTTTACCCCTTTAAGAAAGCCCTGGCTGCGCTCCTGTCGCTCACACGCTATCGGCGCATGTGCGCGCAGGCGTAGCTTGGTCGGCCGGCAGCCGGACGAGAAGCTTAGTACGGGTCTGTCTGGCCGGCGTGCAGGCGACAGCCTGACCGCTGATGAGCGGCGCCAGGTCCACACCGCGGCCGGACCGCAACCCCCCAGACACACGGAGAAAATACCGGTCCGCACCGCCACCGGACACTTATCCGGTCCGGTGGCAGTGTGCCGGACCGCAACCCCCCAACACACGGAGAAAATACCGGTCCGCACCGCCACCGGACACTTATCCGGTCCGGTGGCAGTGTGCCGGACCGCAATCCCCACCACACGCGGAGAAAATTCCGGCCCGAACCTTCACCGGACACTTCTCCGGTCCGGTGGCAGTGTGCCGGACCGCAAACCCCCAGACACACGGAGAAAACACCGGTCCGCACCGCCACCGGACACTTATCCGGTCCGGTGGCAGTGTGCCGGACCGCAACCCCCCCAGACACACGGAGAAAACACCGGTCCGCACCGCCACCGGACACTTATCCGGTCCGGTGGTAGTGTGCCGGACCGCAAACCCCCAGACACACGGAGAAAATACCGGTCCGCACCGCCACCGGACACTTATCCGGTCCGGTGGCGGTGTGCCGGACCGCAATCCCCACCACACGCGGAGAAAATTCCCGCCCGAACCTTCACCGGACACTTCTCTGGTCCGGTGGCAGTGTGGGGAGTTTAGGAGCGTTTCGACTATAGAGATCATGAAGCCCGGTGGCGGTGCAGACCTGGTATCGCACGTCCGTGCCTGAAGGTGATGATGAATTGGGGTTTAGGGGCGCGTCGACTGCCATGGTCATTATGCGCCCATAACTGTGTTTATAGGTAATTTACTATGCTCCTACAGTAGGCAGTAGGACATAATATTCAGGGACGGCGATAGATAACATCAAAACTTACTTGTCGAAGGAAGGTGAAAATGTCCCCAGACGACACGACCTCGGAGTCATCCTTTAGCAGCATACGCAGTGTCGCTGTTTACACGTCCTAAAATCTGGTGTCGTAGAGGTTCCAAGGATACACAGCATATTAAAACTGCCATGCCTGCCAGCAAACCAAAAACCATAGGCATCGGATGTGGGCGCTATCTTCGCTGTCACACCGCCGACAGGCTTTTAATACTGCGCAGCAGCAACCCAGGTTATTGTTTGGTGCATCGAAACATTTGGTACTCAAAACCCCAGAAAACCTCATCCCAATACGGCGGCTGGTGACCAGGTCACTAAGAACGAATCCATACCGGCACTGTCACATTCTGAGTACGGAATACGACCGGGGACGACCAGCACGTCCAGTACATTTTGAATCACAAATACACAAGGGAAAATTACGATCTGTTTCAATGAAAAGTAACGGGCGACGGCGGCAAACCCTTACTGAGTGCGCATGCTTGAATAAGGTAGTGAAGCAAAGACGGCTGCAAATATGTGCAGAACGGATTCGCGCCGTACGGACAAAAAGTGACGCGCGATATTCGGCCATGTATTACTGACTGAATTGCATACAAGAATACTGACCACGAGACATGGACGAACCACTCGGTTGTCTTTTCGGACAATGCTGTGCGGATGAGTATCCATATGCGGAGGCTTGCGTGCTGCGGTGCCGAGACACCGGCGCCAGCATGGCACAACACATCGAACAGTGATGACGTGGCGGTAATGACGTCATGGGAGTCATGGCGGACAGTGCGCACATCCACGTCTGCACACACACCCACTTGACCGAGTCGACCGGTTCGGCGGCCTCCGCTTGTGATAGGCGCGATTGTCACATCCACAGACGCATGCCACATGCAGCACCACACAGCGCCAGAAGAGGGTTGCACGAGATTCGTCGCTCGAGTGGTATCACTGCTACGCTATGAAATCACAGAGAGCAAATTCATGTCTTGGTGTAGACATCAACTGGAAGAGCGAGGCGCATCAGCCAGTGATTTGCATGAGCCACAGTCAGTGTGACCGTGTGACTGCATACTGCATCCAAGCTTGGTCTCCTAGCTATGAAAAATATTGTTGGCTTTTAGAGAGAGTACAAAAGAGGGCTACAAAAATGGTTAATGGCATAAGCAACCTGGCATATGAGGAAAGATTGAAGAAATTGAATATGTTTTCACTTAGATATAGAAGGCTGAGAGGAGATCTCATCGAGGTCTTTAAATTTGTCCATGGTCTGGAGAGGGAATACCTTGGGGAAATGTTTGAATTTAACATAAATGATGCAATTAGAGGTCATAAATTCAAAATTAAAGTTAACCACAGCAGAACAAGGTTAAGGCAAACTTTCTTCACCAACAGGGTAGTAGAACACTGGAACCAGCCGCCAGAAAACATCGTCAGTACCAGCACATTGAGCATCTTTAAAAACAGCATAGACAATCATTATAAGAATATAGGGCTTGCTTTTCAGTATTACAGGGAGGGCTGATTTACATATTTGGTGGGCAACTGGTTCAGTGTACAGAGTGCAACCAAGAAGGGCCCTTGTGGCTCATAGTTGCACTAATCTTTTGTCTTTATGTCTGTATGTCTTTATGTGTGCATTGTGATATGCGAATTCAATTATCAGTCTCGAGCGTTCCGGGTTTGACGGACCAGGAAGATGCTCGCGCAAATAAAAACACAAAAATTCATAATCCACAGAGATTCAAAACCAAGCAAGATATTCCGACACCAGTGAACGTAAAAGCTGACGATACCAGTGGCGGCTGCGACTTTATGGCGCACTCAACAGAGGCCAGATGGCGCCGTCCGCCCCTCACCCTGTCAAGAAGCGCGGGCGCCGCGGCGAATGGAACCCCGCACCTCTAGCACGCCAGACACCCAGCTTAACCTCTATGCTACAGACGCTCCGGTTAACGACACCGATAACGGTACATCACAGCTATCGTTCCTGATTCGGCGCCACAAATGATCACAGTGAAGCAATTCCGAACGAACGACATTGCATTCAAGATGAGCTGTTAATTTAGAAAACAGCTGTATATAACGATGCGCTTAATGGCATTACGGGTGCTCAACATCGCAGCCAAAAACATAATATATCTTGGACTTCAAGAAACAATAATACACGTGTTAGAAAACTGGAAGAGAGAAAACAACGTCTGGCAGTGCACGAAACCAACAATGGATGTGTTCACGTGTGCCGCACACGTAGACCTACATAGTTAGAGGTAAAATAAACCCGGCATAGCACCTGATACTGAACTGTGAAATCTGACTACCGCAAATTCACGGGAAAGCACACGATGGTACAGCCGTTTGTCATATTGTGGAGGCCGGGCTGAGAACACCAGTGTCACTCACACTGTACACACGCACAGCGACTTTCGGCCACTGTAAATACTGCGCTGCGTGCCGGTGCACCGCCCGCATCAACCGCACACTACAGCGGCGCAACTCCGCGGCGACTGGATGGCGAGGACTCGACTTGTTGGACCGCACCATGTGAACGGCAGCACACAGGCGCATACAATCGCTCGCCCGGTGCTCACGACACCACACACCACGAGCCTGTCGAGGCCATCGGCAACGGCGACACAGTCTGCATACTGCTCAGTTAGATATTGTCGTCCACACTGCTACCCATCCCATACCATGGTATAACTCGCGTATAAGCACCGCCGACTAACCCCTCACTAAAGCATACGCGGATGATGATTATTGGTTTTACGACACATCGACCGTTGAGTCATGCAGCGTCGCCAATCTCTCACGCCGATTGGTCGCGGGCGAAGAGCAGCGACAGGTGAGACTCGAACCCACAACCTTGCGATTTTGGGACGAGCAACTTACCTCTAAGCTATTCGTCCCCAAGCATACGCGGACATCGAGTATTTCAGTACGCCCTCTTACGACTAGCCGCTGAACACGCCACACCCGGAGGAGCACAGGAGCGTGCCAAAGCCACGCTGAGTATCGTCCCAAGAAAACCGCCTCACCAGGCCACCACCTCGGCACGTGGCGGCCACCTGGACACGTGGCGGACACCTGGACACGTGGCAGCCATCTGGACACGTGGCAGCCACCTGGACACGTGGCGGACACCTGTACACGTGGCAGCCACCTCGACACGTGGCAGCCACCTGTACACGTGGCGGACACCTCGACACGTGACACCCACCTGGACACGTGGCAGCCAACTCGACACGTGGCAGCCACCTGTACACGTGGCGGACACCTCGACACGTGGCGGACACCTGGCCACGTGGCAGCCACCTGGACACGTGGCAGCCACCTGAACACATGGTAGCCACCTAACACATGGCAGCATCGCGCCGCCGAGGTACTGCAGCGACGCCAAGCGGTGACGATGCGCACCGACAGCGTTGTCCGCTTGGCAGTGGCGCGTCAATTTCCTGCGGACATCCATCTGAACAGCCGCGTGCTCCCAAAGCGACCACACCCTGCCTGGTGTGACTCGTCACCAACCTCACGCTTCCACTTAATAAGCGCATCGGAGGGGGGAGGAGGCTAGTCTGTCCACCCATTTTCTTCGACGATGTCACAGAAGGGCAGGGATATTGTAATTAAATCTTGCCCCTTACAAATTGATAAACGCTTCCAGTACATTCTTGATAGACCCGTCGGTAAATCTAGAGGATGGCAAGCCCACCGATCAGCTGTCCAGGGTTTACGGTCGCAAAAGCTTCATCGGCGCGGCGTGCCGACCGATCTCGACCTCATTCAACCCTTTGACTGAAGGCACTGATTAAGGGTCAACAAACTTCTACCGAAAGTTAACTACAGCCGTAGCCATCCCTCCACATTTTGTTTATAGCCTCAGTAGTTTCAGAGACCCTAGGAGTACCGAACGAACCTGTCCCCTATCCTCAGATTTGCGTTATGCGGGAGGCCCCCGGAGCGAGTTTTCACACGGCTTTTAGTCGGACTGGACGGCGTTTTGCTGGCGGAAACACGATATGGTCTACCCAGAACGCCTCATGCGCATTATTTTGAATCCACAATAAAACGATACATGCAATAGATAGCTCGGGGAGGTGAAACGATTGGTGCCACTTTTGACCTTGATCATTAAAAAAAAACTATGTTCTTGTGCGCAAAGTGCTTTTGTTGGACCGTGAAAACCTGATTTTCCTACCTGCAGCTTCCTTCTTAGCGAAATCAGTACTTAACCCACCGCCGCATACCACACCGAGTGATACCGTGCGTCACGATACCTTGTGACAGGGAGCCTGATGACCTGACCTATCAAGACCACTAAACCGTAACATACTGGCGACGGAACACCTCACTCACCCACTATTGCAATACCGCACCGTATCCCCGATATCGCGTCGAATCGTATCGTACAACTATATCGAGTGTCCGAGTGTCAAATACCGAGTGTACTGGCTGCCTCGGTGCACGACAGTACCGACTGGTACGGTACCGTACTGGGCCCGGGTGGCTATCCGACCTTGACGTGAGGACATCCCTGCACGCCCGGCTACACGGCCTTGACGTGCGGGCAGCCCTGCACGCCCGGCTACACGACCTCCTGGACGTGCGGGCAGCCCTGCACGGCCGGCTACACGACCTGGACGTGAGGACATCCATGCACGCCCGGCTACACGACCTGGACGTGCGGGCAGCCCTGCACGGCCGGCTACACGACCTTGACGTGCGGGCAGCCCTGCACGCCCGGCTACACGACCTTGACGTGCGGGCAGCCCTGCACGGCCGGCTACACGACCTGGACGTGCGGGCAGCCCTGCACGGCCGGCTACACGACCTGGACGTGCGGGAAGCTGAGCCCAGGCGCCGTGTACACGGGCCGGCCGCTGATGTAGGTGGCGTTGACGTGGATCGAGTCAGAGAGCAGCACAAAGTCGGCGTCGCAGCCGTACTGCAACGAGCCCTTTCGGTGGTCGATGCCGAGCGCCCCGGCTGGGTGCAGCGAGGCCGCCTCCAGAGCCTCCACCGTGCTGCAGCCTGCGGGTCGGGGCAGCGTCGGGTCACGGGCCTCGCCACGAGCGACCCCACGCCGGCCAGAGATACCGCCTCCTGATCCTCATGGAACCTTATCACCATCATTCCAACAACAATATTTATCCTCAGTGCGATCCTTCACTGCCGTGCTAACTGAAAACGCACATCCAAACTATCATACAATTGGCGGAGAAAACAGCTGGCAACCATACACAACACGGCCGCGCAACCTGAAACATCCATATCCGTACAGGTTTGCATTTGTACTGAGGAATAATTGAATAATCCCGGATGTGTGGAGAGGAAAATCTATGGGTAATCAAATACGGAGACAGCATTTATCTTCAAACCCGTGACATCATAACCTCAATTTGCACTCTCCAGTGAATCTTGAGCACGTCATCAGAGTTCACCACCCTCCAGCCTCAAATTGAGAACAATCTAACATAATTTGCTGGAGAGGATAGCGTTCTGAATGTCCAACATGCGGGAGCAATCCATTTTCAACCTTATAACCGCACCACGTCCGTCTGAAAGATTAGTTCTTTCCCTCAGTGACATGCCCATGTCCCGCACACGAAGAAGACCAGCGGACGGGGGACGATCACGGGCACTGACGGGCCGAGTGGATGAAGTGTCGGATGCAGCCGTCCATGGTGACGATTGAGCCGCACAGGGTGTCGGTGCCGGCGATCAGCGCGCGGTCGCCGTCGATCACCACGTCCATGTCGCCGATGTGGTGGCGGCCCGAGCCGAGACCCATGGCCGACACGGCGTCCGTCACCAGGCACAGTCCTGTCGGGACGGCGCCGCTGCGTCACAGACACGCTGATGCTGGCACCAGTACCCACACTGGCACCATCTGTTGTCCGCCGCTGTACGTCCGTGCACGGCGCAAGAGGAGATAATTCGCTCATCGTGTTCAGCCATTCATTTATGCGCCTCTACAGTCAGCGGCAGGCGACAGTGCAACCACATTTCAACTGCTATCAGAACAATCGGATAGCTAAATGCGAAACGATCAGAACAAGGTCAGCCCTGCTGTTCCGTGCGCAGCGCCCCCGGAGCGACTGCGCCATACTACAATATCGGCGACACCGCTGAGCGGAAAGAAATCCGATCAGCGTGGCCGCCACAAAATCAGACGCACAACCAGCCTCACGTCGCCAGGCATACGAACAGAGGCCGGCAGGCGGACTCCCGGCTGTCGAGACGCCTTTATCAGCGAGTTTTGTACCAGCTAGCCACCGCACACGTGTTACGTTCAATTTCAAAACATGCGACTGTGCGTGCGCGCGTGCGTGCGTGCGTGGTGTGCGTGCGTGCGTGCGTGCGTGTGCGTGTGTGTGTGTGTGTGTGTGTGTGTGTGTGTGTGTGTGTGTGTGTGTGTGTGTGTGTGTGTGTGTGTGTGTTTATCCCACCTGATCATATGTCTACTCATATCTTTTTATAGCTTGACGTGCCAAATGAACAGTCACGCAACCGTGAACTGCGGCTAAATACTGATGAATCTTAATCTCAGCGAGACTCATGATGATAGCCAACTGCCCAGCGCAACCTCGGAACTCTTCTCCCAGCTAATTCCACACATTGTATACCTGTATCATGCGTAGCTGATGGTGATAGGCCGTGCATCCGCCGCACCACACACTATCGTTGCGAGTTGTCAACCAACGGTCGGGCAGGCCTTGCAACACATCAGCTGAAATATAGATCTGTTAGCCTCGAGTGTTGGAAGGGAGACCACTTTGCTAACCATTGGGATGCGTTTTGTAGGCGATCCGGAGGGCAGCGGGGTGGGTATGTATGCCGTCCGAGATGATACCGTAGCTGAGCTCCGCTACTGGCAGTCGCTTCGAGGTCAGCATGCCGATGATGCCGGGGTCGCGGTGGTGGAACTGCAGCACAATCAGCTTGCATTTAGCATGTTGTATGTAGCATGCATGTTAGCATGTAGCATGTATCATGACTTCAGAACCATCAACGGTAGGGCCACTTTACGCCCAACATGACAGGCAAAACAATATATTCACACACGCAGCATTCCACCCACCACCTACGATGAACAAAATGCAGTGGTGGTCCACCACCGCATTCCACCGACTACAAATGATGGGCGAAATACAGTGATAATCCACCACCGCATTCAACCCACTACAAATGACGGGCGAAATGGAGTAGTGGTCCACCATTGCATTCCACCCACTACCTACGATGGGTGGAATGTGGTGGCGGTCCACCATTCGATAATTCCAACATCTCTTGAACGGCATTAGTTCGGATGGCTACAGTGTTACTATGGACAATGCATTGCCAGCTGGTACCTACTGAGAGCGCCAACTGTGCGTCCCACCAGAAGTTCTCATGACGGCCACTGAAGAGGAAGAGCGCATGCGACACCTGTCACATCACTTTTCCACTTACCCAGGCTGGCAGACACGAGGTAAAACAGACCTGGGGGAGCGCCAGGCTAGGTTGACCACCCACCTTGGTCATGGCGTTGAAGAGGTGCGTCATGAAGCGGGCGCCACGCTCGAACGCGCGCTCTCCGTCCACGATGGAGCCGGCCGAGTGACCTGCAGTGCCGAAGTCCGGTCACGGCTCAGAACACACGGTCACGGCGTCGTCACACGACACCGTGAACATACGACCGCTCCTCCGACGGACCACAGAACGGCACGCGCAGCACGATCGCCACCGCCATTACCTCCACGAGTGTGACAGTCAGTCACCTCGGAAAACATACTTCCGGTGTTCTCGTTGGCTTGAAGTTGCACAGCAGTGTCAAAATCATGTTCTTTTCTCTCCAATGGTTGTTGGTAAAAAAAGGCAAAATGGTGCATTTTAACGAGATACTGCTAAAAACTCCATAAGACATCATACACTCATGAAGAAGCACAATGACGATACCTCTTCGGAACGGATTGTCGATTTAATGTCCAAAGGTGGTATATTCCATCATATTCTACCAATATGCTATCGTTGTTGTACACACCCACAGATACGACGATGCCGCGGCTGACCAGGCCCTGTACTGCGTCGAGGGCGTGCCTCAGCTCGGGAGCCAGCGTCACCATGGCAACGTTGTCCAGACAGCCGTACACATCCTTCACCGTGCAGAAGCCCTGCAACGAAGAGGCACACTCGTGGGATAACGATACTGTTGTGGTTCGGACCTCCACTTCAAGGGCAGGAGTGGCTCGAGGTGGTTTGACGATAGCAGCAAACGAGCAGTGAAGTATAGGTAGAGTACCGGCTGATACTTAGGCCACTTACTACTAGAGATCTTAACCCCAAACTGGCTAGAACTATTCATTTCTACTGCGAGTAATGCACGAACGGATTACAACGTGTAGCACATTTGTCCATGAATTAAAACTATATTTTCTGACTTTTTATGGCACACAAATAAACATGCGCTGTCACCAAGGTCAGACTTCGGCTGTGAGTGCATGATATCAACTTATCGATTTCTTGCCATTTATGCTTTTTAATTTAAGTTTTTCTGCACGCTATATAATTTTAAATCAAATGAATCCTGTAAAATATAATTTTAATTGAAGTTAACATGATTAAGACGATAAAAGCCGAAAAACCAAGATGTCAAGAAGGAAACACAAAGAAGGAAACGAGTAAGACATAATTATGTATTATAATATATTAATACAACGACCGTGATGCAGTGCAGTGATGCAGAGCGTTGATAAAGTGTTGCTACAGAGAGTTGATATAGAATTGACACAAAAAAGTATAGCGTTATAGTTGAATGAAAAAGAAGTTTGTCTACGAGATTGACGATTGCATTTTAGGTCACTCTCACGCAAAAGGTTCCATATATAGTCCCCAGCATACTTCAATTTTACTGTCCCTTTTAGCACTCATCGAAAGAACTGACATCCTGGTGAAATATTTCACCTGGTTCTTCTGAGTAGTCTCCTATGCCTTCCTTGAACTCATCCAGGTGGGCGTGTAGTGCATGCAGTGTCAGCGACATCCGGCAGCCCATACTCCGGTTGGGAATGGCGGGCATGCTCATGTCCACAAGTTCGGGAACGATTTCCCTGTAGTTTTCTCCCTTGTGGTGTCCGAGGAAACCTTTGACTAGAACAAACCATGTCCAAGTTGCCAGCTCAACATCAGACATTTTCTGAGGAAAGCCGTTGGCGTCAATAAGTCGCTCCACCTGAGGGCCCACAAATACTCCTGCTTTGATTTTCGCCTCAGACAACTTCGGGAACAACCACTGGATTGCTTCAAGGACCCACCTTCTGGGGGTCCTGCTGTTCAACAAACTGCTTAATGATGCCCAATTTGATGTGCAGCATGGCATCAGCACTTTTATTGGCTCTACCAGCGGCTCTTGCTTCAATTTATGGGCCCCAACCTGATATATAACAGATCCTGAGGGGCTAATTCCTCTTCTTGTAGTGAAGAGCTATGTTTCGGCTATCACAGAGGCACAGATAGCAAGGGAACTTGGTGAAGCCCCCCTGGAGCCCCATCAAGAAGGCCACCATCTTGAAATCGCCGATGACCTCCCAGCTGAGTTGGCCATCCTTCAGTGCACTCAACAGGATTTTCACGTTCTGGTACTGTTCTTTCGTGTGCACTGAGTGAGCTAGAGGAATCGAGGGCCACTAATTTGTGTTGTGCAGCAAAACAGCATTGAGGCTTTTTGACGAACTATCGATGAAGAGCTATACAGGTATAGCCAATAGAATAGATATAAGAAGCTATAGTTATAAGATAATTATATACATATATATATATATATATATATATATATATATATATATATATATATATATATATATATATACACACATATATATATATATATACATATATATATATACATACATATATATATATATATATATATATATATATATATATATATATATATACATATATATATATATATATATATATATATATATATAAAGACATAAAGACATAAAGACATAAAAGATTAGTGCAACTCTGAGCCACAAGGGCCCTTCTTGGTTGCACTCTGTACACTGAACCAGTTGCCCACCAAATCTGCCAATCAGCCCTCCCTGTAATACTGAAAAGCAAGCCCTCTATTCTTATAATGATTGTCTATGCTGTTTTTAAAGATGTTCAATGTGCTGCTACTGACGATGTTTTCTGGCAGCTGGTTCCAGTGTTCCACTACCCTGTTGGTGAAGAAAGTTTGCCTTAACCATGTTCTGCTGTGGTTAATTTTAATTTTGAATTTATGACCTCTAATTGCATCATTTCTGTTAAATTCAAACATTTCCCCAAGGTATCCCCTCTCCAGACCATTGACAAATTTAAAGACCTCGATGAGATCTCCTCTCAGCCTTCTATATCTAAGTGAAAACATATTCATTTTCTTCAATCTTTCCTCATATGCCAGGTTGCTTATGCCATTAACCATTTTTGCAGCCCTCTTTTGTACTCTCTCTAAAAGCCAACAATCTTTTTCATAGCTAGGAGACCAAGCTTGGATGCAGTATTCCAAAGGTGGCCTGACGTATGCATAGTAAAGCTTCCTGATCACTTCCTCACTTCTGTATGATACATTCCTATTTATTGCCCCGAGCATTCTCAGTGCCTTCTTCCTGGCTTCCTTGGTCTGTTCTGATGCCCCCAATTTTGTGTTTAGAATAACACCTAAATCCTTCTCCTGTTGAGTCACTGATAGCACTTGGCCACCCATCAAGTATGGAGCCTTCATATGCTGCTTACCTACATGCATGATTTTGCACTTATCAAAGTTAAACTTCATTTGCCATTCTTCGGACCACTTCACAAGTTCGTCTAAGTCTTTTTGCAGCGAGATATGCTCATCCTGACCTGTTATTGCCCTAAAGACCTTCAAATCATCTGCAAATTTCAAAACTTTACTGCTTAGGCCACTTTCAATGTTATTTACAAATATAATGAACAGTAATTACCCTAGTACTGACCCCTGGGGGACTCCACTAAGAACATTTTGCCATGATGACTTTGTACCATTTAGCATCACTCTTTGCTGTCTATCTGAAAGCTACAACTCTATCCATTTTAAGTTGCTACCTGCAATACCATGGGACTGAAACTGTATCATTAACCGTTTATGGGGTACCTTGTCAAAGGCCTTACTAAAGTCAAGATATGCTACATCAACCTGATTTCCCTGATCAAATTGTTTTGTGGCGAAGTTCAAAAAGTCCAAGAGGTTTGTGAGACACGATCGTCCTTTTCTAAATCCATGTTGAGTATCTTGAATCAATCTGCTACCTTCCAGATAGCTAACTATTATATCCTTGATAATTGATTCGAGTACCTTGCAGACTAGGGATGTGAGACTTATTGGCCTATAGTTTTCAACTTTCCCTCTTTCTCCTTTCTTGAAAATAGGAACTACATTTGCCCTTTTCCAATCGGTTGGAATTTCATTATGTGAAACTGATCTACAAAATATTATACTAAGTGGAAATGCCAGTTCCTTTTCAGTTTCCCGCAACACCCTGGCATAAATATCATCAGGTCCTGCTGCCTTATTTGGCTTTATTTTCCTGATATGATTGTAAACAACATCACTACCAATGAAATCAACATCATATATATATATATATATATATATATATATATATATATATATATATATATATATATCTTGTGACGTTTCAATAAAGTATTCTAGTGCTCAGTTTATCATAATTGTTTTATATTACTTCAGCCAATCTAAGAACATATATTGAGCAATACAAAATTATTCAACTTACCTTTAATCAAATAGTGCTAAAAATACACAAAATAAACACGAACTGCGTAACCGGACGCCTTTCATTCTACCGACGCACTAACATATTCGTTTAATTAAGGCTCAGTTTTCTGCAGCGGTTGTCAATTCGTAATATAAACTCATTGAACCGTTAAAAATTGACGATCTCGTCATGCAAGTTAAAATGTATTTGTTTCTGTAAATATCTAGCAAATTGCGAAGCGTTTATAGATCTGTCACAGATGTTCATATACGGTTAAAATAATGATGTTCTTATTTCAACAAAATCGATGTACTCACAACAAACCCGCGGTTTAAAATCAACGACAGTTTTTTACGACGATTTAAAGCATAATGAATTAGAAAATGAATGTTATTGCCCAGAAACAATTTTGTTTTCTTGTTACTCGGCGTTATCAAACCATTGACACTACAATCATATTCGAAGCTCCACGAACCTACTTCGAACTCTTGGATCACGCTAGGCAACTTTAGGCGGACAACTACATAACTTGCTCACCTGCGACAATTCCACATCTTTGGAACGACTTGGGCTTTTCGGTTTTAGGCTGGTTTTGGACTGCTAGTGCTGATAACTGAGGTGGTTTGGAAGTCATGGCAATCTGTGCCTTGATTCATGCAATTAATGTGTATTTTGGTATTGCTGTATTTATGCGTGCGGTTGGTATCTTAAGCGTGTTATATTACCTGTCCAAAACCGACTAGTTCATGCAAATACGCACCTATTGGTGAGCAGCTGGAATCTTCCCAAATATTAGCCACAAATGAAAATGATTCATGCTCATTTTTCTGCGAACATACCGAAATGGTTGTACAATAATCGCTAGCGCTGTACGTTTGCTAGAACATATATTCATCTTGAAACGTGCCTGATATCTGTCCTTGCTATCGCATTAGCTTAATGAGGCTTACAACATACTCTTTCAAAAGCTGGTTCTTTCTATCTGAGAGCAATTAAAATACTCAAACACTAGTATCGATGTTCGCTAAGACACTACTATATTCAGCATCAAAGAAAACACACAAACCAGTCTCACACAATTCGAAAAACTGCTCTGCATAGAAGCAGAAAATGGTCTGTTCAGAGCTGTTAAACATGACAACAAAGATATCGCCTCATGTCGCACGAAATGGCAGCACATAGACATAGTGAAGAAATTAGAACGAGCAACACGACTTCATAAATACACATGAAAACGTCTGAACTGGCACTAGCCGTACACTGCCAGAGGAAACCAAACCCCTCCAGCAGAAGAGGAGGGAAGGGCATGGGGAATGGAAAATAATTGGGCAAGAATGGCTGAGGGGAACGAGTAATGTGAAAAACGGAGGCCACGAGAGAGATGCAAACTGGCAAGATGTATTCGTGTATGTATGCAAGTAAGCATGCTCTCAAGTCAACAATATAAAAAATATATATCGTCAAACATCCATTAGTTGACCTATTCGGTCCACTGTGTTGGGAGTCCCAGAACCACTCGTATCTTGTCATTCACAATCGACTAATTAAACAGGCTCTAAGAGTTATTGGAAGCGCATAAATGCTGCATCTTAGATGGAAACATACTGCATACAGAACAGCGCTCAACCACACGCGCACACATGGCTGACGCTGAGTGGTAGAGATGCTGGTGATAGTGGTCTGATTTGGCACCTGGGAGCGTTATTGGACTACTTGATCGTATACTAGTGACAACTCCAACTCGTGTGTACGGCACCGTGCCAGGTCCGACCGGTGAATTCTCCCCATGTCTTTCAACTGGACGACTCTTTCTTATTCCGTGCAAGCAAGGACGTCCTCACCTCGTCTGGCTGGTGGACCTACCTCGTCCAGCTGGTGGACCTACCTCGTCTGGCTGGTGGACCTACCTCGTCTGGCTGGTGGACCTACCTCGTCTGGCTGGTGGACCTACCCCGTCCAGCTGGTGGACCTACCTCGTCCAGCTGGTGGACCGACCTCGTCTGGCTGGTGGACCTACCTCGTCCAGCTCTCGGATATGCTGCACAGGATGCGCACCCTTCTTCTCCTTGCTGATAAAGGGTCCTTCGAGGTGCGCACCCAACACGCTGGCACCCTCCTCTCCACCGGGCCGCTTGTACAGAGATGGCAGCACCTGTGTCACGTGGACAGAGAAAATAGTCAGTATACAGAGATGGCAGCACCTGTGCTACGTGGGCAGATAAAATAGTGAGTATACCGAGATGGCAGCACCTGTGTCGCATAGTCAGAGATCAGTGATTTTGCAAAAATGGCAGCACCTGTGTCACGTGGACAGTAATCAGTGAGTATACAGAGATGGCAGGACCAGCATCATGCGGACAGAGATCGTAGTGAGTGCCTAATGCGATGCCACCAGCATCACGATGTCGGAGACAGCAGCACGTGCGCGTCGGACATTTCTGAAGACACTGCCAATGTCGGGGTCCACGGCCAGCATTGGTCCGCCGCTGTTCCCGATAATCACTCGCGTAGCATATGGAGACAACGTCCCACTTCTGCCACCACAATTGTGCAACGAACACAGCACACATTTTCAAGCATACTCTAAGCGAAGGAGCTAAGTCAGCCGTGGCGGTTGTTGTGCCAACGTCGTCGGAAGCGTGGTGTTACCCTGCGGTAGACACTGGGCGTCGATGTGATGATGGTGGGCACAAACGATGTGACGCCGTGCGCCAGGATGCCGCGCGCCACCGTCGACAACGCCTCCTCTGTCTTGTCCACGTCGAATGAGAAGTCGTAGCCGAAGCCGCCTGAGGCCCACGGCAGGCACAGTTACGTCACATGGGAGGATGAGGCAGTCATTCATCAGATCGCCTCAGGACGTATCGACTGCTATAGCAGTACATCCTCCATTCATATTCTAGCAACACAAATATATACGCTCAGATTCGTGGCTCGGAGTTGGCAAATAAATGCCGCAGTGGAAATAATTCACTAGTTTGAAATTGTTGGTTCTCTAAGCTGTTTTTGTAGAGCAATACTGTATTTATTGTAATGATTCATTGTAGGTTTGCAGTTTCAAGTTGAACAACGCTCAAGAAAGAAGTGGAAAGTTCCTATATAGCCAAAAGCTCAACGTTGCAAACAAAAAACACCCAACACAACCCTGATGCAGATACCACACAATGCAAGCAACGCACTGCATACCGCGAACACGTGCTTTTAGCTTGCATAGAGGTGGCATGAGACGAGGACAACACGTCAGGACTCCAGAGCGTTTATAAAGGTGTGGTTTACGCTTCATAGTATTGATACGTATAGGTATCATTTCGATGATTCAAGCCCATCAACACAATAATGCAGGCCTGCTGAGATAATGCAGGCCTGATCCGCCAGAACACGACACCCTTCTAGATATGCAACGCACACAGCTGGTGCAGCCAACTGGCTCGAAACTGATCGGACAGCTGGTATACTATTGGATTTGAGCAATGCCAAAATGCACTGGTGGTGTAATGAAATATGATAAAAATCGTATAGGAGCTAACTACCTTGAAGTATTCAAGTTGAGATCTCCAATCGGAATCTCTAAGTTCATTCTTTTGACTTTTCATGGGACAATACAAAGGCTATAAAGCAACACACCATGGCATACTCACATACGAGGTCAATATCATTCACATGATTATATTTATACTTAAATAAATCGTAATACATATAATAACACAAAAAATAGCACGCAATTTTTAATCAATAAGAATTATCTAACAGGTATAAAAATAACCTTCCCGTACTACCAGTGAATATATTTTTATAATAGGCCCAAAAAATTGAACAAATTTATATGGATCAATGTGCCCTGGAAATCGCTCACTTAGAATATACTTATAAGAGCCGTAAATATTATTACCCCAGGCGTACGCCCTCTGGAGGTCAGCCTGGCCCGGTGTCTTGGGAACTCAGATAAACATTAGAGTAGGATGGACCGCAACTGTGTTAGCTTTCAGATCAGAAGGGTTGCTCTTGAAGAAGACATAATGCAGGGAAGTCGGGCATTGCTGGCATCGAACTATGTTCAAACCTTAATATTAAAACCAATATAGTTGGAGGGCACCAAGCACTAATTTGAACTGTCAACTATTCCGCAATATGACTACGAAAGCATGTCAGCCAATGCATATATTATAGAAGTAATATGTGCTAAATTCTTGCACATTAAAGTTCACACAAGTTGTATTCCGTTTAAAGGACATGGTGACGTTCTCTGATTAGATACTCTGAGAGGCACCCTTCATTATTTTATCTCCTCAAGATGCAATCGGATGCTCTTGTTCCGTTATCTTTCTAGCACCTTATCTATAGCGTTTTATACACCACTACTTCGGTATTTGGGACACTGGCCACAAACTCCGAGCACTACCTAATCAATGCAGGGACGATAACTTTCTGTCGCCATTCTTCCGAAAGTGAGCAGCTGATGACTAGGCCTGATATGTCGCGCTAGAATCAGCTGATGACTAAGCCTGATACGTCGCACTAGAATCAGCTGATGACTAGGCTTGATATGTCGGACTAGAATCAGCTGATGGCCAGGCTTAGTCGGTGGCGCTAGAATCAACTGGTAACCCGGCTTGGTCGGTGGCGCTAGAATCAACTGGTAACCCGGCTTGGTCGGTGGCGCTAGAATCAACTGGTAACCCGGCTTGGTCGGTGGCGCTAGAATCAACTGGTAACTCGGCTCGGTCGGTGGCGCTAGAATCCGCTGATGGCCAGGCTTGGTCGGTGGCGCTAGAATCAACTGGTAACTCGGCTCGGTCGGTGGCGCTAGAATCAACTGGTAACTTGGCTGGTCGGTGGCGCTAGAATCAACTGGTAACTCGGCTCGGTCGGTGGCGCTAGAATCAACTGGTAACTTGGCTCGGTCGGTGGCGCTAGAATCCGCTGATGCCCATGTGCCGTCGGTGGCGCTAGAACCACATGCGATTACAACGCTCGGAGGAGCGGGAAGAGCAGACCGGCGTAGCTTCGTTGCTGCCTAATTAGTTGAGATATAAACTTCAACGCGCTTTTTCCACAATGATCTGGTTCGCTTCACCGTGTGGCAGTAATGATGCCGCGACGCACACACCACCACGTATTGCATAACGCATCTGGCGCAATGGCACCCCCGAGCAGCCTCCACCGGAAGTATTTCGCCTGCTTTGCTTCAACGAGAAGCCCAATACTTTAGTCTATAAACACCTGCACCGACCTAATCAGATCCAATTATATGGAAAAGTTTGCATATACCTTGGTCCCCTCCAAAGACGGTCCAAAAATATGAAATCCCATCAAGCATATTCCAATGTCACTGAAGTCTCCAAGTAAACGCGTGTGCAATCGCCTCTTTCTCCTAATAAACCACGATAAATCCAATCTTTATCACGAGACATGGGGCTGGACGGCCTGCTGGCTCGTAGTTGGTCGCTGACTCGCCTACTAAATTGAACGGAATTTACGAGCCGAACCAATCCCCTCCCCCATAGATATATGAACATTATGTGCACAACATGCTAATCCAACGACGATAGTCCTCCAATCTGCGACACACAAAGTTTCTGTCCGTGAACAGATGTCCACTGGATTGCAGCCTGCAATCGATTTTAACGACCTTGCATTCCTATCCAATAACAATAAGCATAGCACCCGAAATAATCCACCCCTGCTTGCTTCACGGCACGGGAATTCAATACTAAGTAGAGCCTATAAGTTAGTTATTGTAGATATTGTAGTTTAGGGGCACATCGACCGCGTAGAACATATAGCCAGTAGAACTTGTTGCATGATACATGAAACCCTCAGTCTAAGAGTTCAAGCTCCACGGCCGAATTTCAGCTGAAAGTGCAACGTGTCATCAGTGCTCGGATACAGCCACCCTGCTGAAATGGCCCATCACTGATCTGTACACGACTCACCACTACTCTGGACACGTTTCACCATTGGCCAGACCATGTCCCACTATTGCTCTGGACGTGGCTCACCATTGATCTGAACATCGATGAAGCCCGGCGCTATGATTGAGTTCTGACAGTCCACCTGGACGTCCGGAGACCGTCGCTGGACGTAGAACAGCTCCTCAGGGTCGATGACGACGCCACCCTCCACCCAGAGGTCCTCGCGTCGTAGCTCGTGGTTCACAAGTACGCGGCAGTTCCGGAACTGAGTCACCACAGGCATCTGGGCGGTGCTCAACGGTTCTCCGGCGTCTGAAGAATCGTGCGCTGTTGTCAACCGATCCCTGTGCATAATTCACGTAGGTAGCCAGTGATGCCTGGAACAAATATCACATTGTTTGCTGCAGCACCTATAATATTATCTTATAATGACACAAACCAATCCAGTCATGCTTGCATGCTTGCATCAGTATTGCAGATGCCATTATCCACATAATCCTCACGTTTATTCATATTCGAGCTTTGCAATTGCAACAAGTTGGTACTGATGGTCTAATGAATCCTGGATGTATTATCCTGGACACCTTTCCATTTATAAGCAAAATGGCTACACAGGAGATTGTGGAGTGAATGACTGCAGGCTCAAAAAGGTGTCTTCGATCATCGGCGAACAGCGGAAGGAAATCAGAACGTGACGCACCGAGAGCAGCGCATGACAAGCAGTTTGGACATTCCTCTGCCCAAAACAGATGGTGATGTTGAGAAATATGTGCGAGCGGTGCCTGGCCGGCAATCTCTGACCTGTAGGCCGATATGTGCTGCCATCTAGTGGTGGACTTTGTAACGGGCTGCCTTCTGTTGCGGTCGGTTGCATATGCATGACATGATGTGTCATTTGACAGAGGGGTTGAGAGAGAAGCTTTGGGTGTGGCACAGGAGAAAGCTGTTGGATTTGGCAGTGCTGACATGGTGTCAAGCTGTGGATTTGGATCTTGTGCTTCAGTGAGGCCTCTGGTAGATTGTGGCCAAGTGAAATGGCAGTGGCCGACTGATTTCGGTATTTATTTTGCTGGAGTGAATACATTGAAGAGTGAATGGAATAGAATAGCTAATTCCAAACATGACAGCGTTTTCTTTGGATTCATAAACTAAATTTTGTGAATTTATGCCGACAATTTTCCCCAGGTCCAGAAATGAAAGGGGGTGGTGTAATGCTCTATGTGAATAGCTTATTCAGTTCTCAAAAAGTAGCAGGTGGGGATAAACACGTGTCTGTGGAGTCCATTTGACTTGATGTCACTGTGGGAAAGGGCAACAGCAATACTCTGAGGATAGTAGCTTTCTACCGATCAGGAACCCTGCCACATTCTCAGCAAATGAAGCTTGACAAGGTGATTTGTGAGGAAATCAGTAGAAACTTTCAGAGGAAGTGCCTTATTCTTGGTGACTTTAATCTAAAAGGATATGAAAATGTTGGTGTTGGCTCCCATCATGCAAAATGTTTAGGAAATGCCTTGAAGAGGACCCATTCTTACACCAGTTTGTACCAGAACCTACCAGGCATGGCTCATTGGTAAACCATTTAGTAAAGGTTCCAAATTTCAACAGAGCAGACTGACTGCATGAGAGTGGCTTTAAGTGCCATCAGATGAGAAGAATTCTCCTATTTAAATGCCTGTGAAATGTGGGAAAAATTCAAATCTGACTTGAAGGAAATTCAGATTAGACATGTCCCCCAAAAGCAAAGATGAAAAGAAGGGTAGGAAAGCCAGCATGGCTTACACCAGGCTTGATAAAGGCAATTAAGGCTAAGAAAGCTGCATTTAGAGTGTTTAAAGAAGCTTCAAATGTCACTAATCTAAAGTCATATTGAAAAGCTAGACACTGTGAAGCAAAAAACCAGATTAGCAAAGCAAGCAAAGGAACCAGATTTAGCTTGGAACTGTAATGGGGACAGTAAAAAATTATTTAGTTTCTACAAGCTGAGTAAAGTATATAGCAGAATTGGTCCACTCAAAGTAAATGGGACTACATTGGGTGAGGATAGTGAGATGGTTGAGGAGCTGAGCGAGCAGTTTAAATCAGTGTTTACATTGGAAGATATGACCAATCTGCTGACCATACACCATAGTTCAGTGACATGTGATCTGATAAATGATGTTGATTTCATTGATAGTGATGTTGTTTGCAATCATATCAGGAAAATAAAGCCAAACAAGGCAGCAGGACCTGATGAAATTAATGCTAGGGTATTGCAGGAAGTTGAAAAGGAACTTGCATTTCCACTTAGTATAATACTTCATAGATCAGTTTCACAAAATGAAATTACAACTGATTGGAAAAGGGCAAATGTAGTTCCTATTTTCAAGAAAGGAGAAAGAGGGAAAGTTGAAAACTATAGGCCAGTAAGTCTCACATCCCTAGTCTGAAAGGTACTCAAATCAATTATCAAGGATAGAATAGTTAGATATCTGGAAGGAAACAGATTGATTCAAGATACTGAACATGGGTAAAAGATAGTCATGTCTCACAAATCTCTTGGACTTTTTGAACTTTGCCACAGAACAATTTGATCAGGGAAATCAGGTTGATGTCCAATTTTTTTTTTTTTTTTTTTTTTTTTTGTTTTTTGGTTTGATGTTTTTTTTTTTAAGGGTAAAATTTGTGTGGTTGTTTTGAAATTTAATTTTTTTGTGATGGGTGTCCAAGTGGGATGGGTGTCCAAGTGCTAGCAGTGACTCAACAGAAGGATTTAGGTGTTATTCTGAACACAAAATTTGGGGCATCAGAACAGACCAAGGAAGCCAGGAAGAAGGCACTGAGAATGCTTGGGGCAATAAATGGGAATGCATCATACAGAAGTGAGGAAGTCATCAGGAAGCTTTACTGTGCATATGTCAGACCACATTTGGAATACTGCATCCAAGCTTGATCTCCTAGCTATGAAAAAGATTGTTGGTTTTAGAGAGAGAGAGAGAGAGAGAGAGAGAGTACAAAAGAGGGCTACAAAAATGGTTAATGGTATAAGCAACTTGGCATAAGAGGAAGGATTGAAAAAATTGAATATGCTTTTCACTTAGATATAGAAGGCTGAGAGATCTCATGGAGGTCTTTAAATTTGCCCATGGTCTGGAGAGGGGATGTCTTGGGGAAATGTTTGAATATAACAGAAATGAATGCAATTATAGGTCATAAATTCAAAATTAAAGTTAACCACAGCAGAACAAGGTTAAGGAAGACTTTCTTCACCAACAGGGTAGTAGAACACTGGAACCAGATGCCAGAAAACATTGTCAGTAGCAGCACACTGAACATCCTTAAAAACAGCATAAACAATCATTATGAGAATAGAGGGCTTGCTTTTCAGTATTACAGGAAGGGTTGATTGACAGATTTGGTGGGCAACTGGTTGAGTGTACAGAGTGCAACCAAGAAGGGCCCTTGTGGCTCATAGTTGCACTACCCTTTTATGTCTTTATGTCTTGATGTATATATAAGGGCATAAAGGCTTGGTATTGGTGTTATCCTACCTACCCTTTATCACATCATCTTCATCACATTCTAAAACATGGTTAACATCTATTTGAACATTTTTCTTTCTAAAAAAACTTAGATTATGACAAAAAAGCAAATGTACTGGAAATACAAGGTAGTGCAAAAGAACCACATATAGTACAGATGACCATGGACAATTTCACTACTGCCTCAGATAAGTGATTATAGCACTGCTGTCACTCTAGTTCCCTCACCATATATTGTTCCCTCATAGAACATAGGATTTAGGAAGGTACACTGCAACTTCAATATGAATGAATACAGAACAAATACAGAACTGCACAGCACTGATAGGTGGGCATCTATCACTGCAGTGATAGATGCCTACCTATCGGTGGTAGATCGGTGATAGATGGTACCTACTTGGTATCGTGATACCAAGTAGGTACAATTCACACCCGACATCCACTCACCACAATCAGTCTAATGCCCTTAATCAGCCTAGGTATATAGGTAGGCTCACGAGTTACAGCTATTAAATCACTGGGTAGGTTCACAGTCATTCGTCAGCGCCCTGGTGAGGACTATCTGCAGGGAAGTTTGTATACACTGCTATGTAGGCTACAGGGACGGATCCAGGAATTGTCATGGGAGGGGGGCACTTGTCTGAAGTAGTGTCATTTTCGGAGGGACGTGGCTGCGAAAGTACCTGGAGGGGCTCGTTTTCCTGCCAAGGAAAGTACCTGGGCGTCTCTGGCTGTAAATGTGCACTCGATACTTCCTAGAGGAACGCCTTTCCTTCCGAGGGGTGCCTGCTCCTCCTGCTCCTTTCCTTTATAGAGGCGCCTAGGGCTGAAAAAAACGATGGATGTGGGGGGGGGGCATTTCTCAGCTTTTCAAAAGGGCTAATTCTCCTGGCTACAGGGGTGCCACCTTCCGTCTGCTGGGGGGAGAAGAGGGGAAATGCTCCCAATTTCTCCCTGGATCGGTCATCGGTAGACTATGTAGGTCAAGGCCGTGCATCAGGAACAGCAATCTATCTCCAGAGTGAGGAAACTCTTGAATATAGTACCAACGACTCTTTATGACTACTTTGAAGACGTGTACTAGTGGAGGGGTATATTTTGAACATATGTACATCGCCAGTTGCTTGTGCGAATTTCCTTGCTTCGTCAAATTGTTACCAATTCATAACATCCCAGAGACATGAATGCATTTCGGAATATTTATTTGCTAACAAATACTCCAAAATCAACCCATTTGTTCGTTAACCAATATTCCGAAATCCACCCATCTGCGGATGGGTGGGGTGGGGATGGTCCTGGGGGAAATTTATGGCGCCATTTTCCAGGAGGCGCCATAGGATGAAAACAACTTTTCAAGCAGGAGCAGGGGAGGGGTGCATCCGACATTCGACACGGCACCAGGACGATGGGGGGTCTTGGATGGGCACATATTTTCAAAAAGGGGCGCCTTTTCTACTGCAATCGGCATTATCAGGTGAAAACTTGATGAACACTTGAGGTGGGGGATATATGGAGGGTGGAGGTGGTATGCTTCCAGCTCCTCTTGGATACGCCATTGCCCCGTGAACATGCCGCCGCCTAGCCGCCAGCGGCTGTCCACCGGGCGGCACATCACCGGAGCGCGTCGCGTCGCAGACGAGCGTGAAAATGGCGGATATTTTCGCGCCTAACACCCTCCTGTCCCCTCCGTGTCGTCACTTCGTTGGCGACCTGCGTTCGTCCCGCTTAATTCACTTTCGAAACCTACCTCCATATTGCTCCGCTATTGTCCAGCACCCTCCTCTATGCCGCCGCATTGTCGCTCAGATAAAAGTTCGGCGTCTGGCTTCCTGTCGCTGTATTAATACGACAATTGTTACCCAGTTACCACCCGGTACCCACTTCTATGCCACCCAGCTAAGAGCCCAACACCCTCAGTTATCGCATGGCCATTCACGTACTGTGCAGAATTCCCAAAAACAAAACACGCTTTTAAAAACCATGTACGGATTCTCCTCGACATCTGAAACCACGGGCGTTGATTTCTGAGAATCTTTGGGGAGGGAAGGCAAAATGAAGGGAACGGAAGAGCCCTACTTGATTGAGGAGAAGCACCCTCTATAGGGTCTCGTGTTAGAAGTCGAAATTATTGGGACAGGCGTAAAGCCAGCATCGAGGGGGCACTTCACCCCTCACAAGTACATAAAACAACACCACTGCCTGAACTTGAACTCCTGATACTGTAAGTTTGCAAAATATATGCACAAATGGAGCCAAAAGACTGCTATATTTATTGCAATTTAGTTCCACCTTGTCATTTTGAACTTAATGTACAGTATAAAAATTAGAAAGATGCTGAATGCTGATATGCATCCAGGAAGACGATGTTGGATGCTATATGGATCTCATGAACGTAAATAATGAAAGTATTCCGAATACTTTTATTTTCTTTCAAAGAATCGCATAATTCTTGGCAAGAATTATTATGCAATTCGTTCCATAGGACACCTGAAAACCTTTGACTAAGCTACATTGATCCATGAAGCTACCACCAAGGCGAAATATACGGCTACCACAACTCTTTGTAGTAATGCTGCCATATTATTTTTGATCATGGAAATATTTTGACTTTCTGAGGCGAAACAAGCGCATAGAAGATCTGAGTCAAGTGTTTCGTGGAGTCTATTGAGGTGATTTTATTTATTTGGTAATTTGATTTTCGCCATTCTCAAAGGAGGTGCAAAAGTATCTGCCCTGGCACCGGCCTATACGTGCACATTGCTGGATGAGGTAAATCGCAGAAAGTCTTGGCAGCACATTATGGTTACACCCCATACATATTGGATAAATTCGTGCTTTAAGGTGGTTTATGAATTTTAATTTATAATTTCAGTGAAATGTTTATTAGTGTGACAAATATGATAGGACCACTAATTTTCTGTGCAAATGCTTACCTTTCAGGTTGTGAGCAAAATCACAAAAAAATGTCCCTGTGTTAGGCTGTAGGATGCAAAGAAATGTTAAAATATAATAGAAATACATGACAGCATAACCTATCCTAGACTAACCTCCATTTGGTGAAATTGGGAAGAAAAATATTTAGAGCAATTTTCTCGAAATTCTGGAACAAAATAGCCAAACCTAGCATAGCATATGAGCTACTTTAGAAGAAAAGTAAGTTCTAATTTTGAACAATTTTTATGAACAATATTCAAACCTAAAACCTAAACAAACAGAACTAAACAATTCCTCAACAGATGGCAACAGACACAATAATGCCACCATAATACTGGAGTTGTGGGCAACCCCAGAGGTTATGCACCATGCATATGGTGTATAACCCCACATGTTATACTGTGCACACAAAACTGGGCTTTATCATTCCAAACAATGGATGCTAAATCAGCTGTATCCTGGACCACTGCCAACTATTGAGTGATTTTACTGATGGTCTGATGCTTTGTAGCATTATGTACCTAATTGTGGAAATACATAATAGGAATATGCATGACTACAGCATTAAATAATTGTAACTTAATATCATTAAAAAAATCCTAAGTGGAAGTCAAAAGTGTCATTATTCTTGAATTGTAAAAGTCCAACCTTGACCATACTAAGCTGACAAACAGTGCATCTAGATTGTCATGTGTTGTTTGCTCAACCAAAAAAGTAAGCATTTGCATTAAAAAAATTAGTGGCCCCATCATCTTAGTCACATTCATTAGAATGATAAATTGCAAAAAATCATAAAACACATTAAAGGACAAATTTACCATCTGCTCATACATAGTTCTCTCACCTGGTTCTCTCACCTGGTTGGCTCCCCAAATTCTAAAGTATCACTCACCCAGAGATGAGTTCTTTGACCAATGAAGGGAAGCCTGTATCTGCAGGTACACCAGTCCCCTAGGCTAAAGAAAAGTACGGCTATCAGATAGACAGGGCAAGACACAGGAACTGGAAAGTGTACGTTAAGCAGAAATTGTATGCTTACCAGCTACTACATCTGCTGATATGTTGAAGACAGAAAGTATTTCTGATGGAAGTTAAGAAAGATGAAGTATAAAGAAGTAACACTACTCTACAAGTTTGATTAGCCTATTTTCATGATTAATCCTATTCAATGTATTCATACAACAATGTGCAAAGATTTGCATGCAGTGCAGCTTTAAATATTCCCAGGTTTGTTAAGGTTATCACATCTTCAGGTAGCAAATTCCAGGTGGTGCAGCATCTGATGCTAAAAAATCTCTTCCTGCAATCTACTATTGCTTGCCTGTGAGCCAATTCCAAGGAGGGGCTATGTGTGTTCACTGATGGTCCCAGCACAAACATTTCAGTGATCTTAATGGTGGAATGGCCATGAAAAATCTTCCAACATTTGATCATATCTGCCTGAATTAGTCTACCTTTCACTGAGTACAAATCTAGCTTCCATAATCTGGCACCATAATCCAGACCATCCATACCCTCTATGTTTCGTGTCCACCTTCTCTGGACAGAGTCTAGGTGCCTTAAATCACCAATGTAACCTGTGTTCCAAACACAAGATGAAAACTCCAAAAGAGGCCTAAGTAATGTATAGTGTTTTCATAAATTCAGGAGAGTGGCATTTTCCCTCCAAAATAATTTTTTTCTTAATTCTTGAACTTTCACAATTTTTAGTTTCCAATTCTCTTTAATTTTATTTCTTTCAAATGGATAGAGCAGACTTTGCAAGACTTTGTTTGAAGTAAACCTGTTCTCACAAAAATGCCTACTTTAACCAGAATCTTCAATTTTAGTCTTTATGGGTGAATATGCAAAACTGCTAAGTCATCTCAAATAAAGGAATCCCTGAGTGCATTTTGTTTCCTCCCTAAAGATAAGGAAATGCTGAAAGTTTCATTCGAATATCTTTATCAATTAAAGTGTGACAACTGATTGAACTTTTCTGGATGTGACCTAACTTGACCATTGCTAACTTGTTGACCCTTGCTGACCTGACCTCAAAAGGGTCATACAACATGCAAAATTGATGTGGGAGAAGGTATGCCAAATTTCGGCATGCTGCCATGAGCTGTTCTTTCACTATCAGTAAAAAATCTTGGTGGGGTGGGGCTATCAACTGAGATAGAGTGGGTTAAGGCAATTTTGTATTTCTTGGTATTTCTTTTTCTAGTGCAATGTTTATCAATGTGCTGAACATGATTGATGTGACCACTAATTTCCTGTAAATGCATACCTTTCTGCTGGGATGAAAAATAACACCCAAAAACAGGCTTGAAGTTGAGTAATGTACCATGAAATATAACATTGAAGATGAGGAAAAGTGTAGCTACCTAGTATAACCTAGCCTAACTAGCCATGGAAGAAAACAATTTTGTAATGACAAATTTTTAGACTTTTTCTGTTCAAAATAAGTCAACTAAAATACCTAACCTAACCTATCATAGCAACTTGTTTTGAAGATAAGAAACATCAGAATCCAAAATGTAACATCACTGTATCTACTCAGTTGGCTGCAACAGTTGGCTACTCAGTTGGCTACAGTTTGCTACTCAGTTGGCTACAGTTGGCTGTAAATATTGTTGTCTGAAAAAAAAACAGCACAATGACATAAAATCATGCTCTGAAGATCCTACCCCAATACATACAATGACTATGCACTTGAGCTCTTAAGTATTTGTCAGGCCAAAATATGTGCAGCATAATTAGTTGGACCATTGCAGTCAGTGAGACAACTCCTGTCACCAAGGAGTGAACTTCCTGACTGGGTGAAAATTATCCCCCTCCATCAAATGGACATGCAGAATAGGTCATAAAAGAGCATGTGGAATCTCCCTCTGACTCAAAGTGTGGACTGATGTTTTATTGACTCAGTTGATTGTTGCAGGTTTGGATGTACTGACCTAAACCCAGCAACACGTTCCATTGGAGAGCTGAACCATGTCTGTTTCGTCAATATATCTTCTAGATTCCAAAGGGAAGGTAAGCATGTACCAAATGCATGTGTACATCTAGCTATTCTAGAATTGCTTGACATTGGGTACAGCTGTAGATCACAGTTATGCCATGCTTTGTGCCATGTTTTGTCTGTTTAAAAAAATGGGTTGCTACACT
Organism: Imbricaverruca yamaguchii; assembly: GCA_034440575.1. NCBI lineage: Eukaryota > Metazoa > Arthropoda > Thecostraca > Neoverrucidae > Imbricaverruca > Imbricaverruca yamaguchii. The sequence goes on along the minus strand of JAOTOL010001510.1, from coordinate 371,160 downwards.
TAAGAAAGATCCTGGATGTTGCACTGGAGTGTGCCATATATAGCATCTGTTATGCAATATCCTTTGAGATTCAAATGCCATTTGGTTGGCTTATTCCGCCCAACTGCATACTGCTCAGTTAAGCTGCTGTGGGTGGTATGCTTCAGCAGTCGCATGTGGTTGTGCAAGTGACGGAGCTGACATTGGCTGTGGCAACGTGGACAGGTTCTCATCTCCCGCAACTACCGGGGCGACATCGAGCCCAGCGTCATAGACAAGTTCATGCCCCTGTTGATGGAGCGCGAGGAGGAGGGCAACTTGTCGCCAATCATTCAGGTAGTGTGGCCGTCTAACCAGCCGGAGAATTGCTGCCCATCGTGCGAAATTAAGACTATACTGTACTAGACTAGCTGTGGGGATCAAGCAGCCTAGGGGTAAGTTGCTTGTCTCACAACCGAAGGGTTGTGGTTTCGAGTCTCACCTGTCGCTACTCTTCGCCCGCGACCAATCGGCGTGAGATATTGGCGACGCTACATGACTCAACGGTCGACGTGTCGTAAAACCAATAACCAACTAGACTAGCTGTTCGTCTGTTCGTCGATCATGCTAATAGCACACCTCGTCCGGGAGACGAGGAGGTGATTCTTGACAGGCCAACAACAGATGTGCCAATCACGTGCAGACATTCACATTCACAGACATTCGGCATCTCATCAGGCGTGGTGACCACTCGAACAACCGCTCCCAGATGCAATCGATGAAGTCCCAACGCACCCCTCTACGGAGTGGCGATTTGTTCCGGAACCAGGTCGGGGACAGGGCAGACCATACTAGATTACATATATTACAGCACAGCACACCGTGATGTGTGACGGAGGTGATGGTGGGGCTGGTGGGACCTCGGTCCGGTACCAACATCCGTCCGAAAGTGGCGCCTCGTCGGCCACCGAGCCACTGACGACTGTGCTGTTCCAGGCCCATGGCTGTACGTTCATGTTCATCAAGCACAGCAACGTGTACGTGGTGAGCACGTCTCGCAAGAACGCCAACGTCAGTCTGGTGTTTGTGTTCCTGCACAGACTGGTGCAGGTGAGCAGGGTGACTGTGTGTGTGTGTCAGATCGATGTGTGTCGACAGACTGGCTGACGTTCTGACTGACTGGTGCAGAGGACGTGCAGTTCAGTGATGACTGGTTTAGGTGATGCTTGAACATTTTGCATAGCATATGATGTATATCTAGCTTGCTGAGAACTGGCTTGATGGACGTGGGCATTGAGTTTGATGTATAGACAACTGATCTGCTCACATTTTAGGAGAAGTTGTTGTGGATACAGAAAAAGAGATGATTATGTATTGTGTAGCTGATACCGGAACATGCTGCTGTTTTGCAGTTTCGACTAGGATGTGGAACCATTAGACATAAACGTTCAATAGTTGCTGATGTTTTCCAGTTGGTCACCACACCTGCTAATTCCATTATCTAATTCAATCACACTTGTCTGCATTTGCTGTACAGGTGTTCGAGCATTACTTTAAGGAACTGGAGGAGGAGAGCCTTCGAGACAACTTCGTCATTGTGTACGAGCTGCTGGACGAGTTGCTGGACTTCGGCTATCCTCAGACAACCGACAGTAAAATACTGCAGGAGTAAGTGGAGGGTCGCGTGAGAGCAGTCTGGATAAATGAACTGATGGCATTTCTGAAGCATGACAATATGCTGGTCGGCAGAAGAGTAGCGACGCTGGTGTTTACGTTCTGTGCCAGTGCACGGCATTTCGACAAGTGCCGATGGTTGTTTACCCGCCACTTCCTGCCACGTCCTGCTACGTCCGGCCACGGCCAGTTGCTGGTAGTCTGAGTGCTACTGCCACATGTCACCTGGCATCCTGCATGTGTGTGTGTGTCCGTGTCCGTGTCCGTTTCTGCGTGCGTGCGTGCGTGCGTGGACGAGCCGACGTGCGGTGACTGACGCCCCGCCCGCCCGCCCGCCGCAGGTACATCACACAGGAGGGCCACAAGCTGGAGGTGGCGCCGCGGCCTCCGATGGCCGTCACCAACGCCGTGTCGTGGCGCTCCGAGGGCATCAAGTACCGCAAGAACGAGGTGTTCCTCGACGTCATCGAGTCGGTCAATCTGCTGGTGAGGCGCGCCGGCGGCAGCTGACTACACTGGCTGGCAGCTGTCTGTAGCGACCTGTCCGCATGTGTCGCCTTTATTGGCTGTAGTGGCGCCGGCGGCAGCTGACTACACGGGCTGGCAGCTGTCTGTAGCGACCTGTCCGCATGTGCCGCCTTTATTGGCTGTAGTTTTCTGGCCCTGGTCGCGGAGCAACTGCGATTTCTCACTTCAAAATGGGTGATATTCGAACTAACGACTTCGTGTAACACGGGTGACACGTGCAAAGGACAAGGTCATCGACACCATCAAGGTCGTATGCTTCGAAATATGTAATAAACTGTTGAAAATGACAATTATCGGAACAGGTTAAACTCAGGGAAAGGTAAAGAGTGAGACAGAATCGAAACCATATGTTTTCATCATCTGAGCACTTTGAGAAATACAATCAATTTGTTATGCATAATGAAAAATCTGACTACACAAGGTGTTGAAAGCCAATTTATGATTTCAACTATAATTTCTAGGAGCCAAATCACGTGGGAAATTAACGAGAAATGTTGGATTACCCTGGTGTTACCATATTCAAATGTTGTAGCAGTCTTTATTTTAGTATCCAGATCACTGGGAGTACATATGCCTTTGAGACGTTTCAGATTATATCGGTGGCATTACCCGATATTGACTTGAAAGCTTAGCACATTTTTAGAGAACAATTCGCCACAACATGTATTTCGGATTTTCACAAATGTTGATTATTAGCGACGCTACATGCAATAAATCTAGTTTAAGCCTTCCTTTCAGCTTGGAGACCAGGCCGGTGGTAACCTTTTGTAGCTCGGTATTTTTGTTTGGTCATTTGTCCATACACCCCTATTTCACTTCGACTGTATGTTGTATTGTTTGCTGTTGAAAAGTGTTTCAATGTACATGTAATAACCATATTAAGATGAGGTAGTGACTTTACTTTGATTCGCGTTAGCTCTACTGTCTTAAAAGCGTTGGACTCAAATGGTTACGTAGTTCGCGCTTATTATGCATGGCAATATACGCCAAATTTCAAAATGGTCTCGTAAACGGTTCGACAGTTATTTCAGAAGATCAAATGGGGTCAAAGTGCCCCACCCACCCTCACCACCAGGGTTAATGCACTTATTAGTTTTAAAGTAATCTGAATTGACATAATTTTGTCCAATATGTGAGAATGATCCAGCTGGTCGGACACGTTTGGTGCTTCTGCAGTGTGGGAGGCTGTGGTATCGTTTCTGTTCTGGGCGGCGCGTCCGTACAACAGCCCAGCAACGTTACCTCCTGCTGATAGGCCAACTCGAACGGCAACGTGCTGCGCAGCGAGATTGTGGGCAGCATCAAGATGCGTGTGTACCTGTCCGGAATGCCCGAGCTGCGACTCGGCCTCAACGACAAGGTGCTGTTCGAGAGCACCGGCCGCGGCAAGAGCAAGTCGGTCGAGCTGGAGGACACCAAGTTCCACCAGTGTGTTCGACTCTCAAGGTGGCCACCGACACGTGTCCAGTCCTCCAATGTGCGGTACCTCACTGAATAAGACCGTTTATTTGGATGTAATTTTTGCAACTTGATAATTTAAAAAAGCTATGCTAAAAAGTTCCACTGTTCCATGTTGCAAAAGTTATAGGATGTGAGTTACGCTTGTCCTCTCGGTAATTTACAGGCTCTGCAGCGTTGCACGGCCGTTTTTCGTCGCCGTTCTGCCTATTTGATGGGTTTGAAGTAGTGATAATTACTGACATGCAACACGTATGACCGCTTGGCTGTACTGTTTCCCAACACGTTGCACTATGCGTGATCATCATGCGCTCGTTTCGTTCACTACTTTGTGTGTTGAGTAGGCATAGTGGACCATGTCAGCGCGATGGACTACTTCACATGGCCAATATTGAAGTGATACATTATATGTGAAATAAGGTGGATTATACCTCTTTCCGAACACTGAATGGACATCTCTTCCGAAGAATTTTCGACATCGTGCTTTTTGACGAGTGTTTATAAAGTCTCCATGCCCGATTTCTGACAGTATTTAATTGATAATCATCATGCTTTCGCTCACCATTACGGACCATGATACATGAACACCTCGTCGAAAGTTTCCAGGTAATGGGATTACCTATGGTGTAGTCTGTCATACATTACCATTTTGTAGCATAGCCATTGTTATCGTTATCGTTAACATAGCTATCTCTAAATTAAGTATCTCATAATAAAAATGGGCGATTGAGTAGACAATTTGATGACAATTGAGTTTCAAACACGGAAAAGATATTTTAAGCAACATCGCTTCCATGGTGTATGTCGACATCCCGCTGTACCCGATTTGACATCTCGCACCCAGCGAAAACCACTATTTTAACATCGCAGCATTGGTGACATTTTGTGTGATAAGGTGAAGCTGGGTCGCTTGTGTTTTCAGGTTCGAGAACGACAGGACTATATCTTTCATACCTCCTGACGGCGACTTTGAGCTGATGTCCTACCGACTCAACACACATGTGAGTCTCGCCGCCACCACACCACTTCTCGTTCTCTAACGTACGCCGCCAGAAGTCAGGAAGGCGGGTTGCAACATTCTCAGCTGAAGTAATGTACCTTTTGCTTTTAATCACTACAGCTATTTGGCATGTTCTGAAGTTTGTAGTTTTGTGTCAAACCACAGATCTGAGGTTGTGATGTGAAGTCCTGTTTTAGCGATTTGTTTAATGCCCTGTAAATGTCGTTGGGAATGATACTTAATTATAGTCATGGCACGAATGGTTCGCCACCGTGTTTATAGAGGTACACACCTACAAATGCCTTCCCGACTTCACGTCTACACCAGTCAACTCTCGTCCACTTCTCCTACCTTCTAATTGCATGTTGCCAGTAGAAAGCACCATTTAAGATGCTGGGCGAGCAAGGGCGCACCTATACAATTCATCTTAGTCGAATATAGATCCGTGCCCATCAGTCATAGCATTGCATTTTGTTCTCTTTAATCACACGCCTCAAGCATGTGCTCAGAGTTAGAGCAACACATTTGTCAAATTTCATGCCTCTGGGCATTGCTAGCTTATGGCCGCCGTCCCAGGCTTCCAAAGAAGACCTCCAGATTGCAATCACGCCTCATCAGCCACCGTGCTAACCTTGCTTGCTGGCTTGCCGGCGACGGTGGATGAAGCGAACTCCGTTGCAGGCTCGTCGGGCTGGAAATATGCCACTTTGTTTGAGCAAAGCAGTGCTTCGGGGGAAATACGGTGATTAAATATGGAATAATTGAGGGTTAAGGAGCAGGCCTAACTTTGAATGAAGAAATCAGATCTTACAATATCAGTTGATAATGATAGGTATTTTGTATCACTATTGCTAAGATTGTTAATCATAAATTAGCTATCTCAAACGAAGGAAAATGTGCAGGTATGAGTATGCTGTTGATCAGAATTGTGTTTGAAGCGCTTATGTTAAAGGACATGTTTCTCATGTTGAATTTTGGCATCTTATACCTAACGAAAAACCAGTATTTTAACACTGCTGCGAATACTATTCATCTTTGAATTAATAAATTATATGGGTATGAACAAAACGCAGCAAGCTTTCCTGAACATCCGTACTCTGTTTTTAGGCGATCTGTCATATCTTAGAACATAAGTATTTGCAACAAAATCCCCTGTCGGCCTAACCCGTAATGTGAGCCAATCCAACCCGTTCTTTACTTTTGTTCGTATTTTCATACACAACTGGTGATAATCGTCATCTCGTCACCCTTTCTTGGTTATGATTTGTTTTATAATTCCATTTACTAAGGATCTGTTGGCATACGTCTTCACCTCTGCCGCCACCCTCCTTCCGGCCAGCCATTTTGCACATGAATATCAACATACCGTCTATCCAGGTGGTGCCTGCGCTGTCCTTAGGTGTCTATCTGGGTGTTGCCTGCTCTGTCCCTAAGTGTCCCAGGTGTTCGTAGGTATCCCAGGTGATGCCTGGGCTGTTCCCAGGTGTTGCAGGCATACATAGGTACCCCAGGTGATGCCTGGGCTGTTCCCAGGTGTTTCAGGCATACATAGGTATCCCAGGTGATGCCTGGGCTGTTCCCAGGTGTTCCAGGCATACATAGGTACCCCAGGTGATGCCTGCGCCATCCCCAGTGGGTGTCTCAGGTATCCCTAGGTTTCCCAGGTGATGCCTCCTCTGTCCCCATGTACCCCAGGTATCCATAGGTGTCCCAGGTGATACCTGCTCTGTCCACAGATATACCTAGGTGTTCCAGGTGATGCCTGCTCTGCCGCCAGGTGAAGCCGCTGATCTGGATCGAGTCTGTAATCGAGCGACACGCGCACAGTCGAGTCGAGTACATGGTGAAGGCCAAGTCGCAGTTCAAGCGGCGCTCCACCGCCAACAACGTGGAGATCATCATACCGGTGCCGAACGACGCCGACTCGCCCAAATTCAAGACGACCATCGGCAGCGCCAAATACGTGCCAGAGAAGAGCTGTGTCATCTGGAGCATCAAGTCTTTCCCGGTGGGTGGCGTGACGAAGGTGGTATTGCGGTGTGTCTGTCACGGCCGAAAAGGGAGTCGATGTCTTGCTAAAGTTCGCAGGTACAACACTTATATAAACACTTATATAACACTTATATAACGATTGTTTAATACATTGGCTAAAACTGCTTTCATATCTTCGTTCGCCACACTAGCATCCAGTCCAGACGGTAGGTGTTTCTGTGTTGATGACTGACTGACTGACTGATCGACTTAGTGACTGACTGAATGGCCGACGGGCTGACTGACTGGGCTGATTGACTGACTGCTTGACTTAGTGACTGACTGACTGACTGACTGACTTCCTTAGTGATGATTGGCAACCACTGACGCCACCCCGGTTTGCAGGGTGGTAAGGAGTACCTGATGCGGGCGCACTTCGGCCTGCCGAGCGTTGTAGCCGAGGACTTGGACGGCAAACCGCCCATCAACGTCCGTTTCGAAATACCCTACTTCACCACGTCCGGTATCCAGGTCAGGACATGTCAGGTCACAGTGCGGCACGTGGCCAACTGTCGCAGAGTCGCGCGAGGTCATGCCTTCAGCCACTCTCATCCAGTTTGGGTTAAATAGCCGATGATAGCCTTTTCCGTCTGACAGTGAAGTAGTAGAATGCGAGTTATGGGCTCCAGTGATCAATGGCTTGTCGAAGCACCCTTAAGCTGAAATAACTAACTAACGGAGAGCAGCTATTCATTCCACTCACCGTGGCACATTATTATTTGCCTACCGAGAACATTTTGCTTCATCCTCTACCGGAGGGGGGGGGGCACCACTTCGCCCCTAATTGAGCTAGAGATATATACCAAGATCCGGTGCATTGGTTGACACAAGTTATATCTAATGGTACTAAGCATGACTGCAGGAGTTCAGCCATAGAACGCATAGATTAGGGCCAGGTGAAGGGTAAGAATTTCAACAACATTTAATATTTTCGGCTGAACTATCGCGTCCAGAAAATCGCTCCCCCCCCCACACACACAAATTGGGCTTGTGCGTGTAAATGTGGATATTGCATGTCGGTTGGCATCCCACATATCATGCTCGAACCATTCGATAAACCCCCAAATCTGGTCAAAGGTATCCCTTTGACTGACCTGACCATATATCTTTTAAACATTTCGCAAAGGAGGTGTAATAGGAAGACAGCTTACACAGATTAGGGATAACAGTGGACACTGAGCTCAAATCTCCTATGAAAGGCCATTTGAGCTGATTCAAGGATACAGACCATCCAAGATCACTGACATCAACAGTTTTACAACAAAATAGCTTTCAAATTAATGGTCGCGTCTCGCTTAATTATAATTATAAACGACTTTTCTCGCCTAAACGATGGATATCAGATGCAGATTGATATAGTTGTCTGCATTAATTGTCGATATACAAAAATAACCCAAACGAGAAAATTGACATTTTTAGGTTTGTGCGCGACCCCTGGAAAAGCAATCATCTTTTGTTTAATGCTGGTGCCAATGCACTCCAAATTTCGCAAATAATGGGATAGACCTGGTGAAGCTATAACCTTTCACATTTTCGACAAAATGATCATACACAAGAGTATGTTACCCAACATTCACGACATAGCAAAGCAGATGAGAAGGAAACAATCGGACGACAAAATTGTCCTGGAGGTGCCTGGAGTACAGTTTTGTCTCTTGCTGTGGCGGGCAATGCCATCGACTACATCACAATTGAACTGGTACTGTATTTTCTGCGTCTCGTCAGCCGTTGATCGCCCCACCACACCACACACCACCACAGTGGCACGGGCCCGGGAGTGGGACAAATGGTAGTCTCAACAGGTTCACCGTCCACCTGCAAATCTAACGTAGCCACTGTTTACAACACTGCACACGGCCGCCGAAGTCTGCAGCGTCCGTTACCTCCCAGCCGGTCGTCGGCGTTGGCAACCAATGTCACCTCGGCACGCTTGGCTTACCGACGGCGTCTTTGGCAGCCGATGACACGAATACTTCACCCCCAATCGCCGCCTTTGGGAGGCAACTCCTCCATTGCGTGACTACTAACCACCGTCATTGGCAGCCAGCATCCGCTATATCATGACCGATCGCCATCTTGGGTAGATCGCCATCTATATCTCTGCTATTTTCGCTCCCACTCACCCCTGATGACCAAAATTCCATTAGTTTGTTACCATTCATCACATTTGACAGTCGGTGTGACGAAAGTGGTGACGGAAATACGGAAATTTGATGGCGGATTCTGCAGAAATACGGGCGGTGTGACAGATCTGTGCATTTTAGAACGCCGGCAGTCACCACGGTTGCAATTCCGAGTGAAGATAGAGTCACGTGGCTGGATCCAGTGCGCGGTTCCCGTTGCCGACTACGTAACTCGAAAACTTAGCGACGGCATTGGAGGCATCGTCGGCTTTCGAGAGTGGCCGAGACTTTGTTGATGAACTGCCTGGAGCAAAGTCTTGCGAGTCGTTAAGTTTGACTGGTCAACACGTGCCACCGCATAACAAATGCTGATCGTGTGCTTGTGTGCCGTCGCCGCGCTGGCAGATAGTTCTGGTGAGACGCGGGACATGTCGACTAATTACACGGGCCGGCCGTGTTGACGTTGGCCGGCCGCCGCGTCTAATTGTTCGATTGAGTTAGCCTAACCTCGGCGGCTGGTGGGCGCAAGATGACCCCAGCAGTCGGTGAGCCATAAAGCGCCAGTCCACCACCACCACGGCGTGCACGGTGGCTCCCCGTCCCCGCGTCTATTTGCAGGTCAGACTCGTAAATTGACTTGGAGTGTCATGTCCGATCCGCAGTCTGCTATCTCGCACTCATAGGCGCACCGGAGGGGGTGGGGGGCCAGGGGCCCGCCCCCATGAGACCAAGGTGCCCTTTTGGCCAAAAGTGCCCTTTTGACCGAAAAGTGCCCTCTTGGCCGGAATGTCCAAAATTCAGCCCAAAAATCACCTGCCTGATGTGCCCCGCCTGTGCCAAAGGTGCCCTTTGGCCCAAAACTGCCCTTTTGGTCCCATTTTTTTTCACGCCCCTCCCCCCGGTCAACAAAGTGCCCTCTTGGTCGGAATGTCCCAAATTTAGCCACAAACTCACCCGCCTTATGTGCCCCGCCTGTGGCAAAGCTGCCCTTTTGGCCAATTTTTTTTTTCACGCCTCCCTCCCCCGGTCAACAAACCTTCCAGTGTGCCCGGACCGCAAAGTGCCCATTTGGAGCCGGTTAGGTGCCCTTTTCGGTCCGGCCCCCCATGGAAAAATCCTGGGTGCGCGCCTGCTCGCAATGCAGCTGTAATGACCTTGTCCCCGGTCCCGACCATGGGTATAGGTTGTCTGTTACCAGTTGTGTAAAAGGAAGGCAATCTAGTTTGCATTGTCTGGTCTTGAAGAAATGCTTGAGAGGCGTACCTTTCTTTCGTTAACGAGATTATAGAAATGCTTGTGAAATACTCCTTCTCTTCATTAGCCGGTATTGGTGCGGCATTATTTTTGTAGGTGATTGTGGCAAGGGCCCCTGTTCTGGGCCGTCGAGTCCAGGCATGCTGTTTTGGTCACTGATGTGTTGGTCTGTTCCTGGAGTCCAAGACCCTGGCCTGTTCCCTCGAGCCTTAGGTGTGCTGTTGTGGAGACTGAGCAATCCTGACCTCCACTGCACTGAGTTTCACTGGGGCTACTAAAACCGTGATGTGTGGTGTTCAGTGGCTTAGGTTATTGATGTTTCCTGAAGCCACAGATTTACCCTATATCCTGGAGATACGTTCCGGTTTGTTTCCTGAGCCTCTGTTCCCGGTGGAATCCACCAGCATCTGTTTATCTACCACCGGGTGTCCCTGCAGTTCCCGTGTTCTAGAGATAGTCTCGGTGTATTACCCGGAGCTGGTCTATTCTCTGTAGCCACACTAGTTCCATGAAGTGCATGCTTGAGTTAATTACCCGAAGCCCCAAGTATGGTGACTCCAAGCGGAGACTGATGTGCCTGTCCGTGGCAGGTGCGGTATCTGAAGATCATCGAGAAGAGTGGCTACCAGGCGCTGCCTTGGGTGCGCTACATCACGCAGAACGGCGACTACCAGCTGCGTACTCAGTGAACGGCCGCCCGAACCTGCGCCAACCGACTGACGAGGGCAGTCTGTGTTGCCGTCTGGGTCTCCGTACCAGTCACTTACCGGCACCATGACCAGATACTGCGACTGTTACGCCGGTTCTTACCTCCTGGAGCCCCATTCCCATCTCCCAATATCGCCGTCAACAATGTCCCCCGTACCATACGGAACAAACCCCGGCCTCACACAAACATGAATCTGCTTTCTCCAGAGCACGCGCCTGCCCCACGGACAGCTGTACCGGACGCCGCCGTGGTGTACCGGCGGCGAAAGGCACGTCTGGCCGGCCAGCGTGTGCTGGCGCCGGACCTTGTGTGGGGCCGCAGCCTCAGTCATGTAGTAGACCGGGCATAGCGAGGGGTACGGCTTCGCTCCCCCGGTCGTGCGTTCGAGCGGCCATGATGTGTGATTGCAGTCCTCGCCCTGTAGCGAGTCGAGGATAGGTGCTGATTATCAGCCCCGTTGCGCGCTAGGGGCTGGTGGTGACCTCGCCGGCCTGGGGCAGGCATCGGGTCATCTGTAGAGAAGGTGAGGGCCCCCATCTGCGGCTCGTATGTTGGGCGGCCTCCGTTGCTGCCCGTGCGGTCGGCTTGATGGGATGGTGGACCATCGGCGCTGACGCTGACTCGATGGTGCAGGCCGGTCCAACTGTGGAGACCGCTGGACTGTGACTGCCGGTCCCTGTTTGGTATTTATTGTTGCACGCGGCAGAATCGAGCGATTTAATCATTCCACACTCGGGCTATGTGTTTTTGTGTGTCTGCAATTATTTTAACCGAATATATTTGGAATATTTTCGCCTGCATATTGGACCGATTTTTGCCATGCGCAGGAGGCTCGGTACCGACGGAGAGTTTCGTGCAATCTTTGTGTGTGTGTGCGTTTTGGGGTGGGGGTATTTGGTGTTCATTCACAGATCCGTCCATGCGTGCTTTTCATAGGGTTTTCAACCATACTGAAAATGATCTTACGCACAGTTGTGGCACAATTACATCTGAGAACAGAGGAGTTTACATCGTACCCAGTGGCCACAGCTAGTCGTACCTCCTCAGCACATTCACATCAGTTCTCTGTCGCTGCATCGAAACGGTGTTCCAGAACAACTATGACCCACTGACACCATCTGAGCTCTTGGGCCCGCATCCGTTATGATACCGCTCCATTCTATGCAAAATGAACACGATGGAACTCTGCTGACATGTGCATGCATGAACAGGATGTTTCGGCTATCATGACTGCAGGCTTCGCGCAGCATGACGTCACTTCTCTTCATCTCCTCCCTTTCCTTGGGTCTCCTTTAGGCGGACGTTGTCCAACCCTTCAACAGGAACCTTTGTGTCTAACCTCGTCGCTTGGGTTCCATGATACACGGCACGCCCCGGCTAGGCCAACTGGTGGGGCGCGCTGAGGTCTCGTGCAGACCAACAGAGGCTGGAGTAGGACAGCCATGGTATTTGCATGTGTACAAGTTGAACCTAGAAGACATGTCATGCATGCACGGTGCGTCTTAGTATCACCTGCTACTGATTGGGATTTTGAGAAGGAAATAACCGACCATTTCAAGCATCAAGTAGACCAGTTAATATGTGTATCAGTTGTTCGAGGTCTGTATTAGCCGTGGTTCGGTCACATTGCGGTGGCATGATCCTCACGATTTCAACTGTAGATGTGGCAAATGTGCAGAGTCCAGCTGTCCGAACGTAGCAGGCAAGCGGAGAGTCCAGATATCCGGACGTGGCAGATAAGCGTCGCCTCCAGCTGTCCGGACGTGGCAGACGAGCGCCGCCTCCAGCTGTCCGGACGTGGCAGACAAGCGCCGCCTCCAGCTGTCCGGACGTGGCAGACGAGCGCCGCCTCCAGCTGTCCGGACGTGGCAGACGAGCGCCGCCTCCAGCTGTCCGGACGTGACAGACAAACGGAGAGTCCAGCTGTTCAGACGTGGCAAACAAGCGGAGAGCCCAGCTGTTCGAACCCGACAGTCAAGCGCCGTATCCAGCTGTCCGGACGTGACAAACAAACGGAGAGTCCAGCTGCCCGAACATGGCAGACAAGCGTCGCTTCCAGCCGTCCGAGCGTGGCAGACAAGTGTCGCTTCCAGCCGTCCGAGCGTGGCAGACAAGCGTTGCCACGGAGAGCCGAGGGCCTGTCATTGGATGAAGCGTGCCCAAGGTGCGTCATTGCTCGGTGGCCGTTACACCGTTCCCGGAGACTTGATCTGCGCCGATCAACAGTCCCAGAGTTGTTCGCGGTGAGTGTTCAATGCCCGGCGATAGAGCGCTCCCGGTGGTGCCACCACCTCCCACCAATGCAGCCGATCGCATTCCGACCCCGACCGAGGCCGACACCAGTCACCACCGTGGCCGCCGACGCCGACACGGACGCCCACACCGGGTCGAGTATCGGCCGGCGGCGCGGCCGCCACACCCGGATGCCGGTGGCAGCAGTCGCGTCTGACGCGCGACTGACTCACGGCCGGGGGTGCTGCTGGTGGTGGGGTGGGGGGCATCCGCTGGACCCTGTACGTCCGCGCCGGCGGCCGGCGCCGGCCAGTGCTGGCCGGAGCGCGACCGAGCGTAGCCGCCATGACCGACTCGGGGGTGGCGTTCACGCCGGGCGAGTCTCCGGTGCCGACGGCGGTGTCGGCCGGCGCCGGTGTTGTCGGGCCGATGGCCGACTGGGCCGGCGAGCGGTCGCGCCGGCCCGACTACGCGCTCTAGTGAGTAGACCGTCCGCCCGGCTGGCCACGCCTCTAACCTGCCGCCCACTGCCCGACGTGCCACGCCTGCTGCCTGCAATGTACCTCTCTCCGTAAAACGGCACGTGTTTTGTGTTGTTTTACATTTGGAGCCACTCCTCCATGCGAGGGAAAAAAACTGACCAGCTAGCATTGCACGGCGCAGCACATGGGACTTTTTGACGCTGCACGCAGAATTGGGATGCCCTTTTGTCACACTAGGGGGTGTTATGTCCGCTGTACAGTGTGCACGTTCGTGCGACTGCATTGCCGCTGGGACTTCTGCAGTTTTTGCACCGCAAACGCAAAATTCGCAAATCAGAAAAGCGCACTGCGATGCCTCTGGTGATGGACGGAATGTGTATTTTGAGCATGTTGAGAACAACAACCTTTTGTGATCCGCCCTGTGCATAGTATTCACCGTGTACAGACACCGTACTTAGGCACAGAAACAATTCAGTTCTGCTGTCGTTCCTTACGTTCGAACACGCACGACAGTGATCACAGGACTATGTGGCCTGTATACTCGATACGCCCCAAAACTGCAGTACAGTGATCACGCGGCCCACTGGAACTGCACCGGTGAACTGCAGCGCCGACGTTGTGTGATGCCGTCGCGTTCGCAGTGCTCCCACTGCCGCGGTGTGCAGCCAGCGTGGCCGACCGCTCCGTCGGCGCCGCTGTGTCATCTCATCACCCCGACTGGCGAGGGGGCGGGGCTGGCGGTCTGGCCGCCTGGGCCGGTGCCTTCTCTGGCATGGTCTGATGGCACATTGGCTTGAAAGGATGTTTACGCACTCGCTGGCCGCCCGGTTCGGTGGAGACGATGCGCTGCCGTCGCCCCGCGCCGAGCGGTGTACACTGGCAGCGCAGACGTCGACCTCGTGGACGGGGTAAAGGTCGCCGCGGCGGCCACGCGGCCAGACGCCGCAGCTGTGACGGAGCTGATCAACGCTTCTGGACGAACACGTGGCACCAATGCTGAATTGTCTCCAACCCCTGCCAATGCTAAATGGCGGGGTAAATGCCCCCATTGTTTCCCCTGACCCCAAGTTGAGTGAAGCTGCGGAGTCAACCGGTCACCCGGCGAACAGATCTATCCGTGGGCAGTTGTTTCCTGGGTGTGCGGTCGCATGCAAATGTTTGCAGAACTATGGTTTAGTTTATACAAAGAAATGAAGCAGCGCAGAAAAGCACAGCCAGAGCATTGCATACACCAGATAAGAACCAAACAAATGAATGGGCGGTGTCAATGGTCAGTTCAGGGAAGTTGTGGGAGATCTGTGCAAAAAGGTTTCTCGGTACCCTGATTCATTTCAATTATGATATTGTTTTTAATGAACTTGATGTGCCCCTGCCGAATCGTTTTCAGCGAATCAGGTCCACGACGAACTTGGTGTTGGACAAATGATGAAGCCATGTGATAAGTCAATAGCCAGTGCTGTATTATGCAGACAAGTGAGTGATTATGCAGATATCCCGACCCTCTAGCAGTCTTCCACAGGCGTGCGTTTCATGGCCATTCGCGTGAGCGTTGGCTGATGATGACTGGTACAATGCTGTGTTGTGTGTAGTGTGTGATGAACCTTGGCGGTGCCCACGGTCCGCACGTGCGTCTCCTCGAAGTCGAGTCCGCACGAGCGTCTCCTCTGTGTACCGTTCAGCTCTGACCGGCTGTTCACTGGTGAATGAATGGGTTAGGCCTGGTCGGCGCCAGCGGTTCTTGGGGGCCACACCGTGGTGTGTGACTACGCCTCTTATGGTGATCTAACGTCTAGCAGAACTATGTTGCAACACTGCGCGCTCGACCCGGCTGGACCGGAGCCAAGTTGGCACCGCTCCGCCGCGCCGACCCAACAATGGCGGCGCAATAACAGAGCACAGCTCGTAACGCCCCCGGCACGCCGTTTATTTACATGGCTGGTCCGCCCTCGTCATCCGCCCTGGTGTGGGCTGCCGGCAGCCCGACCAGATCCGCCCCCTTAGAGTCGGCCCGCCCTCTGACCGAAGTCCACCTCTGTCGCCGAGGTCCACCCCTCTGGCCGAGGCCCGCCGCTCTGGCCAAAGTCCGCCCCTCAGATCCGCCCCTCAGAGTCGGCCCGCCCTCTGACCGAAGTCCACCTCTGTCGCCGAGGTCCACCCCTCTGGCCGAGGCCCGCCGCTCTGGCCAAAGTCCGCCCCTCAGATCCGCCCCCTTAGAGTCGGCCCGCCCTCTGACCGAAGTCCACCTCTGTCGCCGAGGTCCACCCCTCTGGCCGAGGCCCGCCGCTCTGGCCAAAGTCCGCCCCTCAGATCCGCCCCTCAGAGTCGGCCCGCCCTCTGACCGAAGTCCACCTCTGTCACCGAGGTCCACCCCTCGGCCGAGGCCCGCCGCTCTGGCCAAAGTCCGCCCCTCAGATCCGCCCCTCGAGTCGGCCCGCCCTCTGACCGAAGTCCACCTCTGTCGCCGAGGTCCACCCCTCTGGCCGAGGCCCGCCGCTCTGGCCAAAGTCCGCCCCTCAGATCCGCCCCTCGGTCGGCCCGCCCTCTGACCGAAGTCCACCTCTGTCACCCAGGTCCACCCCTCTGGCCGAGGCCCGCCTCTGTCACTGAGGTCCACCCCTCTGGCCGAGGCCCGCCGCTCTGGCCAAAGTCCGTACTCCTTGTCGGGGCCCATATCTCTTGCAAGGTCTACACCTCTGGCCTGGCCAAGGTCGGCACCCCTGACCAAGGTCCTCCGTTCAAAGGTCTGTCCATCTAACACGTGCAGACTTCTTGACCGTAAGTGTTCCCGTCAAGACAGGCTTCGCATTTTTTTTAGCTCTCTTCGGCCAGGATCGTCATGAAGCCCAGCTGACTAACTTCGCCAAGGTCAGGTTTCGACCCATGCTTCAAACCAAGAACTTCTACCCCGCCCCGTCTGTGTGCTACCGACCCATGAGCATCCCCCATGCTCCGGAGCTCCTCGTCTTATCCCCTCTGGCGATGCTTAGCTGAGTCACACTCTGACCAGGTAGGAACACATAATCCAACTGCTTCAGTGACTCCTAGTTGAGAGGCTGGTGGCGGCTGGTGACACTGACAGAACGCCGTCTGGTCGCTCGCCCCGCCCCCTGTCGTCTGTCGGCCGCCGACCGCTCGTGGGAGGGGGAGGAATTCCAAACCGTTGCCAAGCCATTGTGACTGCGGGGTGTCGGCGCCCCAATAGCACCCCTGCCCAAACCTCTGTCGCCATTTTTACCGGCCGTGTTGACGAGGACTGTCTCGTCTGGCGGGAAGATGGGGTCGCCTGCTGACCTTGACCTATAGAGGCTGAGAGGAGGGCGGGAAGGGTATGTAGTCAGATGGGCGATCTTGTCTGGCGAGCAGAGGGGGAGATCGTCTGCTCACATTGACCTGCAGAGGTGGAGAGGAGGGCGGGAAGAGTGTGAAGTCGGATGGACGGTCTTGTCTGGCGGGCAGAGTGGGAGGTCGCCTGCTTACCTTGACCTATGGAGGTGGAGAGGATGGCGGAAGGGAATGCTGTCAGATGGACGATCTTGTCTGGCAGGCAGAGGGGGGGGGGGGGGGGGTCACCTGCTCACATTGACATATAGGGGTGGAGAGGAGGGCGAAAGGGTGTGTAGTCGGGTGGGCGGTCCGGGAGCTGGCTCAGGAAGAAGGGAGTAAGGCGTTCCTGCTATGCAATGTTGCCGCCATGTTAGCTCAGTCGCCGATCTCTACATGGGAAAGTGGTCATCCCGGGGTGACAGCATGCTGATCTCCAACAGGTCATCGACCTGCTAAGGATGTACATGTTGTTGAAGCAGAGTTTCTCCCCAGTGTTCTGCTCAGTTCACTGTAGTGTACATGCAAGCTGGTAGGCTATTTTCAAATCGGCTGTTGCGGGATTCCTAAAATAGGCACCGCTTTGATGGGGTGATCTGGCGTCGTGACAAATTCCGGTTGACGGATTTCCGTCTTGTTCCGCATGACTTAATTCATAATTAGCACCTGATATTCGGTTTTGCAACATAATTATAATTATGATGTATTTATCAGACGATATATCATCTGATGTCAGGTTTTTCAACATAGTTAGTTAGTTATTTGGGTTTTAGGGCGCATGTTTTTCAACATAGGTAGCATCTGATTTTGTTAGGTTTTTCCACAGCGATTCAATTCAAATTAGTTCACAGTGTCCTCACCAAAGAGGCATCGCTGGAAGCATGCACTATATCTGTCGGGAAGCAGGACGAGCGTGGGTCTTCTGATAGTTGCCAGCCATTTCCGGTGACGTGGCAGCCCACTATCCAAATTACCACATACAATTTTATAGTGTTCGAGTTATTTACCCGCACAAAACGTCAACCATCTTGCATGGTCCGCAGTATGGAGAGTTTGTGGGTGGGGTCATTCAGGCGGCAAAAACGGCTTGTGGGGAGGCAGGGGCGGATGCAGAAATTGTCATAGGGGGCACGTATCCAGAGGGGCGCCACTTCGTCTTCAGAAGGGCGTCTCTGGCTGAAAAGTTCGAAGGGGCGCACTCGAGCTTTCCCCGAGGAACGCCTTTTTATCTCGGAGGGGCGCCTCTGACTGAAAAATCGAGTGTAGTGTGTGTGTGTGGGTGGAGTGGCGCCATTCCTTCCAGGGAAGCACCTTTTCCTATCAAAGGGCCACCTCTGGTTAAACAAGTCGAGGGGATGCACTCAAGCCTTCCCAGAGGGGCGCTGTTCTCGGTCATAGGAGCGTTCCCATGGGCGGAGCACAAGGGGGCACATGCCCCCAGTGCCCCCTTGTATCCGCCTCTGAGCGGGGAATTTAGTAGAAGCGTTGTCAGGTGGCTCCACAGAGCTAGGGAAGCATCGAAGGCCCCGCTTGAGCCCTGAGCTACCTACCCTAACCGAGAACACCTTGGCGGAAAATTAGCCAACACGGATGCCATCCACTGACGCAGGTGGCTGTTGCGAATACACTCGACGTCATCGTTGTGCACGAATGCTGTTCACACCATTATTGTGCACAGGTTGGGGTGCGTATCAACGTTTTTGTCTACGTAGCGCCCCTCCGTAAGTGGGCATCTAGCCCGTTGGGAGCGTTGCACTAGGTTTGGGACGGAACATGGGTTGAGTCTCACAGGTCGCTTGTTGTTTTACCCGGCACTTTGGCTGGCAAACTGGCTGTGGCATGCGACAGTTGTTGAAACTTGCCCGAGGACAGAAGTGCCGCTGCCAACTATTTTCTTTGAGAAATGATGTGTTTGAGAAATGAAGTGTTTGAGAAATGAAGAGTACACCATGAAAGACATTGGGACAGTAGTTGGTGCGAATCAAAGCGAAAAGCGCACATCTGAGCGAATAGATTATGACGCAAGAACCCTGGGCCAAAAAGGTATTTGGTCTGAAAAGCTTGCCAGTCGTACCGAGCCGAACCGCTCAGGTGAATCTGCGTACCGCATACACGGGAGTAGACTGCCTCGAGCTCAGCCCTGTCGTAATCATACGCCATTATTCGATGCAGGACCCAAGACAGCAATTAAATTTAAAAAAATATTAAATAAAACTTCAGAGCGCCTGGAACGCCCCTGAGGCCTCTGCGAGTTGGCATCGCTCACGCGTCCGGATAATCCCTGAAAAGCAAACTGTGCCAAAGTCTCAAAGAAAGATGAGATCGGGAAATAGCTCGGGGACCACCTACCAATCACCTGACGTGCGAGTGCCACTTAACGCAAACTGAAAAGAGTGGCTGGCCGCTGGACAAGCGCCTGGAAAGAGCACCGGAAAGCACTCTGAAAGGCCCAACCAGAGAAGTCCGCGGTCGTTGAACCCGCTATAGACTTTCAGCAATCAATTGCTGCGTGACGGACGCAGTCGATGCGCCCCAAGCTCCAGACTTTCAGCAATCAAGGCCGTTATGAAAAAAGATCACTGTAAAGTGATTCAATTCAATTTCAATCACGTTCAGTGATTCAATTGTGCCCCCACGAATGTAAAAAGTTCGGAGAGTGCCCCCACTCCGACTCAAGGATCCATTATTCTGGTGCTCGGGATTTAATTGCAACTGCATTCTTGGCACTGTTTGGACATTCGAATTCTGCCCCCAAAGTGATTCACTTTTAAAGGGGGTCCTATGTCGAAGTGTGCGCGCTTCAAGATGTTCTGTCAAGTGCCTCTGTGTTCGGAACACGTATTTATTATCGGCAGCGACGGCTACAGATCAATGAAATGTTGCATCTGTGCTGGAACCAATACCTCACCAGTCGACATGCCACGCTTGTCTGGTGTATGGTGGCGTGGCTATGTGAAGATGTCGGTGTGATCACACGGGTTATCTGGTGTATGGTGGCGTGGCTATGTGAAGATGTCGGAGTGATCACACGGGTTATCTGGTGTATGGTGGCGTGGCTATGTGAAGATGTCGGTGTGATCACACGGGTTATCTGGTGTATGGTAGTATGGTTATGTGACGATGTCGGTGTGATCACACGTGTTATCTGGTGTATGGTGGTGGTGGGCATATGAAGATGTCGGTGTGATTATACGGGCTGTCTGGTATATGGTGGTGTGGCTATGTGAAGATGTCGCTGCAGCGCAGATAAACTTCATTACCGTGTGTGCGAATCGCAGCTGGTGATGCCGTGCTGGAGCGCCGGGACGAAACACCGGCGGCTCGCTGGGGCAGGCGACTCAACACCCCCATAGGTGGTGCGACCGGGGTCACACACACACACACACACACACACACACACACACACACACACACACACACACACACACACACACACACACACACACACACACACACACACACACACACACACACACACACACACACACACACACACACACACACACACACACACACACACACACACACACACACACACACACACACACACGCACACGCGCCCGCCCACGCACACGTACTTATGGGTTATCTGGTGTGCTTCTATGTCCGTCATTTCGCGGAAAGCACAAAAATATAGGAAACATTGCCGAACCTTCCCTTCTGCCTCACTTGCAACGCGCCGCGAAAGAACTACGGGAGAACTAGTATATTGTTGTTAACAAAGCTGATAAGTCAGCCATGTATGCCATTACGGACAAGGTAGACTATAATGGAAAAACCCAGCCTAATCTTGAGCGACAATGTCATATTCCAAAGGAAAACACGTAATCCTATAGATGAGCTCGAGAAGAAAACAAGCGGCATGCTCCCTATGACTTACAACCATATTAAATATGAGAAGCTATGCGTAAGATAATGTTGGATTATTCCGCTGGATATTTATATGGGAACCCAAAGATCCACAAAAACCGGTTGTCCCCTACAGCCGATAATCTTCCAGATCCCATTTCCCTCTGATCACTTGGCGAAGTACTTAAACGAGGTTTCCATACCATTTGCGCCCAAACGTTCTCTTTACCATCTCCCGTCGAATTCATTGATCGGGATCAAAACTAAGGAGACACGCGGGCAAATGTCTTCCCTGGACGTTTGCAGTCTTTTCACTAACTTACCAACAGAACGGAGAATCAAGATAATCACATACTTCGCATATCAAAAGCCAGCACTTGCACCACCCGCCATACCGGAACCCATTATGTGCAACATACTATGTACACATGCATGCACTAAGCATTAGGGAGGCACCATTTAGATGTCCAAATGGTGTGCTTTACTATCAGATAGATAACATTGTCATGGGATTCATGTTAGTCGTGCTATTTGCGCAGGCCTTCATGACCCATGTTGAACAGATAGTGCTGCAGGCACCTGTCATAGAGCCCCGCACTCTAGCGTCGACGATATTCTGCCAGATTTGCGGGACACACAGCTCTTGTAGCAGCTCAAATTAAGGCTAGAAGAAGTTTCAGGTCTAGACTTTACTATTCAGTTGAGCATTGCAGACAAAATGAGTTTCTTGGATGTGTCCATCGACGGTAGTAGTGGATCATTTGCAAGTAGTGTCCATAGTAAATCCACAGACATTGGACGTTGCCTTGCAAAAACCACTGCCCTGATGTATATATATATATATATATATATATATATATATATATATATATATATATATATATATATATATATATATATATGTTTGAAGATAGCGTTATCAGCACGTATGTGAAAGGGACGATTAGACACTGTAGTACCTGGCAACCAGCGCACGTAGAACTACGCAGAGTAAAACAAATGCTCGTCAACAACAATTATCCGGTGCTTACCATCGACAAGCATATCAAACACGCCGCCACCAAGCACGTCACAGCCCAGTGCCGTCTGCCAACACAGGGCACCGTATGCAAGCTGTCCTACAAAAATAATATGTCCACTACTTACCTAACCGATGAAAAGGTGCTTCGAAACATTGCGAGAAGAGCTACCGTAAGCCTATTGTCCCCGACGGAAACCCCACCACTCCTTCAATCGTGATGCAAACCAATACATCTTGTGACAAATCGCTGCTGAAACAGTCCAATGTAATCTATCAATGCAAATGCACAATTGGAGACTGTGCGCTCCGTTCAGACATTAATTGTATTTAATTGACGTCACTCTGCAGGCGTATCACCATGTACCTGAAGAGCGGTGGCCTACAGACGCATACGGACATGCACCACGACACATGCCTCACGAGACAAATGGTTGACATTACCACTATCATCGCCAGATCACACAAGTCAAGACGCCTTCACATGCCAGAGAGGCCATATACATATGCGAAGGAGACCCGACTATACATCGGCAGGTCAGCGCGCGAGGCGCTCTGTCGCTGTATGACTTATCAAGCCCGGGAAAAGATGACCGATTGTGACCCTAAAGCCAACATCGGTCAACAACAGGAAATATTTTAGTGTGGTCATCTGAATAGTGAACAACGTTGTGCTCTTAATTTTCTGCTGTGTGTTGTCATCCAAATATTTTTCATACGCTTATTTATCAGTGTATTGGAAAATTAACTGACCTATGTGCACTGTGGTAGCCCGAGTATTGTGAGTGAACGCATGCTAAACGATACTTGCATTCGATTTCTATATACACGCGACATCGACTCTTGTACCGTAACTATGCTCGGTGTTGCTTAACTTAAACGTATTACCTGTGTGACTCACTTTGTCAGCAATCTGCGCTTGTTCCTTTGTTCCTGACGTAGTGTGGAATGACCAAACGTCGACAAGAAGGATATATACTATACGTTTGCTAAGCCAGATATATTTGCACATTATGAGCTTTGGCACTATTTTGAGTCAGCACGGATGCGAACACAAAGACATACTAAGGATAATCGAAGCCACGTCATAGAAACTAATAATCAACAAAGCCGTTGTAACCTTTAATCAGCAATGCATGTAAACAATTTGCTTCCAAACCAAATTAATATATATATATATATATATACATATATATATATATATATATATATATATATATATATATATATATATATATATACCTATGTCTATATATATCTATATTTATCGACATATATATGTATATATATTTTAAAACGTTTTATGTATATATATATATCGTTATATGTATATATATATATATATATATATATATATACTATATAAATTATTACTAATAAATGTATTTGCACCAGACGTGGGTAACCTTGGAACAGCATCAAACATCGGGGAAATTGATGGCAACCATTCTGGGGCGTCACATTCAGCCCTCAGACACATTGTGGAACAACGATGCAGCCACATTGTGGATTTATATGTTTGGCTTGCTATCGTGAATATGTTGTTCCTTTAATTATAGCAATCAACACTCAAGGTTCACTTCTAAGCTTCGGTAACCGAGAAAAACAGATAGCACTCTTAAATGGTTTTCATCTTCTTTATGTGCTGTGGCAGCTGGCAAGTGGCGTCATTGACAATATATTAGAGCAGGGAACTTTTACCAACTATGATTACAGAAGGTGGTATCATGGGGGGGGGAGGGAGTGAGGGAGTATACCAAATAACACTCTGAAAATGTTTCTCACTATGACCTTCAACGATTTACAACGATTCATATTCGGGTCGGCCCTAGTTTCCAAAAACCTGACCATAAATCCTTAAACGATTTATCATTAGTGCGCCACTCATGGCTAAACAGATACATCTCCAAAATGGCTGAATTGTTCCTCCATAATGTGGCTGAGGGTTGAATATGGCTTCCCATAATTATGCTTATGAATATATAGATCAACTCAAGCCATACCTAAGAGATTTCCATTCATACCCAGACAACATCATACCATCGCAGCACTGTTAATGTGAATCACCATGCGCAATTGCGATGCCCACGATATTAGCAACGCATTCGCATTAGCATTCAGCATCCTATTCGCATACTCTCCGATTTCGTTCACTTTTTCAGGACATGATCTTTGTCGCTTGCAAAAGTAAGGCAAACAACAATTAATCAGTGGGATGAGCAGTTCGATCTCCAGAAGTAAAGAAAGGTCATCCGGGTCAAAAACGGGGTACCGCATAAAATTCAAAGTATTTCACTTAGCCGAATAATTTGAACGCCTAGATATCCGCTATCCATCAAAGATGCAGCACATCGAATTACGTGACCTTCAATGCCATAGTTTGACTTCAAATCACCAAAGTTAATTTTACTCATGCACTACATCTTTTCCATAGGGTATTCATGCACTATATCATCGTGAATTTCCCAAACGGTTAATGTTAAAATTTTCGTTGATCTGAGGTCAAATTGTGACCTCGAGTGACCAGTTCATTTGGGGTGCGGCATGCCGACGTCATGGCGGTGGCACAAGCGTTTGGATCATTCAAATAGGTCAATTCTCTGGCAAGTTATGCTGAACCCCAAATTTGACTGGTCAAATTTGGAGGTCAAATGGTGAACGTGAAGGTGACATGCTTGGATGTGTTGCTTTCTTGTGCGATTGGAGATTATTTGGCGCTAATGCCTATCCAATTAATGCATTTAGGAGTGTATTATTCGGTACCCCGTAGATGGCAATACTGCACGGTCAAAACAAGATTATGTTAACAAAGGTCAAACTATGAGATTGTAGGTCTTATGCTCAAATGTGCTGCATCCATGAGCCATACCCAAAGTTTGGGTGTTATTTCGTGGTAAAATCTTGCAGAAATTATCGGATGCACAATAATTTGGTATATTTGCAATTTTGGGGAATTGCTGGCGAACGGTGATGACTCCGTGAATATTATGGGTGATTTTCATCGATGTGCTCTATATACGTCCTATGTAGACTATCGCCTGCAAAAATCAGGTATATCCAACGTGTCACCATGATTTTATTCGGTATCCCGTAAAAAGATGTAGTGCATGAGTAAAACCAACTTTGGTGACCTGAGATCAAACTATGACATTGAAGGTTTTCGTAATTCGATGACCTGCATCTTTGATGGACAGCGGACATCAAGGCTTTGGAATCATTCGGCTAAGTGAAAAACTTTGAATGTTGTGCGGTACCCAGTTTTTGACCCGGATGACCGTTCTCGACCTCTGAAAATCCAACTGCTCGTCCCACTGAATAATTGTCGTTTGCCTTACTTTTGCAAGCGACAAAGATCACGTCCTGAAAAATTAAAGAAATTGGAGAGTATGCGAATAGGATGTTGAATGCAAATGCGAATGCCTTGCTAATATCATGGACATGCAATTGCGATATTTCACGAGCTGATTATTGCATTCTTATAGCTGTTGCTCTGTCGCATTCTTTTGAAGCATCCTTGTTCAAGGACGGTCATGCCGTTCTCGGTCGAATGAACCTGAGAGGGTCCTGACCCCCCCCCCCTACCCATGGTGTCTCATCTATGCATTGACAATTTATGCTTTTTTATAGTAGATTACCGTGACGTCTGAAGGCTGTAAAAGTGTACAGTTCAGAATTATGGATGCGGTGGTGGTATGATTTGATCAACAGACACATGGTGCAGCATTTTGCAGATTATTGAACACTGAATGAAACAATGTTTTGTAGTTTTAGTTGGTTGCTTTCTTAGGTTGAGGATGCTAAGTAATGTGTTATACACTGTTTTGTGTCCATCAGGGTTTCACCATCAATACCTGCCAATACGAAAAGGAAGCCTTGATGGGGGGTTTATTTATATTTTCAAGCTATCTTCTGGAAGTGAATGAGGTTTTCGAAGGTGAAGAAAATAACCTGTATGACCGTAATTAAAGAACATTAATCGCATTATTTTATAAGCAAAACACATCTCTTACAAAAACCAGCCTCTTCACCGAGCTTCAGTTCAATTTACTGGGTCTCAACCGGGCTTCGGCCACGTCAGACCGGCTGGGTCCCGGGCTTCGGTCACATCAGACCGCCTGGACCCGGGCTTCGGCCACGTCAGACCGGCTGGGTCCCGGGCTTCGGTCACATCAGACCGGCTGGACCCGGGCTTCGGTCACGTCAGACCGGCTGGGTTCGGGCTTCGGCCACGTCAGACCGGCTGACCCGGGCTTCAGCCACATCAGACCGGCTGGACCCGGGCTTCGGTCACGTCAGACCGGCTGGACCCGGGCTTCGGTCACGTCAGACCGGTTGGACCCGGGCTTCGGTCACATCAGACCGGCTGGGTTCGGGCTTCGGTCACATCAGACTGGCTGGGTTCGGGCTTCAGTCACATCAGACCGGCTGGGTTCGAGCTCGGTCACGTCAGACCGGCTGGGTTCGGGCTTCGGTCATGTCAGACCGGCTGGGTTCGGGCTTCGGTCACATCAGACCGGCTGGACCCGGGCTTCGGCCACATCAGACCGGCTGGATCCCGGGCTTCGGTCACATCAGACCGGCTGGACCCGGGCTTCGGCCACGTCAGACCGGCTGGGTCCCGGGCTTCGGTCACATCAGACCGGCTGGGTTCGGGCTTCGGTCACATCAGACCGGCTGGGTTCGGGCTTCGGTCACATCAGACCGGCTGGGTTCGGGCTTCGGTCACATCAGACCGGCTGGGTTCGGGCTTCGGTCACGTCAGACCGGCTGGGTTCGGGCTTCGGTCACATCAGACCGGCTGGACCCGGGCTTCAGCCACGTCAGACCGGCTGGGTTCGGGCTTCGGTCACGTCAGACCGGCTGGGTTCGGGCTTCGGTCACGTCAGACCGGCTGGGTTCGGGCTTCGGTCACATCAGACCGGCTGGACCTGGGCTTCGGCCACGTCAGACCGGCTGGGTCCCTGGCTTAGGTCATCAAAGTTTGGGCATTTGCCACCTCTAGTCTGGACCAAAGCAAACACATAAACATGCGATCATTAATCACCCGTGTTTCTTCACCAGGGTGATGTAAATCTTATCCCCGCTTCGCGACTCGCGCCCTGGGAGGTTGGCACTCATCTGGAACATGCAATAAATCACAAATTCCTTCAACCGTGTACAGATTATTTGTACTTTATTCGCTTTGCCAACAGCTGTACCAAGGTTGGCCAATGGCCGTGCCCGACACTGCCAGCGCTATTGACCCCTGACTGGCTACTACTGCCGACCCCTGACTGCCGACCCTTCACTGCCGACTCCTGACTTCCGACTCCTGACTGCCGACCCTTCACTGCCGACCCTTCACTGCCGACCCTTCACTGCCGACTCCTGACTTCCGACTCCTGACTGGCTACTACTGCCGACCCCCTTCCGACCTCTGACTTCCGACCCCTGACTTCCGACCCCTGCCTTCCGACCCCTGAATTCAGACCCTGGCTTCCGACCCCTGGCTTCTGACCCCTGCCTTCCGACCCCTTCACTGCCGACCCCTGACTGCCGACCCCTGACTGGGCGTCACTGCCGACCCCTGCCTTCCGACCTCTGACTTCCGACCCCTGACTTCCGACCCCTGCCTTCCGACCCCTGACTTCCGACCCCTGACTGGGTGTCACTGCCGACCCCTGCCTTCCGACCCCTGACTTCCGACCCCTTCACTGCCACTCCTGATTTCCGACCCCTGACTTCCGACCCCTGACTGGGTGTCACTGCCGACCCCTGCCTTCCGACCTCTGACTTCCGACCCCTGACTTCCGACCCCTGACTTCCGACCCCTGACTTCCGACCCCTGACTTCCGACCCCTGACTTCCGACCCCTGACTTCCGACCCCTGACTTCCGACCCCTGCCTTCCGACCCCTGATTGCCGATCCTTAATTTCCAAACCCTGACTGCCGACCCCTGACTTCCGACCCCTGACTGCCGACCCCTGACTTCCGACCCCTGACTTCTGACCCTTCACTGCCGACCCTTCACTGCCGACTCCTGACTTCCGACCCCTGACTGGGTGTCACTGCCGACCCCTGCCGTCCGACCCCTGACTTCCGACCCCTGACTTCCGACCCCTGCCTTCCGACCCCTGACTTCCGACCCTTGACTTCCGACCCCTGACCCTGCCTTCCGACCCCTGATTGCCGATCCTTAATTTCCGACCCCTGACTGCCGACCCCTGACTGCCGACCCCTGACTTCCGACCCCTGACTGCCGACCCCTGACTGCCGACCCCTGACTTCCGACCCCTGACTGCCGACCCCTGACTTCCGACCCCTGAGTTCCGACCCCTGACTTCCGACCTTTGACTTCCGACCCCCGACTTCCGACCCCTGATTGCCGACCCTTGACTTCCGACCCCTGACTGCCGACCCCTGACTTCCGACCCCTGACTGCCGAGCCCTGACTGGCAGACACCACACTTCACACGTCACGGGTGGTGGTAGGACAAGCGTGCTATAACTTAACTGCACGGACAGAGCGCTGACGCTGACTAAGAGCGCTAACAGCAGCTAACAAATACCGCCCCCGTTAGCTGTAATGCTTACAGATGTGTCACAGCTGAAATAGTGAAACCTTGTTGATGTTTGCAATTCCCTTATTGTCTTTGGCTTGGGAAAAAGTACTAAGCTGTGGATTTACAGACATGTTTTGTTTTGGAA
Organism: Imbricaverruca yamaguchii; assembly: GCA_034440575.1. Taxonomy (NCBI): domain Eukaryota; kingdom Metazoa; phylum Arthropoda; class Thecostraca; family Neoverrucidae; genus Imbricaverruca; species Imbricaverruca yamaguchii. The sequence goes on along the minus strand of JAOTOL010001510.1, from coordinate 342,835 downwards.
TCTTGCCGTTGACTATTCAAGCCTGTCAATATAAAATTTTTCCTTTCTGAGAGCAGACATGTTGGTTTGATTGCGTTGTCATTCAGCACGTATTGAAGAAAATAATGTACCTTGATTATACAACCATACACAAAGCACAATGACACTGGTAAATCATCTTAAAACGATCTCTTGCAATGCTAGTCTGATGCCAGATATATCAGATTTTAGCTTCGTTCCAGGCATATTCTGTGGTTTGATATCTGGGGCCAGTTTCATGTACCTGTATTTAATTTCGTGAGATCAATTTATATTTTTGAACAGTATTGCAGTATGCAAGTCTTGTCTCTGAAAAATGAACGGTACGTTCGAGCTATTAACCGATATCTTTGATTATCTCCTCTTTTCAACCAGTAGCACGCCTTGTAAATATTTGTGACTTGATCATCAAATTGTTGGATGCATTTGATAAAAATATGCTGACTGGAATGTTCAAATAGGTATCACCAGTTGCATGCTGATTATGGTCATTATATTTTGTTTTCAAGTGTTCAAGTTAATTTTTAATTGCAATGAACTGCATGACCAGTTGGAAGACCAGTCTATGTTCTCTCTCTATATATATATATATATATATATATCACAAAGACAGGTCAAGCAACCGGCCGGTCCTGACCAGGCTGTCTACCCAGGCTTTCAGGCCTTATATTAGTTGTATGCGATCATGCACCTCTATATTTGCTTGCTGATGATAACTGCTGCGAGCGACATGGTGAGAAGCGCATGTGAACGACGAACTCTAATATTTATTATAGTCAAGAAATGTCTTCGGTGCTAGATGACATGGTGTTCATAAGTATCTGCATTGTTTCTGTGCACAATATATTATGCATGCTATCTGTGTACGTGCTGTGCATACCACAGGTGAATAGTATTATACACGAATCACAAAAAGTTACAAAAGTTATGCTTTGACAGTTGGAGTACACATACGAAATTTTCTTATGTGTGAGTCGCCCTGTCTGAAAACCAGCATGCATTGTCAGATGATATCAAGAGCATTTGATGAGTCGCTGCTAATTATATGACTCAGGCATTTAGCATCCGCACATTCCCTCAGCGGAGCACCACCAATGCGCATCTTGACACCAGAACACCTTTCATGGACTTTGATCCGCATTCTCTTTTGACATTCTTATTTGCATTGTGTGCTGTTTCACTTTTTTTTCTCCGATTTCTTCTCATGTCAGTAACATTTTCAATGAAACTATACAAGATGCAGATACACTATGATATGCAGATATCAGGCTTATCACTTTTGCACCACTAGCATAGCGACCAACACTAAGCTTGTTTAGTTTTTGGCGTAAGACAAAAGCTTTCCTTGGTATCAGTCAGGGGCAGATAGAGGGGGCACTGGGGACATGTCCCACTTCCATGAAAAGGTGACGCCCCTCCGGCCGGGAATGGATCCGCCTCAAGAAGGCACCCTCGGATCATTACACTCCCTTATCCCAATACTCCATTTTCAGAGGAAGAGGTGAGACGAAAAGGCGCCCTTCAGTATCCTCAAGTGCACCCTACTCCTACTGAACGACTTTTTCAGTCAAAGGCGCCCCTCCGAGGAGGTGTGCCTCCCACGAACATTCCTGAATCCGCTCCTGCTCTGAGTATCATTAGTTCAACCATCACCACATTCCTCTGCCTTTCCTCGAAACGCCCATCGTCTGTCGCTGCTGCTCACCGGCCATGCTGATGGCATATAAATAAACAAATATATATATATATATATATATATATATATATATATATATATAGAAAGAAACAGAGAATTTATATATATATATATATATATATATATATATATATATATATATATATATATATATATATATATATATATATATATATATATATACTGATATATCAGATTGTCCGTCATCATTTTCTCTCCTCTTCAGGGACACATATTCAACGTTACGTCGCACGTTGGTGACATTAGCCGTTGAAGAGCAGAAAGAGCAAGAGATGACAGTCCTGAGAGCTAACAATCAATATTCACTGGACGTGCACACACGCACACATACGCACACATACACCCACCCACCCACACCCACACACACACACACCTACACACACACCCACACCCATACACACACACAGACACACACAACAGCACACAGACACACACACAGACACGCACACAGGCACACAACACAGACAATACACACACACACACACACGACACACACACACACACACACACACACACACACACACACACACACACACACACACACACACACACACACACACACACACACACACACACACACACAAGACAAAGACACAGCCATATATGGCTCAGAATGACTGTCACATCTTGCTCTTTCTGCTCTTCAACGGCTCGTGTCACCAACGTGTGATGAAGCGTTGAATATGCGTCGTAAACAATAGTTAAACAACATCGTTAACAATCTTTCTGCTCTTAATATCACATATACATATCAGCAGTGAAGTAGAGACTCGACACACGCCCGGCCGACTGGCTGACATGACCTACCAGAAGTGACCCGGTGCCACACAATGATTCAGAGGCGACTGACAGCCGGAGCCGGCTGACGTCAGCGCCAGGTCAGCACGCTGGCCGGCGGTCGGCACGCTCGGCAGCGGCCGGCCGGCACATTCCACAGACGGACGGCGGACACGTTCCAGTGGGCGCCGGACGGAACTGTGATCTCGTCTTCCACCTGCCGCCCGTCGCCTGTACTGCTGAGGCAGGCGGGCGACCAGCACAGGCGCGGCCAGCACCCCACTCCACTCACATCCCCCGCCTTCCTATCCACCGCTGTTAGCTTCTGAGCCCACAGTTGCTTCATTCCCCTTTCGATAGTCAGTCCCATCTCCCCAACAGAACCAAACACGCAACACACGTATGCGTTGACCTTCTGGTGCATTGATTCCTACGGAAAGACCCAAATCTCACCGGAGCGGCTGCCGAGTGATGCCTTCATTGATTGATTATGTTGGCGCCTTCCGACGCACATACAGCGAGGCCTCGTGACAGCCAGCCTAGGGTTCTCCAACCTTACCGGCTACTTCAGTAAGGCTCCTTCACCATGTCGACGTTAGTAAGGGAAGAGTGCGGTCACAACTCAGTTCGATAGTTCCACTCACATTCGCAGCGTCCGATGCACCTCCGCCGAGCTGGAGCATGTGCGGGTCTGTGCAGGCCTGTGTGCCTTGGCTCGACTCGCCGCCGCACGCTGTCCATCGGTAACGGGCGTCTACATGTGACGTCACGCGCACCTAACATCAGCCGGCGGCCGTCAGAAGCCACTCGCATGCGGGGCTTAGGTCTCTCCTCGAACATTATTCTGCGGATAAATGTAGAATACACGAAGAGTTTGTGATTTGCAGTCCGTGGCGTGCAACTCATCCGATAAAGTATCTGTTAGTGAATGTCCAACTTGCCTGAAATTCTTCACATTTTAGCTACACAGACCACTGAGTCACTGGGTCAAAGTCTGCTGCCATCCGCATCATCTGTCCTGTGTAGCTTCAACAGCAGCTTTGTATACGCTGAGCGTCATGGGCCGACACCGGGGACTGCCACTCTGATCCTGCGAGTGGTGTCGTGGTATCGGCGGCGGGTGATGTCCAAGGCCACCGTAGGCTCGCTATCCTGGTCCTGCGAGTGGTGTCGTGGTGCCGGCGGCGGGTGATGTCCAAGGCCACCGTAGGCTCGCTATCCTGGTCCTGCGAGTGGTGTCGTGGTGCCGGCGGCGGGTGGTGTCCAAGGGCACCGTATGCTCACTTTCCTGGTCCTGTGAGTGGTGTCGTGGTATCGGCGGCGGGGATGTCCAAGGCCACCGTAGCTTTTTCGGTGTTTTGTTGTGGCGGGGGGGGGGGGTGTCCAAGGCACCGTATGCTCACTTTCCTGGTCCTGTGAGTGGTGTCGTGGTGCCGGTGGTGGGTGGTGTCCAAGGCCACCGTAGGCTCGCTATCCTGGTCCTGCGAGTGGTGTCGTGGTGCCGGCGGCGGGTGGTGTCCAAGAGCACTCAGGGCTGCCCGTCCTGGTCCTGCAAGTGGTGTCGTAGTGTCGGCGACAGGTGGTTTGAAGCACGGCGGCTTCGACGAGGTTCTTTTCGTTGCTGAAGTCAGCTGATGCAGTGTAAGTCAGCGCTACATTCAGCCAACTGCTGCATCGTAGATGCTGAGCATAGATGACGGCAGCACCCAGACCGAATACACTTGCGGTGGGGAACGTTAACGCACGATCAATGATCGTCAATGTGAAGCTGCATGTAGCATATTTGGCTCAGCTCGCATCACGCACAAAATGCACATATGGCAAGTATCTCCATCAGTAGACTTCGACCGGCGTCTGCTGGCCGTTTGCCCAACCAAAGCAGCAAGAGCTGGCACTGTATTCCACTCAATCACCTTTCCAAGCGATCGCAACCACCCATAATTGTTGTGTGCCCGCTTCCCGCGTAAGTTTCTCTTGTGCTTTCCTGTCTTCTCTCCGCGGCCTTGCGTTCATCTCGCCCTGCTTCCTCGGTGTCTCCAGCCCTGTGCCTCTGGTGGGGTGTTTGCCCGGCACATCCCGCCGCTCTCTGCACACACCGGCTCCCACCGTTCTTCGACATCCGCCTGGCAGCCGGCGGTAGCCTTGGCAACCTTGGCAGCGACGGCGCGCCACCTCCCACCGCCCGAAATACTCTGCGACAGGGGCGCGGCCGGACCGGGTTGGCCTCCGGCCACCGCGCCCTGCGCACCGTCTGCGGCGCGGCTGCGCCACGTGGCGCGCGCCAGCCGCGCCGTCAGCTCCGACGGCGGCAGCATTGGCCGTCGAGACGCAGTCTGCTCGGCGTCGGTGTGCTGGGCGCGCTGGTCGGGCGGCGTGTACCCGAGCCGTGCGGCGTGCTCAGGTGCCGGGTGGTAGCGACAGGATCGTGGACTGGCGATCGGGAGGTCTGTGCGATGGTCGAGCCGGAGGCGTTCGCGTACCGCGTGTGACGAGGGCGTGTCGGCGATACTCGCTGTGTGTGGCCCCTGACCGAGGACAGATCATGACGGGGCTGTGGTGGCAGTGAATATTGCACACTGCAGATCGTGAGTGCAGTGTTTACGTCGTCCTGCCGTGCGCATGATTGCGCCGGTCGGGAGAACTGATTCACCGGCGGTACTTCCAGAGTTCGGAATAGAGCAACACTTCTGCAGTCACGCGGAGTTTGCGTGATTGGGACTGCGAGGCGGTCTTGAGTGCGAACATGTTGGTTGCGCTGTTATCCGTTAGACCAGAGGGCATGTAGCAACCGTATGTGACGCCCACCTGCCGGTTCATCTCCTGTGCATCTCCGGACACACCAGCAGAACCAGCAGAACCGGCGTGCTTCTCTCGCCTCTTACCAGACAGTAACCAGGCGCTCACTAAGCGCTCACTAGACGCTCACCAGGCGCTCACCGAGTGCTCACTAGACGCTCACTAGGCGCTCACCAGACGCCCACCAGGCGCCCACCAGGCGCCGGCCGCCGATGGATCAGCTGCCGCTGCCCACCGAGAAGATGTGCCGCTCGTGGAGCAGCCAGGCCACGTGCGCGGTGCCGGTGATGCCGCGCGCCGCACGCTCGTGGGGCGACCGGCCGCAGCAGGTGGCGCTCACGTCGACGCCCACGTGCACGCCCAGCTCGTCGCGCCAGTCGCCGCTGACGTGTCGGCAGCTGGAGGCGGTCACCGCCGAGCAGCTGCGCGAGTTCGAGCGCGTCGTGGCCGCCATGGAGGGCGACGACGGCGGCCGGACGCCCACCAACAGCGCCGCGGCTCCGGCTCAGCCGCCCACCCCGGGCCAGGCTGAGGCACAGGCGGAGCGCAGGCCGCTGCCGCCCGAGGGCACGGCGGGTGGCGTCCGGCTGCCGGCCGAGGCCGACAGGGCCCAGCTGGCGCCCGAGCGGGCCCAGCTGCTGGAGCGACTGCGCCGCCACAGCCTGCAGCTCAAAGATGTGGCCACCAGCCTGCCCCACCACTTGGCAGGGTGAGTGCCCCTGACCGAATGCGCGCACGACGGCTGTCGCTGTCTCGGTGGCGGCTTGGCTGATGAATGTTCGGGCCTTCATTCGCCCGAACTGCCGCTGGAAGGCTGCGCTGTTCCACTTCCGAGTTTACCGGTGTGAGAAGGCACGAGGAAGAAACTGAAGAAGCTGCAGCTACAGTGTCGGCTGGCAGTATTTTTAGACCATTATGTGCAATTAAAAAAGTTTTCGTTGTGGGTCCTGCAGATAAGATTTGCTCTCAGGTGAAGCCGGAGGATCATCCAATAAGATATTCACAAACGCAAGCAATCACGATTGAACTTCCTTCCATCATAATACGATAAAATGCAATCTATGGCATATATCTGATTAGTGCAGTGTTATAACTCAGTGCATACACACATACACACACACACACACACACACACACACACACACACACACACACACACACACACACACACACACACACACACACACACACACACACACACACACACACACACACACACCACACACCACACACACACACACATATATATATATATATATATATATATATATATATATATATATATATATATATATATATGTAGATATATATATATAATATATAATATATATATTTATATATATATATATATAACATATATACAATATATACATATATATATATATATATATATATATATATATATATATATATATATATATATATATATACTGCACCGTACTGCACTATATCACACTGCACAATAGTGCAGTGCGAAAAAAACTGTCCAGAAACTTATTTATCACCTATTTTTGACGCGGTATTTGTGGCGCCATTGCATCAGCGAATGTCTGAAGCACACCATGTCGCAGTTTCTATGAAAATTTGCACACGATTTGACATAGAAATAAGTCAAGTCGACAATCAATGACTAAACGTGTGGAAAAACGTTTTTTTAACGTTTGGAAAAAAACTTATGCAAATGTGTACAAATGTTGTCGGAATTTGACGACTGGTGAAGGTAAGACACATTCTAAAAACCTGGGCAAGTGAGATTCGAAGCGATACTGAGAAGATTTTCATTATGCTAAGCAATTAAGAAGACATCGAACGGTTCACAATATGCTATCTTTGATCAAATAACAAGTCATCGCGATAGTCGTTCAACGTTTTTGTACCTCCAAGTTTCCAATATGGTTTAAAACACAACTGCGCACAACCAGAGATCGATGCAAATGAAATCAGCGACCCTTTGACTATACGCACGGTAAGCTTCAGCTGCTCTAACACCTGCAGTAGTCGGTTGTGCAGGCCGCGGCGCGGTACGGTGGCTGGTACGGGCGGTACGGAGAAGCCCGAGCCGGACGCCGCGACGCGCCGACTGACGGGGTGTTTTAACCGGGTTACCTGATCCAGGGGCCGCTGTGTAAAAAACTCACCTGACCGACAAAGCGACTAAGTCGAGATAGGTCACGTACTGAGCGTTTCCCATGGCAGGAGAGCTGTAAGGGTAAGGGTCAGGTCAGTGTGGTTTGATTTTGTGCACAGTAAACATGGAGGTGTACGTCAGCAGAGGAATTAGTGGGGTTGTTAACCAGTGCAAAAGCGTTAGGGCGTTGCACCTATTATGGTCATGTGTTTTATTATAGTTTGCAGTTGGTTAAGGAGAAAATCCCTCAGGGTTATCTCCAGAGCGAGTCGTCAATTGTGGACATGGAAAAGGCGACCGATTTGATCGCCAAAAACTTACAGTGAAAGTGGGTTAAGTGTAAGCGAACCCAGGACAAATTCAGAAGTCAGTGTGCGACTTATCTTTCGGGAGATGAGGAATTCCCGGTGTCCTTAAAGCGTGGCGACCATGTCGTGAGTGATGGTGAAGTGGAGACCGGCCATGGTGACGTAGCTGTGGAGAGAGCGCGTGCACGACCGGCTAGAACTTACGATCAGCTTAGCGCCCATTATCAGCGTCAGGCAACCTCAAGAGTTGCTCAACAGCACAATTCTATACAATTCTTGGAGGCTACCAGGCAAGGTGCTCTTCTTGTGTGCATGAAGGATGCGGCTTTCGTGTTGCGGTAGATGGAGGCATCGCCGAATCGACCCAGCAAGATTCGCCGGGCTCTCAGAAGCTCTAAAGTGAGCCAACCCGAGTGCGTGTCAGGAGGGCAGGAGCTGGGAGTGTTTGTTAGCTGACTTGGCTGTGCACGGCCCCCGTATGGTCCACCGAGTGACATCAAGAGCTCAAAAGGAACGTGGGTTAATCTTAATATATTCATAGTTCTCAACCATTAGCAAATCATGCGATGTGTTCGGTTCCGGACGTTTGCTTCTGTGTTTCTAGTTGCAGGCTACAATATTTTACCATGCGTTTAGAGGAAGTACCATACATTTGAGCATGCGCATTCAAACATGTGTATTGTTGCACAGGTGATTGACCGGCTGTGACGTCACTCCCAACGTCATATCAACCGTATATTTGGGTGTAATTTCAGCCACTTCGGACAAGGAGATCTTGTATTTATTCTGCGTAGCAAGCATTAGGTCACGTGTACAGTGTAGAATGCTCGCATAACAAACGCTAACTAATAATTATCCAGTATATGAGCGCTCATGGACTTAGCTTATGGCGTCATTATGATACCACCAAGCATGACCGGACGCTGATCTTTTACATCAAGATACCTTTGGTACCCATGTAGGTATCTGCACAATTTAAGCTTAATTAGTTCTCGATATATCTGGCGCAAACAAAATGAGTTGTAAGAATGCTCACTCCCCTTTGGCAGATATGACCTCTGACATTCTTGGCTTAGGCACCCTTTGAGACAATGCAGCTTCTGCATGTTATAAATTTGAAACTCTTTTAATTAGGACCAAAATAGTCCCTGTAACTAGCATACTTTGTGTGCAATGACTTATGGCCTAGTTTTTCTCTAGAGTTATCACAGTGCGCAGCCGTGTAATAGTCGCATAAATACAGAACAATGCAACTGTAAGAATACAGTAGGACAATAAACGCGCACACGAACGTATTGTGTGCCTCTGAAAAAGATGTAGATGTTACGGCAAGTAAGTCACATCACTCTGCACGTCAGATCAGGTCAGGTACGGATCAAGTCACACTGCAGCCATGTGAGCTGGCTGGTCGCTAATCCTCGCAGCATATGCATTCGAATCCAATGTTTTCCGGCATTGCGACTTCTTTGTTCGACTTTTTCAGCATTATCACCCCGAAGTTCGCTTGCTTGCAGGCGCTTTTCTAGTGCTTATTGGCCGTGCTTAGTGACAGCGCATGGCTGATGTACCAACGAGTTTTTTCTTCATTCGAGCTCCTTGTCTTCTTTTACCTTGTTCTCGAAGCAGCTTTAGTATTGGGATGACTTCGGTATTGACAGAGCTGTATCTGGTGCACCATTGTTCAGTTTTTAACGCTGTTATGGAAAGGTTGGAGCGATAGTTGGACGGGGGAGGGGCATTATGTGCTCCCATCGACCACCCGAAATCGCGCGAATTAACCAGACAGTTTTATCGCAGAAGGCAGGAATCAATTACTTTTGGTGGCCAACATTTCTGCGAAATACCAGTCGGAGCATTTTAGCAACCGGGAATTTGGAGCAAAAGAAACGGAGAACAATATCCGTACTTTAACACCTGTTTCTGTATTTTGCAACTGATAGTCAGAATGTATTCCTGCTAGATGTCACTCGGAAGTGCATAGGACTTCCAGAGACTGCATACACAATACTGCTTGCACAAACACAATAGGCTTGAAATTATTGAGGTTATCCATTCACAGCACCCCACGTTCTTTCCCAACATATGGAGCATTTTCGAATTGACAACATGCCGAACATTCTACTCAACAGGAGGACGCTCTCCGACTGTTCGTGCTGCGACGACGAGGAGGAATTTTATTGATGCCTTTTGGTTCTTTTGATAGGCCCCTTATACTTTGGATATCACCAGATGCCCTTCAGCTTGTGTAGCACCAGGTGTGATTGATGCAGAGAAGTCTAGAGTGTATTTGCGCCATCCTGTCTCCGTGAACGCACAGGAAAAGCAGTCCGAGCTTACTCCTGGTGTCTTAGCGTGAACTCCTGAATGACTCTTGGGATTTTCACGATCTTCCCTAGGTGGACGTGGTTGGGGATAGGGCACGGATATTGATTACAAAAATTGGTGGGGGGGGGCAAAATGCATGAAAGAAACGGGCAGACCCAAATGGATTTGAGGGGAAGGCATTCCATGGAGTTCCATGTTAAAAGTTGAAATTATTTGCGGAAAGGCCAACATTGAGGGGCACCCGCTCCCTCAAACCATATAAAACAACACTCCTGTGTGGGGGTGAGAGGGGTAAGGGAAGGACACGCGTCCCATTCACCCGCAGACGGCCCTGTTCAACTGGCGGTAGTGACCTACGACAATGTGCGACTGCGGGCCACTCAGTAACTTATCTTATATACTACTGACGCTAGGTGGCAGGCTAGGTTTGCGTTTGAAGCAATGTATACTGTGACAGCGTGTGCTAAATGTAAAGACTGTGTGATTTGTATTGTCGGGGAATTGCCGCGGGGAGATAGTAAGTACGATAAAGTTAGAGCCATGGTGGGTGGGTACCTCGCGCCAGCCGGAGCAGCACGAGGGAAAGGGTAGATTTGTTTATGCTGGAGCCATGGGTGCGGGAACCGGTAATTGAATTTGGCTGTACAACATGAAATATTTTTAGCCGAGAAGGGGATGCGCTTCGAGGATTTCTCGGCTACACTACAGGTAGCACCGCACAGCGATAGCTGAAGTCGTAGTCGACTTCGTGAGTTTCGTGGTGTCGAGACCGCTTGCAGCGGATATTTTTGGATCAATGGAACCCACTGGAAGAGGACTAATCTTATTGCTGCCGTGACATTCATGCGGAGTTTGCAACAGCAGTAAATAGAGGGGCTGTTTAGCGCTACTGGTATCTGTGCAACCAGTCGACCGATTCCATTGATTCAAACGGCAATCGAAAACTCTGATATCTGTTTCACCACCGTGATAATGTGAGGACGCTCTTCGCGCTTTAAATGAACACTGTTTCACTGCGCGCAGTTGTTCCATCCGTGGCGAAGCGATTGAATTCAATGAAATAAAAAGAACGTGCTTCTTTTTTTGCGGTGATGAGACGGCTTTCTAAATTGTGCCCAGGATATGTCAAGTTTTGTTGACCCCGATGTCACTGATAATACTACTAGGCTGTTAAAGTAAAAGTATTGTGACGTCTTGGAATGTGACCTCATTCTCATCTTAAAATGGATCATTGTGGAAAATTAAATTATCAGGAATATTTCACTACCTTGAGGAATACGCTCAATCCTTAGGATATGGCATTAATAATTAAGCGTATCTAATGAAATGCTTATTCCTTAGAACGGTTCACTTGTACCGCTGTCGAGCCCTTCGGGCCCGAGCAATAAAGGCACGATTTCGAACAAATTGGAGCAAATCGTGGGCTTTGCTCGATGTGGAATGTGGATTATGATTGATGTCTACAGGCCAAATACAGTCGGCTGGGGCTACAAGTGAAGGAAGTTGACCCTTGCACCTGCTACAGAGCATTGTTTACTGAAACATGCTTGGCAGCATGACAACCACAATGGTTGTCATGTCATGGTCTCCATCGACGACTCATGATGAAAGTGATTGCGAGGAGAAAAAAGGACGAGCTTGGTGCAATGCCTCCAAGTATGGGAAGGCTTCAGAAGAGGAAGGGGAAGGCATCCGTGTGTAATCTGGAGAGTATTTGGGAAGAGGAAGAGAAGCCATCGATCGGCATAGTTATATAGAATGACAGCTATGCTGATGTGGCATATATTTCTACAGCCATCCACTGCTGTGGAGGTGGCCCAAAGAGATTGCGAACTCGACTTACGACGGCTCAGTGTCTTTTGGAATTGGAGCCCTCCAAAACTATTATGAGCCCAAATTCATTTATGATGGAGAGCCAAATTCATTTATTATGGAGCGTGACCAGGAGAGATTCCCCGCCTAGCTTTGTGGCGACCATTTCTAGCATTGCTTGCCCTCCTAACCAAAGCTTTTCCACAGTTCCTGTCATTCCTACGCGTCATCCAGTTCCTTCCAATTCCTACGCGGCCATACATTTGTATGCAGCACCATTGCTTGCACTTGCGGCATAACCGGGCAAACTTGGGCAATGAGAAGACTGGTGTCAGGAATAATCATTGCAGCTTTTTCAGCCCTTAGCTTTATTGCTAATAGATAGATGAAACATGCAAGCTGGCCGGATGAGTGTGGTCAGTGCGCATAGTTTGCTATCAATCATACAACACGTTTAGTATAGACTTTGAAAATCATGGTGCCCCTGTTCCTACTACTACGTTATTAATTACCACACCTGAAAGCTCCCCGTGACAGTTAGGAAATTAACAGCCTTGACTGGGTGCTTCGGTAGGGAGGGTTAAAAGATTTATGCTTATGTTTGTTTTGGGAGGTGTTTTATAAGGGCCTGTTTACAGTGTAGCTGAAACATATGAAGCATGTGTTGCTGCCTTCTTGGCAGTGACGTAGCCAGGGGGCGAGAGTTTGAGGAGTTTGAGTTTGCCTCATTTTGAGGAAGTATGAAGGTGGTGAAAAGACACAGCAGTGTGGGTTTCAGAGTCGCCGTCTAGGGGTGTAGTTCCTTGACCTCCTTAACGACTAAAAATTAACCCTTGCGTTTTTGTGACAGAAATTTCCTCATGTGCGCAGAGAGAAGCTGAAGGCTGGTGTATTCGACGGTCCTCAGATAAGGGAGCTCATGAAGGATACTCGATTCGAAGAATGTCTGGAACAGTCTGAGCTCTCTGCATGGCTGGCCTTGAAGTCAATCATTACAAACTTCCTGGTAGTCACAGAAGTGCGGAACACGTGAAAGTCGTCGATGAGTTCATTTTGGGGGATATTTGAAGAAGAAAAATATTCGGAATGCGAAAAGGACAGCGAAATCGACCAGGTCCCTAAAAATGTTTGGCCCCCCAATTTTTTTTATTTAAAAAATTTGGAGTTTTCAAATTTTCTTTAATTTTCCTTTTCTAATGGGGAGAGCAGACCGAGAAATGTTGTTGGAAGTCAACTTGCTCTTAAAAAATGCTTACTTTAGCCAGAATCTTCGATTTGAACTCTAATAGGCAAATATGCAAAATTTATAAGTAGACAAAAACGAGAAAAAAACGAAAAATTCCTTTTGTACGTTTTGTTGCATCCATAAAGATAAGCAAACGCTGAAAGTTTCATTAAAATATCTGCATCCGCTAAAGCGTGACGACTGGTTGAACTTTTTTGGAGGTGACCTCACTTGACCTTAACTAACTAGTTGACTCTAGATGGCCTGACTTAATGTTTTTTGAAGAAGCATGCCAAATTGATGTGGGAAAAGGTATGCCAAATTTTGGAGCGCTGCCACGCGCCGTTCGTTCGCTATCCGCAAAAACCTGAAGGGGCGGTTGAAGACCCACCCTCCGAGACGGGACGGGTTAAGCAATGCATATATGACCGTAGCGGAGAACTTAAAAAGAAAATGTTTTTTTTTTCCATGGAGATGAGCAATCGTATTTTACCCAAGCTAATTATATAATATCCATACCTCCATTAGAGGTGTGTTAATGTCCATTTATTTTCCGTAATAAGCTCACCCTTTGTCTTGTGATTTAAAACGTGGTATCCGACGTCCATCAGAGCGAGAGGATCGCCGGCAAGTCAGAGGGCTCACCTGCACTCTATCGCGGGGACTGTGTGCTCGGGGGGAGCGCGACAATCCCTGCCCGGACGGAGCGAGAGTCAGCCGATGGCAGACCCCGTGTCTAATGCCCAGCCGGGGAGGGGGGCGGAAGGTCCGTCCCATTGACGGACGGAGCCGGCCCCTCGTGCCGTCGCGGAAATGGGCTGCCGGGCCTGGGGGAGCTTGGTCAGCATATTGGCGGCCCTTAACCCGGGCCATTTCCATGTGAGCGTGCCGTGTTCGCTTTGCATCTCGGGCGCGCCTGTTGGCTTCCTGGTAGAGCAGGTTGGCGTCGAACATTTGCATTGGTCGACACGTGCTTCGGGACGGCAACGCAGGTGCGGAAGTAGAAGTTGAGTGTGGGGGTGAGACTTGGCTTGGCAACGCAGGCTTGAATCACGGAAAGGAGAGATGGTTCAGGCAGGGAGGATGTGGAGAGGTTGGATTTGGAGGTGGTGGTGGGACATGGTTGGATTTGGAGTTAGTGGTGGGGTGAGAGGAGGGGAGGTTGTAGGGCGGATTGAAAGTGGGAGGGGGGAATTTCGAGATAGGTGATGAGGTAGGTGGGTAGGGGGTCGGATTGAGTTGAAAGGACCGAGGAGGCCTGTTGAACTATTGGGCCAGCGTCCATTCCTCATGCTCGGGGATTGATTGGGAGGAGGCCTCAGATGGGCGGACAGTGGATCAACTCGCGGAGGGTGGGACCTCGGTAGTCACCGAGTCGTGTTAGGTTGGGTGATCTAGCCCCTCAGGCAACACGAGTGGATCTCCAAAAGACCGTTGTGGGGTCGTTAGCTGAACAATCAGCTCAGAGGCCATTGCTAGGTGTGTGTCTTGCCGGCCTGCCACAAATTTCCCTTGAGTCTGGTGTGCGATTGTAGAGTTAGGTTGCACTTTTGCTGCATATGGTGTCCTTGGGTGAGCTTCCTCACAGAGCTTACGCGCCCGCCGAAATGCGCTTTTTGAACAATTTGATCGCAACTAATCGCAACCCTTCTCTTTCGGAAAATAAGTCAAGCATGATCATAAGCAGTGTGGGGTTTTTGGTCGGGCCACAGTTACAGCAGTTTCGCTTCTCCACTTCGTATTTGTCTCTAACATGCTCCGCTGAACCACATCGCCCATCTGTCTCGTGGATTCGAGTCCCGTGGCGTGTGTTGAAAACGGGAACACCTGACACATCTCATCGGGCTGGGGACAAATACACGAACATTTACGCTGGCATACACGACGGGGATCAACTCGGGAAAATCCTTCGTGTGAAATGTGAATATGAAGGTGTCAGTTCGTTTTGTTTCCTGACATTTCCTAATCACGATTCTTCGCGCCTCTACCACTCCCCACTCTACCAGGCCGTTCGTAATGTCGGCGTCCGACCAACACATCTACGTCATAGCAGTTGATCACGCCTTTAGAATCATTTTTCGCATTGTGGGGAAGAACTTCGACATGGGCGGTGACTGTTCGCCTACTGGTTTCATTTCGTACGATGTATTTGAACTCGGCTGTGCCTATCGCTCTCTTTGCGTCCTCGATGGTTTTGAATTCCACCTTTAGGCCACCGTCTCTCAGCTTTTGACATCTCGATACCACCCCTTGTCTGTCACAAGCTTCTTTTCTTTGGACTGGTGTACTTTTTTATTTCCTGTAGTGACTTTATGAGAATTCGGGGTGCACGAAGACCGGCATTTCGACTGGTCATTCCTCTACTCTGTTCACTCTGTCCAGCGCGGTAAGTGAGTTGGTTTTTGTGCTTGTGGTTACCATGGGATGTGTTTATGTTCTGTTCCTTTTGACGTTCCACCACACAGGAGCCCTACAGAGGAGAGGGGCGACTTCGACTCACTGACTGGGGGACGCCAGGCGTCCGTGATAGGCGGCGCGTTCGCACGGCCGGGAGAGATACTTTCTTTTTCGAGAAAGTCCTTCTCCGGGAGTTTTCTTCGAAGGAAAGGACAAAATAGCCGAGAAATGGCGCTACAAGTTGAACCCAAGTCGAACTGATATGATGGAGTGCGTGCGGAGAAGTGATCTGGGGAGCCCAAAGAGGACACCCTGGAGCCTCTCGAGACCATGAGCGGTGACCTGGCGAGCGAAAGTTGGCCGATATAGGCCGATGCTGAGTCATGCCGACTCGGCAGTCGCGGTACGTACCGGCAAAAGGTCGATGTCGATGCAATCTATTGATCAGCTCCCCGCCAAACTATAAATCGCGGCGTCCAGTATTTGCGGCTTCGATAGAGACTTGGGAACAAAGCAAAAAGGAATGGGAGAAACGTGAATGGAACACTATCGGTTTACGGAGAAGACGAAAATAACAGACCCAAAAGCAACAACACACATTTAGTGTGCTTGCGCACTAGGTGTGGGTTTAAAATGCCGATGTCACGAGAGTACGCTTTTCGGAACGTTTTTCGTGTGCTGGTTCGCTACATCTGAGTGTTGCGACGCTGATGCTGAGCTCACCATCAGCTTGACAGCACTCACATCGATCATCTAATTAATCAGAAGCCATTCACGCTGTTGCACTTAAATGTATGCGTGATTGTTGTGCTGCTGAGACAAACAAATTCGGCGAGAGGAAATGCTTGAACGCGTGAAGGATAAAGACATAAAAGACATAAAAGATTAGCGCAACTATGAGCCACAAGGGCCCTTCTTGGTTGCACTCTGTACACTCAACCAGTTGCCCACCAAATCTGTCAATCAGCCCTCCCTGTAATACTTAAAAGCAAGCCCTCTATTCTTATAATGATTGTCTATGCTGTTTTTAAAGATGTTCAATGTGCTGCTACTGACAATGGTTTCTGGCAGCTGGTTCCAGTGTTCTACTATCCTGTTGGTGAAGAAAGTCTGTCTTAACCTTGTTCTGCTGTGGTTAACTTTAATTTTCAATTTATGACATCTAATTGCGTCATTTCTGTTAAATTCAAACATTTCCCCAAGAAATCCCCTCTCCGGACCATGGACAAATGCTAAGACCTCGATGAGATCTTCTCTCAGCCTTCTATATCTAAGTGAAAATATATTAAATTTCTTCAATCTTTCCTCATATGCCAGGTTGCTTATACCATTAACCATTTGTGTAGCCCTCTTTTGTACTCTCTGTAAAAGCCCACAATCTTTTTCATAGCTAGGAGACCAAGCTTGGATGCAGTATTCCAAATGTGGCCTGACATATGCACAGTAAAGCTTCCTGATGACTTCCTCACTTCTGCATGATACATTCCTATTTATTGCCCCAAGCATTCTCAGTGCCTTCTTCCTGGCTTCCTTGGTCTGTTCTGATGCCCCCAATTTTGTGTTTAGAATAACACCTAAATCCCTCTCCTGTTGAGTCACTGATAGCACCTGGCCACCCATCAAGTATGGAGCCTTCATATGCTGCTTAGCTTACCTACATGCATGATTTTGCACTCATCAAAATTAAATTTCATTTGCCATTCATCGGACCACTTCACAAGTTCGTCTAAGTCTTTTGCAGCGAGATATGCTCATCTTGACCTGTTATTGCCCTAAAGACCTTCAAATCATCCGCAAATTTCAACACTTTATTGCTTAGGCCACTTTCAATGTTATTTACAAATATAATGAACAGTAGTGGCCCCAGTAATGACCCCTGGGGGACTCCACTAAGAACATTTGCCATGATGACTTTGTACCATTTAGCATCACTCTTTGCTGTCTATCTGAAAACCACAACTCTATCCATTTTAAGATGCTACCTGCAATACCATGGGACTGAAGCTGTATCATTAACCGTTTATGGGGTACCTTGTCAAAGGCCTTACTAAAGTCAAGATATACTACATGAACCTGATTTCCCTAATCAAATTGTTCCGTGGCGAAGTTAAAAAAGTCCAAAAGGTTTGTGAGACACGATCGTCCTTTTCTAAACCCATGTTGAGTATCTTGAATCAATCGCTACCTTCCAGAAACTAACTTTCTATCCTGATAATTGATTCGAGTACCTTGCAGACTAGGGATGTGAGACTGTCTGGCCTATAGTTTTCAACTTTCCCTCTTTCTCCTTTCTTGAAAATAGGAACTACATTTGCCCTTTTCCAATCCGTTAGAATTTCATTTTGTGAAACTGATCTACAAAATATTATACTAAATGGAAATGCCAGTTCCTTTTCGGCTTCCCGCAATACCCTAGCATAAATTTCATCAGGTCCTGCTGCCTTGTTTGGCTTTATTTTCCTGATATGATTGTAAACAACATCACTATCAATGAAGTCAACATCATTTATCAGATCACATGTCACTGAACATGTGTACGGTCGGCAGATTGGTCATATCTTCCAATGTAAACACTGATTTAAACTGCTTGCTCAGCTCCTCAACCATCTCACTATTCTCACCCAATGTTGTCCCATTTACTACAGTGGACTAATGTGCTAAAACTTACCAGCTGAGAAACAAAGAACTTCACTGTCCCCATTACAGTTCCTAGCTAAATCCAGTTCTTTTGCTCGCTTTGCTGCTCTCGTTTTTTTGCTTCACAGTGTCTCTAGCTTTTCGATACGCCTTTAGATTACCGATATTTGAAGCTTCTTTAAACACTCTAAATGCAGCTTTCTTAGCCTTCATTGGTTTTATCAAGTCTGGTGTAAGCCATGCTGACTTTCCTACCCATATTTTGCGTCTTTGCTTTTGGGGGACATGCCTAATCTGAATTTCCTTCAAGTAAGTTTTGAACTTTTCCCACATTTCACAGGCATTTAAATTGGAGAATTCTCCTTCCCATGTGATGGCACTTAAAGCTGCTCTCATGCAGTCAAAGTCTGCTCTGTTGAAATTTGGAACCTTTACCAAATTACCCTGAATAATTTCCCCTACATGTCCCTTGAATCTAACTATGTTATGATCACTTCTATGTTATGATCACTTCAGAGTTTCTCCTACAGTCAAGTCTTGAACCAAGTGACTTAAATCCGAGAATACAAGGTCCTAGAATGAGCCATGCCTGGTAGGTTCCGACACAAAGTGATGTAAGAACAGATCCTCTTCGAGGCATTTCCTAAACATTTTACATTATGGGGAGCCAACACAAACATTTTCATATCCTTTTAGATTAAAGTCACCAAGAATAAGGCACTTCCTCTGAAAGTTTCTACTGATTTCCTCACAAATCACCTTATCAAGCTCCAGTTGCTGAGAATGTGGCAGGGTTCCTGATCGGCAGAAAGCTCCTATCCTCAGTGTATTGCTGTTGCCTTTTCCCACAGTGACATCAAGCCAATTGGACTCCACAGACACATTTTTATCCCCACCTGCTACTTTTTGAGAACTGAATAAGCTATTCACATAGAGCATGACACCACCCCCTTTCACTGCTGGACCCCTATTGCACGAACAAATATTGTATCCCTGGATCTCATGGTCCTGCAAGTCATCTCCAAAATACCCTTCACTGACCCATGCCTCCGTAATGCAAACAAAATCTAGTTCCTCCTCAGAAACCTAACACTTGAACTCATCAAATTTGGATCGGATACTCTGAGCATTAAACATCATACACTTAACAAATGCTCCATAGCCACCTTTGGCTTTTTCATGCTGAGGAGTTTTTTATCACTAGATCACTAGATGAACTATCACCCTGCCTCCTTGAACTACTGCTGTCCCTATTTGCTGACTTTGAGGTTATATTGCCTTGGCTGACAATATTGGAATATTCCTGAGTTGGCAATGCAATTTTATCCCTCCCCACCTGATTTCCTAGTTTCCCTGAAGGACATGCTCATACACTTTGCCTAACACATGGGCCCCCTTCTCGGAGAAGTGCAGGCCATCCCTCTGATAGAGGTTCCATGATGCATAAAATCTGCATCACTCGTCTACAAAGATGAAACCTAACTCATGGCAGAGCTTACCTACCCTGGCATTGGCTGCCAGTGCTCTAGAACTCCACTCAGGGGAGGCTCCAGCCCTAGGCAAAATTGCAGTTACAATGACTCTCATATTGTTACCCTTTAGGGTGGCCAGAAGGGCCCTGTAGTCCCGCAGCAGCTCCTCATCCCTAGCAGGACCTATGTTATTTACCCCTACCTGTACTACAACGGTACAAACTGGTGATCACTGGTGACCTGTGCCACCACTGGTACCAGGTCCTTCACCTTGGCACCAGGCCTGGTAATGCACCTCCTGTCCCTCCTACCTTTACATAATAGCCGATCTAAGTGTCGCACACGAGAGTTGCCTACGACCAGCACTGTCTTCTTACTAATACTATCCTGGGGGCAGTCCTCCAATGCCTGGAACCTATTCGATGTTAATATGCCTGCCCGCTGGGTCGTTCGACGAGGCTTCCTCCTGCTCCTACCACCTGTCACCTGCCACTCACTGACCCTTTCCTTAGGCTCGCGTTTCCGAATCCTCCACCTCCTGACCTCATGCCACTTCCCCGCCTGTGACCTACCAGAACTCCTCTGTTCACTATCATCACTCTCCTCTCGAGAAATCCCAGCCATCTCCACAGTAGGAGAAGCCTCAGCTACCTGGTGGCCTGCGACCACATGGGCATATGATGTTCCTGCTACGGGGTGACCCCTTGTTGCTTTTTCTTGCCCACCCTGTGCAACAAGGGCAGCCTTGAGCTTGGAAAGCTCGGCCTTAAGGGTCCTATTCTCTTCCTCTAGTGCCTGCATCCTGGTCGAAACCATCCTACAGGCTGCAGCTTATGCCTAGATTTAGATTCAAATTAACTCGCCATGCAACCGACAAAAAAGCCAACTATTATTCACTATAAATGACTTCCTCCTATACTGTCAGTTAATTATCTAAGTACCTCAAGAATACCAACACACTAAGCAGAAACTATTAACCGATTGTTTTTTTTGTTGTTTAAAAAAAAACTAAATGTCTAATCTAACTGTCTTCTAGATAAGTAGACAACTATATGAATATGACTTTTGATATCACTTATGGCTAGACAGAAAAATGAACAGTCACACAGCACTTATGAATACCACCAACTTAGTACCAATGAAACTCAATCTTAAGCTTAAACACCAAACACACTATGCACCACAAAACTAAGTAAAGTATGTTAGGAAAGTACTAGTGTTTTCTAATGTACTTATGACATCCACACACTTGTAATATCTTGAACTGAAAAAAAAATTAAATACTAAAACACCCTAAAAATGAAGAAGCCCATACCTCTACCTCTACCTTCTCTACAATCACCTCTACAATCACCCGGTATATGGAGATATACCAAGTGTAATTGAAACTAACTATTTAAATCCCAACCTAAACTTAAACGCCAAAAAGACCAAAACATATTCCTCTGCACTACAGAAATCGACGCCACGAGACCGCGCCGAAAACAAGATGGCGCTCGGCAGCCTCGCTAGATTGATATGGTATAATTTGCGTGCTGCGAAAGTGCTTATCAGATAAAAACTAATTAAATCTAATTACAGAAGTAATTGCTAAACACCTATCCACAGCTTAGACTAGTATACTGCCCTGTTCTGCAACGACTTATCTGGAATGCTGGAGCTCCAAGCGGACGTGCTTCCACCGTGACACCTGGCGGCATCTGGATGGCCCATTATAAAGCAGTTTAGGAATGAATACTCGACGTGATAAGTTGAAGATGTCTTGGAGTGCAAGCTGTGTTAGGGGCGGAATCACAGTGTCTCTCCGTGACAGCTGCTCTGCATTCGTGGTTCAAATTTTAAAGGCTGTACACACTGTCCTGACCCGTGAGTCGATCAGTTCAGGCAGTCTCCTCGGCTCGGCAAGTCCGCCGCCTTCGAACGTGCAGCCAACAACAGGTGGCCCGTTTAAAAGGCGAAGCTGATCTTCTTGCGTGTCTTGAGCATGAGAACATAAGTCGCCCATCGCAGGCACCTACAGGATAGGCCGCCAGCCATCTCAAGGGTACTGCGGCCAGGGACTCGTCAGCCATCTCAGGAAGGCTGCAGCCAGGGACTCGTCCGGGGAACCATTTGGAAGATTGACCGGAAGCAAGACTGAAAATGACACGTTACTTCCTAGAGTCCGGGAGTCTTCTTCCAGTTACGTCAGCAATACCGAAATAACTTGAAGGCACCCAGCCTAAACTGTAGCTTAAGCAGTGCAACAACCAGGGGAAGTCCAAATTCGGAAGTGGTGCGCTTTTCGGCAGATCTCCATGCTATCTCAGCACAGCACAGCACAACCTTTGCCTTGCATTGAGAAGAGGCCGGGTGTTTCGGAGAGGCAGCGGCGTCGTTGAACACCGCCACGTGTGCGCCACTGGCCACATCCGCGACCAGGCGCAACGATATTCACCCACGCAGGTTAATAGCCCTGGCGACTTGGCTGGTGTTTTTCTTTTATGACCCGAACTTTCCCATCCGTCCCAGAAGGCAGACAATTCCTAACGATGCGAATATATCGCTTGTATTTTTGAATTGCGACAACTAAATGGTGAGTATCTATAAATATTGGGAGGAGTCCAGCTTCTTAATCAAATAACGTTTATTACTAAAAGACGTGCATCTTTCAATGGAGGATGTGACATCGAGCTACATCTTTGCTGGACATCTCCGCGGTAGCGTGCGACCGCAATCAGGAGGCCGTGGCAAACAACCACCTGGCTTACGCCTTACCACACGCCATTGTGCTTCAGAGCACGCCACACGCCTATTTTTCAAGTAATCCAACACAACACCGTCCCGTGTTCCGTCCGTCGTAGGTAAGTTGGCAATTTATTTTATTTTCCGACGGATTTGCATCACTCTATTGGTAAAATTATCAGCCAAGTACAGTTGATTTCGACAGCACGAGGGTCGACAAGGCGACCATAGACATAATGGATACCATGGGCACCATGGAAACCATGGATGCCATGACGACACCATGGACTCTATTAATATCATGACGACATTTTATACCATGCCGACATCATTTGACCATTACGGCACCATACACACCATGTCGACACCTTGGACACCATGCCAACATAATATACACCATGATGACATTATGTGCACCACAACAGCACCATGCATTTTTGCTCGTTATTTGCACCTCTTGCTAAGCTGTTCATATTTTCTCCCTTGTTGACAACATGTCAGCGAGACGAACCGAAGTCTAAATAAGTAATAGGTCCTACATAATGGTGATCCTGACGACGGTAAACGCGTTTCTAACATCTAGTAGTAACTAACATTCTAATACTAGTAACTAAGCATTCTAATAGTAACTCATCTAATATTTGCGAGCAAGTTCACACGTACCGACCATCACATTAGCCCAAGCCTGTGTGGCAAGCCAAGAATAGCTAGACACAGAAAAGTAAGTAGAACAATTAACCTGTTAAACGAATCCGTTACCTTCCCGGTAAGCAAAACGAAAATAAATGCCGAAGACCGCTGTCGAGGCACGTGCCAGCTCCGCAACAGACGACCTCGTTCGCAGCTGGTTTCCACCCGACCCGCTGACGCCGGTCGCGCGGCTCTGACGTCACCGTCGCCGTCTCGCGCCTTCGTCACGGCGTCTTGCGTCGTGACTGACGACAGCCGGAAGGATTCGTGACGGTCAGCAGTTGTAGGCAGCAGAGCTAAGTCCGCCGCGTGGCATCAGCCATCTCCGGGCCACAGAGCCGCGGGTCCACCGTCTCCACCGTCTCTAGGCATAGCTACTGATGTGGAGCTGTTACGATTCGGAAGACTCCAGATCCGGGATGCCGGACAGGGCGATTACATCAGAATATATATATATATATATATATATATATATATATATATATATATATATATATATATATATATATATATAAACGTAGTCGTATTCAACGAAACTTGCATATCCAATAATCTGCTTCCAAACTACTCTATATATATATATATATATATATATATATATATATATATATATATATATATATATATACATATATAGAGTAGTTTGGAAGCAGATTATTGGATATGCAAGTTTCGTTGAATACGACTGCGAGTTTACCGTTGATGATCCTATTGCTTGTGGATTCCATTCAGCGTATTCTGCTCCTTGTCTCTTCATTTTGTTTATGTAGTATTTCGCCGTAGTGCATGATGGTCAGTATTGCGATCAGTACATAGGACATATCTGTATTCGGTCGACGTTTCGTCTTAACCTAAGACATTTGCAAGACTATGAGTTGGAAGGTCACATTGATGAAATGTACACGTTTGAAATTATGTTTTGGTTCACGATTCGCGTGCGTTATGCACGTAGGCGCTGGGGTACTGGAAATTTACATTGCGAGGCATGTCACTGTGGGGTGGGAGCTGCCCTGCGTAGAGTTTGAGTGTTCCGCGTGCTTTGATTTACTTGTTGATGTCTGCATCTATGTGTCTGATCTAAATTGCCTCTAGGGCAATAAGACGTTTGTTGTGGGTAGTTGCAAGTATTTTAGTGTTTTCTACCAGTAATTTCCTTGTCAGCGTTGTGTTGTGATGTTCGTGTGGATGAGAGAGTGGCCCGCCGTTTTGTTTGTGCATTATGAGTCTTCGACTAAGTGTGGTGGTTGTTTTTTCCATGTATCCACTGTGAGGTAGGAGTGCGCAGTCTCCTAAGGTGCAATTGTAGTGGTATATCAAATTTGTTTGTTTGAGTGGTGTTGGGTTATGTGCGGTGTTGTTTTTCATCAGTAGTGATGCTGTAGTTGGGCTGTTGTAGTATATGTTCAGTTCGATTTTGTCTTTTGCAGTTTTTCCTAATAATATTTTTGAGTGCCATTTCATCTTGTTTGTACCCTGGCGTCATCGTGCTTCTATAGTACAGGTGGTGAGTGTCACTGTCTTTTGTAATAGCTTGTTTTGTGGCAAGGTGTTTTGTGATGGGAATCGATATTAGTTGGTCTCTGCGCGAGATCGGATAGTTGTTATTTGCCAGTGTATGTTTTACTTGTTTTATTTCGTGATGCATATTGTGCCATGTGGAGCTGTGTCTAAGTGCACGGTGTATGTACGATTTTATAACACTGTCCTTGTATCGATCAGGACAGTCACTTGCTCCATTGAGACATCTCCCTGAGTCCGTTGGTTTGTGATGGACGCCGGTGATGAAGATGCTGTCCGTGGCGTCGATGGTTACGTCTAGGAACCTGATCCTGTTGTCTGCAGCTTCTTCGATGGTGAATTTCAATCCGGATATTGTCTCCAGTCGTTGTTTCAGCTGGTGTAGTGTGTTGGTGTCACGAATGTCTACCAAGATGTCGTCGACGTATCTGCAGTTGGTAAATGGCCTGACCCGATCTTCGGCCAGTACTTCGTTTTCCACTGAAGACATGAAAGCTCCGGCAAGGACCCATTGGGGAAGCCCCTAGTGGTGAGCCCATTGTTATGCTGTCTATTTGATAGTATAGTTGTCCTTGTGGGCATACGAAGGGCGTTTTTGTGGTGCACATCCGTAGGAGGGCGCGCATGATGTTCTC
The DNA here is from genome assembly GCA_034440575.1 of Imbricaverruca yamaguchii. NCBI lineage: Eukaryota > Metazoa > Arthropoda > Thecostraca > Neoverrucidae > Imbricaverruca > Imbricaverruca yamaguchii. Next base: position 317,656 of record JAOTOL010001510.1, on the reverse strand, counting down.
TGGTATGTCTGGCGGGGCCAGGTCCTCATGGTGGTAGGCATATTCGGCGATGATCTTGATCGTTCTCTCGATGGGAACATTGATGGACAGGTTGTTCACATCGAGTGAAGCCAGTTGTCCTTGGCGTGTCTTGGTTTTCAGAAGGTCGATGAATTCTGTTGACGATTTCAGTGAGTATGGAGATCGAATGTAGGGTCTTAGAATCTTGTTTAGGGATTTGACAAGACTGTACGTCGGTAGTTCAATCTGTGAGATGATCGGCCTGAGTAGATTTCCTGGTTTGTATTCTCTGGATATTTTCTCCAGTTTGTTGTTCTTAGTATGTTTGTTTTCTTGAACTTTGCTTGATCCTCGAGAATTGCTTGAGCTTTGTATTGGTAGTCGTTCCTGTTCAGTATGACAAACACTTGCGCTTTGTCTGCTTTTCTGATGACGATGTCTGGATTGTTTCGTAACTCTTTTGCTGCTAGTCGTAGATGGGGCTGTAGAGTTGGTCTTTGTTGCTGGCTTCGGTTCTTGGTACTTTCAGATTTAAGTTGATCTTGCGTATTTGGACTTACATCTATTTTGCCTTCGTGTTGCAGTCGGCATATGTCTTGATAAACGAGTTCGAGTCCTGCTTTTTTTTCCTTTGTTGGGAAAACCGTGGTGATATTGTGAAGTTGACACCTAAGTTGAGTAGTTCTTGCTGGTTCTCGGAGAGCACTGTGTCAGATAGGATTATATAGCCTTCTTGGGGTATGGGTATGGGTATCCAACCGCCGTACAGTTTGCGCAGAGTTTCCGTTGTGTTCTCGTTTCTGTGATGTTTGTATGAAGTTGTAGTTGCTGTTGTAGGGCTTCATCGGTTTCATGCCTTAGGTGGTTCGGTATGCTGGTATTCTGATATTTTGCGGTTTCTTTTCTTAGCTGCTCTTTAAGTCTATTCACCTTTGTCTTCTTCTCTTGTATTTCGTTTAGCACTAGGTTTCTCCGAAACTCTAGTGTGAAGTGCTGGTGTCGTACGGCTTCATTATTCAGATGTATATGTGAGTAGTTTGGAAGCAGATTATTGGATATGCAAGTTTCGTTGAATACGACTGCGAGTGTAGCGTTGATGGTCTTCTTGGTAACTCGCAGTCGTATACAACGAAACTTGCATATATATATAGAATATACATATATACATGTATATGTGTATATATATGTATATATGTATATATACATATATATGTATATATATGTGTATATATATACATATATATATATAAAATGTATGCATGTATATATATATATATATAGGGTAGGCGTCTGTTTTACATAGTGAAAAACATAGTAACGTAGCATGTTCCATCTTTAAGCTGATTTAGGAGCATTTGATTACCTGTAGGGCCTTGGCATTGACATATTTGAACTGGTGTACTAGGCCTTAACTCCGGTATTTGAGGGAGCGCACACAACCAACACAAACAATGTCACATGACGTTCGTCTCCGGCGGGCCATGCCCATTAACACAAGGCAAAGACAAAAGAAAAGACCGTGCATTGTAGTAGGAGCCACATGGGCTCTTCCAACCACACACAAGAACAAGAATACAAACCAGACACGAAACACCTCATTTAATGTCTCATGTACGATAACAAAGTGCACACGACAAACACATACACGCACACACACACACACACACACACACACACACACACACACACACACACACACACACACACACACACACACACACACACACACACACACACACACACACACACACACACACACACACACACACACACACACACACACACACACACACACACACACACACACACACGGACAAACACACAAACACACACAGAGACGCACATCACGTCACGAAAGTTTAGTGATTCAATGTTATTAATGATTGCCTGCATCTGGGTCTGCATCTATTTTGCATCCGACTTTCCCTAAGTGAACCCTAACTTAATTGTCTAAAGTCTTTGTCTTTTGTCTTTGTCTTTGAAACACTCATGTTGCTCGTTTTTTAACCATCCTAATTGAGAATATATCCTGCTCAAATTGTGGAACTACTGCCTGATGGTAATACTCGTGGTGTGGTCGAACCAACCCATTTTCAGATCAACAGTTTGTGATCTGCGTGCTCGTACTGTGCTTGTCCAAGCCTAACCATGTCGCAGCCATTTCTGATGGGAAATTGCACCTATCCTAAAGAAAACATTCAAAAGTACACACACGCTTTTCTCTCTGCCGGCCAAATTATACACCCAGTCCACAGCCAGCTGCACCGAGTCCCAACAGAGCGGTGTGGGTAGGATCACGAAGCAGAGAGAGGGGACTGATGCTCAGATCACGCAGAAATATACGCTTGCTCGCATTTTCTTGATATAATATCAGTATTCGAATGCCAATTCCTGGGGTTGAAACTGATCTCAGTCTTGGTTGCAGGATTTGAAGATTGAAGAAAGCGGATTTATTCTTACTTATTATAAATCTAAGAATCCAAATATCAGGCCGAAGTGCCGTACCATGTATTGAGAAAAATGCTTTGTTCAACTGCATGTTACCATTTTCAATATACTGTTGTACGTCAAACAACGTACTCTGTATTAAGGCATGTTCGTTGCACAACATGGGGATTTAAAATGCTGCTTAAAAGTTGCACATTGCATGTGGAAGTTAATAACTTTGCTGGAATCAAGAAAACCAAGATGGCCAATATCATTTGAATTTCCAAAAGCCACCCAGGTGCTGGTCCGGCTCATTACATGTGAAATGAAGCAACACGTTTTTTAAGTGAATACACATATGAACCGAAACAACACCACAGGGGCCAAGCTTTCCACTTGCAGGCATCTATCGTTGCACGAGGCGCTGCTGACCGGTCGGGTCGCTTTGCCCAGAAATTCATTGGCGCACGATATCCGCTCATGCGATCGGTCAGCTCAGTACGAAGAGGAGGCGGCGCATCTGCCCAGCACGCCTTTGCTGCCTGGGATGATGTTGCTGACCACCCCCAGCGGTGCATTTCTGCACCGTGTCCAGCCTCTCGTGTGCCGTGTCTAGCCTCTCATGTGCCGGTTGTATTTGGCGACGGTCCTGGCCTTGAGCGGCGACGAAATCATCGTTCTCAATGAAGCAAGAGTGGTCGTTTTCCTATCGTCTGACCTTGGTCTTCACAACCGTGTTGGCTCTGACATCACGCACCTGTTTGCCCAGCACACCGGGCGTCAGGTGAGCGCGTTTTCACAACGCTCAATGTTAGCTTCTTGTCGGAAGCACTGTTTGCATTTTCTATTAATAAGTGCAGATGGACTCGGTTGTGAAGGCTTGGTAAAACCCCACGGTATCCCGGCGTTTCTCAGAGTGCAGACGAAGGTTATTTCTCTGTGGACCCAAGCATAGTGGATCCAGGGTCGAGTGCAAATGATCGTGTAATATTGCTTCTGTACGGCTGTAGTAAACAGCAACGTCATGTTCCAGCATTTTTGCGTTGTAAAGGTTCGTCATTGTCCACCTCAAGCCTATGCAACTCTCTTCTTTTTCTCCCTCCCTCCCTCCCTCTCTCTCTCTCTCTCTCTCTCTCTCTCTCTCTCTCTCTCTCTCTCTCTCTCTCTCTCTCTCTCTCTCTCTCTCTCTCTCTCTCTCTCTCTCTGACTCTCTCTCTCCCTCAAAGGTTCCAATCTTCCTACAGTGCAATCATACAGGGGTTTATTCCCATTTCATTAACAGCACTAATTAGCTTCCCAGGTTCCAATTGATCTACTAGATCTAAGTCCTGCCGCAATAAACTTCTTCATTAATGATGAAGCAATACATTAAGTGAAGGGCACCTCTGCAAAAATATCTGGTCATCTCACGAATCGTGCTTCGACTGTCACCAGCAGCCAGTTTCGCTCAATACATCGAATGCTGTCATAACAACGAATACTGTTATAGTATGCATTCTAGTACACATCTAGTGTTCCTACGTCCTAAGCCTAAATGCCTAACTAACCATTGCGCTCAATGTGGCATATTCAAGGATGGGAACCTTTCCTTTCCCTTGACGTCATTTTTTCTCTTCTGCTCCCATTCACCACCATCAAATCCTAGTCGCTCGTGCCTAGTTCACTTGCCTTCACTTTGAGCAATCCCTCACTAAGCGTTTGTAATTGGGAACATTAATAATCCGGAAATTATTCAGCTGGTCATATTATCACCCCATGACCCAATCCGTGATGTGTCGGTTTGTCTGTGGATTGTGGAAGTGAATGTGCACGTTCCTGAGGTTTTTCCGCGATGATCTTTCCTCAGGCGTCCTGCATTTACCGTTTGTAACTGAGGCCTCGCTCACGACATAGCGATTTTCATTTGCGTCCACACATATCAGCGCCAGACCTTGTAATCGCACGTTCTCGAGCTGTTGGTGATGCCTCCACGCAAGAAGCGTAAGCAACTATAATTATTCGGAGAGCAATACCCTCCGACACATGTGCCCGATATTGCGTTTTGGACCTTTCCCAACAACTTTCATTTTCTGCGATTCATCACGACTTTCTTAATCCAGGTGTATTCATCACTTACTGAACGAGCCTCCTGGACACCGAAGCAGCACCTTGCCAGCAGCTTCAAAGAAACCACGTTTGTTTTGTATTTCCGCCGTCCAACATTCCACAGTGCATTGTCTAGCGTATCGCGGCTCTGGCATTGCATGCTGGCTGATTATTACATAAGTAGCGCCGCGTCTCAACAGATTACGTATCTGTAGACTCTTGCTGATTGCTCCACAGGTTATATTTCCCGGTAGCCATGGTAGTAACGTGACCACGGTGGTAACATGACCACGGTGGTAACATGGCTCTGCCCACAGTTCACGCAATTAGTGCTGTGTTGGTGGTTGAGATCACGAAGATGGCATTGGCTTTTCCCAGGTGTACGTCATTGACCCTAACAACGTGACTGCATGCTCTCTTCTACCTCCGATACCGTTACCAACACGACTTGTTGATCAGGAGGGGCTAACGGATAACGGTCGGGATAACGGATGTTAACTATCGGTTCAAATGTACCACTACTGGTATAACATATTGGTCGGGTAATTTCATTGCTAACCTCACTTATTGGTCTGGGGATTCCATAACTAACACCGCTTATTGGTTTGGGATCCCATAACCAACGACACAATTCGTCCGGAGGATCCCATAACTAACTACACATATTTGTCTGAAAACCGGATGACTGACGTTCCCCGTGTTGGTGCGGTGGCCCCACGACTGCCACTCCCCGTGTTGGTGCGGTGATCCCACGACTGCCACTTCCCGTGTTGGTGCGGTGGCCCCACGACTGCCACTCCCCGTGTTGGTGCGGTGGTCCCACGACTGCCACTCCCCGTGTTGGTGCGGTGGTCCCACGACTGCCACTCCCCGTGTTGGTGCGGTGGTCCCACGACTGCCACTCCCCGTGTTGGTGCGGTGGTCCCACGACTGCCACTCCCCGTGTTGGTGCGGTGGTCCCACGACTGCCACTCCCCGTGTTGGTGCGGTGGTCCCACGACTGCCACTCCCCGTGTTGGTGCGGTGGTCCCACGACTGCCACTCCCCGTGTTGGTGCGGTGGTCCCACGACTGCCACTCCCCGTGTTGGTGCGGTGGTCCCACGACTGCCACTCCCCGTGTTGGTGCGGTGGTCCCACGACTGCCACTCCCCGTGTTGGTGCGGTGGTCCCACGACTGCCACTCCCCGTGTTGGTGCGGTGGTCCCACGACTGCCACTCCCCGTGTTGGTGCGGTGGTCCCACGACTGACACTCCCCGTGTTGGTGCGGTGGTCCCACGACTGCCACTCCCCGTGTTGGTGCGGTGGTCCCACGACTGACACTCCCCGTGTTGGTGCGGTGGTCCCACGACTGACACTCCCCGTGTTGGTGCGGTGGTCCCACGACTGCCACTCCCCGTGTTGGTGCGGTGGCCCCACGACTGCCACTCCCCGTGTTGGTGCGGTGGTCCCACGACTGCCACTCCCCGTGTTGGTGCGGTGGCCCCACGACTGCCACTCCCCGTGTTGGTGCGGTGGTCCCACGACTGCCACTCCCCGTGTTGGTGCGGTGGTCCCACGACTGCCACTCCCCGTGTTGGTGCGGTGGTCCTACGACTGACCCTCCCGTGTTGGTGCAGTGGTCTCACGACTGCCACTCCCCGTGTTGGTGCGGTGGTCCCACGACTGACACTCCCCGTGTTGGTGCGGTGGTCCCACGACTGACACTCCCCGTGTTGGTGCGGTGGTCCCACGACTGCCACTCCCCGTGTTGGTGCGGTGGTCCCACGACTGCCACTCCCCGTGTTGGTGCGGTGGTCCCACGACTGCCACTCCCCGTGTTGGTGCGGTGGTCCCACGACTGCCACTCCCCGTGTTGGTGCGGTGGTCCCACGACTGACACTCCCCGTGTTGGTGCGGTGGTCCCACGACTGCCACTCCCCGTGTTGGTACGGTGGTCCCACGACTGACACTCCCCGTGTTGGTGCGGTGGTCCCACGACTGCCTCCCGCTCCCCTGTTGGTACGGTAGTCCCACAACTGACACTCCCCGTGTTGGTGCGGTAGTCCCACGACTGCCACTCCCCGTGTTGGTGCGGTGGTCCCACAACTGCCACTCCCCGTGTTGGTGCGGTGGTCCCACGACAGCCACTCCCCGTGTTGGTACGGTGGTCCCACGACTGACACTCCCCGTGTTGGTGCGGTGGTCCCACAACTGACACTCCCCGTGTTGGTGCGGTGGTCCCACGACTAACCCTCCCCGTGTTGGTGCGGTGGTCCTACGACTGACGTCACGCGCCGATGTTGGTTGGATGACGTTGCCTGTTTGTCGGATAACGTCACCCGTTGGTGCCGAGACGACACCACTGACGTCGCCGGCCGTTGCCAGTCCTATGATGAACATCAAATCGGCGCGCACCACGTCCCGGACCCAGCTGAAGCAGCAGCTGATGCGCCAGCAGGCCGAGGAGGAGGAGGTCAGGGAGCGGCAGCTGCGGCTGCTGCAGCTACAGCAGCAGCAGCAGCAGCAGCTGCACCAGCTGCAGCAACACTCGGCGCCGCTGCCCACCCCGCAGCCGGCTCCGCCCAGACTGGAGAACGTCGATGTGCCCAACAAGGTGCTGCAGGTGAGCACTACCAGGCGTGTGAAGCGTGATGCGTGACAAACGAGGCGTGAGGAGTGAGGGGCGATGTGTAAGGAGCAAGGAGTAAGGAGTGAATAGTGAAGAGTGATGAGTGATGAGTGATGAGTGATGAGTGAGGAGCGATGAGTGAGGAGTGAGGCGTGGGAGGTGCCGTAACGCGAGATATGAGGCGAGGCGGCTAGGTCTTCGGGCTACGAGTAAAACAGGATGAAGAACAACTCAAGCGCAGTAGGATGGTGGGTGTGAATAGTCGTTACCCGGATTACCTGGGGGACGCCGCCTTGCCGAGGGCGGTCGCGTAGGAGCACGGATCACACGCTAAACACCTGCTTCACGAAGTTTTATGTTTTGCTGTTTAGATGGCGCCATTTGAAGCCAACTTCCTATCGTTGCAAGCGAATCTGAATTTTCGTGTTCGCATTATGGTGTAGGTGCTGTATAATGTTTTGTGGATAATTAGCTGCATGCTACTTTGTACTGGTCGTGCCAGTTCAACACCCACCAGAAACATTCGAGCACACTGACAGGCGAAAGTGCCAACCCGCCGTGTACGAACGAGAGTCAATACCATATCGGAGCTGTTTGACTTCCTTTGATGTATGATGCACCTATTATATACAAATTGACAGAAGATCATTTGGTGGTGGGAAAATAGGCAAATGTTGTACATTTCATGTATTATCGAACTCCCGGACACGCTTGGCTGAAATATGAATTATATGTTATATATATACATATATACACATGGAAACACACACATATATATATATATATATAGTAGCATAGACAGTCATGAAAATATATGGCATGGGGTGGGTGGGGAGGGTACGCCGGGTGAAAAATATCGATGCATCTCGTTTATTGTTTATTTGTTTGTTTATTGGTTGGTTCACGACACACTTTATGCACATGCACGGCTAATGGCGCCGCCCACACTGCTTCGCCGGTGGGCCGCGGGATTGGGAAATGTCCTGAGTGGCGCTAGAGTCGAACCCGGGACCTTTGGTACCCGTAGCCCGACACCTTAACCACTCAGCCATCCCCGCCCCGATGCATCTCGTAGTTCAATGTGTTCAGGTAGTGCCAGGTGCAAGTATTTGCCATCAATAATTTTTATTCGTGCAGCCACCAATGTCCGTAATTGCACATTATGGCTACAGTTCAACGTAAGAATGAAATCCTCTTTCTACCGATTGTCTACTGGTACCCATGATGTCGAAGTGGAACTCAGTGGTGCACCTACACGAAATGGTTGCATAAACGGTAGCATGGTCGTGGCCAGGTATTCACTAGATGGACCAATGGTGACTCACTATTGGCGCGTGCCACCAGTATGATCCACTTATATACGCTTCATGGTAACCCGATAATATTCGGTAATAGTGGCTGACTGGCTTATCAGCCAATGTTTTCACGGCGGTGACGTGATGATCCGTGACTGCCCGATGGTGCCTCAGCAGGTGTGTTTTCACGACGGTGACGTGATGATCCGTGACTGCCCGATGGTGCCTCAGCAGGTGTGTTTTCATGACGGTGACGTGATGATCCGTGACTGCCCGATGGTGCCTCAGCAGGTGTGTTTTCACGGCGGTGACGTGATGATCCGTGACTGCCCGATGGCGCCTCTGCAGGTGTGTTTTCATGACGGTGACGTGATGATCCGTGACTGCCCGATGGTGCCTCAGCAGGTGTGTTTTCATGACGGTGACGTGATGATCCGTGACTGCCCGATGGCGCCTCTGCAGGTGTGTTTTCATGACGGTGACGTGATGATCCGTGACTTCCCGATGGTGCCTCAGCAGGTGTGTTTTCATGACGGTGACGTGATGATCCGTGACTGCCCGATGGTGCCTCAGTAGGTGTGTTTTCATGACGGTGACGTGATGATCCGTGACTGCCCGATGGTGCCTCAGCAGGTGTGTTTTCATGACGGTGACGTGATGATCCGTGACTGCCCGATGGTGCCTCAGCAGGTGTGTTTTCACGGCGGTGACGTGATGATCCGTGACTGCCCGATGGCGCCTCTGCAGGTGTGTTTTCATGACGGTGACGTGATGATCCGTGACTGCCCGATGGTGCCTCTGCTGGTGTGTTTTCATGACGGTGACGTGATGATCCGTGACTGCCCGATGGTGCCTCAGCAGGTGTGTTTTCATGACGGTGACGTGATGATCCGTGACTGCCCGATGGTGCCTCAGCAGGTGTGTTTTCACGACGGTGACGTGATGATCCGTGACTGCCCGATGGTGCCTCAGCAGGTGTGTTTTCATGACGGTGACGTGATGATCCGTGACTGCCCGATGGTGCCTCAGCAGGTGTGTTTTCACGACGGTGACGTGATGATCCGTGACTGCCCGATGGCGCCTCAGCAGGTGTGTTTTCATGACGGTGACGTGATGATCCGTGACTGCCCGATGGCGCCTCTGCAGGTGTGTTTTCATGACGGTGACGTGATGATCCGTGACTTCCCGATGGTGCCTCAGCAGGTGTGTTTTCATGACGGTGACGTGATGATCCGTGACTGCCCGATGGTGCCTCAGTAGGTGTGTTTTCATGACGGTGACGTGATGATCCGTGACTGCCCGATGGCGCCTCAGCAGGTGTGTTTTCATGACGGCGACGTGATGATTCGTGATTGCCCGATGGTGCTTCTGCAGGTGTGTTTTCACGACGGTGACGTGACGATCCGTGACTCGGCAGGTGGAGACACGACTGCAACACCCGACCCGATACCACATGCTGCAGCATCAGAAGCGCCAGGTGCTGGAGTATTTGTCGCATTCTGCCGAGTCACCTGCCGCCGGCGCAGCTGACCTGCCACAGGTCGTGTCGCCGCTCTCCACCCAGACCAGCGCGTCAGAGACGACTGAGGTAGGTCCTGAGATCGCGCCCGATCGGACCGTACATGGTCGGCCCAGCCCGTCAGACACTACAGAGGTAGGCCCCGGATCGAGCCGTACATGGTCGACCCAGCCCGTCAGACACTACAGAGGTAGGCCCCGGATCGAGCCGTACATGGTCGACCCAGCCCGTCAGACAGTACAGAGGTAGACCCTGGACCGGGCCGTACATGTTCGACCCAGCCCGTCAGACACTAGAGTGGTAGGCCCGGGACCGGGCCGTACATGGTCGGCCCAGCCCGTCAGACACTACAGAGGTAGGCCCCGGACCGGGCCGTACATGGTCGGCCCAGCCCGTCAGACAGTACAGAGGTAGGCCGTACATGGTCGGCCCAGCCCGTCAGACACTACAGAGGTAGGCCCCGGACCGAGCCGTACATGGTCGGCCCAGCCCGTCAGACAGTACAGAGGTAGGCCCTGGACCGAGCCGTACATGGTCGGCCCAGCCCGTCAGACAGTACAGAGGTAGGCCCCGAACCGGACCGAGCCGTACATGGTCGGCCCAGCCCGTCAGACAGTACAGAGGTAGACCCCGAACCGGACCGAGTCGTACATGGTCGGCCCAGCCCGTCAGACAGTACAGAGGTAGGCCCCGAACCGGACCGAGCCGTACATGGTCGGCCCAGCCCGGCAGACAGTACAGAGGTAGGCCTCGGACCGGACCAGCGGGGGTGGTAGGTGCAGTATGAAAATTGCAAGGACTCATTTACAAATACCATGGTTTTTAACTATTGTAATGTATTGCATTGTAACGCTCACCACGAAAGGGGAACTGTTCTTATTCGCAATGGTCGAGTCAGCGTGGTTTGATTTTGAGTGCAGTGAACATGGAGGTGCTTGTCAGCAGAGATGAATTAGTGGACTTCTTAACCAGCGCAAAAGCGTGTTGACGTGGCAGTTATTATGATATGCATTTAATTATAGCCTGCAGTTTGTAAGCGTTGGTTAGATAACTTTCAGCGATTTTTGCTAAAACATCGCTGAGAGTTATCTCCTGAGTGATTCGTCGATTGTGGACATGAAAAAGGCGAGCGATTTGAAGGTCAGTAACTGAAAAGGAAACTTGGTTCAGTGACGGCGACGTCAAACAAATTTAGGAATCAATTTGCGGCTTATCTGCCGGATATCGAGGTGCTACCTTTGCCTCTGTATCGTGGTGTCCGCATCGTGAGTGATGATGAAGCCGAGCCTGGCAATGATGGTTTGGCCGTGCGGGAAGCGCGCGGACGACCGGCTAGAAGCTACGATCAGCTTAGTGTCCGTTCTCATCCTCGGGCCGATTCGGTACCTGCATACAATGTTATAGGTACCGATTTGGACTGTAAGTCATATCATAGTAGTGCATTTTGGCGTAATTTTAGCAACTTGTGACATGTAGATCCTTAATCTATTCTGTGCGACGTTTATTAGATCACATTTGCAGTGCATAATGCTTGCATAGTAAGCACTAAATAATAATTATCCTGTATATTACCACCCATTGATTCGCTTAGGTCATTATGACGTCACTATGCATGATCAGACTTTGAGTTTTTACTAAGACACTCTTGGTGCCTTAGTATGTGTCCAGAATTTCAGCTGTTTACCAAAATTGGTTCCTGAGGCATTCCATGGAAACAAAATGAGGGGAAGAGAATGCTCCTACCCCTCTGGTACGTAGGGTCCCTGACATTCCTGGGCTAGGCAATCTTTTACAAAATATAGTTCTTCAATCTGCTGCAGATTTTAAGCCAGTACGAAGAAAATAAGTATTAGAGCATCAGTTCACAGGAGGCTGGTGGGGAGACTCACATACCTCCAGTGTCTCCCTCCTGTATGCATACTAACATTTTCCGTGTATATATGATCAGTGCGCGTTTTCTATTTCCCTGCACAAATGCATTGCACCACACACCTTCGGTCCTTTGGTCATCCCAATCATATTCATAAAACGACATCTCTGCTTTGTGGGTTCAAAGGCATGACATAAATATTACCGAGATGTTGTGCTGTGTCTAACGTGGTGTTGTGCGTCCGTTCGTGCATAAATCTTGCATAAATAAAAGCCGCTCCGGTAGCTCAGTTGGTTAGAGCGCTGGCCTGCACTGGTCTCCCCTGTACTGGCAACACAGGGTTCGAGTCGTTTCGCGCGCTCGCGTTTAGCCCCCCCGGCCGGGAGTGTCAGTTGGCAACTGGCCCGATAAGGCCGGGGACGAGCTACCGGGCGGCCGTGTCGGTGCATTGGCGGCACGTTAAACTTTCGGTATAAATTCTTCCGTTGAACTGGAGTTCATGGATCGGGTGGAGGGGCCAGGGTTCACGCAACAAGCTCTGCTTAGCAATAGAACCCTGGTTCCTCAAGCCACCCCAACAACTCGGATTACATTTATTTAAAAAAAAATGAAATGTGGTATAAACTATTGGCTGAAATTGTAGGCAATATGATTGATAATTGTCGACCTCCATTTCCCCGCCTTATTGTAAAATGTTATATTCCTCTGGGGGTGCGATGCTCCTTTTTGTATTTTACCTTGATGCTGGTGGTTTGCACCCCACCTGGTTGAAATCCGTGGCGACGCCACTGCCTCGGCGGCGTCTCAGGCCGGTACGAGACACCGCGTTTGAAATTCAATGTCCGACACGGTGCCAAGTTTTCTGAGATCCTTGTGCGGTGCTGGGTCCTTGAATTGCGATAGCGGTTCCTCGCATTTCGTCAATTCGTATGAAGTCCTTTGCAGAGCTGGTACGCAGAGCATCGTAATATGCATATCGCCAAGATCACGACGGCGCTCCGATGAAATCCTGCGCTACCATTTCGGTGGCCTGGGTCTCGGCCTCTACTGGGCCGAAGCCGAGGTATGACCCAGGGCGGCAGGTATTCCCGTTAGTACCGTGCCACGCACTGCCACCAGGCCGTGTACTGGCAGAGTGAGTGGAATTGAGGGAAAGTACGGCCATAATTCATCACCCCGCGTACGGGCATCCCTCTGCGCGCTATATGGGGTGTGGGTTCGACACAGATCTACTTGTGGCTTACTGATATAAAGGCAATAGCAAGAGGTTACGCGGGCTTACCAATACAATCTGAAATTGACTGTAGGTATGCTCCTGTTGCTATCGGATGCATATTTTTATTGGTAGATCTCCAAATGTGGTTTCTCGGAAAGGCTAAGCGGGAGGAATTATACTTCTTTTTTTAAAGAAGAGGCGTAGGTAAACCTCGTGTGGAAGCAACGTTGTTCTTGTGTAGCTGCATAGCATTCGTCAGTTATAAAAACAAGGTCTAGCCCATACGTTTTCTGACTATTGTAAATAATCAGAAAACGTGTGTGACCAGCCCATGGCTGGGTGGTTCCACCTGTCTGACGTTGACCAATGGTTGTTTGGTTCTACCTGGCTGAGAGGCGAATGCCTCTCCCATCTATATGTAATATACATGGTTTTTGTTCAGGTGTCTTCCCAAGAACTTTGAGAAATACTCCAGATTTGTGGATGCTGACAAGGAACAATAAGCGTTCTCAATGAATACAGCTTCAGGACAATAAGTATGTGCTCCTGTTTCCCCTCGCCAGTACAATCGACTTTTCAATAATTCAATCAATCATCGACTTTTCAATTATCCAAACAATCATCGACTTTTTAATCAACAAACATTGTTTCCAGCGAAGATAAAAGATAGCGCTGAAAGAGAGAACGGCAGCGAAATGTGTGACACTGATCAGTGGGCATGGGTCACGTATTTCAGTGATACACTGAACGTATTTTTGTCATTGGAACTTTGGCAGAGTCTCGGCTGAGAATGAACTATATACGGCACTCAAAATTGGAGAGTTGATGAAGAATTTGACGAGTTGGCGATTTGACATCGCCTCTCAAGCATGCAAACTGTTGGTTGCTTTCATGATGGGCTTTGATAGTTTATGCCAAAATTATGAGCTAGTTTTACCTACTTTCGCTTCTGACGTTGCCCATGGCCGGCCGGCCCACAAAACAAACAGCTTCGCATGATCATCAAACATGTGTAATCCAGAGCTGGATAACCTCCAGCTCTGGATTACAGCAGCGGGCAGCTCAGGTAAACACGATGGTGGGCTCGGTGGGGTAGGCTGAGTTGCAGGTGTAGCTCATGCAGAATTTCGAACCGGTTTCCTTGATCTGACTTATGACGTCATTCGAAATCTCAAAAGGCAAACTTCGTGGACACAAGTGTCCACTCCGTGTTGTCACCCATCAACACCACAGTTGTGTTGTTGTGGACACAAGTGTCCAGTCCGTGTTGTCGCTCATCATCAGCACAGTTTTGTTGTTGTGGACACAAGTGTCCAGTCCGTGTTGTCACTCATCATCAGCACAGTTTTGTTGTTGTGGACGCAAGTGTCTAGTCCGTGTTGTCACCCATCGACAGCACAGTTCTGTTGTTGTGAACACAAGTGTCCAGCCCACGTCGTCAGGAACACAACAGCGGGCGGTGGAATACATCGCGGCAGTGTGGCGGGGGCGGAGACCGCTGTACTCGGCAAACATTTATCCTCTTCGGTTCCGTTGTTGCTGGCGTTGGCGACAATGCGTTGTTACTCGGACGACGAATACTTCTGTCCACGCATGTGCAGCTTGGAATTGTGTCCCCCGATAGCAAAGCGACGCCACGGATTTTGGATTGTGAAAAGTCGGACGGAGATCATGCGGGCGAAGCGTGCCGAGAATTGCTGGTGTGGTGTGGTGAAAGTCGCAAAGATGTGTTCATCTAGTGTGATTGTTTGCAAAGGAAGAGGGGCGCTCCCCTTGGCTGCGCCTCTGACTGCGCGTCTTTTGACATGCATTTTTGTTTGTTTTTAGCTATGGTAGTATTCTAGTTGTGGAGATTTTAGGGAACTTTACAAGTTTATACCGAACATTGTACCATCTCGAGTGATGCTGTACGTTAGCTGCGTTTTTCATCCAGCATGCTACATAAATCGATGGATAAAATAAAATAAAACTCTGCGCAGAGCAAAAGATATTCATTGGAGACCTTTTTCGCATTAATCTTGTTGCTAGGTCGGGTCAGGTCAAGCCATTTATCTGAGAACATGTTCTCAAATCGCGAACAATTCGTGAACATGTTCCGGCGGATTTTCGCAGATTTCGCACTTCTTCAAATTCGGATCCAGATAGATGGCGAGCTATGTATGATACGCTTATGAAATACACCTTCCCGTGCCCAGTATTCAATCGAAGGTCAACGAGGGGTCACATGATCCTATAGATTTCCAAAACATCCCATAGCCTCCCATGGTATAGCATATCAAGCAGATCAGGATCAATACGGAGTTTGGGATTTCGGGCCTAAAGCAATTTGTAGCCCTGTGGGATAAACATGACTGCCTAATCCGAAATCAGCACGCACACGTACCTTAAAACCAGCCTTGACCCACGTTGACTCGATGCGATTGTGCCAACCTGGTTAGTACAGTTAAACGGCCAGTTGACCAAAGTTGGTCCAAACTATTTCATAGTGCAATTTTTGGTGCGGAATTCGAATTAATCATGGACGCTACCTGACCAATGTAGTCGACGCGCCCTAAAGCCCTAATAACTAACAATTCGAACTAATTGTGGTTTGTTACCATCTAGGGCTCAACATTATGGGTTTGGTGCCTCTGCATCCCATGTATTTTTTATGAAACGGGCAGAGGGCGATGACAAAATATGCCGAAATATTTTCACATTTAACCCTATAAATATTACTTTCTTAGATGGCCTGATCAATTTGTGTCCCCAGTTAACCTGTAAACATAGGCTCCACTGAACCCACCACTAGTCCTAATATGCTACCCGAACAAATTCGTTCCGCCGCCCCTGAGAACAGCTCTGGTGATGGGATATAACTCAAGGTATAGGTATAATCCAGGAAATTCCAGGTGCAATCCAAGGTATGAGTATGCTCCAAGGCATGGATATAACCCAAGGTATAGTTCTAATCCAAGTTATATGTATACCCCAAGGTCTCCACACGGTTCATGGCAGTAGCAACACTCACTAGCATTTGGATATCAGATGTAAAGACATAAAGACATAAAATATTAGTGCAACTATGAGCCACAAGGGCCCTTCTTGGTTGCACTCTGTACACTCAACCAGTTGCCCACCAAATCTGTCAATCAGCCCTCCCTGTAAAACTGAAAAGCAAGCCCTCTATTCTTATAATGATTGTCTATGCTGTTTTTAAAGATGTCCATTGTGCTGATACTGACAATGTTTTCTGGCAGCTGGTTCCAGTGTTCTACTAACCTGTTGGTGAAGAAAGTCTGCCTTAACCTTGTTCTGCTGTGGTTAACTTTAATTTTGAATTTATGACCTCTAATTGCATCATTTCTGTTCAATTCAAACATTTCCCCAAGATATCCCCTCTCCAGACCATGGACATATTTAAAGACCTCGATGAGATCTCCTCTCAGCCTTCTATATCTAAGTGAAAACATATTCAATTTCTTCAATCTTTCCTCATATGCCAGGTTGCTTATAACATTAACCATTTTTGTAGCCCTCTTTTGTACTCTCTCTAAAAGCCAACAATCTTTTTCATAGCTAGGAGACCAAGTTTGGGTGCAGTATTCCAAATGTGGCCTGACATATGCACAGTAAAGCTTCCTGATCACTTCCTCACTTCTGTATGATACATTCCTATTTATTGCCCCGAGCATTCTCAGTGCCTTCTTCCTGGCTTCCTTGGTCTGTTCTGATGCCCCAAGTTTTGTGTTTAGAATAACACCTAAATCCTTCTTCTGTTGTGTCACTGATAGCATCTGGCCACCCATCAAGTATGGAGCCTTCATATGCTGCTTACCTACATGCATGATTTTGCACTTATCAAAATTAAATTTCATTTGCCATTCTTCAGACCACTTCACAAGTTCGTCTAAGTCTTTTTGCAGCGAGATATGCTCATCTTGACCTGTTATTGCCTTAAAGACCTTCAAATCATCCGCAAATTTCAAAACTTTACTGCTCAGGCCACATTCAATGCTATTTACAAATATAATGAACAGTAGTGGCCCCAGTACTGACCCCTGGGGGACTCCACTAAGAACATTTTGCCATGATGACTTTGTACCATTTAGCATCACTCTTTGCTATCTATCTGAAAGCCACAACTCTATCCATTTTAAGATGCTACCTGCAATACCATGGGACTGAAGCTGTATCATTAACCGTTTATGGGGTACCTTGTCAAAGGCCTTACTAAAGTCAAGATATGCTACATAAACCTGATTTCCCAGATCAAATTGTTCTGTGGCGAAGTTAAAAAAGTCCAAGAGTTTTGTGAGACACGATCGTCCTTTTCTAGACCCATGTTGAGTATCTTGAATCAATCTGCTGCCTTCCAGATAACTAACTATTCTATCCTTGATAATTGATTCGAGTACCTTGCAGACTAGGGATGTGAGACTTACTGGCCTATAGTTTTCAACTTTCCCTCTTTCTCCTTTCTTGAAAATAGGAACTACATTTGCCCTTTTCCAATGGGTTGGAATTTCATTTTGTGAAACTGATCTACAAAATATTATACTAAGTGGAAATTCCAGTTCCTTTTCAGTTTCCCGCAACACCCTAGCATAAATATCATCAGGTCCTGCTGCCTTGTTTGGCTTTATTTTCCTGATATGATTGTAAACAACATCACTATCAATGAAATCAACATCATTTGTCAGATCCCATGTCACTGAACTATGGTGTACGGTCGGCAGATTGGTCATATCTTCCAATGTAAACACTGATATAAACTGCTTGCTCAGCTCCTCAACCATCTCAATATCCTCACCCAATGTAGTCCCGTTTACTTCCAGTGGACCAATTGTGCTAGAAACTTTACTCAGCTTGTAGAAACTAAAGAACTTTTTACTGTCCCCATTACAGTTTCTACCTAAATACAGTTCTTTTGCTCGCTTTGCTGCTCTGGTTTTTTGCTTCGTAGTGTCTCTAGCTTTTCGATACGCCTTTAGATTAACGACATTTGAGGCTTCTTTAAAGACTCTAAATGCAGTTTTCTTAGCCTTAATTGCTTTTATCAAGTCTGGTGTAAGCCATGCTGGCTTTCCTACAGTTCTTTTGCGTCTTTGCTCTTGGGGTACATGTCTAATCTGAATTTCCTTCAAGTAAGATTTGAACTTTTCCCACATTTCACAGGCATTTAAATTGGATAATTCTTCTTCCCATCTGATGGCACTTAAAGCCGCTCTCATGCAGACAAAGTCTGCTCTGTTGAAATTTGGAACCTTTACCAAATTATCCTTGATAATTTCCCCTACATGTGCCTTGAATCTAACTATGTTATGGTCACTTCTTCCGAGAGTTTCGCCTACAGTCAAGTCTTGAACCAAGTCACTTAAATCCGAGAATATAAGGTCCAAGAATGAGCCATGCCTGGTAGGTTCCGATACAAACTGGTATAAGAACAGGTCCTCTTCAAGGCATTTCCTAAACATTTTGCATGATGGGGAGCCAACACCAGCATTTTCATAACCTTTAAGTCACCAAGTCACCAAGTCACCAATAATAAGGCACTTCCTCTTAAAGTTTCTACTCATTTCCTCACAAATCACCTTGAATGTAAATATAAATGGTGTAAATAAATATATAAATAAATGTATAAATAAATGTAAATAATGTACATAATAAATATAAATAATGTATGTGTAAAAAATAATAATGTATAAATAAATGTATATATAAATAAATAAATGTAAATAAATAAAGGTAAATAAATGTAAATATAAACGGTGATTTTCGACTATCAAAGATATACATTAATGTAAAGTTATATCATGGTCCTCAAATTCTGAAATTTACGTGGAAAACAACACAACGGTTTCACCTCCTACGGTCATAGTTTGATATTTCTGAATATATTTGCACGACAATTCACAACATAGAACCGTAAGAACTTTTACTTTTTCCCACCACACTAGATTCCTGGCATTTATGACCTCACAGTCTTGTCAGCAAATGCGGTGCTCATATTATGGACTTTTTTGTCCATATTTTACATCATATTACCAAATTGCTTAAACGTCACCAGGAATTTTGATGTATTTGCCCGCCACCCTCAACGCTACGAAATTAAATTCCTAGACACTGAGTCACATTTACTCTACTTTTGATTTTTATTTAGTGCCCGAAGAGAGACACAGACTTGGAGGTGAGGGTAAATACTGCTAGGCGCATATTCCATGGCAGGCCGTTGCCGTTAGATATGGCCAACAGTAATGGGCGTCGCCACGGTGGGGGATGAGATGACGCGGCCCGCCCCTACCCTTCATGGCAGGTCGTTACCGTTAGCAATGGCTTGGGATCATGGGCGTCGCCACGGTGATGGATGAGGTACCACCGCCACACGTGAAATTTAACGTTACGCCTATAGTGTTTAATTGCAAAATGAACCCGCAAACCCTCCCAACCAAAATCTCGAAGCACGTGCAATTGATGGACATTACAGTAAAATATTTGACTGTGACTGTACCAATCTCGCTTTGTGATTTTCCATAGCAATTTTCAGCTTCATGGACAGACTGGACGATGACAACATCACAGCACGCCATAATCCGAAATTATGTAGCTTAACAAGAGCTACATAGATCAGCTGGACAAAGCATATCCAGGGAAGATACTTTTAGAGTACGAAAAAATACTGAAACACTTGATCAATGCTATATTCTGTGTTCTAAAGAAGCAATCTACCCCAGCACATATAGTCTCGTTCACTCGATTTCTGGACACACTGGACCATAACAGCATCACAATGCATCAGCACGTGGCACATTTGCACACACTAGACCACTCAGCATCACAATAGACCAACACGTTCCACAGCTGGACGCACTAGACCACTCAGCATCACAATAGACCAACACATCACACATTTGGACGCACCAGACCACTCAGCATTACAATAGACCAACACATCACACATTTGGACGCACTAGACCACTCAGCATCACAATAGACCAACACATCACACATTTGGACGCACTAGACCACTCAGTCACAATAACCAAAATAAATCCACCCCCCTCAGCTTCACAAAACCCCCACACATCACACATTTGGACGCACTAGACCACTCAGCATCACAATAACCACCCCCACACACACCCCTTCCCCCCCCCCCTCCCTTAAACCAACCCACCCCCCTTTACTTTTTAGACCCCCTCCCCCCCTCATCAACAAAAAACCACCACATCACACATTTGGACGCACTAGACCACTCAGCATCACAATAGACCAACACATCACACATTTGGACGCACTAGACCACTCAGCATCACAATAGACCAACACATCACACATTTGGACGCACCAGACCACTCAGCATTACAATAGACCAACACATCACACATTTGGACGCACTAGACCACTCAGCATTACAATAGATCAGCACGTCTCACATTTGGATACCCTGAACCATACGGCATCACAATGACTCGGCATGTTCCACTCGTCGTTGTGTTCGATGGTCTGTCCGTGCTGTTCCACCACCTGGAGTATGATCGACAGCTACCTGCTTCTGTGAACTACTCTACCGGCAGTAAACCCTCGACGGTGGCCATGAATTTATATTCATAGCGATCTGTTGCGCCGTGGGGTCAGCGGGCAGGCAGTGCATGCGCCTTACGCCGTTGGCGCCAGCAGGGCCTCTGTAGTTGAGTCACATGCACCTGGCGACAGCAGGGCCTCCGCAACCGAGTCATCAAGACATAAAGACATTAAAGATCAATGCAACTATGAGCCACAACAGCCCTTCTTGGCTACACTCTGGACACTCAACCAGTTGCGCACTAAATCCTTCGATCAGCCCGCCCTGGAATACTGAAAAGCAAACCCTCTATTCTTATAATGATTGTCCATGCTGTTTTGCAAGATGTTCAATGTGCTTTTAACTACGTTCAACTGACAATGGTTTCTGGCAGCTGGTTCCAGTGTCCTATTGCCCTGTTGGTGAAGAAAGACTGTCTTAACCTTTTCGTGCTGTGGGTAACTATAATTTTGAATTGACGACCTCTAATTGGATCATTTCTGCTAAATTAAAACATTTCCCTGAGATATCCCCTCTCCTGACCATGGACAAATTTCAAGACCTCGATGCGATCTCCTTTTAGCCCTCTATATCTAAGTGAAAACATTCAATTTCTTCAATCTTTCCTCATATGTCAGGTTGCTTATACCATTAACCATTTTTGTATCACTCTTTTGCACTCTCTCTCTCTCTTTAAAAGCCAACAATCTTTTTCATAACTAGGAGACTAAGCTTGGAAGCAGTATTCCAAATGTGGCCTGACATATGCACAGTAAAGCTTCCTGATGACTTCCTCACTTTTATATGATACATTCCTATTTATTTCCCCAAGCATTCTCAGTGCCTTCTTCCTGGCTTCCTTGGCCCGTTTTGATGCCCCCAATTTTGTGTTCGGAATAACACCTAAGTCCTTCTCTTGCTGAGTCACCGATAGTACTTGGCCCCCGATCAATTATGGAGCCTTCATATGCTGCCTACCTACATGCATGATTTTGCACTTATCAAAATTAGATTTAATTTGCCATTCTTCAGACCACCTCACAAGTTCGTCTAAGTCTTTTTGAAGTGAGATATGCTCATTTTGATCTGTTATTGCCCTAAAGACCTTCAAATCATGCGCAAATTTCAAAACCTTACTGCTTAGGCCACTTTCAATGCTATTTATAAGTATAATGAACAGTGGTGGCCCCAGTACTGATCTCTGGGGGACTCCACGAAAACATTTTGCCATGGTGACTATGTACCACTTAGCATCACTCTCTGCTGTCTATCTGAAAGCCACACCTCTATCCATTTTGGGATGCTACCTGCAATACTATGAACCTGAAGCTTCATCATTAACCGTGTATGGGATACCTTGTCAAGTGCCTTACTAGAGTCAAGATATGCTACATCAACCTGATTTACCTGATCAAATTGTTCTGTAGCGAAGTTAAAAAAGTCCAAGAGATTTGTGAGACATGATCGCCCTTTTCTAAACCCATGTTGAGTATCTTGAATCAATCTGCTTCCTTCCAGATAACTAACTATTCTGTCCTCGATAATTGATTCGAGTACCTTGCAGCCTAGTGGTGTGAGGCTTACTAACCTATGGTTTTAAACTTTCTCTCTTTCTCCTTCCTTGAAAATAGGAACTACATTTGCCCTTTTCCAATCTGTTTGAATTTAATTTTGTGAAACTGGTCTACAAAATATTATACTGAGTGGAAATGCCAGTTCCTTTTCAGCTTCCCGCAATACCGTAGCATAAATTTCATCAGGACCTGCTGCCTTGTTCGGCTTTATTTTCCTGACATGATTGAAAACAACATCCCTTTCAATGAAATCAACATCGTTTATCCGATCACATGTCACTGAACTGTGGTGTACGGTTGGAAGCTTAGTCATATCTTCCCATGCAAATACTGCCTTAGACTGCTTGCTCAGCTCCTCAACCATCTCACCATCCTCACCCAATATGGCCCCATTTACTTCCAGTGGACCAATTGTGCTAAACACCTTACTCAGCTTGCAGAAACTGAAGAACATTTGCTGTCTCCATTACAGTTCCTAGCCAAATATAATTCTTACGCTCGCTTTACTGCTCTGGTTTCCTGCTTCATGGAGTCTCTAGCCTTTTGATACGACCTTATATCTGCGATATTTGAAGCTTCCTAAAACACTCCAAATGCAGCTTTCTTAGCCTTAATTGCTTTTATCAAATCTGGTGTAAGCCATGCTGGCTTTCCTACCCTTCTTTTGTGTCTTTACTTTTGGGGGACATGTCTAATCTGAATTTCCTTCAAATAAGATTTGAACTTTTCCCACATTTCGCAGGCATTTAAATTGGAGAATTCTTCTTCCCATGTGATGGCACTTAAAGCTGCACTCATGCAGTCAAAGTCTCCTCTGTTGAAATTTGGAACCTTTACCAAATTGCCTTTAATAATTTCTCCTACATCTGCCTTGAATCTAACTATGTTATGATCACTTCTTGCCAGAGTTTCTCCTACAGTCAAGTCTTGAACCAAGTCACTTAAATCCGAGAATACAAGGTCCAAGAATGAGCCATGCCTGGTAGGTTCCGACACAAACTGGTGTAAGAACAAATCCTCTTCAAGGCATTTCATAAATATTTTGCATGATGGGGAGCCAACACCAACATTTTCATATCCTTTTAGATTAAAGTCACCAAGAATAAGGCACTTCCTCTGAAAGTTTCTACTGATTTCCTCACAAATCACCTTATCAAGCTCCAGTTGCTGAGAATGTGGCAGGGCTCCTGATCGGTAGAAAGCTCCTATCCTCAGTGTGTTGCTGTTGCCTTTTCCCACAGTGACATCAAGCCAAATGGTTTGTAAAGGTAGGAGGGACAGGAGGTGCATCACCAGGCCTGGTGCCAAGGTGAAGGACCTGGAACCAGTGGTGGCACAGGCCACCAGTGATCACCAGTTTAGTACAGTTATAGTGCACGTAGGGGTAAATAACATAGGTCCTGCTAGGAGTGAGGAGCTGCTGCGGGACTACAGGGCCCTTCTGGCCACCTTGAGGGGTAACAATAGAGTTATTGTAACAGCAATTTTGCCTAGGGCTAGAGTTGGCAATGCAATTTTATCCCTCCCCACCCCATTTCCTAGTTTCCCTGAAGGACATGCTCATACACTTTGCCTAACACATGGACCCCATTCTCGGAGAGGTGCAGGCCATCCCTCTGATAGAGGTCCCATGAGCCATAAAACCTGCACCACTCGTCAACAAAGGTGAAACCTAACTCATGGCAGAGCTTACCTACCCTGGCATTGGCTGTCAGTGCCCTAGAGCTTCACTCAGGGGAGGCTCCAGCCCTAGGCAAAATAGTACTCACAATGACTCTGCTATTGCTATAATTCAGGGTGGCCACAAGGGCCTTGTAGTCCTGCAGCAGCTCCTCACTCCTAGCAGGACCTATGTTATTCACCCATACCTGGACTACAACTGTATTAAACTGGTGATCACTGGTGGCCTGTGTCACCATTGACACCAGGTCCTTGACCATGGCACCAGGCCTGGTGATGCACCTCCTGCCTCTCCTACCTTTACATAATACCCTATATAAATGCCGCACACGAGAATCACCTGCGACCAGCACTGTATCCTTACTACTACTATACTGGAGGCAGGATACTGACTGAAACCTATTCGATGTTAATATGCCTGCTTGCTGAGCTGTTCGACTAGGCTTCCTCCCGCTCCTACCACCTGCCACCTGCCACTCGCTGACCCTTTGCTTACGCTCGCGCCTCTAAATCTTCCACACCCTAACCTCATGCACTGCCCCTCCTGTCACCTACCAGAACTAGCCCTCCTCCGTCCACTAGTAACACTCCTCCAGAGATATTTCAGCCACCTCCACAGTAGGGGAAGCATCAGTTACCTGGTGGCCTGAGACCACCTGGGCATAGGATGCCTCTGCTGCAGACTGAGCACTGCCTGTTGCCTTTTCTTGCCTACCCTGTGCAACAAGGGCAGCCTTGAACCTGGAAAGCTCTGCCTTAAGAGCCCTAACCTCCTCCTCTAGTGCCTACATCCTGGTAGAAACCATCCTACAGGCTGCAGCTCATTCCTATAATTAGACCGAAATCAACTTGTTAAACAACCGAAAAAAATCAAATCAACAGCCAACTATTATTCACTATAAATGGCTACCTCCTATGCTGTCAGATAATGATCTTAGTACCTCAAGAATACCAACACACTATGCAGAAACTATTAGACAATTGTCCTTTTTTTAAATAAAAAGGGCAATTATTCTGTTGAGGAACAATTAGCATTCTCTTGTGCAATCTATAATATCTACACACATAAGAGACGGCAACAGGCTATCTAAAAAATAAAAACAAAGACTGATCTTACGAACGAAACTACACCGTGAACGACACAATTTCAAGGTTGTCTAATAACCTTGGGACCTTGTTAACATCCCCAGCTGAACAAAACTAAATGCTAAAATAATCCAAAAAACCTAGATACCTTTACAACTACACCGATATATGAAAATATACCCAGTGTAATTTAAGCTAGATATCTAAATCCTAAACTCTACCTTAAACTTTAACACGAAAAAGACACTAACTTATCCCTCTACGCAACAGAAACCTAAGCCACGAGGCCGCGCCACCCGTCCACAAAGCGTTCCCGTGGAGGATCGATAATTCTAGAAGCTTCTCAGGGTAATTTAAGCTCGCTATTTTAATCTTAGCTCAGTATTTTAATCTTCAGCTATATCTAAAACTTAAACAGTTAAAATGATAAGGCGAAAAGCTAGGACATGAAAAAGGACACAAGTCAAACAGCACACAGCCTATAGACAAAACGGCGCTGGGAAGCCTGTCTAGGCTGATATAACATAATTTGCGTGTTAAAAAACTTATTAGATAAAAACTACGTAAATATCTTCTCAGAAGTAATTGCTAAACACCTATCCACAGTTCTGTCTAGCGTGCTGCTCTGTTCTGCAACGACTTATCTGGTAAGTAGGAGTTCCAACCCGACGCGCTTCCACCGTGACACCTGGCGGCAAACTGGGTCATGTGTCCCTGGTGGCAGCAGTGCCTCTGTAACAGTCATGTGGTCCTTGCGCAAACGATATCTCTGTAGCCGGGTCACATGTCCCTGGCGCCAGCAGGGCCTCTGTTCGGAGGAAAAACAGCTGCGACAGCATGTCGGTCTCCTGCAACACTAAAGGCTGGCGAGTTATAGCTTTCCACAAGCGACACGCGAGCAACACTCAAGCGGCATGCGAGTAGGAAAGCACATTGTTACAAACACAAATAGAGTTTGGATTCTATTGGAGAAATTACAGGGGAAGATTTATATATTTTGAGACATTGTACCATGTTGAAAGAATGGGCTTTCGAGCTTTTGACTCACTTCAATTAGTTGATGCAGCATTCTGTTTTCTGGAAAGCCACATTACCTTGACCTTGCTAGCTTGCATATTTGTTTTTTTCTTCACCCTGCTCAAAAAAAAAGAGTAGAGTAACTTGAAGTAACTTGGAGCATGTCGGAACAGGATCGGTTTAAACGAACGGTGGAAAGAACCCAATAATTTTAATGAAATTAAGGAATGAAAACACTGAAAACACCACAATTTTGAGGCAGTCACAAAGCGCTTCGCAAATGTATTTTCAGCGCCACATTTGTGCTACTCCAAGCTGCTCGAAGCTGCCCCTGTTCCCGGCTGGATAAAGTTTGAGTATATTAGAGCTACTCCACTATGCTTCGAAAACGCACGGGAACACGGAGCAGCTACTCCAAGTTGCTCGGAGCAGTTTGGAGCAGGTTCAGGAACAGACCCATTGTGTTATTCGTACGGCCGCACCTAACAATCACGATAAGCTTGGCCTGGCACTTCTGATGTGCTGCAGTCGCTCCTGAACAATGGAGCGGGACTGACCTCGGACTCGCATACACATACCGTGGCGACTGGCCACATACGTCACCAATGTTGACCATGAGATTTACATGCGGAATAGCTAAAACATTCAACATTAATACAATAAACACGATTCACGAATCATTGAGCCGGAAGTCTGCTACTCCAAACATACCAATGTACATAGTAGAAGTATTGATAGAAATAGACTCAAGATGTATCCTGAAACTTGGTAAGGCCTAATATGTAACCATCTTTTTACTTGGAGTGCCAGCGTCTCTTAATTCTCCACTTTGATCAGGGGCGGTTCCAGGAATAAGGTCTGCGAGTCCCGAGTCACTGTTCGGAAAACTTGCTTTTGTCTCATCATATGATGCTTGATGTTCACTGATTGTATCTTCGAAAGTAACCGACCGTTCGTAGCCAAACTCTGCAGCCAGTATATATATATATATATATATATATATATATATATATATATATATATATATATATATATATATATATATATATATATATATATATTTGTGTGTGTGTGTGTGTGTGTGTGTGTGTGCATGTATTTCAGGTGTTCACTTCCGGCCCGTATCCGTGCACTACAACTCGACGAGCTACCGATACACATCCAGTACATGCAGCCGCTGCCCTCTGTCCGTTCGCCCCTCCCTAACACTCCCCTCCTTCATGCCTGGCAGGTTATGTCGCAAGACACCAGTCGTGATCATAGAATGTGTCACCCTGCTGCCCGATAGTGGTGCCGACATATCGCCACGTGCCCCCACCTCCTCCCCCTCACATCCTCCCTCCTCATGTTTAGTATGTGTCCTCCGCTGCCCGATAACGGTGCCGACATATCGCCACCTCCCATATCCTCAAGATTCCCGGGTGAGGCGTGAATCGGTGCCAAGGCGACAGATATAGACAGGTTCTTATCAGATATTGACATTTGATCTGGGGACCCTTGGCTCACCGTGTTTGACGTACACTTGCTCGGTATGCGAGCGCCATGCCATTCCTGCGACAAATGCTCAAACATATTCAGGTATGTGCAAGACGATGCCGATTCATAGCAAGGTGCGTCATCACAGTGCCATCCTCTCTGTATCTATGATGACATACATTTATATTATTCCTTCGCCTGCTGCACCAAGCGCATTGCGAGCGGACTTGTATGCACACCTGGGTTAGGACAGGTGCAGCGTGCCGGATTCTAATCCTGCAGGCGTTGGTTCCAGCCCTGGCCTGGTGAATGGGCTGGAGCCCGTCACTTGGCTCAGAACTGCTCCGCTTGTAAAAAGCGCCGTCAGCGTGATGTCGCGACTGCAGGGCTAGTGGCTCCGCGTTTGCGGTTTCTCAACCGGTTCGGGCTGCATGTCGCACCATCGCGTCTGTATTGCCACACGTTCAGTGTCGATGATGCACATCTGCTCAGGCACAAACTCGAAACCACCGATCGCTGCCAGTCGCCACCAGTCGCCACCAGTCGCCACCAGTCGCCAGCATCTCGACTCTTCATGCTTCTGTCCTCGGTGTTGGTACCGTAGTCCAGACAAATCCAAAGTCGGCAAACGCCTTTCCCGGTGGCCACATGTGTCTCTTTTTATCAGTGACAACTATTCGGCCTTACAATTTTCTCTCTCCATCATCGGCTTACCGCTTTCTTGGAAGAATATCCGCCACGCATCACGTGTGCACCAGTCCCGTCGTCCTCCAACGTCAATGTCCCGCCAGATTATTGTCAGCTTGGATAGAACTTAAAAGAATCGCACGAAATGCTCCTGTCTAGAAAGTTCGGAAGCACCGAGATCTTATCACAGGGAACGACATTCGTCAGACTATTACCGAGCGACTGCAAAGTCTGCTTTCCCTTCAAAACTTAACCCGGTGTGTGACGTAGTGAGCACCGTGCCAACTTGAACTTGGAGCTAATCGTGAATTATTGGTATAATAAGCCGAGTCATTTGGGTAAGTGTGCTGATGGCCATTCCCCATAAGGTAAATAAGTTTCCATTTGTGTTTGATGGCTGACAGTTAGCATTTGTGTAACTGAGATACGGGGTCCGATTCCAAGCGGTGTCCGCCCTTCCTACCATGGCGAGAAGCAGGCGCCGCCGTATGGCCTCAACTGCTGAGTGCATCGTAAAGTCACAACCACCATTTGTCAAGCACAGGCGTCGACGTTTCGGCAGTCATGGCAAGCTACCACCGTAACACTATAGGCAACTGAATCAGTACAACTGTGCCCTAACTCTAGCTGGGCTCTCGGCTTTGGGCAATGTCCAGGTGGGCTAATTTGAAAATTAGTAACATATTGTAGCAGATTTGATAATAGTCATTTACAACATCTCAAATATACACAGCAGCACATCTGAGTCGCCCGCCGACCATGGCTGTATTCGTCGACAGCCGGTGGCCGGTAGCAACCATGTGATTAGTTCCGTTGGAGATTAATTGGATAATAGGCCTCAAGTACATTTTTGATACAGCATTGCACCAACGAACACTGCCTGGAAAGAATAGACACGAAGTTCGGGCACCGTATCGGCTACGTTGCCGTTGCCGAGTCCCTGCTGCTAAGTTCTTACGCTCAGTTTTCTGACAACAGTGTTATGTGGCACCAGTAGCTAATGGTTGCCATGATTATGCGTTGCTACGAAGTGCTATGTGGAATGGGCAGCCGATGGTTACTATGATTACGTGTCGTAGCCATAAGCAACTGATGGAGAGGCAGTTGGACAAAGACGAGTTGTGAAAGTTTATAGTCGAGTCACCGTACGCAAGACAATTCGCACAGGCTACTGAATGTTGGGTATAGTAACCGCCATGGCAAAATGTTTGCACGGAGTACGGAGAATGGACTGAATTATATTGGTTCCAAAGTGATCGATTGAGCCGACTGCCGATAAAATGTAGCCAGGTATAACTTCAAGTGGACAATGCATTGTCGAATATTTGCCAGTCCGTTCTTGCGAGCCTACGCAACCAACCCTCTCTGTAGGAACAAAATTTATTGCCTGGCTTTCAGCGGATCGCTATGACGCTCTTCTAGTCATTCCTCAGGTTTTTGTGCAGTTGTGACTTGCGTACGATCTGCAAAAACTGGGTAAAGTGCTGCGAATCCCGTTTGTCTTTCGGTATAAAAAATCCAGCAGTACCACTTGCAGAAATCGTGGCATAGCTTATTCGTCATATCGGTTATCACTGCAGTTCCCAGCTTGGTGAGACGCGAGTATGCGCAATATCCTCATTTGCAGTTTCCAGAGCCACGCTAATCGTGCCTGGCATCAAGGAGTAGAAATTCTCGTCTTGTCCCAGAGATGAGCTTCGTGGTCGCCCAGTGACCAATGTACCGGCCAGCAGGGTGTTAGTCACATCGCGGAGTAGTCGCCCAGTGACCAATGTACCGGCCAGCAGGGTGTTAGTCACAGCCGAGTGGTCGCCCAGTGACCAATGTACCGGCCAGCAGGGTGTAAGTCTCAGTGCCGAGTGGTCGCCCAGTGACCAATGTACCGGCCAGCAGGGTGTTAGTGGTCCAGACTACATCACCTGCGGCGAGGAACTCGCACGTATCAAGTCATGTATGTGCCACACGCGTTTCACACGTTGCGATGACCCTGGGGAAGCTCGAGCAAAAATGTGAAAAATCAGCGCACCCCGAACCGGTGCACTGATTTCATGAAGTGGCACGATAGTTTAACTGTTCAAGTTCATGGTGACCAAAGTCGCATTAAAGTTTTCTCAGTGATATGTCACTGAATATATATATATATATATATATATATATATATATATATATATATATATATATATATATATATATATATATATATATATATATACGTATATAACGCACACAATGATACGCATGTACATGCATCCATATATACCGCATGGTTATATCGCAGCTACATGAATTGATTAACACTGAAGATTATGCAGCTGTTTTAATTGTATCTCCAAAGGAAGAATATAGTGCTTCTCCATGCATGCACGCATTTGGTCGAAAGCAATGCAACTAAGAATATAATTCCGTCAGCATCAAACATATTGCTCTGTCCCATTATTGTTTAAGGAGCTGAACAGGTAAACAGCAGCTAAATGAAGCAACTTAACTGCTCAGTAGCTTAACACTAGGTCCACAGTCGGCTGTGGCAGTTTATGGTCTTTGTCACCAAGACCGGTCATCCCATCGCCCAAACCCATCGCCTTGATTACTAAAACCTTTTATCTCCATTCTTTAAGGTCATCGTTTTATCGCTAAATATAACAAACATAGTCGCGCTCGCCATAGACAGTATTCGTTACCAAGAACAGTGATATTCACTTTCCAGAGCTATCATCTCCTTTCCTCTCCGATGTCGAGATTCAACATGTCTCGTGACGCTTCCTTAAGCCAGTGGTGACGTCGCTGTCCACGATGACGTCACATCCCCGTGTCCGGCGCGGCGGCGGCGGAGGCGGCGGCGGCGGTGGGTGGGTGGGTGGTTGACGCGCGCCTGCCAGGGGGGCCGACGATCAATACGACGCGCGGACGGCGGCGGCGGGGGCGCGTCGCCGTCGCCGCCGAGGGCGGGTCCAGTGCCGCGCCTTCTGGCTGGTGGTAGCAGCGGCACCAGCCGGCTGCCGGGCTCGGTGGGGGCGTGTGGTGTCTGAGGTGGTGCGCTGCGACGTGGCCAGAGGTGGTGTGAAGAGAGGTGGTGTGAAGAGGGGTAGTGTGGCCAGAGGTGGTGTGGCCAGAGGTGGTGTGGCGAGAGGTGGTGTGGCCAGAGGTGGTGTGGCCAGAGGTGGCCACCGTGACTGAGGACGGTCAGCCGGGCGGGTAGGCGACATGGAGTGAACGGTGGGCGGTGACGAGGTGAGAAGAGAGGCAGAGACAGACGCCGCTGGCGCGCGCTGTGCTCCTGTGCTCCTGGGACCGTCGTGACAGGCGGTGCCAGCCACTCAGGTCGCTCCCCGGGTGCATGTCTGATAGCGGTCGGGCACCTTCAGAGCTACCGGGTGAAAGCGGGACCATTTTCTGCTTGATGGGTCAGATTGGCGCCCCTTTAACCACATCCGCAGAGCGAGAACGAGCGGTCTGAGGCTCTTCGGTTTCAGCTATTTTAACTTGAAATCGGTGCGCTGCTTGATGCTATTCCAAGACTAAAAATCGTCGGAGATTTGGCAAGTGGCCTTAGCAACCTGACGTAAGCAATCACCTTTGGCTTAAGCAATGCATTTATTTTTCCTTCATCTTGAAATATTACATGAGTCAAATGCGCATGTAAACTGAATGTCAGTGTGAAACAAGTGAGGATGTCAATAGTGAATATTAAGTAACTCAGTGATCTGTCATTGACACCTAAAGTGTTTTGTCGGGTCCATGTGATTACAGCTTATCTATAAGGTATGCTATTACTGACTGCACAGGAAGCAGCAACATTCATGAGATCTCAAAATAGTTTATTAGAGTTAGCATTCGGTTATTATACAGGCATTCTACAATGATGTGACTTATTTCACCCCACTACTAGTGGCACACCACACCTACCATTTGCTATATTATAATACAGCCATAATATGCATATTTCAGCTATAAAATCACTACGACATATATATATATATATATATATATATATATATATATATATACATACATAGAGCTTGTAGAACGAAAACTCCCCCACAGAACGATACAGTTACTGCATATGTACAATATAGTTCCCCCACTCTTGCCTGAATTGCACATGCCGGCGTTCTGTTGCCGGAGGGTGATTAGAGTGCAGAGCACGTGCACTGATAGCGTCAGCTACTGCGGACTAGGTGGCACACTCAGACCAGCCGCTGGCGCCGAGTGGCACTCTGCATTATGCGGACGAGTGGGTGACTGGAAGTGCGCGCCATCGAGATAAATCATCTACGTGAACGAATGTGATTGTGACGCCTCCACGTCGCCAGGTTCCCCACCACGTCGCCCAGTTCTCCACCACGTCCCCCAGTTCCCCACCACGTCGCCCAGTTATCCACCACGTCCCCCAGTTCTCCACCACGTCCCCCAGTTCTCCACCACGTCCCCCAGTTCCCCACCACGTCCCCCAGTTCCCCACCACGTCGCCCAGTTCTCCACCACGTCCCCCAGTTCTCACCACGTCCAGTTCCCCACCACGTCGCCCAGTTCTCCACCACGTCCCCCAGTTCCCCACCACGTCGCCCGGTTCCCCACCACGTCGCCCGGTTCCCCACCACGTCCCCCAGTTCCCCACCACGTCCCCCAGTTCCCCACCACGTCGCCCAGTTCCCCACCACGTCCCCCAGTTCCCCACCACGTCCCCCAGTTCCCCACCACGTCCCCCAGTTCCCCACCACGTCGCCCAGTTCCCCACCACGTCCCCCAGTTCCCCACCACGTCCCCCAGTTCCCCACCACGTCGCCCAGTTCTCCACCACGTCCCCCAGTTCCCCACCACGTCGCCCAGTTCTCCACCACGTCCCCCAGTTCCCCACCACGTCGCCCAGTTCCCCACCACGCTGCAATGATTTCTCAACACTCCGACCCGAAGGAGCACTCCCTGTGCAACCCTGCTCAGACCTCCTCAGGCTCTGCAGGCTTCCTCAGACCTGGCTTTGTCGCATGGCGACCAGCCAACTCGGAGCATGGTCTTGGGCTCGATTGGACGACAAAACCGTTACAAGTTGCTTCCATAGCGGGAATGTGACGGTTCAGGTCATCCGTGTTCGTGCCGTGTCACCGGTGTCCTACTCTGAATATTTGAGGCCTTGACCAGTCTCGGCACGTTTGCTATAGCTATAGGCGCGCTAGCTATTGGCATATTTCCTTCAAGCTATAGGCGGCCCACATAGCAGTTCAATGCCGACCGTCGTGGCAAAACGTGCGGCTCGATTGACGCTGTGTATGGAGCTGCCACGCTCAACGGAAAGTGCAGTTCTCGGATGCGATGGGTTCGACTTCCACAGCGGCCGATCGATGACTGTTTTAGGTCGATCCACGGATGTCAATCTGGCCTGCCACAGGGCTGCGTGTCACTCCTGGGCCAGTATGTTACACACAGGTCCACATGGAAGGTGTACTGGTGTATTAATGCACAGGGAACACCTACATTTCAAGGTATTATATTTTATATCAGTTTTACACCTCTCCCGGCCGAAGGCTCAGGAAGATTGCTAATAGGTGTATCACCAAAGTAATGCTTGTTGAGATCGCTCTGGTGGTTTGCGTCTACCGAGGGGAGTATTGGACACGTGTTGCTCAGAACTCACGATTGTAACACCAGGCTCGCCCAAGGGCAGGTCAGAGCTTTTAATAGCTCTCAGTCAGGTCAAGTTTCCAGAACAGGTCAGGCATTCTGCCTACTCGGTCAGGTCAGGTCAGGCCCCAAGGCAGATCAGGCCTTTTGATTACTCTATCAGGTCAGGTCGGGCCCCAGGACAGGTCAGGCCTTTCGACTACTCGGTCAGGTCAGGACTTGGACTATAGGTTAGGTCAGGTCAGGCAAGACCCTAGGACAAGCCAGATCAGGCCAGGGCGGGGCTTTGACTACTTGACCAGGACAGGTCCAAGGTCAGGTCAGGCCTTTTGGCTTCTCAGTTACACACACCACAAAGTACGATTCAGCCACACACTCCTCTGCAAAGCAAGGATTCGCAGATTGATTACTCGGCTTAATGAACGTGCTTGAAAAAATGTGCATGTAGTGATGCGAAAATCGACCAGGGTAAAGGAGGATGAACGTTTCATTTTGAATTGATGAAATGAAGTAAAAAGTGAGGATGTGGAACTATTTCATCCCTTCCAGAATTGTGGGAAGCTGCATGGACAGTACGGGAGTTGGCCCGTACTGAGGATGGTCTTTTTTGGAGTTAGCCGGTGGGTAGGCTTTGACACATACCGACAGCATGTCACACAAGATTGTAAAGGCGGTCATCGTATTTACGTTATGTACGCTTGAGGTTCGCAGAAAGCTTGCACGTCTTCGGCTGTCCCAATGTGTGTCTGTACCAAGACAGAGACAGCGTGGTCACAACGTGGTCACCACCGACCGTCGGCCAGCACAGTGTAAACCTGGTCACCACCGACCGTCGGCCAGCACAGTGTAAACATGGTCACCACCGACCGTCGGCCAGCACAGTGTAAACATGGTCACCACCGACCGTCGGCCAGCACAGTGTAAACGTGGTCACCACCGACCGTCGGCCAGCACAGTGTAAACATGGTCACCACCGACCGTCGGCCAGCACAGTGTAAGCATGGTCACCACCGACCGTCGGCCAGCACAGTGTAAATCTGGTCACCACCGACCGTCGGCCAGCACAGTGTAAACCTGGTCACCACTGACCGTCGGCCAGCACAGTGTAAACGTGGTCACCACCGGCCGTCGGCCAGCACAGTGTAAACCTGGTCACCACCGACCGTCGGCCAGCACAGTGTAAGCATGGTCACCACCGACCGTCGGCCAGCACAGTGTAAATCTGGTCACCACCGACCGTCGGCCAGCACAGTGTAAACATGGTCACCACCGACCGTCGGCCAGCACAGTGTAAACCTGGTCACCACCGACCGTCGGCCAGCACAGTGTAAACATGGTCACCACCGACCGTCGGCCAGCACAGTGTAAACGTGGTCACCACCGACCGTCGGCCAGCACAGTGTAAACATGGTCACCACCGACCGTCGGCCAGCACAGTGTAAACCTGGTCATCACCGACCGTCGGCCAGCACAGTGTAAACATGGTCACCACCGGCCGTCGGCCAGCACAGTGTAAATCTGGTCACCACCGACCGTCGGCCAGCACAGTGTAAATCTGGTCACCACCGACCGTCGGCCAGCACAGTGTAAACGTGGTCACCACCGGCCGTCGGCCAGCACAGTGTAAACCTGGTCACCACCGACCGTCGGCCAGCACAGTGTAAATCTGGTCACCACCGACCGTCGGCCAGCACAGTGTAAATCTGGTCACCACTGACCGTCGGCCAGCACAGTGTAAACCTGGTCACCACCGACCGTCGGCCAGCACAGTGTAAACATGGTCACCACCGACCGTCGGCCAGCACAGTGTAAACCTGGTCACCACCGACCGTCGGCCAGCACAGTGTAAATCTGGTCACCACTGACCGTCGGCCAGCACAGTGTAAACGTGGTCACCACCGGCCGTCGGCCAGCACAGTGTAAACCTGGTCACCACCGACCGTCGGCCAGCACAGTGTAAATCTGGTCACCACCGACCGTCGGCCAGCACAGTGTAAACCTGGTCACCACCGACCGTCGGCCAGCACAGTGTAAACATGGTCACCACCGACCGTCGGCCAGCACAGTGTAAACCTGGTCACCACCGACCGTCGGCCAGCACAGTGTAAATCTGGTCACCACTGACCGTCGGCCAGCACAGTGTAAACGTGGTCACCACCGGCCGTCGGCCAGCACAGTGTAAACATGGTCACCACCGACCGTCGGCCAGCACAGTGCAAGCATGGTCACCACCGACCGTCGGCCAGCACAGTGTAAATCTGGTCACCACCGACCGTCGGCCAGCACAGTGTAAACCTGGTCACCACCGACCGTCGGCCAGCACAGTGTAAATCTGGTCACCACTGACCGTCGGCCAGCACAGTGTAAACGTGGTCACCACCGGCCGTCGGCCAGCACAGTGTAAACATGGTCACCACCGACCGTCGGCCAGCACAGTGTAAGCATGGTCACCACCGACCGTCGGCCAGCACAGTGTAAATCTGGTCACCACCGACCGTCGGCCAGCACAGTGTAAACCTGGTCACCACCGACCGTCGGCCAGCACAGTGTAAATCTGGTCACCACCGACCGTCGGCCAGCACAGTGTAAATCTGGTCACCACCGACCGTCGGCCAGCACAGTGTAAACCTGGTCACCACCGGCCGTCGGCCAGCACAGTGTAAACGTGGTCACCACCGACCGTCGGCCAGCACAGTGTAAATCTGGTCACCACCGACCGTCGGCCAGCACAGTGTAAACGTGGTCACCACCGACCGTCGGCCAGCACAGTGTAAATCTGGTCACCACCGACCGTCGGCCAGCACAGTGTAAACCTGGTCACCACCGACCGTCGGCCAGCACAGTGTAAACCTGGTCACCACCGACCGTCGGCCAGCACAGTGTAAACGTGGTCACCACCGACCGTCGGCCAGCACAGTGTAAACCTGGTCACCACCGACCGTCGGCCAGCACAGTGTAAACGTGGTCACCACCGACCGTCGGCCAGCACAGTGTAAACATGGTCACCACCGACCGTCGGCCAGCACAGTGTAAATCTGGTCACCACTGACCGTCGGCCAGCACAGTGTAAACATGGTCACCACCGACCGTCGGCCAGCACAGTGTAAACATGGTCACCACCGACCGTCGGCCAGCACAGTGTAAACGTGGTCACCACCGACCGTCGGCCAGCACAGTGTAAACGTGGTCACCACCGACCTTCACCACGTCTGCACCTAAATGGGCCAACCAAGCATCACTGTCATGCCCTGCCGCTGGCGGAACACTGATGCTGGCATGACATTATCACAATCAACTGCAACTCCAAATGGTCCTCGTTGAGTAACAACCATGCCCGTTGAGTAAGCACGGCCACATAACACTATTCGACCAAAACTCGGAGGAAAATGCGATGTTTTTTGAACCGCTACACCGCGTTCACGAGAAAAACGCAGCCGATTTGTTTCGCCTGTTAGTACCGCACT
Source organism: Imbricaverruca yamaguchii (assembly GCA_034440575.1). Classification (NCBI taxonomy): domain Eukaryota; kingdom Metazoa; phylum Arthropoda; class Thecostraca; family Neoverrucidae; genus Imbricaverruca; species Imbricaverruca yamaguchii. Next base: position 280,491 of record JAOTOL010001510.1, on the reverse strand, counting down.
ATGCTCACTTTTTTTCGCCACATTTCAGCTTTATGAAACAAAAAAGATGTCAGGTGCGTTGCACATGGGGAGGATTTTTTTTGCAATTTTTTTTCATTGGCTTTATTAAACCGGATGATGTGAAATTGTGTTTAAAAAATTACCGTCAGCAGACGGAGTTCTTTTTGATGAAACTCGCCTCTGCGCCTTTTATTGTGGTCCGGAGAACAGATACCCGACGAGGCAAGTCTTCTCAGGCTGTGAACCTGCCGAACAGATCCACAAACAGCATAACAGCCTGGTCAAATCCACATAATCAACATAGAAGAAAGAATTGTCCTGACCCTGCCTGGTCCGTGTGTTGTGAGCACCAGAGCAGGCCAGACCGGGTTCAGCCCGTGTGGTGTCGACAGCACTGGAGCCCGGTGCCAGCCCACTCCGGGTCTGGTGCGGTCGGTGACCCACCGGACCGACTCTGCCGGCGGCCAACGTGACCACAGGCAAAGATCGACTGTCGCATGCTATCTGGTTTGTTGTCCTAACACGGAATGTCATTCACGGGAAGTTTCGCCACCCTGCGCTTGGCTCCGGCACCAAAACAAGATCGGCAGGGTCCGTGCTACCCACTTCAAATTTTGCGTGTGTTCGCGCGCGCGCGCGCGCGCGTGTGTGTGTGTGTGTTTGCGTGCATGGGCACAGCCTGTAGAGCCGTGCAGCCGTCACCAGACAGCCAGGCCGACACGGCCAGGGACGTACAGCCAGGGACGTACAGCCAGGGACGTGGAGCCGTCACCAGACAGCCAGCCGGACACGGCCGGGGACGTACGGTCGTCACCAGACAGACAGCCGGACACGGCCGGGGACGCAAGGTCTTCACCCGACTGACGGCCCTGTCGTTGCCGGGCCGTGCTCGGTGCGGAGACCGGCTTACTTCTTGACCACCTATCGGAGAGATCGCTGCAGAGCATTCCGGCGTGGCGCTGCACTAGCAGCCAATTAGAATCCGACGACGAGTCGAAAACGCGATATCACTTGTTTTCGGTTCGGTCTGGCTCAGCCTTCGGCGTGAGCTTAATCACGTTACGTAAGTGTGGCTGATGTTTGCACATTGATGAAGTGGTTGTCTGTGGGGATTGTTGCGTCACAGGGTGAGTCGAGGGTAGATGCCTCCCGCCGTCTACCCTCAACTCACCCTTAATTTTTTTCACATGGAGTGGACTTATCAGGCATCCGCTCTGATCCTTGCACTGGTTCGCGCTTCAAGTAAAGCCGTTTTTCTGTCTCTTTGATAGGTGATTCTGTATTCAGATAAGATGAGCACAATGCGTATATATATATACATATCCATGGGTGGAGAATCTTTTTCGAAGTTCGTGTTGCTGGGGCGGTGAAAAGGCTGGATTTTCCCAAAGTATAACCTGCTCCCTCTCACATTTTAAAAACCCTCCGGATTTACCTCATTGTTTTGTAGTTTCGAAGAACAAACGTCATAGAGGAATACTTCGACCATGTGACCCTATATATATATATATATATATATATATATATATATATATATATGGTAGTGGTATATACTATATATATACGGTACCGTACTGGTAGGACACCTACCAGTACGGTACCAGTGACAGCCGGGTGGCACGGCTCGGACATCTACCAGTACGGTACCAGTGACAGCCGGGTGGCACGGCTCGGACACCTACCAGTACGGTACCAGTGACAGCCGGGTGGCACGGCTCGGACATCTACCAGTACGGTACCAGTGACAGCGGGGTGGCACGGCTCGGACACCTACCAGTACGGTACCAGTGACAGCCGGGTGGCACGGCTCGGACATCTACCAGTACGGTACCAGTGACAGCGGGGTGGCACGGCTCGGACACCTACCAGTACGGTACCAGTGACAGCCGGGTGGCACGGCTCGGACATCTACCAGTACGGTACCAGTGACAGTCGGGGTGGCACGGCTCGGACACCTACCAGTACGGTAACAGTGACAGCGGGGTGGCACGGCTCGGACACCTACCAGTACGGTAACAGTGACAGCGGGGTGGCACGGCTCGGACACCTACCAGTACGGTAACAGTGACAGCGGGGTGGCACGGCTCGGACATCTACCAGTACGGTACCAGTGACAGCCGGGTGGCACGGCTCGGACACCTACCAGTACGGTACCAGTGACAGCCGGGTGGCACGGCTCGGACATCTACCAGTACGGTACCAGTGACAGCCGGGTGGCACGGCTCGGACACCTACCAGTACGGTACCAGTGACAGCCGGGTGGCACGGCTCGGACACCTACCAGTACGGTAACAGTGACAGCGGGGTGGCACGGCTCGGACACCTACCAGTACGGTACCAGTGACAGTCGGGGTGGCACGGCTCGGGTCGGCCACCTATCAGGGTGGTACTAGTGGCTACGCGGCCCAGACCTGTGGGAGCGGTAGAGTGGGACAGTCTCCCCTCACGAGGCCGCAGAGGCTCGACATAGCCGAACGGAGATGACGTCACACAGCTGTGTATCGCACCGCTGTCCGGCCATCTGAACGAGACGGAAAATCTGGCCGCCTGGCGTGCCATTGGACGGGGCCGAGCCTTGTCGGTCCGTGTCCCCTCCCCCAGAGCCCGACCCATGCCACTGGAGGTGGCCGGGCCTTGTCGGTCCGTGTCCCCCCCCAGAACCCGACCCGTGCCATTGGAGGTGGCCGAGCCTTGTCGGTCCGTGTCCCCTCCCCCAGCGCCCGACCCGTGCCATTGGAGGTGGCCGGGCCTTTTCCGCCAGTGAGCTCGACCTGACCCGCGCCGTGGCGCTGTACATACTGGACTGCGTGTAGCACTGATCTGTCCCTCCTGTGTTCTGAGATGCATCACCCGGCCAGGGGAAGGTCATCGCCTCAAGTGACCGCTCCACTGGCAGCAGAACTTGTATTCTACATGGTTAAAAAAGGAATCCAATCCTCCGCCGCTGACTACAGGCTGCAGCATGATTGCCGACAATCTCCCCAACGCTTCAAATCCCGTCCCGCGTCACACTTTCAGCGGTGACGTTGCTGGGAAGTCTGCCGTGCAGTTTATCGCCGAATCCATCGTAAAATTCCGCGATGAAAGGTACTGCGCCCTGTGTGACCCGGCCGCACCTGAAGACACCTGCATCACACCACATCTATGAAGGTATCATCTCCAGAACGAAGCTGTCCTGGCCTCCATCACTAAGACTACATTCCCACCAGGTGACAGGCATAGCCTGTTAAGTTTGGTTTGAAGCTGAAGGTAAGCTCCTGGATTAAGGAAACATCGCTGCTTTCGGCCACACCGAACCCGACATTATCATGGGGGTAAGCATGTAAGCATATCAGTAAGCATGTGCTTCGCTGAACCGAGACGTGCAAACGCTCTCTAAGATCAATTATTTTTCACGTAACCCCAGGAGATTGTGCTCAAGATCCTCGTGTTTGGCTTGGACTGGATGCAGTTATCCTAGGTGCCAAGAGCAAATTGTAGTCTATCCAACATACCGGTACTGGTTTACAAGCAAAATGCGCCGGTGAGCTTACAGTTCCATTCAAACACAATAAGGTTTCATGGATGAGCTTTGGTGGCACATTCTACCATTTGTATTTTGATTCGTTCCTATCCAAGGATCTCCTGCATTGATATATCTGATATTACGCTGGACGTCAGGTGACTGTTTCGCTCGCAAACCCTTTGTGATTGATGACATCACACTTCCAAAAATTAGCGGCGTGTCCAGGAAGTCAAAATGGGGAGAGTTTTGAATGTTACATACACGGGGATGAATGTACCTTGGGTTGTGAAACTGAATATAATTCCAGAGTTCGAGCAACGAATATTTTCCTATTTGAGGTGTGTGTGTGTGTGTGAGGGTGGGGGGGGGGGGGGGGGGAGGAGGAGGAGGTAGGCAGAGTCTCCTCTTTAGCATGGCCCTGTAGACACTTCGAATTCTAGGACGTAAATGGCTACCTTTCGTGACGACGCCTTGCTTGCGTTATCGTGCAAAGTATGCTGAAAGTACATTTTGGAGGTTGTGAAACCTTCTCCTGTCCCCTTCTTCGCATATAAATTGAACTAGATGACAACCCGCATGTGGGTTGAGCTCGAGTCTCTCTTGAGTTGAGCCTCACCGAGAGTCATCGCAGTGTGTAGAAATAGAGGTCTGATTGCTACATTTGACAGAGTGGACTGAGCTGGCCACTGTCCTCGCCCGGCCAGGTGACGCGACGCGAGGTCGTCGTTGTTTACGTCTGATTCGGCGGCAAAAGCCGCGCGCCTGCCGCGCGCCGGCCGTACCTACGTCCGGCGGACGTGCTCACAGCGCGCCTGTCGTGCCGGCACGTGGCGGACAGAGTCGCCGCAGACGTGGCCTGGCGAGGCGTCGTGCACTGGTGTGGTCGTATGCGCCTGAGTCACCACCGTACAGCACGGCATTGACGCGAGGACGTGCGGAAACCACCGTGTGGCGGCCGGGTCTCGCGGCTTCTCCCGGATCACTGCCCTCGGTGATTGAAGTAAACGGACATAATGTCTCGCTGCCTAAGGATAGTGTGATGCATTGACATCGTGAACAATGAGAAAACGCTGCCCAGCAGTCTCGTCAGGACCTTTCATCTCATGTTCCCTTCGGTCTTCTGAATTCAGGCCAGCGGACCTTGTTCGTGTCATTGCCATTCTGCACTGACAGCCTGCTTCAAGACCATCCTCCGTACACAAAACATTCAACACACAGCACATCGGTCCACGCCCGCATCCTATTGTGCCCTCTTCTCCCTTATTTCTCAGAGTCATGCCCGTGAAGCCCCCTGGAAACCTCGAGTCCATGTGGTTGCCGACTCCCACTAGAACGCCTGATCTGGATGCAGCTGTGAGGTGAACCACGACGGCCTAGCGGCCACGGCGATGGAAGTTCGCATGTTCGGTAGAGTCAATATTTGTAAGTGCCACGTCGGGTTTAACCCCCCTCCAACCTGTTGACGCACTGAGGCACACACGTTACGTGGCAGGAACTCGCCGTGGCGCAGTGCAGTTCGCGGGATTTGGCTTCGATAGCAATGTTTAATGAGGGGCTTTGGGCCGGTCACGTTCTCGTCGGTTGTCCTGCGGTCGGTAATTCCGTGGGCGATGTCTGCCGAAGGCATGTATGAGTGACGTGGACACCAATTCATCGCCTTGTGGTCTGCCTGTCTGTTCTGGGCAGGTGCTCGACCAGAAGGTGCGGCACGGCTCGCCCATACATACATACATACATACATACACACACACATGCATATATATACATATATGTATTTATACATAAATAAATATATATACATATAATAGGATATATGGATATCGTTCATATATCACCGAATTACTTACAAGTTATGTGAAAGAGAGAAGTCAGCAGGCAGGACATGGTGTGGAGAAATGCAATATTACACTATGACACATCTTGGACAAAAGTCAGCATAGCATGAAGCACATAGTACATCATAGTATGGAGTGGTGCAATATCACACCATAACATATGTTAGACATAATTCACCAGGTATGACACGATGCGCAATAATGCAATATCGTATACAGTGCGCATGGAGCGAGAGAGGCAATACAATCACTTCGAAGAAGCGATGCTGCAGAAATGCTCGACTGAGCAATGATCTGGCCGAGAGGAGCAGCCGCCAAATGTCGGCGGACGGGTGGGGTGGCGCGCCGTTACAGTAGCTCGCGTGCGCTGTCGGGGGCGGCGTGGTGCCGACAGGCCGCCGCAGGCTGCTGTGTTCCGGGTGGGTAGCTGATGCGGGCCAATAGTCGCCACCAGTGCGATCTGCAGAGAGGCAGGCTTTCACCGCTGGCAGGGCTGGCGAAGGGAGGTGCGCCTGACCCGCGCTCGGCACGCTTGTGTCCTCGGGACGTTTCGGATGCACACGTCTACAGAATGGTCGATTGCGATTACGGTATGGTCGGTTGCTTTATTTGCATTTTCTACAGCGCTCCATGGATGTACAGAGCCAAATGAGCCGTGTTGTCACACGTTTCAATGAATATTTTTGTCCATAGATTGCTAAAGTTGTAAACTTATCGAATAGCTCCCGAAATGAGCATGACGGCCACTGACTAGTGGATGACAGTTGTACAAACTGTGAATGATGGTATGTGTGCATTAGTTGTATATCATTAACAGATATTAACTTATTTGAAAAGTATATCTGGCCCTGCTAGCTTAGGAATATACGTTGCGTACATTTTATACCTAATATACACATTTAGGCGATGATCTAAAAATGATCAAATTCTCCGAATCCAACTTGAACATTTATGCAATAAATTTGGTTCTGCTTAAACTGTGGAACCCTACTGGATGCATCGCAATCTCGGATTTGGCCTAACCCCCTAGTGTGACCTTCGCTCCGTTGCACAATCACGGCGGGGGAAGGGGGCGGGGGTGGGGTTGGGGGTCAGGATCTCCCTGGGCGAATGTCCCTCGGGCAGTCCGAATCAATAGCCCATCCAGCGTTCCCGAGTCAAACTTCCCCGTGTACCTCGCAGGAGCGGGGAACGTGGAAGGGGAGGTCGGGATCTCCCGGACGGATTTCCCGCGGCCGATCCGGACCAATAGCCCGCCCAGCGCTCCCCAGCGCTCGCCAGTCACACTTCTCATGCACCTGCCGGAAGCGACCTGACTGGACGCTGACGACAACTCCCCGCCACCGCCGTCTCATCCTATCGGCCGCGAGATCTCGCCACAGTCTGCCGCCGCTGATCAGCTGCCCGCCGGCCGTAAACAGAAGGGCACACGCGCGCGCGCGCACCGACTCGGTCTCTCCATCGTAATCTGGCGGCGGCGCGCGGCCGGCACAGTCGACGTGCGGCGGCGCTGGAGGCAGCACGCGCCGCCATGTCGCCCGTGATGTGCTCGCCGTCCGGCGCTCAGCTGAAGTCGGCCTTCACCGTGACGCCGGCCGTCGGCGGGCTGGTGCAGCGCGGCGCGCGCCTGCTGGGCCAGCCGGCCGTGCGCGGCGGCGAGCCGCGTCCCGCCAAGCGCATCAAGATCATCATCCGCTCGCAGGGCGGGCCACGCGCCAAGGCGGCGCTGCGGCAGGTGCTGGGTGCCGCGCAGCCTCTGCAGCGGCTGCGCCGGCTCGGCCTGTACAGGACGGTGGGCGCGCCGCCGCCGCGGCGCCCGCTCGGAGAGGCCGGCAGCGAGGCCAGCGGCGACGAGAGCTCGGCCGCCGACAGCGACCTGGAGGCGAGCAGTCCAGGCTCGGCCGGCGCCGCCACCGCCGACCTGCTGGACGACCTGCTGCCGGTGAGTGCGCCGCGCCACACCCGCCGCTCGGCTCAGCGTCGGGCCGAAGCCCGGCGCGTCGCGTCAGCGGCGGCGGTGCAGAGGTTCTGTTCGGTCGAGAGGGATCGGTGACGATCGATTGTGATGTGGAGCGCTCGCCGTCAGCTTACCGCTCCGGTATGTGGCAATCACAAGGCTCGACTCGCCCGGGGTTCAAGCCAGCTTATGGCTTATCTTGTGTGGTGGCAGCTACAAGATAAGCTACCCGGAATTTGCTAGCAGTTAGACCAATGATCTGTGTGTCCTAGCTGCTGAGTTCCGGTGACCTGGGGATGTGGAAGCCGGCGGGGAATTTTCATCTATAGCTGGTCTAGCTGCGATGCCATGTTCATCTGGGGATGCACTTTACCACAACGCCGCTATACAAGATTCTACACCAACTCCTGTGTCTGTGGTCTGCTTACTCGAGGTTCCATTGTTGCCAAATTGTACAAGGCTTGTTACTCTGCCAGGTGGGGACCTTGGGCGATCAGTGTGAGGATGCCGGTCCAGGGCTTGCCCGCCACGTGACTTTGGTTGCCAGTCCAGGGCTTGTCCCGTCGCCGGTTTCTGGCTGCCAGCCCAATGTTCGTCCCATCACGTACCCCCGATTGTCAGCTCGCTCCTCGGCTCGCTAAGTGCTTCCGGTGGTCAGCTCATTCCCTGGCTCGCCACGTGGCTCTGGTGGTCAGCTCGCCCTTAGACCCGCTACGTGGCTCCGGCAACTACGAGGCCGTCACCGTCGCATGGGTCCACTGGCCGGGTCGGAGTCTGTGAAGATATCAAGAACTAGCGTGGCGGGGCGTCGCCAACACTATAAACGACTATAAACAGCGCCGCTAGTGTGAGTGTCGTCTGGAACGCGCTGGCCAGTCGCCGAGGCACGAGGCCCACGCCCGACCTCCGACCACCGACCATCGGCCGGCCACGGCACCCGCAAATGTAAACGGTGCAGACTGTCGATGCGTGCTGCACGTGCGCCCGGGCTCGGGGTTCACTCTAGCGGTCGAGGGGATTGCGCAAGCCGAAGGGATGGCTGAGCGAGGGGATGGCAGGCCGAGGGGATGGCTGGGCGGCTGAGGGGATTGCGCAAGCCGAGGGGATGGCGCAGCAGCCGAAGAGATGGCTCGGCGGCCAAGGGGATGGCGCGGCGCAGCGTCGCCGGCCGTACCGGTCGCCGCTCGTCCCACCGTCCGTCTGCCGGCTCCATCGACGCCGACGGCAGATCAGCTGTTTGGTCGGCCTTCGTGGCTGCGTGACAGTGTCGTGTGGGTACAGACGGACGGAGGCGACCTTACCCCGCACAAACGTGGTGTGGTGGCCGTCTCGGCTTCACACCGCGCCGGACCAGTGGGACGGAGGCGACCTTACCCCGCACGGACGTGGTGCTGTGGCCCGTCTCGGCTTCACACCGCGCCGGACCAGTGGGACGGAGGCGACCTTACCCCGCACGAACGTGGTATGGTGGCCGTCTCGGCTTCACACCGCGCCGGACCAGTGGGACGGAGGCGACCTTACCCCGCACGGACGTGGTGCTGTGGCCCGTCTCGGCTCCACACGGCAGACGGCACACCGCGCCAGACCAACCGACTCAGTCGGTCGGTTCAGCCGGGTACGCGACGTTTCGCTGCTTTTCGGTGGTTCGGCAGCAGCCGCCACTGAAATATGGCCAGATTATCGATAGTGTGTGCGGATGTATGGAGAGGCGCCCACCTGTCGAACGCTCTGTTGGCCACACACTGACCCAGCGATCAACAGAAGGTGCGCCGATGTTCGGGTAGGGCGAGGATGCTTTGAAACGCATTTCCAGTCAACCCTGTTTCCTTGAGTCATTAAAACTACGCAAATTCAGTGTCGTGAATCACTAAGTTCGTCTGTTTCCAGCTATACTAACAAATCTCACCGAAGTCCTCGTGGTTTTCTTCCAGTACAACTTCACGAACCCAAAACACCGGAGCCCAGCTCCGATAGATATATCTTACCCGGTCCGGGATGCTTTTGCATCCCACCGGGTAATGTTTTGCAGTGACAAAGTGTTATCCTCTAGAGATGAGGTACGTTAAACCGGCTTATGTGGCATCCAGTGGTAACTAGAAAATAAGAGAGAAAGTTGAGAAACGCTGGCAAAAAAAGGAAAGCGGTGCAGAGGGCGGGCACGCACATGATGCACAGAGAAACATAAATGTAAACATACATGACAGATAATACATTTCGGTGGGTGACAGAACTTCTAGCCGGACTACTGTCACCGCCAGTGAGGGTACCTCCATCTGCCATACTACATGATAGGCTACATAAAATGTTTTCCCATGCATCACGAACCAGATTAAAACATCCCCATGACGGTTTTTCGGCGGTCCTCGTGCCTTCGAAGGATGTTCGTGGTAAAGGGCGCCAAATACGGCTTCACCTGACACGATGTAAAATGGCTTCACCTGATACGGTGTAAAATGGTTTCACCTGACACGGTGTAAGATGGCTTCACCGGACACGGTGTAAGACGGCTTCACCTGACACGGTGTAAGACGGCTTCGCCTGACACGGCGTAAGATGGCTTCACCTGACACGGTGTATGGTGCATGCTTTACGCAGCGCTGTATTACTTTCGGAAGACATTTACAGATGTTGCTAAAGATACAGGTATCAGAATGAACACATCTAACGTAAGAAATGCATTTTGGTGAACAAAATCAGCACTGAGGGACAAAATCGCACAATGTGAGAGTGCCAAGGTAGACAATGTCACGCGAATTTCCGGCACCCCTCCAAGTGCCAATAGCTCATACAAGCTATGCATCCCACTGGTGATAATTTCCTTTTTACCCTTTGAGGTCTTCCACCACAGTATCCTGGAGCTTCGGGAAGTTCATGTACTCGTGCTTTTTCATGAAAAAACTACGTGAACCAGTTCGATAATCAATCATGACATTTGAGCCGCACTGTTGAACGCTGCTTAAGTGTCTCTTACTTCTTGGTGAATGCAAGACAAACCTTCTGGATAAGCGTCCACCACTAATGACTAGTTCAGCAGCAGCCCGTCCATCCCTAACAGCTGGATACCCCAGAATGGCTTTTCTTCTGGTTCTGTTCCCCGACCTATTGACTGTTTCCTATTGACCCGTAATGGGTACCACCAAATAATTCGGGGGATAGATCCCGTACTGTTTCTGAAATGTAAGATTACGCCTATGTGGGCTGCATGGTAAGAATGGACATAAACATATCTGGACTTCCTTGTTGCAATCTCTTCCCTTATTGGAGCTTGTGTCCGAAGTTGTCTTCCCCATCCACCCTTGGCCTCCAATCCCTCCCTGCACGAGCCACCGCTGATTATTGGTGAATGAGCGTCACGTTTTTGCTCTCGACCAGTGTCGGCATCCGGCCATTGACTCACCGGTAAGACACGTGCTCGCTGTGTGGCTCGTACTCGCTGTGTGACTCGTACTCGCTGCGTGACTCATACTCGCCGTGCGACTCGTACTCGCTGTGCGGCTCGTATTCGCTGTGCGATTCATACTCGCTGTGCGACTCGTAATCGCTGCGTGACTCATACTCGCCGTGCGACTCGTACTCGCTGTGTGGCACGTAATCGCTGTGTGACTCATACTCGCCGTGCGACTCGTACTCGCTGTGTGGCACGTAATCGCTGTGCGATTCATACTCGCTGTGCGATTCATACTCGCCGTGCGACTCGTACTCGCCGTGCGACTCGTACTCGCTGTGTGGCACGTAATCGTTGTGTGACTCGTACTCGCTGTGTGGCACGTAATCGCTGTGTGACTCATACTCGCCGTGCGACTCGTACTCGCTGTGTGGCACGTAATCGCTGTGTGACTCGTACTCGCTGTGTGGCACGTAATCGCTGTGTGACTCATACTCGCCGTGGTGTTAGCGGTTCCACACATCTTTTGTCTGCTGTCGTCGCCGATACTTCGCTCTCGTATTCGCATGTTTATCTGGGATGCTCGACCGTTAGCTGTGAATGACGGTTGGGGAGCTGTGATTCACAGCCGATCGAGTCGGTAGACTGCTTTGGACTGAGCAGACTGAGTTGACAGACTTAGTCGACAGACTGACATGGACTGAGCAGACTGAGTCGGCAAACTGAGCAGACTGAGTCGACAGACTGAGCAGACTGAGTCGGCAGACTGAGCAGACTGAGTCGGCAGGCTGAGGAGACTGAGTGGGCAGACTGCCCTGTACTATGAGCCGTCCGCTGTCCCCCGTAGTACAGTGGCTCCCACTCCGTGCTCTGCCGTTCGCCAGGTGGCAGCACGTAGGCAAGACGGCAGGTCATACGGCGCTGTGGGGTAGCAAGGTGTGTCACAATAGTCACCATGGTTTGTTCAGGGTTGGAGTACGAATTGCCAACGCTGATGCGGAACGCTCTTCACTTACAACTACATTTCAGAATCGCACCAATTTTGACGGCTTCAATGCCTTGTTGCTGGAGAGAGCTAGAGAGGGTGTTCTCCAACAGCGCACACATCTAACTCGACAAATAGAGCCGGTTTCGGAAAGTTTTTTCTTGCTACTGTTGGTCTCCGCGGTGCCTGTTAAGAGCGTCACAATAATACAGCTACGGCGGAATATCGCAACACACCAGACCCACCACCAGTACCGACCGGAGCTTCACTCCTGATGGACGACAGCGTGGAACATTGTCTGATGAGGCCAGCGGGGACAGCTACACCAAGCCTGGGACCGTCTGGTGCGAGCGGCAATGCGACGTGGCGGTCGGAAACACGTGCGGTGGTGCTCAGCCGAGGCTGGTCGATCTGAACCTGGGTGCTTATTAAACCAGCAGCTGGTAAGACATTTTTGACTACGCCTAGTGCCCATCGCGATGCCCTAACTCAGTAGTTTGTTAGTACTATCGCGTGTGCAAGCCATGTATAGGACAGGGTGCACCAGCGCGATTATCACTCGTTACCGCCCGCGCCTTCAAAGTTCAGCCCAGTTCCCTTGAGCAGCTTTGGGCAACCATCTATAAGAAGAAATAATCAAGTTCCAGTCGAAATTGTGGTATTATCATGGAGTTACTGGACACTTATTGTAGACATTGTGAGCAGCAGCCTCATCCGCGGACATGGGTCCGCCGGATGGAAGCGTGCGGTTGTAGCTCCCCTGCTCAAAACTAGGAACCACAGTCAGATCATGCTTCGGCAACTCTGTTGAGGCTGCAATAGCATAATCTTTTACGCGTTGTGTTTCATCAACTTGGCTCGTGACTTGCCCGACAAGATTTGTTTCGAAAACTCACACCGATGCAGTCAGGGCCATTCAATAGAAACTGTCATGACCGAAGTGACAAATACTATTTTACAGCTATGGACTGGGGCACAATTAAAGTTCTAGTGCTGATCCATCGTTCAAAGCACTTACAAATTTGTGTACAAATTCGTGTATTCAAAATCACACGACATTCACGATATTGGACTGAGCAACTTTAGGACACATTTTTTTCTTTTTAATCTGCACGATGGGTAGGGATGCAATTTTTGCATCAAGTCGGACATACGACATGTTGTCTATATATTCTCCGACAAATTGTGTGATGGTTCAATTTGGCTTCACTGCATGTGTCTGACATCTTAATCTGAAGTTTTTCATTCCTGTTCTATTGTGCATGGCAAATAAGTAGTGAGAACTACATTGACGTTAATTATTTGAATGCTCACACAGGCACTAAGGAGTTGCATGCAGTAGACACAACGCTGGGTCTTGGACACAAAGTATTGCATTTTAAAGCCAATCCTTAAACTTGCAATACTTGTGAGAGAGCTTGCGTTCGAAGTTACTATACACTGGCTGTATCAAGGTGGTAGAGAAACTCAGCCAAGCGAGGTACATGACAAGTGTGACGTTGGCCTTCCATCAGGCTACGTCAGTATGCTTAACGTTAGCTTCATGTCAGGCTGCGCAAGTATTTTTAGCGTTGGTCTCACATCAAGCTGCATCAGCATTTTTTATGTTGAAATAACACCAGTTTTTCGCAGCTGTGTTGCTAAGTTCTTAAAGTGGTGCACCCCGGTGAAGATTAGTGAATGCATGTTATTACCAATCTCGTCCCTAAATCTAGCCCATAATTTCAGTCACCTTCGAACTCGGAAGACACTAACGACTCTCTTCACTGTGTGCAAAGCGCAAAACTGCGGCGGATTTTCTGAGCTCTTCGAAGTCTTAGCTATCGGCCGCTGGACACTAATCCCCTGATTGCCGTTCCCGGTCCATCAGAATATATGCAGTGAACGTTCCCGGAGAAAGGCGTGCTATATGCGTCGGGTCGCGCACGCTCTCAGAAGTGGACACGCTACGTTACAAAACCCTACGTGACAGGCCTGCTTTAATGCCGTCTCGCAAGCGTGTGCTGGTGCCTGGTGACGAGCTGCGCGCACGTCTGGTGACACCTGCCGATTTTTGAGGCGATTACGGCGAAGCGTGGGTGTGTGTGTTGAGCCGGTTTGGGCTCAGCGTGGGGAGGCGGTCAAATAGCGGAGACGAAGCTGCTGTCGGGGCCGGGGTGCAGCCTGCAGCCGGCCGGCAACTGGACACGGCCCACAGACAGGGCTGTAGGACGCAACACCTGGCACGGCCCACAGACAGGGCTGTAGGACGTAACACCTGACACGGCCCACGGAAGGGCTGTAGGACGTAACACCTGACACGGCGCACAGACAGGGCTGTAGGACGCAACACCTGACACGGCCCACAGACAGGGCTGTAGGACGCAACACCTGACACGGCCCACAGACAGGGCTGTTGGACGTAACACCTGACACGGCCCACGGACAGGGCTGTAGGACGTAACACCTGACACGGCGCACAGACAGGGCTGTAGGACGCAACACCTGACACGGCCCACAGACAGGGCTGTAGGACGCAACACCTGACACGGCCCACAGACAGGGCTGTAGGACGCAACACCTGACACGGCCCACAGACAGGGCTGTAGGACGTAACACCTGACACGGCCCACGGACAGGGCTGTAGGACGTAACACCTGACACGGCCCACAGACAGGGCTGTAGGACGCAACACCTGACACGGCCCACAGACAGGGCTGTAGGACGTAACACCCACGGCAGACAGGTGTTGGACGTAACACCTGACACGGCCCACAGACAGGGCTGTAGGACGCAACACCTGACACGGCCCACAGACAGAGCTGTAGGACGCAACACCTGACACGGCCCACAGACAGGGCTGTTGGACGTAACACCTGACACGGCCCACAGACAGGGCTGTAGGACGTAACACCTGACACGGCCCACGGACAGGGCTGTAGGACGCAACACCTGACACGGCCCACAGACAGAGCTGTAGGACGCAACACCTGACACGGCACACAGAAAGGGCTGTTGGACGCAACACCTGACACGGCCCACAGACAGGGCTGTTGGACGTAACACCTGACACGACGGCCCGAAGGTACTGCCACTGTGTTGATGAAGCTCGCCGTAACCACGTGGCCGTGGGACGGGATTGCCTCGAGTCTGTGTAGCTAGAGCCTAGGCGTTGGCGTATGCACTGGAATCTCTTCTACACGACACGAGAAGAGAAGCAAAATGAAGTCTCATACATACTTCGTAGCGTTACTACGACATTGGAACCCATGTGTTTAGGTGCTCGTGGGCGTTTCAGCAGTCACTGCCCAGCACACTGCATCGCACCATGGCGTGAAGCGCTACAAGTGGTGTCTGCAACTACATGTGATCAAGTCTTGAACGCACCTTTCCGAATGATCACATAAGTGTTTTGTGCTTGGTTTTGTCTCTCGTTGTCGCAATACATAGAGATCGTCAGCCCACTTATTGCACAAGTCACCGAAATTGGAACATAATGCGCTGGTTCACCCCAAACGTGCACGTATATTGTTGCACTGTATTGTGCACCCTTAGTTTCATTCAAGTGGGCGGCATTTTAGCTATTTCTACGAGACGATAATTAATGCTTCACGGAAACTACGCTGGGACGTCACACGATTTTCGGACTTAAGTTACGTGGAAAGTGCAAATGTATCACATATCAAGCGGAAAGGAATGCAAATCGTGAGGACTGCATACAAAAACTCCAGTAAGCTGCTGGGAAGCGGCGAGTACCTTCGTCTCTTTGTGAGATGTTCCGGTCACGATGGCAAGAACGACGGCACGGCACTGCGTACCTTCCTGCATTATGCTTTTATATTTTTGTAGACGATCGCCTCAACCTAAGCTACCCAACGAAGAAAGTGGAAAGTCAGAGGGAAGATCTCGGTCCCTACCCAAAGACTGGAAGTGGAAAGTTATAGATACGATCTCGGCCCATATCCCAAAACTGTGCTCCACTGACAACACTAGATGCGCTTTTTGCATTTTGTGCTTAGTCCTGTCAGGGTGCATCTGTAGAGGCGAAATTGATAAGCAAAACCGGTTATCTTATAGATTCACTAACCAGTACTGTGTGGAAATTTGAGTTGTCACTAGCTCTATATTTCTTGTGCTCTGCTATTCTTCTGATTCTGTTTTGACAAGCTGCATTTAGTTTTCAAGGTCGGTTTGCCTCGAGAACAGGTATATACAACGAGAAAGAGAGGAGACAGAGCGAGAGAGAAACAGATAGAGAGAGAGAGAAACAGATAGAGAGGAGAGAGAGAGAGGGAGAGATGAAGGAGAGCAGCGGTTTTATCGGGGCTACAGTAGCTCAGTTGGTAGAGCGTCGGACTTTTGATCACAAGATTGTGGGTTCGAATCTCACAACCGACGGCATTTACCGAGTCCACCCGCGAACAATCGGCGTGAGAGGTTGAGGACGCTATATGACCTAGCGGTTGAATGCTCTCGTAAAAGAACCCAAGATTCGGCGGTGTTATCGTGAAAAGATGGACCGACGGAAATTAAGGAGGGTCAGCCTGAAGTGTGGCATTATTGGCAGGCAATTTCTATGCGTAAGCGGAGTTCCTGCGGAAGCTCTGTGACAACACCCTTCAGGGGGCTTCTGTATGTGCAAGCTTTACTGTGCGTATGTCAGGCCACATTTAGAATACTGCATCCAAGCTTGGTCTCCTAGCTATGAAAAATATTTTTGTCTTTTAAGGAGAGTACAAGAGAGGGCTACACGAATGGTTAATGATATAAGCAACCTGGCATGTGAAGACAGATTGAAGAAATTAAATGTGCTTTCACTTAGATATAGAAGGCTGAGAGGAGGTCTCATTGAGGTCTTTAGATTTGGTCATGGTCTGGAGAAGGGATATCTCAGGGAAATGTTTGAATTTAACAGAAATGATGCAATTAGAGGTCATCAATTCAAAATTAAAGTTAACTACAGCAGGACAAGGTTAAGACAGTCTTTCTTCACCAACAGGGTAGCAGCAACACTGGAACTACCTGCCAGAAACCATTGTCAGTAGCAGCACATTGGACATCTTGAAAAACAGTATAGACAATCATTATAAGAATAGAGGGCTTGCTTTTCAGTATTCCAGGGAGGGCTGATCGACGGATTTCGTGGGCAGCTGGTTGAGTATCCAGGGTGCACCCAAGAAGAGCCCTTGTAGCTCATAATTACACTAATGTTTTATATCTTTATGTTTTATGTCTAATATCTGCTCTGCTAGTCCATATCTCTGCTATTTTGCTGCGCTGTTGGTCTCCCTCTGCTTTTTTGTATCAACTTTCAGTGAAGGACTGAACATTTTGGCAAACGTGTCCGGTTTTGAATGCACTATCATCGAGAGAGAGAAAGAAAAGGCATTCTCTCAAGAGGAACGCATGTGTTTGCGAAGGTATTGCCCGTAACTTCGTGTTGCCCGAGGATAACGACGAATATGGCTCGGACCGTGGTGTTTTGTCTCGGTTGCCAGCGCCCACTATGCAACACTGCTGTCACCGCTGTTCCCATCAGATTCTTCCGGACATAAATTTCTCCATTCCGCCGTTCGGCTGTTCCGATTGGAGGAATCCGCCTGCTGCCCCTCCCCCGAACGTTCGTCCTGCCCAGGAGTGGTATGCGCAGCCCCCGACCACTCCGTCATCAGATAGCGTGCATACGCATTACCGAGAAGCCCCCCAGTCGCATCGTTCTCCGAAGCCGGACCGAGGTCGTGCTCTGACCGTTCCCCCCTCTGCACGGACATCGTGTATGGCCGCTCGGCACGGCGTCCATCCCGGGGCCGACCGGCCGACTGCCGAATCGGGCATCGCGCCGCCGCCGGCGACGGCCGTATCAGGCGCCGGGCACCGCCGCCGCCGCCGACGATTTGCGTTCGGCGCGACGGCGATGGTATATCTCGGCGGCGGCGGCTGCGGCGGCCGAGCTGAGAGGCCGCCGCCGACACGCTCTGTGCCGGAGCCGTGGCAACAGCTGGCGACCGACGGTCCGCCCGACAACAACGAAAGTCAGGCGGCGCCGTCTCAGCAGTCAGATGGCGCGCCACAGCTCGGACGGCACCGCATCACACGTGCCAGGCACGCCGGCCAAGCCGGAAACACCATTTGTCTGGCGGCGGGCGTCTGCAGCGCGTCGCCGTGGATGCAGACGTATCTGCAGGTGAGATGAGTGAAGCTCGTGACCAAGTCGACTTAAACAGGCCTTCACCGGTTATGTGCAGCAGTTGCCACTCGACTCGGGTGACAAGGACGTCCGCCGGCTGTGAGCGATGCTCCTGCATACAGTCGACGTCCGGCGACGGCAGTTGTATAAATGTTTATTGGCTACCTCATTGACTAGCATGCATGAGATGCTCTGGATTCCATGCATCACCCGTTTTTTTCTTTGGATGTGGGTGTCGTTCGGTGATGTCTTCATTGGGCGCGAGGAGGCTTCACATACTGCCATTTTCTGGATCAAAGCAGGACGCCGCACGATCCGTGCTGCGTCACTGTCCTTCCGATGCAGAACGGATCACAAATACTGATTCTGAGGTAGAGCATCATCACGACTGTGGTGATGCTCTACCTCACTGCCTGAGGGTTTGGCGCACCACAATCGGGGAACGAAGGGGGACGGCAGGGCCGTGGACAATGTCTCACCACGCTGTAGCCGACGAACACAAACAAAGGCTGGTCTAATGTGTCTGACATGAGTTGTCACAACGGATGCCACCATGACCACAGCTCACGCCCTCCACCGCCCGCACCTCCTGACAGAGGGCCACCCGAGCGGAGGGCGATGCCGCTGTGCTCTGAGGGACAGGGCGGCCTGTCTCAGCTACCGGCCCGCCGCGTCTCTCGGATATCACATGGTGTGCAGGGCTGGCTGCACTGTTGGTGAATGGTAGTGTCGTAGGTCGTGCAGACTGGCCGGTGGCCAGCTGGCGCAACAGAACGCTCTGATGCAGCTACAGGGGCTGCAGCAGCGTGCGCTGTAGTCCCCTTTCCTCGCCCTGCTTACGCCAGGTGACGGTGTCAACGGACGATCAGCTAGTCTGGCCATCTGGTGCCCTCTGACCCAGCGCTCCACAGTCTGGTGCCCCTGACCTATCTTTCCAACACCTGGTGCCCTCTGACCCAGCTCTCCGCCATCTGGTGCCCCTGACCCAGCTCTCCGCCATCTGGTGCCCCCTGACCCAGCTCTCCGCTATCTGGTGTCCCGTGACCCAGCTCTCCGCCATCTGGTGTCCCGTGACCCAGCTCTCTGCCACCCACCCGGGGCGTGGTGCCGGCTCTGGGGCCCCAGAGAATATTAGATAGGCTTTGTTTTCGCTCCCTCCCCCTCCTTCACCCTCGTCACCGCAAATGGGAGGGTGACGTTTATTCCTGTCGGACCCTCTCCCCTCAGCTCATATCACAACCGGCACGATTACCAAGTCCACCCGCGACCGATCAGCGTGGGAGGTGTTGACGTTATATCACCCAGTAGTCGAATGAGCCATGGAAAAACTCAGGGTTCTTCTTGCGGTTCCCCGCGATGTGTGTGTGTGTGTGTGTGTGTGTGTGTGTGTGTGTGTGCGTGTGTGTGTGTGTGTGTGTGTTTGTGTGCTGATGAATTAAGGTCCTATATAGCTTACGTTTCTGACACCCGTGCGTGGAAAACCACTATGTGTAGGTGTGATTTTAATATATGCAATGCAGTGCAACAGCCGAACATAGGCCCAACATGACCGAATCAGTTGTGGCGCCCCAAAGCCCGAATAACCAACTAACAACATCTCAAAATGCTCTGAAGCATATCTGGGTCGTGTCGGGACAGCATCTGAATTAGCTTCAGATGGTACCTGAGGAGACTTCAGACCGTATCTGGGACAGCTCCAGGGGGCATCTGAATTAGTTCCTGACGGCATCTGAGTTAGCTCCAGGCGGTATCTGTGTTGGTTCCCGACGGTATTTGAGTGAGTTCGCTTCGAATTCGTTTCCTAGTCGGAAGTTTGTATCTCAGTCGACTCCTAATGGCATCTGAATCGGAATTGCACATCTGTTCAGTTTAGCCTGGTTTAGTTTATTTGCTTATCGTGAGGTGGCTAAGCTCTCAGTGAAGGGCGCAGCCAGGGTTTTCTTGAGGTGGGGACAACTCCAAAACAAATATAATTTCACAGAGCCTGCTTTCGGCACCTCAAACTCGCCGAAAGGTTCTGGTTTGTGGTGGTGGGAATCCCCAGAATTCTTGTTTCATCTAGCGGAAGTTTTTGGGGGCAGACTCCCCTCGGCGGTATCTCTGCCCCAACTCACAGACGAACTTAGTCGGAGTAAAACAAGCCATGGATATAATGATCGTTGCACATATTACGACGATATGTGACCCGACATTCATAGACGCAACCACAGCTGTGATACAATATATAATCACTGATATGTTGTTATCACATACACATAGCAGTCTTCTTAAAATATTAATGCAGTCGGTACCATACATCTGCCTCCAGATCTCTCCTAGAAAACATGTTGCAAATGCGTGGAATTCGGCAGAACACTTCAGTTTTCATAGTGCTTATTATATTTGGGTAAGGAACATGTACGCATTTTCCCAGCCAGTGTGTTCGCGCTGGTGTTGTCAGCGGAAAATTTTGCAAAACAAAGAAAGAAGCAATAGTATGCTTGTGAATATCTGGTACGTACATCAAATCACGCAGCTGACACCTCGTTGCTAAAACTGCGATTCCGAAATGTCATCTTGAATGACCGGGCCGGCCTAAATCAGGTCGTGACAAGGTCTCATAAAACCCAAGTTTTTCGACGTTCGCGACGGAGCGTAATGACCACCAAAACCGGCGCAATGAGCTAAAAACTGGCGCAGTCAGCTCACTCGCATGACAGCCGGATGTCATTAGACATTCGTTGCGTCCTGCCTCGCACCACTTTCTCAGTTCGCCGTCGACTGGCCCGCACGGCATCTCTCGGTGGTCGCTATTCTGGGAGCGGCGCGAGTGTTCTGATCGTTGGTCGAATTTCCGGGCTAATTAGTGACAGTGAGCGCCACCCGGGGGCCGCGGTAGGTCAGTTAGTGGAGCGTCGGACTCTTGAACGCAAGGTTGCGGGTTCGAATCTCACAACCGACGTCATTTACCGAGTCCACTCGCGACCGATCGGCGTGAGACGTTGGCGACGCTATATGGTCTGGCAGTTGAATGGGTCGTAAAATACCCCAAGGGGCGTCCCTCGGGAGGCTTCACGTACCACCGGACTGCATTGTGTGCTGTCGCCGCAGGTCCGCACGGTCAGGGCTGAGCCGCAAATGACGTCACGAGTTTCGTGAGCGATTAAGTCAGGGTTATTGGTGCCCACCCCCAGCATGCCTTGATTTATATTGTACAGCATGAGCGCATGTCACACGTGTGTGATGTAAAATGACGCAGATATAATAATACATTTGATCAATATCTGGCAGCGTACGGAGACTGCCGCGATGACAGGCAATACACAACAACACGTCTGTCGTCTGCTATATAACCCAGATGGGACATTGTGGCTCTTATTAAGCATTAACACTGCATGACTATATGACCGTATGTTGGCGAGACGTCTGGATTAGCGCCGAGTTTCTGATGCTGTCGGCATGTCTAGATCAGCGCCAAGTCACTGATAATGGCAGGATGTCTAGATCAGCGCCGAGTTACTGATGGTGACGGGATGTTTAGATCAGCGCCGAGTCACTGATGGTGACGAGACATGTGGATGAGCCCCTACTCACCAAGACTGAGAATTCTGACGTCTTACACTGACCACTGGCCTTTCTGCCGGCTGCCACTGGTAATTGCTACAGGCCCAACTGTTGGCTGCCACTGGTAATTTCCACAGGCCTTTCTGTCAGCTGCCACTGGTAATTGCTACTGGTCTTTCTGTCAGCTGCCACTGGAAATTGCTACAGGCCTTTTTGTCGGCTTCCACTGGTAATTGCCAAAGGCCTGTCTGTTGGCTGCCACTGGTAATCGCTACTGGCCTTTCTGTTAGCTACCAGTGGTAATTGCCACTGACATTTGTGTCGGCTGCCACTGGTAATTGCCACAGGCCTGTCTGTTGGCTGCCACTGGTAATTTCCATATGCCGCCGCGGCCGCGAGGGTGCTGCCATCTGATGGCGACACGATGCACTTGTCTCGGACGAGGTGCGGTCCTAGGTATGCTGCAGGGCCGCCGCCGCTGCAGGGCCACCTCCGCTGCAGGGTCGCCGCTTCAGGGGCACCTCCGCTGCAGGGCCACCGCCGCTGCAGGGCCACCTCCGCTGCAGGGTTGCCGCTGCAGGGCCGCCGCCGCTGCAGGGCCGCCGCCGCTGCAGGGGCACCTCCGCTGCAAGGTCGCCGCTGCAGAGCCACCGCCGCTGCAGGACCGCCGCCGCTGCAGGGCCACCTCCACTGCAGGGTCGCCGCTGCAGAGCCGCCGCCGCTGCAGGGGCACCTCCGCTGCAGGGTCGCCGCTGAAGGGCCGCCGCTGCTGCAGAAGAAGGGTCTGTGTGCGGGGTTCCAGCACATTGAACGGTGGCAGAACCATGCACTGTCGGTGCATGCATATTGCATATTGCACCAAGCTATATGGCGGGGGAGGCAGGGATGTTAATCCTTGACTGATTGCCAGCCATGCAGACCTTGCACGCGGGGCCAGTGGCCCAGACATCGTAACTAAGGCAAGGTCAGGCAAACGTGTCTAGCCTATTGTCCTCTTTTTTTTTTTTACTCGCTTCTGCTTTTCTCACCCCCAGCGTTTAAGCTGCATTACAATAGTTTACGACGCAATACGTTGGCTTCTGCCAGATTTGCTCGCTCTATGATGGCCTTCTGAGACACGCCTTCGCGAGACTGAGCCTGACACCAGTGTTCGAACCGGACAGAAGTTTGGCCGTGCTATCCTGCAAAAGCGAAATTCGGAGCAAAAACTAGCGCGCTGAATGAGTGCGCGTCGGTACAAGTATTCGTACTTAGAGATGGAAACAGTTGGTTCACGCTTCGCCGTCAACATACGAAGACCAACGTGTTGTTGGCGACGTGGCATTGCAACTGATGGATACCCAGGTCACGTAACGACGCGCCTCCCCATGTTGACGAGTCGACCCGCCCATTCGGCGCCAGTGTGCACAGTGTGAATGTCACATTAGCATAGCGTGAATGTCACATTAGCACAGTGTGATTGTCACACTGGCACAGTGATGGGCGCTGCATGACCATTGATGCGTAGATGCGTCCCTAAACCCAAATAAACAAACAACATTGGCACAGTGCGAATGGCACACTGGCACAGTGTGAACGTCACACTGGCACAGTGTGAATGTCACACTGGCACAGTGAGAATGTCACACTGGCACAGTGTGAACGTCACACTGGCACAGTGTGAATGTCACACTGGCACAGTGTGAACGTCACACTGGCACAGTGTGAACGTCACATTGGCACAGTGTGAACGTCACATTGGCACAGTTGGTGACCACACCGTCGCCCCGTTGAGAAGTTGCACGTCGACGGCGACTCCAAATGACTAACCATTTAAATCACGTCGGCTATGAACAGCGGTATCGGGGACGGTAGCCTGAGTGACCCTGCGATCCAGGCGGCCCACGGGCCTACACAGGCTAGAGTGCGCAGTGTAAGGAGCGGACGAGTTGACCAGAATGTGACCGTTTAGCGAATCAGCACGTCAACGGATTTCTGCCATGGGACGATTTTGACCTGTAGGATGACTGACAAAGTAGGTGGATTATTTAACCCTGATGTGAAGTGGCAATGTTCACTCAGCTGTCTCTAACCAGAGGTAAGATAATAGGAATTAAGTAAGTGGTGTGGCCAGCAAACACTGGCAGCAGCTTGCGATTTGGTATAATTTGTTAACGGAAATTGACAGCGTTGTCTACCTGCTGGGCTCCTCCAGCCCAGCGTGTATCACCGTAGCTCAAATCAGCAGACTTCATTCAGCCACCGAAGGCGGTGTAGCTGGCGCAGTATCATCACAATGTGTGCGTTCCGCAGTAACGCATACCGTGCCCGTACGTGGGCCAATTTATAAAAAGGCGGACGCCATTACGTCATGCATGCTATTGATTGAAGGTTCCCGATCATTCATTACCCGCCCGCTGTCTGCTGATTTATTGCCATCATAGAATGTCTTCGGCTCGTTGGATTTGAAACTTTTGGGATGCTTTAATTGCTACCGTAGACGACGTCATGTCAGGGAGACAAATTGCTCATCCGTTTTAATACTCTAGTCATTAACCATAACATGGCAAAATGAGTCTCTTCCCCACCTCTTCACCAACTTCTTCACCTTCTTCACCGCAAATTCACCAGTTCTTGGCATCTTCTTCTCCGCCAGATGGTTTGGCCGAGATACGATGATTATATTCAGAAAGGCATACATGTTTGACTCTTCCACTTAGCCTTCCATAAATTACCATTGTAGTGCAATGTAGCGTTTGTTTGTTCGTTTTTATTTAGTTCGTCGCCAACAAGAACATATTCCAGTGACAGGTGAAGTACAACCACCTTACAGCCGCATGCGAAACAAATGCAAACACTACGATTGGAAAATATTCACGGAGTGGAAAAGCCCGATGCTGGCTTCAAGTACAGAATCATGACTTGCCGTTACCTGGTCTCCAACCAGCGAAGCACCTGTGGATCATAGTGACAGATTCCCAAATTTTTCTTTCCTGAGGAGTGGAATCGATTTCGGTAGTGGTCGACATTTTTTCCAAGACATGCCAATTATATTCCTTTCAATTACTATACTGAGGGGTTTAGATAGATCCACTGATCCATAAGTATCAGTGGGGACATGGTATGTTGCAGCCCAGCGTTTCTGGGAGATGCACCACAAGTATAGTTCTTGCACCACACCAGGTTTTGCGGCGGGTCCAGTATATATTAATATTTGACATTAAACCAGCACTTATGGAAGTTGCAGCAGAGATACGATACGTGGCATCAGATCAGCATTGACGGCAGGCACAGCAGAACATGGCCGTCATGCAGCCGCTCCAGTTCCTCACCACTCCGTCATGCAGCCGCTCCAGTTCATCACCACTCCGTCATGCAGCCGCTCCAGTTCATCACCACTCCGTCATGCAGCCGCTCCAGTTCATCACCACTCCGTCGTGCAGCCGCTCCAGTTCATCACCACTCCGTCATGCAGCCGCTCCAGTTCATCACCACTCCGTCGTGCAGCCGCTCCAGTTCATCACCACTCCGTCATGCAGCCGCTCCAGTTCATCACCACTCCGTCATGCAGCCGCTCCAGTTCCTCGTTCTCCCTCAGATGGTTGACCACTCATTCAACAGGTGGCCGCGGTTGACATCAGTTAGGCGCTGGTGGGGGTGGGACTGGCCGGCGACCCTGATCCAGGGTGGTTGGCGCTGGTGAGGGTGGGACTGGCCGGCGACCCTGATCCAGGGCGGTTTTGTCACCGCCGGCCCGAGAGGCCGCAGTGTCGAAATGAGTCTAGTCGTATGTCTGGTCTGCAAAACAGGCACAGCTGGGGCCACTTTTTCCGTCACTCGCCATCAGTTATCACCGGATATCACGGCGAAAGGCCGGACGGAGCGGCGTTGTGTCGCCTTATTGTCAGCTGTTCTGTGGTTTAGGCGCGACGACTACTATTATAATAGCTTAGAAATGGACCCAGAGTACCGTAGAAATGGACCTGCATTAAGTTATCTTTCTGCTGAAAAATAGTACGATGTGCTTCACTTCATCACATTTGTAGGTTACCCCAAACACTATTTCTGTTAAACGGTGCCTAAAATGACACTGTTGTCGACGGCCAGCGGCGTGGTCGGTGTGGTCGGTGTGGTCGGTTTGGTCGGCATGCGCGGAGACCACGGCACGACAGTAACTAGATGTGCGAAACAGCGACCACTACTGGCCGGCCACGGCGGCGCTTCTACATTCTGCGCAGCGCAGCTGACCATCGGCACGAGGCCTGCCTTCGTCTCACGGCTGATCATCGGCACGAGGCTAAATAAGCCGGCCTTCGTCTCACGGCTGATCAGCGGCACGAGGCTAGATGGACCGGCCTTCGCCTCATGACTGATCAGCGGCACGAGGACAGACAAGCCGGCCTTCGTCTCACGGCTGATCAGCGGCACGAGGCTAGATGGACCGGCCTTCGCCTCATGACTGATCAGCGGCACGAGGACAGACAAGCCGGCCTTCGTCTCACGGTTGATCAGCGGCACGAGGCTAGATGGGCCGGCCTTCGCCTCATGACTGATCAGCGGCACGAGGACAGACAGGCCAGGCCGGCCTTCGTCTCGTGGCTGATCAACGGCACGAGACTAGATAAGTCGGCCTTTATCTCACGGCTGATCGGCGGCACGAGGCAAGACAGGCCGGCATTCACCTCACGACCGATCAGCGGCACGAGGCTAGATAAGCCGGCCTTCGCCTCACGGCTGATCGGCGGCACGAGGCTAGATAAGCCGGCCTTCGCCTCACGGCTGATCGGCGGCACGAAGCCAGACGGGCCGGCCTTCGCCTCACGGCTGATCGGCGGCACGAGGCCAGACGGGCCGGCCTTCGCCTCACGGCTGATCGGCGGCACGAAGCCAGACGGGCCGGCCTTCGCCTCACGGCTGATCGGCGGCACGAAGCCAGACGGGCCGGCCTTCGCCTCACGGCTGATCGGCGGCACGAGGCTAGATAAGCCGGCCTTCGCCTCACGGCTGATCGGCGGCACGAGGCCAGACAGGCCGGCCTTCGCCTCACGGCTGATCGGCGGCACGAAGCCAGACGGGCCGGCCTTCGCCTCACGCGCCACGTGCGAGTTATAAATTGCGGCCGGCGCGACAGTCGCAGCGTACGCCCATGGACGCTTCTTCAGACGTTTATCCTTCGATCGATTTGTCGCTACTGAAGCATCCTCAACAGGGCAGAGACATGAGATGTTAGAAACAGACGTCCGTGTCGTAACACAGCTGCTGGTATCATAATACAGCGTTCTATCCTGTCTCCTATCCTGTCTCCTCATACTTGGGCGGCGCGCCCTTAAGCCCAAATGATCAATCAAACTATCCTGTCTCCGAGCGATAAAGACTGTGGTGTCTGTAATTCAGCTGCTGACAATTTCGGTGGTAAGGTGAACGTAAATTTGTGACTAGCGCCTCGCAAGACTGGCGTTATTGGATGTAACTGGATCAATGAACGACGAATCGAAAGCCAAATAGACACGTATGTTCTGAAATGCCACTCATTGCCAACATATGAATGCCCAGTACGTCAGGTGGCCTCGGTGGTGCCTGGAATATAAAAGCTCACCCACCTGTGGCGCACACTTCATGACGGCATGCATACATTTCGATTATGTTAAGTCTTACACGTATATGCAACTGCACCAGGAATGCGCAGATTAAGTAGTCGACTAATTGATGAATTAATTGCACGCGCCTGCAGTCCTCATCCAGCCTAGCACTATAACGCGACCTTCAAGGAGGCGAATGGAATATTGGTCGGTATTTGGCAACGAATATTGTGCATTCTAATTCCATGTGTAGTCCGTGTTCTATATTGATGTTCCGCGGGCACAAAGTTACCTGGAGCTTAATCGGTTACACCGCCATCCAAAGAGACACCACCTTCTGCACGGCCAGACCACGCCAACGTTTCGGGCGAACATTTCTCAGAACGGACGTCATCGCCAGGCAAATCACCGCACTTCCCACATGTTGTGGACGCCTTACCAATGCGCAACACCGTCCGTGATGGCTCACGGGGTGTGGACGGCGACCGGCGCGCCATCAGCCTGCCGGCCGGGCTCGACTCGGTCGCCGAGTGTGACGGCGTTGTCTGCTTTCAGGTGGACGAGCTGCTCGACAACATACTCAGTCTTCAGAGCGACCATGCCGACTCATCAGGCAATGTGAGTGTCCGGCGATGCTGGAAACACACAAGAAGGCACCCACCAGCCATCACGTACACACACGCTGGCACTGTAGAAAACAGTGTCGTGCAGTCGCGAAAATACGGGATCTACGCTTCAGTCCGACCACCGAATCGGAATTAGTTCTCTTCAAGCCAACGGCGTGATCCAGCTACAGGTCATAATTTTGTCCTGGACGTGATTATGGCTTGTCCTTCATTCTAATGTGGCGAAAAATACCGCAAATAAAAGCCAGAATGAAAATGCATGAACCGGAAGTGATATTTCTAAGTTATTGCTGTGGTAATTGACATCACTGATTAACGAAATTTGCAAGAACAATGACGAAATTGTTTAGCTTCTATATACTCTGCTGTGTTCGTAAATTGTTTCTGTGTATTGCTGCGTTAGATATGACATCGAACCGGTCCATTGCCAGTCCTCTGATCACCAAGATCCGACGGTAACTGCACAATCGACCAATAAATGCAAACTTCTGACGTACCTCCACATGCAACGTTGTCTCGGAGCAAAACGCCTGCAGCTGGTCAAAACACCTGGCGAACTCCACCGCACCACTGTCACGCTAACCCTGCGGAGTCTACCACACACCCTGCGGAGTCTACCACACACCCTGCGGAGTCTACCACACACCCTGCGGAGTCTACCACACACCCTGGTCCACCACACCCACGCGCACCGTTCCCGCCCACCCAGCAGCACCTGGTACTCCGGCTTGACACTGGTCGCGGGCGGGGCTGGCCACTGTCGCCGCTGGCACGTGTAGGGTGTTTTGACACTTTGTCTGCACAGAGGTGGCTGGCCCCGGCTGGACTCTGGTCCATAGCTCGACGTCATTATCGCGAACACAACGGCGTCGTACGCGCCATTGACGCTTCTAGCACTGAGCACTCTCAAAGCCGGCTCACTCACGCCACGGCACTCGGCCAAGACCGGCTCACTCACGCCACGGCACTCGGCCAAAGCCGGCTCACTCACGCCACGGCACTCGGCCAAGACCACATGAACCTGATGAGTGATCGATGACGGATCGAGCGAATAGGGCTGCACTCGCGGGTAGATAGGCATTGCCAGGTGTATTTATATTATATTTGTGAACTTAACAAGCCGATTCTATAAAAAAATATTCATATTTCGTTCGAGTCAGATTACAGTCCAATACACTGTATTGGTCATTGCACTGTTGGAGATTACACTATCGTACATATAATATCCAGTATGGACTGTCAGACACTGTCGGGTATTACACTATCAGATATTGCACTGACAGACAATGTAGTGTCAGACATTACGGTGTTGGACATCACACTATCTGACATTACACTATTTGACATTACACTGTGTGACCTTCTATTGTCGGACATTACCCTGTCGGTCATTGCTCTCTCTCTGATATTATACTGTCGGACATTGCATTTTTGGACATCACACTGTCTGACATTACACTGTTTGACATTACACTGTCTGGAATTACACTGTTTGACATCACACTGTCTGGCATTGCACTGTCGGACATTACACTGTCGGACATAACACTGTCGGACATTATACTATCGGGCATCACACTACCGGACATTACACTGTCGGAAATTACACTGTCGGAGATTACACTGTCGGACATTACACTGTCAAACATTACACTGTCGGACATTACACTGTCGGATATTACACTGTCGGACATTGCGTTGTCGGACATTATACTGCCGGACATTACAGTGTCGGACATTACAGTGTCGGACATTACACAGTCGGACATTACACTGTCGGACATTACACTGTCGGACATTACACTGTCGGACATTGCAGTGTCGGACATTACACAGTCGGACATTACACAGTCGGACATTACACAGTCGGACATTACAGTGTCGGACATTACACTGCGTGGCGTTTAACGCCTGCGTTGTCTCACCGTTCACCGTGCTGTTTATAATATAGAAGAGAATCAACTCACACGCGTCAAATGTCGCCTACTATTTGGGTCAAAATACAGCGCCTCGTCGAAACTTCGGGTCAGTGGGCTTTGGTTCGAAAGCGGTTCGCGATGTGGGTCACTGTATATCAGCCTGTGTTCTTCGTCGTGTATTCGGGTATTATCGGTCAGCAAGTGATGCATCTAAATGTATTCATCTGAAACGCTGTGGCATGTGCAGATAAATTGTACATTCATAGTCGCTGAATTGCAGCGAGGAATTTTCCCTTGGCCAACCATCATATGTCTTCATTATGCAATCAGAGCAAATCTTCTGGGAGAACGGCAATGCCCGTCACACGCACACAGACATACGCGGGACAAAAACGCGTGCTGACAATTAGGTGGGTTTAGATAGCTATGTGCTTAATTATATTCCACTTCACACGCCAATTTAGTGAAAAATGAATGCCTTTCTGTATTTTATAGATATTATATTGAACGTTATTCTTGAGTATCCAATATGCAAGGAATGTGGGCCCGAAACTGTCAAAACGTGGCACGAGCCGATCTATCGGTCAGCAGCTCGAGTCAGATTGGCCACGTACCGTCAGCTATTTGGATGCGAGATCACACATGGCTGCTTTCGTTTTCTCCACTACCTTCGTGTACTGGGAATACAGGCTACACGTAATGCGGATGATTCCAAACAGATCTGATCAACTGTCACATACTTAACCAGTAGGTTTGACCAATAGCCACAAAGTGACAAACAGATTCAACCAACAGTCACAGACATATCCAACAGATTTCACCAAGAGCCACAAGCATAATCAACAGATTAGACCAACAGACACGAACATAACCGCATGCAGCCGATTTCTGGCCTGCATAAAAAGTTAAATATTGCATGGAAGAGCGCGAAATATAGCGGAAATTCACAGAAGCTACGTACAGCACCTGTTGCATGTAGAACGGGTGGATACTTGCATGACGTCTACCTCTGTTCATGATCCTTCCTATATCTTTCTGGTATTATTTCTTCAGTTTTTTTTAGTGTACAGTTTATAGTTTTTATTCTTCATAGCGCCTGATATATATATATATATATATATATATATATATATATATATATATATATATATATATATATATATATATATATATATATACATACATACATTACCGTTTGGTGGCACGAAACTTACAGGGACTGGAGCATGTCCAGGCGAAATGGTCAGCCAGATGCGATAGATTATCGATCAACGGCCATCATCAACGGCGGTCCCATCACCACTGGCGTGTGGTCTCGTCAGCGGGCTGTTGCCGCTCCGTCTGGTGCGGTCCCACCTCGGCTGACGGGATCTCGTCAGCGGGCTGTTGCCGCTCCGTCTGGTGCGGCCCCACCTCGGCTGACGAGATCTCGTCAGCGGACTGTTGACGCTCCGTCTGGTGCGGTCCCACCTCGGCTGACGAGATCTCGTCAGCGGGCTGTTGCCGCTCCGTCTGGTGCGGTCCCACCTCGGCTGACGAGATCTCGTCAGCGGACTGTTGCCTCTCCGTCTGGTGCGGTCCCACCTCGGCTGACGGGATCTCGTCAGCGGGCTGTTGCCGCTCCGTCTGGTGCGGCCCCACCTCGGCTGACGAGATCTCGTCAGCGGGCTGTTGCCGCTCCGTCTGGTGCAGTCCCACCTCGGCTGACGAGATCTCGTCAGCGGACTGTTGCCGCTCCGTCTGGTGCGGTCCCATCTCGGCTGACGAGATCTCGTCAGCGGGCTGTTGCCGCTCCGTCTGGTGCGGTCCCACCTCGGCTGACGGGATCTCGTCAGCGGGCTGTTGCCGCTCCGTCTGGTGCGGTCCCACCTCGGCTGACGGGATCTCGTCAGCGGGCTGTTGCCGCTCCGTCTGGTGCGGTCCCACCTCGGCTGACGGGATCTCGTCAGCGGGCTGTTGACGCTCCGTCTGGTGCGGTCCCACCTCGGCTGACGAGATCTCGTCAGCGGGCTGTTGCCGCTCCGTCTGGTGCGGTCCCACCTCGGCTGACGGGATCTCGTCAGCGGACTGTTGACGCTCCGTCTGGTGCGGTCCCACTTCGGCTGACGGGATCTCGTCAGCGGGCTGTTGCCGCTCCGTCTGGTGCGGTCCCACCTCGGCTGACGAGATCTCGTCAGCGGGCAGTCGACGAGTATACTATGTCGACACTCCGGAAACTCGTGCGCCCGTTTCAGACGCCGTCCAGCCTGCAGGACCTGGCCGCGAACGGGCCCCGCGGCGTTTTAGTCAACTTCCCCGAGTCGGGAGACCCGTACACCGACGAGATCATCAGCTCCGACCAGGCCTTCCAGTCCTTCTTCAAGGACCGTCAGAAGAAGGACAACCACAACCAGAGTGAGTGCTGTGTCGAGCGGTGGCGTGCGGTGGGCGGTGGGCGGTGGGCGGTGGGCGGTGGGCGGTGGGCGGTGGGCGGCGGGTGGTGAATGATAGTGACATCACTCCATCACTTTGTCGTTATGTGGGCAGTACCTGGACTCCGCCGGCAGGCTTTCTCTCATTTAGCAAGTGCCAATTGTTGCCAATTTGCTCCCAACAAATGTCAATATGCTCCGACTAAGCATTCCGACAATGGACCGTATGCATCTAGTATGGAGTTATGCCTTAGTCATGCTCAAAGGCTGACAAAAACCAACATGCATCTTGGCGCTCATCTCTTTCTGCTCCCGCGAAATCAGACTTGGATCATCTTTTGACCTCTGATCTTTTATTTTTCTTTTGATCTTTTATTTTTGCTTCGAAATTGTCTTCTGAGTGGGCTGTTTGTGAGTGAACAATTCTGATGAAAGAAGTGCTGCATGTGCGAGTATACTTCGCATGCATTTACTCCGGCTACCAGAACCGTATTTCTTACCGTATCCAGAGGTCAAGATGAAACTTCAGAGGTTCCCGCATGCTCCAGCATATCTGTCAGTATGGGAATAATTTTGGTTCAAATTTTAAATCTGATGCCCGCTGAATAATAGCGTGACTTGCTCAATCTCACATGTTATGAAGCCGTCCATGTATTCTCCTTGAATTTCCTTCATGCTGAATAGGGTTAAACAACCACGTGCAAACTTGTATCCCCTCAACCCATTTCTTCGATTTGGTTCCATGACGTCATCCAAGATGATTTGACCCGAGAATGATCCAGAGTCAGGTGTGTTTTGCTTTGCTGGATTTAAGTTATCTCGAAAAAAGTGTTCCTGTTCCCCAGCGTGTTTACTTTGGCATTACCAGAATTGACGTATTGTGTACTGTGTGCTCTCCTTTCTCCGCAGTGTTCACCGTGTGCTCTCCTTTATCCTCAGTGCACTATGTGTTCTCCTTCCACAGTGCACACTGTATGCTCTTCTTCATCATTCTCATCAGTGCACTGTGTGTTCTCCTTCCTCCGTAGTGTTGAAGTACACCCTGACGTCATATTATCTGTACTTGTATTGTCTCTCTAAACCCGCGCCGTCTTTCCTGTCGAATACTCGTCTCGGGGGGGGGGGCGGTTGAAGACCCCCTCTAAAATCCAAACTAAGCATCGCACGAAAACGAAAGAGGTGTCATCGGAAAGTGCTCGACGAGTAGGGTCCGAGTCCACCCCTTAAAAAAAATCCCTCAAATGTGACCTCACTAGGGGGCTAGATTTTCACGACTTTTCACGACTTACATTATGTTTTTTTACTCTGGGGAGTTCATTTTGGGGGACATATGAAAAAACAAAATTGATATGGAATGAGAAAAGGACAGCGAAATCTACCAGGGCTATGATTTGTTGCCCACAAAAATAAAAATTTTATGTTTTTAAATTTCAAGATTTTGAGTTTTCAAGTTTTCTTTTATTTTCCTTTTCCAATGGGTACAGCAGACCGAAAAACGTTGCTGGAAGTCAACTTGGCCAATACAAAATGCATACTTTAGTCAGAATCCTGTGTTTGATCTGCAATTTGGCAAATACTCAAAATATATATGTAGTCAAAAACGAAAAAGAAAAAGAAATATCCAACTCGTGCGTCTTGTTGCATCCGTAAAGATAAGCAAATGCTGAAGTTTCATTAAAATATATATATCCGTTAAAGCGTAACGACTGGTTGACCTTTTTGAGGTGACCTCACTTGACCTTGAATAACTCGTTGACCCTAGATGCCCTGACCTAGAAATATTGAATCAGCATATCAAATTAATGTGGGAAAAGGTGTGCCAAATTTGGGCGCGCTACCGCGCGCCGTTCGTCCGCTATCCGCGAAAAACCTGAGGGGTGGGTGGCGTTGAAGACCCCCCGAGACGGGACGGGTTAATATTTGCGTTTAACGTTCCTTAATTTCTGGTTCTTGTTTTGTACAGTTGTCAACCTGTAACTTTATATCTCGTTTACATCCCGTCCTATTCATATAGCAAATTATATGTGGTCGCAATTTTGATTATGTAAGTACGGAGATTTACTTGTGTATGTTTGTGTTCATGTCCATCTATGCCATTTTCACATTAGTGCCCTGTCGAAGAGTGGCTGACTGTAATGGATGAATGAACACAACATTTGTAAATATAACACCAATTTTCACCTCATCTTGATATACCCTCACTTGCATGTCCTCATCCTGCTGCAATCGAGCTAACAGACCTTTATTGTCTTTTTCACAGTCGAAAGAAAGAGACGGTTCAATATCAACGACCGGATCAAGGAGCTTGGAACGCTGCTACCGAAATCGAGCGACCTGTGAGTACACGATCTCCGACCCCAGTGTGGTTATCGTTGAACCAACAGAGCTCGGCGAGCTTCAGACCTCGTTCCCACACGATCCTAGATTGCCAAGCCATCGACCCCTCGACCGTTCTGAAGCTCGGCATGACTCAACTGAATACCCACTGATAAACCATGACATACTATTCTTCCCCGAATAAACCATGGCCTGCTATTGCTCCACGGATAAACCATGACCTGTTACTGCTCCAATGACAAGCCATCAATAACGATTGGTAATCCTTGGATAACCACGGATAATCCGTGTCCTCTTATTGTTCAAGGTATGTTACACCACCGCTCGTCCTTAAAATTTATCAGTACGTAATCAGGGTTGCAATCTGTCTTCCGTTAGTGCAGCCAGGTCTGGGAGATGCGTGCATGGGTGGAGACATTAACAAGGCGGGGGAGGAGGTGGTGCAGCCCCATAGGTGGCGACACTGGGAAGGCGGGGAGGAGTTGGTGCAGCCAGGCCTGGGAGATGCAGACATGGGTGGGGACACTGGGAAGGCGGGGAGGAGTTGGTGCAGCCAGGCCTGGGAGATGCAGACATGGGTGGAGACACTGGGAAGGCGGGGAGGAGTTGGTGCAGCCAGGTCTGGGAGATGCGGACATGGGTGGAGACATTGGGAAAGCGGGAAGGAGTTGGTGCAGCCAGGTCTGGGAGGTGCAGACATGGGTGGGGACACTGGGAAGGCGGGGAGGAGTTGGTGCAGCCAGGTCTGGGAGATGCAGACATGGGTGGAGACATTGGGAAGGCGAGAAGGAGGTGGTGCAGCCAGGTCTGGGAGATGCGGACATGGGTGGAGACACTGGGAAGGCGGGGAGGAGGTGGTGCAGCCAGGTCTGGGAGATGCAGACATGGGTGGAGACACTGGGAAGGCGGGGAGGAGTTGGTGCAGCCAGGTCTGGGAGATGCGGACATGGGTGGGGACACTGGGAAGGCGGGGAGGAGGTGGTGCAGCCAGGTCTGGGAGATGCGGACATGGGTGGAGACACTGGGAAGGCGGGAAGAAGTTGGTGCAGCCAGGTCTGGGAGATGCGGACATGGGTGGAGACACTTGGAAGGCGGGGAGGAGGTGGTGCAGCAAGGTCTGGGAGATGCAGACATGGGTGGAGACACTGGGAAGGCGGGGAGGAGTTGGTGCAGCCAGGTCTGGGAGATGCGGACATGGGTGGGGACACTGGGAAGGCGGGGGAGAGGTGGTGCAGCCAGGTCTGGGAGATGCGGACATGGGTGGGGCCACTGGGAAGGCGGGGAGGAGTTGGTGCAGCCAGGTCTGGGAGATGCGGACATGGGTGGAGACACTGGGAAGGCGGGAAGGAGTTGGTGCAGCCAGGTCTGGGAGATGCAGACATGGGTGGAGACATTGGGAAGGCGAGAAGGAGTTGGTGCTGCCAGGTCTGGGAGATGCAGACATGGGTGGAGACACTGGGAAGGCGGGGAGGAGTTGGTGCAGCCAGGTCTGGGAGATGCGGACATGGGTGGAGACACTTGGAAGGCGGGGAGGAGGTGGTGCAGCAAGGTCTGGGAGATGCAGACATGGGTGGAGACATTGGGAAGGCGAGAAGGAGGTGGTGCTGCCAGGTCTGGGAGATGCAGACATGGGTGGAGACATTGGGAAAGCGGGGGAGAGAGTGCGGTCTGGGAGGTGCGGCCAAGTCTGGGAGGTGCGGCCAGGTCTGGGAGGTGCGGCCAGGTCTGGGAGGTGCGGCCAGGTCTGGGAGGTGCGGCCAGGTCTGGTAGGTGCGGCCAGGTCTGGGAGGTGCGGCCAGGTCTGGTAGGTGCGGCCAGGTCTGGGAGGTGCGGCCAGGTCTGGTAGGTGCGGCCAGATCTGGTAGGTGCGGCCAGGTCTGGGAGGTGCGGCCAGGTCTGGGAGGTGCGGCCAGGTCTGGGAGGTGCGGCCGTGGGGAACCACCCCGCCGCACATAGGAGCCTCTGCAGCGGAGAGCCGTCCTGCTGCACAGGAGATGCTGTGTGGTGGGTAACCACCACACCACACAGTAGAGACTGTGTGGTGGGCAACCCCTTCACGCACGGTAGAGACTATGTGGTGAATAACTACTCCCCGCACTACAGAGACTGTGTGGTGAATAACCACCCCCGCACGGTAGAGACTGTGTGGTGAATAACCACTTCCCACACGGTAGAGACTGTGTGGTGAATAACCACTTCCCACACGGTAGAGACTGTGTGGTGAATAACCACTCCCGCCGCACGGTGGGATGAAACCATTCCTTCTCGTGCTTATGGTGAGAAGTAGCGAGACCGTCATCACATGTCGACCTTTAACTCTGAGCACTCCCTCCCTGTGTCCAGGCTTACGGCCTGCCTCCATGTCAGTCTGCAGATGGAGTAATTTGCTTCTCTCATGATGGCAACATGGAATCGTTCGGCATAACCAGTGTGCAGTTCATGCTCCCAGGAGACGAGGTTAAGACCTTTATCTCGACGGCATGAAAACAGTTTTCGTGACCTGCATGCTGTTTGGTAACCGCGGGGTGTTTCTGTTGTTAGGTATCACGACATATCCCGCGACTGTCGCCAAAACAAAGGCTCCATCCTGAAGGCGTCTGTGGAGTACATCAGGCGCCTGAAGCAGGACTTGGAGCGGGTGAAGGAGTTGGAAACGCGCCAGAAGCAAGTGGAGCAGACCAA
The DNA here is from genome assembly GCA_034440575.1 of Imbricaverruca yamaguchii. Lineage (NCBI taxonomy): Eukaryota > Metazoa > Arthropoda > Thecostraca > Neoverrucidae > Imbricaverruca > Imbricaverruca yamaguchii. The sequence continues at coordinate 243,582 of JAOTOL010001510.1, read as the reverse complement.
CAGGAGGCTCCTGTTGCGGATACAGGTCGGTTGTCGGTCAACTTGCGTCATGTCAGCGAGGCATTGTCTCGGCGCGAGCCAGGTCAGTGGTATCATTTGGTCAGGGCAGATCTGTGACATGCATTATACGTCATGTCAGGTCAGGTCTATGGTGATATGCGTCAGGTCAGAAAAGACGTGTGAGTAGCATAATGCGCCAGATTAGGTCAGGTCAGTGCTGGGTCTCGTCAGGTCAGGTCAGACCTGTGATGATTCGCATAAGGTCAGATGAGGTCAAGTCAGTGATCTGCTCTTCAGGTCAGGTCAAACAAGCAGCAGGTTGGCAGACACACGTTGGATCAGGCAGGTCAGCCCTGACCAGGTCTGACAGGTCAGGCCGGGAGGTGCTAGCGAAGTGGATTGCTTTGGTTAAATGCCACGGGCCGGCCGGATGATGACAATCATCTCGAAGCTGTCGCTATCGATGGAGGTTGATGAGTGAGGTCGGACAACCGCTGGCCCACCTGAGCAGACACTACGCCCCAACCTCCCAATGACCAAATACTTAGTGCCGAGGAGGGAGTACTGGAATTGCCATGGCAGTGGCACTGGGGTTGAAACACTGGGAGGAGAGGGGGATGGAGGTAGAAATAGTCAACGGTGCCGAATCCATGGGAATCACAAGAAGCAGTTTTGTTGTTCACTTTTCTCCGAAAAAAACCTGACTGCCAAATTGCATTGATGGGCGCATTTAACTTGACCACTGGCATAGATAAAATCAAAATAACCGCACAGCCCTTGCGAGGATGACGTCACGGCGGAGGCCGCTCCGGTGATAAAGCCGACAGCGCCTACTGAATAGTGCCGGGCTGTCCGGCGGACGTGCTGTGTGCATATGCTGTGTAATAGTGCTGTCCGGCGGACGTGCTGTGTGTATATGCTGTGTAATAGTGCTGTCCGGCGGACGTGCTGTGTATATATGCTGTGTAATAATGCTGTCCGGCGGACGTGCTGTGTATATATGTTGTGTAATAATGCTGTCCGGCGGTCGTGCTGTGTATATATGCTGTGTAATAATGCTGTCCGGCGGACGTGCTGTGTATATATGTTGTGTAATAATGCTGTCCGGCGGTCGTGCTGTGTATATATGCTGTGTAATAATGCTGTCCGGGGGACGTGCTGTGCATATATGATGTGTAATAGTGCTGTCCGCCGGTCGTGTTGTATATATATGTGTAATAGTGCTGTCCGACGGACGCTCTGTGTAATAGTGCCGGGTTTTTCCCTGTCCGGTGGCGGTGTGAACCGGCAGTCAAGTAAGGGAGATCGAATACCTCTGCAACAATATGCAATACTTCGACCGTTACGACACTGATATCATCAGACATATGATGACACCGAGCATTGCAGTGACTGTGATAAGGGAGACAGTAGACCCGTTTCTCCGTCTGAAAACCGGCCACCAGTATCCTATTCGGCATACCGCTTTTGCTTGACATGTAGGGTGGGACATTATCGAGAATTCGCCTCATATACAGTCGGGAGCTTCCCTCGTGGACAGAAAATAACGGTACTTGCGTTCGGCTATACGCGTTTCATGCACCCATCTGGGAGCGCATTGAATAAAGCATGACATTGGCTGCTGCTAACGGTGCCGACCGTTAGTCGATCCCTCCGTTACATGGCCGCCCTTCGACGAAGTCGACTGCCTCCCGACCTTAGCCTGCCGGCCACGGACTTTTTGTCCTGCGCATGTCGGACTGGAGATTGCGCTCGGCTCACGGCCGATGCATATTCCGACGGAGCATCAAATCGCACCATTTCCAAATCATATCATTGGTACCAAATCATACCACGAGTACCGAAGCATGCCATGAGCACCAATGGGTGGCAAATGATCTATCATGGTCGATGCACCCTAAAGCACCAACCACTCACACCATGAATACCAAATCCCACCATGAACACCGAATCACACAATGAGTTCCGAATCATGCCATGGGTACCAAATCATGCCATGAGTACCATATTATGTCATGAATACCGAATCATACCATGCATACCAAATCATACCATGATTACCAGATCATACCAAGCTTACGCTGTTTCTTCCTGTTGGAAGAAATCTTTGAAATGATTCTCCTCGTCCTCCTGCTGAAACCATTCGCCCACGTTTTCCTTTTCTTCTTGTGGATGCTGCGACGATAGCCGCGAGGCGTGGGATCCTGGTCACCATCCGTGGGACCCTGGTCACCATCCGTGGGACTGTGGTCATCATCCGTGGCATATAAATTAGTCAGCGGGCCAAGACATTTCGGACGTCGATCGGCTACGGCTGTGCAGTTATCGGCCTTTCCCCCTTTCTGCATATATATATATATATATATATATATATATATATATATATATATATATATATATATATATATATATATATATATACACTTAGATACCCATGTTAGACGCCGGGGACAAACGCAGAATAAAGGATCCGCCGAGGTGCAGAATACAGCATCTGCTAAGACGAGGAAAAGAGCATCTTCCGATGCGCAGAATAAAGGAGGTGCCGAGATGCGGAATAAAGCATCTGCCAATGCGCGGAAGAAAACATCTGCTGAGGTGTGGAATAAAGCATCTGCCAATGAGCGGAATAAAACATCTGCTGAGGTGCAAAATACAGGGTCTGTGGAAGCGCAAGGTACGGTATCCGTCGAGGCGTAAATTAGTTTGCCGAGACGCGGAATACAATATTTGCCACGGCACAGAATAGTGTCTATCGAGGCACGCAATATACCCGTCTGTTAGGCGAGGGAAAATGGCCTATCGATTTATACCAAATGAAGACGATGCGCATTGGTTTCAACTGCAGGGGCCACAGCTCGGTGACGTCAGATCGTGCGATTATGTGAAGCCGACACTCACAAGCTGAACTGTTCGGGACCGTTTGTTCACCAGACGTGAGTTCTGAGGATCAGCGCCGCCGGCATTGCCAGCAGCCCTTGCTCTGCTGCTCTGCGATGCGCCGAGCCGCCGCTGGCACCAGCACAGGCGCCAGTGGCAAGGGAAAGGCACCCGCCGTGCTGGATTGCTGCTGAACGCCGTTAACTGCCGACGGTTTTAGTGAGTTAATTCAGCCGACTGCCACCGGCGTGCTCCGTGTTTAGGTCCACTCTGCTGGTCGAAAATATGCCGAGATGCTTCAGGCTGAGCTACGCTTTATTACTAATGGTTTGGCCTCAGGTGTCGGTATACCACGGAGGGGAAATCAATCTCGATGCGCCTAGCCGCCACCGTTCGGGCCATGAGCATAGGTTTTGATGGGAGCGACTTACGTGTGGAGGCCACGTCACTGCCGCCGGGTCATCACGAGCCCACGCGAGCCCCCTGCACGTGCGATGGAGACCACGTCACTGCCGCCGGGTCATCACGAGCCCACGCGAGCCCCCTGCACGTGCGATGGAGACCACGTCACTGCCGCCGGGTCATCACGAGCCCACGCGAGCTCCCGACACGTGCGGAGACCAAGTGGCTGCCGCCGGACCATCGTGAGCCGACGCCAGCCCTCTGCACCTGCATTCACTATTCTTACCACTTCTTCACCAGATCAGTTAGTGCACTCCTCCTTGGCCACAGTGCATGCTCGTGGGCGGTTGTTCGTCATTCAGTATCAGTCCTATGATTTACAAAAGTGGAGCTGTAAGTGATTACTTGAAGGATCCAGCAGAGCTAAAGCTAATCAATCCAAACATATTGGGGAAGCTAGTCCATTGAGCCCCATGCTGAAACGTGAATTGGTGAGAAGAGCTCGATGACATGTTGGCCGGACGGGGGCCCATGCGAAGCGATGGACAACTGTATTTATACTGGCTGCCCACCTGCCGCCGATCCAGCAGTGGGGGGCTACCGTCTCCGCCCTCAGTGGACGATCCCCAGCCTGTCCAGCCCGCTGCCGCCTGTCGGTCACCAGGGGAACCGCGACGTGAGCTCTGGGTGGACCCGCTGACGTGTGACTTACATGCGATGGGATCGGCCAAATACTCTCCCACGTCAGACATACCATACCAGCTTATCCAGCCATGCATACATCGTATGTGCATGTAGATGATGTTCACCGATGTCGGGGCTGGCCGCATAACGGTCGTCGATGATTCTGCCGACGACTCCGCCGACGATTCTACCGATAGCCAAGCCGCAGCCGTCCTCTGCACTGACTGACGCCCAGCCTTACATAATGTCTCCTCCATAATGCCAGGTCTTGGGGCCGATACAGGGGCAGGAACATTGCATCCATGCATAGTGGTGCTCCTCTGGCCGGGAAAAGACGCCCCTCCGGGTAGGCTCGAGTGGACTTTCCCCGGTCGATGGATTTTTGAACCAAGGCGGATGAATAGGCGCCCCTATTCATCCGCCTTTGTTATTGAGAGGAAAATGTGACCCTTCAACGCATCCGAGTGTACCCCGCTCTCTTTACTCCGCGGATTTCCAGCCGAAGGTGCTCCTCCAGGAATCTTCTCAGTGGTGCCCTACGAACCTCATACGTCCAGACGAGTGCCCCCATGAAATTCCTGAATCCGCTCCTGCTGAGAGTGACTCGAGTCTAGATGGTTACAGTGGACAGTGACCCTTGTTACCAGGTGATAGTCAATCTACAGGCTGGTGGCGGATCTCCACCGACCTGCCGTCGACTAATGTCTACCGGTTCGTAGTCATTGCCTACCGACCAATGAGGAACCTCCACTGACTGACAATCGACAGCTACTATCCATCGACCGACAAGACGATGACAAGATGTCGGACCTTAGTAGCCGGCGTTCAGCACCGGACGACGGACACACGTTACTGGTCTCAGTTCAAGAGTAGACTAACGCCTACATTGGCGATGAGCCGGTAGCCATTGGTCGCCAGTTGTGGCTACGCCAGCCGGCTACCTGGCGGCCGGCGTCCAGCTCTGGTCAGGTGGTCCCGTCCACCTGACGCTGCAGTGCCGGCGGCGGCGCCCGAGGCCATGACACCGTAGTCGCGCTCGCCCGCCGACAGCTGTTGCCAGGCGCTGCATGCATATCGCAACGGCGGTCAAGGCAGGCCAGGACGGCAGTGGCCTTCGCCGGGTACCGTGTCCCTGTCCGGCCTCACGGGGCCCACCGGGCTCGACAGGTACTCTGACCGCCCCGCCAGTGACGGAGACACAGGGACGTACACAGCGTGGATCACAGTCACAGCGTGGGTTACAGTCACAGCGTGGATCACAGGCACAGCGTGGGTCACAGTCACAGCGTGGGTCTGGTGTCCAAACGGCGAGGGCGACACAGGGGATGTACACCGCATACGGGTGGATACAGGTACAGCGTGGGTCCAATCCAAGGGGACTTGGCAAAGAGGGCGGGACCGGGGGCCGCGGTAGCTCAGTCGGTAGAGTGTGGGACTCCTGATCGCAAGATTGTGGGTTCGAATCTCACAACCGGCCATATTACCGAGTCCACCCGCGACCAATCGGCGTGAGAGGCTGGCGACGCTATATGTATGACCAAACGGTTGAATGCCTCGTAAAAGAACCCAAGAGAACAGGACCGCACCCATTCTCTCTGGAGTTTTGAGAACATTGAAATATGAAGAAAATGCGGAATTTATGCAATGCTGTGTCGACTCGGTATTCCCCTTCGGCTCGTAAAATGTGAATAGAATGTTCCGCTGTGAAGAGGAGCTCACTGCACGCCAGCGCATTTTTTAAGTTGCTTTTCGGCATCAATTGCCACCCCAGTTACCTTTTCTGGAGCTCCAAATTTAGTGAGAGACTCACAGCGTTCACCCCTTTCGGCGGGACGGCCAACGCCACGACACTGCGTTTGGATCGCATGCGTCTTGTTTCGTCTTCTTTCGCAGAGCTGCCTCGACCCACACGAGTGGCGAAGATTTTCCGACAGGCGGCGCTGATAGCGCCTCTGGGAGGAACTCAGCTCGAGTGGCTGAGCCCAACTACTCGAGACGGCCGGGACTATCGCACCAGTGCAGTGGGGCTGTACCCAGCGCACGCCGAGATACAAGGCTCCACTCTCGGCTCCCTTCAGTCTGTACGGCGGCCGTGCTGGGCTGACCTCGGACTGACTCAAGGCTAGCCGTGGCTCAAGTGGAACCTCGCAACCTCGAGCTTGGCTATTCCGTAGGTTTGCCACAGAGTTAGCACATAGTTATCATAGAGATTCCACAGAGTTACCACAGAGTTACTACATGATTATTGGAAAATTACCATAGATATATTACAGAGTTATCCCGGAATTATCACGTCCAGTAATCTCGACTGAGCACCAGTACATTAGAACATCTTGTTTGTGTTGCGCCGGGAAAAATCGAACAAAGACATCTATGTCAAGCTTCCCCACTCAACTCTGGATGGGCACACATAAGCATTAGGAGAACCTAATTATACATTCTAGTAGTCGAAGTGGCATGAGTACTTCCGAAAATGTGCCAAAGTGATACCTATTCTTGTAGGGAAAAAGGGACCCGTGGCGCCGCCAGAAGATGCTCCTGTAGGTTGCCGATAGGCACCATTCTCATTCTTAGAAAGCCATCGAGTACTCAAAAGCATCAGAGGCGGTGTAGCTCCCAGGGCTCTCAAGGTCAAGCGAAACTCAATCTTCCAGGAGGCCTCTGACGCATGCAAGTGTCATCGAACTATCGAACTACAAGCGTCCCCATGCAGCCTATAGTGTCCGGCCTCAAGAAGCATCTCAACTTTGTGAGGTTTCTCCAGCTTCACGGGGTCCTCCGGCTTGAAGAGGAATCTCAAACTTCGAGGGGACATTCCAACTTTCCCAAGGGTCCCTTCAGCTTCAAGTGGCCCATTCCAGCTCCCAGGAATCACTCCTATTCCCAGCTGGTCCTCAGCTCGGCTGTGCGATGCCACTCCAAGGCCGACCCGCATGCGGCACAGGCACGCCACCAAGCTACCAGACTGAGACTGAGCCACTAGGCTGAGGGTGAGCCACCAGGCTGAGGGTGAGCCACCAGGCTGAGGGTGAGCCACCAGGCTGAGGGTGAGCCACCAGGCTGAGGGTGAGCCACCAGGCTGAGGGTGAGCCACCAGGCTGAGGGTGAGCCACCAGGCTGAGGGTGAGCCACCAGACTGAGACTGAGCCACTAGGCTGAGGGTGAGCCACTAGGCTAAGGGTGAGCCACCAGACTGAGACTGAGCCACTAGGCTGAGGGTGAGCCACCAGGCTGAGGGTGAGCCACCAGACTGAGACTGAGCCACCAGGCTGAGGGTGAGCCACCAGGGTGAGGTGAGCCACCAGGCTGAGGTGAGCCACTAGGCTAAGGGTGAGCCACCAGACTGAGACTGAGCCACCAGGCTGGGGTGAGCCACCAGGGTGAGGGTGAGCCACCAGGCTGAGGGTGAGCCACTAGGCTAAGGGTGAGCCACCAGACTGAGACTGAGCCACTAGGCTGAGGGTGAGCCACCAGGCTGAGGGTGAGCCACCAGGCTGAGGGTGAGCCACCAGGCTGAGGGTGAGCCACCAGACTGAGGGTGAGCCACCAGGCCACCAGACTGAGACTGAGACCACTATGCCATCAGACTGAGGCTGAGACCACTAGATGATCAGGCTGAGGCTGAGACCACTAGATAATCAGGCTGAGGCTGAGGCCACCAGGCCACCAGGCTGAGGCTGAGGCTGAGGCTGAGACCACTAGACCACCAGGCTGAGGATGAGACCATCAGGCCACCAGGCCGAGGCTGAGACCACTAGACCAGCCGGCTGAGGCTGATGACACTATACCACCAGGCTGAGACATTGACATAATCGTGATCGTGCCAGCCTCGATCCCTCTGCAGCCCGACCAGCTGAAGCAACCCACCCTGCTGGCGCCGGACCCAGCACCGGACCTGTTGGGTCACTCCGGCTGCCACCTGCTGGCATCATTCGCTGAGATCACCTGCTGGGCAGCTTGCTGTTATTATCTGCTGGGTAGCCTGCTTGGGCTGCCTGTTGGGCTTACCTGCCGAGGAATCTATATACAGATATCTGCCACTTCGACTTCGCATGTGTGCTCTGCTGGGTTACCCACAAGGTAGTCTACTGGGGTTACCTGCTGAGTTATCTATATACAAATATATATTACTTCTCATGAGTGTCCTGCTTGGTTACTTGCTAGATAGTCTACTGGGGTTACCTGCTGAGTTATCTATATAGTTATTTCTGTCACTTCTCATTAGTGGCCTTCTGAGTGGCCTGCTAGACTACCCGCTGAATGACCTGCTAACTCGTCTGCTGGGGTTCTCTGGTAAGTTATCAATGTACTGATATATGCTTCCTGTCACGAGTGACCTTCTGGGCTCCATGCTGGGCTGCCTACTAGGTCGCCTGCTGGGGTTATCTACTGAGCTATCGATGTACTGATATATGTCGCCTCTCACAAGTGACCTACAGCAGCTTGAAGGCAGATAGTCTGTGCGAGTGCTTCCAATCTAAAGTCAGACGGTCAAATACCTCACACTGAGCTTTGTCTAAGAGTGCGCAAGTGCAATGTGGTCCAAGTACTGACCGTCAGCATCGCACCGTCATAATCACTGTCGTGAGGAGCTCGGTGTAATGTCATATCTGGATAGAAACCGAGCAGCAGCTGCTGCATATGCAGATATTGGCGAAGACCTGTCACTGGCTGTCCTGTTCGATGCAAGTCATTTGAGCCGCGATGGCGGGCATATCGTATAACAATGCGACACGAGAGCGCAACACCGCTGCGGGGCTTGGATCGGACGTGCCGGCGCGTGACATGGCCCATGTGCTAATGTTCTAATGTTCGCGACGTACTGGTGCCAGTTTATTCCACACAGGTACCAGTTGCGGCAATACAGCCTTGGACGCGTTACGTGCCATATAGCAGGTTTTGGAAATGCATCACGTATGAATCACTTTGGGCTGGATTATTCCTGGGTGACTACGGTAGAAATATGGCGCATGCGGTGCGTGCACTTCTAGTGCATTTTGGATATTGAATTTGGAGGTCTTAGTATATTTCGAAAAAAAAATATACTAAGACTTTCGAAGAAGTTGAAGGCCTTCCAAGAAATTGAACGGATTCAGAAAAGTTTTGATGTGAGTTATCGCTTATTCAGTCTATTTTTGGTCTATCAACCAGGACCGGGTATCGCTAAAAGCATGGCTACCTCGCAACAAGGCTTGGGGAAAAGGAAAGGAGAGAAAAATCAACCTGGACATCGGCTAGACCAAAAAATCAGCTGAACGATAACTGCATCCTCAAAAGTAGACTGAATGATGCGACTCGCTGGGCTCCATCATGTCTCCTGCTAGCTCAGTACATGCTCGCGGAAACTTTAAATCATACTCTTTGACACGACCCTGATAAGCATGGGCGAACCCCAGCAGGGTGGTTATCTGCTAGATACAGGACCTGGTAGAACGCTGACCTGATTAAGCAGAAGACCCTGCAGCATGATAACCTAAATGAAATGAGAGCACCGCAGTGTATTGATGGCAGAGGTACGGGGTTCGATTCTCCGCGATGCCCGCCCTTCCTGCCGAGGTGAGAGACAGGCGACGTCATATGGCCTCAACTTCTGAATGCGTCGTAAAACTAATCTATCCATGCACCGCTGCATAATGATATGGTTGAACAGAAAGCTTCCGCAGGATAGTGGCCGACTGAACAGGAAGCTTCCGCAGGATAGTGGCCGACTGAACAGGAAGCTCCCGCAGGATAGTGATCGATTGAACAGGGAGCTCCCGCAGGATAGTGATCGATTGAACAGGGAGCTCCCGCAGGATAGTGATCGATTGAACAGGAAGCTCCCGCAGGATAGTGATCGATTGAACAGGGAGCTCCCGCAGGATAGTGATCGATTGAACAGGGAACTCCCGCAGGATAGTAGCCGATTGAACAGGGCGTTGCGGCGGAATGTGCCCTGAGTGGACCGGACAGAGCCGTGGTCTGCTGGATGCTGCTCTGAGTGTCTCGTGTCACGACAGCTGACAGACATGGTGAATGCTGCGTGACTCGCTTCTGGTACAGCGCTGCTGGAGCGTACGTCCGTGATGAATCGCGCGCACGTTCCAGCTTACACTGACGATCCTCCACTGGTGCTGACGCCAGCTGACGGCTATCTGCTTATGCTGGCCCCAGCTGAGATCCGCCACTGATGCACGGTTGTTACGGACCGCCGCTGGTACTGACCACAGCTGATTATCGTCCTAGGACACTGACCTGACTGACAGTCATGTAGAAGTGCGGCCATCTGTGTACAAAGGCACCCCTCCAGCACGCTCAAGTACACCCATCCCATCCCTGAATTCCTTCAGTCGAACGCCCCAATCCACGGACACTCGAGCGCACACCCTTGGAATGTCGTCCATCTGTCAGTGACGACCTTTCGCGGAAATGGCTCCCCAAACAATCTCCCCTCCCACTTTTCCTGCACTACTTCACATTTCGCTCCTACACCACTGGACCCGACTGGTGCTGCTCCACTACTACTGCCGCTAGTTGACTCCTGTAGCGACGCTGGACCCACTGATGCCATTCTCGGGCCGACAGGAGCTGGAGCTGCAGGCGAAGGCGCACGGTCTGCCGGTGCAGGAGCATGTGTGGAACATAGCGTCGGAGGAGGCGCCCAGCCAGCCACTGCCGACGGTGCGAGCCGCCAGCCCAGCCGCTCCGCCTCCTCCACCGCCACCGCCACCGCCGCCACCGCCACCGCCACCGCCACCGCCACCTCCTCCACCACCGCCGCCGCCACCACATGAGCCAGCGCAGCTGGATCAGTGTCTGCAGCCGGCCGCCTCTAGGGTCAAACAGGTCAGTGGTGCTGTCTATCGCCTGCAGGTCAGTGGTGTTGGCTGTCACCTGTAGGGTCAAACAGGTCAGTGGTGCTGTCTGGTCGTCTGTGGGGTCAAACAGGTCAGTGGTGCTGTCTATCGCCTGCAGGTCAGTGGTGTTGGCTGTCACCTGTAGGGTCAAACAGGTCAGTGGTGCTGGTGGGGGTCAACAGGTACCAGCACCACTGACTGGTCCGTAAACAGGTCAGTGGTCTGTCTGTGTGTCTTTGGAAAAAGTTGTGTTTTTTTTTTCCCCTCCAGGTGGTGGGTTTTGGTTTTCCCTTTGGGGTCAAAAAGGTGGGGGGTGTTGGGGAAAACCACCACCCCTACCTTTTTTGCTGCCGGCTGCCGCCTACAGGTCAGTGGTGTTACTTGCCGCACTCAACAGCCACAACCTCCGGCTGGAGGCAGTGGGAGGGTCTGCACACGTGCAGGACGGTGACGGTTGGACACTCGACCGGTCCTAGCAACGGCTTTTGGGTCATTTACTTATACAGTATTTTGCATTACTGTGCAGTTTAACAATGTACAGGGCCCATTCCTATCTGGACGGACTTCTTTTCTACTGCACGGCGTCTCGCCGCCACGCAACACGGGGATCTTTCTTTCTCGGCCAAGCCCAGCAACTCCGCAACAGCGAATCGCTAACTCAGCAGGTTTCGTATCGTACGTAAATACGATACAGTTCGATTCGATCGTGCATGCGTATTATGCGAGACTAAACCATCGCATCGAGTTTCCCCGTCGAAACAGAGTGCCACCGTCGCAAAGCCATTGCACATCAGTGGCACGGCTAGACAGCGTGACAAGGCGGGCACCGTGTCAGCCATCTCTGATCGCCTCGATCGCACTCAACACAAACTCGACAAACCAGATCCGCAGTCTTCGCTGCAGCGGCGACTGTGCGCCGAGCTGATTCAAGGCAGAGCAGGTCAGATCAGAGGGGAGCGGCTGTGTGTGCCGAGGTTACCGCAGACAGAGCAGGTCAGATCCGAGGAGGCCGGCTGTGTGTGCCAAGGTCGCCGCAGACAGAGCAGGTCAGAGCAGAGGAGAGCGGCTGTGTGTGTCAAGGTCACCGCAGACAGAGCAGGTCAGAACAGAGGAGGCCGGCTGTGTGTGCCAAGGTCGCCGCAGACAGAGCAGGTCAGATCAGAGGAGAGCGGCTGTGTGTGTCAAGGTCACCGCAGACAGAGCAGGTCAGAACAGAGGAGGCCGGCTGTGTGTGGCGAGGTCACCGCAGATAAAGCAGGTCACTGCGGAGAAGAGCAGGTCACTGCAGACCGAGTAGATCATTGCAGACAGAGGTCAGAGCAGAGGAGAGCGGCTGTATGTGGCGAGGTCACCGCAGACAGATCAGGTCAGAGCAGAGAGGGCAGGTCATTGCAGACAGAGGAGGTCAGAGCGGATGAGGCCGGCTGTGTGTGCCGAGGTCACTGCAAACAGAGCAGGTCACTGCAAACACAGCAGGCCATTACTGACAGAGCAGGTCAGAACAGAGGGCAGCTGCTGTGTGTATTGAGGTCACTGCAGACAGATCAGGTCAGCCTATATGCGGCTGTATGTGTCGAGGTCGGCGCAGATAGAGCTGCCACTGCTGCGCCTCAAGCAAGCAGCGCCGACCTCTTGAACACCGCTCGAGTGCTGTTGGACTGCTGACAACATCCAGCGGAAAAACCGTCCACCGCGCTCCATCTATCGCCTCACGCGTCGTATCTCGCCGAGAAGCGCGCCGTATCAGGAGATCCGACCGGCGATGTGGCGGGGACCGGCGCATGATAGCCAGCTCAGTCGAGCCGGGGAGCACTTGAGCACCCGATGCGCAGATAGTTGTCGAATTCGGGCGATGACGTCACTGTTGCCGAGTTCGGAAGCTCAACACGCTTCCCAGAACTTGCGTGCTGAACATTTCCAACTCTTGGGTCGGTGTGGCAACTGAATGAATGGTTTCCTTGTATTAAAGCTGTGCGATTCAATGAAAAACCGCATCAATTTAGTGCGCTATCCTGGTTACGAGCTACACGAGGAAAAACGCTGCCGGCTACATTGGCCGCGATCAGCCTGACCGGCGTGTATGCCCGCAAGCCGGTGTAGCCACATGGCTGTGACGAGGCAAGGTTGTGGTGTTGGGAATTCGGAACAATATCGACAAAGACCAGCTCACCTGATAGGCGGAAACTGCTAACGGCAATTCCATCCCAGTGGACAGGTTGAATCACCGGCACAGTGGATGAGAGTCATTGGCAGAGTGGTTGAGAATCACTATAAAACTGATTGGGAATCACTAGCAGAGGGGTTGAGAATCACTATAAAACTGGTTGGGAATCACTGGCAGAGAGGTTGAGAATCACTATAAGACTGGTTGGGAATCACTGGCAGAGGGATTGAGAATCACGGGCAGAGTGGTTGAGAATCACGGGCAGAGTGGTTGAGAATCACAGGCAGAAGCGTCCCATAGGATCGTGTCTCCAGGTCTTAACGTGTCGAACTTAATGCATAAAATGCAAGACGTGATAGCAACTTCCGAACCCAGTCTCCTCTTCACTTCCCTTTAACTTCCTCTCTCTCTCTCCTTCTCACTCCCATTTCTCCCTCCTTCTCTTCCTTCATTCATCGTTCACTTTCTCCCTTTCTCCTTCTCCCGCCCTCTCTCCCTCCTTCTCTTCCTTCACTTCTCCCCTCTCTCCCTCCTCCTCTACTTTCACTCCTCTTTCACTTTCTCTCTCCTCTCTCCTTCCCTTTCCCTCTCCTCTCCCCGCCCCCGCTCCTTCTCAACTACCCTCCCTTCCTCCTTCCATATTTCCCTCCCTCCCCTACCATTCCATCCCTCCCTTCGCTTCATCCCTCCTTCCGTTCTTCCATGTCCTTCCGTAGCGAAGGATGCTGGTGACCGATATTTGCCTGTCACAGGAGCCCACCGCCGAGGAGATGCCGGAGGACTTGTTCGGCGACGCGTTCGACAGCCTGATGGACGACCACGAGGCGCTGGATCCTATGTTCGGCTCCTACAACGGCTCGCTCACGCTAGCCTCCGACCTGTGCCCCGACGGTGTGCTGGGCGAGCACGACCCCATGCTGGCCGCGCTGCTGGCATTGGACGACACGATACCCGGCAACGACATCACAATGGTGTAGTGACGGACGTGGCCGTCGGGAGCCGGCCGTCACCTGCGCCGCCAGAGCCGGCTGTCGGGAGCCGTACCTGTGCTGCGGAGAACTTGGCCACCTTCTCCGTGCCTGCATCTTGCGACTGGTCTGTGCGAGTTTTTATTATGAGAGAGGCCCTCCTGGTGGTGCGGTGCGTCCATCAGGATGGCGGCATCCCCAGGAGGACTTCAGAAGCTAGCCGGGCCTCAAGGTCTGCCCACACTCACCGAGGTCTTCCCGGCAGCGTGAGTGATGCTGCGGCGTCGTGGTGCTCCTGGTGCAAACGACTAGTTGTTCTTCCCGCCGATAGATGGCAATGAGCGCGGCGCGCACGATAAATGAGATTGTTGGTAGGTTTTCATTGGTATGCCAGTGCTGGTGAGGTGGGCTCCATATCAGGCTCTCAATGCTTCTGGATGGTCGGACGGTCATGGTTGAAGATGGCCGTGCCATGTTTTGTAAGCGATATGTTTTCTGGATTTCTATTGGTAAGTCGAGCGCTCATAGCGTTAGTTTGAAGACAAATATTTTACTAGCACTGTGTGTTTCCATTGGTACCTGTTATCTGTGTGCCATTGACGAGTCAGGAGAGGCACTGACCGCTCGCCTCGATCGGCTGTACTGGGCCCTGGCCACTGGCCGCCGGCGGAAGAGCGTGTTGAAAAATACCCCCCTTCCCCGCAACTTCCCACCCCCGCCGTCATGCTCGCAAACGTACATTCCTAGTAGGTGAGGACTACTGGCAGGCAACCTAGCTAAGGGCCCAATAGGGACACCGTCACTCACTCGAATGGTCAGCGCGACGCGAATAGTCTTGCTACTGGGTGATAAAGTGTGCGTGGCTAGCAAGCCGGTCGTTAGGTGGGCGTGGTTAGCACCCCGGTCATGGCTACCATACCGACCGTTGGGTGGGGGTGGCTACCACACCGGTCGTTAGGTGGGCGTTGTTGCCACATCGGTCTGTTGTCGGGAGTCATGTTCGACGCCCCAAACGCGTACTGACTCCAGGTTTGCCGTTCCAACAAGCTACCGCTGTCGGCTGTCGCTTTGAAATGTCATTATGTGTCTTACAGTATGCGCCCTTCGCCCTTCGAATCGCCTCTACTGTTCTCCGGCGATCATGCGCCCTAAAGCCCTAATAACTAACTAACTATCGTCTCAATTTAGCCAGTACTCGAATGGTTCTGCCGGTATGGTGGTGTTCGTGCCCGCCGCGGTCTTCTACGTCATTGTCAGTAGCGTATCACAGTACTGGTGTTGTGCTCGTCTGTTGCTCTCGACGCCGTCTGTCGTCGCAGCATTTCCAGTCCCGACGAATAGTGATCGCTGTCTGTGACCGGTGTTCTTCCGCGCTCTTGTCCTCCCCGCCTCCCCGTCTCCGAACGCGGCAGCCGGTGTTGCCAGGAGGCGCCTTCAATGTGTGTTCAAATGAGCGGTCTGTACGGCACGAAGTTGAACGTTGCTGCGGTTAGAGCTGAATATCATCCATGTATCGATGCTGTCGCTTTGAACCATTCCGCTCGCCAGGCCGCAAACATCATGTGTGCGTCATTGCATGCACACCAGAGGAAGAGAGAAAGAGAGAGAGAGAGAGAGGAAGATGGATAAATATATATAGAGATAGATAGATAGATATATACATAGAGAGAGAGAGAGAGAGAGAGGGGGGGGGGGAGAGAGAGAATGCCTACGGGTGCCAGTTCCAACTCTGCAGTACCATGCTATTATCATTGAGCTTAACCCGTCCCGTCTCGTGTGGGGGTCTTCAACCGCCCCCTCAGGTTTTTCGCGGATGGTGAACGAAAGGCACGCGACAGCGCGCCAAATTTAGCATACCCTTTCCCACATCAATTTGGCATACCGTTGCAAAATTTTGAATTCAGGTCATCTATGGTCAACGAGTTTGTCAAGGTCAAGTGAGGTCACCTCCAAAAACGTTCAACAAGTCGTCACGCTTTAACGGATACAGATATTTTGATAAAACTTTCAGCGTTTGCTTATCTTTAAGGATGCAACAAAACGTACGAGAGGAATGTTTCATTTCTTTCGTTCTTGACTACATATTAATTTTGCATATTTGCCTATTTCAGTTCACATCGAAGATTCTGGCTAAAGTAAGCATTTTCTATGACGGCAAGTTGTCTCCCAGCAACGTTTCTCGGTCTGCTCGACCTATTAGGAAAGGAAAATTAAAGAAAACTTGAAAACTCAAAATTTTCAAATTTCAAAAAAATTAAATTTTAATTTTGGGGGCCAAAAAATTTAATGGTCCTGGTCGATTTCGATGTCATTTTCTGATTACAAATATTTTTCTTTCTTTCAAATATGCCCCAAAATGAATTTCCCAGAGCCAAAAACATAATGTAAGTCGTGAAAAGTCGTGAAGATCTAGCCCCCCTAGTGACGCCACTTTTGGGGAAAAGTTGTTTTGGGGGTGGATCCGGTACCCTACTCGTCGAACGCTTTCCGATGACACCTCTTTAGTTTTCGTGCGACGCTTACACTGAATTTTAGAGGGGGTTACTATTGGCCCCCCCCCCCCGAGACGGGGTATGAAGATCTGACCGGAAAGATGGCGCGGGTTAAGCAGTTGAAAACGTCAATTTATCGAACGCTGGCAGGGGTGGATGTAGGGGAAAGGCACTGGGGCTTGTACCCTGTCCATGGCAATGTGACGCCACTCTGATCGTAGAAGACGCGCCTACGGGAAGGCTTCCAGTATTCCCCTCCACCCTCACCCAAACTGAAGGAATTTTTTTTTCAGCGATGTGTGCCATCCTCAGACGAATAGGTGCCCTATTGAGAGGAAGATGCCTCTGATTAGTACTCTCAACAACTTACCCTACTCAACAAAATTTCAGTGGAAGGCGCCACTCCAGGCCCTCCACGGCAATGACGCTCCTTCAGATGAGTACCTCCCCCCCCCCCCCCGCCCACATATAAATGTTTGGATCCGCTCCTATCTGCTGGGCATAGCATACATGCTGTAAGAACGCTATATCCTTGACATATATTTTTGCGGTGTGTATGTGCACAACATTAACATACCATCATAATAACAGATCATGTAGTCCCTCGGACTATCAACGGGATTCTTTTCATCCCTGGGGCCATTTCCTGCCTTTAGGGACCCATCACAGATTCAATGTCTAGCTCTCTTCTCAGGTGCATTTTAGATCTGAGATGAGCCCACACAAGTCATCTTCAGATCTTAAGGGTCCTGCTCATCCCGCAGGGACACTTTCAAATCCAAAGAGCATCCCAGGCTTCTCTGGTCTTCTGGAGCTCTTTTTATTTATCCCTTTTTAGGGTCCCAT
Organism: Imbricaverruca yamaguchii; assembly: GCA_034440575.1. NCBI lineage: Eukaryota > Metazoa > Arthropoda > Thecostraca > Neoverrucidae > Imbricaverruca > Imbricaverruca yamaguchii. The sequence continues at coordinate 226,310 of JAOTOL010001510.1, read as the reverse complement.
TCAAGACGATACTATTTTTTCCCGGCTGGCATGAGCATTCCAGCACTTGGCGAGCCCTCTTATTTGCACGGCCTTTGCGAGCCGCCAGGGTGCACGTCTTCAGGACTCAAGGGACCTTTCCACATAAGCTGGTAGATGCATGTGCATATTTCCTTGGTCATATATTTGCCCCTCAAGGCGGTGGCCTGGATGGCCCCATCGGACTCATCGAGGAGTGGGCACCCCTTCTCCCCTAGGAAATTCCACTGATTTTAGCAGCCCCTCATGCATTTATATGTCTTTCCGTAGCAATGGGAACCATTTGCTTCGGCCCGGATCGTCTCGGTAGCCTTGGGTGCCTCTTTACCGGCTTCTAGCCCGCTGCCAGCTCTGAGCCCATCTCAATCAGCGTGAACCAAGCCGACCCAGTGGCTCTGCACGTTCGGTCCGGGGCCGCCATCCGTCCATTCAGGAACACTCTTCCACGTTTCAAAACACTCTCCTCCGGCCGGAGTTCCTCTCTTCAAAATATTGAGCATCCTCTAGTTAGTTATTTGAACTTTATGGCGCATCGATATGGGCTACGTCTATCATGCAGGAATCCTCCAGTGCGGTTTCGTCCCCAGGGGCCCTTTATGCCGACCGTGGGTCCTTTCGGACGACCCGGGATTCTCCCAAGACTATGGGTACTCTCTGTGGGGGCAGCTCTTGCCATTGCTGCAAATTCTTACAATCTTTAGCAATACAGGGCCTACTATGTTAGACCGGAGACTCTTCTTTAAAAGCTTGGGCCTCTTCCTCAGGCCGGGGGAATTTGTGTACGGCTTAGATCCCATCCGCTGACCCACGGGTGAATTCTGATGGCCCGAACTCCTCAACTAAGATACCCCCTCCGCTTCTGGGGCCGAGAACAGGATCCAGGACCACAAAACCATTGGCCGCTTTTCCAACGCTTGTGAATATTCACCAGGTTAGATGTCCTTTTCTACTTCTGCTCCGCTGATGGTTCGGAGGCCCTTCAGCTTGGCTCGAGGCCATCTCCGTCAGCTCGGAGACCCTTCGGACTATGCGGGCCCCCTCAGACGATCTAAAAGCCCCTCATGTCGGCGCAGCCAAGGGCCCTCAACATCTTCCAGAGGGCAGCCTCCGTTGACCCGGGACAGTCTTCATCGGCTCGGGACCGTGTCAGTCAGCCCGCGGGTCCTTCTGTCAGCTCAGAGGCCCTTCACGGGCTCCCTCACAGACGCTTTGAGGGGCCGTTGTGGCTGCGCGTCAGCTGCCTGTGACTAGGCAGCTGGCCATGCTACTGCTGTGTTCACGAACACAGTCACCTCGAGCGATCATTTATTGTTCAGTTAACGGAAACACAAACGCCGGCCGTCGCTGGCCACCCAGTAGCGCTCCTGACACGAGCGTGCGCGGACATCAGGCTCAAACTCAGACGCAGCGCCGACACAGGTGGTGGCGCACCGCCGCACGCCGGCCCGCCCGTTCTCCACAGCTGCTAATCTAGACTAGCGTCATAGTCGCAACGGCCGCGACGCACACGGCGCGAGAGCGCGCGCGCGACAGAGGGGTTCGCGTCACGGGCGCGCGTCACGCTGGGGCACCATTGGCCAACACAAACAACACAGATAACACGACTAAACGAGAACCAGTGGCATACGCAGGTACTTGTACTCTTCTACAGCTGACGTCGGCCAGGCCGACGTCTGACAAAAACGAACACCTCTCCGAGCTGCGATCCCCATCATCCGGAACACGTTCCACGGGTCCATCTCGTATGTACACGACGGGCACCACGGTTCCGCAGCGAACAGAAGCGAGCGGCTGGAATGTACCGCACCCGACGACCAGCAAAAGCACACGATCACCACTGAATATTTGGCCTCGGCAAATCAGCCGCCTTCACGCCACCGCAGCGCCACCTGCAACGCGGCTGCCGCGACCGCAGCGCCACCTGTAACGTAGCGACCGCGACCGCAGCGCCACCTGCGCTAATAAATATCACCGCGCGGCGGCGAGCCGCTAGATCTCAGTGCCCTCGCTCGACTCGGGAATGTCGCGCATGGGGGCGCCGTCGGGCGGCGAGGCCGCGGCTGCCGCCGGCGGCGTCGCCAGCCGGTAGAACACGCCGTTGCCGTCGTGGTCGGCCGCGTCCGAGTCGGAGCTCTCAGAGCCGCCGACGCTGGCGCCGTTGGTGGACGGCGGCGAGCTCGCCGCGCCGCGCTGCCAGTCACCGCTGGCGTCCGGCTCGGACGACTCCAGGTCCAGCACCCAGCTGATGGAGTCGCACTTCTCCACCACGGCGGTCACCTGCGGCGGCGGCGGCGGCGACACCTCCTCCGAGCGCCGCGACCGCCGCCGCAGCGAGTCGCACTTGAGTGGCGAGCGTGGACTTATCCTGCCGGAGTAGCGGGACGTCACCGTCAGGGGGTGGGACGTCACCGTCAGGGGTGGGACGTCACCGTCAGGGGTGGGACGTCACCGTCAGGGGTGGGACGTCACCGTCAGGGGTGGGACGTCACCGTCAGGGGTGGGACCCCACAGACAGGGGTGGGACGTCACCGTCAGGGGTGGGACGTCACCGTCAGGGGTGGGACGTCACCGACAGGGGTGGGACGTCACAGACAGGGGTGGGACGTCACCGACAGGGGTGGGACGTCACCGACAGGGGTGGGACGTCACCGTCAGGGGTGGGACGTCACCGTCAGGGGTGGGACGTCACCGACAGGGGTGGGACGTCACCGACAGGGGTGGGACGTCACCGTCAGGGGTGCGACGTGACCGTCAGGGGTGGGACGTCATCGACAGGGGTGGGACGTCACCGACAGGGGTGGGACGTCACCGTCAGGGGTGGGACGTCACCGACAGGGGTGGGACGTCACCGACAGGGGTGGGACGTCACCGACAGGGGTGGGACGTCACCGACAGGGGTGGGACGTCACCGACAGGGGTGCGACTTCACCTTCAGGGGTGGGACGTCACCGTCAGGGGTTGGACGTCACTGACAGTGTGTGTAACGCTACCTTCAGTGGGTGTTACGTCACTGTCATGGGTCAGGCAGCGCCCTCGGGACTACGGAGTTAGTTCTAGGAGTGAGGTCGCCACTCACCGCAGCCAATGCCACTTGGCCGGCTGACAGCACACTGTGCACAGACATCACAAACCGCAGACGGAGAAATAACCAGCACGATAACAGCACGCGGCTTACCAACGGGGAAACCAGCGCAATAACCAACTATAAACGCCGTAGCCACGGAAACCAGCACAATAACAGCTCACGTCGGAGTCACGGAAACCAGAACAATAACAGCTCACGTCGTAGTCACGGAAACCAGCACAATAACAGCTCATGAGTCACGGAAACCAGCACAATAACAGCTCACGTCGGAGTCACGGAAACCAGAACAATAACACATTGCAATTGTAAGAGCTCACTGCAGGTGTTGGAAATCCTGCCCTGTCGTGGACTTTTGTCATACATGTCTTCACCTCGAAAAAATTATGTACTCCTTTTTCATCAGAAGACTAATTGAGTAGCATGAAAACTATTGCAAACCTATCGTTGAGAGATGCTGGATAAATACGCCCTAAACGGACTAGCACGTAAATTATATATTTTTGTTGTAATGTCACAGAAAAAGTTACACTCCGAACTAGAATACTGGCGAATTTTCCTCTCAAAGTCCAGAATGCAGGGTACAAATCTAGCCCTGCTCCCACCAGGAGTCACGTATCTCACGACCTCAACAGTCGAGCATTTGTAGCAGTCAAGCACTCCACAGTCAGTCGTTAGCAGCTACCTGCTGGGCATGTGTGGCGACTCGCTGCAGGCGCGCACAAGCGAGCCGGAGGTGCGTGCGGTCCGGAAACTGGCCGAGCGTGACAGCGCACCTGGAACAGCGTGACGGCGTGACGGCGTGACGGCCTCCACAGACTGGGTGCAGCTGGGCCAGCGGGCAGCGAGCGGCGCGGGCGACGTGGGCCAACCGTCACACGCCAGTCACGCTGCGTGACACGCCAGTCACGCTGCGTGACGGGCCTGCCACGCAGCTGACCATGCAGCCGGCGCAAATGCCGAGCGCAGCAGATACAGCGCCAGACGTCAAACACCCACTTTTGGCTTTCGGTTGGAGTTTGTGACGACTTGCGGACGGTTTCGCTTTTGTTTAGATAAAGGAGCGAGGTGTGCGTGCTGACGCCACGAAGTGTAAGACGGTGCGTATTCAGTGGACGGCAACGGGGCTGAATATATGCATTGGCTGAAGATTCAACCGCGGTGGCTGGGAAACACCGCAGCGGACAGGAGTGTGACCCAAGTCATCACACGAAGAAAAACCAGGGACGTCTCACACAAATGTCCAACAATTATGTTACATAATTACTGATTGGTGGCAAAACAGGGTGGCAAAAGCATTGATACCACCAATAGGCATAATGAGTTCTTGAAACAATTCAAATGTTATTTTGTTCTAATCTTCCCTGAGCGATGGTACGGCTAGCAATGGCTTCTTGCAGGGATACGTTCGCTTAACAGAACTCTCATAGAAAATCTGCCGTCGAAAACCAGTGGTAGTCGGGCGTGACGCTCATCCACAGTTGTGTAAATTTCTGACATTTTCCATTACCATTCGCTGGCGCATGCAAGATTACAACAGATCACACATTGCGGTGTCTAGTCTATGCTTGACCATCGTAACACGTCATTCCAAAAAACATTTACCATTAAACTATTAAAATCATGAACTATAGCATCTCGATATTGAACGCAATCATGTAGTGCAGTCTACAAATAGCCATGACATACGAATGTGCCACACATATATGATGACAGAGACAAGAGCGTAATTCAGCGCAGCATGCAACTACACAATCTGCCCGAATGCAAGGTAGCCGAACGTCTGCTACGCACATAGAGTGACCTCACCTGACCTATGGTCACTAACTTGGGCGCGGTATGACTGATGCAGTCGATGCGCCCATAAACTTGAATAACCAACCAGCCGGCCACCCGGTCAGCTGAGCCCACTTGATGCCGTTACAACTAGGCCCTGTATCGTTTCGCCTCACGTGGACGCCACTATACCTAGCCTCTGTCACTCAACAGACATGATTACACCTAGCCTCTGTGTCACCTCACCGCACGTGGATGCCATTGCACCTAGTCTGCATATCCTCACCGCACGTGGATGCCATTGCACCTAGTCTGCATATCCTCACCGCACGTGGATGCCATTGCACCTACATAGCCGGGATGCCATCCTAGTCTTCCTCACCGCACGTGGATGCCATCGCCATCCACCCACCGCACCTGGACCTTCCCCCCTCCTTCACCTCGCCATCCGTGGACGCCATTCCGGCTGACCCAGGATCGCTCACCAGATCGCAGAGCTACTACGGGGCCCTTCTGACCGTGGTGCCCCCTATTTCAACTCTGGGCGATATTCACTCGATCTCGGCGCTACCATAGCTATGCTGACTCATCCTGATAGTCCCCCCCCATTTTTTTCTCGGGGGGTTGGACACCCCCCCCCGTTTCTTCGTCTTGAAGTCCAAATAATCAATAACTGTACACAAACTGAACCCATCTGACCCCAAACTCATTCGTCGACTCGCGACAAAACCTATCTAAACCCAACATCAGCCATCGAGCTGCCAACGAACTCATCGGACCCTGAGCCCAGTCATCGGCCCACGAACAAACCCATCAGATCCAAAACCCAGTCATCGGCCCGCGAACAAACCCATCAGATCCAAAACCCAGTCACCGGCCCGCGAACAAACCCATCAGATTCAAAACCCAGTCATCGGCCCACGAACAAACCCATCAGATCCCAAACTCAGGCATCGGCCTGTGAACAAACCCATCTGGCACAGAGACAACATAATTTAACATGGGAAACCACATTTGACCGGTCCCGCGCTGTCCATCAACCACACAATGTCCCAAATTCATATTGCGTTCGGGGTTAGATGAAACATCAATCGCCGAAAATTTCAGTACAGTGTAAAGTTGTACGATGCAAGTCGTTTACGTTTGCGCCGTGCAAATTGGTGTTTGTGTAGCGTGCAGCAACTACACAAACCTAACAGTACCGCTGACCGGTAGAAACTAACTGCTGCGTTTATCACCCCGCGCCTCCAGACATTGCCGTGAGCACGTGACACATCTACGTAAAAGTAACCAATCGGACAGAAGATGAAACCTTTCTTTTTAGCTCCTTCCAACCCTTGCTCACGAATTTGGACACAGTGGATTGCATAATCGCCGAGTCGGACACCAGTGTCATCATTATGTCAACTTTAGCCCGCTAAACCATGGTGTACCCCACCATTCTAGAGGTACCTAACTTCAGCCCGCCAAACCATGGTGTACCCCACCATTCTAGAGGTACCTAACTTCAGCCCGCCAAACCATGGTGTACCCCACCATTCTAGAGGTACCTAACTTTAGCCCGCTAAACCATGGTGTACCCCACCATTCTAGAGGTACCTAACTTCAGCCCGCCAAACCATGGTGTACCCCACCATTCTAGAGGTACCTAACTTGAACTCGGTCCGGCGCCCCTGACGGACAGCAGCCCCGCCGAGCGGGAGTCTGACACCGTCCCTCCGCCACCACAGTCTGGCGGGTACCGCTGCCCGAACCCCACCCAGCCCATCTGGTATGTAGTGTACCGCCTGCATGTGGTGCGGCACCAGTGGCCACATCCCCAGCTGAGGATCCCTGATCGTCCCACTGGATGAGCAGCTTGCAGCGTAGCACCAGTGACCTCACCTGAGGACCCCTGCACGTCCGACTGGGTGAGCAGCTTGTACTGTAGCTGCTCATTCTCCATCGACAGTCGCTTGTTGGCCTTGAACTCCTTGTCCTGATGATCACGAAGCCGGCTGTTCTCTTCGGATAGTTGCCTGCCCGACCAGAAGTTGTTGCGTCACGTGAAACGAGAACGAATGAATCTTAAACGTATCAGTAGATGCATACAGGTGATCATTTCGTTTTTAAGCCATCGCTGCTCAAACAAGGCAGACAAGCAGGCTCAAGCACGGCGAGGTCTATCAGGCTCAAAACGCAATGTTGGTATTCACAAAACACTGATACAATCGAGGCCCATACAGAACACTTGCTTTAAATAGCGAGTATTGAATAGTCAGATTGGTCCAAGCTAATTGGTGGTACAACGCATACAGCCAAACAGGAACGTACACCAATGAGTAGACGTTCACACACCATCATTAAGAGCTTCAGCTTTACTGCTTACTGGTGTGTACGACCGCATCGACACGTGCTGAATGATATGCACGCACTACCGCCGGTATTTTGTGTTTGATCCACAAGCCAGTCTTGTTTAGTGCACGCTCCAAAATACCACCACCCGCACCTTTCAACCAGTGCTCGTTGACGTAGCTGAGCCTCAAGGTCTTCGGCCTTGGCACGGTATTTGGTGGCGCGTTCGTCGAGGCGGGCGTTCTGCTCCCGCAGTCGCTGTAGTTCCAGCTGGTCCCGGCGCAGCTCTGCGATTTCGTCCCGCTTCAGCTCCAGCACTGCGTTCAGCGAGCGGATGTCCTTCTCCTTCTCCTTCACTCGGGACGACAGCACCTGGAGGCGTCCGGGAAGGTCAGGGCCCATTGAGGACATCGAAGTCCCGGTCAGCTCAGAATCTGGGATGGGTGTGTCTGTGCGGGGATGGGGGTGCTACAAAGGAGAAGGCCCGATTTTCTGATGGCACAGAACGTGAGACACAGGAAAAGAAGTCGAAACCAAATGACTTGGCTGGTAAGTGAATGACTGAAGACATGGACCTGCTGATCGAAATCAAGTAACGAGCCGCCGGGCACTATGGGAACGACGATCAGGTGCCAGCAGTCGGCTTTTTGGTTGGCCGGGACAGTCTCTGAATTTGTAACAAGCATGCCAAAATATGAACCGCACAGTACACACCCGGGGCGGGGATGGCCGAGTGGTTATGGTGTTGGCTCCGGGTACCAAAGGTCCCAGGTTCGACACTAGCGCCACTCGGGACATTTTCCAATCCCGCGGCCCACCGGCGAAACAGTGTGAGCAGCGCCATTAGCCGTGAATGTGCATAAAGTGCGTCGTGAACCACCCAATAAACAAACAAACAGTACACACCCGCACATATTACCGGCAGTCGAACCCACTCCACCTCATCTCATGCCATGTGATATGACCTTAACCCGACCCAACACAGCCAATCGCACCCAATCTCACCTGTATCTTGGTGTTTGTGCTCTTGCCCATGGCCGTCTTAAGCTCCTCCTCGCGCCGGCTCAGGTCGTCGGCCAGCGCCTGCAGCTCGCAGATCTGCAGCCGCAGGGCCTCGACCTCGACCTGCGCGCGACGCTGGCTCTCGGCCAGCTCGCGCTCCCACTGCGCCGTCACCGACGCCAGCGTCTGCTGGTGCTGGGCGCTCAGCTCGCGCACGTCGCGGTCTCGCTCCTCCTGGCGTTGCGCCAGCTCCTGCTCCTGCTGCAGACGCTCCTGGTGCCAACCGGCGCGCGCCTCGGCCAGCTCCTGCTGGCGCGACTCGAGCGCCTCGCGGTGACTGCTGGCCAGCTCCGTCAGCTGCTGCTGGTGCTCGGCCTCGCGCTGCTCGCGCGCGCTCTCCCGCTCCGCCAGGCTCTCCACCAGCCACCGCTGTGAGGCGACCGCCTCGTCTGAAAAGGTGGCGCCACTGTCAGCACCCGGGTGGTCGGAGTTCGGGCTGTCTGCCGCGCACATCTGTCACGCCACCTTACCGGCCAATCATGGATTGTAACTAGGGTGCTACCGAGGTGTCATCTAAGTCACCTGACAGACATGGACGTGGTACTGCAGCAACCAGTGACACATGCTGTCACGGCAGGTGTCGCTGGTGTCGCGACACCTGTGACCAGCGACACATGCTGTTACGGCATGTGTCGCTGATGTCGCGACACCTGTGACCAGCGACACGTGGTGGTGCCAGCCGCAGCGGAGCGGCAGGCTCACGCGTGTGTCAGATCCTCAGAACAGGTCGCTCGGGTCTGACACAAGGATCGAGATGTCCGCAGAACTGGCCGTGCGAGTCACGGACAGTAGGCAGCCAGCCGGTCTGGTGGGACGGTGGGACGGTGGGACGGATCGCCGGGGGTGGCCTGGTGGGACGGTGGGACGGATCGCCGGGGCGCCGGTGGGACGGTGGGACGGATCGCCGGGGGTGGCCTGGTGGGACGGTGGGACGGATCGCCAGCGGCCGGACGGCGCGATGGATCACCGGCGCGGTTGGGTGGATATCTGGCATGTTGCAGGATACTGGACCAGTTTGTCCTACCGCGCCATCACTCTGTTCACTGCCAACAAGGCGACCCGACATACCAACAACCTCGACGGCTCCCAACTCGCCAACACCTCGCCTTCCGTACGCCAGCCACCCGTCACAGAAATTCACCGCAGACAACCAACGCCATGGGCAAATGCTACTCTGCATTTATGCTGCTGTGTTCGTACGACATGCTGTCGTTCCTGTGTACGGTTGGCGTTCGAAAAGCGAGTTGCTGAACAATCTTCTCATCTGAGTTCAAATCATTCCTGACTAGCTCGCCCTGCGCCATCTCAAGACCATCCGGTCTTGAATAGAGTCGACACAAGACTCATCACAGCGTAGATGCATCTGTGTAGTGCTCGAGACGAGGTTTCTGAAGCCCAACTGATGTGAGGTACTCAACAATTTGCTGAATTTGAGGTAATCATTTCAGGCGCTCACCGAGTTTGAGCTGAGTTTCCGTGGCTTTGGCCTGCAGCGCCTGTAGCTCGTCCCTCAGCTGGGTGTACTGCAACACAGATGCACGGCTGGTGAGAGCACGACCATCACGCGTCATCGGCGCTCCCGAGTCGTCACGTCACGTCACGTCACACACGAGCTACTAAACATGCAAGCAAAGGTCATCCGGTGTCTCTGCATCGGAAGTGACAAGAGCCCTACATCGTCGGTAGCCTTCGCGGGGAATGCTGGTACTTACTTTGTTGCAAATGTCGTATGCTTCCACGTCGAAAATGTCAGTAGCCTCTACGTCGAAAAAGTCGGTATCCTACATCACGGAAATGTCGGTAGCCTCTGCGTTGAACATTTCGGTGCCACTTATGTGCGCCACTCCCTCCTTCAACACCTTTAGCTCACAGCACGACACCGTGATCTGAGACGGCACAAAAGGAAACTGGTCTGGTCGATATCCATCAGTATTCCGTGTTCCGCCAACAAGCAGCCGATACGGCTACATCCCCAGGCCGACTATGCGGCACATCAGTGACCCATGATACGGCTGTATCCCCAGGCCGACTATGCGGTACATCAGTGACCCATGATACGGCCGTATCCCCAGGCCGACTATGCGGCACATCAGTGACCCATGATACGGCCGATATCGTAAACGTTATCGTAACTGGTGCAGTAACTGGTACAATCACTGGTACGGCGACAACCAGCGTAACTGTTAGCATAACTGCTACCGATAAATTTCATCGACAGCCACATTACCATTAGTTTCCGCGGTTCCTAATCAACCAAAGTGCCCGTGTCGTGTCCTCATCGAGAACGGTCGGGTACAAACGATACAACTAGCCACAAACGCCACAGCCCTTCTGCCCACATCAAACATAGCACTTTTGTGGATGGGGTATATCCGCTATCCCGAAGCTCTGCGTTAGTCGTGGGTGCCCGTTGAACAGTCGCCGGGTGCGCCGAGACCAGCTCCGGCTGCTCGTATCGCCGCGTCCTGAACGGCCTTCTGCTCGGTCTGTAGCGGTCCGTCGAGCCGGCCTGACTCGGCCAGACCGTGGGCGGAGGCTGACCCGACCGATCAGCGGACGTTTTTGTTGCCGAGCCGCGATCGTATCAACCCGGCAGCAATACAGCCGCCGGGCAGTGGGCTCAAATGTGCGAGCGACTCGACAAAGCCGGCGTCGACAGGTCGCACGAGGTGTGGCCGTGGCGGGGATTTTGCGCGGGAACGGCGCACAATCGGCGACAGGTGGGCGGAGGTGAGCTGCTCTGCGACAGGTGGGCGGAGGCGAGCTGCTCTGCGACAGGTGGACGGAGGCGAGCTGCTCTGCGACAGGTGGACGGAGGTGAGCTGCTCTGCGACAGGTGGGCGGAGGTGAGCTGCTCTGCGACAGGTGGGCGGGTGAGGTTCGCGACAGGTGGGCGGAGGTGAGCTGCTCTGCGACAGGTGGGCGGAGGTGAGCTGCTCTGCGACAGGTGGGCGGAGGCGAGCTGCTCTCGACAGGTGGACGGAGGCGAGCTGCTCTGCGACAGGTGGCGGGGGTGAGGTGATCTGCGACAGGTGGGCGGAGGTGAGCTGCTCTGCGACAGGCGGCGGAGGTGAGCTGCTCAGCGACAGGTGGGCGGAGGTGAGCTGCTCTGCGACAGGTGGGCGGAGGCGAGCTGCTCTGCGACAGGTGGACGGAGGCGAGCTGCTCTGCGACAGGTGGGCGGAGGCGAGCTGCTCTGCGACAGGTGGGCGGAGGTGAGCTGCTCTGCGACAGGTGGGCGGAGGTGAGCTGCTCTGCGACAGGTGGGCGGAGGTGAGCTGCTCTGCGACAGGTGGGCGGAGGTGAGCTCCTCTGCGACAGGTGGGCGGCGGTGAGCTCCTCTGCGACAGGTGGGCGGAGGTGAGCTGCTCTGCGACAGGTGGACGGAGGTGAGCTGCTCTGCGACAGGTGGGCGGAGGTGAGCTGCTCTGCGACAGGTGGGCGGAGGTGAGCTGCTCTGCGACAGGTGGGCGAAGGTGAGCTGCTCTGCGACAGGTGGGCGGAGGTGAGCTGCTCAGCGACAGGTGGGCTGCGCCCAACGCCAACACAAGTCATGCCAGCCCGGTTGCCCAGGGGTCACGTCACTTCACGCTATTTACAAGGATGGCTCAGGTCAGCGATCCGCCGCCAGGTAGGTCGCACCGTTTGGAGATCAGTTGGGTGATTGCGAGGTCAGCAGTACGGTTCTGACGACACAGTTGCCCGGTAACGAGTTGTTTGGAGGAGGAGATAAATCAACTGGCTCAGACACTTACGGATAACTCAAATCATTTTCAGCAGTGCGCCATGAGCTATTTTTGACTTCAGGCTTTAGGAACCCAGATACGGCTGCCGTAGGCACCATTCAACACTTGGGTCAACACAGCAAAGAAACACCGGCGGAAACTTTTTGTGCGTACATTAGCAAAGCTAGAGGAAAAGCCCGGCAGATGAATATATGAAACATGTAACAACGAGCTAACTTGATCGGCAACATAGTTTCCAGTTGGCCAGCCGGCCATGGTGAAGCACCTTTCCGTGGAAGCGATCGTTATGCAAATTTGACCCAAAAAAATATCAGAAAGTCGTTCATCAGAACTTCGACACAACATTCAGTCAGGAGCACTCACAGATTTCCCAAGCCACATTCATCTAAATTACAAACTAAAATAATTGTCGTAACTCAATTTATTCACTGGACCAAATGAATGTCTTCCGTTTCGGGGAGCGGGACCGGCTGTTAATTTCGTCGCTCAGGCGGTAGCTATGACAGATGGCCGCCGTACAGGGTGGGCAGGAGAACTGACGAGGTAGGCGGTGCGGACGCCACCCCGCGGAGCACTACTACCCGCCGCGGCGCCTGCGGAACAAGGTCACGCCGGGCCGAGGTCACGCCGTGGCGTCACGCCGGGCCGGGGTCACGTCGTGGCGTTACGCCGGGCCGAGGTCACGTCGTGGCGTCACGACCGATCACGAGAGGTCGCCGCCCACGGCCGGAGCGCTGTCACGATCTGACGTGACTGGCAGCCCCATACCACAGCCGCCGCGCTAGCTGTGACGCCGTCACGTCACGCCAGTCAGAACGGACCAGCCGCCCACTCCGTCACGTGCTACAGCTAGTCGTGACGTGGTGGTCACCACAGCATCATTACAGCACCCCAGCTCGGTACCAAGACGTGACGTGGTGGTCCCACAACATCATTACAGTACCCCAGCTCGGTACCAAGACGTGACGTGGTGACCACCGCAGCATCACTACAGCACCCCAGCTCAGTACCAAGACGTGACGTGGTGGTCACCACAGCATCAGTGGAGCACCGCAGCATCATTACAGCACCCCAGCTCGGTACCAAGACGTGACGTGGTGGTCACCACAGCATCATTACAGCACCCCAGCTCGGTACCAAGACGTGACATCGCCAGGTAATGTCGGCAACCGGCCAAGTCAGACAGCACGACAACGCACCTCTGCCAACCATCGCAGGATTCCACCGGCCGAGGCACTTCGGCACCGGAGCGAGGAAGACTGACAATGTGACCAATGAGCTGTGGTCGGCACCTGGTACAATTATATAGCGTGCGTGGGCTACCGCAGCTGACAGCCAAGGGACGCCGACGTCGGCAAATCCTACCAACTGGTGAGATTTGAGCCAGATACCCTGCAGTTACCGACGAACGCACTACCCAGCCATCTGCTACTGGATCATCTGCTACTGGATCATCTGCCACTGGATCATCTGCTACTGGATCATCTGCTACTGGATCATCTGCTACTGGATCATCTGCTACTGGATCATCTGCTACTGGATTATCTACTACTGGATCATCTGCTACTGGATCCTAATGCGTCATCTGCTGTTCGTCCTGCGGGCGTTGCCATAGAAAGACAACAGCGGGGGCTCGCCATCACCGGTGGTGGTCAGTGTGGACACGGCTATCGTGATCCTCTCCCACCCGAACTGTTTACCGTCACAGTCACCGTCACCGTCACCGTCACCGTCACCGTCACCGTCACCGTCACCGTCACAATCACCGTCACAGTCATCATCGTCACCGTCACCACCACCATCACCATCACTCGGACATACGAACACGACTTGGCGCCCGGCTGGGGGCGGACTTACGTGGCCCGAGTGGTAGTTGACCATGATCATGGCCGCGTCGAAGCAGCGCGACGAGTGTTGCAGGTCGCCGCGGGTCGCCTGCAGGTCACGCTGGTGCGCCTCCAACTGGTCCTCCAGCTGCGTGACCTTGACCTCGTGTCGTGCGGCCGCGGCGGCCGCCGCCGCAGCCGCCGGTCCCACGCCTTTGATAGGCACGGGTTTGGCATCTGCGGAGAGGACGAACAGTGAGCGAAATGTGCAAGGACAGGGAGGGGCAGGGGAGTAACACAACATAATGGCCAGTTTTGATCGGTACAGCTGATGCTGCAACATCAGTACCGCCACAGCTATGGTAACGGATCGCACCCGGGCCATGATACCGCTACAACCGTCCACAGGGTGCGGTCCTGGCTACAGCATCACTACAACTGGGGCTCTCGAAGGCTGCTTGCGTCACGTTGACTCCTGGACAGCACAGACTTCTATCACCCTGAGGTTGGAACAGGATCACGGCTTACTTGGGATTGCAGCTAGGTGAAGCGGTCCGCTACACCAGACGATTTGCGCACGGCACACTTTAGAGGCGCAATGTAATACTAAATAAAAGGAAAAACATCGTATACTCATCTGTTTCCAGTGGCGGATCCGGACGATAGGTAAACACTCATTTCCATCAATATTTCAACATATCATCAATTGCAACGATACAAACACGTTGCGAAACGTGGGCTTTCTGGTGTTAAGCGGTCATCAACAATAAGCTATGGGAAGCGAGGAATAGTTTACTTCGTCATATCTAATCTAAAGCATATCTAAAGCACATTACCTTTTACGCCTTGATTCAAGACGAGATAAATTTGCTTGGTTTTTGTCCGTCGTTTTGGGCTTATTTAGCCATCCCAGTCGTTTGGGTCGCTCACCCCATCCTTCCCTCAGATCCAGGCTGGAATTCCCCTTCATTTTACTTTAAATGTTTAGCAATTATTGATGCATTTCATGTAGACTGACTTTCCACCTTCAGCGATTATTCACATATTTCTATGGACTCAACACGACTCAAACTCGCACCAGGATCATGTTTTCGGAACGAACGTCTGTGGCTGCGCGTAACAATATGTTTGGTTTTCCGGGTAAAGTTCAGTGGATAATGTAGGACGGCATCAGGGCACCGGCACCATGCTACACCAGTACACACCAGCCAGCAAGCCTGCCCATCTCCTGCCGTCTCCACACCTGTCTGTCCGAGGAGCAAACAGGCGGCGATCTCTCCACAAGGGTTTCTCCGACGGCGAGAACCCGTATCCAATTCGATTCGCATCAGCAGGCAACTGTGACGAGAAGGGCCTGGCGGGGACGCCGTGCTCAGATGCCAGGACTCCAAATGGCGTCACTGCGCAGGTAACTGCCGAGAAGGGCCTGACAGGGCCGCGGTATTCAGATGCCAGGACCCCGGATGGCGCCACTGCCATCTGTTGGCGCTCGCGACATTTAATACGCCGATGACACCCAGCCAACCCCCAGAAGACTGAGAACGGTGCAGGGTGCCGTGGAAGTATGCCCACAGTCGAAGGATAGCACCTACCCGAAGAGCGTACCTACGGGGATATACCTGAAGTATAACTAGTGTGTTTTATATAATTTTGAAGGGGTAAGTACCCCTAAATGTTGGTTTTGCTCCCTCCAATAATTTCAATCTTCGTTCTGGGACCATATAGAGTGGGCCCCAGCCAATTTGGGACCACCCATTGGCTTGATGTATTGTGTCCCTCCCCCGATATGTTTTCAGACACCAACGCTCATGAGAATAACCGAAGATAGCCTGCCAGCCGTACACAGAGAGGCTGGCCGCAGGAGGTTTCTCTACTCGTCTGTCTTCCACTACAACTAACTTCCTACTGAAACAAAAACATCGAGGCTGTAAAACCTCAAGAAACATGCACTAGCGTATCTCCACGAACAACACTAGTCACACAAAAATTACACCATGGACATGTGTACACTATGAAGTCACCTTTGGGCCATCGCTTTCCTATCACTTCTACAAACCACTCGTGTATAGCTCGTGTTGCAAATACGGTGTATGTAGTGCGGAAAGTGATACGGATATTGTATCATGTTGGCGTACGAATGTTTGTTGCGCGTCTGCTCCCACTATTGACCACAAATCCCCCCTTTCTTTGTAAATATCTGTGAGTTAAACCCAGACTGTCCGTAACAGCCACCGCACGTGGAGGGCATTAATTGTGAAATAAATAAATAAATAAATAGATATGTAGGTCATAGCCCGAACAAGTAAACAAGTCGTCATGTTGTCCAATATCATGACTTGACAAAACTTTCTTGGAACTCACTGGAAGTATCGAAGGCCAAGATTTCACCATAAACGAGCGAGTAATGAGAGAAGCATCCGTCTATAGTTCAGGCAAACGGCTTTTTCTGAAGCCACCGCCTTACCTACGAAGCTGGATAATGACTGGCGGGTCGAGTAGTTGGAATTTCCAGAACGAAGTTCTGGTGTTTGCACAGTCCGATAAGCCCCCTTGCCGTTGTCTTTGTGGAGGAAGTGGTAGGGGAGGGGAGGGGAGGGGAGGGGAGGGGAGGGGAGTGGGAAGGGAGGGGAGGAGGAAGCCAGCTCTGCAAGCCGTGGCCGTGTTGCGCGGTTTGCCAGGGGTTGGACAGCCGAGCGCAAGACCCGGCCGGGATCGATACGTGTGAGTCAGGGGCGACACCAGTCGTATTTTCGGTACGGCCACACCAGTCACCAGCCAAGCCGATGGAGCGGCGGAAGGCAGTCGTCGCGAGCGGTGCTGACGTCAGTTAGTTATTTGGGCTTTCGGGCGCTTCGACTGCTCTGGTCATATTGCGTCCATAACTCAGGTGCTGACGTCACATCAGACGATACATCACTCGATGATGACGCCAGAGTCTATTCTAGCATGGCAACTGGTTGGGAGAAATACCCCGCCCGGTCGGGGGTTTTGCCCACCGACTGTGAAATGGTCGGCGGTTTTGCCCACCGACTGTGAAATAGTTAGCGGTTTTAGCCACCAACTGTGAAATTGTCGGTGGTTTTGTCCACCAACTGTTAAATTATTAGCAGTTTTCGCCACAGATTGTGAAACAGTTTGTAGACCGCCGACTAACTGATAAAAGCATGCATGCTATATGACAAAAGCATGGAGCGCATCCGTACCCTGAGCCAGCATAAAAACTGTATCATGCCTCAGCATCGACATTTTCAACACACGCTTTGGGTAGCGCCGCGCTCTGCACACTGTGTGCAATAATGGGCGAATCCACCAGCCAGTTGTGGTACTTGCTTACCACGGCCAGCTTGGGTAAGCGCACCAACTAAACGGACGTAAAGCCCGAACAACCTCAAAGAGACAGTTTGAATGTTTCCGGCCCTCCCGTGTCTGTTATCCTCACCGTACAGTTAGCCTGGTGCGCTGTGCGTAAGTGAATAGCTCCGGTCAGCGGGAACAATCACCCCAACTTATTCGACTAAGACTTGATCTGCTTTTGTCGCATACCTCCGAGACAGTGAGGCGTACGCGGCGCAAACCACACGGGTGGCGCGCCGCGAGCATACCTGACAGTGGGCACCACAACACTGAACTCGCCCGCCGCGAGCATACCTGACGGTGGGCACAACACTGAACTCGCCCGCCGCGAGCATACCTGACTGTGGGCACAACACTGAACTCGCCCGCCGGGAGCATACCTGACTGTAGGCACAACACTGAACTCGCCCGCCGGGAGCATACCTGACTGTGGGCACCACAACACTGAACTCGCCCGCCGGGAGCATACCTGACGGTGGGCACCATAACACTGAACTCGCCCACCGCGAGCATACCTGACGGTGGGCACCACACACTGAACTCGCCCGCCGCGAGCATACCTGACTGTGGACACAACACTGAACTCGCCCGCCGCGAGCATACCTGACGGTGGGCACAACACTGAACTCGCCCGCCGCGAGCATACCCGACTGTGGGCACCACAACACTGAACTCGCCCGCCGCGAGCATACCTGACGGTGGACACCATAACACTGAACTCGCCCGCCGCGAGCATACCCGACTGTGGGCACCACAACACTGAACTCGCCCGCCGCGAGCATACCTGACGGTGGGCACCACAACACTGAACTCGCCCGCCGCGAGCATACCTGACGGTGGGCACCACAACACTGAACTCGCCCGCCGCGAGCATACCTGACGGTGGGCACCACAACACTGAACTCGCCCGCCGCGAGCATACCTGACGGTGGACACCACAACACTGAACTCGCCCGCCGCGAGCATACCTGACTGTGGGCACCACAACACTGAACTCGCCCGCCGCGAGCATACCTGACGGTGGGCACCACAACACTGAACTCGCCCGCCGCGAGCATACCTGACGGTGGGCACAACACTGAACTCGCCCGCCGCGAGCATACCTGACGGTGGGCACAACACTCAACTCGCCCGCCGCGAGCATACCCGACTGTCGACACCACAACACTGAACTCGCCCGCCGCGAGCATACCTGACGGTGGGCACAACACTGAACTCGCCCGCCGGGAGCATACCTGACTGTGGACACCACACTGAACTCGCCCGCCGCGAGCATACCTGACGGTGGACACAACAACTCAACTCGCCCGCCGCGAGCATACCTGACGGTGGGCACCACAACACAACTCGCCCGCCGCGAGCATACCTGACTGTGGACACCATAACACTCAACTCACCCGCCGCGAGCATACCTGACGGTGGACACCACACTGAACTCGCCTGCCGCGAGCATACCTGACGGTGGACACCACAACACAACTCGCCCGCCGCGAGCATACCCGACTGTCGACACCACAACACTGAACTCGCCCGCCGCGAGCATACCTGACGGTGGGCACAACACTGAACTCGCCCGCCGCGAGCATACCTGAACGGTAGGCACCACACTGAACTCGCCCGCCGCGAGCATACCTGACGGTGGACACCACAACACTGAACTCGCCCGCCGCGAGCATACCTGACGGTGGACACCACAACACTGAACTCGCCCGCCGCGAGCATACCTGACAGTGGGCACCACAACACTGAACTCGCCCGCCGCGAGCATACCTGACGGTGGACACAACACTGAACTCGCCCGCCGCGAGCATACCTGACGGTGGACACCACAACACTGAACTCGCCCGCCGCGAGCATACCTGACGGTGGACACCATAACACTGAACTCGCCCGCCGCGAGCATACCTGACGGTGGACACAACAACACTGAACTCGCCCGCCGCGAGCATACCTGACGGTGGACACAACAACACCGAACTCGCCCGCCGCGAGCATACCTGACTGTGGGCACAACACTGAACTCGCCCGCCGCGAGCATACCTGACGGTGGACACCACAACACTGAACTCGCCCGCCTGGCCACGCTGCTCTCCCGGAACGACGATCGGCGCGATCGAACGTCGTAGCGTGTGAAGTGTGATGAGGACGAGCCGGAGACACATGCTACCTATAAAACGGCGACGACGGTCTCGCTTCGGTAGGACGACGGCAATACCCGCCAGCTGGGGCGGGCACCAGTAAACTACCAGTGGCGTCTGTTCACGTGTCGATGTGTTTCCTCACACACCAAGATATGACCTTCTCGTAGGCACCTCACGAGCGCCCACAGACAGCACCGCCAGCAAGAATGCTGTATCAGGAACACTCGACCTTGCTCGCGGCGCCTGTCTGGCCGTTTTTAAGCCATGCCACAACATACTCCCGACCGCGACAGCGAGCGCTCCGCATTCGGAAGTGAACCTGATCGCGGCATTGTTGGATACGGCGACGCCGCAACAGCGACTCACTCGCGCCAGAGCGCGTCCAACCACGCAGATAAGCCGAGCCTGTCGGCGCATACCCGACGTGCATTCTCGGCGCAGCAAGGAGACCGCAGTGGAGACCGCAGTGGAGACCGCAGCGTGGGTCCACAGTCCACACCCTGCACCAACACCGCAGTCTGCCTGCTTAAGACAACCGTCTACCTACATCCGTCGGCAGTACCCCGCCCACGTTATTGAATCAGATCACATCAGGTCAGTCAGCTTCTGTTAGATGCAACACCCGATCTCCCGGTAATCTCGCTCTGCTGTATTGTACGGTTGAAATGAATCACAAGGGCCAAACTCGGGTTAAAAATCCTCGGTCCTCCACACATCTTCAGAGTCAGCTAACCCACACGCATCAGTGAGGCCCAGCCGCAACGTCACACGACATACTCAGTCAGGTTGTCTAGGCTACAGCGAGTCCCCAACCTGGCGATCGCCGCCATAATCCTGAATTATTTATGCTACTTAGAAGATTATGCTGAATAGTTTATTCCCGGCCTTTTGTTTGTTTATTAGAGTTTTTGGGCGCGTCAACCCCAACTGGGTTATTTTGCGCCCATAACAATATGAATGATCTTATTCCCGGTGAAAATTACTTCCAGCATGGCATTTTCTGTCGGCGAGTTAGGGCCAGGGGCTGGCGAGGTGGGCGGTCAGATTCAACAGTATCTTGGCACCCGGTGGAGTGAATTACATTCAGCTGGTGACAGAGGCGGGCAGCCCACCAACCTCAACTTCCGCACTGTCACCTGACAGCAGACGATGACGCCACCGATGATGACATCAGCTGCAGAGTGCCAACAACCTAGGGAGATGGGGGGATCATTCATTTAGCACCGGACTCGGACAGGCTTACCATCCTGGACGCCGGTCGGCTTTCCCCAGCACCGGAGCAGGTCGGAGAACGACGTCAGAAGACAGTACACGCCGTCGGCCATAGCGTCCGGCCGTCACTCGCCGAGCACGCACCGAGCGCAGCCGTCACACACCGTCACGCGGCATGTGACGCGACAGCCGAACACTCCGTGCGGCGCAAACAGTGGCGGCAGCACGAGCGGGGGGCCGCGCACGTGACGTGACGTGACGTGAAAGACCGGCGTCCCAGCGACTGGGCCCGCCGAGCGCAAGAGCACCCGCGCAGGTCGCTGCCGCCGCTGCCGCTGCTGCCGCCGCTGCCGCCGCTGCCGCTGCCGCTGCTGCCGCTGCTGCCGCTGCTGCTGCCGCTGCTGCCGCTGCCGCTGCTGCCGCCGCTACCGCCGCTGCCGCCGCTCCGGAGACCAGCGGCCAGGACCGTCAGAGAGGCGGAATCGGCACGTGCCGGCCGTCCGCCGAGGTATCGTGTCACCGCGGCAGATAACACCGGCAAGCCACCAACACGCGACGCTATTCACGCTCGACTCTTCCCGGCGCGGCGTGGCGAGCGGTGAGGGCAGACGGCGGCGCACCAACTGAGGGCTGCCGGGCCGCGCTCCCAACTGCCCACCGGGCGACCGTGGCCGACGCGCTGCACTCAAACAGGCCAGGGCTACGCAGACCGGATACCATCGGCTCCAGCCGAGAAATCATCGCCGCCAGGGCGCCCCACCACGCGACGCCCATACAAATGCGCCGCGCGACCTTTTGCCGACGCAGACGTGGAGTCCGGCGGGCACGTCTGCGCGAGCGGCGCCACCTGCTGACCTTGGCTGACCCGGCTCAGAGCACCTATCGGCCGCCGGTCGGAAACAGGAAGACAGCGCCACGGCGTGCTGATGACGAACGAGGCTCGGCGTCAGCGTGTTGTGGATAGGAAGTGCGCCACTATTGGGAACGTGGACGAAATCAAGTTCGCCCAACCAGCGCAAGGCAAGCGAACCAACCACATTTCGCTCCAACTGGCGCATGGAGATACACCGACGATAATTCAATCAGGCCGGCCCATTTAATTCGAAGTGAAATTATAAACGAAACGATGAGGTCCCACTTCACCGCGCGGATATGATTTAAGCATCCGCAGACGTGGTGGTTAATTGCGTACAACGAGCCATCATCTACACATCCGCCAGCGCCATCAGCCCGACGAGACCGCGCCGCTGCCACCGTCACCGTCAGCCCTGCGTGGCCGACCTGACCGCTGCCACTGCCACTGCCACTGTCACCGCCAGCGCCATCAGCCCGACGAGACCGCGCCGCTGCCACCGTCACCGCCAGCCCTGCGTGGCCGACTTGACCTCGCCGCTGCCACCGTCACCGCCAGCCCTGCGTGCCGACCACCGCCCCGCCCCACGCCCGCGCCGACCACCGCGCCGCTGCCACCACCGCCAGCCCTGCGTGGCCGACCTGACCGCGCCGCTGCCACTGTCACCGCCAGCCCTGCGTGGCCGACCTGACCGCGCCGCTGCCACTGTCACGCCAGCCCTGCGTGGCCGACCTGACCGCGCCGCTGCCACTGTCACCGCCAGCCCTGCGTGGCCGACCTGACCGCGCCGCTGCCACTGTCACCGTCAGCCCTGCGTGGCCGACCTGACCGCGCCGCTGCCACTGTCACCGCCAGCCCTGCGTGGCCGACCTGACCGCGCCGCTGCCACTGCCACTGCCACTGTCACCGTCACCGCCAGCCCTGCGTGGCCGACCTGACCGCGCCGCTGCCACTGTCACCGCCAGCCCTGCGTGGCCGACCTGACCGCGCCGCTGCCACTGTCACCGCCAGCCCTGCGTGGCCGACCTGACCGCGCCGCTGCCACTGCCCCGCCAGCCCTCGCGCGACGACCGCGCCGCTGCACTGTCACCGCCAGCCCTGCGTGGCCGACCTGACCGCGCCGCTGCCACTGTCACCGCCAGCCCTGCGTGGCCGACCTGACCGCGCCGCTGCCACTGTCACCGCCAGCCCTGCGTGGCCGACCTGACCGCGCCGCTGCCACTGCCCGTCACCGCCAGCCCTGCGTGGCCGACCTGACCGCGCCGCTGCCACTGTCACCGCCAGCCCTGCGTGGCCGACCTGACCGCGCCGCTCCACTGTCACCGCCAGCCCTGCGTGGCCGACCTGACCGCGCCGCTGCCACTGTCACCGCCAGCCCTGCGTGGCCGACCTGACCGCGCCGCTGCCACTGTCACCGCCAGCCCTGCGTGGCCGACCTGACCGCGCCGCTGCCACTGTCACCGCCAGCCCTGCGTGGCCGACCTGACCGCGCCGCTGCCACCGTCACCGCCAGCCCTGCGTGGCCGACCTGACCGCCCGCTGCCACTGTCACCGCCAGCCCTGCGTGGCCACCTGACCGCGCCGCTGCCACTGTCACCGCCAGCCCTGCGTGGCCGACCTGACCGCCGCTGCCACTGCCACCGCCAGCCCTGCCTGACCGCCCGCTGCCACCGTCACCGCCAGCCCTGCGTGGCCGACCTGACCGCCCGCTGCCACTGTCACCGTCAGCCCTGCGTGGCCGACCTGGCCGCGCCGCTGCCACTGTCACCGCCAGCCCTGCGTGGCCGACCTGACCGCTCCGCTGCCACCGTCACCGCCAGCCCTGCGTGGCCGACCTGACCGCGCCGCTCCCACTGTCACCGCCAGACTTGCGTGGCCGATCTGACCGCGCCGCTGCCACTGTCACCGTCAGCCCTGCGTGGCCGACCTGACTGCGCCGCTGCCACTGTCACCGCCAGCCCTGCGTGGCCGACCTGACCGCGCCGCTGCCACTGTCACCGCCAGCCCTGCGTGGCCGACCTGACCGCCAGCCGCGCGGATGTTTGTTGTTGTTGTCGGTTGTGCTTTGCCAGCGTGCCACCAGTGCGGTGCGACGGTGCGCCAGTGCGCAAACATCGGCGGCGCCGACGTTCACCCTTCGCCACCCGACAGACGACCGACGTCGTGTGTAGCTGCTCACAGTCATGAGCGTGCGCTGTAAATGCACCTCTGAGCCGACGGCGTCGGGACGAGCTGCCCTGCCCGACCGGTCCGCCAGATAAGCGGCACCTGTTGGCGCGGCGTCGTGTCATGTGGGACGTGCGCGGACAGACACGGAAGGAGGTCGTGCCGACGGGGCGGCGGCGGGCGGCGGGCGGCGGCGGGCGGCGGCGAGGCGACGACAGGACAAGTGGGCCTGGCACGGACGCCAGGAAGGCGATTTGTCGCCAGTGACGTAGACTATCCAGAGACACTCGAGTGTGATGGACGTGCTTTCGGCCCCAAATGGACGGGGCCGGACGGAGCCGGACGAGCGCCACAGAGTGGATGGATGGTTCAGGGCGACTATGGCGGCTGACGGTCAGACATGACGTCAGCTACACTGACGGAGTCAGCCAAACAAAACAGCCGCGCGGAGTGACGGTGCCAGCCGAGACACCACACTCCCGACAGGAGCGACACCAAACGAGCTGCCACACTCCCGAACAGGAGCGACACCAAACGAGCTGCCACACTCCCGAACAGGAGCGACACCAAACGAGCTGCCACACTCCCGAACAGGAGCGACACCAAACGAGCTGCCACACTCCCGAACAGGAGCGACACCAAACGAGCTGCCACACTCCCGAACAGGAGCGACACCAAACGAGCTGCCACACTCCCGACAGGAGCGACACCAGCCGATTCTACCACAATCGCGGCAAAGAGTAGAGCCGGCAGAGTTGTAGACGAGTTATGCCAGAGGCGAGGAAGGCGGCACCAGTTGACCTCCCGCGGCTGACCCCAGTCAACACCAGTTGACCTCCGCGGCTGACCCCAGCCAACAACAGTTGACCTCCCGCGACTGACCCCAGCCGACACCAGCTGACCTCTCGCGGCTGACCCCAGCCGGCACCAGGTACTACCACCGACAGGAGACCGGCCAGCACCAGGGTCGGCGGCGGCCAGTTACTCGTTACCCGACCGCCAGCCAGCCGACAGTCTTCAGCTGCACTCTGTGCCACACCGGGGGCGACCGCGGCCAGGGAGAGCCAGTGCCCAGCTCGGGGTGTTCCACCTGACCTGCTGACTCCAGCCAGGGACGACTGTTACCTCCCTCAGGGTGTTCCACCCGACCTGCTGACTCCGGCCAGGGACGACTGTGACCTCCCTCAGGGTGCCACACCTGACCTGCCGACTACGGCCAGGGACTACTGCTGCCCAGTTCAGGGTGTCACACCTGACCTGCTGACTACGGCTAGGGACGACTGTGACCTCCCTCAGGGTGTTCCACCTGACCTGCTGACTACGGCCAGGGACTACTGCTGCCCAGTTCAGGGTGTCACACCTGACCTGCTGACTACGGCCAGGGACGACTGCTGCCCAGTTCAGGGTGCCACACCTGACCTGCTGACTACGGCCAGGGACGACTGCTGCCCAGTTCAGGGTGTTCCACCTGACCTGCCGACTACGGCCAGGGACTACTGCTGCCCAGTTCAGGGTGCCACACCTGACCTGCTGACTACGGCCAGGGACGACTGCGACGACTGGTACGGTGCATGTGCGGCGCCAGGTACGGTGCAGGTGCGGATGTGGATCCATGTACAGTGCAGATGTGGGTGTACTGCTGGGTACGGTGCAGGTGTGGGTGTAGTGCTGGGTACGGTGCAGGTGTGGGTGTGGAGCCAGGTACGGTGCAGGTGCGGGTGTGGAGCCAGGTACGGTGCAGGTGTGGGTGTGGAGCCAGGTACGGTGCAGGTGCGGGTGTGGAGCCAGGTACGGTGCAGGTGCGGGTGTGGAGCCAGGTACGGTGCAGGTGCGGGTGTGGAGCCAGGTACGGTGCAGGTGCGGGTGTGGAGCCAGGTACGGTGCAGGTGCGGGTGTAGTGCTGGGTACGGTGCAGGTGCGGGTGTGGAGCCAGGTACGGTGCAGGTGCGGGTGTGGAGCCAGGTACGGTGCAGGTGCGGGTGTGGAGCCAGGTACGGTGCAGGTGCGGGTGTGGAGCCAGGTACGGTGCAGGTGCGGGTGTGGAGCCAGGTACGGTGCAGGTGCGGGTGTGGAGCCAGGTACGGTGCAGGTGCGGGTGTGGAGCCAGGTACGGTGCAGGTGCGGGTGTGGAGCCAGGTACGGTGCAGGTGCGGGTGTGGAGCCAGGTACGGTGCAGGTGCGGGTGTGGAGCCAGGTACGGTGCAGGTGCGGGTGTGGAGCCAGGTACGGTGCAGGTGCGGGTGTGGAGCCGGGTACGGTGCAGGTGCGGGTGTGGTGCCAGGTACGGTGCAGGTGTGGGTGTGGAGCCAGGTACGGTGCAGTGCAGGTGCGGGTGTGGCGCCAGGTACGGTGCAGGTGCGGGTGTGGCACCAGGTAGACATTTGGGTGTGGCGCCAGGTGCGGTGCAGGTGCGGGTGTGGAGCCAGGTACGGTGCAGGTGCGGGTGTGGAGCCAGGTACGGTGCAGGTGCGGGTGTGGAGCCAGGTACGGTGCAGGTGCGGGTGTGGAGCCAGGTACGGTGCAGGTGCGGGTGCGGGTGTGGTACCAGGTAGACATTTGGGTGTGGCGCCAGGTGCGGGTGATCAGACCACCCGACCGGCCGGCACGAGACAAACAGGTGACATGTGGGCGTGTGACGGGGCGGGGAAAGGTTACAGATGAAGGCCGCGCTGCCCCCGGAGTGCAATGTGTTTGTGTGTGTGGTCAGACGTGTAACACAGACGCCACCGTGCCAGGGCCGGCTGACACCCACAGCCGTTTGTTTAACCTCCCTCCGACGACGAGCGGCTACTTCTGCTGCAGCCAGCGTAAACATACAGTTGTCACTGATCGGTCATATAGGCATATGATAGAGCGCTGTCAGATATGCATACCGATTATATGCATCTGGGAGAGATTATACCAGATGTAGACCAGGCACAGTCGCCGGCTTGCTTGGTTTAGTTTTGCTTGACACCAGCCATGGCGGTGCAGGTGTTTCAATGTATCTAAACACTGGTGCTAACGGATCCCCGCTCCTTAGATTGGGTGTTTCTCCAGCAGCGATAAACGAATGCCGTGCAAATGTTGTGTGAGCATGTGGCTCTGTTCTCGCTTACAATGCTAAGACGCCACAATTTAAAACACATTTGCCACTAATTTCCCGAATTATCAACAGGTGGAAAGAGCAGCAAATTCCCAAGTCAGTTCATTATTTGAGACCACGTGAAATGGCCACACAATCGGGAATCGGACAAGCGAAACATGAATTCCGAAGTCCTGTGCGTCAACCGCCACCGCCTTGCACCCCACGCTTGTGCACTCACATGAGATCAGCGGCGACGGCGACCGCTCACACAAGCACGGAATCCCTCACACGGGCGCCGGATGGCATCAAAGGCGCTACTGGAGTCGACGCGACTGCGATCTCGGTACGGCCGTACACCGACGTGTCGGCCGAGCGAGGCGCACAGCCACCAGACGGTCACCAGACGGTCACCAGACGGTCACCAGACGGTCACCAGACGGTCACCAGACGGTCACCAGACGGTCACCAGACGGTCACCAGACGGCCACCAGACGGCCACCAGACGGTCACCAGACGGTCACCAGACGGTCACCAGACGGCCACCAGACGGTCACCAGACGGTCACCAGACGGTCACCAGACGGTCACCAGACGGTCACCAGACGGTCACCAGACGGTCACCAGACGGTCACCAGACGGTCACCAGACGGTCACCAGACGGCCACCAGACGGCCACCAGACGGCCACCAGACGGCCACCACACGGCCACCACACGGCCACCACACGGCCACCACACGGCCACCACACGGCCACCACACGGCCACCACACGCCAGTTAAAACTCTAACTGCCACTGCAGGACGGCCGGCAGCCCACGCGACAACAGCCCTGCTCCAGTTGGTAGATGAGTGGCCGCACTGTTCGCCAGGTGAAGTACCCACCGGACGCGGCCGTTGGTGATAAGAGGCGCGAGGCGGCAAGTCGGCGGGCCACAAGACACCTCCTGGGTCGGTCATCCAGTTCCGGCCGCTGTCGTGGCCGTCTAATGAAGAAGAATTCCACTCGTGCGGACGGTAAACAATGAGCCATGCGAGCGACCCGCACGACGTGGACAATCGAGCGTTCACGATATTTACGGGCATGAGAAGCACGCTCGTGGTGTAGTGTGCCAGTTTTCGGAGTGGGTTTGGATCTGGCGGTCAGCCTTGAGCGTGACGAAGATGCGGGTTGAAGCCAGTCAGGCATCCGGATCAGATCCACTAAAAATTCAGATCAGATTCAGTGGCATGTCAGGTCTCCTACATTCACGCCCGATGCTGGAAGAAATCAAAACAACTCGAGACTATCGCCAGCCTGGTCAAAACTGAACACAAAAGTCCCGTCAGACGGCCGGACCAAGCCAAACTACGACCAAAACGGACTGGACCAGTCCCAGGCCGACCGAAGCGGACTGGACCAGACACAGACCGACCGAAGCGGACTGAACCAGTTCTGGGCCGACCGAAGCGGACTGAACCAGTTCTGGGCCGACCAAAGCGGACTGAATCAGACCCAGACCGACCGAAGCGGACTGGACCAGACCCAGACCGACCGAAGCGGACTGGACCAGACCCAGACCGACCGAAGCGGACTGAACCAGACACAGACCGACCGAAGCGGACTGGACCAGACCCAGACCGACCGAAGCGGACTGGACCAGACCCAGACCGACCAAAGCGGACTAGACCAGACCCAGACCGACCGAAGCGGACTGACCAGACCCAGACCGACCGAAGCGGACTGGGCCAGATTCACATCGACCAGACCGAACCACGAGCAAGCAGCCATGCAATTTTCCATAGCAAAACAGTGCTTCTGATAAAACTGAGGAACGGAGGTTCTCTCGAGTGCCCCAGTAAACCTCCACCAGATATTTGAGCCGTGGGCGAGCTCTTTGGTCAGGACGCCTGCTACAGACAGTCCAAGGCCAGTTCGGGCACTGGTGGCTTCAGACGACCGCGCACTGGCGGCTGCGTGTTCAAATACATCACTCCCACCCAGCTGTCGCAGCGGCGGCTACTGGTCACACCCACCCACCCAGTTGTCGCAGCGGCGGCTACTGGTCACACCCACCCACCCAGTTGTCGCAGCGGCGGCTACTGGTCACACCCACCCAGCCACCACAGTGGCGGCTACTGGTCACACACACCCACCCAGCTCCCGCAGCAGCGGCTACTGGTCACACCTACCCAGCCTCCGCAACAGCGGCTACTGGTCACACTATCCCACCCAGCTGCCGCAGCGGCCGCTACTGGTCACACCCGCCCAGCTGCCGCACCAGCGGCTACTGGTCACACTATCCCACCCAGCTGCCGCAGCGGCCGCTACTGGTCACACCCACCCAGCTCCCGCAGCGGCGGCTACTGGTCACACCCACCCAGCCCCCGCAGCAGCGGCTACTGGTCACACCCACCCAGCTGTCGCAGCGGCGGCTACTGGTCACACCCACCCAGCCACCGCAGCGGCGGCTACTGGTCACACCCACCCAGCCCCCGCAGCAGCGGCTACTGGTCACACTATCCCACCCAGCTGCCGCAGCGGCGGCTACTGGTCACACTATCCCACCCAGCTGCCGCAGCGGCCGCTACTGGTCACACCCACCCAGCTGTCGCAACGGCGGCTACTGGTCACACCCGCCCAGTTGTCGCACCGGCGGCTACTGGTCACACCCACCCAGCTGTCGCAACGGCGGCTACTGGTCACACCCACCCAGCTGCCGCACCAGCGGCTACTGGTCACACCTACCTTGCCACCCAAGGTTTGCAACTTGCTAGCTGCTGGATAGTTCGGGCTCGGCCTGGAGAAAGCTGCAGAGCAAGATGGCCCAACAATGCAGCGCATCGCGTAGCCGCCGAAGGTTGCTATTCTGTTGCCTATTCATTGAACCACGGACGTGAGGCCACACATGTGCGGAGGAATCGGTGGGGTGCGGGAGGATAATAGCAGTCGCCGCTGGCCGCGTAGGCTGGAGACGATACGGGTCCAGGTGTGGGAGCAACATCCAGCCGTGGGTGTGGAGCAGGAAGTGGTCGTCGTCGGCCGGTGGTGCGGGCGTGAAAATACAGCTGCAGCTGGGGTGGTGGGAAGTTCACCTACCTGAGGCACGCCCCCCCCCCTCCGGTAGGTGCCGGCTGCGGCGGGTGGGACGGGGAGGGCCGGGGCCGGCGACGGTGCAGGAACTCGGACGGTGCAGCCGATACGCCGCGGAGAAAATGGAAACGCCGATGCAAGTGAGATTGATTAGACGGAAGCAGGTGTGTGGATGACTTTAGTGCGTTGTGGATGTGTGTGGACGATCTGAATTCGCTATGGAGGAGTGTGAATGACCTGAATTCGCTGTGGAGGAGTGTGAATGACCTGAATTCGCTATGGAGGAGTGTGAATGACCTGAATTCGCTATGCAAGTGCTCGAGTGATGGCGTTAATCGAAAAACAGGACTCCCCAATTCCCAACACGATCGCTGTCGTTTTAACACCGGTGAAACACGCTTTTCCTTTTACGGCGTCGTATATTCATTCAATTGCCGGCGGCACCGGCTGCAACTCGAATGGCCACCACCAGACGACTGTGGCTCGTCACAGCTCCAGTTAAGACCTGATGGGAGCCATTAAATCCTACAGCTGGCGGAAACATCGACCTTGGGGAGCAGCCTGCACGCCGGTCCACTGGCCGTGTAATCACACGGCGCGGAGTGTACTGGCCGCAGACGGCGCACAGACACGAGACGAGCTGCCATCGTCACCGGGGGACGCTGACCGCAGGGGGCAACCGGGTGGGACGGCAGAGGAACACTGACAGCAGGCGACACTGACAGTGGGAGACACTGACAGGATATACTGACAGCAAGAGACACCAACAGCGGGAGACACCGACAGCGGGAGACACTGACAGCAAGAGACACCGACAGCGGGAGACACTGACAGCAGGCGACACCGACAGCAGGCGACACCGACAGTGGGAGACACCGACAGCAAGAGACACTGACAGCAAGAGACACTGACAGCAAGAGACACCGACAGCGGGGGACACTGACAGAAGGAGACACTGACAGCGGGAGACACTGACAGCGGGAGACACCGACAGCGGGAGACACTGACAGCGGGAGACACTGACAGCGGGAGACACTGACAGCGGGAGACACTGACAGCGGGAGACACTGACAGCGGGAGACACTGACAGCGGGAGACACTGACAGCTGGAGATACTGACAGGAGATACTGACAGGAGATACTGACAGGAGATACTGACAGGAGATACTGACAGGAGATACTGACAGGAGATACTGACAGGAGACACTGACAGGAGACACGGACAGCAGGAGACACTGCAGCGGGAGACACTGCAGCGGGAGACACTGCAGTGGGAGACACCGACAGGAGACACTGACGGCATGAGATACTTACAGCGGGAGACACTGATAGCAGGAGACACTGATAGCAGGAGACACTGACAGCAGGAGATACTCACAGCGGGAAATACTGCCAGGAGATACTGACAGCGGAAGACACTGCCAGGGGACACTGACAGCAGGAGACACCGACATCAGGTTTATAGGTGGCTTAAGAATGTTGTGCTAGTGAGCGTATTTCCACGCCTAAGATTCACACACTGCGATAGTACACAAAGTGGTTGTGGCACCTTGCTGAAAGGATCGCACAGAGTGGCTGTGCTACTCTGCTGGAAAGATCACACGGAGTGGTTATGGTGCCCTGATGAAATGATCACAGAGGACACACAGCAGCATAACCCAAGTTAGGAGAATTTCGTTAACAAAAACAATGAAGTAATTTAGTAGCAGCTGCTCGTGATCTGGACCAATGATCTGACTGCGCACGAAACTGCAATAGATCCTCCCATCATGTGTGGATTTCAAACAACCATGAGAATATCCGGTGTCATACCATTTGGCATGTTACTGTGCCTAGCAACTCACTGAACTGGATTATTATGTACAGTATGTCACTGAACACTGACAAATTATACCTGCAGACAAAACAGGAATTAAGTATATAGTAGTATATATTTGCATATGCTATGCATATAGTAAAAACAAATACAGAAACATGTCTTGTATATATATGTACCTGTCCAAAAAACATGTTCGCTCTTTGAGACCATTTGATTTGGGCCCATCAGTCCTACATTAGTCAGACGCTCGATTAATCTCAGAAGTTGACCTACTTTTTGGGTCGGCGACCTTACGAAGTAGAGTCTGCTCCGCGATCCATCGTTCTTGTTTCGGCAGAGTCTTGTACTTCTTTTGCTTGTTGCTCTTGCCGAAGCAGGCCAACATGCTGACCGCGAGCGCGTCTGCTGGCTGGCTGACAGGTCCCGCTGACGTCACACTTCAGCGCAACACACGCGTCACACCCGCGTCACACTCGGCGCTCAGCTGGGAGCCGCGGGCCCTGCCCTTCACGGGCCGAAAAGTGGCGCCGACTGCGCCGACTGCGCCGACAGCGCCGGCCGACCGCGTCGTCACGTGACGCGAGACAGAGCGGTGGCGGCCCGCTGACCCCTGTAGGGCGGGCTCGTGTCGGTGCTGGGTAGGTGGGCGGCTCTGACCTGTGTGTGGCGTCACGCCCACCCCCTGCCACGTCCCCCGCCGGACGGGGCGGCGCGGCCGTTCCAGCCACGTCGTGGCTCGGGCGGCCATGAGACGGCCGTGCAGACAGCTCATTAGTGGCTCACGGCGGACAGTGGAGACCGCAGCGGCACAAAGGGATGTGGCACAGAGCGTGCTGGGAACCAGGAGAGAGGAGGGAAAGCAAAGTGAAGCAAAGGCGCGCATTCAATAGGGTCGAAGCGGAGCGGGAACGCTTCAAACTATCCAGCATAGATAGTCGACTCAGAGGCTAGTCTGAACTCACACGACTGATGGTGGTTGTTGGTTTTTGCGACTCATCGACCGTTGAGTCATGTAGCGTCGCCAATCTCTCACGTCGATTTTTCGCGGGCGAAGAGTAGCGACAGGTGAGACTCAAACCCACACTCTTTCGATTGTCGGACTGGTAGCTTACCCCTAGACTACTCGTCCCCTCGCACGACTCATACAAATTAATAGCTCACACTTCATTGTCGTCATATCACAAAAAATACTACTTTTAAGACGGAGGGCGCGTGCTTAGATCTCTGAGCACGACTAGCCTTTTCCTGAAACTGCTTAGCAAGGATGATAGGCTTTGGCAGACATGTTTGATCTTCCGCACACCATCACCATCTACAGATGAAACAGTGCCATCGCACTGTTTTATCTCTTCTCAATCGCTTGCTAGATTAAGATTGCTGCCTGCAATGCCCCTCCCCCGAATCTGCTCTTGGATGAAATTGCTTCGCTAAAAGACAAATCAACCTTTGCAGCCCATAACAAACTACCCAACATTGTGCACCCTCACCGTAAGCACACATGCAATCAAATTAAGATTCCATTCTCGATAAGCTCATTTACAAATAAACCGATCTTCTTGTTACCACGCTACTGTCAGATGATCCTCCAGTTTTTTGCATTGGTCGGCCAAAAAATATAGTGTACCGAAGCAGGCTCTAGATTGTTGGGTCGGTGGATACAGAACACTGGAAAGGAAACGGCAGGGCAAGCCAGTGGGATCCGCAGCCTGCGGCAGATTGTCAGACCAACGGTTGCCAGTGGGTGCCAACCTGGCGTGCCATTGGGAGTCGTCTGAAGATTGTCGGATTGATGGGCGCAGCCGGAGCCTACAGCGGCGTGGTTGGTACAGCCTGAGCTTATAGCGGCGTGGTTGGTACAGCGGGAGCCTACAGCGGCGTGTCGGCACAGCCTGAGCCTACAGTGGAGTGGTCGGTACAGCCTGAGCCTACAGTGGAGTGGTGGGTAGAGTCAATAGCCAGGACGCGGCCGCTCGTCAGTGGTCCGCCCCTTCCATCAGCCAGGTGAGGAGGTGCACAGCACCACTGCAGTATACGGACGACAGGAGCGCGACAGCATGTCACCCCACGCCTCACCGCCGTAATCCATACAGGTGGGCGGCCGGTGGACACCACCGCCCTGAGCGCGTGTCCCACCACAGCCGGGGGGCGGGGGAGGGGAGGTGGACAGTGACACCGCCGCCGTGGCTATGTCAGACTGGACAGACAGTGGGGTCACAGGACGTGCCCCAGGCAGACGATGAGGTCACGGGACCGTCCAGCACGCTGTCGAGTTGTCCGTGTGCGCTGCGACACCCCTGATACCGGCGGCCGGCGTACGACGGTTGTCTGTGCGCGCGACAATACCGCTGATACTGGCGGCAGACGAACGACATGGCAAAACAAGAGCGCTGCGGCAAGGATAGCGCGGGTGCAGGCGGAGCGGCAGCGCAGACGGACGGTGGCCGCCGACAGAGATAGCGGCAGTGCACGGCCTCAGACAGCGGTGCTGACAGCACGTCACGTCACTTCGCCACGGCCGTGGGGGCCGGGGGCTGCTTAGGTCAGTACAGACCGGCCATATGGCCACTACACTCCACAGCCTAATCACACCGCTGTAGCGATCAGCTCAGCCTTGGCGGGCACAATACATTTGGGTCAAACTATTTGCATACACCCGTATAGGTGACGTTACAGACGCATGAGCCAGAATAGCCCAAACTGACTCGGGTGAAGAGAAATGCACGGCGGACATCCGATCTCCCATATAGCAACGGGCAAAGTTATTGGGGTTTCATCACGAATTTGTGCTCCGCGCAGACAACACAACTCAATTATGATAATGTCCATTTCCTGGTTGATAGCTTACAACCATTGGCTGGATACAAAGGCCTGTCAGTGCAGGAAGCATCAAGTTCGTAGAGGCAACTGCCGGATCGCACCACCGTAATTCCACGCCCATAAGCGTCATCGGCTGCTGTCGTGGGGTCGGCGTGGGAGTATATCAGTAGGAGGCGTTCAGGTTTGAGAACAACTCGTCTGCTGGCCACAACAAGGCTGGGTGGAGGCGGCAGGGCTGGATGGAGGCGGCAGGCGCCATCTGTTGAAGACGGGTGCGGTGTGGGAGCGTCAGAGTGGTGACCACAGCAGGGCTGGGTGGAGGCGGCAGGGCTGGATGGAGGCGGCAGGCGCCATCTATTGGAGACGGGTGCGGGGTGGGAGCGCCAGAGTGGTGACCACAGCAGGGCTGGGTGGAGGCGGCAGGTGCCATCTGTTGAAAACTGGGGCGAGGCGGGGCAGGAGCGGCAGTGGCGACAGCGCGCCTGGTCCGCCCAGTGCAGCTGTCCAGCTGTCCACCTGTCCGGCTGACCAGCTGACCAGCTGGTTGGCGTGTGTCGTGCAGCCATGTCAGGCAGGCGGCGTAGACGCGGCATTTAACGACTGGCCAAAGTTGCGGTCGAGGGCTCCAGGGACAGCGAGCGACATCGGCGCCACCTCCAGGCTGCGCCGGTGCCGGACAGGGCGTCAACGCTCGTACGGCGAGCATCCGAGGCAACACAGTCGAGTCGACACCGGCACGCCGACGCCGACAGAGTCCCGTTCAGTCGACCGAGTGCGCGCGCGCCTCCGACGGGCACGTATCGCGCGAGCGGCACCTGTTGGGAGGCACCGCAAGCTGTGTCCACCCGGCAGCCGGACACCGTGACGGTCACGTGA
The DNA here is from genome assembly GCA_034440575.1 of Imbricaverruca yamaguchii. Taxonomy (NCBI): domain Eukaryota; kingdom Metazoa; phylum Arthropoda; class Thecostraca; family Neoverrucidae; genus Imbricaverruca; species Imbricaverruca yamaguchii. Next base: position 191,094 of record JAOTOL010001510.1, on the reverse strand, counting down.
CTGCCGTCACGTCCGGCCGTCACGTGACCTGGCCGGGCACACCACGATCGGGCGCCGGTGTCGCAGCCATTTACCGCGGCGAACGCCAGCGGGACAGCCGGCGGCCGAATGGTGTCCGGATGCCGCCGAGCAGCACAAGCTGAGAGAAGCGCCCCGGAACACTGCTCAACAACGGCGCCCTGCCGTCGGCGGCCCACTAGCGGACGGGCCCATCACGGCCGTGACGCAGCCGTCTGGGAGATCGAGTGGCCGATCAAGGTCACGGATCCGCCCCCACCCGAAGGCCCGTCGAAGAGCACGCCCGAACGCGGCACGTGATCGCACTGGCTCGGCAGCGATCAGAGCGGCAGGCCTGGTAGCCGGGACGTCCCCACCACTCACGTCCGCCGTCAGAGAACGGGAACGTGGCGGACGCTTCCGTCGCGGACGAACCGCCTGCCACCTCTGGCGTCAGATACAGACTCGACGTAGGCCAGAATACGCACGCAGGCTCTGCCGGAATAAAAAAGACCTATAAATGAGCTGAGAACGAAAAGCCTGTCAAGTTCCTTGACGATGCATTGCACCGGCACGGCACAAACCGCATCAGGCCTGCTAGAGGAGACGGCTCGGGCTCTTGTGCAACGCACTCGATCATTGGGTGATTACGAGTCACCAATTTCTCACGTCTGCTCGTTACGGCCCATGCCAAGAACGGAAACCCAACAGCCGGCGGGATTCATGTGCCACGAGTCCAATCAACGCGCAGTCGTGAAGTCAGCCGCGGCTCGAGCACCAGCCTGGGCCTCGGCTCTAGCTTAGACGTCAGTCGAGAGCGGTCCAGGCGCCGGTAGCGTGCCCCGACCCGCACGCCACACGCTGCAAACCGGCCAGCCGACAACACGGTCCGGTCATGGCCGGCCGAGGTCATAAGTTCACCGCCACCACCGCCACCGCCACCGCCGCGGGCGACAGCAGACGATACGACGGCACCATTGCGGGTCATGGAACCGGTTGCCGATGTTAAGCAGGGCCGCTGCAGCGCGGCGGCTAGCCGGCAGGCTGATCGCTGCGCGGATCATTCCGCAGGGCGGCCGGGGCTGGCGCCGGGGCCCAGGCCACCCACACGGTCTGGGACGGCCGGGGCTGGCGCCGGGGCCCAGGCCACCCACACGGTCTGGGACGGCCGGGGCTGGCGCCGGGGCCCAGACCACCCACACGGTCTGGGACGGCAGGGGTTGGCGCCGGAGCCCAGGCCACCCGCACGGTCTGGGACGGCCGGGGCTGGTGCCGGAGCCCAGGCCACCCGCACGGTCTGGGACACGGTCTGGGACACGGTCTTGGACACGGTCTGGGACACGGTCTGGGACACGGTCTGGGACACGGTCTGGGACACGGGCCGAGCCGGCGCGGGTCGTGTACAGAGAGATGTCGCGATGCCACTGAGGTGGGACGGACAGTGACTGGGCACGGCCGCGGGTCCAGGTCACGCCGGCACGGAGTGGCCGCACAGAGGCCCACCAGTCACTGTGTGTCACGCTGCACATGGCGGCAGGTGCAGGTGTGACGTGTGTCATGCTGCACACGACAGGTGCAGGTGTGACGTGTGTCACGCTACACACGACAGGTGCAGGTGTGACGTGTGTCACGCTGCACATGACAGGTGCAGGTGTGACGTGTGTCACGCTGCACACGACAGGTGCAGGTGTGACGTGTGTCACGCTGCGCACGACAGGTGCAAGTGTGACGTGTGTCACGCTGCACATGGCGGCAGGTGCAGGTGTGACGTGTGTCACGCTGCACATGGCGGCAGGTGCAGGCGTGACGTGTGTCGTGTGTCACGCTACACATGGCGGCAGGTGCAGGTGTGACGTGTGTCACGCTGCACACGACAGGTGCAGGTATGACGTGTGTCACGCTGCACACGACAGGTGCAAGTGTGACGTGTGTCACGCTGCACATGGCGGCAGGTGCAGGGTGTGACGTGTGTCACGCTACACATGGCGACAGGTGCAGGGTGTGCTGGCAATGCATACCAGGATCCGCCGCTGCCAGAACAGGAAGGCCCTTCGCTCCCGGCCACGCACACATTATGCAAACGCGAGTGATGTTGCGGAGGGGCGGCAACGCACACCTGTCGGACGTCCGCCCAACAGGTGGGAGGTCCAAAATCATGCTTGGATCACAGTCCACACCCGATGCAATCAGACTGACGAGTGATCCGCAGTCCACAAGTCCACAGTCCATACTCGATATTACCAGACTAACTGATGACATTGGGTTTCTATTGCATGGCAGTTGATTCAGTGCCTTCATCTGATAATACTGAGATGGTAACAATAGGGTAGATAGTTTCTTTAGAACTCGGGATTAGGATACTGATTAGGGTGCTTCAAAAACTTTTTTTTAAATAGTATTATTTCTTTACGGCCTAAACTCAAACAGCCCCTGTGGCTGTTAAGCCTGAACATTTCATTGAATTGATGACGACAGAAACATTTGATATAGTCGTGGGTACAACTTCCCGTCTAATTGTCAGCCTTCGAGCATTTCAAACATTAGCGTTCAACGCCTTTTCTCCAGGCCTTCCGCCATGCGCCGCAAAACTGGTGTGGTCTCCGTTGGATGGGCGCTAAATGACCTTGTAGTCGGCGCGCCCTTAAGCCCAAATAATCAATCAAGTGGTCTCCGTTGGGTGTGCTACACAATGCAGTGCACTGCACCTGAACATCTCCACACACGGCCACAGTTGGCGTTATGGTCGGACGTGGCGCGACGGCGAGAGGCGCGTGCACCGGGCCAGCACCATCAGGTGGACTCGATTGACGTGTATCCGATCCGTTGCGTTGGGATACGAACCAGCCGCGGCCAGCTTCATAAGTTGAACGGCCACCGCCCGCACAGTGCACTACACCGTGTGCGTGCGAAGCCGCGCGCAGCCCTCAGTTGGGCAACGGACTGTGATAAACAAGCCAGCTTGAAGGCACCCTCGCATCGAGGGCGTGATTTACGAATCAGACGAGCCACTAATGTGGCCGCTGTTTACGGACACGAGGTGCTCAATGTCTAGTGTGGAATACGCTGGCGTCCACGAGTCGGTTATCCCGCTCAGCAACTCAGCTCAGTGGGATACCCACGATGCGGATCTCCCGCTCAGCAACTCAGCTCAGTGTGGCGCCCACGAGGCGGATATCTCGCTCAGCAACTCAGCTCAGTGGGGTACCCACGATGCCGGCATTACGCTCAACAACTTAGCGCAGTGGGGCGCCCACGAGGCGGGTATCCCTCTCAGCAACTCAGCTCAGTGAACAGGAACTACATCATTGACCTCACCTCACCACACCATCTGCGTGGGGAAAGCATGTGGCTCCTCGCAATGTGAAGAGGACGCAACACCGGAAAATAACGCCGGCCCCTGTCATCTATCAACGGCCAGGGTCAGCTCGTCTCGGCGACGCTGACCGAGCCGACCGGCGCGGCATCTGCGCTCCCCCAGCTGCACACCTCTCCTCATCCAGGTCAGCAGCGACGTCCTCATCCAGGTCGGCAGCGACGTCCTCATCCAGGTCGGCAGCGACGTCCTCATCCAGGCCGGCAGCAACGTTCTCATCCAGGTCGGCAGCGACGTTCTCATCCAGGTCAGCAGCGACGTCCTCATCCAAGTCGGCAGCGACGTCCTCATCCAAGTCGGCAGCGACGTCCTCATCCAAGTCGGCAGAGACGTTCTCATCCAGGTCGGCAGCGACGTCCTCATCCAGGTCGGCAGCGCCGTCCTCATCCAAGTCGGCAGCGACGTCCTCATCCAAGTCGGCAGCGACGTCCTCATCCAAGTCGGCAGCGACGTCCTCATCCAGGTCGGCAGCGACGTTCTCATCCAGGTCGCCGGACAACAGCAGAGAAAGCCGGCACGACCGGCACGCCTACAGCCGGTGTGTGCCGGCGGCCGGCGGCCTTCACTAGTCGACCGGCCACAGCCGCACGGAACCGCAGAAAGCCGGCACCGAGAGAGCTCGCCCGCGAGGCGCGCGAGAACACGCCCGCGAGACGCGAGAACACGCCCGCGAGACGCGAGAACACGCCCGCGAATCGCGAGAACACGCCCGCGAGAACACGCCGCGAGAACACGCCGCGAGAACACGCCCGCGAGAACACGCCCGTGGGGCGTGTTCTCTCGTGAGGCGCGAGGACACCGTGAGACGCGTAAGAACACGCCCGCGAGGTCAGTCTCCCTGGCCACCTGAAGCGTTCGCTCGGAGGCCTGCCCGAACCGACGGACGTGAGACGGGACAGGAAATTCCTTTGACAGGAAATGGGAGCGACACTTTGGGTGCTGGGTCGCTTGTCTGGACTGGTGACACAGGCTGGGTAGGTTGGAATTCACGCAACTCAGATGAGGTCTCCGAGCATCTACCCCATATGGCATCAAAGGTCAGCGGGCGGCCAGGTGCCGGCGGCCTGTCCCGCTTCATCGGTGACATCACGCCATCAGGTCGACCCCACCGCAATACCGGAGGAACGGGCCTGGCCGCATCGCCGGCACCGGGCACAACGGACCAGTCCACTTCCGACCCAACAGGGGGGGGGGGTGCACCTGAGTCCATCTGGACGGGGCCGAAGAGAGCAGACGAGTTCATTCATGCACGGACAACAGGGACGAAGAGACAGGCTCGCACCAGCGAACGAGTCCACTCGGGCCCGCCGGCGTGGACGAGTCCAATGCAGCAATGCCACAAAAGGATACTCCTCTGTGTTAAGGGACGGGGTGGGGGCTCTTCCTGTGCTACTGGACAACAACTCCTCCCCCAGCTAGTAATACCACACAGGAAGTGGCCATTCCTGTCACGACTTTCAACAAGCACACTATAGGCAGCTACATCAGATAACAGCGGTCGCGACGCAAGAAGCACGAACAAAACCAGGAAGCGGCAGCCGACCTACGGATTGGCACGTGCATTAACGGACTGGTTTTTATTCGTACTATCAATGGACCCCACTCGTGATTGTCTGGCGGCAAGGTTAGCAGTAGCAAGGTGTCCAGCGACTGCATCAGACAGAGGAGAGGTACGGGCTTTTCAACTACCCCAGTCGTTGAACAGCGAGGTGATCTAGGGACGGTTCAGGGGCATAACCCCTTGAGCTTGCAATGGGGTCCTTCCTGCCCCATTTTTAAACAAACAGTGTCCAAAATTGAGCGAACTTCGGGGTTCGGTAAGGTTTCAATTGGGCACGTATTGGAGAGAGCCAGCAGACGCATCCGGGCGATCACCCATGGCGCCAGGTCACCGAACTCTGGCCACCTGCGATGCCGTTCGTGGCCGGAATTGCTGGATCAGTTGCCACGGTGTTCCAGCCAGGCACACCACGGCCGGCATTTGGGCATGTGCTCGGCCGAGCGTGACTTGCGCGCCAGAAGCCGAGACCAGTTAGTCACAATGGCCCTGGGAGGAAACTCGATCGGCCGGCTCAAGTGGGCTGCAAATATGCTGACGCCCGACACCGGACGGTGCGCGCGCATCTGGCAGCCCAGGTGAGCCGTCTGGCAGCCCTCAGAGTGCAGCAGACAGCTGGGTGGCACAGCCTTCTAACGAGCGCGTGTGCGAGTAAAGCGATAACAAACAGGCGATGACCGACTTCCGACCGGTGTCACTGGGTGTAGAGGAGAGGCGCCTGGCGCCATTTCCTTGGCGCCAAAATGCAGGCCGCTCACTTTGCTGCCAACCAACCACCACAGCGCCCCGATCCAGGCTGACCCATATCTCACGGACAGGGCACGTCTGTACCCAGATCCAAAGTCAGGCGTGATGCCACCATCGGCGGTTCCTTGGCACATTATTTCCATACTGATCTGAGCTGATTAGTTTAATCCGCTAAGTTACCCACCTCAACGTTCAGTTCTGCTGCCAGCCAACCGTCCTAATCTGGTCAGTCTCGCCAGACGGATCTGCCAGCTGGGTCTGGCTCATTGGATCTCACCACGTTACTTCTCTCCACGCACCTTCTCTTATGCAAAGCATCACCGCACAGCCTTCCAGGTCGGGTCAGGTGCTGCTTACTCAGCTATTTAACAGAACACGTGCAACTCGGCCCACCTCATCACTACCTCACTGACTTATCTGGCCGCGTCAGGGGTCCCGTGTAACCATTGAAGCCATACAGCGCCCGGCCAACCCCATCGCCCGACATCACATAACCTAACCTACCAGAACGGCAGCATGTTTGGCAAGACATTGTGTTCTGTTAGCACACAGCCAACAATCGCATTCCACGGATCATTTCAGGCTGGCTCGTGTTGTCCATTAGAAACGCAAGGGCAATTAAAGCCGGGCAAAACAATCACAGTGCACCATGTATTCATTAATTTTCCGTGAGTTACCTGGAAGGGCATCGGGTCAAATGAATAGAGAGCGACCCAGTTGCGTAAGTCAGCCCTTTGGCCCAGTAATATGCTTTCCGCAAAGGCACCTATCGTTGGAAAAAATGTTGCACAAGTTAACGACGGCAACAACTCACCCTGACGTGATCGTTGGAAAACATACGGCAGGGATGGGTCCTACCCTGAAGATGAAGACACCTGCCATACCTAAAGAAATGTCACCCACGCGGACTGCAATACCGCCATGCACGATTCAATGCACGATTGCAGCAAACCACGTTGGTATCCTTTAACCCTTCCCCGTCTCTCCGGTCAGATCCTCACACCCTGTCTCGTGGGGGGGGGGGTGATAGTAACCCACTTTTAATATCCAAACTAAGCGTCGCACGAAAACGAAAGAGGTGTCATCGGAGAGCGATGGACGAGTGGGGCCCAGAACGACCCCGAAAATAAATCCTCAAATGTTACGTCACTAGGGGGCCTATATTTTCACGACTTATATAAGGCTTTTGGCTCTGGAAAGTTCATATTGGGAGATATTTGAAAAAGCAAAAATAATTTGGAATCCTCATATCGGAAATAATTTTTTTTTCGCCGACCAAACGCCAATTATTTGACATAAAAAAATTTGCAGTCTTCAAGTTCTTTAATTTTCGCTTTGAAATGCGTAGAGCGGACCGAAATACGTTGTTCGAAGTAAACTTGCTCTAGCAAAAAATGCTTACCTTAGCCAGAATCTTACATTTGAACTCTAATAGGCAAATATGCAAGACTAATAAGTAGTCAAAAACGGGAAAATGGCATCCATCTCATGCGTTTTATTGCATCTATAAAGATAAGCAAACGCTGAAAGTTCCATTAAAATATATGTATCCGTTAAAGCATGACGACTGGTTGAACTTTTTTTGGAGGTGACCTCACTTGACCTAGACTAACTCGCTGACCCTAGATGGCCTGACTTCAAAAGTTTGACATAACATGGCAAATTGATGTGGGAAAAGGCAAGCCAAATTTCGGCGCGTTGTCGCGCGCCATTCTTTCACTATCCGCGAAAAAAAACTGAGGGGGAGGGCGGTTGAAGACCCCTCAAGACGGCGCGGGTTAAACGACTATCAAAGTCAGAACTTTTGAATGACTTCTTTTTAGAATATCACATAAGGGTCATCAGTTCAGTTTGGACAAGTCAAGGTGTAGGACAATTAGGCGCCAACAGGCTTTCAGTCAAAGGATGGTTCATCAATGGAATAGGTTCCCTAGTTTTGTGAGGAATCCCTCATTGATTGTATTTAAAAATAGGTTGGACAAATGCTTTAGGTTTGGCAATTTTGTTTTTGAGTTTCGATTAGTGGCGGACGGGGTGATTTTTGTGCTAGTAGGTGTGCATGGCGCAGGCCCCCTTAAGCAGGCATGGATGGAGATTGCAAGTATTGATGGGGCACTCGATCCAAGCATGCGTTATTCGAGATTAAGTGAATAATACTAAAAAGGTACCTGTTTGTAAGGGTGCAAGACGACGGGGATTGTTCCTTTGAAATTTAGGATGTGGTATTGGTTGGGGTGTTGAGTAGCTTTTGTGCAGGCTTATAGTATCTTCCCTATCAAGGCTTAACCCAGATGGGCCCCTATGGTTCTTATCGAGTCTGAACACCATGATTTGATGACGAGGCTTCTGTGTATACACATGAAATAAAAACAGGCTACATAATCCGGACAATCCTTCACCAATTGCATTGTAACCTCGCTTTTAACGTACACAAGTGAAGGAACTTTTGCGTTATAGCCGTGTCATATGGATACCCATATCCAAATCTGTGGAAAATGAGAAGGTTGATTGCACCGAGATGCAAAGTTAACGTTTTATTCGCATTATAACCAACGAATTTCCGGTGCTCAGCAGCATACCTTCCTGCGCTATACCGCCTACGTTCACGCCCAGTTGCCTGCAATACGACGGAATCGCTCTCCATATAAGCACATTAGATCCCCACCCGGTGATTGTTCGCGGACGGCACGATACTGCGTCTATACAACGCATCACGCCACGGCTAAAGGACTCGCGGACGGCTCAGCAGCCGAGCATAATCCCAGAGTGTGCACAGGCCGCCGAGCGCAAACCGCCCCGGCGGCCAACCTGCTCACCAGGACCAGGCTCTACCGCCCGGCAGCTCCGGCGACAAAGCCACACCTGCCGCCCGACCACCAGCTGCCCACGGCTGCCACACCGCCGCCAACTTCAAAATCGGAGCCTCGGCACCGGGCCACACGTCCGGCCGCACTTCCGGCGACACGGTGACCTCCGCGGAGCTGCCTGACCTTTGTCGGCCACGGCTACCTCTGATGGGTCAGATCGCCTACCGCGGAAACGGCAGTACTACGACGTCGGAGAGAGCCCTGGTGGGATCACACTGTACCCGCGCATCCATCACGGCCGAGAGCTGCGCGGTGTTCTCGGCAGGACCGATTTCTACTCGTTTGCACATGGCGCTAGCATACGCTGGGCTGAGATAATGGCCCTCTGATGGATTATGGTTCGCTGACAATGGTCGATAATACCCCATAATGCCTCAGTGGTTCTCAGAGTCTCATCGGTCCGTTTTCCCAGATGGAAAAGTCGCAGCGACCTGAATCGCGTCGAACGCTGAACTGGTGGGAGACAAGCCGCTGGGGAAGCACGCGACACGAGCCATTGGGCACGGACGCAGCGTTCGATACGGCGTCCGGCACGGGAGTCGACGCGCAGCGGGCCGATGGTCGGTCGTCCGCCGCGGACGAATTGATGTGGACGTCCACTCAGAGGACGAAGAGTGGAACGGAATCGCTCTGCCGGTCACACCACTCGCCGCACGTCGACGGACGAAAGGCGAGTGGCGGCAAAGGCGGACAGAAGCCAGGGGCAGAGCGCCACGGGAGTCGGTCGGCGACGGGATCGGAAGCGAGTCGGCACGCCACGGCTCGGGAAAGTCGGCCTACTCGCCCGTGACGCAGTCGTCACAGCGTGCCCGGCCGTCCACGCCTGTCGGACCTACTCCGGACGTTCGGAAGGAAAGCTACGCGGCGATCAATTTGAGCGCGGAGAGATCCGCCGACTCTGGCGGGAGATGGACACGGGACGGTGGCCACAGACGTGCGAGGAGATGTGATGACGGCCGGTGTCGGTGCCGTACACCAACACCACACCAGTCGTGCCAGACGCGACAGTGACCAGATGTGCCGCGAGACGATCGCCTTCTTTCAGGGCCGCCGAAACTAATCGAGCCGAGACCACCCTGACTACGCGGCCTCCCACCATCAAATTCGCGCACCGACAGTCTATCCGAGCAGCCCAGAGAGCGAGCCGTGTGGGGATGGGGCGCCTGTAGACCGCCGCCTGCCTGTCGTACACCCGGCCGACCGATCCTCTCTCCATGCTGGGCGGCGCGTTGGTGACGACAGCGAGCACGTCCGTCCATCGGGGGTGCTGGTGGTCCGCCGCCAGTACCTGAGCGCGCCGCTGACAGGAGCACGTCCGTCCATCGGGAGGTGGCTGGTGGTCCGCCGCCAGCACCTGAGTGTGCCGCTGACAGGAGCACGTCCGTCCATCGGGAGGTGGCTGGTGGTCCGCCGCCAGCACCTGAGTGCGCCGCTGACAGGAGCACATCCGTCCACCGGGAGGTGGCTGGTGGTCCGCCGCCAGCACCTGAGTGTGCCGCTGACGGGAGCACGTCCGTCCATCGGGAGGTGGCTGGTGGTCCGCCGCCAGTACCTGAGTGTGCCGCTGACGGGAGCACGTCCGTCCATCGGGAGGTGGCTGGTGGTCCGCCGCCAGCACCTGAGTGTGCCGCTGACAGGAGCACATCAGTCCATCGGGAGGTGGCTGGTGATCCGCCGCCAGCACCTGAGTGTGCCGCTGACGGGAGCACGTCCGTCCATCGGGAGGTGGCTGGTGGTCGGCCGCCAGTACCTGAGTGCGCCGCTGACGGGAGCACGTCCGTCCATCGGGAGGTGGCTGGTGGTCGGCCGCCAGTACCTGAGTGTGCCGCTGACGGGAGCACGTCCGTCCATCGGGAGGCGGCTGGTGATCCCCGCCAGCACCTGAGTGTGCCGCTGACAGGAGCACGTCCGTCCATCGGGAGGTGGCTGGTGGTCGGCCGCCAGCACCTGAGTGCGCCGCTGACAGGAGCACGTCCGTCCATCGGGAGGTGGCTGGTGGTCCGCCGCCAGCACCTGAGTGTGCCGCTGACGGGAGCACGTCCGTCCATCGGGAGGTGGCTGGTGGTCCGCCGCCAGCACCTGAGTGTGCCGCTGACGGGAGCACGTCCGTCCATCGGGAGGTGCTGGTGATCCGCCGCCAGCACCTGAGTGCGCCGCTGACAGGAGCACGTCCGTCCATCGGGAGGTGGCTGGTGGTCCGCCGCCAGCACCTGAGTGCGCCGCTGACGGGAGCACGTCCGTCCACCGGGAGGTGGCTGGTGGTCCGCCGCCAGTACCTGAGTGTGCCGCTGACGACCGCTGTGTAGCGGTGCGGGACAGCCGGAGCAGCCGGCGGCACCGGGCACCGGCTGGCACTGGGCGTGCACGTGCACAGGTGGCCGGCGTTGTGCACAGCTGACAGCATGTCAGCACGCCGGTGAAAAAGGCTGCCGGCCCGACCGGGAGGACGTCACCAGAGAGTACGGAGCGAGCCCAGGCATGCTAGGAGGACATCACCAGAGGGTATGAAACTAGTCAGGACAGGCTGGGTCACCACAGGCGACACTGAACCCGGGCAGGACAGGTCACCAAAGAGCACAGGGCGTAACCGGACAGAGGTTTAGTCACCACAGGCGACACTGAACCTGGGCAGGACAGGCGACACTGAACCCGGGCAGGACAGGTCACCAAAGAGCACAGGGCGTAACCGGACAGAGGTTTAGTCACTACATGCGACACTGAACCCGGGCAGGACAGGTCGCCAAAGAGCACAGGGCGTAACCGGACAGAGTTTTAGTCACCACAGGCGACACTGAACCCGGTCAACTGAAAGACTTGAAAACTGAATCTTTAGTGAACTGAAAGACTTGAGCTCTGGTTGGCGCAGGTTACCAGGGTAGAGAGTTGACCACTGATCCGTCTCAAGCGTGGTCACCAAAAGTGATGAATAGTTGACAGTAGAGCAAGGTCATGCGCGATCGCCAGGAGTGGACAATTGAAACTGAGCACAGGTCAGACGTGGTCGACAAAGGAAGTCTACTATCAGCTCATGTAGTTATTTGGGCTTTAGGGTGCTTCGACCAGAATTGATCATTCGTTTATCAGCTCATGTAAGGTGAGATCGCTAGGAAAGTGATTAGTCCAGGTCAGGCGGGGTCGCCAGGAGTCCCAAGTTGATAATTAACATGGGTCGGAAGGGGTACCAAGAAAGGGAAATCTACTATGCGCTCGTGTCAGGTAAGACCGCTGTCAGGTGAGATCGCTAGGTCAGGTGGGGTCACCAGTAAAGGGAAATCTACTATGAGCTCGTGTCAGGTGAGATCGCTAGGAAAGTGAAATGTACAACGAGTCCAGGTCAGACGTGGTCGCCAGGAGTGCCGAGCCGATAACGAACCCAGGTTAGGTGGGGTCACCAAGAATGGGGAGTTGGCAACGAGACCAGGCCAGGCGAGGTCGCCAGGAGTGAAGAGTTGACGGCGGACCAGAGTGGACGGCGGACCAGAGTTGACGGGTAGCCAGAGTTGACGGGTAGCCAGCCGACGGTCGCCGGCAGCGCAGTACCAGAGTTGACGGCGGACCAGAGTGGACGGGTAGCCAGAGTTGACGGGTAGCCAGCCGACGGTCGCCGGCAGCGCAGTGGGGCGGTTTTTGCCCACCGGCTGGTGCTGCCCGTTCACGGCAGACACCGGCGAGGGTCAGGAGCCAGCCGAGCGGCTGCTCGTGTCTTCCGGTGGAGGAGGGGAGGGGAGGGGAGGGGAGGGAGCGCCGGTGCGCGACCGCTCGTGTCCGACCGGACTGGCCGAGCGGACATTGTACGCCAGGTGGGGACGCCAGGTGGGGACGCCATGTGGGGACGCCATGTGGATACGCCATGTGGATACGCCATTTGGAGACGTCAGGTGCAAACGTCAGGTGCAAATGTCAGGTGCAAACGCCAGGTGCAAACGCCAGGTGCAAACGCCAGGTGGAGACGCAAGGTGGAGACGCAAGGTGGAGAGCAGCCGACATCCCAACTAAGGCAGGTCTGCGCGACAGCCACCGAACTACTCACTGCCAGATGCGAATCAAAGAGGTAGTGGGCACACTGGGGCACGTGCTTCTTATCCTGGAAATGTTTAGCCCAACATAAATGGGGAGATGTTAGCTACCAAATGACACGTAACTTTTTCCCCATTGAATCCATACAAATCCAGGGGCAGGCCAGCACAATGCTTGTGACATGTCACATAAATGTACTGGCAATCATAGGCAGGAAAATTAATCAGAAAATTCGTCCACCTCCTATTCTTTCCATATTTAGTGGCATACCTCAACTCTGTCTAGGTGTCCGTCTGGCGAAAATTCCCACACCGTGTTCGACCAGTGCACCAGGAAAGCGGACCCGACTCCCTCCTCGACTGCGGAACTGCTCGCAGGAGCGCGATTTCCCCGCGCCAACGCCAAAGCCAGTCGCCCACTCTTCCCAGCACAGCCACGCAACCGCCGACATCAGCTGACGCCAACGGTCATCCTGGGCTCACCTCCGCCACACAACCGCGCACTCCGAGCCGCGCCGACCGGCACTCACTGTGGCGATGCGCCGGGGCTGCGCCGGGGCGGCGGCGGTGGCGACGCCGGCGCACCTAGCGGCCAGGTGACCAAACACGCCGGCCGGCCGCCGTGCGGCTGTTGGGCCGTGCGAAGCTCTGCTAAGCGAGCGGTGCGAGGCGGCGCGGAGTGAGGAGGCGGAGCGCGGCAGACGTGGCAGACGCGGCGGCCGTCCGTCCGCCCGTCCGCCGCCGCCTTTGTCCGGCCCGCTGGCGTCCAGCCCTGATGGCACGCCCGCGTGACGCTCGCGCAGTCGGAAGTGACCGCTCCAGGAGCGACCGGCCGCCACCTGCCACCAATCCAGCTACTGACGACCTTATTGTGTCACGTTTTCGCCGGCGCTCGGAGAAGGCTTCATCCCCGACCCGCGTCGTCCTAGAGGTATTCGGGGTGTGGCTGCTCTGATGAGCGGATTTCACGTCAATGGTAGAGATGGAAGACAAAGTGAACTGTCAGGAAAGGTCCTGTGCGTCATCGGAAGCGTGACCCACATACTTGGACCACCCTTGAAAGCAAGGCGCACAGACAAAGTAACTTTTATGAAAATGTTGTCGAAAAGAGAGCAATGCGTTCCTGGCATATCGAAGAGCTCCTGTCTTCGCTCTCGACTACACATTAGTTAAGGCCAGTGGTAAGTCTTTCCACACCTTTGTTGAGGGGGCACACCCCCACCCCCGATGTTGCTGGGGTTTACCATGGGATCTATGGCGCGTTCACTGCAAATGATGACATCAAAAGCACATTTTCCTTAGCTCATGTAGAAAAGGCTCCGTCCGTGTCCAGGCAAGCGTACTTCTCCCGTACACGTTGACCCATATTAACGAGACACCTCTGACAACATGGCAAACTAATCAATGAGAAGAGCGCGGACATTATACCCGCCGTCATCCGAAACATAATCGGCCAACAGTCGAAACAATCAAATGAGTTCGAGAGTCGAGCCAACCTGCTTAAGCACGGCCTGAACTTCCTGTACGAGCCAAGCTGAACTCGACAGCCCAGGGTGCCTGAAGGGGCTTAAATTATCAAATAAATTTAGAATCGAGCCAAACATTGGCCTACAGATCGCGCTATGTACTACATGGCGCCCACAATACTAGTGCTGGCAACAGTCGAGAATGGCGTCTACTGTGCCAGTGCTGACAACAGTCGGTAATGACGCCCACTGTGCCAGTGCTGGCAACAGTCGGGAATGATGCCCACTGTGCCAGTGTTGACAACAGTCGGGTATGGCGTCTACTGTGCCAGTGCTGGCAACAGTCGGGTATGTCGTCTACTGTGCCAGTGCTGACAACAGTCGGGTATGGCGTCTACTGTGCCAGTGCTGACAACAGTCGGGTATGGCGTCTACTGTGCCAGTGCTGACAACAGTCGGGAATGAAAACGCCCACTGTGCCAGTGCTGGCAACAGTCGGGTATGGCGTCTACTGTGCCAGTGCTGACAACAGTCGGGTATGGCGTCTACTGTGCCAGTGCTGACAACAGTCGGGTATGGCGTCTACTGTGCCAGTGCTGACAACAGTCGGGAATGACGCCCACTGTGCCAGTGCTGACAACAGTCGGGTATGGCGTCTACTGTGCCAGTGCTGGCAACAGTCGGGTATGTCGTCTACTGTGCCAGTGCTGACAACAGTCGGGTATGGCGTCTACTGTGCCAGTGCTGACAACAGTCGGGTATGGCGTCTACTGTGCCAGTGCTGACAACAGTCGGGAATGACGCCCACTGTGCCAGTGCTGGCAACAGTCGGGTATGGCGTCTACTGTGCCAGTGCTGACAACAGTCGGGTATGGCGTCTACTGTGCCAGTGCTGACAACAGTCGGGAATGACGCCCACTGTGCCAGTGCTGGCAACATTCGGGTATGGCGTCTACTGTGCCAGTGCTGGCAACAGTCGGGAATGGCGTCTACTGTGCCAGTGCTGACAACAGTCGGGAATGACGCCCACTGTGCCAGTGCTGACAACAGTCGGGAATGGCGTCTACTGTGCCAGTGCTGACAACAGTCGGAACTAACGCCCACTGTGCCTGTGCTGACAACAGTCGGGTATGGCGTCTACTGTGCCAGTGCTGACAACAGTCGGGTATGGCGTCTACTGTGCCAGTGCTGGCAACAGTCGGGTATGGCGTCTACTGTGCCAGTGCTGGCAACAGTCGGGAATGACGCCCACTGTGCCAGTGCTGGCAACAGTCGGGTATGGCGTCTACTGTGCCAGTGCTGACAACAGTCGGGTATGGCGTCTACTGTGCCAGTGCTGACAACAGTCGGGAATGACGCCCACTGTGCCAGTGCTGGCAACAGTCGGGAATGACGCCCACTGTGCCAGTGCTGACAACAGTCGGGTATGGCGTCTACTGTGCCAGTGCTGACAACAGTCGGGAATGACGCCCACTGTGCCAGTGCTGGCAACAGTCGGGAATGATGCCCACTGTGCCAGTGCTGGCAACAGTCGGGAATGACGTCTATTGTGCCAGTGCTGACAACAGTCGGGAATGACGTCTATTGTGCCAGTGCTGACAACAGTCGGAACTGACGCCCACTGTGCCAGTGCTGGCAACAGTCAGGTGACTAGTCCCCATCGATCCTTCTCATTAGTCTGCATCGCCTCTTGTAATTTATTAATTCCCCTTGTCATTGATCGTGCCGTCAAGTGTCTACTCCAGATGCTGCGCTTATCCTGTGGCCGCACGCGATGGCTCGAGAGTTACCTGTGCGAGCACTGGCAGCAGGTGTCGCTGACTTCGAGTACGGCCGGCAGTCGTATATCACACGCTGTACACAACCCCATGGACACTTGACAGTTGGCACCCTCGCCCTATTCCATCTACGGCAACGGTGTGCCGATGTTTACCCATGCTGACGATGCCATCGCCAAGCATGCGGAAGACAGACAGGTCTCGTGTCGGGCCAGAAACGAGACGTGCCGGGCGAATCCCCAGAGACGGAACGCAATTTAGCCCAGCTGGCCTGCCGATTCCGTGAGAGCGCCATGATCTTAATGCCGCAAAAACAAAACTAACCATGTTCCGTGCACGTAAAACACCAACGTTTTGACATCTGTCTCTGTCCAGATTAACGCCACTACAATCACAATGAAAGCTAGACTGTCGTGATCCTGGGTATCGTCTCCGACCGCCGCGTCCCGTGTCGGATCATGTCGGGTCACGTCGGGTCATGCCAGGTCATGCCGGATCACGTCAAATCACGTCAGCTCATGCCGGATCACGTCAGATCACGTCGGCTCATGTCAGGTCATGTCGGGGTCACCTCGACGGCCTCGTGCGGCACTGCCAGACTGATGTAGACTGCCAGACTGCAGTACTGACGCGCGCCAAACGCTGCTGGTCGGCACGGACCGCGCACACACACCGCCCCTCCCCCATCTCCTCGGATCCATCCCTGATCTGCTGACGATCGATGGGAACACTTGTCGTTTCTGACACTCACGTTGGCTACCGGATTGTCAAACGTGAGATGAGAGTAATGAAAGGACGATGCCTCATCTTGGACATGTAATACTTATTGGCGTTTAAATTCAGCGTGCCGCCATACTGCCGGCTCAACTGCCACACTGTCGTAGGTCGGTTTAATGATTCATTGATTTGCGTGAATAGTGACGTGGGCGATGGCAGTGATGTAAAATGCCGTGAAAAAGCAATGGGTTTTGGGTAGAGAATGTTCCAGCCCTAATTCCATCAATCGCAATCGCAATGTGAGGAATGCGTACGTGTAGCGTACTTTCACAGTAATGAAGTGTGAACCAGATCAAACACATTTCCTATCGCATTTGAAATATCGGATTATCAGGGGTGGACCGAAAAGTTTTCTCAGGGAGGGTCTCGACCACCAAAAATATTTCATTTCATCGACAACGCTTTTGGCGCACCGAAAATATATATTTTGGCGTCGGCCAAATCCCAAAATGTCTTATTGATCTAATGTATTTTTTTGTAAAGGTGAGGGGCCGGGTCCCGGGCCCACCTCGGCTGCACCTACGCTGGTGATCAAAGTCTGGCATCTGTTCGATATGCTTTGATTCACATGTCGGAAGTGTGAATGATATCACAAAGGAAACATATTTTACATAAAAGTGAAAGCAAGTCAGTATAAATCTTAGTATTAATTAGCCCAACCAAGCGTATTTTTTGCACCGGCACACCAGCCAGACCATTCCCAGGTGGGGAGCACGGCTTTCGCTGCAGTCTCGCGTGTGCTGGCTTTTAATTGGCCTTACGGTTGTCACGCATTTAGCATGTCGCGGGTCAAGTAATCAGGGAGCGCCAGCTAAACGGTCCCACGCCGGTGAGTTAGGTGAGAATACGATCCCACGCCGGCAGGCAAGTGAGAATACGATTCTAGTGTACGCAATAGTTTAAATGTGAGCCCTAGACACAATTACCTGAACCTATCGACCGGAAATGAAGAGCTGGGGACGGCAATAGACTGCTAAGCCACGCGATAGTAAGCCACGCAAACGACGCTTGTATCTAAACAGACCCAACAGCTGTCGACTGCTCTGAGGAATTGCAGAGGCTAAACAATATTAAGCGCAACCAGTGCGCACCTATTTCTGGGGTGTAACGCTATGTATACGCGCGGGTCCTCCTCCACTCTCATATTATTTCCACTTCCCGCCATTCGGACCAGTTCCACTCCGTTCCACTCCGTTCCACTCCACTCCACACGAAACAGTGTTCGTGTGCTGGATGAAAGCGCCCTATTTGAAACATCTGGGCTAAAACTCCCGAAGTTCTCGATCATTTACACAAGGTTGCATCGACGGACAATTGCAGGTAAAATTAAAGATGCCCTTGGTTTCGATAGTATCGCGCCATTTTCAGCACTCGTATTTTCAAGAATAGAGCGCTCTTAAAAAAAATAATATTCGGTGTCAAGTCATGACACTAACGTAGGTCATTGCATCCATCCGAGTTACTTTCAATAACCATATGTATTGTAAGAGTCGTGCACTTCAGGAGTCGCTTATGGCAGAACAAATATATTACTGTAACCCAGTTAAGCTTAACCAGACCACGCTTGGAACAATTGGCAATTAGTTTTTGTCAGAAGCTAACTCTTAAAAACTACATACTGAGCATCGAGATTCTGTCATTCGAGCTGGCCATTCCTGATGAGATCACAACGCTATTTCCGCATACCTCTTGTAAAACATTCGCTTTTGTCACTAGGTATAGTAAGCAAATATTAAATACCAGTGATAAAATCCCGCTAGAGAACACCAAACCTAAGAGTGATTACCTTTTGCATCCTGTCATACGCCATAGCACAGGGTATCACCAGAAATTGTACATGTTAAAGTCCTTGCGAGTTTGCAAGGCCGAAGAGAGCTTCTCGACACAGTTTGACGAGTATCTTGTGTCCCCCCACGTGTGGCCAGACGAGTGGCCAACGGCAGCTGTTCCCCTCCGTGTGGCCGGAGGAGCGTCCAGCTGCAGCTGTTCCCCCACGTGCGGCCAGATGAGTGGCCAGTGGCAGCTGTTCCCCTCCGTGCGGCCAGACGAGTGGCCAGCAGCAGCTGTTCCCCTACGTGCGGCCGGAGGAGCGTCCAGCTGCAGCTGTTCCCCCACGTGCGGCCGGACGAGCGCCCAGCGGCAGCCGTTCCCCTCCGTGAGCCCAGATGAGTGGCCAGTGGCAGCTGTTCCCGCACGTGCGGCCGGAGGAGCGTCCAGTGGCAGCTGTTCCCCTCCGTGTTGCCGGACGAGTAGCTAGTGGCAGCTGTTCCCGTCCGTGGTGCCAAACGACGTCCAGCTGCAGCTGCTTCTCTCAGTACGGCCAGATGAGCGTCCAGCGGCAACTGTGCCGAAAGTTGGTCCACAAATCGCCAAGCATCGGCTGTTCAGTGCTGCGTTGGGCTGCCGATAGCGCTCAGCTGGCCACCTTGCCAGGCTGAAGAGCCTGTACGCAGCAAGCCGTAGCAGAGGCGAGGCTGACGAGCACCTTGATTTAACTTGAAGTACATAAATTAGGCTGGTATTGAGCTAGTGTGGTTAGCTTCCATGCCCCACAATAATGATAAATACGCGTTTTTTTAAGGGTGGGATAAGGGTGGGGGTGGAGCTTCGCTTCAGATGAATGGTCGGAGACATGTCCCCGGAAGAAAAGGCGCCGCTTCGATGGTCGGAGACAGGTATCATGGGATACCTGATATCCTAGATATCGGTGTATCCTATGTATCGGTGATATCGGTGTATCCTAGACAGGTATCCGATACAAGACAAGGCGCCACCACGATGGTTGGAGGCAGGTGCCCGGAGGAAGATACGCGCAATTTCTGTGGTCGGGAACAAATGTTCAGAAGAAGATAAGGCGCCACTTCCGTGGTCGGGAACAAGTGTTCAGACGAAGATAAGGCGCCACTTGGGATGATGATCCTATCACGCCGGGTACGGCCCTGATGCCGAGCTGGCTGGCAGTCACAGACTTTGGGAAGGATTCAGAGGGCAGACTAGGGGCGGAGATGGCCGAGTGGTTAAGGTGGCGGGCTATGGGTACCAAAAATCCCGGGTTCGACTCTAGCGCCACTCAGGACATTTCCCAATCCCACGGCCCACCGGCGAAACAGTGTGAGCGGCGCCATTAGCCGTGAATGTGCATAAAGTGTGTCGTGAACCAACCAATAAACAAACAAGAGGGCGGGCTAGTGGGAAAATACGTTTATCAATATCATACGATGGCATTCCCTCGATGATTAGAAAAAAGTCGAAAGCTAATCATCGAGGGAAGGACATGGTATGATATTGATGCAATGACGTGCTCCTCGCCAGAGCGCTAAATAATTTTATAAAACACATTTAGGTAAAATACTATGTTGTCTCTTAGAAATTGATTGGACATGTGTACCGATAACTCTTCATTGTCAATCATATTGCGCATACATTGGGAAAGACCATAGGTGACGGAACGTTGAGGGTATGGGGGGAGTAAAGACACGATGTTCACCTTAAATCCGGAAAGCTAACTTTGGCCATGTGACGTGGACTGGGAGAAATAGACCCCGGTGCTGCTAGATGCCAGCCCCATGTCCCCCCCCCCAATTGGGAGGTTCCGTCACCTATGCGAATGCCTCAGACGTCCTTTTCACAAAAACTATGCCCATCTTTCTTAACATTGACCTTACACAAGGCACTAAGCAGCCAAGTGGACTCCCATCACTGGTGGCGACGTCTTTCGGACCACATAGCGCCGCCTGGCGGCCGCTGGAGGCGCTGGCATCGCATGGCGTGGTCCAGCCCAAGCTGCCTGTCACAGAAGTCACTGCCCGTTCGACCCGGCGGCGGGTTTGTTCACAGAGTCGGCGACCATCATGAAGGCATAATGCATTAGACGTGACGGTGCCATTGATGTACCACGGTGGAGCCACCGCGGGAGCAGACTTCAAGCGCGGGGATGAGTGACTTCACGTCACGTGACGCGATGTGGGCACGGTTTTTGGGTCCCGTGATTAAACGTTGGTTGGCCGTTTGTTTTACGGCACATCGACCGTTAAGTCATGCAGCGTCGCCAATCTCTCACGCCGATTGGCCGCGGGCGAAGAGTAGAGACGGGTGAGACTCGAACCCACGATCATTCGTTTGTGAGACTGGCAACTTACCCCTAGACTACTCGTCCCCCCGCGATTAAATTTGATGCCGGTGGCGGCATCATGGTGAGGAGGCTGGATCTCACGCGGGGTAGTGTGGGAATAAGGGAGCTCCTCACGGGATAAACAGTATTGGATTACGAGATGCCAGGGAAGTGCAGGTGACGTGCAAGTGAAGCGCGGGTATAGAGCAGGTAAAGTGCAAGTGAAGCGCGGGTATAGAGTAAGTGAAGTGCAAGTGAAGTGCGGATATGGAGCACGTGAAGTGCAGGTGAAGTGCGGATATGGAGCACGTGAAGTGGAGGTGAAATGCGTTGCACGACATTGCACAGTATGATGCAGAAAAAGATACATTAACGGTGCATGTCACGGACGTCACTGGCGCGGTGGGTCGCGTCCCCAGACTGAGAAAATCTAACATAACGCCAATGGAGCTACACAGAGAGAGTCTAATTAAAAACTCTCCGTTCACCGCACTGAAAATTCTTGGCAATGCTCATAGAACACGTTACGACATAAAGCAGTGACACCAATGACACGCCACTGTCGTTGAGTGTCACGCTCACTATTTATAGCACCATGTATGCTGTTGATGTGATGCACGCACCATGCACCAGGGACAAGGACGCCAGAATCCGGATAGGGGGTGGAGGTGGGGGTGGGGGTAGGGGAGAAGAAGGGGCAGCAATTCCACAATTGTTAATGAACTTAACATTGACCCATGGATGTTGCATGGAAAGAAACCATTTCAAAATGGCTCTTGTCTCCGCCCCTTAACGTTGACAGTTCTTGTGTCATTGTTCAGGGAAGTAGCGACTCGCACAGTATTGCAGACAGCGAAATGGCACGACAGGAAGCGATCGTGGGCCGAGATACAAGCGTGCTGCCCTATCGGTCTGTCATCCCCGGACACTGATGGGAATTACCGTACCAAGGGGTGAAAGTGACAACGGCTACTCAGACGCGGCCATTTTGCAGCACCGGTTATGCGACTGCCGGAGCGGCAGACTACTGATGGCTCGACGTGGCACCAAAACACTAGCCACCTGAGTACTGGTGCGGACCGCGCCTAAACACCAGCCACCTGAGTAGTGGTGCGGACCGGCACCTAAATACCAGCCACCTGAGTAGTGGTGCGGACCGGCGCCTAAACACCAGCCACCTGAGTACTGGTGCGGACCGGCGCCTAAACACCAGCCACCTGGATAATAGCATGGACCGGCACCCTCTGGCTCCGTGGTACCCAAACACCAGTCACCTGAGTAGTGGCGTGGACTAGCACCTAAACACCAGCCACCTGAGTAGTGGTGTGGACTAGCACCTAAACACCAGCCACCCGAGTAGTGGCATAGACTAGCACCTGAACAGCAGCCACCCGAGTAGTGGTGCGGACCGGCGCCTAAACACCAGCCACCTGAGTACTGGTGCGGACCGGCGCCTAAACACCAGCCACCTGAGTACTGGTGCGGACCGGCGCCTAAACACCAGCCACCTGAGTACTGGTGCGGACCGGCGCCTAAACACCAGCCTCCTGGATAATAGCATGGACCGGCGCCCTCTGGCTCCGTGGCACCCAAACACCAGTCACCTGAGTAGTGGCATGGACCGGCACCTAAACACCAGCCACCTGAGTAGTGGCGTGGACTAGCACCTAAACACCAGCCACCTGAGTAGTGGTGTGGACTAGCACCTAAACACCAGCCACCTGAGCAGTGGCATAGACTAGCACCTAAACACCAGTCACCTGAGTAGTGGCGTGGACTAGCACCTAAACACCAGCCGCATGAGTAGTGGCGTGGACCTAGCACCTAAACACCAGCCACCTGAGTAGTGGCATAGACTAGCACCTAAACACCAGCCACCTGAGTAGTGGTGTGGACTAGCACCTAAACACTAGCCACCCGAGTCGCGGTGCGGAATGGCACCTAAACACCAGCCACCTGAGTAGTGGCGTGGACTAGCACCTAAACACCAGCCACCTGAGTAGTGGCGTGGACTAGCACCTAAACACCAGCCACCTGAGTAGTGGTGCGGACCGGCGCCTAAACACCAGCCACCTGAGTGGTGGTGCGGACCAGCACCTAAACACCAGCCACCTGAGTAGTGGTGCGGACCGGCGCCTAAACACCAGCCACCTGAGTAGTGGTGCGGACTGGCGCCTAAACACCAGCCACCCCAGTAGTGGCGTGGACTAGCACCTAAACACCAGCCACCTAAGTAGTGGTGCGGACCGGCACCTAAACACCAGCCACCTGAGTAGTGGTGCGGACCGGCGCCTAAACACCAGCCACCTGAGTGGTGGTGCGGACCAGCACCTAAACACCAGCCACCTGAGTAGTGGTGCGGACCGTCACATAAACACCAGCCACCTGAGTACTGGTGCGGACCGGCGCCTAAACACCAGCCACCTGAGTAGTGGTGCGGACCGGCGCCTAAACACCAGCTACCCCAGTAGTGGCGTGGACTAGCACCTAAACACCAGCCACCTGAGTAGTGGTGTGGACTAGCACCTAAACACCAGCCACCTGAGTAGTGGTGCGGACCGGCGCTAAAACACAAGCCACCTGAGTAGTGGTGCGGACCGGCACCTAAACACCAGCCACCTGAGTACTGGTGCGGACCGGCGCCTAAACACCAGCCACCTGAGTAGTGGTGCGGACCGGCGCCTAAACACCAGCCACCTGAGTAGTGGTGCGGACCGGCGCCTAAACACCAGCCACCTGAGTACTGGTGCGGACCGGCGCCTAAACACCAGCCACCTGAGTAGTGGTGCGGACCGGCACCTAAACACCAGCCACCTGAGTACTGGTGCGGACCGGCGCCTAAACACCAGCCACCTGAGTAGTGGCGTGGACTAGCACCTAAACACCAGCCACCTGAGTAGTGGCATAGACTAGCACCTAAACACCAGCCACCTGAGTAGTGGCGTGTACTAGCACCTAAACACCAGCCACCTGAGTAGTGGTGCGGACCGGCGCCTAAACACCAGCCACCTGAGTAGTGGTGCGGACCGGCACCTAAACACCAGCCACCTGAGTACTGGTGCGGACCGGCGCCTAAACACCAGCCACCTGAGTAGTGGCGTGGACTAGCA
Source organism: Imbricaverruca yamaguchii (assembly GCA_034440575.1). Lineage (NCBI taxonomy): Eukaryota > Metazoa > Arthropoda > Thecostraca > Neoverrucidae > Imbricaverruca > Imbricaverruca yamaguchii. The sequence continues at coordinate 167,294 of JAOTOL010001510.1, read as the reverse complement.
CCTAAACACCAGCCACCTGAGTAGTGGCAAGACTAGCACCTAAACACCAGCCACCTGAGTAGTGGCGTGTACTAGCACCTAAACACCAGCCACCTGAGTAGTGGCGTGGACTAGCACCTACACACCAGCCACCTGAGTAGTGGCGTGGGCTAGCACCTACACACCAGCCACCTGAGTAGTGGCGTGGACTAGCACCTACACACCAGCCACCTGAGTAGTGGCGTGGGCTAGCACCTACACACCAGCCACCCGAGTAGTGGCATAGACTAGCATCTAAACGCCAGCCACCTGAGTAGTGGTGCGGACCGGCGTTGTGTCGGCTCCGTGGCGCCTCCCTCGGCCGCTTGTGCCTCCGAGTACTGGCCGCTCGCCGTCGGAACCTGTCTCCAGATGGAGTGGCGTACGGAGCGGTGAGATTGAAAGCGGACGCATATTAGCTATCGACCTTCGACTGGAACACCATCGGCCAGGACACGGGTAGTGGTGGCGGCGGCGGTGCCCATCGCTCAGACAACGTCCACGGCGGCGGTGCCCATAGCTCAGACAACGTCCACGGCGGTGCCCATCGCTCTGACAACGTCCACGGCGGCGGTGCCCATCGCTCAGACAACGTCCACGGCGGTGCCCATCGCTCAGACAACGTCCACGGCGGTGCCCATCGCTCTGACAACGTCCACGGCGGTGCCCATCGCTCAGACAACGTCCACGGCGGCGGTGCCCATCGCTCAGACAACGTCCACGGCGGCGGTGCCCATCACTCAGACAGCGTCCACGGCGGTACCCATCGCTCTGACAACGTCCACGGCGGCGGTGCCCATCGCTCAGACAGCGTCCACGGCGGTGCCCATCGCTCTGACAACGTCCACGGCGGCGGTGCCCATCGCTCAGACAACGTCCACGGCGGTGCCCATCGCTCAGACAACGTCCACGGCGGTGCCCATCGCTCAGACAACGTCCACGGCGGCGGTGCCCATCACTCAGACAACGTCCACGGCGGCGGTGCCCATCACTCAGACAACGTCCACGGCGGGCTGACAGCTAATCGCAACACTTCCGGAGAGCCCGACTTTCCAACCCAGGTCACGGAGGAGGCCGCCAACCTCGGCGCCGGCTGGCAGCGGCGGGACGGACCCCGCACTGCTGCGATGTGTCGCAGCGCGGGGTCCGTCCAGCAGGTGTCATCATGGATAAAGAGAAAGCCAACACCATGCCCAGAATATCCAGACTGTTTATCATCGCCAGGTCAGGTCAGTTCAGTTCAGTTCAATTCAGTTCAAATTCGGGCATCACTGCGAATAGAGAGCAATACATTTCATACCTATGTGAGGCGTAGCTTTGGACCACATAATAAGTACAGACTAGTGAATTCCCGGTGCATGGGAATGGTGCACGCAACGTGTCACATCCGTGTCATCCCTTTAAGGACTGTCCACACCTAGCGTAATTTCGACGCAAAAAAAAAGCCAGAGCAGTGACGGACTAGGCGTAATCCCGACCGACTAGGGCATGTTGCAACTTACAAGCTGAAAAAATCGCAGCCGATGTAGCCCCAATCCGTCGAAGATCAGCAAATATGGCGACCGCAGTTTGTACCGAACAGTCTGTCGGCCTTGCGTCAAGGTTGCTGGTGCGCCAAGCGGAACAATTTGAGAAAACCCAACTTTGTCCGCTCGGAAATGACCAGCGTTTTGTAGGACTCGGCAGACAACTGACGCAGGGCCGGCGCAATGGCGGAATCGGCAAACTTGTTGGGCCCCATGCTAACTGTCATCGATTCCGATTTGCATCTAGCTTTGCATCGATTCCGACAGTGCGTCGAGATTACACTAGGTGTGAAGAGTCCTTTAGTCAGATGACGATTCGTAGGCGTTAATTCCCAGTCCGTGGATCACCTCCACGAGTCTGTGTCGCAACAGAAGAGCAGCCACCGAACGGGATAATGAAAGCAGCAGTGTTGGGATCTCCATCTGAAGCCATGTATGGTGACGCATTCGCCGGCTTTTGACTTCAGCACTAACCACAGATCAGCGCACGCATCTACACGAGGCAGATATTAGCGGCGGTTCAGTGCATCGATTCAGCTTGACAAAAGAAAATATCGCAACAGATGAGCATCGCACCAGGAAATTCAATCCGCTGGAAGTGTAGCCGCGTCTGTGAGTGTGCCTCCAATATCGGCCTCCTTCACTGGAGCAATAACTGGCGATGCTGCCTTAAACGGTCGTGTGTAGGCCGCGGCTGGCCACGTCTACGACGGGTCGAATGGCGAGGCTTTGAGAAGGAAAGTGAAAGGGCATCGCATTCAGTACCGATGCGTGAAGTACCTATCACCTATCACCGCCGTGAAGATGCACCAGCCCTTCTAAAAAGTCGCTCTTACGTGCTCGAGAAAAGTACCTGTTGGGTGGTGGTGGTCATTGGTTTCACGACACGTCGACCGTTGAGTCATGCAGCGTCGCCAATCTATCACGCCAATTGGTCTCGGGCGAGAGTAGCGACATGTGAGACTCGAACCCACAATCTTTAGATTGTGAGACGGGCAACTTACCCCTAGACTACTCGTCCCCTACCTGTTGATTGTGAAATAAAAGGCAGACTAACCACTCCTGCAGGCAATCGCAGAGGCAGAACAACGGTGTTATGGGATGAAGATGACTACCACAATGTCGACCAGACATGCCATATGGACGTTGAAATGCAATTTTAACATAAAAGGCAAATCAGGGGCACCGTAATGGCTCAGGTTCGGCGACAGAGATGGTGTTCTGGATAAGAATACAACGCCAGAAAACAACAAAAGATGTGCCTTGAACGTAGCTGTCCCCGAGAAATCGACCGCAAGACGCCATCCAATGACGCCACCGTCATTGGAATACATCATGGACTAGAAGACACACGTACTATGTTAATAAAGCAGAATGGATGGCGAAACGACTGTAGCTAGTGGTTAAGTGAAGTGGCATGAAGCCAACATGCAAGCATCCTTTGAGATTTGATGACATTTTCAGCCAGTCTTTAAGCTAGTGGTTTGCAGGTTTGAGCTACTATACACGGAATAATGGACCTTGATGTCGACAGATTACAGCTCAGGTAGCGATAGTTGTCCACTTAAATTGACATAGGAATCAACACAGGTTTGTGCTCTACATTGTCGCTTCACATAAATAATATGTGCATCAGCAGGAGGATATTCCTGGCGTCAACAGCTAAGTAATTTGAATAAATATGTCACAGATGGGGTTTGCACGAGAACAGTCTTGCTGATGGTGCATCTCCTTAAGATTGTTCTGGTGATTCAATTGGGCTGTGGATATAAACATTCATGCACATTTTTCCCCACATAAATGCCTATGTATGCCTACGTTCGTTCGCAGGCACATGTTTATATTTTATATTATATATACGCATGTATATATTTATACATATATATATATATATATATATATAGATATATATATATATATATACATGCATATATACATTTAAACATACATACATCATACCAATTGCCGGCAGTCTCCGGTGTCGTGAAACACAGGCGACGCCATACGCGTTAGGTTTGTGGACGTCGTGAAGTGTGAACACGGCCGATTCGGCACCGGCACCGGCACCGTCAGACACGTCGCTACTGTTGAGGACATACACGTTACCTGTGCCTGCAGCCCATCGGCTGGCTGTGCTTCAGACGGCGGACGTACACGTTACCTGCGCCTGCAGCCCATCGACTGGCTGTGCTTCAGACGGCGGACGTACACGTTACCTGCGCCTGCAGCCCATCGACTGGCTGTGCCCCAGACGGCGGACGTACACGTTACCTGCGCCTGCAGACCACAGGCTGGCTGTGCTCCAGGACGTACACGTTACCTGCGCCTGCAGCCCATCGGCTGGCTGTACCCCAGACGGCGGACGTACACGTTACCTGCGCCTGCAGCCACTATCGCTGAGATCGGCTGTGCCCCAGACGGCGGACGTACACGTTACCTGCGCCTGCAGCCCATCGGCTGGCTGTGCCCCAGACGGCGGACGTACACGTTACCTGCGCCTGCAGCCCATCGGCTGGCTGTGCCCCAGACGGCGGACGTACACGTTACCTGCGCCTGCAGCCCATCGGCTGGCTGTGCTCCAGGACGTACACGTTACCTGCGCCTGCAGCCCATCGGCTGGCTGTACCCCAGACGGCGGTGCGGCCGTGGCGGGCCCGTCTCCAGAGCAGGGCGGCCACCATGGCGACCAACACGGGCACCACCAGCATGCTCCGGCCGGGGGCGGTCGGCCGCGACGACCCGGACGAGCTTCGGATGCTTCGGGTGTCACTATCAGTGGTGAGCTTCCCGAGTCTTCGTCTTCACTGCTTTCACAGACCTCCCACCACCGGAAGTCCGCGTTAGCGCCGGCAGTGAAGGCGCTCGTCTGCGAGTGGTGTTGGAGTAGACGGCGGGCGCGCAGGCCACCGGCGGCTCCACAGTGCACCGCCCTCGACTGTGTCGCAGTGACGGAACCACACAGGTCCTTCCGGTCAGGTCAGCACACGCGGCACGGCCTTCGGCGAGATGAGCACGTGTCGTGCAGACGCCGGTCTGGTCTGTGATGGCTGCGCTACATCCGATCAGCGCCTCCCACTCGGCGTTCACCCGACGTTCACCCGGCGTTCACCCGGCGGCGGTCACAGATGCGACGGTGGCACGGCACTGACAGGGTGGCGGCAGAGATCGGCTCGCGACAGGCCATCTGTCGGATCGGTGTATGCCAGTCGTGACGGATCGTGACGGCTCGTGACGGATTGCGACGGGCCACGAGCGGCCCGTCGGTCGGCAGTCGGCAGTCGGCAGTCGGCAGTCGGCGGCGGGGGCGGCCCCACGTGCCGACCGGCTGGCGCCGCAGACGCCGACACAGCCGCTCCTTTCACGTCCGTGCGGCGGTGGGCACACATCCGGCGCGTCCGGCCACCTCCACCTCCGCGATGGCACTCGCGCACCGGCGGCTGACGCACTGACGCGACGCGGCCACCTTCCGCGAACGCCGCTCGCCGGACCGCAGAGTCGCCGCCTACCTGCGCGCCATCGAGCCGCGACTGCGACACCGCTGCGACACGCGTGTCGCCCGGCCCGTGCCCCCGGGCAGTGTCGAGCCGCGACTGCGACACCGCTGCGACACGCGTGTCGCCCGGCCCGTGCCCCCGGGCAGTGTCGAGCCGTGCGCGGGCACTGCGGGCGTCGCGGGTCCCACCGAAGCCCACACGGCCGGCTCAGGCCCGGTGGTCGGTCCCAGGCGCCGACAAACAGGTCCCCAGAGGTGCGGCCCACGTGACTGGTGGGTGGCGTGCTGCGCTGACGGCCCGCCGGCCCACGTGACACCGTGACGTCACTGATTTATGCGGATTATGATTATGCGGCCGGGCAGCCAGTCACATTACACGGAATTAGCCACAGGGGCCTCACAGCGTTGCTGCGGTTTTGCATAAATGACTGATTCAGCAATTAGCTTTTCCTGACAGTGATGGCAATGTCACACGATTCCTTTCTCCACGCGGCCTTTGGCAAGGCAAACACTAACCAGAAGGGCGCGCCACTTACGCCTCTGCCAACAAACGTGGGCTAATAAATCCAGCCGACCGATAATATTAATCATGCCGGAAAAGCGATTAAATTTGACGATGCTTTGAAACACTTGTCTGACATCACCTGGCCCGCGGCAAGAGAAGAAAGCGAACCGAGGAAGATCACCTAAACCAATGAAAATTCCGCATGAAATAATTAATCACGCACCCTCCAATGTCTACACTACTCTCACTATCTTTCTTTCCCGCTCCCTTTCTCCGAATAATTAAACCCGGCGCAACCCGTGGGCGTAACTACCCGCACACATTCGTCGACACAAACGTACACGGAGGAGCCTGTGCGCTCGGCCCACGCATTAAACACGCCGCTGGTGGACAGTCAGGGCCGACCACGCCCGAACCACACGCTGTGACGAAAAGCCACCCATCGGTGTTGGAGCTCACTGCACGTGCTGAACACCGGACACTGACGGAGTGGCCGGCTCGCCACGCACCGCCGCGTCCGAACAAGTGAGGAAACGGCACGCCAACGCCACCTATCGCCCGCAGGACCGCTCGTTGGTGTCGCCAAATGGCTACAAGCATGCAAAAAGGGCGTGGGGTCGAGGCATGGCGCCAGTCTCCAACTTTAAAAGACATCGCCTTCCAGGGGACAAAACGGACACAGAAATATGAGCACCAGGTAAATAGGATACATTGTAAGATGGTGTAAGAGGTACCAATTTTCCCAGGCGTCCGGCGTCGACAATTTTCCGAGTCCTCCTATACGGCAATTTCCCAGAGACATTTGGCATTAAAATTGTCTGAGGCATCCGGTATTGACAATAAAAACTGGATCGTGCATGGAGCGAATTTGAAAGAGACGCAGCTTAGGCACCAGCGTGTAGGTGGGGCTCTTACACAACCGCCGACCTGTCTTCTCATGTCATAAGGTAAATAGTTAGCGGGTCGGGTCGGGGCAAATTAGACTAGGCCGCCGCCGGTCGCACCAAACGTGACGCGCTGCGACTGATACCCTTTCCCATGACTTGCGCAGAATTCCACGTTTCAAAAATAGTCGCTGAATCCGTATTCAGGGTACAGACATGTTCTGAAACCAATGGTTAGTCACAACAGATTGTGACCCCGCTCGACCTTCGGGAGGTCACCAGCGTGACGGTGTGGTCTGAGAACACGCAACGAGCAGGACAGATCAATTAACTGAGCAAATAGACCGACGTAAAACAGAAAGAAAAACACATTTAAAAAAAGGCACAAATCATGCCTGCTGAAATAGCGCAGCGGCTCGGAAGTATGTCATTGCCTGAGCACGTTTTTGGTCAGACGTTCTGCAAAGTATTCTCCATGAGCCGTGGACAGAACGGGACGCCACCAGAAGCCACTTCCCAGGATTTATGATAAAACTGCCCCGGGCGGCCTACGCCCCTGTGGTAAGTCGTCGATTGTATATATTATCCGACCAAAGCGACATATAATGCAATCCAAAATGGTCATCAATGAAGTCCGACAGCGGAGACCGAGCGAAATGTCCTCGACAGCCAAGCCTTGTCGCACATGGTTGACTATTGGAGTTTTAGGGTGGGCCAATTAGGTCATTGGTCGTCGGTAGCTCAGTGGTTAAGCCGAGCTTCTGGCACGCCAGAGGTACGGGGTTCCATTCCCAGCGATGCTCGCCCTTCCTGCCAGGATGAGAGGCAGGCGACGCCATATGGCCTCAGCTGCTGAGTGCGTCGTAAAGCCACAACCAATCCATTTGGGTCACATTGCACCGACAACACGCTTGTCGCACGAATGGGCCATCATTCCACCATCTGCCCTTCCGCTCCCCGACTCGCTCACGCCCACACGCGGCTGGGCGGGGACAGCGCGCTCATATGGGTCGCCACTGCACAGACAGAGCGGTCATATACCGTCCGGGCCCACAGCCGCAGCCGCAGCCGCAGCCGCAGCCCACAGACGCAGCCGCAGCCCACAGCCGCAGCCTACAGCCGCAGCCCGCAGCCGCAGCCTACAGCCGCCACTCACAGCCGGGCTCGCAGCCGCAGCCCACAGCCACAGCCGCAGCCGCAGCCCACAGCCGCAGCCCACAGCCGCAGCCCACACCCGCAGTCCACAGCCGCAGCCCACAGCCGCATCCCACAGCCGTAGCCCACAGCCGCAGCCCACAGCCGCAGCGCCCGCAGCAGCCCACAGCCGCCAGCCCACAGCCGCAGCCCACAGCCGCAGCCCACAGCCGCAGCCCACAGCCGCAGCCCACAGCCGCAGCCCACAGACGCAGCCCACAGCCGCAGCTCACAGCAGTAGCCGCAGCCGCAGCCGCAGCCCACAGCCGCAGCCGCAGCCGCAGCCCGCAGCCCACAGACGCAGCCGCAGCCCACAGACGCAGCCCACAGCCGCAGCTCACAGCAGTAGCCGCAGCCTACAGCCGCAGCCCACAGCCGCAGCCTACAGCCGCAGCCCACAGCTGCAGCCCACAGCCGCAGCCCACAGCCGCCGCTCACAGCCGCAGCCCACAGCCGCAGCCCACAGCCACAGTTGCAGCCCACAGCTGCAGCCTGCAGCCGCAGCCTGCAGCCGCAGCCCACAGCTGCAGCCCACAGCCGCAGCCCACAGCTGCAGCCCACAGCCGCCGCTCACAGCCGTCGCTTACAGCCGCAGCCCACAGCCGCAGCCCACAGCCGCAGCCTACAGCCGCAGCCCACAGCCGCAGCCCACAGCCGCAGCTCACAGCTGCAGCCCACAGCCGCAGCCCACAGCCGCAGCCCACAGCCGCAGCCCACAGCTGCGGCTCGCCGGTCGCACCGGACGCCCGCTGGCAGGGCGCCGAGCCGCAGCGGCTGAAGCGTGCCCACGCCTGCCGATGTTTACCCGCCACCGCACAGGACTCGGCGCAGAGTCAATAGCCGGCCGAATTTGTACACGTCGCCGGCCGGCCGCGCCGCGGTGCGTCTTTGTCGCGTCGCCGCCGCTAGAGAACTGCGCCGCCGGACAAACAGATCCGGCGATCACGCAGTCGCCATCGGTGGTCACGTCGCGGCGTGGCCGCAGGTCGGGCGGCGTGGCCACCGTCGGACTATCGGCACACACGATAGTCGAACGGTACACAATCGGACGGGGGCGGGGAGGAATTTGGTTGAATTTGTCGGATATGGAATCGAGAGTTTTTCCTCAAAGCTTATTGGGTTTGGTGGATAGCTATGGCGAACCAAGCGCAAAATCTTGGCGACAAACCATTCCGGTTGTAATGAAATGGTGTCGCATCACAGTACCATTGACTTAATACATCACAAGATAGCGGACATCTTTGAACACAACACAATCTCAATACAATTTACCGTACCTCGGGTGTGTTATGACTCGTTACTTATGTCACCAGAAATCGCCATGAGTCACATTATGTGGAGATTCTTCTATGTGCCTCCGTTGGAGAACAAAACAAAAACAGGATAACTGTAATCACCCGTAATCAACTATCAAATTTCCCTCCCGACCAGAGCCGGCGGAGCCCGTATCGCTGGATCTACCATGGAGCGTTACGTCAGAACGGCCGGCGAGACGGCGGGGAAATATAAAACGCCAGCCGGTGTCCAATCGGGGCTCACGCTTATCGGTCATCGCGGCCCGAGACTGGAGAAAGCGCGCGCCTTGTTCAGAGGTGATCAGGTGCGCACAGGTGCGTCACACACCACACACACACTTCAGCGCACCGCTTCGCTGGAGATCGCAGCCACTTCAGCAACAGGCCGGCGCGGCCCGAAGCGCCGATTGCATTCCCCTCTCGCCGCATTGTGCGATTCTCCCTCAAATGCATAGACATGAAACGTGACCAACTTAGTCGATACGCTGCTTCCCTAATGCTTAAGGATCGGACAATGACAGCAGCCCAAAGAGCATGGTGATAATTTGGCGAACATTGTTTGCGTCGGTGCCACCGCACCGCAGCCAGCGCGCAGTGATGGGAGCAACGGGCAGCCTGGAAGTTCAGCGATGTGGCTCAGCATACATCGGACAGCCCACAGACATGGGAAAAGGGCCATCCCGGAAAGGGGCCGGAGACAACGCCTGCCACCTTCCTCCTGCCTCCTGCCTCCTGCCTCCTGCCTCCTGCCTCCTGCCTCCTGCCTCCTGCCTCCTGCCTCCTGCCTCCTGCCTCCTGCCTCCTGCCTCCTGCCTCCTGCCTCCTGCCTCCTGCGTCCTGCCTCCTGCCTCCTGCCTCCTGCCTCCTGCCTCCTGCCGCCTGCCGCCTGCCGCCTGCCGCCTGCCGCCTGCCGCTTTCCTCACGAGCTAACGCCACCGCCGGACCAGACGCAACGACCGCCGGGTTCACATCACGCTCACTGGAGCTCACCCACTCACACTCACGGCACCTTCACCGGAGCTCACCCGCTCAAGGCCCGCTCACCGGAGATCACCGACTCACCGGAGCTCATTGACTCACTGAGTGGCTGCTGGTGGTCGCCTGAGCGCAGCGGCCGTCCTCAGACATTCGGCTTTAATTACTGCAAATCAAACCCAGGGGTGCGCCGTCCTGTCGGCCGACTGATCACCACCGAGAGGTGGTCGCGGGGGAGGGGCCGCGGGGGAGGGGTCGTGGGGGGCTCGTCATCAGAGGAGCACCGGTGGCTCTGTGACCTGTTGATTGTCATCCGAGTTAGTAGTGGCAAGTAGTGGTGAGAGGAAACGCTGAATCGTTGGCGCGGCGGTGCGTGGCGAGCCTGCCAGACTCGTCTCCGCCCACTCCGTCAGTGTCCGATGTCCAGCACGTGCAGTGAGCTCCAACACCGATGGGTGGCTTTTCGTCACAGCGTGTGGTTCGGGCGTGGTCGACCCCGACTGTGGTTGTGAGACGAGTGTTGTCAGATGGGAAGGGTTGTTTGTTGTCATAAAAAGGGTTAAGTGTTGTCAGATGGGAAGGGGTTTTGCCACCAAAGGGGAGAAGTGGCATCAGATGAAAAGGGGTGTTGTCATCAACTGAGAGGAGTGTTCTCAGATGGGAAGGGGTGTTGTCATCCAAGGAGATGAGTATTGCCATCTGGCTGTGAGGAGCGTCGACGACTCGAGTGGTGTTGACACGTCGGGCACCTGACCTGCCATCTGCAGTCCGACCTCACACCGGCCGCCACAGACAGTCTGGGCCTAGCATATATCAGACGAAGACACTAGTTGCAGATCCATCACGGCGGCGACAAGGGGAGGTGATGGCCGAGTAGTTACGGTGTTGAGCTCTGGTTGCCAAAAGTCCCGGCTTCAAGCACTCGCACCACTCAAGACATTTCACAATCCCGCCACCCACCGACAAAACAGTTTGTGTGTATGGGGGAGGGGGCATTAACCGTGATCGCGCATAAAGTGCGTCGTGAAACACCCAATAAACAACAGCGGCAACAACATCCCGACCTCGACACCGATAGGTCACCGGCTCGAAACTCAGCTCACTACGCGCGAGCTTCGTCACCTGCCACTCACTAACGTGTGAGCTGACGATGCCGTCGACGCTGAAGCGATCAACGCATCGCAAGCCGACCGCAGTTTCGTTCGTTCCTTCCGGCGCGCCGGCGCGGTTGCGCACGCCAGGCGACCACCTGGCGGCCGCAGTTGTAACCAGAGCGGGCAGTACGCCGGCCGGCCGGCAGGTGGCCGCGCGCCGGCCGGCCGATTAGATACGGCGGCGGCGGCGCATTACCACCGGCAGCGGCGCTGCCGGTGGGGCCGCGCGCCGCGTCACGATATCCGGCGCCGTCCCGACGGCTGCAATCCCCATCGGTCATGTATAATTGATAGCGGCGCACCCGGGTAGTGGCGCAACGGTCGGACACGCTCCCCGCCCCTCCCCTGTAACCGGGCGGGCGCCGCCGACCGACGTACCGGGGCTCCCATGGCCGCGCACTATACATCCAGAGGTGATCTTCACGCGTGGAGCAGGTCAGCCGTCACGTGCGAGGATTCCGGGTAAACTGGCAAAGGGTGCAAGGACGCAGCCAGTATTTTGTCAGGAGCCACGAGTCCAGCTCCCCACCGCTTGCTTTCGGCTTTCATTTCTTGGAATGCAAATCCGGCAACAAAATGGGCCCACCGTACATGAAATAGTCGTACATCATATGGTCTTCTGGATTCATATTTATTGGCCTAGTGCACATAAAATTTTCGTAGATTTATCACCAGCGGCCGGGCCCCAGACCGCCCATGGATATGTCACCATGGTTCGACCATGGTATTGTCACCATCTCTCTGGGTCCGCCTATGCACGTATAAAGCAGGAAGGTGTCACTCTACCTGTCTTACTGCAGGGCGGGGGTAGCATGAGATCAGCGTAACGTGTTCCAAGCACTTTACTGCGCCCAGGCAGGGTCAGAAAGATGAAGGAACCGTATGAACCGAGGAAAATGCAGCAATTTACCGGCAGACAGGCCTATGCTGCATCACGCCAAGGTTGCCATTACATTGCACCATTGTATACAATTATAATTGTACTGGCTACTAGTTCACCGACGGGCACCAATGGTCTAACGTGGGCGAGATTGAGTAAGAACTCATTGCTAAACTGGGGTGAGACTACGAAGGCACTAATGGCCTAAATGGGTTGAGACTGAGGAGGCACCGATTGCCGAACTTGCGTGAAGTACTGAAGGCTAAATGAAACCAGACTTTCAGTCGATCTGCAATGGAATTTAGTTGAAGCTAACGCCCACACCAAAGCAATGTTGAATATCAGAGCATTACGCAGGCAATGAATAGCTCTGATTCATAAGACAGAGTGTGTACGACTGTTGCAAAGTGTGCTAGGCTAAGCCACAGCTCAAGCTGGGACCCAGCCAAATCAATAGTCGATGAATTAGCCAGCCATAACTCATCAGGCTGGCTGCTGAATGAGCACGAAGTGTGAAGTGTTCTGCGAGGCCCACCTTACCACACATGACAGCCGTCTCGACTCCAGTAACCCGTTGCCTCTCGGCGGTGACGCCGGTGGTTGGTAAGTCAATGGCACCATCCAGTGCTGAATATAGTTCTGTGCGGTCATGGCCAACGCGCTCAATAGGCCCTGTTCGGCAGCAAATCTCGAGGCGCACCATAATCGCCGTCAGCTGGCGCCGCGTCATCCAACGACGCCGCCGCGCCAGGCCGACCCCCCCCCTCCCACCGACTCACTCGCCGGCTCTCGTGCTGACGCGCCTGGATCACAATCGGCCGCCCGGGTCATACCTCAGTTATTTGAGCTGCCGGCCGCTTCAACTGCTCTGGTCATATTGCGCCCGTGGATCATGGCTCACCGGCTGCCTGGATCATCATTGTACGTGGTCAGACGTTTGAATCAAGCCGAGCCGCTGGATTACGGCCAGCGCTGCGGATCGCAAGCACGCGCATGGATCATAGTCGGCCGTCTGGATCACAGGCAATCGCCTGGACCGCGGCCAGCCTACCAGACCGAATCCAGTCACTTGAATGACACCCACCCACCTGGGTCACCAGCCACAGCCGACCACCTTCCATTAACTACACTCGTCTCAGTGCCAGTCCCAGTCAAGATGACCCACAGTCCTTCCAGAGCCGAATCACGTCGAGTGGAAGTGGCGGACTGGCGTCCCACGCAGGCCGACCGCGGCCTCGGCCGGCCAGCCGCGGCCCCTGCCGGCCGACAGACACACTGTGCCGCAGTGCACGTGGTCGGCACGCACAGGGCCGCCATTGCGGTCGGCATTGCCAAGGCCGGCTGATAGCCATCTGTGAGCGTGGCTCGGTGCTGCGCGCTGTACTTACCGCCGCCGCCGCCGCGGCGCCGCTGCAGTCGGACGGCCAACCGGACACCCACCTGAAACGGATCAGCGTTGTGAGATGCACACACACACCAGTTGCCAGCGGGCTGCCAGCGGGCTGCCAGCGAGCTGCCAGCGGGCTGCCAGCGGGCTGCCAGCGGGCTACCAGCGGGCTGCCAGCGGGCTACCAGCGGGCTGCCAGCGGGCTACGAGGGGCAGCGATTATTACCCCTGGGAGGAGGGCGAGCCGTTCTTGCCTGTAGAGGCATGGGCGTGGATTCCACGAAATAATTGCGTATACCAGCGTCGGTTCTGATTCAACGTGAGACAGTTCAGCACTACAGCAAAAACCATAGTTGTGATTAAGATAATACAGCATTGTGGACGCCCACGCTTTCTTCGTCAGGGCACGGACACAACCACCGAAGTGAGCATCAACACAGCTACACGGATGCAGTTGCAGCACGAGCACCGCACGTCAATACGACGGGCCGATGACCACCAGGTGAGTGCGGGCTCGATAGTCGGACTGGACAACCGTCCAGCGCAGCCACTTCCTTCACCAGGGAATACGGGGCAGTTGAACTAAACGGACGGCGAAAACTTCGCTGATCGCCGTGCCCGGTGGTTCCTCACCAGCCACGCCAACCCGCAAAAACCACACATCGTCACGCAACGGACAGGAAGTCGGCTCAGCTTCGCTGGCACACGATGGCCAGCCCAGAGCACGCCACCACGTGGAACATTTAGTCAGCTACTACGTGGCAAGGCGACTCGAAACGACGACCGACGCGGCTCGCGGTTACAGCCAACGTCTACTGCCATTCGAACCGGCTCAGGAATGGCACGTACCTCGCTGGATAGACCCGTGCGCCGACCGGTATGGAGATTCGCGTGACGAGCACGCTCGCAGCCATGTGTAAATTCCGTGTCGCGGTCCGCCGAGTCTCGCATGCCGCACAAGCGACTGCCCCTACATGGTGCCGGCAGCTTCGCGGCGTAGATGTCGACATGATGCGCATTGTTGAATGGCAAATGGTGGACTTTCGGTTAAGACCGGACACGGTCCGAAGGGAATGCAGGCTCTGCAGAGGACGCTCCGCACAGCTGAACCATAAGGCAGCCACTGGTAATTGGTCACTGACTCACTGACACTGGTGAATGTCACTGGTGACCGGTCACTGCCAGAGGTCACTGGTCACTGGTCGACCACTGGCTATTGGCCACTGGTCAACCAGCCCACACCTGACCAGAGATGGCCCAGTGGGAACGCAGCCCTCACCTGACCAGAGATGGCCCAGTAGGGGCACAGTCACGACAGGCCACACCTGACCAGAGATGGCCCAGTGGACGCACAATCACGGCAGGCAACAACTGACCAGAGATGGCCCAGCAGGGACACAGCCCACACCTGACCAGAGATGGCCCAGTGGGGATGCAGCCCACACCTGACCAGAGATGGCCCAGTGGGAACGCAGCCCTCACCTGACCAGAGATGGCCCAGTAGGGGCACAGTCACGACAGGCCACACCGGACCAGAGATGGCCCAGTGGAGGTACAGTCACGGCAGGCCACAACTGACCAGAGATGGCCCAGTAGGGGCACAGTCACGACAGGCCACACCGGACCAGAGATGGCCCAGTGGAGGTACAGTCACGGCAGGCCACAACTGACCAGAGATGGCCCAGTAGGGACACAGCCCACACCTGACCAGAGATGGCCCAGTAGGGGCACAGTCACGACAGGCCACACCGGACCAGAGATGACCCAGTGGAGGTACAGTCACGGAAGGCAACAACTGACCAGAGATGGTCCAGTAGGGACACAGCCCACACCTGGCCAGATATGGTCCAGTAGGGACACAGCCCACACCTGGCCAGATATGGCCCAGTGGGGATGCAGCCCACACCTGACCAGAGATGGCCCAGTGGGGATGCAGCCCACACCTGACCAGAGATGGCCCAGTAGGGACACAGCCCACACCTGACCAGAGATGACCCAGGAGGGGCACAGTCACAACAGCCCACCAGCCAAGCATCTTGTTGGGTCACCGCACCAGCTGCGGACGCGTCGTGCAGCCAGCTCCCGCAGCCAGTCAGGCGTCCGCATCGGCCGCGCCACGGTCGCCACGGTCGCCACAGCAGCCACGGTCGCCACAGTCGTCACGGTCTCCACAGTAGCCACAGCCGCCACGGTCGCCACGGTCGCCACAGCCGCCACGGTCGCCACAGTCGTCACGGTCACGACAGTCGTCACGGTCGCCACAGCAGCCACGGTCGCCACAGCAGCCACGGTCGCCACGGTCGCCACAGTCGTCACGGTCTTCACAGTAGCCACAGCCGCCACGGTCGCCACGGCAGCCACGGTCGCCACGGTCGCCACAGTCGCCACGGTTGCCACAGTCGTCACGGTCTCCACGGTCGCCACGGTCGCCACAGCAGACACGGTCGCCACGGTCGCCACAGCAGCCACGTTCGCCACAGCAGCCACGGTCGCCACAGTCGCCACGGTCTCCACAGTAGCCACAGCCGCCACGGTCGCCACGGTCACTGATTGGCTGAGATGTGCTGTGTCGGGTACCGTTGGCGTTGTCACAGCCGAACGGCACACGGGTGTGTCGAGACGATCGCGTGCTTTGCGCCGCGGACGGTGCGGCGTCTGTTCCGGACAATAATGAGTTCTCTAATGGTGGTCATCGGAGAACAATGTGGCAGAGTAATACGGGGCGGGGATGGCCGAGTGGTTAAGGTGTTGAGCTCTGGATACCGAGGTCCCGGGTTCGTCACTGGCACCATTCGGACATTTCCCAATCTCGCGTCCCACCGGCGAATCAGTGTAGGCAGCGCCATTAGCCGTGAGGATAAAGTGCGTCGTGAACCACCCAATTAGAAACTTTCATGTTTTGTTCATTGATTATTTGGGTTTAAGGGCGCGCCGACTACAGGGCTTAAAAAAGAAAAACCAGAGTGTTCTGCTGTTGGTCCAGCAGATCACAACAGCATCGAAGATTTGTTTGTTCGAGAATGGCACCGGAGATGTGCATCGAATGGGAATGAGCGTCATCAGTGCTACCTCGCTCGGCTGTACGCACTCAGCTGTGTAGAAGACATGCCAAGGCATCTACTTCCAGCGATGGACATAACGATGCGGGCAAAGCTACTGAAATTATCAGAGCGATGTTAACCCGTCACAGGAGAAACAAATGGCGGCATGGAGCACCTAGAGTGGTACGGCAATCTTGTTCGTGCGTCCACACATCCCAACGGCGGACCGGCGGGCGATCATCAAGCCCTGAACACCGTCACAGGCTTCCCTCCGGTCATGAAATTACCGGCGATTTTCCGGCGGCACTAGGTTAACGCACACGGACGACGTCAAAACAAATGAGCCGAGAATGTTGTCTGCCCATTGAGTGGCCACAATGGGCCATTAAACTAGGTGTGTTGACGATTGGCAGCGGTCAGAACACACCGTAGCTGGCAGCAGTAGCGGTCAGAACACGCCATAGCCGGCAGCAGTAGCGGTCAGAACACACCATAGCCGGCAGCAGTAGCGGTCAAAACACACCATAGCCGGCATCAGTAGCGGTCAGAACACACCACAACCGGCAGCCATAGCGTTCAGAACATACCGTAGCTGGCAGCAGTAGCGGTCAGAACACACCATAACCGGCAGCAGTAGCGGTCAGAACACACCGTAGCTGGCAGCAGTAGCGGTCAGAACACGCCATAGCCGACAGCCGTGGTGGTCAGAACACACCATAGCCGGCAGCCGTAGCGGTCAGAACACGCCATAACCGGCAGCAGTAGCGGTCAGAACACACCATAGCCGGCAGCAGTAGCGGTCAGAACACACCATAGCCGGCAGCAGTAGCGGTCAGAACACACCATAGCCGGCAGCAGTAGCGGTCAGAACACACCATAGCCGGCAGCAGTAGCGGTCAGAACACACCATAGCCGGCAGCAGTAGCGGTCAGAACACACCACAACCGGCAGCCATAGCGTTCAGAACATACCGTAGCTGGCAACCGTAGCGGTCAGAACACACCACAACCGGCAGCCATAGCGTTCAGAACATACCGTAGCTGGCAGCAGTAGCGGTCAGAACACACCATAACCGGCAGCAGTAGCGGTCAGAACACACCACAACCGGCAGCCGTAGCGTTCAGAACATACCATAGCCGGCAGCAGTAGCGGTCAGAACACACCATAGCCGGCAGTAGTAGCGGTCAGAACACGCCATAGCCGGCAGCCGTAGTGGTCAGAACACATTACAGCCGACAGCCGCTAACGCAGCCGTCATGAGCGGCCACTTTGTTCTGTCCTATTTTGTTCGGTCACGAGTCTTGGTCACCAGTGAGAACCAGCTGGCTTGACTAGGCCACTGTGGCTACACGTAGTTGTGCCTTGTGTACCAGGCACACGTTTGGTGCGACACTCAATCCTCCACACCCCAGCCTCTTTAGTAGATCAAATGCATGCCAATTTTTCCCGTCGTTGTATATTTTGATTAGCTTTGTTTCCGTACATCGAAGTGCAGTATCGGCTCTGCGAGAGAACCAGGGCATTGGCCAGGGCGGAGATGACAGCGGGCAGCACGTAGCCCTTCAGACGAGACATACCACTCGAGGTGCCGAAACAGCGCCTTGTCATGATGGGGACCTAATACTTTCAGCTGAGAGAGCCATCGAAAGTAAGGCTGATATTTTTTTGCTTCCGAGACAGGAAGATCATGATCGGATAATTTTGCCGAGCAGTTTGGGACGTGACGAAGATTCTGCTGACAGCTCAGCAACATCAGCTGAATCTTCCCTGTGCCTATCTCGACGCATTTCACGTGAAACCAGATGCAAGAGAAGCCAACACTTGTCCGATCCGAGCGACGACGTTTGAAACTCAGATTTTTACCACTGACCAAAATTTTAGTGTCGTTTGCGTATTAGACTACCGCTGCACCTTCTGCAAACAGACTGATGTCGTTGGAGAAGATGCAATAGAGCAAGGGGACGAAAAATGATCCTTATCAAACTCTGTTGCTGTTAGACAATGGTTCCGAGCTTGTATTGGTCCCCAGAGAGTCAGTGAGGCTGACGCTGGGCGTGATTATGGAGGTAAGCTTCAAAACCAAGGAATGTTAATGCCGAAAATGTTCAGCATTGAGGAGAGCATCGAGTGGTCCATCACATCAAAACCCTTGCTCAAATTAAGCAGGCAAAGAAGGAGCATCTCCCCGCGGTCTTTGGCGGAAAGCATTTGGTCGGAAATTATAATCAGGGCAATATTTGTCTAGAGACTTTGGTGGAAGTCGTGCTGAGTGTGGAATACGAGGTGGTTTTGGAACACGCAGTTGTAGAACTGTTGCTGGAAGACGCGCTCCACAATCTTAACAATTACAGGGACAATGGAAATGGGACGTAGTTGGATGAATTGGTAGGATCACTGGAGATAAAGATGGGATAGACGAGGGAATGTTTCTAGTGTGCAGGAATATCGCAGTGGGTATTGCTTGACCAAGTGCAGGTTGACCAAATGCGGGAGCACTGTAGCGACCGCGTCAAAAGATAGCTGGCTTGTGCGCATGCTGATGCCACCCTCATCGCCGACCGACGAGCCATTCATTTCGAAGGCGACGATCCGCAGTCCCGGCAATGTCAACGGTACCAAGCACCAGCAAGCACGCGCCCACACGCGGCAGGCGACAGACGAGGCCTGGCGTCCCCCTCATATCCCTCAAGCACCTCGCCCGCCGCGCGCGCACCCACGCCTGCAAAGACGTTATTCAACTGGTGCGGAGTCGCATCTGGCAGCCTGCGTCACGGCACCGTCACGGGCCGGACCGCAACAAAGGCGTAACGGCGACACGCGTAACGCCGTCCACCGAGAACGTCTCACGTGGAAAAGGTGTCCACCGTCAGCCACTCACCTGCTATCTCCTCACTCAATCCGCCACGTTGGCAGCCTCTATTGCGGAGATAGAATCTCGGCTGTGCAGCGGGGGTCAGAGATCGCAGGATTGCGGGCTTTCCAAACCGAGCAGCGCAGAAAGTGAACGCAAACGAGCCGGGTGATCTCTGCTGGTTTCGCCGACGTGTGCGGCGACTGGCGAAGTCGTCGGTGCACGTGTTAATGGCGCGCTAACCTCAGCAATGACCTCAGCAATTTGTGGATGTCACGGCCCGTGTAATGGCGCGCTGACCTCAGCAATGTGGGTAGCGCGGCCTCTGTAAGCGTGCGACACATGTGGGAACGGAGGCGGGAGCCTCGCCACTCTCACTGCACCACCACCGTCTGTCGCTGGGTGATTCGACAGCGACGCCGCGGCGTCGTCCGGGCAGACTCACTGTCACTCCCGGCTAGATAAGACTAGGTTCAGGTCAGGGGAGGTTAGGTCAGGTCAGATCAGGTCATGCGAGGACAAGTCAGGTAAAGTAATGTCATACTAGTGTAGGTCAAGTCATGTCGGGTCAGGTCATATCAGATCAGGTCGGGTCATATAAGGTCAGGTCAGTTCAGGTCAAGTCATGGCGGGTCAGGTCGGGTCTAGCTCTCACCGGGACCAAGCCACAGCGCCACATTTGACAACAGCCGGGGCGGCACACAACTGGAGTATTAGCGGGGCAGTCGTACAGGAATTGTGATACCCGGAGTGCAAGTGGTATATTGGAGCATTTATTGACACAGGAACAGAAAATCCCAGTTGGCAGAAAATTCACGCCACGTGTACACCACCAATACAGGGGAAGGTACAGGTTGGGAAGCACTGGGTGCGTGCGTTCCTCGCACTCCCCCCCCCTGATGGAAAGGCGACGTTTCTGACGTAGAAAAGGTGTCCTTTTCCTCACATGAAAATGTGCCTCTGATGTGGAAAGGGTCCCCTCCCCCCACCCTACCACATCTCACTCAACATATTTCTCAGCCAAAGACCCTCTCGGAGAATGCGCCAATTTTGAGAGGAAAAGGTGCCCCTGCAGTACGTTCGGGTGCACGCCCTCCCCTACCCTTCCTCGTTCAACGAATTTTCAGCTGAAGGCGCCATTCAAGACGAGTCCGCCAATGCACATTTCTGGATCCAACCCATCACCAATATTAAGGTCAGTTTCGAGGCGATGGCACAGACGTCTGAGGAGTGTGAACGCTTTTGAAGCTAAATTCGGAACTTTGAAATATGATCAGCGGCAAGTCACGGGACTTGCCTTTTCTTTTCATCAGGCGCCGCGTGGCCAATGTTTGCTGTGCAGACGTTGGCAGCTCCATCCACCACCTGCCCTACAGTCTTCTATACCGACGCAGCAGCCTCGGGCTGGGACACATCTTGCTGAAGCCGATGCCGTAGTGCACCATCGTGTGACCAAATATGCCTAGCATGATGAAGGGTCCGAATGTAAAATATGTCTAGCATCGTGTCACCAAATAAGCATCCGATTCATCTCGGTCTAGATAGCCTATACACGGCCAGTGCTACCATCTTTCTGTTCCATACGTCATCGGTAACGATCGTTATTGGGAGCATTAATTTGCAAAACCAATTCACGCATTAATTGCTCACACCGCACCGGGGGGCTGGGATGGTGTTCACTGGTCCCGGGAAGCCGGCTGCGGTGCAGCCCATCATCCGGCCCATGCAGAGGAGAGTAGGCGCGCTACTCGGGACACTGTGCCGGCACACAGACATCGACCGGTGGCCGGAAGCGTGACGATAACATGGCGCAACGAAGCATGATGATAGCGCAGCGAGGTTGTAGATCGCGCACGACACGCCAAAAATCGCTTTCATATGATAGGCGAAGGATAGAGCGTATCTGGCGGATATGTTGAGGTGTTGTTCACACATGACGGCCCGTTCTGCGTCGCTCCCATTCACAGCGGACCCGACAGACAACGTCGCAACCGTCTCGAAAGCAGGCTTAACGCACGCTGCCCAGCTTTGCTATCCGTCGGCCGACAAAATGGCGCCCAACTCCTCTTCCAATCCAAAGTAACCGACACGAGATATCACAAGGTAGCTCGGTTCCGGTGATGCACTGAACAGCAAACAGAACGGCTGTGTCCATCTAGCCACTGGCGATAGTCGAAATGATCCCTAGAGCGTCGCGGGAAGTAGGTCCAGCACGGGCCGGAGCCTGGTCGGCCGAGAGTCACGCCCTAAAAACGTCCCGCCGACCGGCGAGAAGACCCATCTCGGCACGTGATAATGGGTGCGTACCACCAGTCAGCCGGCGAGCAGACCCGCCTCGGCACGTGATAATGGGCGTGCACCACCAGTCAGCCGGCGAGATGACCCGCCTCGGCACGTGATAATGGGCGTGCAGCAGCAGTCAGCCGGCGAGATGACCCGCCTCGGCACGTGATAATGGACGTGCAGCACCAGTCAGCCGGCGAGATGACCCGCCTCGGCACGTGATAATGGGCGTGCAGCAGCAGTCAGCCGGCGAGCAGACCCGCCTCGGCACGTGATAATGGACGTGCAGCACCAGTCAGCCGGCGAGATGACCCGCCTCGGCACGTGATAATGGGCGTGCAGCACCAGTCAGCCGGCGAGATGACCCGCCTCGGCACGTGATAATGGGCGTGCAGCACAGTCAGCCGGCGAGATGACCCGCCTCGGCACGTGATAATGGACGTGCAGCAGCAGTCAGCTGGTCTCTCGGCGCCCGAACTGACGATCGACACCGGCGAGGTTTACTCTCAACAAACAGGCCACTCAGGGCCGCAGCCACCCGGGTCACCCATGGGTCAGTCCAGCTGCCAACGGCAGCCGCCGACACGGCTGCTCAGGCGGCCTGGGTCAGCCGACCCCAGCTAATGGCAGCGACGTTCCGCCTACGCGTCCCGTTGGCGGCCGTCTAAATGGCGTTTGACAGCGCCCAAATCCACTCCACACGATGACGGTGATTCAGATCTAGATGTGGCCGACAATGGAGTGGTGGCCATTAATCGCGCAGAGGAAAAGTGCTGGCGCGTCAAACGGAGGCAAAACGCTGCGCCCGCTGATCTCGTTCACTTCTAATGGTGTCGCTGGCGGGGCGGCGGTCCATCAGATATCCAGGATGGGTGACAATTGGCGGGTGCGCAGAATGCGTGGGACGCCCACACGTCCCGTCTCCGGGGAAGAGTGGTTTAAGGGGTAAGTTGCTCGTCTCACAATCGAAAGATTGTGGATTATAGTCTCACCTGTCGCTACTCTTCGCCCGCAACCAATCGGCGTGAGAGATTGGCGATGCTACATGATTCAACGGTCGATGTGTCGTGAAGCCAATAACCGACCAACCAACTGTCCACCCACGTTCTGTCTCCGCAGACTGTGTCAGGTACGGTGCAGAACACGTGGGACGTCCACACGTTCTGTCTCCGCAGACTGTAAGGTACGGCGCAGAACACGTGGGACGTCCACACGTTCTGTCTCCGCAGACTGTGTCAGGTACGGCGCAGAACACGTGGGACGCCCACACGTTCTGTCTCCGCAGACTGTAAGGTAAGGCGCAAAACACGTGGGACGTCCACACGTTCTGTCTCCGCAGACTGTAAGGTACGGCGCAGAACACGTGGGACGCCCGCACGTTCTGTCTCCGCAGACTGTAAGGTACGGCGCAGAACACGTGGGACGTCCTGCCAATCCTGAGCAGATCTACGAGCTGTATGTCTCGGAGCATGTCTGCCGAGTCAGTACCGGGTCTACGGATTCTATTGGGTAAGTACGGGGGTCTGCTGGGTCTACTATATCAGTGCGGGGGTCTACTGGGTCTATTGGATCAGTGCGGGGTTTACTCGGTCTGCTGGGTCAGTGCGGGGATCTACTGGGTCTAGTGAGTCAGCGCCGGGGTCTACTTGGTTAGTGCCGGGGTTTACTGGGTCTGTGCGGGGGTCTACTGTGCCAATGCGAGGGTCTACTGGGTCTACCGAACCAGTACGGGGTCTACTGGGTATTCCGAACCAGTACAGTGGTCTACTGGGTATACCGGATCAGTGCGGGAGTCTACTGGGCGGCCACATGTCAACAGCGTCCGATCAGTAGCCAACAACAGCAGCACACAGTCGACTTCACAGCAGCCAGTCCGTAGACGGCGGCCCAACAACTGCAATAGATCACTCGAGCTTTCGCCATCACAACTGAGCGTCGACGTCTCAGTGTTAGCCATTGTAACTGCTTGTTGTGGCTGTGTTGGCCTGCGCTTGTTTTGGCAGCGTGTGCTGCCACTGACCAGCCAGTCTTCGCAGCGCAGTCGGAGTAGACGAGGGCGAACACTGATCGTTGCCGTCATCGGTCATCGGTCCTTGCCGTCTTAGTCGGTCGACAAAGTTGTGTCAGTCAACATCTCTAGATGTCAATTTTTATGATGCTTATCCGGGGCATGGGGAAAAGTACAATGCGAGCCATTTTACGAGGATACCAGTTCCAAGAGTCATATTTTGAAGCATTTGAGAACACTGAGATGGTGATACCCCAAGTAGTAAGGTAAGACGATCTGATGTAAGACCAGCCAGATGCAAGACCATCCAGGCCTAAGACACCAGACCGCAGCGAGCGAGCAAGCTCTTGCGCAATATGCAAGGAACACGCTTTAAATTTCAACACGCAATTTAGCTCGAAAGTACAATATTTCGTTAAGCTGTGTGAGGAAATACAGCAGAGTAATGGCATGAAGTTCAGACGACGGGACAAATATTCCATGTTGCTGGGATGAAATGTCCAACGCGGAAAGCCAGGGTCCATCGCCTGTCGTGCGACATGATGCGCACAAATAAAAAGAATGATATTGTCATTGACAGCGAGGTATATTTGGGCGATACCGATGACCTTGCATGCAGTGACACTGGCTACAACTGTCGGAGAGGAAGCAACACAGCACTCGGCGTGGAAGTAGTTCCCAACAAAAACATGCTCCTTCGGAAGGCAATGTCGGAAGGCAATGTCGAAAGGCAATGTCGGAAGGCGATGTCGGAAGGCAATGGCGAGTGGGACGATCGGTGTCAGGAACACTTTGCCAGTGTAAAATCTGCACGGACGGAGCAACCCACAGAAGGGACCATTTGAAAAAGCGCCTGATGCGCTGTCTGAACACTCATTACCTGTCTGGAGAGAGCATCCTCTGGCATAACATGGCCTCGTGTCGTTATGCGACCAAAACTCGAGAACTTCTGAGTGCCGAGGAAGTCCATACATACAACGTGAAATGAATCGTCCGCGAATACTACAGCTACGAACGACTCAATATATATATATGGAACATTACTAAGGACCGCACATTCAAAGACCCTTGGCATGCCAAATGACGTTGGCCTGAAATACAAATTGCGATCCAGCGAACGGCGATCGGAGCCAGAGCATGCGACCGAATACACACACGTACACCCACGGTCATGTATATCAAGCTCCCTCCCACACCTCCCCATAACGTACACACTCGGTACATCTGGCGCATTGAGTGAAACGCCGAGGTTAAATTTCCCAGCCAACACTGTTTCTCCCAAATTCGCCAAAGGGTTCTCGGAGACGTTTTGCGTCAGCTTCTCAGTGTCGGGCAGTTCTCCTTCGACTAGATCCAAGGTGGCGCCGCGAGTGACGACGTGGCAAGTGGTACGAGGTCATGGAGCGGTCCGGGCAGAACTTTTGCCAACGGTTCACACCTCTTTCAGCGGCGCGTGTTTGCAAACAATGCCGTCCGGCGAGACAAAGGTCCCCAACTCTCCCTCCACTCGCCGTCGGGTGGCGCGACCCACGGCTCACCGCCCATGGCCCGTGGCTGACGACTGAGAACTGACGACTACCGAGGGCGACGCGCAACTGCTGCGGTCACGACGCGCGCCGAGTCGGGCGGAGCAAGACGGCACCGTCACACGCAGTTGTGGGACAAGTCGGCGACACTCGGGGAAAGGGCTCGATGGAATACGTGCTGGTGTTCACAGCCTGTACCCTCCTCGAAAGCAAAGGCGGGGCGTGGCAAAACTGGGTAGCGAAACCAGTATGTCAAGCATATTGTGTCACAATGGTGTCTTTAATTTGCAAAACGTAGCTTACGCAGTGCGATAAAGTCGCCGTGCAAACTCGAGAAAAGGCAGGGTGGGGAGCATCGCACACACACACACACACACAGACAGACAGACAGACAGACAGACAGACAGACAGACAGACAGACAGACAGACAGACAGAAACAGAGACAAGGACAGAGAGAGACACAGACACACATACACATACACAGACACAGACACACAGACACAGAGACAGGCACACAGACACAGGTAAAGACGCATAGACACAGAGACAGACGCACAGACACAGAGACAGACACACATACACATAGGCAGTCACACAGACACAAAGACGGACACACAGAGACAGACACAGACACACAGACACAAAGATACAGGGACAAGGATACACAAAGACAGACACAGAAACACAGAGACACATAGACACATAGACACAGATGTACAAAGCCACAGTGGCACATAGGCACAGGGACACAGAGGCACGGGGCACATAGACACAGAAACACAGACACACGCACAGACACACTCACACAGATATACACAGACACACACAGCCACACACACACACCGCTCATTATTATTAAGCTATGTTAATAATGGGCTAATGCTAATCATGCTTACAAAAAAAATCAACATTTAAACATCCTCTGGGCATTTCTTTTCAACACACCGTGACACACGCACATTGGAGTGGTTCAAGCATCCCAAGTACCATCCGACCACAACCCGAGCACCACCCAGGCACAATTCGAACACAATCCGAACATCATCCGAGCGTCATACGAGCACAACCCGGGCACCACCTGACCACAACCCGGGCACCACATGAACACAATCCGGGCACCACAAAGGCACCACCTGACCACAACCCGGGCACCACATGAACACAATCCGGGCACCACAAAGGCACCACCTGAACACAACTGTGGCGCACCAGCCGGGCACCAGCCGAGCCCCGGCCTGGCGAGACGCCACCACTGGCGGTGACCGCCGCCACGTACCTTTATCCTCGAGTGACTCGAGCACCAGCAGGATGTCTGGCCAGCGCTCCATGCCGGCCGGCCGCCACATCCACTCCGCGAGACTCGGGCCGACGTGTGCTGCTGTCTCAGGCGGACCAGCTCCCACTCCGCCGCATCCAATCTGAGAGTTCCGGCCGGCGCGTGCTGCTGTCTCAGGCGGACCAGCTCCCACTCTCACTCCGCCACATCCACTCCGAGAGTTCCGGCCGACGCGTGGTCTTGTCTCAGGCGGACCGACTCCCACGCGAGCTTCCCGCATAAATTTCCGACCGATGAGGTGTGCTGGACAGTCCGTTAATCGGTCCGGGAATAAAGTCGTGTCTCTCGATTCCTCTCGAGACACTGCCACGATGTCCCTGAGTCCTGCTCAGGGACAGGCTGCTTGCCTCCTCAGGTCCTCTTCAGCGACGCTTCGATGCCTGTCGAACTGTTTGTAGTGACGCTTCGGTGCCACAGTTCCAACTGTTGGTAGCAAGGTGACTCGGTCGCCGCGACCCCACTTCTACTAGACAGCCGCCAGGCGGCGACCCAGGCTCGTCACGCCACGCAGTCACAGCAGGTCACGACAGGTCACGGCCGGTCACGGCGGGGCACAGCCCGCTCCCACACCGCCACGACACGAGCCCGCCGTCCAGAAACGCCCCTGGCTGTTCTGAGAGCGCACCACTGTCTTCTGTTCAAACGGCGAGACCACTCCAGCTTGAGTGACGCCCTCGGCAGCGCAGGCCGTGTGTCCGAGGCTCTCGGGTGCGCTACGCACACCGGACTTGCGACCACTGTTTGCGGACTGTGCCTGCGGCGACAGGCGCCGTCCACCGCCTGTCCACCGTGTCCCCGTCCACCGCCTGTCCACCGCCTGTCCACCGTGCGCCGTCCACCGCCTGGTGCCGCCACCCGACCACTCTGGAGACTGACGCACGGACGCCGCACCGCACCGCGGCAGCGTGTCCGCTTCAGCCGGCTCGCCACCAGTAATCGGATTATCAGGCGCGCCGTTCGCAGTGGCTTCGGTCGCTGCCGCTGCCGGCCGCGTGTTTGCTGCCAGTGATTGCGCCGACGGCTGCCTCGTGCCCGCCTGTCCTCCGCACCAAGCTGTCCCCTTCCCAGGCTGCGGCGACCTTTCGGGTGCACATGGACGCCCGAAAACGGTCAAAATCCTCTCGGCATGGAAATGTAGTTGGTGATAAACCGTGAGCGGTAGGTAACAAAGCGCGCAACGACCGTCCGGCTGCAATATGAAATAGCATTTATGCAACAGCTAATTTGTGCAACAGTTAATTTAGCAAAAAAAAATGAGCATGACCACGCAACCTGTGGAGCGCCTTTGTTGCAGCAGCGTGGCGAAGACGGCACGACTCGGCACCGTTTGAGCGGTGAACATGACCGGGACAATGTGCCGGCACACGCTCCATTGCCTGTCGACGTCACCCTCCAACCCAGCCAGCCAGCCATCTCAGGTGGGTGCGCCTCCCACGACCTCCGGCGGTGCCGGCAGATGTATCGCCGGCCGGCGGGCACCCCACACCCCGCACCCCACCACACACCCACACCCCACACCCCACACCCCACCAGACACCCACACCCCACCCCACACCCAATCACACACCCCACACCCCATAGCACACACCCCGCCGCCTCCAGCCGGGCGGGCTCCACACCCCGCCGCCCCCAGCCGGACGGGCTCCACACCTCGCCGCCCCCAGCCGGGCGGCCCCCACACCCCGCCGCCCCCAGCCGGTCGGGCCCCACACCCCACCGCCCCCAGCCGGGCGGATGCAGCCGCACACGTGCCCGGTCGTCGGCCGCAGCGCCGCCACTTGACCAACAGCTGTCGGCTCTCGACTGGGCCGTGGCGCGCCGCGCACGCCGAGGTCGTGCGCGTCCAGGCCGAATGGTGTGACAGCAATGGACGTCGCGAGATTACGATGTGTGGACACGTTTCATTAGCGATGCTTGGAGGACTACCGGCCGGTGTTCCGTTCGGGGCGGCACGGGGACGGTGACGGCCCGCGCCCGTGGGTCGACTGTTGTGTCGGGGTGTGCACGGTCGGCACCTTCTGCCCGGGACGGTACGGGGACGGTGACGACCCGCGCCCGTGGGTCGACTGTTGTGTCGGGGTGTGCACGGTCGGCACCTTCTGCCCGGGACGGTGTGGGGACGGTGACGACCCGCGCCCGTGGGTCGACTGTTGTGTCGGGGTGTGCACGGTCGGCACCTTCTGCCCGGGACGGTGTGGGGACGGTGATGACCCGCGCCCGTGGGTCGACTGTTGTGTCGGGGTGTGCACGGTCGGCACCTTCTGCCCGGGGCGGCACGGGGACGGTGATGACCCGCGCCTGTCTGTCGACTGTTGTGTCGGGGTGTGCACGGTCGGCACCTTCTGCCCGGGACGGTGTGGGGACGGTGATGACCCGCGCCCGTGGGTCGACTGTTGTGTCGGGGTGTGCACGGTCGGCACCTTCTGCCCGGGACGGTACGGGGACGGTGATGACCCGCGCCCGTGGGTCGACTGTTGTGTCGGGGTGTGCACGGTCGGCACCTTCTGCCCGGGACGGTGTGGGGACGGTGACGGCCCGCGCCCGTGGGTCGACTGTTGTGTCGGGGTGTGCACGGTCGGCACCTTCTGCCCGGGACGGTGTGGGGACGGTGATGACCCGCGCCCGTGGGTCGACTGTTGTGTCGGGGTGTGCACGGTCGGCACCTTCTGCCCGGGGCGGCACGGGGACGGTGATGACCCGCGCCTGTCTGTCGACTGTTGTGTCGGGGTGTGCACGGCCAGCGTGGGCCAAGATGGAGGCCTTCATGGGAGCGGTCGCCTGCACCCACTAATCTGCGAACCGAACGCTTTACAGCTTTTCCCACCAATTCAAACCTGACCAATCTAGCCTTGGGTGTCAATGCAGGAAGGCTTATCCACGCAATATCGTATCCAACCATTAACTGAACAAGCAGATTATTCGCATGCGAACCCGAGCTGTGGTTACACGAGAACTGATTTTTTACGTTAACAATGAAGTCCGATAGCACCTTATTTTGCTATGCTTGCTAACTGTCAACAAATTGTCCATTAATTGCAGGCCAAAACGACCAATTCCTGCAATCAGTGTTCCTGGCCATTGACGATCACCAGTGCCGCCAATGTGTCGCTCGCCAATCAGACGAGACATAGCTGATGGGAAATGGCTGAGACTGGGGGTGCATAGTCGGAAACACTAGTATGCCTTCAACCTTGCCCTGTAACCAAAACCACTTATCACATGAACTGTATGTTTATTTCCTAGTGAGGATAAAAAAAGCTCATGGGAGGTGAACCTTTTTTTTCCTCAATCTTCGATTTGTTCGTAACTTCTGGACATCAATTTATAATGGAGCAGACAGTAGAGATAATGATAACATGAGACAGACTCGTCACTCATTGCATGTGTTCTAATCTTCACATTCCATACCGCCTTAAGCGATTCACTGGATACCTGCTGACGAAACATGCATGCCAAAATGTTGCGCTAATAGAGAAACCAGGCCTTTCGTACTATCACTAAGCTCCTCCTCTTCCTCTCTCTCTCTTTCTATCTTTCTCACTCTGTCTCTATCTGTCTCACTGTCTCTATCTTCTCTCTTTCTTTCTCTCATTCTCTTTCTCCCTCTCTTTCTCCGCATGACTGCCAAGATAACTGTGGGGTCAATAGTACATGTCACCTGAGTGGAGGACCGGCCTGGCGGTGTTGCTGCCTGCTGTACCTTGTACACGCCAGCTGAATGACTCGTCTGACCGAACAGTGTGGCTGCCCGTCTGATCAGTCAGTGTGGCTGCCCGTCTGACCGGGCAGTGTCGCGTTGCTCGTCTGACCGGACAGTGTGGCCGCCCGTCTGACCAGTCAGTGTCGCAGCCCGTCTGACCGGGCAGTGTTGCTGCCCGTCTGACCGGGCAGTGTGGCTGCCCGTCTGACCGGGCAGTGCCGCTGCCCGTCTGACTGGGCAGTGTCGCTGCCCGTCTGACCGGGCAGTGTCGCAGCCCGTCTGACCGGGCAGTGTGGCTGCCCGTCTGACCGGGCAGTGTGGCTGCCCGTCTGACCGGGCAGTGTGGCTCCCCGTCTGACCGGGCAGTGTGGCTGCCCGTCTGACCGGGCAGTGCCGCTGCCCGTCTGACTGGGCAGTGTCGCTGCCCGTCTGACCGGGCAGTGTCGCAGCCCGTCTGACCGGGCAGTGTGGCTCCCGTCTGACCGGGCAGTGTCGCTGCCCGTCTGTACCCCAGCTGAAGGCCGCCCTATGCGTAGCCGGCGCTTCGGCAGCGGACGCTCTGTCCGCGCAGCTGACGTCACACCGTGTCGTGTGACGTCGCATCGTGTGTGTGACGTCACACCGTATGCTTGCTAACTGTCAACAAATTGTCCATTAATTGCAGGCCAAAACGACCAATTCCTGCAATCAGTGTTCCTGGCCATTGACGATCACCAGTGCCGCCAATGTGTCGCTCGCCAATCAGACGAGACATAGCTGGAGGGAAATGGCTGAGACTGGGGGTGCATAGTCGGAAACACCAGTATGCCTTCAACCTTGCCTTGTAACCAAAACCACTTATCACATGAACTGTATGTTTATTTCCTAGTGAGGATCAAAAAAGCTCATGGGAGGTGAACCTTCTTTCCTCAATCTTCGATTTGTTCGTAACTTCTGGACATCAATTTATAATGGAGCAGACAGTAGAGATAATGATAACATGAGACAGACTCGTCACTCATTGCATGTGTTCTAATCTTCACATTCCATACCGCCTTAAGCGATTCACTGGATACCTGCTGACGAAACATGCATGCCAAAATGTTGCGCTAATAGAGAAACCAGGTCTTTCGTACTATCACTAAGCTCCTCCTCTTCCTCTCTCTCTCTTTCTATCTTTCTCACTCTGTCTCTATCTGTCTGTCTCTCTCTCTCTTTCTTTCTCTCATTCTCTTTCTCCCTCTCTTTCTCCGCATGACTGCCAAGATAACTGTGGGGTCAATAGTACATGTCACCTGAGTGGAGGACCGGTCTGGCGGTGTTGCTGCCTGCTGTACCTTGTACACGCCAGCCGAATGACTCGTCTGACCGAACAGTGTGGCTGCCCGTCTGATCAGTCAGTGTCGCAGCCCGTCTGACCGGGCAGTGTCGCAGCCCGTCTGACCGAACAGTGTGGCCGCCCGTCTGACCAGTCAGTGTCGCAGCCCGTCTGACCGGGCAGTGTTGCTGCCCGTCTGACCGGGCAGTGTGGCTGCCCGTCTGACCGGGCAGTGCCGCTGCCCGTCTGACTGGGCAGTGTCGCTGCCCGTCTGACCGGGCAGTGTCGCAGCCCGTCTGACCGGGCAGTGTGGCTCCCGTCTGACCGGGCAGTGTGGCTGCCCGTCTGACCGGGCAGTGTGGCTCCCGTCTGACTGGGCAGTGTCGCTGCCCGTCTGACCGGGCAGTGTCGCAGCCCGTCTGACCGGGCAGTGTGGCTCCCGTCTGACCGGGCAGTGTGGCTGCCCGTCTGACCGGGCAGTGCCGCTGCCCGTCTGACTGGGCAGTGTCGCTGCCCGTCTGACCGGGCAGTGTCGCAGCCCGTCTGACCGGGCAGTGTGGCTCCCGTCTGACCGGGCAGTGTCGCTGCCCGCTGTACACCCCAGCTGAAGGCCGCACTATGCGTAGCCGGCGCTTCGGCAGCGGACGCTCTGTCCGCGCAGCTGACGTCACACCGTGTCGTGTGACGTCGCATCGTGTCGTGTGACGTCACACCGTATCGTGTGACGTCACACCGTGTCGTGTGACGTGACGGACGGGTGCTCGGCGCGCCACCTGTGTCCGGTCACCCGAGCTGCTGCAGCGGTGGCGGAACAGTGATCAATGGGCCCATTCATATCAAGAATGGCCACGCCGACCGACGCGAATGCAGTAGCCTCACGAACATAGAGCTCATGATGGACAGCTTCAGCGCCACATTATCGAGCTCGTGGCAGGCATATTGCAGGATGTTGTAGTCGGTGCAGGATATCTCTCACGAAGCCACGGGATGGTAGTTGTTATTTGCAAGACATGTTTTCAGATTGAATGAGAAAAGTAACAAATTAAGACTAGCAGGATACCAAGCTAAGAAGGGATCCAGACACCCAGACCCACTCTGGATCTCCAACCGTGTTTACAGTCGGTGGTGAATATCCAGCTGTTCAGATTTGAGGGCAATTTACAGTGCATTCACAATGGTAGAATATCTGGTATACGTCCTACGCATAATGTTCGATTTGCTTCCATCAGGGTCCAGTACCCCGCCCCCTCTCATAGAGCATCCACCCATGGTTATGGCTAAAGCATTCAGATCATCATCGTAGAAGCTGAAGGCCGCACCTCCAAAGACCAGCTTTTGAATATCAAGACGAATCAAAACATGATGTGAAGCCCACTAGTGAAACATCTTTGGATAGCAGCAGCTGCCAGACTGCTGTGGTTGCCGTGCTGTGGCTGCGGACTGAACGGTAGTTCCCAGACCTCACGCCGCTGGCAAGCGGACAGAACAAACACGGTGAAGTAATGAGTGACGCTAACCATCCAGCAGAGACGTGACTGAAACATCCTCCGCTCGATATATAATTAAACAGCTCGGTGATGACTAAAAAACACATGGCACATTTGTGGTAACCGGACAAATGTGCGTAAGCGCAAATGTACGTAAGCGCAAGTGTACGCAAGCGCAAATATACTTAAGCGAAAATGTACGTAAGCGAAAGTACGCATGCGCAAATGTACATAAGCGCAACTGTACGTATCCGTAAATGTATGTAAGAACAAATGTACGTAAGCCCTAAAGTGTGTAAGCGCAAATGTACGTAAGCACAAAAGTATGCAAGCGAAAATGTACGCATGTGCAACTGTACGTAAGCACAAACGTACGGCAATGCAAATGTACACCGCAAATATAAGTATGCTTAGATTACGTCATTGCAAATGTGCGCAAGTGCAAAAATATGTGAGCGAAAATGTACGTACGCAGATAAGGACGTAAGCGCAAAAGTGCGAATGGCAGAGGTACGTAAGCTCAGATATACGAAAGCGCAAAAGTACGTATGGCAAATGTACTGATGGCAGATATATGTAAGAACAAAGGTGCGTACGACAAAAGTACGCTAGCGAATGTATGCAAGGGTAAATGTACGTGTGGCATACGTGCATCACCAAATGTACATCAACGCAAAGGTACGCACGCGTAAACATACGTACATTTGTGCATACGTACAATTACATATACGTAGCTTTGCGCATACGTACATTTGTGCATACGTACTTTTGTGCTTACGTACATTTGTGCATACGTACATTTGTGCATACGTACATTTGCGCTTACGTACTTTTGGGTATACGTACATTTTTACTGTGCATATGTTAGGCCACATTTGGAATATTGCATCCAAGCTTGGTCTCCTAGCTATGAAAAAGATTGTTGGCTTTTAGAGAGAGTACAAAAGAGGGCTACAAAAATGGTTAATGGCATAAGCAACCTGCATATGAGGAAAGATTGAAGAAATTGAATATGTTTTCACTTAGATATAGAAGGCTGAGAGGAGATCTCATCGAGGTCTTTACATTTTTCCATGGTCTGGAAAGGGGATATCTTGGGGAAATGTTTGAATTTAACAGAAATGATGCAATTATAGGTCATCAATTCAAAATTAAAGTTAACCACAGCAGAACAAGGTTAAGACAGTCTTTCTTCACCAACAGGGTAGTAGAACACTGGAACCAGCTGTCAGAAACTATTGTAAGCAGCAGCACATTGAACGTCTTTAAAAGCAGCATAGACAATCATTATAAGAATAGAGGGCTTGCTTTTCAGTATTACAGGGAGGGCTGGTCGACGGATTTGGTGGGCAACTGGTTGAGTGTACACAGTGCAACCAAGAAGGGCCCTTGTGGCTCATAGTTGCACTTATCTTTTATGTCTTTATGTCTTTATTTGTGCTGACGTACATTTGCGCATACGTACATTTGCACTTACGTACATTTGCACTTATGTACATTTGTGCTTACGTACATTTGTGCTTATGTACATTTGCGCTCATATACATTTGCGCTTGCGTACATATGCTTACGAATATTTGCTTACGTACATGTGCTTACGTACATCTGCCATACGTATATTTGTCCTTACGTACATTTTTCCCAGAATTATCTGAAGTTAACATTTTAGTGCTGTGTTGCATGCCATGTATGCTGGAAATGGTTGAAGCATTGTATAGTAGCATCCCAATATTTACCAAGCTCCCCAGGCAAAAACAAGCCGGGCCGGTCAATTCAATGAGGCGGTAAAGTTTTCATGCCATTGTCAGACGGGCCACTGGCCGGGTCACGTCCGTCCGACCGACTTGTCGAACAATCAAACCGGCTTTCCAAACCGCCGAACAATTATCAGAAACTTGGTCGCTCAGTGTTTTAGTAAGATGGACAGCATACTGACTCCACACCCCTTCCTCCCGAACTTCACCGGGAACTAGCAGAAATCAGTCCTCCCGCCCAGCAATATATCACAAACATCGGCAGCATTCACCTGCAGCAACACACCCGCAGTGCACCGAAGCCACACCGAGCCGCCGGTCGCGGTCCCTGTACTCCCGCCCACTCACTGCACTGCACTGCACCGCTCTGTGTCGACCGGGCAGCGGCCACGGCGCCGCCCAGGTCAGGTCAGGTCAGGTCACGCCGCGGCGGCCGCTCGCGTCGCGCTGGGGGTGGTGTCGCGCGGCCAGCGGTCAGCAGTGTACTGACGGTCGGCTACCGACCGGCCGCCGCCGAGCCGCCGAGCCGCCACCGGCCCGCCGCCGGTCTCTCTTTCCCTCTCTCCGTTCGGCTGATGGAGCGTGAGACACGCACAGGAGTCTCCCGATCACCAGCCGGTAAGCGGGTCACTGTCGACGACGAAGCGCGACACGGGGGCTGGTCGGCATCACGGGACACGCTGGAGAGACAAATCGCCGGCTAGCCTGCTGGGCTG
Source organism: Imbricaverruca yamaguchii (assembly GCA_034440575.1). Lineage (NCBI taxonomy): Eukaryota > Metazoa > Arthropoda > Thecostraca > Neoverrucidae > Imbricaverruca > Imbricaverruca yamaguchii. Next base: position 131,983 of record JAOTOL010001510.1, on the reverse strand, counting down.
ATGAGTGATTGGCCGAAAACGAAACCGCCACTACCACGTGCCGACAGCGCCGACATAGCATTTATTTATCCGCCTAAGCACTTCAAAATATAGCATTACGCTTGCCAGGATTGCATGCAAGGGGTGTTTTTCAGTCCCTCGCCTGCCCCCTGCCATGTCCTCTGTCGGTGGCGATGTTTTTCACCGGCGGACATTCGCGGACACTGGTGAACGTCACACCCCCTGGCGGGTAGTGGCGCGACTGCGGCGACACCTGAGCCGCCACAATGTTTGCAACGGTAGCCGTGACATCAGGAGGTGACGCCAGCAAAGGGGCGCGACATGAAGGCGCGCTGTTTACGGGGAGCGGGGCAGGGGGAGGGGGTGCGTCGACACACCGACTATGTCACGTGCGCACCTGTCGGCCGCCCCACCGGCGGTGCAGGAGGGAGCAGAATAACGACAGGCAGGTGGACAGTATCGCAGCAAACGGGGAAAGGTGACCAGTGTCGCAATAGGCCACAAGATGGGCCAGTGTCGCAGTGCTGAATGTGGTACTTCACAATTCGCCTCGTTATGGTTTTGAACAACACCGTGCAATTTGACAGTGTCGCAACGGTAAGCGACATGTCGCAAAGCGGGATGGTGCGCCACAGAACACCAGACATGAGACAAAGTGGTCTGCGTTGCAAAAAGCATTGTTTCCGATCTCCCTGGCATATAAGTTGCAGCACACGGCAATGTGTCGCAATACCTGTCAACATGTCGCAGTACCGGGTATTGTGCCGCAGTATTGGCTAATGTGTCGCAATACCTGTCAACATGTCGCAGTACCGGGTATTGTGCCGCAGTATTGGCTAATGTGTCGCAATACCTGTCAACATGTCGCAGTACCGGGTATTGTGCCGCAGTATTGGCTAATGTGTCGCAATGTCTGCCAATATGTCGCATCACCGGCTATTGTGTCGCAACAACGACTAATGTGTTGCGGTACCTGCCAATGTGCCGCAGCACTGGCTAATGTCGCCAGGGATGATACAACTGTGGGGGCTTCGTTGCTGATTTATGTGCATATCCGTGAGGCCGCTTCACGTTAAACCAGTCGGCTATGGCCACGGGCAGCCTGCGGCAGGCATGTCAGAATGAATCGCGTGGCATGCGGCGCTCAAGGTCGGGCCAGTTCCAGAAAAGATCACCATCTGCAAGAGTTCAAGTACTCCATTGTTCTTCTCGGCGACCATCGGCGGGATGACGTGCCGGCCGATGGTTTGCATCACTAGACCGCGGGTGGTGGTCCAGATGTCTGAATCAATCCCCAGGATCAGCCGTTCTCTTGTCCTATATTGAGATGTTTAGACAACTTCAGAGGTGACCACTTGAGATGAACTACGGGTGAGTTCCTGTTACATGCTGCGGCTATGAAAAGCCACTGCTCGGTAAACTCTAATGCTGCGGCTTATGCATGCATTTTGGCTGCATGAAGCAAGAGACGTTTGATGGAAGCTGCACCTAAATGCAGCAAGTGTTTCGCAAGACATTCGGGGAGAAGCTATCTCGTCATTTGTGTTTCGACAAGGTTCTCACATGAGCGTCTGTAAAAAAAAATGTCATGGCCTTTGAGAAAATGTGCTGCACAATTCATCGAAACAGTATGAACTCTTCTTAGCAGGTGTGTGGCTATCACGAATGCTTATGCTATACAGCAGTATTTATAACATCTCATGGAACTTGCAGGTTGCTTATCTTTGTCACGTGAATACGGGAAGGTCTGGAAGAAGAATTCGGCATGTCAGCAGAATTTCAAACGTCACCCCCGCGACAGATATTGACTCCCTGCTTCCAGTATTCGATGCCCTCCGATTGCCTCCGCACGCGTGCGCAAAACTGGAGATGGGCGCATCTACCCTCATCACCAGTTTCGCGTGGTCGTGATTCGTGTCGTCCCGAATGCGACAGGCAGTTCCCGTGGAAGTGGAACTCGGCGGAACACTCGCCGGTATTGACGACTCGCCACAGAGGGGAATGCTGGACCCTGATTGGTGGATCTGGGGCGAAGTGCCATCCATCTGACGCGTAGCTGCGTGACGTATAGCTGCGACATTCGGGGAGGGGCTCATCATCCTCATACGCCCACTGGCGCAGCACATGCTCGTGTTCGAAATGATCTGACTGGAGCTCACCTGGCCCGGAGTGTGCTCAGCCGTCCAACCTCAACCACCGCTCTGAGTCGGACCAGTCAGTGCTGCTCGGGCCAGCGACAGGCCAACGGGCTAACCCAGCGACCGGTCTGGCGCGTCCGTCAAGTCAAGCCGCGCCCAGCCGAGCCCAGATCCCAGAGCCTGGTGGGCGTCACGCGTCACGCGTCACGCGTCACGCGTCACGGACGGCCGGCTGGCGGCCGCCCTGTGGCAACACCGGGCCGCTCCAGGTCGAGCGCCGCGGCCGGCGGCGCACTCAATCGCCGCCGTATTTTCGGCGCGCCGCTGCGCGGATCGCCCGTCACGTTCATCATCTCAAGGTCGCCGACGCGACAGGTCATCAGGCGGGCTGAGGTAGGATGATCATTCAACACCCGGCGGCCGGTGGCGACTCCAGTGGTCCCCGCACAGCACCGGCCGTGTGCTGCTCTCAACCGGAGGTGCTGAGGCACGGAGGAGCTGGGGCAGTGGGCTGTGGCCGGCAGAACGGTAGGGGTAGCCTGTCGTCACATCTGCCAAGGGAACATCGATTACTCGGCGTGGTGCAGCTCGTCTAAATCCGACAGCGAGATGTGTGGACGCTGGAGAATGTGTTGGTGCTCTGGTCCTTGGTGCGGCGTACATGTTGCGATTACCTTACGTGGGATCCGGTGTCCTTTGTATGGATACTGCCAACGTGAGATCGAAATCCCCCTCTCGAATATTTGCACTGCCACATAGAACATAGTTCGCAATTTGTTCAGACTTTAGGTATACTTTTTACTACAGGAACTACTCTTGGAAGCTAAGACATCCAAAGTTATTGCTCCTTGCAGTGCAATACGGGTCATTATTTCCTTTATGGGATTTACATTATGATAATTCCAACGTGTTTTGCCCTGTTTCTACATCCGCCACTGGGCCGTTGATGGATACTTATAGCATGGATCAGCGGCATTCTTACATGGCACAATTTGATGGCTTATCACTATCAGTGATGGCCAAGCATTTCATTCCATGCTACAGCCTACAGGAACTTCCCAAGTAGCAGGAGTGCCTAAGCATTCAAAGCTTGCAGATGTCATGCCCGGGGCCAAAGTGGATAAGCTTAAACGCTAATAATATAATGCTATGTGCTTGCCGACACATAATTATCCGCGAATCTGTTGAATCCCACCCACCGGGTTGTACCGTGCCACGCACTGTGGCCTGCACCCTACTGGCATTTTACGACGCGACTCACTACTGCAGGCTCGCAGGTTCGGCCCTCTCCGTGAAGATGCCGTTTAACACCTGCAGAGATTTTGCTTCCGTCAGTGACCATGCCCCCCCCCCCCATCCACCCAATGGTCTGCGGCAGCGAGCTTCATTGTCTGCTCGCACAGCTACCTGTGTGGTCGCTGGTGTGTTTCGTACGACGATCACGTGACACGAATGTCACACGAACATGATGCGGGCGCACAAACAATTCACTCTACATCCCCTCCACGTACCACTAGGCTGACGACAACACATAGGACATCCATGCGCCCAGACTGAGTGACCAGAGTCAGCCATTGACATTCGGCGACCACGAGGTCGACTCCCAGGCGTCACTCCAAGGTCACGACTCGTGGTCTAGATCAGAGGCGCCGCCGCCAGCCCGTCATATACCCACCAGCTGGTTCCGTCAACACAACCACTTCAGACGATCACGGCCAAGAGCCAAGCGCCACCACGCACCTATTCACGCGCCAATAGAAAGCGAGGGCGGCCGCTTGACCTTTGCACCGGCGTGAGAGCGCAGGCTGTCAGGGGGCGGGCGCTGGCGCCGTCAGTCGACGGGTCCTGACGAATGCGCCACGACCGCCCAGCCCGCGGCCGACGCGCCACGACCGCCGCAGCCGGCACGTCCGAGCAGAGGCCTGCGCCACGCGCCGCGAGTGCGCCGCCGGCGTCGACACAAGTCGCCGTGACCCGGTTACGTGCGGCGGCCCGGGGCGGCCTAGTCGTCCGGACAGGGCCAGCGAGGCGGCGCCGGTGGCAGAGGGCGCTGCAGGGCGGACACGAGACGCCCGGGGCGGCCTAGTCGTCCGGACAGGGTCAGCGAGGCGGCGCCGGTGGCAGAGGGCGCTGCGGGGCGGACACGAGACGCCCGGGGCGGCCTAGTCGTCCGGACAGGGCCAGCGAGGCGGCGCCGGCGGCAGAGGGCGCTGCGGGGCGGACACGAGACGCCAGGGGCGGCCTAGTCGTCCGGACAGGGTCAGCGAGGCGGCACCGGTGGCAGAGGGCGGACACGAGACGCCCGGGGCGGCCTAGTCGTCCGGACAGGGTCAGCGAGGCGGCACCGGTGGCAGAGGGCGGACACGAGACGCCCGGGGCGGCCTAGTCGTCCGGACAGGGTCGGCGAGGCGGCGCCGGTGGCAGAGGGCGCTGCGGGGCGGACACGAGACGCCCGGGGCGGCCTAGTCGTCCGGACAGGGTCAGCGAGGCGGCGCCGGTGGCAGAGGGCGCTGCAGGGCGGACACGAGACGCCCGGGGCGGCCTAGTCGTCCGGACAGGGTCAGCGAGGCGGCACCGGTGGCAGAGGGCGGACACGAGACGCCCGGGGCGGCCTAGTCGTCCAGACAGGGTCAGCGAGGCGGCACCGGTGGCAGAGGGCGGACACGAGACGCCCGGGGCGGCCTAGTCGTCCGGACAGGGCCAGCGAGGCGGCGCCGGTGGCAGAGGGCGCTGCAGGGCGGACACGAGACGCCCGGGGCGGCCTAGTCGTCCGGACAGGGTCAGCGAGGCGGCACCGGTGGCAGAGGGCGCTGCGGGGCGGACACGAGACGCCCGGGGCGGCCTAGTCGTCCGGACAGGGTCGGCGAGGCGGCGCCGGTGGCAGAGGGCGCTGCGGGGCGGACACGAGACGCCCGGGGCGGCCTAGTCGTCCGGACAGGGTTGGCGAGACGGCGCCGATGGCAGAGGGCGCTGCAGGGCGGACACGAGACGCCCGGGGCGGCCTAGTCGTCCGGACAGGGTCGGCGAGGCGGCGCCGGCGGCAGAGGGCGCTGCGGGGCGGACACGACATAGCGGAGGGCGCTGCCAGAAAATGCCTGGGCGTGTTGCCGTGTTGCCGTGTCGTCGTGTCGCAGTGTCCCACTGTCGCTGTGTCGCAGTGTTACCATATAGCAGTGTTGCCGCGGCGTGTTCGGCCCTCCAGAGAGAGGAGGATGGGGGGGGGGCAGCGATGCCTACAGAGTCAAGGGCAGCCACATACGCAGCCGTCGCTGCGGCCCGGAGCGTCTACAATGACTCGCGCAGCATCCGAAACACTGCTCACGTCATCGCTCTCCGTCACGACAGTCACGACAGTCACGACAGTCACTCTGACCGGCAGAGCAGTCGGAGGCGGCGGCCGGCCGCGAGCCGCACGACTCAGCTCCGTAATGGGCCGCGTTCCCGTAACCGTGCGTGCCCACAGTCGGTCGTTTACAAACGCCGCCGCCGCGCAGACGCCGATTTGATGTGAGGAGCTGTCACTCGGCGGGGAGAAGCTCTCACCGACGGCGACTTTTTCAGACGGCGGCTCCGGACAAAAACGCGGCGATGGTTAACTCGGCTTCTTAACAGGCCGTCAGTGCCGCGGTAAAAAGCGGCGAATTCAATTGCATTCGAAGTGCCACGATCCGTCATCCATCGCTTAAGAGAGCAGGCAACCGACACGTGATAGTACACGGTGGGACTCGTCGCCTCTTCACACACATCACCTCTTCACACACATCCGCCCAATCGACCGTAGGCCCTGCCATAGGACTGTCAGGTAACCGATGGGGCTGGACACTTCTCAAACGCACCCCAGCGACAGTCGCCGCCTTGCAGGTCAGGTCACTCTGCCCGCACTCAGTCAGGCCGAAATCGGACCGCTGTTCACATCCCGACCAATCGTATCTATCACACCACAGTGATCGTAATAGGTCACATCATCTTCCAAGGGTCAAATTAGCCCACCTCATGTCGAACCAAGCCTCAAAAGACCTTTGTTGCACAACGACTCATACATTCCAGTCACGTTGTCGCTAGATATCAATTTGTGGGCCAGTTTCACACATGTGTGGCTCTAAAGACGAGTCCATTTCATTTCGCTGAAGAAGTGAGGTGTACATAGCATTGGATATTCTCGATTTGCATGACATTGGGCAGTACGGTTGACTTGACTTGAATTGACTTGACTTGACGGTTTCTTGCTCCCATTTCACGTCATTTATAAACAAGTCGCTTTGTGGAGGGCGATCAAGGTGCTGCTCCTAATCGTACTAAGATGCCCCACCACTTCCGAATGTAACGCCGATGGTGTTGGCTGACCCGATATGGTCGTATCGTAAACAGTTGTGGCTCCCATAAGCGACGCATCATACCTTCACATTCAATGCAACTCCGCCCGCCCACTTCTGAGCTAACAACTTGCAACCGTGACGCCACTGTTTGGGAAATCGTGTTGCGCACTCATGCGGGCATTGCACGCTACTGGGGTCCACACCAGTTTGCCTGGCTTTAATGTGTGTGGTAGCAATTCTAAAGATCTGAGGGATGATCCGCGTTATCTCATGCCATTCCTGCGCAAGAGGATTTGCGATACATGAGGCGGATCACTCCGAGATAGGGACACCGGATCAACAGGGTCAGCGTCGACCGTCTCCGGTGAGGTCAACAGCTGGCCGCGGTACCTTACTACAGTGTGACCGTCGCCAGACCCGGGTCTCGTCGTGTCCGACTGGCTCAGGGCAGTCGGCCTCGGTCAAGGTCAGGTCAGGTCACCTGCGTGGGCGACAACATCATTGCAGTGATCTCGTGGTCCGGTCACTTACCACTGCAGTGGGAAGTGACCGGACCAGTGAGACATCGGAGGAATGAGGATCACCCAATGGCTAAAGGTGGGCCATTGGTTAATACCGACAGCTGGTCTTCCAGGAGGCGTCGATCTAACCCGATTCGTGATGAGTGAAACCGACCCAAGTGAGCGATTTCACAAATGGCTACACAAACACGTCAAGGTAGAACAACAGAGCGCCGGCGCCGACCAGTGATCCAGTGCGTGTGAGCGGCACCATCAGTGTGTGCGGTCTGCCGAGTAAGAGTGACCCGACGAGTGGGATCTGCCCGGCGGGTAGGAGTGATCTGAGCAGCGGAATCCGCCCGGCGGGTAGGAGTGACTCCATGAGCGGGATCCGCCCGGGGTAGGAGTGACCCGACGAGCGGGATCCGCCCGGCGGGTAGGAGTGACTCGATGAGCGGGATCCGCCCGGCGGGTAGGAGTGACTCCGACGAGCGGGATCCGCCCGGCGGGTAGGAGTGATCTGACCAGCGGGATCCGCCCGGCGGTAGGAGTGACCCGACGAGCGGGATCCGCCCGGCGGGTAGGAGTGACTCGATGAGCGGGATCCGCCCGGTGGTAGGAGTGACCCGACGAGCGGGATCCGCCCGGCGGGTAGGAGTGACCGGTGAGAGCGAGACGGACCGCACTGGGTCCGAGCCGCGCCAAGAGGCCGCTGCCGCTGGCGGGTCGCCACGCAGACACCCTCGGTGCGTCTGTACACACAACCACGACGTGTCGGCGGGTGGCCGTCACGCCGCCGTGACGTGACGTAACGTGACGTAACGGGTCATGTGCAACGGACCAGAAGATAGGTTAAGTGGTGCTCGTTCAGCAGTTTTCCATGAATATCTTCAGTGAGCGATGCACGGCTCGTCATGATGCAGACGTCAGGCAGATCATGCGGACGGCGGGAAGGGGTAGAGTAGGCTATACTTTTGTTGTTGCTTTTCTTTTTTCTTCTTCTTTTTTTGGAGGGGGGGGGGGGTTGGTTCTGGAACCCGGTATTGTCAAGCTTAAGCTCAGGACTGTACGGGCCTTCAAGTCTGGAAAATAACAATTTAAAAATTGTACTTCTTCCCCAATCAGTTTTATAAGCCACAATCCATAGTTGCACAAGTTGCACAACCAGCGACATAGTGGAGTGTAGTGAGCGCAAAATACACATTTGTGCAGGGTCATCTCCGTTTCAATTATATGAAGTCCAAGGACCTCGAGCTCACATGGTCACCCTTTCTCCATGGGATTGCATTCATTTGTTTACTTGTTCCATACAACCTCCTACCAACTGTTTACCACACCCTCCTACCAACTGCTTGTTTAGCTAAGCCCCGAAACCAGTTGGCATGCCCTAAGCTACAGCATCCTTACCTTACCAAGTCTCACACACAGTCTTGCATCCTTCCTAGATCATACATTTCGACGGGCACAATAATAGCCGCTGTAGTCTGTGTATCTGTAGTAAATACAAATGCAAATATACAAATACAAGCGTTCGCCCAGGCGCAATAGACAGACGCTTTACATATTCAGCAAATTAGCATTTGGGTCTAACGGCGCATCAATCGCACTGGCCCGGCACTCGTGCGGTCGCTTTCTATGCGAGCATGCCGCGCAGACTCTTGGAGTACTGCACGTAGAAATAAGGGCGAAGATGGGCGTGCGGCCAAAAATGTCCTGCCACTACGGGCCAGTTCTTCACGTGACTAGGGACGGACCGGTTCCTGTGGAACGAATGATCCACCTGTGGAGCATTTCCGCTCACTTCCGGCTCAGAGAAAACACACAAGCAAACTCGCCAAAAAGAAAAGAAACGAAAAGATCGAGCGGCAGATTGGCGGGTAAACCGGTATGTCAGCGGACTGCCGCGAACTGACGACGGCAACCATATCGCACCGTCGCCAGCACCAGCAGAGTGTTCAGTCCCGCCCGGTGCCGGACGGGGGCAGAGTGTTCAGTCCCGCCAGGTGCCGGACGGGGGCAGAGTGTTCAGGCCCGCCCGGTGCCGGACGGGGGCAGAGTGTTCAGTCCCGCCCGGTGCCGGACGGCGGCAGAGTGTTCAGTCCCGCCCGGTGCCGGACGGGGGCAGAGTGTTCAGGCCCGCCCGATGCCGGACGGGGGCAGAGTGTTCAGCCGCCCGGTGCCGGACGGGGCAGAGTGTTCAGTCCCGCCCGGTGCCGGACGGGGGCAGAGTGTTCAGTCCCGCCCGGTGCCGGACGGGGGCAGAGTGTTCAGTCCCGCCCGGTGCCGGACGGGGGCAGAGTGTTCAGGCCCGCCCGGTGTCTGACGGGGGCAGAGTGTTCAGTCCCACCCGGTGTCTGACGGGGGCAGAGTGTTCAGTCCCGCCCGATGCCGGACGGCGGCAGAGTGTTCAGTCCCGCCCGGTGCCGGACGGGGGAAGTGTTCAGCCCGCCCGCGCGCCCGCCCGGTGCCGGACGGGGGCAGAGTGTTCAGTCCCGCCCGGTGCCGGACGGGGCAGAGTGTTCAGTCCCGCCCGGTGCCGGACGGGGGCAGAGTGTTCAGTCCCGCCCGGTGCCGGACGGCGGCAGAGTGTTCAGTCCCGCCCGGTGCCGGACGGCGGCAGAGTGTTCAGTCCCGCCCGGTCCCACGGGGCAGAGTGTTCAGCCCGCCCGGTGCCGGACGGGGCAGAGGTTCGCCCCGGTGCCGGACGGGGGCAGAGTGTTCAGTCCCGCCCGGTGCCGGACGGGGGCAGAGTGGGCGGCTGACGACACGGTACGGCCCGCCACCAGCTGCTGCCCATCCGCCAGCTGCCGCCCATCCGCCAGCTCAGTTGGACGTGTGGCGACGTGTTTGTTCAGCCGAGTGAAGGCGCGCAGCGTCGACCGCGGCACCACGAGCGCGACAATGACCAGCACGTCTTGCGTTTACAGTCAGCACAACGCAGGACGTGCACGGAAGTCGGCCGCACGCAGCTGCTCCAGGGTCACGTCCTGGTCAGCTGACCCCGGGCCATGTCAGGCTACCTGACCTAGGATCACGTCTAGGCAAGCTGACCCAGGATCATGTCTGGGCCAGCTGACCCAGGGTCACGTCCGAGCCAGCTGCTCCAAGTCCGGATCAGCCGCCCTAGGGTCGCCTACGGGCCAGCTGACCCAGGGTCACGTCTGGGTCAGTTGTTTCACGTCCAGTTCAGCCGCTCCTGGGTCACGTCTGGAACAGCTGTTCCAGGTCCAGACCAGCCGCTCCTGAGTCACACCCGGGCCACGTTCCAATTGGGACAAGCTGCTCGGTGACCATGTTTGCATGCCAGAGAAGTAGCAGCTGGTCACTTCCCGGGGTCTGTGCGAACTAGGATGTGTCGGCCACAAAATACCACCCTAAAGAACCCCACCCTACAGAACCCCACCCTACAGGACCCCATCCTACAGGACCCCACCCTACAGGACCCCACCCTACAGGACCCCATCATAGAGAACCCCACCCTACAGGACCCCATCATAGAGAATCCCACCCTACAAAATCCCACCCTACAGGACCCCGCCCTACAGGACCCCACCCTTCAGGACCCCACCCTACAGGACCCCACCCTACAGGATCCCACCCTACAGGACCCAACCCTACAGGACCCAACCCTGCAGGACCCAACCCTGCAGGACTCCACCATACAAAATCCCACCATACAGAACCCCACCCTACATGACCCCATCATAGAGAATCCCACCCTACAAAATCCTACCCCACAAAATCCCACCCTACAGGACCCCACCCTACAAGACCACACCCTACAGGACCCTACCCTACAGCATCCCACCCTACAGAATCACATCCAATGGGATCCCACCCTGCATAATCCAGCCTTGCAGGATCAAGCCCTACATAATCCCACCCTACGAATTCCACCCTACTGGATCACACCCTACAGAATCCCACACCACAGGGCTCCACTCTACTGGACCCCACCCTACAGGATCCAAACCTACATGACCAGGTCGTACAAGATTAACCTCTACATAATCCCACCCTACAGAATCCAACCCGCAGGACTCCACCCTACAGGATCTAACCCTACAAGCCCCCACCATGCCGGATCCCACCCTACCGGATCGGCTAAGGTCTCTCACACAAGCTGGACCACATCAAACATCGCCGGATCCCGCCGAATTTCATCGGATCCAACTGATCCCGTTTGTATGTTGCACGTGCTGTGTCGCACGAGACTTAAGTACGATGAAAAAGGCAGTCTTCTCTGTCTGAATTGACGGCAGCGTCACAACCAGTGCCTAGGAGAATAGTTTGGCTGAAGACCTTCCATGGCAATTCACGCAGCAATTCATCCGAGGTGGCATAGTCGTGGAAAGCGTGGATGAATATTGCAGCATAGTCGTACAAAGCATGAGTAGATGATGCAGTATTACAGGTGCTGCGGCTGTAGCACTAACTACATGGCTGCAACATTCGCTGCCCCCCAGTTCAGTGTATATTTTACTTTGTGGTAGCAAGTTTTCCCTCGGCAACATCAGCTTCCGAACTTCCAGTAGCAGTTTAGTTGGAAGGTCAAACTCACGCCTGCCGTGTATGCGTGCAGCCGACCACGAGAGCCTGACCACCCCGGAGTCGCCTGCGAGAACGAGAGAGCCAGAGAGCGAGAGAGCGAGAGCGAGAGAGTGAGAGAGCGAGAGCGAGAAAGCGAGAGAGATAGCGAGAGAGCGAGAGAGCGAAAGAGCGATAGCGAGAGAGTGAGAGGGAGAGAAGAGAGAAAGAGAGGGAGGAACGGTCCAGAGAGCGTCGTCCGGCAGCGTCTGGGCGGGGCCGGGCCGCTTCCGGCCAGTTCGAGACGCCGCCCTCTGCCTCCGTCGCACGTGCCACAAGTCGACAACACCAGCTCCTATGAGCCTCACCACCGCTCATATTTTTTGGGGTCTGAGCCCGTCTGGATATTTTGTTTATCCTACATCGCCCTGGCCCTGTAGCTTGCAAATTGTTTCGGCGCCCCGGGGTTGAGCTCCACCTGGAGACCGAAGCTGGCGACGCTTTTGCGAACTGGGAAGAATGGTGTGCTTGACTGGTCCAAAGGGAAATGAGTCATCCGCCGACTCCTGTGCCGATTACTGGAGGGTCAATGGGACCGAACGGGTCAGCAAACTATCAAATGTCGGTTTCCGACCAGCATTGTCAGGATGCATCAATCTCACCATTACCTATGTGAGCAACTGTAACATATTCGGTGTGTGGTACAAACTGCACCTGCACACAGACTCCCATTATATTCAACTACCTCTGCATGCGCTAGATCCTTCTTCGCGACCCCAGTAACGACAGTGCCTTGGATGGCGGCTTTGCCAGTGTCCAGTTACTCCGTAATAGTGTCGACCTTTAACAACCGAACAGCCCTACATCAGTTGGAGATAGGCATATCTCGACAGGCGGTCCAGCTCCGGCCAACCTTGTGCCGGTTATGACCCGGCGCCTATTACATACCGAGGTCGCCGCAGCAGCCGTGTTAACGATACGGTTTTAATGGTCCACGTGATTGCCGCCTTTCGGATCACCCAGTCAAGATACTAGATGCCACCTGGTGAGAACACGTCCAACTATAGCTGCATGCCGTCAACGGCCAGGGGAGGCAGCCGTCAAACAGGGACAGCAGTAGCATCAAGCTTGTGGAAAGCTTGCGCTACTCCAGCGGAGAAAGACAGACAAGAAGAACAGAGGGGAGGATGACGTATCTAGAGTTTGGTCATAAACTACACTTAGTGTTTCAGTGAGGCACATTGATGAAACGGGTGCATCCACAACTCGCATCGCGGTCCGCTCAGACTTCGGCAACACCGCAGGCCAACAGATCAGACCTCACCCATTCCCGTCTCCAGCCACCAAGTCTAAAACAAATGTTATGCGTACTTACATTCTCATATCCATACATACTATATTCTCCACAAAGCCAATCACATTTAGCACGCTCTAATGAGCTCAGGTTCACTATCCACCCGCACGTGCTATCTGTGCTTACATTGTATTTCCTACAGATCCAATCAGATTCATTGCGCCCTACCCAACTCGGGCTCCTTAGACCTTCACTAAGGTGACTGATCCAATCAGGCAATAGCGAAAGCTGGAATAAGCGCCGGGCAAGCTACAAAAATACTCGACGGTATATACCCAGCTTGAAACAGTTTTATTCAGCCAACAAAGCCCAGTCTGACGAAATGCATACCCTGTCAACGATGCCTGCAAAAATATAATGGATTAGACCGATATCTCGGTGCATTACTGCATCTAGTATGACATAAAATGTTCAAGGAATGCCTTACTTTTACCTAGGTGAGTGCTATCGATACATCAGTTCAGCAAACAAGCCTCAAGGTTCCCATTTGCCTGAGTTTCGCGCGGCCAAACACGAAAGGATTGCGCATTGTCACTTATCGTGTGTTCAGCCTTGCTTCTTGATTCGATGACGCGTATGGCGTGGCTTCAACAGCAGTTGGAAACGTTTTCAAGTGTATGTGAGTCCGAGGTATTCTCATGGTCGGGTGTGTCGGGTCGCAACAGCCTGGAGGTCCAGTTTTCTTCACACATGTAAAGCTAAATGTCCTCCAGGAAAGTACAGAGCTTGGACTGAGCTGTTCAACAGATGGAGGTGAGAAATGTGTGGCAGAATCCCACAGCTGTGTGGTCGAACGACCAAACGAATGAACGAATGCACACTAATTAGGTAATCGCAATTGCGGAATTGCTGGACGCATAATTCCCATGCCAGCATGGGAAGTTGGCCGGTCCACGCAAGGTCCGAACAAAACGCCCATCAGGTGCATGCACATCCGAAGTGGACGACTGCTGCTCAGGAGGCGTTTATATTCTCTCGAGCCATGATTAGCGCTACAGAAGGCCTATGCACTGCCCTGTTCGCTGCAATGGACAAATGCACCAATGTCTTTATCTGTATGTGAATCCCGTTGCTCTGGTGTTCACAATAGCAGCAGAGGGAGACGCTAAAGAGATAGCTGAATGTTCAAAGTACCTCAATGTTGTCTGAGAGGTCTGTGCTTTCCTGCAGATTACTTGCTTGACTTAGCATATCCGCTATTTAGGTCATCACACCCAGATTGCACCATAGCCAAGCACGGGCAGGCGACCAACCACTAAGGGCGCTGCTATTGCTTTGGCCACTTCGAAGATAAGCACGATGAGTGTGCCGACGCAACGGCACGTTTTCGTGCCAGCTGAAGTCAACATTCCAATCACAGCCGATATGGCTCGTCTAGCAACGCACACGTGAGTTGCCACACATCAGCCCAGGTTGAATCGTTGGCAGCCACTTACTTACCTTTGGTAGCAGCTTTGTTTTGTACTTTGTTTTGAGATCGCCCACCACTGGATCCTCGAGATGAGGGTTTCGTCGTTTTCGGAGCTGAAATGGCACGCACTTGTCAGCAGAACCGAAGCTACTGGGTTATTTCAGAGGGACATTATGTGGGAACATTCTGTCCTCCCCCACCCCCACTCGCACACCCCTTTCCGCTATGTGTGACGTAGAAATATCGACACATTTCCGCATACTTCGTCCGTTCAAAAAGACGTGATACTGGGAGGATAATGGAACTGGTTTGTATCTCTTAGATGCATATTTGGTACAGCTTAGGTAATGCGTGAATACAATGGCACCCGCAAACACCAAGCAAATACCACTCGAAATATTGTAATAACACCGATCTTTTCCATTTTTATAAGCTGGTAAATAACCACAATGGCAGACCCCAGCCAACGAAGAACTGGAGTTCGCCAGCATGTGCTTAATGTTAACTAATGAATACACTCCTCATTATGTGCTTATGGTGTCGTGCCACCAACAAATCCGATTCAAACGCGCTCAAATTCAGCGTCGCTGGCAACACTGCCACCACGTCTCCATTAAGTGACCACCATAACATCACCACATCTTAATTTCATTGCTGCCACGTCTCCATCGCATCCCCATCACGCCTGAAGCACACTCCCCGACATGTCGCTCACATCTCCCCGGTTGCCATCGCGTCTCCATCAAATCAAATCACATCACATCCCTCTCACGTCTGCAACACATTCTCCCGACGTACCGATCACATCTCCTCGGTTGCCAACGCATCTTCGTAACGGCGAATTACATCCCAATCACGTTCTGAGCACGTCGCCGGAACGTATCTATCACTCCCTAGTACGTTCCCACTACGTCCACGTCACGTTCCAATCGCGCCCCCACCGCGCACTCCCTGTCGGCCCACATTACAAAGGCTTGTCTACCTCCTGCCACCACCATGGTCCTGTCTGTGGCCGCCGCCAACTTCTTCCTCCTGTGTTCGGAGAGGGAGAAAGAAAGACAGAGACAGAGACAGAGACAGAGACAGAGACAGAGACAGAGACAGAGACAGAGACAGAGACAGAGACAGAGACAGAGACAGAGACAGAGACAGAGACAGAGACAGAGACAGAGACAGAGACAGAGACAGAGACAGAGACAGAGACAGAGACAGAGACAGAGACAGAGACAGAGACAGAGACAGAGACAGAGACAGAGACAGAGACAGAGACAGAGACAGAGACAGAGACAGAGACAGAGACAGAGACAGAGACAGAGACAGAGACAGAGACAGAGACAGAGACAGAGACAGAGACAGAGACAGAGACAGAGACAGAGACAGAGACAGAGACAGAGACAGAGACAGAGACAGAGACAGAGACAGAGACAGAGACAGAGACAGAGACAGAGACAGAGACAGAGACAGAGACAGAGACAGAGACAGAGACAGAGACAGAGACAGAGACAGAGACAGAGACGAGACAGAGACAGAGACAGAGACAGAGACAGAGACAGAGACAGAGAGCAGAGACAGAGACAGAGACAGAGAGACAGAGACAGAGACAGAGACAGAGACAGAGACAGAGACAGAGACAGAGACAGAGACAGAGACAGAGACAGAGACAGAGAGAGAGAGAGAGAGAGAGAGAGAGAGAGAGAGAGAGAGAGAGAGAGAGAGAAGAAAAAAGCACGGCACCGGTGTTTTGGAGCGATGTACGAGACAGTACATCCTTCATCTAACTCATCTAACTTACTTAATTCACTGAACTAACTTACTATTTACCTCAATGCACTACTTAACGTTCCTTGTGTTACTAACGTTACTGATTACTTTATTACCTAGGTTACTTCTGCTACTTAACGCTACTAATTTACTACTTAGCTAACTTAACTTCCGCTGTCACGAAGAATACTATCAATAGTAATGATTCAAAACTAGCCTGAAGTTATTTCAATCGATCCATATAGTTCATGAGTGGTACAGCCTGTTGAGCATTCGCATAACCTTAGTTTAGAGAGGGTTCTCTTATCAATAGTTCATCCATATCGATAGAGCCGGCAAACATCTTCAGGAAGCATTACAGATGAATCATTTTAAGCGTTTGAAGTTCACTTCTTCACTTTCACTGAAGGCAGACAAATATTTTAAACCTGTCGCGATAACGGCAGAGGATGCCACCTCCAGCTGTTGAGTTTTAATGGCCCCATCCCACAGGCGGCACGAGTTGGATGGCGGGCACTGAGATGGCTGCCGTCTGCAGGCGGTATCGACACCTCAATGGCCACACGTTCTCCACACCAGTCGTATAGCTGTCCGACCGAGCTGGGCACGTGCCAGGCCAGGGACATTGGCCGCCGCTGGACGCTCCCGGCACGTGGCAGTTGGCGGCTCGGCCGGAATACCGAGCTGGTCGGAACGGCACAACTGACCGTAATTCAGCCGTACATCAGCTGAGGTCTGAAGGATGGGCTGAACGCATGAGTTTAACCACAGTTTCGAAATTAGGGGGTGCGGGAGGACAAACTATGGACACGGTAAGTTTGGACAGGATAGAGGGGCCTTTACCCCCTCGCCGAAAAAAATATCCTTGGATTTCATCCATTATATTTCCAACGTTAGGTCTTCAGATTCACCATTGTTAAAACTGATATTTGGGGACGAAAAGGCCCACCAAAATGAACAAGTTTCACTCCTCATCACATACCTTTGAACATCCAGTTTTATGTCGCATGTGCTGGTCCCGATTTCACAATCACCACAGAGCAATGCTGTAAGTACGTTAGACGTTGCCCACTTGCAGCAGGCAAAAATAAAATATTGGACTATGGGTTTGTTGTAGGAAATATAGACACCCAATGACCTTTCCAAAGCTTTCCTGTTTTACGGGGACACATTTTGATGCAATGATAACCAGGTCGGATAAAGGGACATTGAGAACATGTGTTACCCATATGGAACGTGGCGTCTCTCTGGCCGGGAAAAAGCGACCCTTTGCAAAGGTTCCATTGCACCCGCTCGAATTTCTCAGCCAAGGGCGCCCATATGAAAGAAAAGGACGCCCCTTCAGGAAAGACCGAGTGCTACCCGCCCTCTCGAATCATTCAGCCAGATGCGCCGCTCCAGGTGCTTTCGCAGTGGCGCCACTCCAAAGAAATGGCGTCCCTCTGGACAAGTGCCCACCATGACAATTCCCGAATCTAGTCCTGATTACAACATTGCTCTCTAGCGATATAAAATCCGGCTGATTATAAAATATTGCGCATTCACGTGTGGTTTCTCGTGCAAATTTCACAACTTCCGTTGAACCATTGTGAAAAGCTTGCACAGAACATCAATGTGGCGGTGTAACTTTGAAACCAGCGATGAAAGCGCCGTCTGAGTAGGTTATGACTGATTTCTCCAGGGAGCTTCTGGTCAAATTGGATATAAGTGCCTGCTATCACAACGGCTGCAAATAAAAAGATATTTAATCCTCTTATTCTTATTACACTCAATCATTGAACACACACCGGACCTACAACGCGTTCGAAATTATTTCGATGTCTCAACATTCTGATAACGTACGGTAAGCGACGTAGAATGACACCCACATAATGCAACTTGAAGCCACAGTGACGAAACGCGAGAAACCTGAAGAATTAAAGCCAGCCATTGACATTGAGGCTTGACCTGACATGTACCGGGCTAAAATGTTACTCGAGGATTGCCTACGGGCTATCTCTCGATACCAGCCATGGGCAGTTTTGTGAGAAAACGAAGAAGCGCGGGAGACCGATGAAATGAGTTCGACCTTTGACTTTGCAAATTAATATGACTTGTGAACGGTTTGCTAGAGTACCTTACGGTACGTTGAATGACACCCACGTGATGACAACTGAAGGCATAGCGACGAGGCGCGATGACTTCGAACAATGTATGCTAAACTTCGATCTTGTGGTTCGACATTAACACGTCTCGGTTTGAAATGCTACACGAGGTTCACCACGGGCTTGCTTGATCCCAGCTGTGGGTAGATAAGGACGACGAAAAATGCGAGGCTACCAAATAAATCGGTTTGACCTTTGACCCTTGAACTTAGTTCGATTTCGTAGCATTATAATACGGCACAAGCCACGCCGAATGGCACCCACTTGGTGGAGATTGAACCATAGAGACGAGTCGCTTTGAGGACTTCGAAAAACTTAAACTTGTCTTTGACCTTGACATATCCCGGTTTCAAAATGTTACTCGAAGGTTCACCATGGACTATCGCTCGATAGTGGATCTGGGTATGCTTTGGCGAATACCCCACAAAAAGTGCGAGTCAATCGAAGAAATCACATTTAGTTTTAACCCTTCGATATTATTGCGAATTGTCAATTTTCTGGCACCGCACAACAAGCGACGATGAATGACATCTATTTTATGCAAATTAAAGCTATAGCGATGAAATGCGAGGCCATCGAAAACCTCAATCAAACCTTTGACCTTGACATGTCCCGGTTCGAAATATTGCTCCAGTGTTCACCGCTGGCTCTGGCTCGATACCAGATTTGGATAGGTTGGAGCGAAAACGGAAAAAAAGACATTGAGGCGACCGAGGGATCAGCTCGACCTTTGTCAGTAAACAACAGAATTATACATCTTTCTGATAAAGCATAACAAGCCACATCGAATGACGCTGATTTGATGGAATTTGAAGCAATATGAACCGAATAACGTGGTCGGTCGATATCGCTTTAATATCACCATCTAGTAAATCACGCTACCTTTGACCCTGAAGTTTAACCTTGGCATGTACCGGTTTGAAATGACATGAAATGAAATGAAATGAAATGAAATGAAATGAAATGACCAATACATATTATATAAAAAATATAACATAATAAATCCAATTGGTGAATGGCGAAACTCAATGGAATCTCAACCCATGAAATTAATGCAAAGGGCATTGCCAACATGTACGCATATAGAAATTACACAACATATGCATATATATACATATATATTATATATATAGTCATGCATACTGCGAGAGACTAATAATTGTTTGTCGCTCGTCTATTTTCCACATCCGGTGTCGCCTCTGCAGTCTTCCCGTGGTAATTTTAAACTGTCGAAGTCCAAAATTCAGAGGAATAAATGACAGGCGGTTGTTTATTGTTTTATTTGGTACTCCTATGGTCGTTCCGACGGTCGCCGGGTGTCCCGACCCAGGCGACAGGGTCCGGCGGAGGGCACGTACCTTGGGAGTGGTTGTTGGCCACATTGGTCCTGTTCGCCAGCACGGTGGCGTGTCGCCGGCCGGCCGCCTCCAGCGCCGCCCTGGCGGCCGCCGCCGGAACTGGCCGGGCGGCGGCGGCCGGCTGCTTGCTGCCGCTGCGGGCCGCAGTGGGGGCAGAGCCTGTGGAACGCAGAGTATATTGTGGAACGGGACGGACCGTCAGCACGTGGTGGGCACTGCCGCTGTGGACCACAGTGCTGGGGAGGGGGTAGAGCCTGTGGAACGCAGAGTATATTGTGGAACGGGACGGACCGTCAGCACGGTGGTGGGCACTGCCGCTGTGGACCATGCTGGGGAGGGGGCTGAGCCTGTGGAACGGGACGGACCGTCAGCACGGTGGTGGGCACTGCCGCTGTGGACCACAGTGCAGGGGGCAGAGCTTGTGGAACGCAGAGTACATTGTGGACAGTCAGCACGGTGCCGCTGTGGACCACAGTGCAGGGGGTAGAGCCTGTGGAACGGGCCAGACAGTCAGCACGGTGGTGGGCACTGCCGCTGTGTACAGCAGTGTGTGTGGGGGGAGCAAGAGCCTGTGGAACGACTTGACCGTGAACACTGAGGTGCACATTTGAGCGACGGTGACGCTTTATGCTCTTTTCATGGGAATTACCACCACTCAATGTTGATTTCCCCAGAGGCGGAGGAGCGGTGTGTTTGGGGATGGGGAGGGGAACCAATGCGGTGCCTCAGCAGGAACTACAGAGCTTGTAAGTACTTGGCAGAAACTACATATTACTCCAAGAAATGAGTTAGTTGCACATTAACAGAAGCCATGCACTTCTTTTTTAAAAAAAAAAATTTTTTTTTTTTTTTTTTTTTTTTTTTTTTTAATTAAAAATTTTAATTAAATTTTTTTTTTTTTTTTTTTTTTTTTTTAAAAGTTTTTTTTTTATTTTTTTTATTTCCAGTTTTTAAGGGGGGGGGGGGGTTTAAAAAAGGAAGTTCCCTCTAGCCCCCCCAATTTTTAATGTCATCGCATTATAGAGCGATAGCTTAATCACACCTGTGTGCAGTTTTCTGAAGCCGCGCAGGTGGATTGGCTACTGGCCAGACTGTCTCCGGGCGCGGACACTGGGATACCCACGTGATGGACATTTGCCTCCGGGCGGGGACACTGGGATACCCACGTGACTGCCAGACTGTCTCCGGGCGCGGACACTGGGACACCCACGTGACTGCCAGACTGTCTCCGGGCGCGGACACTGGGACACCCACGTGACTGCCAGACTGTCTCCGGGCGCGGACACTGGGACACCCACGTGACTGCCATACTGTCTCCGGGCGCGGACACTGGGACACCCACGTGACTGCCAGACTGTCTCCAGGCGCGGACACTGGGACACCCACGTGACTGCCAGATTGTCTCCGGGCGCGGACACTGACACACCCACGTGACTGCCAGATTGTCTCCGGGCGCGGACACTGGGACACCCACGTGACTGCCAGACTGTCTCCGGGCGCGGACACTGGGATACCCACGTGACTGCCAGACTGTCTCCGGGCGCGGACACTGGGACACCCACGTGACTGCGGCTTCTATTTTAATTGTCACGCATCAGCAAGGCTGAAGTAGTATGGAAGTGTTCTTCCCATGCGAGGGACGCAGGCCACCAATTATCATCACAATGACCGTGTTTCCCTACTTGCGCAAGTATTCCGAACTGAGCGAGGGTGAGCCGTGACCGGGGACAATGTCACTGTACAGCAGAACAGCACGTAACAGCTGACCAACATTGGGCGAGGGTGAGCCGTGACCGGGGACAATGTCACTGTACAGCAGAACAGCGCATAACAGCCGACCAACATTGGACGAGGGTGAGCCGTGACCGGGGACAATGTCACTGTACAGCAGAACAGCACGTAACAGCCGACCAACATTGGGCGAGGGTGAGCCGTGACCGGGGACAATGTCACTGTACAGCAGAACAACGCGTAACAGCCGACCAACATTGGGCGAGGGTGAGCCGTGACCGGGGACAATGTCACTGTACAGCAGAACAGCGCGTAACAGCCGACCAACATTGGGCGAGGGGAGCCGTGACCGGGGACAATGTCACTGAGACAGCGTAACAGCCGACCAACATTGGACGAGGGTGAGCCGTGACCGGGGACAATGTCACTGTACAGCAGAACAACGCATAACAGCCGACCAACATTGGACGAGGGTGAGCCGTGACCGGGGACAATGTCACTGTACAGCAGAACAGCGCATAACAGCCGACCAACATTGGACGAGGGTGAGCCGTGACCGGGGACAATGTCACTGTACAGCAGAACAGCGCATAACAGCCGACCAACATTGGACGAGGGTGAGCCGTGACCGGGGACAATGTCACTGTACAGCAGAACAACGCATAACAGCCGACCAACATTGGACGAGGGTGAGCCGTGACCGGGGACAATGTCACTGTACAGCAGAACAACGCATAACAGCCGACCAACATTGGACGAGGGTGAGCCGTGACCGGGGACAATGTCACTGTACAGCAGAACAGCGCGTAACCGGGGACAATGTCACTGTACAGCAGAACAGCGCATAACAGCCGACCAACATTGGACGAGGGTGAGCCGTGACCGGGGACAATGTCACTGTACAGCAGAACAGCGCGTAACAGCTGACCAACATTGGACGAGGGTGAGCCGTGACCGGGGACAATGTCACTGTACAGCAGAAGAGCGCGTAACCGGGGACAATGTCACTGTACAGCAGAACAGCGCGTAACCGGGGACAATGTCACTGTACAACAGAACAGCGTGTAACAGCCGACCAACATTGGCCTGAAGTTGACAGCTCGTGATTCGCTACCAGGCACTGCCACCGACCAGTATGTCGCCCATCTATTTTAGCAGCGCCCAGTGAAAGTCACGTCGTTGGGCCAATTTGCAAGCTCAAGTGACAATAGAGGGCAAGAATGGCAGCTGCTGAAACTACCACGGAGCGGTCCATGTGCCGACAGGGAGCTCAAGCTGGAAGCTCGTGCGATACCAGCGGAGAAGTATCGACGGATGGTGAGCTGGTGTCGATTACTGTTGTGAACACAAATTGATCGCTAAGCCAGCTGCGCCACAGGTAATCTCGTGGCCGAGGCAGTCCAAATCTCCCGATCGCATCACAGGCGCATCGACTGATAATCAGGTCACCGCCGTCAGGTGGGCTCAACAGCAGAGCGGCACACGCCACCACCAGCAACGGCTCGCAACTCGCGGATCTGATCAACACTAGACTATATAAGCAGCAGGTCAAATTAATAATCATGTTAAATAAAATACGTCGCCATGTTGATGGTAACGGGCACGAAGTGAACGCTTGTCCTCCATAAAAAAACTATCCTCCATGTACTACATTGGGATGCATTTGTTGTGCAAGTTGTGCGATTAGCCGGCCGGCAGGCACTTCCCACGTCGGGCGGCTCCGATAGCATATCGTGACGGCCCTCTCCCACTGAGACCAGGAAAAGCAGGCGAGTATTTTTCCGCGACAACGCGACAAGGAAATTAGACGGGGAAAACATGGTGAATGGTGCGACTCGTCGCACTCGTCCGGTTCGTCGGCCGCCGCGGAGCGCGACACGAGTGCTGGGCGCCAGTGCAACACCAACACGGGATGTGGGGCGGGGGATGGAACTGCTGGCACCGGAGAGCGGTGATGCGTGTACCGCCACACAGCAAGGCGGCGCCAGCTCACGCGGCTACCTGTCGGCGACCTAACGGCGACCTGACGGCGACCTAACGGCGACCTGACGGCGACCTGACGGCGACCTGACGGCGACCTGACGGTAACCTGGCCGCGACATGACGGCCACCTGGCGACCATCTGGCGGCGATCTGACGGATACTTGGCGGCGACCTGGTGGCGTCCTGACGGCTACCTGACGGCGACCTTGCGGCCACCTGGGGACCACCTGGCGATTACCTGGCGACCACCTGGCGACCACCTGGCGGCGACCTGGCAACTACCTGGTGGCCACCTGGCGGCCACTTGGCGGTCACCTGGTGTCGACCTAGCAGCCCCGTGGGCCAGTGGCGGCTCAGCGAGTCCGCAGCCGACCGTAGAGCCGATATCAGGGTGCAGCCCGCCGCTGACAGCAGCAGTGGCGGTCACTGACCCGTGACCTGCGGTCCGGCAGCGTCACGAGTGGTAGTACGACAGAGGTCACACAAGTGCGACAGGCACCAGCACTAGCAGACAACACACGTCCGATGTCTCATTCGGGTGAGTCTAAAATGCACTTTTAAGCTTGCAAAATATACACGTATTCACTTCCTTCACGATGAGGGGAGGGGGGATTGAGCAGTGAGGGTTGTCTGGAGGTGAGGATTGAGCGGTGACGTAAAATGCAGCTTCACATGAGTTTTTTTATTGACCACATACACGAATTACATCTACAATAAGCACATCATTATTTCAGTGGCATTGATGACACAGCAGGAATGGTATGCCACCCGTCGTTGCTCCGATAACCACTTCCCAGTTGGCTGAGGAAATGCCGCTCTTATTTGCCGAAATCTTTACCCTCTCAGCACCCAGGCTTGGACTTCCCGCAGACTCTGGCCTTGCTCCTTTAGGGAGCCAGCAACAAGAGCCAGTCCTTCGTAGCGCTGAACTATCATGCTTGTCACACAAGGTTGTCGGTATATAATTACTTCTTTGTTAACGGTACTCGACAGAGATATGCAGATGAGGTCAGCTAAGCATCCACTTTCAACAAACGACAGCCAGTTAAGGGTATAAGGGAATAAAAGACGCTACCAGAGACGGATAACCACGACTGGTGCCATCGGTGGTACACGGAGTTTCGTGCATCGGTACACAGAGCTTAGAAAAACGGAAACGTGCAACTCCCTCCTGAGCGACATGGACAGTTCTGCAGGGTCAAGGAAGAGCATAAGCAAAGTTCACGCCTTGACAGCGTCTAAATGCCATCTTAGCTCAGACCCACCCACCCCAGCGACTCTCAGACCACGCAGCTGCAGCTCAGACCCACCCACCCCAGCGACTCCCAGACCACGCAGCTGCAGCTCAGACCCACCCACCCCAGCGACTCTCAGACCACGCAGCTGCAGCTCAGACCCACCCACCCCAGCGACTCCCAGACCACGCAGCTGCAGCTCAGACCCACCCACCCCAGCGACTCTCAGACCACGCAGCTGCAGCTCAGACCCACCCACCCCACTCTCTGACCCCGCAGCTGCAGCTCAACCCACCACCCCAGCGACTCTCAGACCACGCAGCTGCAGCTCAGACCCACCCACCCCAGCGCATCCCCAGACCCAATCCAGCGACTCCCAGACCACGCAGCTGCAGCTCAGACCCACCACCCCACCCCAGCGTGCTCAGACCCACCCACCCCAGCGACTCCCAGACCACGCAGCTGCAGCTCAGACCCACCCACCCCAGCGACTCTCAGACCACGCAGCTGCAGCTCAGACCCACCCACCCCAGCGACTCCCAGACCACGCAGCTGCAGCTCAGACCCACCCACCCCAGCGACTCTCAGACCATGCAGCTGCAGCTCAGACCCATCCACCCCAGCGACTCTCAGACCACGCAGCTGCAGCTCAGACCCATCCACCCCAGCGACTCTCAGACCACGCAGCTGCAGCTCAGACCCACCCACCCCAGCGACTCTCAGACCACGCAGCTGCAGCTCAGACCCACCCACCCCAGCGACTCTCAGACCAGACACAGAACAACTAACCACGCAGCTGCAGCTCAGACCCACCCACCCCAGCGACTCTCAGACCACGCAGCTGCAGCTCAGACCCACCCACCCCAGCGTCTCTCAGACCACGCAGCTGCAGCGCTTGCCACACATGAATTGCTTTGCCAGCGTAGCCAAGAGCAAGCGGATCAAATAGCGAGACAGAGCCAGGGTGTCTTGCCATCAGCATGCGTTCAGCGCAGTGGAGCACACATCACATGTGGAGATAGCAACACTTTGACGTCACGCACACGTCTAAAGCGTGCCACTGCCAACAAACGATGAAGTGTGCGTATGCTGAGTCAAGGAATCGGCCGCTGCCTGGGCCTTGGGGAAACTAGACGGATATACGTAAATATAATATATATTACATGCTACCAATACATGTGTTCTCTATCGCACAGAAGGCGGGATGCGGTAGCGGTCGCAAAGCTGGAACGCATAAAAATACACACTTGTTAGAGTTCAGATCTGCGTCTCCGGTGAAATTACGCATTTTACTGGCTGGCAACAGCATGCCCCGAGCTTCAAAGACGAGTCCATCACATGCAACAGCCCACTTACCGGACTGTTCGGGAGCTGACCGGAGGAGGAACCAACAGGAAGGTCAGTCACAGGTCCAGAGAACAGGGTCACACAGCGTCTCTCAACACCGGCTCATTGGCTATGTTCACGGTAGACTGGTTATGTCTCCCGACCCACTGGTCCCGGGGAAAGTCTCGTCACGCACCACTTCCGGCCGTGCGCCGCACAGTGGGACGACGCCGGTGCGCTGGTGAGGCGAGCCGTGCACGTGCGCTCGTGGCGATTGGTGGGCGTGGTTTCCTTGCGCTTTGAAAGTTGGCTCCCGCGATGTTTATCCGGTATGTGTTGACCGGACAGGTGCTTCGTAGCACAGGTGGAGCTGAAGTGATTTTAGTGCTGCTCTAGCTCAACAAGCAGAAACTAGGTCTTTTGTTGTGTCCGAAGCGGAAACGAGTGCGATCTGCGCACTCACGCAGCGTGAGGACGGCGCGGGGCGTGGATTGTGGCGTGCTGACGATGTGGATCGCAGTGTGTTGACGATGTGGATCGCAGTGTGGTGACGATGTGGATCGCAGTGTGGTGACGATGTGGATCGCAGTGTGGTGACGATGTGGATCGCAGTGTGGTGACGATGTGGATCGCAGTGTGGTGACGATGTGGATCGCAGTGTGGTGACGATGTGGATCGCAGTGTGGTGACGATGTGGATCGCAGTGTGGTGACGATGTGGATCGCAGTGTGGTGACGATGTGGATCGCAGTGTGGTGACGATGTGGATCGCAGTGTGGTGACGATGTGGATCGCAGTGTGGTGACGATGTGGATCGCAGTGTGGTGACGATGTGGATCGCAGTGTGGTGACGATGTGGATCGCAGTGGTGACGAGGGCGCAGTGTGGTGACGATGTGGATCGCAGTGTGGTGACGATGTGGATCGCAGTGTGGTGACGATGTGGATCGCAGTGTGGTGACGATGTGGATCGCAGTGTGGTGACGATGTGGATCGCAGTGTGGTGACGATGTGGATCGCAGTGTGGTGACGATGTGGATCGCAGTGTGGTGACGATGTGGATCGCAGTGTGGTGACGATGTGGATCGCAGTGTGGTGACGATGTGGATCGCAGTGTGGTGACGATGTGGATCGCAGTGTGGTGACGATGTGGATCGCAGTGTGGTGACGATGTGGATCGCAGCTACGCAGTCGACGTAGTCCCACAGCTCAGATGTCGGACACCAACAGGTCCCCACGTAGTCCCACAGCTCAGATGTCGGACACTAACAGGTCCCCACGTAGTCCCAGAGCTCACATGTCGGACACCAACAGGTCCCCCACGTAGTCCCACAGCTCAGATGTCGGACACTAACAGGTCCCCACGTAGTCCCAGAGCTCACATGCAGTACACCAGCCGACGGTATGTTACCACTCGTCACAGCAAGCCAACATTCCACGTCATCGACCGGGGCTATTCAGCCAGGGTCAGTTTGTCATTATGTGGCAGAGTTGGTAAAAATGTGTTTAATTTGGCCAGTACGTGACAGGTTTGGCCAGTACGCCACAGTCGGTCAACGCATGACAGGCGCCGTCAGAACGTGACAGGTTCGGCCAGTACGTGGCAGGGTCGGACAGAACGTCACAGTCGCTCAATATATGACAGGTTTTTTTCAGTGCGCGACATGTTTTGCCCGTACATGACAGGTTCGGTCAGCAGGTGACATGTTCTGTCAATGCATACATGACAGGTTCGGTCAGCAGGTGACGGGTTCGGCCAGTACATACTGACAGGTTCGGTCAGCAGGTGACAGGTTCGGTCAGCAGGTGACAGGTTCGGTCAGCAGGTGACAGGTTCGGTCAGCAGGTGAAAGGTTCGGTCAGCAGGTGACAGGTTCGGTCAGCAGGTGACAGGTTCGGTCAGCAGGTGACAGGTTCGGTCAGCAGGTGAAAGGTTCGGTTAGCAAGTGACAAGTTCGGTGAACAGGTGAAAGGTTCGGTTAGTAGGTGACAAGTTCGATGAACAGGTGAAAGGTTCGGTTAGCAGGTGACAAGTTCGGTGAACAGGTGAAAGGTTCGGTCAGTAGGTGACAGGTTCGGTCAGCAGGTGACGGGTTCGGCCAGTAGGTGACAGGTTCGGTCAGCAGGTGATAGGTTCGGTCAGCAGGTGACGGGTTCGGCCAGTACATACTGACAGGTTCGGTCAGTAGGTGACAGGTTCGGTCAGTAGGTGACAGGTTCGGTCAGCAGGTGACAGGTTCGGCCAGTACATACTGACAGGTTCGGTCAGCAGGTGAAGGGTTCGGCCAGTCATATGACAGGTTCGGTCAGTAGGTGACGGGTTCGGCCAGTAGATACTGACAGGTTCGGTCAGTAGGTGACAGGTTCGGTCAGCAGGTGACAGGTTCGGTCAGCAGGTGACAGGTTCAGTCAGCGCCTGGCGGTTGCCGTGACGGTCGGACTCACCGAGAGACGGTATGGAGCCGGAGCGCGAGTTGCCAGCCAGCCGGGACGAGGCGCGCGAGTGCATCGAGCCACGCGAGTGCGCCGACACCGAGGCGGAGCTCGCCTCGCTGCCGGTGGGCGAGCCGGGCCGCGAGCCGGGCGGCAGCAGGCCTGCAGATGGCGCCCGCCACCGTCACACCAGACACCCGCCGCAGAACACCCGCGCCGGCACCCGCGCCCGCACCCGCACCCCGACACTGCAGCAGTCGAGCGACAAAAACCCACACGCACACACGCACTCACGTACACAAACACCACGACGGAGGGGAGTGGGGCGCGCGGCCGCACGTAGCCCGGCGGCCGGCCCAGCTGGAAGGCCTGCAGCAGGCCGGCCGGTGCCTGCGCGGCGGCAGCTGCTCACTCGGCGGCCACTCTCGCTCTCAGACAGCGCGACGCGACCGCCACCCGGCGGAAACGGAAAGCGAGTCGGCAGGGCGCCGGCGGACCGCCGCCGGTCGACTCGGCAGCGTGCCCTGTGTCGGTGTGTCAGTATGTGTGTGTGTGTGTGTGCATGTGTGTTGGTGAGTGTGTGTGTGTATGTGTGTGTGCGAGAACGACAGAGGCGACGCATGGCGGCGGCCGTCGGCGACGGCGATCGATGGCCGCCATCGACCCCGCGGCGACCGACCGACGACCCGATGACCGACGGCCGGCCGGCCTCGCTTCGTGACCTCGACTGTTGCCGCTGACCGCGCTGCGTGACCTCGATTGCTACCGCTGACCGCGCTGCGTGACCTCGACTGCTACCGCTGACCGCGGGCCGTGACCTCGACCATTGGCGCTGACCGCAGTCCGTGGTAGGATCGCTGGCCCACACACCTCTCACGGAGACTGCATAAACAACAGAGCCAGACGAAGCAGCGGGGCTACATTTCAGGGCGGGGTGCGTGGAATCGAATGCACCGATGGAAAGCAGATCTTCGCCGCGCAAACATGTTGTTTTCTACTCCACACATCAGCTCGTATACCTCCCAGGCGTTGTTTTCGGCGTGATGATTATTATCGGGTCCGCGAAACTCACAGACCACGAACAGATCGATGCTCGTCGATAATCGACCATCAACGGCGGTGCTGCCGACCGACGGGGAGCCAAAATGCTCACACACGTTTGAGTTCCCGTCATATTTGAAATCGACCGTCAGACCCATAGGTGTTAGCCGTTCGAATTGGCTTTAAAGTGATCACATTGCGTTCGCTCGGGGCCAGCAGCTATCACGTGGCTGATGATCGGCTCTTAAGACATGCCTCGTATTTTGTGCCCCAGTGTTGCCGCACCGAAATAATTGGAATCTTGCGACGTTCCTTGGCCGGTCTATTTATTTTTTGAAGAATCGAAAACATTAGAGATGACGATCATCAACAATATCCATGAACCTGCACGTTCTTAGCCCAGTTACACATATTGTATGTTGCGTTTTGAGTCAACAAAGGGGCGGGTGGTTGTTTATTTGATTCAATGGAGAATGCACGTTGGCGCATTGTCTTGGACCAACTGATTGATCCATGCAAGAATGAAGCCTAGCTTTGACTTATGAATATGAACAAATTCACTATCAGATGTTAGTATGGTGTGAATCAATATCCGAACATTGCTGCCTCCCCCCTCCCCCCGGACGGTGGTTCATTACTCGGCTAGCTGGCCATAGAAGCCACCGGATATCGATAACCCCCGCCCCGAGGGAGACTCGTTACTCAGTAAGTCGTCCACAAAAGCCACCGGTGGTCGCTGACCCCCGTCTCCACCGACGAGGGTGGTTCGTTACTCAGTACCGAGGAGCCCCCAGACATGAACTTCCCCCCCGCTCGTTACTCGTACTCCCGTCAAGGTCGTTACCCAGTAAGTCGGCCGTAGGAGCCCCCGGACGTCGCTACTCCCCCCCCCCCGAGGGCGGCTCGTTAATCGGCTAGTTGGCTGCAGAAGCCGCGGTGGGACGGCCAAAAGTGCGGCAACTGCTCGTTGACAACAACCACTCACCATACACTAGCATCAGTCACAATGCTCATCAAGTACAATAACAAGGCAGCAAAAACCCATGTCGGGTATAATTTCCCTGTCCCAGTGGCTTCGCGACATCAAGTAAACGGTGCAGCCGCTCTCGGGAAAAAAACTACGCTTCTCGTGCGCAATGAGTTTAGATGTAGGGGCGGATTGATGGCTTTCCAAAGGTGTGAACTTCTCTGAAGGAGTGTCTAAGTAGGCTTAAAGAATGTGCATACTCAACTATATGTTCCATTAAGTGCGAAATCAGCAAAACACGCCCTTCGGCGGCCAATTAGCGCCCATCCGCCGAAGCCGTACGGTGGGCACTAGCAATGCCTGCAGTGTTCAGACACTAAACATAGCTGAAAACGAGTGAGATAAAACTGACTACGTGACAGCATCAGGTGCATGGCTTCGAGAAACAAACACACCGAATGATACGCATGCAAGCACTCATTTCCAGTGGTCCCTTCCCCACACACTCTGCTATCTGTCTTCGTAAATCTTAAAGTAGCATAACTTGAAGTGACATAACTTGAAGTAGCATAACTTTAAGTAACATACCTTGAGGTAACAAAACTTGAACGAACATAACTTGAAGCAACATCCATGTGCAGCCCGGATATTATATTGAACACGTTTGCGTGGTGGCTAGTTCAGGACCTCTGCAATCACCTGAAGGGCACTAACTGGTCTCGACGTGAACATCCTCGGCGCCGCTCTAGCCGTGAAACTATCCGCGTTGTACATCTATAGGAATGCAACCGGTCCTTTGAATCCATCCGCCACCCGACCGCAGCTTCCACGCTTACGAAAAACATGAAGCAGGCCATATTTCTACCTTTTGGAGTTCACCGATTATAGCACTCCAAATCGCAGCGTGAGCAACGTAAGCGCTCGTCAAGACCATGCACCCAGGTGGAAATGTTACTTCACATCGGTGGAAGTATTTTCCTTGCGTGCTACCGCTAACTGGAAGCAAGGCCGACGCAGGATAAAATATCTAGACAGCCGCTCACTACAACATGAGATCGTGCCGAGAATAGGCGATCAGAGCCTACGCTCGGGTGAGACCACTTTACATCGGCGCGTCCGAGACCACAAACTGGACATGATTATCATTTAAAAACAGGTGCGTCATTCGGCGGCAGGTCGCATCGCTGACCCCAACCATCGGCCGACCCGTAATTGCTGGCGCTGGCTCAGTCAGCGAGCATGCATAAAGGCACTAATATATATTGTAGTGCACTTGCGACGAACACAAAACAACTGACTCCAACTGTGTGCGAAGTTGCGGTTTGCATACAACTAGACATCGTAGTTCGGTCAACAGCGGACCCGGTCAACAGCATGAATTGCGCAATGCTTGGCAATGTCCCTGCCTAGACTTTGTCGGCCGAGGTGTATCGACCTGACCGCCATCGCCTGGCGCCCAACGCCAGGCACGAGGTCACGAGCGGTGTAAGGAAGCCAGTGGGCACCCCTGCACACACATGCTTCAAGCTTTCCACCTCACACTGAACATGGCGGACATCTCGAATCCCAACTAACCACCGTACGAATGTCGATGAAGAAAATGCAAACGCAAGTACAAACAAATTATACTGACCCTCGTCTAGGAGTGAATCTATACGTCATTTTCATGAAGTGCACAATTCCTCGGAGGGAAGCACCAAGGGGAAATTAAAACAGTTGTGCGAAGGGGTAGGGTCGAGCATGCTAAAGGGGCGCCCTTTTTTGTTCCAAAGGGACGAAAAAGGGAAAATAGTGCCGCCTTTCCCGCTGGGCGCCTTTGGCTGAAAAATCAGTTGAGTTGGAAGGAGATTGAAATATGTTCGAGCCTTCCTGAAGGGACACCTCTTCCGGCCGGAGGGGAGCCACCTTTTTATGCAGGGAGCGCACGCCCCAGTATCTTTTGGCTTGCATCCATCTCTGTCCTCTCCGTTCACGGCGTGCTACAATCGATGCACCCCTGTGTATTACCAGGCGGACACACACAATGCGCGGCCGGTGCGGTGTCTGAATCAATGCACGTGCGACGACACACCTGCCAAACCTGCCGCACAAGCACAGGGCGGCGCGATGTTAGGCGCCGGCAGCGGCCCAGCTCATTAGAAAGGGATCGCCTCGCTCGGCTGGCTCGGCCGCAATTACGGACACTGGGCGCGGGCTGTGGCACCGTCTCGCGCCAGACGCCGCCGGCTGGCTGGCCCTCCGCCGGAACCACTGCTCGCCAACTACTGCCAACCGCGCACTTCCGGCAGCCTTCTGAGGGTGTCGGGCGGGCCTGGTGCAGCCCTCTCCCCGCACCGGTGTATACAGGAGCCTTCTGAGGGTGTTGGGCGAGTCTGGTGCCGCCCTTTCTCCGCACCAGTGTATACAGGAGCCTTCTGAGGATGTCGGGCGAGTCTGGTGCCGCCCTCTCCCGCACCAGTGTATACAGGAGCCTTCTGAGGGTGTCGAGAGAGCCTGGTGCCGCCCTCTCCGCGCACCAGTGTATACCTTCTGAGGATGTCGGGTGAATATGGTGCCGCCCTCTCCGCGCACCAGTGCCCACAGGAGCCTTCTGAGGATGTCGGGCGAGTCTGGTGCCGCCCTCTCCCAGCACCAGTGTATACAGGAGCCTTCTGAGGATGTCGGGTGAATCTGGTGCCGCCCTCTCTCCGCGCCAGTGTATACAGGAGCCTTCCTAGTGTGTCTGAGGATGTCGGGTGAATATGGTGTCCCCTTTTCCCCTCTCCCGGCACCAGTGTATACAGGAGCCTTCTGAGGATGTCGGGTGAATATGGTGTCGCCCTCTCCCGCGTTATTCGGGCGAGCCTGGTGCCGCCCTCTCCCGCAGTGTCGGGCGAGTCTGGTGCCCCCCCTCCCCCCCCCAGTGTACACAGGAGCCTTCTGAGGATGTCGGGCGAGCCTGGTGCCGCCCTCTCCCCGCACCAGTGTATACAGGAGCCTTCTGAGGATGTCGGGCGAGCTGAGTGCCGCCCTCTCCCAGCACCAGTGTATACAGCAGCCTTCTGGGGATGTCTAGCGAATATGGTGCCGCCCTCTCCCCGCACCAGTGTACACAGGAGCCTTCTGAGGATGTCGGGTGAATATGGTGCCGCCCTCTCCCCGCGCCAGTATATACAGCAGCCTTCTGAGGACGTCGGGCGAGTCTGGTGCCGCCTTCTGCCCGCACCAGTGTTCGTCTGATCTGTCAGGACCCCTGCATGTGGGGGTATGGTCTGACACCAGTGCTGCTGGCACCAGTCGGTGTACATCAGCCTTCTGCTGGCACCAGTGTATACAACAGCCTTCTACTGCTACCAGTGTATACAACAGCTTTCTGCTGGTACCAGTGTATACAGCAGCCTTCTGCTGATATCAGTGTATACGATAGTCTTTTGTTGGTACCAGTGTATACAGCAGCCTTCTGCTGGTACCAGTGTATACAGCAGCCTTCTGCTGGTATCAGTGTATACAGCAGCCTTCTGCTGGCACCAGTGTGTACATCAGTCTTCTGCTGGTACCACCGTACGTGTGGCAACCTTCTGCCAACATCAGTATGTTTCCAGCACTCTTGTTATAACACCAGTGATGCCTAGATGTCTCCTGCACCAGTTCTTAGAAGGCGCGCCAGATCCGATGTCCTGCTATCCATCTGTGTCTGGCAAGCTTCCAGCAGCATCAATACACATCCAGTATTCTTCTACGGATGCCCGCTCAGTAACCTTCTACTGGCGTTAACGCATGTCCGGTAGTCTTATGCAGACATCAGTGCACGCCCAGCAGGGTCCTGCTACCGGTACGCATCTGGTAGTCTTCTACCGACGTCATGTCTTCCTGGAGACCTTCGCCAGCACCGAGGTGTCTCACATTTTGCCACGAGCTCGCCTGGCTCGCTCCATCGTGGCACTTGTAACCCTGCTGCCATGCCGACGTGTCTCCGGTAGCCTCCGCTGCCATCATCGTGGCACCTGTGGCCCTGCTGTGATGCCGACGTGTCTCCGGTAGCCTCCGCTGCCATCATCGTAACACCTGTAACCCTGCTGCCATGCCGACGTGTCTCCGGTAGCCTCCGCTGCCATCATCGTGGTACTTGTGACCCTGCTGTGATGCCGACGTGTCTCCGGTAGCCTCCGCCGCCATCATCGTGGCACTTGTGACCCTGCTGTGATGCCGACGTGTCTCCGGTAGCCTCCGCCGCCATCATCGTGGCACTTGTGACCCTGCTGTGATGCCGACGTGTCTCCGGTAGCCTCCGCTGCCACCATCGACGGCACTGGTGTCGCATTGGTGCACGATCTGTCACGTGTGCCGCCACACCGACGACGGCACACGTGACCCTGCTGATGAGCAGACTGAGCGTGCACAGACCGCAGAGCCGACGACGACAGCTGATGGTGCTGCATAGGCAGTTGAAGGTGTGGCATCGACACCTGATGACGCCGCATCGACAGCTATCGGTGTCGCATCGACAGATATTGGTGTCACATCGACAGCTATTGGTGTCACATCGACAGCCATTGGTGTCGCATCGACAGCTATTGATGTCGCATCGACAGCTGAGTGTGTCGCGTGGATAGATGGGCGTGCCGTATGTACATATGAGCGTGTCGCATCGACATTTGAGCGTGTCGCATCGGCGGCTGAGTGTGTCGCATCGACGGCTGAGCGTGTCGAGACATCCGCCAGAAATGTGGGATCGATGTTTCAGGTGGCGGCACAGCGATGACTTTACGGGCCCACCGGTGTTGCCTCTGCGATCAGACGGCTGTAGGGGCGTGCTAATTAAGTCATACGATAGCATTCCCTCGTCCCTTCTTGACAACCAGATATTTTACATTCAAAACGAGGATCCTGGCCAACTGACCCAAATTTCCTTCTTTAAAAGGGTTCACTTTGAAACTCGCCACTGGAAAGGAAGACAAAAGAAGGGAGAGAATTCGAATAAGGCGAACAAGACAGATGGAAAGAAAATTACAGCGTCAACACTGACGGGTCTAGATATTTTACCAGCGCGGGAGGGAGGGCACTCGTTCAGCGGACACAAGTTCCCATAACGGCGCAACTAATCAGGAATATTCGCAATTGTTTCACTCGGGTCTCCCCAAGGGAGGAGAGTTTGTCGTAGAATGATGTCCTCCGCTGAAAATGTTGATGGCGGGGAGCACTGGAACTTTCCAGAGGGGTCCTTCGAGTGAAAATAAATTCAGAATCGGGGTTATTGCAGTTGAGCCGCCCTAATGTGGCATCTTTTTTATCAGCAGTATCTATCGGTGCCGGGGAGAACACGTGTCTCAAGTATCGCTCTCCGGATCCATCAATTCGAGCGAAAGGAATAAACGGTGCAGAACTACTATTAAGCAACACGCGAAACGGCCGCATCGTGACAACGAGGCTCATTTCGGCCGTTCCGTGGCGGCACCAAATCGCAGCGTCATGCACATAACCGGCTTATCTCATCCAGTATTTGCGGCTCGGCGAGATGGATATGGCCACGGACGCAGCCGACAGCTGTACTCCCTTTAGCTCCACACCGCGCCATAGCGCCACATCTGCGGCTGCTGGATTTGTGGAGCATGCCTACTGAGCGGTGGTGGACTGCTACTGACCGCAACGGGGGCCGTCACGGACCGTCACGGACCGTCACGGACCGTCACGGACCATCACGGACCGTCACGGACCGTCACGGACCGCCACGAACCGTCACGGACCGCCACGGACCGCAACGGGGGCCGTCACGGACCGTCACGGACCGTCACGGACCGTCACGGACCGTCACGGACCGTCACGGACCGTCACGGACCGTCACGGACCGTCACGGACCGTCACGGACCGTCACGGACCGTCACGGACCGTCACGGACCGTCACGGACCGTCACGGACCGTCACGGACCGTCACGGACCGTCACGGACCGTCACGGACTGTCACGGGGGCCGTCACGGGGGCCGTCACGTGTCCGGCGCCGCCGTCAGCAGCTGGGCCGGGCCCCTGTCGACGCCGACACAACACGCCAGCGCGCTGTACCGGCTGACCCTCAGCCGGGCCGGCGCCGGTCGCCTGGGAGAAATTCCGGCAATTTTCCGACGGTGTGTTGACGACGGCCTGTCGTCGGCCGGCCGCGCAGTCAGAGGCGGCCCGGGGAGCCGCCCGTCGGCCCGCTGCCCAGTCGGTAGCGTTGCATCGCTGTGTCCCTGTGTCCTTGTGTCCCTGTGTCGCTGTGTCAATGTGTCGCTGTGTCAATGTGTCGCTGTGTCAATGTGTCGCTGTGTCAATGTGTCGCTGTGTCAATGTGTCGCTGTGTCGCTGTGCCGCTGTGTCCCTGTGTCCCTGTATCGCTGCGCCACTGTGTCCCTGTGTCACTGCGCCACTGTGTCCCTGTATCACTGCGCCACTGTGTCCCTGAATCACTGCGCCACTGTGTCCCTGTATCGCTGCGCCACTATGTCCCTGTATCACTGCGCCACTGTGTCCCTGTATCGCTCACAGTGTCGCTGTGTCACTGTGTCACTATGTCGCTATAACTGTGGCATTGTGTCGCCGTGACACTGTGTCGCCGTGTCACTGTGTCGCCGTGTCGCTACATCGCCGTGCCACTGTGTCGCCGTGTCGCTGTGTCGCTGTATCGCTGTGTCACCGTGTCACCGTGTCGCTGTGTCGCCTGTCGATATCTCGCTGTGTCACCGTGTCGCCGTGTCGCTATGTCACCGTGTCACCGTGTCGCTGTGTCACTGTGTCACTGTGTCGCTATGTCATCTGTCGATGTGTCACTGTGTCACTGTGTCGCCGTGTCGCCGTCTCGCCGTGTCGCTATGTCACCGCGTCACCGTGTCACCGTGTCACCGTGTCACCGTGTCCCTATGTCACCGTGTCATCGTGTCGCTTGTCGATATGTCGCCCGTCGATGTGTCGCTGTGTCACCGTGTCACCGTGTCGCTGTGTCGCTGTGTTGCCGTGTCGCTATGTCACCGTGTCATTGTGTCGCTGTGTCGCTGTGTCGCTATGTCACCGTGTCGTTATGTCACCGTGTCGTTATGTCACTGTGTCACTGTGTCGCTGTGTCGCTGTGTCGCTGTGTCGCCGTGTCGCTGTGTCACTATGTCTCTGTGCCACTGTCGGGACTGACATGAAAGCCGAGCGACATAGATTGGGACCAGACAGCCTCCCGGACATTCGAACAA
This sequence comes from Imbricaverruca yamaguchii, assembly GCA_034440575.1. Lineage (NCBI taxonomy): Eukaryota > Metazoa > Arthropoda > Thecostraca > Neoverrucidae > Imbricaverruca > Imbricaverruca yamaguchii. The sequence goes on along the minus strand of JAOTOL010001510.1, from coordinate 94,569 downwards.
CACCTCTGACAAGACGCCCACCAGGAAACGGCCGTCAGCTTACAATTGAATATATGCTTCACGTCATGGCTGATAGTGTGCCGGGTAACTCCACTCCCTGACCAATACCCACCTGGCCATATCCAGACCACAGCACACAACATAACGAGCAAAGCAGCCAGCAAGACACCAAACACATGCCGGACAAGTAACCTGAGCAGATGACACGCACAATACTGGACAACGATCTGTCAACACACCCGACAACATACGACACAAAATGCGGGACATCACGCCAACCCACAGGTTCCCTCTGGCTACGCTACTGCAGCACACCACAACACGTAGCGCAGGACATCAGTAGCGCGTCAGCCGACAACACCGGACCACACATTCATCGCCAGCAGTGAGTGGAGCTCTGACCAGGCTGGGGACGGCAGGTACACATCAGCGGACGCCAGACCAGGCACCTCGCGCCGCGCCTCCGCGCCGCGTCCCGGACTGCCCGGCCGACAGACGCCCAGGACGAGGACGTGAGTCGGCGCGGGTCGACACGTGCCGTCGTCAGGTCGAACAAGGGGTCACTCACTGGTTCGTCAGATGGGACGCGGGGTCACTCACTGGTTCTGCTGCCGGTCAGCGTGTGCGTGGAGCCCGTCCTCGAGTTCCGGCCACTGCCAACACAGAACACGCGTCAGGTCAGCGCAGGGCGTCGGACCTCCGACCACGTGGCACGGCACACACAGAGAAACACAGCACGGAGCGTGATCTGTCCCTAGTTCACACTGTCCCTCAGCACACACGTCCGTGCACACAACACAACAGTGGTGTCGACGACGATCGAGCCGCCGTTCGACGGCAGATTTTACAGGGCAGTTTGTACGCCGCTGGACTTCCGGGCAGTGTGCACGTGTAGTATACCGTGAAACGTTCCGGGGACATGTCTGAACTGGTGGTCATTACGGTGACTCCAGCCACCGCCCTCACCGGCGTCAGGTGTTGGCGGGCGTCCCCACCGCATGACCGGTGTCAGCAGGCGTCTCCACCGCCCTGACCGGTGTCGGCAGGAAGCCCCACCGCCCTGACCGGTGTCGGCGGGCGGCCCCACCGCCCTGACCGGTGCCGGCGGGCGGCCCCACCGCCCTGACCAGTGTTGGCGGGCGGCTCCACCGTCCTGGCCGGTGTCAGCAGTCGTCTCCACCGCCCTGACCGGTGTCAGCAGGCGTCCCCACCGCCCTGACCGGTGCCGGCGGGCGGCCCCACCGCCCTGACCGGTGCCGGCGGGCGGCCCAACCGCCCTGACCGGTGTCGGCAGGAAGCCCCACCGCCCTGACCGGTGTCGGCAGGCGTCCCCACCGCCCTGACCGGTGCCGGCGGGCGGCCCCACCGCCCTGACCGGTGCCGGCGGGCGGCCCCACCGCCCTGACCGGTGTCGGCGGGCAGCCCCACCGCCCTGACCGGTGTCAGTGGGCGTCCCCACTGCCCTGACCGGTGTCGGCGGGCGGCCCCACCGCCCTGACCGGTGCCGGCGGGCGGCCCCACCGCCCTGACCGGTGTCGGCGGGCGGCTCACATGCACGGTGCGGAACGCCACCCCGCGCACCGCAAAACAAGCAGCTATACTGTAACTACCCTTCGCCGTGTGCTTAAACATCGTGAATTGTGGCGCGGATAGACGGTAGGTAGGAGGTAACGAAGCCTCACTAACAGCCCACTAATCCTTCCAATCATACAGGAGACAAAACACGCCGGACTGTGTTTTGTCAGCCGAGCCAGAACCCGGCAACTGTGGAGAGAGCCAGACAGCCGAGCCGTGAACCCGGCAACAAGAGCCGGACCGACCTGACGGCAGCCCAATATCGTCTTCGATACGGCACAACACAGCAGGACAAAACATCAGATACTCAGCTGCTCACCTGAGTGCTCGCCGGCAAACTCAGCTTGAGCAACAGATTTGGCGTTTACAGCTTAACAAATGACACAAAATGTCGAAAACTAGCGTCAAGACAAGGGACGCGGAAATTACGGCGTGGCCGAAGAGGCATGACAACTCCTATGGGGCCGAAGGGGCACGCGGTGAGGTCAAAGGGACATAGAAGCTGCGGTGGGTCAATGACTCTTCTGACGGCTTACGGCCAAGTTGAAAGCCGTGAAGTGACAGAACCAGCATCAAAGGAAATATAGAACTAGGACCATGCCCTATGGGTTGCACCTGTGACCAGGATCAAAGCGTCTGCGCCGAGCCGGACAGCCAGATGGACGGGTTGTAGACGCCGGTGACGTAGTGCCTGCCGGGACGGTGCCGAGACTTGCCAGTCGGCGGCCTGCCATCCGCAGTGGACCGTGCAGTGTGCGTGCCCCAGTCCCGGCGGATTATCGTCATGCTCGGGTCATCGGAGCGAACGCCGAGTTCGCCCGCTCCAAATAGTTGTCTCGGATTCGGGCCGTCCAATACGGTTCCAAACGGAGCAGCGGTCCCCGACCAGCGCCGCGAGTCTCATGACAGTTTTCGGAGACAAACAGCAGAAGTCCAAGCTGTTAGAGTTGAACAAATCTGGCCCTCCGCATCCGGCCAGCGTGGGTGAGGAGTGTGACTTCATACGACATACGCACCACTATGCTACATACACACCGTGTACCGTGTTGGTCATACTACCCGGTGTACCATGTCGGACATACTAGCCGGTGTACCGTGTCGGGCACATTACCCGGTGTACCGTGTCGGACACATTACCCGGTGTACCGTGCTTGTCACACTGGCCGGTGTACCGTGTCGGACACACTGGCCGGTGTACCGTGTCGGAAATACTGGCCGGTGTATCGTGTTGGACGTACTGGCCGGTGTACCGTGTCGGAAATACTGGCCGGTGTATCGTGTTGGACGTACTGGCCGGTGTACCGTATCTGCCACACTGGCCGGTGTACCGTGCTTGTCACACTGGCCGGTGTACCGTGTCGGACACACTGGCCGGTGTACCGTGTCGGAAATACTGGCCGGTGTATCGTGTTGGACGTACTGGCCGGTGTACCGTGTCGGAAATACTGGCCGGTGTATCGTGTTGGACGTACTGGCCGGTGTACCGTATCTGCCACACTGGCCGGTGTACCGTGTCGGAAATACTGGTCGGTGTATCGTGTTGGACGTACTGGCCGGTGTACCGTGTCGGAAATACTGGCCGGTATATCGTGTTGGACGTACTGGCCGGTGTACCGTGTTGGGCACATTACCCGGTGTACCGTGTCGGGCACATTAGCCGGTGTACCGTGTCGGGCACATTAGCCGGTGTACCGTGTCGGGCACATTAGCCGGTGTACCGTGTCGGGCACATTAGCCGGTGTACCGTGTTGGGCACATTAGCCGGTGTACCGTGTCGGGCACATTAGCCGGTGTACCGTGTCGGACATACTAGCCGGTGTACCGTGTCGGACATACTAGCCGGTGTACCGTGTCGGACATACTAGCCGGTGTACCGTGTCGGGCACATTAGCCGGTGTACCGTGTCGGGCACATTAGCCGGTGTACCGTGTCGGCCACACTGGCCGGTGTACCGTGTCGGGCACATTAGCCGGTGTACCGTGTCGGGCACATTAGCCGGTGTACCGTGTCGGGCACATTAGCCGGTGTACCGTGTCGGGCACATTAGCCGGTGTACCGTGTCGGGCACATTAGCCGGTGTACCGTGTCGGGCACATTAGCCGGTGTACCGTGTTGGGCACATTAGCCGGTGTACCGTGTTGGGCACATTAGCCGGTGTACCGTGTCGGACGTACTGGCCGGTGTACCGTGTCGGGCACATTAGCCGGTGTACCGTGTCGGGCACATTAGCCGGTGTACCGTGTCGGGCACATTAGCCGGTGTACCGTGTTGGGCACATTAGCCGGTGTACCGTGTCGGGCACATTAGCCGGTGTACCGTGTCGGACGTACTGGCCGGTGTACCGTGTCGGACGTACTGGCCGGTGTACTGTGTCGGACACATTAGCCAGTGTACCGTATCGGACACATTAGCCGGTGTACTGTGTCGGACACACTGGCCGGTGTACAGTGTCGGACGTACTGGCCGGTGTACCGTGTCGGACGTACTGGCCGGTGTACCGTGTCGGGCACATTAGCCGGTGTAACGTGTCGGGCACATTAGCCGGTGTACTGTGTCGGACACACTGGCCGGTGTACTGTGTCGGACACACTGGCCGGTGTACAGTGTCGGACGTACTGGCCGGTGTACCGTGTCGGACGTACTGGCCGGTGTACCGTGTCGGGCACACTGGCCGGTGTACCGTGTTGGGCACATTAGCCGGTGTACCGTGTCGGGCACACTGGCCGGTGAGCCGTGTCGGGCACATTAGCCGGTGTACCGTGTCGGGCACATTAGCCGGTGTACCGTGTCGGGCACACTGGCCGGTGAGCCGTGTCGGGCACATTAGCCGGTGTACCGTGTCGGGCACACTGGCCGGTGAGCCGTATCGGACATACTGGCCGGTGTACCGTGACCGACACATTAGCCGCTGTACCATGTCGAGCACTCTGTGTGTGCGCGCACATCACGCCGCCGCTGACGCCGCAGAAGCGACCGTCGACGGCGCACCGCCAGCTAATCGTGTCGACGCGGCCGGGGCGACGCGCCACTAATCGCCGCAGTGCGCCGGTAATCGGCACGGCCGCGTCATATCCGCCGGCCGCCGGCCGTGCGGTCCGGTTCCCACCGCGCCGGCCTGTATCGGTGACGCGTCTCCATACGTGGCGTCACCAATATAGGCCGCTGTCGAGCAGCGAACACCACTGACCGCCACTGAGCGACGCCGTCGGGTTGTGCGCAGTTGGCGCCTCGCTTGCGGCACGGAGACGACACCGGCCACTGACGCACTGGTAACTGCGCTGCTCAGAGGTGTCTCGGCGCATGGTGGCGCTGCTCAGAGGTGTCTCGGCGCATGGTGGCGCTGCTCAGAGGTGTCTCGGCGCATGGTGGCGCTGCTCAGAGGTGTCTCGGCGCATGGTGGCGCTGCTCAGAGGTGTCTCGGCGCATGGTGGCGCTGCTCAGAGGTGTCTCGGCGCATGGTGGCGCTGCTCAGAGGTGTCTCGGCGCATGGTGGCGCTGCTCAGAGGTGTCTCGGCGCATGGTGGCGCTGCTCAGAGGTGTCTCGGCGCATGGTGGCGCTGCTCAGAGGTGTCTCGGCGCATGGTGGCGCTGCTCAGAGGTGTCTCGGCGCATGGTGGCGCTGCTCAGAGGTGTCTCGGCGCATGGTGGCGCTGCTCAGAGGTGTCTCGGCGCATGGTGGCGCTGCTCAGAGGTGTCTCGGCGGATGGTGGCGCTGCTTAGAGGTGTCTCGGCACGTGGTGGCGCCGCTCAGAGGTGTCTCGGCGCATGGTGGCGCTGCTCAGAGGTGTCTCGGCGGATGGTGGCGCTGCTTAGAGGTGTCTCGGCACGTGGTGGCGCCGCTCAGAGATCGCGGCGCGTGGTGGCGCTGCTCAGAGGTGTCGCGGCACGTGGCAGCACCGCTCAGAGATGTCGCGGCGCGTGGTGGCGCTGCTCAGAGGTGTCGCGGCACGCGGCAGCACCGCTCAGAGGTGTCCCGACGCGTTACCAGATCGTCGGGCGTTCTGAGCTGCCGATATGCCAGCTGGCATTCACGCATGAGTTTTCGATTGCCAGCGGCTTCCTCTTGGAACCAGCTGCCTTCGACCGTGGTAGGCCAGGCCACCCTCTCCACGCCAATGTTTAAGTCGGCTCTTCAGGAAATGTAGTAAGGCGTCTTATCGTTGCAACTAATTGACGATATATTTCCACTAACAATGCCTTTAAATACGTTCACTGTTTTATCATTTTTTATCTATCATGTGTGATTGACATTCCCGCACAGGTATGATTCGGCTGTCCGACAGGTCAATTTGTGGATGGAAGTCTGAACACAATTACAAATGCAAATACATCGGGTCCATTCACGGGGGATAATTTCAGGTGAAAAGCTGCTCGATCCGATTGATAAATTTCGTTCTCTGGGGAAGCAGGCAGAGCTCAGTTCCATCACTTGTCGCGGTATCGGGGTAATACTGGAACTGGGTAAGCTGGTGAAACCAGTGTATCCGGATCGAATTCGGGGCGGGTTGGTTTATCTGAGAATGACACACTCCGAACAGTTCGCGATTGCCGGACGACAAAGACGACGACGATGTAACAATGCAACTGCCCGTACGTCGCACCGCTGTCAGACTGAGCTCGGCTCAGCTTCAATCCGAGTCCGGCGCACCAAATCGCCCCTGTGTGCGGCAATGAGTGCAGTTGGGAGCCGGGCAGGCTCGTGGACACAGACTCCATAAACAGCACTGCACACGCCGGCACTTGGGGGGCCACCACTCGCCACCGACGGTGAATGTGACCCTCCGCTGAGTCCAGCATCAGTAGCCCGGAGCATCCCTCGCCTATTCAGCGCCCCAACGTTCCCCGCCGACTCGACGACGCTACTAACCGTCGGCCCATGATGCCCAGTTTAGGCGCCAGGTGGCAGCAACGGCGGCGGTGGCGGCGGCGGCGGCGGCCAGCGTTGGCCAGCCGTGTGTTTTACTGTTGACGGACGGCCACCGAAGCCGCGCCGACTGAAAACAAGCCGGCCGGTCCGGCCCAGAAAACGGCCCGCCGCCGTGTTGTTTCAAGCAAACGGAAAACATACCGAGCCGCCCGGGCTGCTGGGGCCCGAGACCAGCTAGGCACGACACGGAACCAACGGGCCGAGTGATGTTGGCGGCGAGCCGTGCCTCGTCTCGTCTGAGGCTTGAGACACGCTGTGGAGCGCATGAAGTCCACACGCAGGGTGAGATTGGAGGCGGACCATGCCTCGTCTCGTCTGAGGCCTGAGACACACCGGGTGGTACTGGCAGCGGAACGTGACTCGTCTCGTCTGAGGATTGAAACACGCAGGGTGGTGTTGGCGACGGGCCATGCCTCGTCTCGTCTGATAATTGAGACACGCTGGGAACCACATGAAGCCCACACGCCGGGTGGTGCTTGCGGCGGGCCGTTCCTCGTCTCGTCTGAGGCGACCGGGTGGTGTTGGCGGCCGGCCATGCACCGCTTCGTCTAACTGACCCACATTGTGACCGCTACAAGGGTGTCGCCGTCACACATGCAACGATCGCCCCGGGCACCAGCCGGTGCGAGCTGTCTGTGCCATTAAATTTCGTCGGCGGCGGAGAAATAATTGGTCACCACCCGCGGTAATCTCATTAGTTCATGGCAATTAGACTCACGGTGGCCAACTGCAGCAGAGGTCGACGGTGACCAACATACGATATTTATTTACGCAAGCACAGCTAGTGTTCACAGCCAAGTACCCGCCATATTTATTTACGCAAGCACAGCTAGTGTTCACGGCCAAGTACCCGCCATATTTATTTACGCAAGCACAGCTAGTGTTCACAGCCAAGTACCCGCCATATTTATTTACGCAAGCACAGCTAGTGTTCACGGCCAAGTACCCGCCATATTTATTTACGCAAGCACAGCTAGTGTTCACGGCCAAGTACCCGCCATATTTATTTACGCAAGCACAGCTAGTGTTCACAGCCAAGTACCCGCCATATTTATTTACGCAAGCACAGCTAGCGTTCACGGCCAAGTACCCGCCATATTTATTTACGCAAGCACAGCTAGTGTTCACAAAACTAGTGTTCACGGCCAAGTACCCGCCATATTTATTTACGCAAGCACAGCAATATTTATTTACGCAAGCACAGCTAGTGTTCACGGCCAAGTACCCGCCATATTTATTTACGCAAGCACAGCTAGTGTTCACGGCCAAGTACCCGCCATATTTATTTACGCAAGCACAGCTAGTGTTCACAGCCAAGTACCCGCCATATTTATTTACGCAAGCACAGCTAGTGTTCACAGCCAAGTACCCGCCATATTTATTTACGCAAGCACAGCTAGTGTTCACAGCCAGGTACACGCCATGAATATCGCTCCCATCAGGAGGCTTCCGAGACAGGTATGCGATATCAACTTACTGGTAGTCAATTTTAGTCGCCGATGCGCAGGGGAAAATCCGAAAATTTCCACAGGACCACACGTCTCGAGGAGCGGCACTGATGGGCAACATTTCAAAGGGATACACCTGAGTGTCCTCGGAGGGCGCCTTTTGCGCCTTGTATGCTCAGACAGGAGCCGTCGACTGAAAGATCAAGGATGGGTGCCTTAGAGCGTCTTCAAGAGATACTTTTCCAGCGCACCATTGTGGGACGGGACACGTGCCCCCGTGCCGGTCATATTAAATCTGCCCCTGCTGGCGGTGGGGAAATTATTTAGAGTCATGTCACGACGCTCCCAGTTTCAGGGGAGGGCTGTCGTTGCTGGGAGTGGGTGTGACAGACATGATAAAAGAAGGTGGTTGAAGCTGGCCCATAGGATCACGCCGACCCTAGAAGCGTTCTGCGTCCGTCATTAATAAGGTGTCCTCTGTTCCTCCATCAACAGCTACTAATGGACAAGCGACTGAAATGCCATCACAGCGAACTTACACAGACCGCGATAACGCAGCTCAAGTCTGCAGGTCTGCAGTCTAGCTGTACCCACGTACGTAACATCGTCACCAATCCGGCATCGCCACGTCCGAGTCGGAGACGCCGCAGACTCGAGCCGAAACTCCGAAGAGTGGCTCAGCCGCTGTTGTCATGGTGACCGACATCAGTGTCGAGTGCACAGCAGCTGTCGTGCCCGGCCAGCCGGTCGACGACTTTCCCAGCCGGGCATCTGTGCACAGTCATGCAGCCGGGTGGTCTCGTCCGTTGCTGATCGGCCCCCGGCTGTCAAGCGACAACCAACCTGGCAGCCACTCACTGCGTCTGGCAACCACTGCAGCAACACAGTGCACTCACAATGTCTGGCCGCTGCCTCCGTCGGCTCAATAGTGTCCAATCGGTGGCCCAGTCAGACAAGAAATGGCGTTTATTGTGTGCGCCCGACCCTGTGGAACAGGCAGGCTCAACAGCTGTGGTTAGCAGCCGCCGCAGCGAACGTCAGCCCGGAGGTCTGCCCATCCCTATCGCTCCGGCCGTGACGGCGTGACGGCGTGACGGCGCATCTGTGACGCCCGTGGTGTGACGGGTCACGCGACGGTGGCTGACGGCGTCTGCCGAGGCGCGGTGCAGTGGCCGTCACGTCTCGTCACGTCACAGACCCGGCGGTCGGCTGTGCGGCCAGAGGAGCACACGGCACTTGTGTTGCGGCCGGGGGCGGTGTGCTGTGGCCACATGTGAGCCCGGACCTGCCACCCGCCGCCGGCATGAGCTGCAGACCGTCACGTCGAAGGCTACAACTGCTCGCTAGTGGTGCGGTGCGACTGACTGTGCATCTGCCGCAGCCAATTCCGACCGATGGAACATAGCTGTACTGTGCGACGGCGAGATTGTGGACTGCCTCCGGCCGGTCGGTGAGTGAGGCGGCGAACACGTCGTAAAGGCCCGCCAAGGGAGCATCAATGCTGCATAGCACCTCACTTGAAACATCTGAAGACATTGAGCGTGCACTGGCATGTTAATTGCTAATGTGTGTTTGACGTTCGTTTATAATTCGTGAGGAGATATTTCGCTGTGAAATTTTCTCTGGGATGAGAAAAATACCAGGGATGATAAATATCAGATAGCCCTGAGAGTGTCACAGCTTCGCGGCGGGCGGTGGCACCGCATCAAGCCACGACCTAGACACTACCGGTGCTATTTCGAGCCACGACCTAGACACTACCGGTGCCACGTCTAGCCACGACCTAGGCACTACCGGTGCTATTTCGAGCCACGACCTAGACACTACCGGTGCCACGTCTAGCCACGACCTAGACACTACCGGTGCTATTTCGAGCCACGACTTAGGCACTACCGGTGCCACGTCTAGCCACGACCTAGGCACTACCGGTGCCACGTCGAGCTACGACCTAGACAATCCCGATGCCACGTCTAGCCACGACCTAGGCACTACCGGTGCAACGTCGAGCCACGACTTAGACACTACCGGTGCCACGTCTAGCCACGAGCTAGGCACTACCGGTGCAACGTCGAGCCACGACCTAGACACTACCGGTGCTATTTCTAGCCACGACCTAGGCACTACCGGTGCCACGTCTAGCCACGACCTAGGCACTACCGGTGCCACGTCTAGCCACGACCTAGGCACTACCGGTGCCACGTCTAGCCACGGCCTAGACACTACCGGTGCCACGTCTAGCCACGACCTAGACACTACCGGTGCTATTTCGAGCCACGACCTAGACACTACCGGTATCACGTCTAACCACGACCTAGGCACTACCGGTGCCACGTCGAGCCATGGCCTAGACACTACCGGTGCCACGTCTAGCCACGACCTAGACACTACCGGTGCTATTTTGAGCCACGACCTAGACACTACCGGTATCACGTTTAACCACGACCTAGGCACTACCGGTATCACGTCTAACCACGACCTAGGCACTACCGGTACCACGTCGAGCCACGACCTAGACACTACCGGTACTATATCGACCCACGACCTAGACACTACCGGTATCACGTCTAACCACGACCTAGGCACTACCGGTGCCACGTCGAGACACGACCTAGACACTAACCGTGACCAACTCGTCGCCAGATTGCACGCCAATGCACAGCCCAGCCTTGGCGGTCCCCACCAGCTGGTCACCAGCGCATGATCAGCCGGCATGTGGCGGCGGCTGCTGCTGCACCACCAGGTGGGTGTACTGTGTAGGTCTGGTCGTGAGATGCGACCACGCGTCATCCAGCTCCGCGGCGACGCGCGAGCTAGTGTCACCACCAGCCGCAGCACACGAGGTGGTGCCACCACCAGCCACAGCACACGAGGTGGTGCCACCACCAGCCGCAGCACACGAGGTGTGCCACCACCAGCCAGCACACGAGGTAGTGCCACCACCAGTCGCAGCACACGAGTAGTGCCACCACCAGCCACAGCACACGAGGTAGTGCCACCACCAGCCGCAGCACACGAGGTGGTGCCACCACCAGCCGCAGCACACGAGGTGGTGCCACCACCAGCCGCAGCACACGAGGTGGTGCCACCACCAGCCGGAGCACACGAGGTGGTGCCACCACCAGCCGCAGCACACGAGGTGGTGCCACCACCAGCCGCAGCACACGAGGTGGTGCCACCACCAGCCGCAGCACACGAGGTGGTGCCACCACCAGCCGCAGCACACGAGGTGGTGCCACCACCAGCCGGAGCACACGCCGCATTAGAGTTGCCGCCGAGCGACGGCTGCTGCCGAGGACTGGCAGACACCCGCGGAGCGCCGGTGCAGGCGTGTGCCGATGTGTGGCGAGGTCGGCCGGGTGCTGACAGCTCATCGCCGCCCGATCATTAGCCGGCCGGTACGAGTCCGGGCCGCCAGCTAAACACCGTCCAACGCCACCATACCGAACGTCGGCCACCAGAGAGTGAGAGGCACGGAGGGACAGGAGCCAGAGGAGAGGTGCAGCGGTGGCCGCCGGTCATCACGACTCAGTAACGTCCACAACGGGTGTTCGGGCACGGCCCAGGGCCAGCTGGGCACGCGCGGGCCTCGCTTTCCATCGAGGAGCGAGGAGAAAACGCTGGTCCGGTTCCTACCGGACAGGTGATGAAAGCTGCGGCAGCACGGCGTGCATCGCCGCCCGCTCAGCTGACGTAAGCGCGTCCATTAGCAGTAATCGTGCATTTCAGAGTGGAAGCCGCGACGCCGATACCTTAGCTAGTCGTCGGCGGGCCAGCAGTGTAGGAGTGTTCTGACAGCGTTCAGCTACGTTCGACACACGGCCCTCCGACACATCGACACACAGCCCACTGACACATCGACACACGGTTCACCGACACATCGACACACGGCCCATCAACACATCGACACTCAGCCCATCGACACATTGACACACGGCTTACCGACACATCAACATGCGGCACTGCTACAATGTTGGCACCGGCATCGGGAATTCGTCGAACGTCCGGGGCGGTCCTGGCGCTTGCCTTGATCTGATTTGTAACTAGTGATGTATTAATATTTTCCTAAGATCGGAAAATCAGAATCATGGGGTTAACGTCAGCCTGCCACACCACCGTCTTATACTTCTCAGTATCCGTTGCGATCAATGTAATGGTAACATGGCAACACATGCATTCAGCTCGTGTAGCTATCAGTTTCGCTTCGAAACTGGATTGGTGTGTAGGAGGGGTTATCTGAGCGTTATGTCCTCGTGACGGGTGCCTATTTTCGCTCAGATCGGCGGGCAACCTCTCCCTGCCTATCGACCAGACAGGCTGGGAATTCCCAACCGCCACGGGTGCGCACAGACTCGTGTGTAGTTTGGCTGGGCAGCGCCCACTCGGACCGACCCTCCAGCCTGGCTGCCGGCACAGCGGCCGTCCCGCGGCAGTGTGGGGCCCCCGAACTTACCTATCAGACTTACCTTACATATGGCCATAAATGAGCACAACCCGACAATGATCATGACCATAAGTGGGCACAACACCACCCCAATCATGGCCATAAATGCGTGGTCTGTCTCTCACCCACCCATACACGCAGCAGCAGTGTTGGTTAGAACCTCGTCCATCAGTTAGTCAGTACTGTTATCGTTGGTCGGGCCGCTAGCTGTGTCAGTTAGTCAGTGGTTATCGTTGGTAGGGCATTTAACCACTGGCTATATCAGTCACCCTGTGGTTATCGTTGGTCTGACGGCCAGCTGTTTCAGTTAGCCCGTGGTTATCGTTGATCGGGCCGCCGGCCGCTGGCTGACGGCGCTGGCTGACGCCACTAGCCGATTGGTTGGTTGGTTATTGGTTTTACGACACATCGACCGTTGAGTCATGTAGCGTCGCCAATATCTCACGCCGATTGGTCGCGGGCGAAGAGTAGCGACAGGTGAGACTCGAACCAACAACCTTTCGATTGTGAGACGAGCAAACGCCACTAGCTGACGCCACTGGCTGACGCCACTGGCTGACGCCACTGGCTGACGCCGCGCCGACGCAAACTTACCCGGTGAGGCTGCGGCGCGAGCCGGTGTGCGCCTCCTTGGCGCCACCGATGCCTTCGTAGAGGCGGCTCTTCACCTCGCGGCGCGGTCGCGTCTTCTCGTCGCTCTTGTTCTGCTCGATGCGGCTCATGACGGCGTCCCAGCGGCCCTTACGCGGTGCGCGCTGCGACCGCCTCTGGTCGGCGGCGGTCGCCGCCGCCGCCGGCGTCGCTTCCAGCAGCGAGCGCAGCTTGCTCTGCACGTTGCGCCGCGGCAGCGGGTGGTTCAGCTGGATGGGCTCCTTCTTGGGCGGCGGCTGGCGCGCCTTCACCACGTGGCTGGGGACGGGGTGGCGGCGGCGCGCGCCGCGGGGCAGCTCGCCGTCGGCGGGCGCCAGCGGTGATGTGGCGCCCGGCTCCGGCTCGCAGCCGACCTCCGGCACGGGCGCCAGCAGCGCCTCCTCGTGCTCCTCGATCGCTTCGATCTGCGGGCAGCGCCAATGTTACGGGCGTCCGTGGTCACCCAGCCGAGTCTGTGTGCAGAGTGGCACAGACGCGGCTCGCTGGTGGCCGGTGTGCTTGCTGGGCACTGAGGAAAGTCATTGGTAAGCCCAGAGCTCGCCGAAGCCGAACACGCAAACTTTGTGCGACATTTTATTATTCTCGAAAATCTCGCAAAACCTGGCGGTGTCAAATGAATTTCGATGCTGATGCCGTCGAATATGAATACATTGGAACCGTGAGCGTCGAATTAGTGCTCAATGATGGACTTTGCCCCTCCCCCTCCATGACTTTACGACCATGTCTAACGAGCCATGCCTGCGGAACGGCTTCTCAGGATGCCATCCGCTCACTTCGAATGCATTACGTAATTGACACCGCACGCCATACGGTGACGTACCGGGCGTTGTACCGGGCGGCGTACCGGGCGGCTCGCTGGCTGACGTACCGGGTGGCTCGCTGGCTGACGTACCGGGCGGCTCGCTGGCTGACGTACCGGGCAGCTCGCCGGCTGGCGTACCGGGCGGCTCGCTGGCTGACGTACCGAGCGGCTCGCTGGCTGACGTACCGGGCAGCTCGCTGGCTGGCGTACCGGGCGGCTCGCTGGCTGACGTACCGGGCGGCTCGCTGGCTGGCGTACCGGGCGGCTCGCTGGCTGACGTACCGGGCAGCTCGCTGGCTGGCGTACCGGGCGGCTCGCTGGATGATGTACCGGGCGGCTCGCTGGCTGACGTACCGGGCAGCTCGCTGGCTGACGTACCGGGCGGCTCGCTGGCTGACGTACCGGGCGGCTCGCTGGCTGACGTACCGAGCGGCTCGCTGGCTGACGTACCGGGCAGCTCGCTGGCTGACGTACCGGGCGGCTCGCTGGCTGACGTACCGGGCGGCTCGCTGGCTGGCGTACCGGGCGGCTCGCTGGCTGACGTACCGGGCAGCTCGCTGGCTGGCGTACCGGGCGGCTCGCTGGATGATGTACCGGGCGGCTCGCTGGCTGACGTACCTGGCGGCGTGGCCAGAGTCGACCATACGGGCCCACTGGCCAGAGTCGACCATACGGGCCCACTGGCCAGAGTCGACCATACGGGCCCAGTGGCCAGAGTCGACCATACGGGCCCACTGGCCAGAGTCGACCATACGGGCCCACTGGCAACTGTCGACCATACAGGCCCACTGGCCAGAGTCGACCATACGGGCCCACTGGCAACTGTCGACCATACGGGCCCAGTGGCCAGAGTCGACCATACGGGCCCACTGGCCAGAGTTGACCATACGGGCCCACTGGCAACTGTCGACCATACGGGCCCACTGGCCAGAGTCGACCATACGGGCCCACTGGCCTCAGGGCCACTGGCCAGAGTCGACCATACGGGCCCACTGGCCAGAGTCGACCATACGGGCCCACTGGCCAGAGTCGACCATACGGGCCCACTGGCAACTGTCGACCATACGGGCCCACTGGCCAGAGTCGACCATACGGGCCCACTGGCCAGAGTCGACCATACGGGCCCACTGGCCAGAGTCGACCATACGGGCCCACTGGCAACTGTCGACCATACGGGCCCAGTGGCCAGAGTCGACCATACGGGCCCACTGGCAACTGTCGACCATACGGGCCCACTGGCCAGAGTCGACCATACGGGCCCACTGGCCAGAGTCGACCATACGGGCCCACTGGCCAGAGTCGACCATACGGGCCCACTGGCAACTGTCGGCCAGCTCGTGCTGTTCCGCGGAGACCGAGCGGTGTGTACGATGTACAGCCAACCTCCACTGATCAATGATAGGTCACACTGCACGGCCAACGGCGGAGCTGGACGACCCATAACGGCGCTACACCCAACAGTGGCCTGAGTGATAGCCATCTTGCCACCCCATGACAGCCTCACGAGGAATTGATTTTGATAAGAAAAACACGCACAATACAAGGCATGATTTTCTGGGATGAATAATGCGTCAACGAATGAAAGGACACCATGTTCTTTGTATTGTTGATGCGTTCGGCTATATTGCTGTTCTACAGTGCCCCTCACATCAGCCGCTTGCGTTGTCGATGTAGCTACTAGTGTTCTGAAGTGTTCGCTCCCTCCTAGCATACTTGTTCGTTGTACCGCTTTAGATAAGCGCACATGCAAGTATCCAAACTTGATCCATCTCCATACAAAAACATAGAGGAAGAACTGGTAGCAAGCGTACAACAAACTACATTCTTATCTATAATCATTTTCTGTTCACATGCGCAGGCTTCGCTTGACCACTAAGGTCAACGTTCACTATGGACGGTCCCTATTACGCAGAGCTTCATTAGGCTTCTATTACACAGGTGTTCGATACTATTGTGACGTCAAGGTCTCGCGATCGGCTGACTTTTTCCGGCAGTCGGCAACATGCATGTCGAACACATCTGAACACAGGGAAAGTATATAGTTTCCCCTAAAGAACATAATGGGCTTACGCTCTTTACAGCATTAAAGCAGTTCGCGAAAATGCCCGGAAAAGAAGCACCAAATAAGGCAGGAAGTAATGGTTTTCTTATTTATAACGTAGATCGAATGACTTATTATTTTAGTTCATACTTACATGTCACCCGGTGTCAACGCCATGCAGATAAGGTCGGTATCTGCCGAGCGTCTCACCGGCTCTGCCGAGCGACTCTCCGGCTCTGTCGAGCGTCTCACCGGCTCTGCCGAGCGTCTCACCGGCTCTGTCGAGCGTCTCACCGGCTCTGCCGAGCGTCTCACCGGCTCTGCCGAGCGTCTCACCAGCTCTGCCGAGCGTCTCACCGGCTCTGTCGAGCGTCTCACCGGCTCTGCCGAGCGTCTCACCGGCTCTGCCGAGCGACTCACCGGCTCTGCCGAGCGGCTCGCCGGCTCTGCCGAGCGGCTCGCCGGCTCTGCCGAGCGGCTCGCCGGCTCTGCCGAGCGGCTCGCCGGCTCTGCCGAGCGGCTCGCCGGCTCTGCCGAACGTCTCGCCGGCTCTGCCGAGCGTCTCACCGCCTCTGTCGAGCCTCTCACCGGCTCTGCCGAGCGACTCTCCGGCTCTGCCGAGCGACTCACCGGCTCTGCCGAGCGACTCACTGGCTCTGCCGAGCGACTCACCGGCTCTGCCGAGCGGCTCACCGGCTCTGCCGAGCGACTCACCGGCTCTGCCGAGCGTCTCACCAGCTCTGCCGAGCGTCTCACCGGCTCTGTCGAGCGTCTCACCGGCTCTGCCGAGCGTCTCACCGGCTCTGCCGAGCGACTCACCGGCTCTGCCGAGCGGCTCGCCGGCTCTGCCGAGCGGCTCGCCGGCTCTGCCGAGCGGCTCGCCGGCTCTGCCGAGCGGCTCGCCGGCTCTGCCGAACGTCTCGCCGGCTCTGCCGAGCGTCTCACCGCCTCTGTCGAGCCTCTCACCGGCTCTGCCGAGCGACTCTCCGGCTCTGCCGAGCGGCTCACCAGCTCTGTCGAGCGACTCACCGGCTCTCGGTCGGGCTCTGCCGAGCGGCGCGACTCGGCGTCCGAGTAGACGCCGCTCGACTCCATGTCGACGTCGGTGAGTCGGTGGTCGGCCTCACTTTCGGTGCCGGCCGCGCCCTCGCTGCAGAAGTCCGAGTCGGTGAGCGCGTCCAACCGGGGCGGCGGACGCGTCGGGTCTTCGCTGGGCGTGCCTGCCGGTAGCAAGAGGTCGGGTCAGGTCAGGTCGGGTCAGAACAAGATTGGTTCGGCGGCTGCCGAGCCGGATCTTGGCTGGGTCCGCCTGCCGGTGGTGCGCGGTCGGGTCAGGTCAGGTCAGGTGAGGCCTGGTTTTGTCTGGCACGGGGACGGATTCTGGCTATGCATGCACGCGGCAAATACTGGGTGGGACCAAGTCGGACCCGATGTGGGGTCCTCGCTCAACGTGTCGGAGGATATCGCGCGGAGTCAGCCCAGTTCAAGTCAGGTTGGAGCAAAAGATTGCGTCACACCATGAGGTCACATGAGGTCAGGTCAGGCCAGGTGATTGCGCCAGCTGGGCCTGGAGTGGTGCTGAGCCATCTATTGGTGTGATGGCGGCCAGACCGCGCCAGGTCAGGTCAGGCCAGATGGCAGCGTGTCATGGTAGTGCGGCTGGTAGCCGCCGGGTGAAGACCTGTTAACATACTGCAGCTGGTACGTGCGGGCAGCTGTGTTGTTTTATCAAGATAGTTGATGTTCGAGCAACTAACTGTATTCCGAAAACTAATTTTGGCCCGATGTCACCAGAGGCAGGGTATGTTAGAATGTTCGAAGCCACCTGTCTTCCCTTCGGTGGCTAGTGCCCTCTGAACATTTTAAGCGGTACCACAGCATCTTGGGGATTTTAAGGGTCGGTATCGTGGAATCAAGACCACTGACGATTCATTTCTGGATGTGCTCGCAAAGTTATGGGAAAAGCTTCAGTGACACGAGTTGTGTTAGTTATTTGGGCTTTAGGGTGCATCGACTTCCTTGATCAAATGGCGTCCACCACTGGTCGTGTACAGGACGTTCACGAACACCACCACAAGTTCACAACACTGTGCTCGTACGAATGTGCTAGCACATTCGCAACTCAAGTCGAGTCAGTTTATGACAGGTCAGGTCATGTCAGAATACCGCACCTAGTTGTCGCTGAGTCGGACCAAGTCATAATGTAGCATACTCAGGTATGTCAGGATGCTGATCTGTGTCTGTGTTAAGTTGCACACACCGATTTTCTGTTATCAGTTTGTGGGATGCTGAACCAACTTGTGTCATTCTCAGAACTTCCCTGCTCTCCTCTCCTCCGACCAGCGGATAACACAATACTAGAGGAGGGGTCATGATCCCACTCTCACTCTCAATAGCATCTCCACTGATACAAGTCGGAGCGAGCCACCATCAGTCCACACACCCAGCCAATAAACGCCAGCACAGCACACCACAAACAAACACGCAGCCCCATGCCGCCCAGCCCCACCGGCGGCTCTCGCACCCCGTGACGTTCGCTCCGGCTACGGGCGTGACACCAGTCGCGATGACGTCATTCGTCCGAGACAGATCGCGACGGTGTTCCGGAAGTTCCGCGAGCCTGCACGACTATCGTGGGTGGCAGAGGTCACACCACTGAGCGGCCATCAGACTCCCGGGCCCGCAACAACCGGACAACACCCCATAAGGGTGTGTCTGGGACCTGTGTCGTGCAGGGGGTGGAATGGGTGACATCCCTCTCATCCCCTGGTGGCGCGGGTCGCCACCAGATGACGCAACTCATCACAGATCGGACCTACATAAGATCAGATCAGATCAGAGAAGATCAGACCTGCATCAGATCAGATCAGATCAGTTTTGTATCAGATCAGATCAGATTGGATTTGTATCAGATCATGTCAGATTGGAGACTTGCAGGTCGGAGATCACACCAACATGGCGAATGCATTGCGACCATTGGAGAGGTCGCCGCGAGCTAGGACGGTACACTTGGGACCAACCAGATCGACCCGGTACCTCCAGCTAAAAGTCGCCGTCGACCAATTTCGCGGTCACGTGTCGGACGAGTTCCGTGTCTGACACGAGGAGACGGAGGCAGGCAGGCAGGTCAGCAGACGGAGGCAGGCAGGTCAGCGATGAGCCGCCATGCCGCCCCAGACTCGACCTGCGGTGATCTCGCCCAGACTCGGCCCAGACTCGACCCGCCATAATCTCGACGTGTCGCAGTCCCCGCCGATTAACAGCTGTGAGAAACGAGCGCCCACTTCGCACGTTGTTGTTTACCAATGCATACTGAATCAGGGGCGGGTCCGGAAATTTACATGGGGTGGGTGGACATGCGCCTGGGGTGACAACATATCATTGCGTGAGCGCTACTACTAAATTGCTCTTTGACTGAAAAATCGTTCAGCAGGGGAAGAGGGTGCACTCGAGCTTTTTCCTCCCACGTGGGCGACTTTTCCTCAGACAGGATCACCTTTGGCTGGAATATCAGCCGAGCGAAGAAAGGTGCTGCACTCAGGCATCCACGGAGGATTACCGCTTTCCCGGTGCGCGGGTTGTGACTTTTCCATGGAGGACATGTGACCCTGGCGACTTTCTCTACCATCACCTGCACAGAGCAACGCGGATTGCGTCGATGTTCACGCGAATAATCTGGCATTGGAAGATGAAAACTTCACGAGTCAGACTGCAACACGGGCTGAATATCGGGACAACCTCGCATCGAGCTAAAGAGTTGTATGACAGAACTACGAGAGTTTACTGAAGTGTAACATGACAGAACTGAGGCACCTCACTGCCATCTGGCGGACACTGGTCTACTGATGTCAAAACACCCAATCAGGTCAGAAATTCCAAGGTTCACGTGGAACAGTGTCGACTCTATCATCGAACAATAACACCAATACAACGTATATTTATTAATGAGAAAACAGCTGAGGTAGTTGTTCCCTCTCAGTTGACTTACTACTGACTACCCACGGATGATGCACGGCTAGCACAATGATGCCTAACCTTGAGCGTACTGATCGCCACTGAATCCACACGATCACCAGCATGCTGCAGTGTTTGGATAATTATTATCGCCATACTACCCAGGGTGCGTTCAGCTGCTGAGCTCAAAGTATAACGGCGTAGGCTACGATTATGGAAATTCTGGCTAAATGCACCCGGGGAGGGCATCATAAGCAGCAACGCATAGAAAAACTGGAGCTCTTGAAGGTGATTGCATTTAGTACAAAGCTATGGCAGCCATGTGGGACCACCTGTTCCACCTGTTCCTGGGACCGTCGGCATAGCCGACTGAGCATGACAGGGGCGAATACAGGGGAGAAGCACTGGGGTCATTTGTCCACCCCATGGAAAATTGCGCCCCGGAGCGGGAAAGGTGTCGCTTCGGTAAGACTTGAGTCCACCTTATCTCCATCCCTCAATCAACCGATGTTAAAGGCGAGGAGAAGGCGTCCCTCCAGTACGCTAGAGTACACCCACCCTCTCACTCAACGAGCTCTCTGTCGAGCGCGCCCCTCCAGGGACCATGTGTCCACCCACGATAGTTCCCGGGACCGCCCGTGTGGCGGCCACGGCTTCCGTAACACAGGCGGTAGCCAGGTCTGAGTCTGGGTAGCCAGGTCTGGGTCTGAGTCTGGGTAGCCAGGTCTGGGTCTGAGTCTTGGTAGTCGGGTCTGAGTCTGGGTAGCCAGGTCTGGGTCTGAGTCTGGGTAGCCAGGTTTGGGTCTGAGTCTGGGTAGCCGGGTCTGGGTCTGAGTCTGGGTAGCCGGGTGCCTTGGTAGCCGGGTCTGGGTAGCCGGGTGCCTTGGTAGCCGGGTCTGGGTAGCCGGGTCTGGGTCTGAGTCTGGGCAGCCGGGTCTGACCACGGCTCTGGGCCCACATGCGTTCGGTGGCCGTTGCCAAGGCACACAGACAGGCCGGGCCGCTCAGCCGCCGGCCCATTTCTGTCTCGGCAGGTTAAGGCCGCCGGCTCTGACGCCCGCCGACCTAAACACGCCGTCAGCCTGGCCTCGGCCGTCAGCAAAACCAACGCACGGCCAAACAAACGGCCGCGGTCGGACGCGGCTGCACCCTGGACGAGCTCACCCGTCCGCGATACTCCGGCTTCAGACGATAGGTGTTACACCACGTGGGTCCGATAAGCTTCATAGTGAAGTGGCCGGGTTCATTTATTTCTCCCAAATCGACTAAAATAGAGAGCTGAATCATAACATAAATGCCGCCACAAATACTACTGTTTAATCACTCCCCCATCCCCCACCCACAAAAAAGACTTGGTTTTGTGCCAGAATTATGCACAAAAATTATATTTTCTTCAAATATTGAATAACTTATAAGGAAGGTTATTGCCTTACCAAACCCACCGTATAACAGCTGTTCAATTCTAGTTCATTTTCGAAATCAGATGACGACATATCCCCTACCCTCCCGGTTGAAAATCACCCTTCTGGATCCACCAGTGTACAGTGTATATGCCCCGTTGCTTACAGAATTACCGAACCTAACACCGAGCGCAACCTGTTGCACAAAGCAACAGCTGATCACATGCATATCCTGACACCGAGAGCAGCCTGTTGCACAAAGTGACGCCTGACCACAGGCGCATCCTGACACCGAAAGCAGCCTGTGCCGGAAGCGACATCTGAACACAGGCTTATCCTGCCGGCAATGATGCCCCACCGCCTACAGCCTACAACACTCGATGTCCGACAACCAACACCTTCGGACCCGCCACTGGAATACGCTTGCTGGGCGTCAGGCCAGCGTCTCGAGTCCCACAGTGGTGGGTGTTTTGTGTGTGCTCAACTGCACTCAACCCCACGCATGCATTCTGTTTGTACCGACAGATGTATGCCGCGTAAGCGTGCCGAGACATAGTCTGGCTGAGCGTCCGGTGTCGGGAACAGGTGTGGGCCGCGTTTTCCGATTCGGTCGCCAGGTGGAGACAATCGGCGAGCCTTTCCGCCAGCTGGCCACTTGCGCCAGTCACGTTGTCCGACCGGGTATCGATCGGTAGAAAGTGATGGTGCCGCCGAGGTCGGTAGGACGGGGTGATGCCGCTGAGGTCGGTAGGACGTGATCGTGCCGCTGAGGTCGGTAGGACGTGGTTGTGCCGCTGAGGTCGGTAGGACGGGGTTGTGCCGCTGAGATCGGTAGGATGTGGTGGTACCGCCGAGGTCGGTAGGATGTGGTGGTACCGCCGAGGTCGGTAGGACATGGTGGTGCCGCTGAGGTCGGTAGGATGGGGTTGTGCCGTTGAGGTCGGAAGGAAGTGGCGTCGTATAGGTCGGCGGAAATACACTGATAAAAGAGATGCCTAGAAGCGACACTAACTTTTGGCAGATCTACGGATGGGCAGTCAATTGCTCCCACTGAGCTTCCGTTTTTTTCGGTGTAAGTGTGTGTGTATATGGAGAGGAATTCACACGGAACAGCGGTTTTCAGAAGACTTGTACTCATATGTTTGTATTTAAGACAATCACATGGCATGATCCAACCAAGTACAAGGTGTTTTGGTGGGGGATGGGATTCAAAGAACTTTTGCTGTAGAACGTTTCCCCTTGAAGCCGTTTTTGCACATACCAGCTCGGATTTTGTATCCACCTCCGGTCCTCATCAGGAATGAATTTGTACTGTGTAATCCTGGATGTGGAGATAAAAATATTTATATAACTGAATACGGAGATAATATTTTCGACATCAGAATATGGAGGGGATCTTGTGACATCAGAGTTTATATTAGTTTGCACGTTCCAGTCAATCCCAAGCACATTATCAAGGGTGACCTATTAAACAGCAGCATTTGAGATCCAAAGGATCTCAAATGCTAGAATTTGAGAGGATAATTTTCTGGAAAAAAGAAAAATGTTCCGAATGCCAAACGTTCAGAAACATCCTATTTATCCTCCCTGGTTCTAATTCACAACATCAGCTGAGACGGACCGCAGGGATGGATTGCGTGGGGGAGGGTGGAGTCGAGAGACAGCTATGCTTCCAGTAATGTGTAGCCGTACTTCAATGGACACGCAGTGTCAATCATCTGAGATGAATGGCCTGAATGCTACACCAATCTTTTTCCCGAAGCTCACCCAGAAGTGAAGATAGATCGCCGACGTGATGGCCGATGTGCCAGGCCGTACACGCTCGAGCCATACGATCCACGACTGTGGAAACATTCGGCAGAAGCAGCCGAACACGTCGACGTGTCAGACGGGGCAGCGGCCGGCTCGGACCGACTGGCGCCGGGCCGGCCGTCCCGGGGCGGAGTGCCGCCGCCGCGTGGGCGGCTCGCCATCTGATACGTCACCCGTTATCAGATACGTCACCTGGTGGCGTCACAATCTCGGCCGATATCACCGTACGCACGCCGCGGCCGTGGCGGCAAGGGCGTAGGCTCGCAAAACAGGTTCGCGGCAAAATGGGTGACAATTTCCAGTGGGACGAAATGGAAACTTGTGTTCTTGATTTTCTAGCCGTATTTCTCGAATTTCCGTCAATTTGCATTGCTGTGCATGGTTGGTTATTGGAATTTAGGGGCGCGTCGACTGCGTTGGTCATGCAGCGCCCATTCAGTGCTGTGCATGACACGGGTCACTTTCGCGTGTGAATAAGGAACATATTGAATATTCGAGCGAACTAATGAAAGAGAGAGATTAAAATAGGCTGAATTCACTTTTGGTAATGTCTCATTCGCTGAACCGAATGTTTCAAAGTTAAAAATTCACAGACCATAAAGGTAGTTGTGAGCAAATTGTGGAGCCTCCAACTTCCCAGCAGCCCCTACAGCCCCTACGTCCCCTACAGCCACCACACCTACAGCTGACACGATGCTCCCCCGTCGACCATGCCAGAGGCACACCTAGCTCCTGCAGTGGTGCGCATCACAACGAGTGACGCGTTCCTCACTCATCGCTCAATCCTCCGACTCGGCGGCAGTCCGGTCCGGACGAGACCGAGCTACCTGCGTGCTTCTGACGACGTAGCCAGCAGGGGAGCGCTGTCCACCGTCGAGCCAGCCTCGACGGCCTCAAACATCGGCGGACTGACGTGCCAGCTGCGATGTCAGCTGTGGTGTCGGCGGCACCACCGACTCACCCACCGCCATCGAACCGAGGGGACACGTCATCGGACAAGGGCTCCGATCAGTTCTTCCAATCGGAGAGTATGCCCTTCGGCTCTGAATATAAATATAGGACCCGTAGATCCAATCCTCAACAACCACCTCAACTGTTCCACCGTCCCCAAGCCGCAAGGTTGCACCCCTGAGGCGACGAATGACCTTGGCTAGCCGCTGACCAGTAGGTCACCGGCTCTCGGAAATAATGCGGCAGTATTAGCAGACTTGTGTTCTGCTGCTTGGGGCACCACGTCCGCCCGTCTCCCTCCTCTGCATCACCACGTCGATCGCCCGCACATGAAGCCATAACCTCATGGTGTGAGATAATCTCCGGCCGTGACCTCATGGTGTGAGGTAATCTCCTGCCATGACCTCATGATGTGCAGTGATCTCCTGCCATGACCCCATGGTGTGCAGTGATCTCCAGCCATGCCCTCACGGTGTTCAGCAATATCCTGCCTTGACCTCATGGTGTGTAGTGATCTCACACGGTACAGTGCTATCCCACATGGCACTGCTTTCTGGCGCGGCGGAGCACACCAGCGGGAACAAGCCACCACCGGTCGGACGTTGTGGTTTATGTACCTCACGAACGACTCGATCCGGAGCGAGCTATAGAGTGTCGACGACCGCATTGCAAACACGTGCAACGCAGACGTGATTAATTGGCCAACCTCACGGCATCAGCGGTTGCCATCGCCATGGCTCGGCGAGCATAATCAGCTGGACAACATCAGCGGGCCGTGCACTGGGACGGGCCGGGGCGTGGTGGCTGGTCAGCAGCACGCCATGAGACGCAGTTTCGACTGCACGCTCTGCACGTCGCAGCGTGACCTCTGTCAACCATTTGGGTAATGGCAGTCCGGCTCAGAGTCCTGCTCGGCACCGCCCACGCGCCTCAAGTTGCCGCGTACAAACGATGAAGCAGGAGATGTGTGCCCATGCGCGTGAAGTTGCTGAATAGACGAGGAGGCCGGAGATGATCGTCCAGACGCCTGAAGTTGTCGCGCACAGACGAAGGCGGAGATGTGTGCAAAGCGCTGAACAGGATTTTGACAGGTAGATGGGTTTGTCGAGGACTTGAAATTGCCCACGTAGGCTGAAGAAGGCTCTTGACGGATGAATAGGTCCCTGGGAGGCGGAGAGGACTGGACTGGGATGCTACTCTGTTTTGGAATGGGCACCCGAGGCATCGGGGCCTCCTGAAAAGCTAAAAGAGTTCTTGAAAACTGAAGATGGAATACCGATGGCTGGCATCAGAAACAAGATGTCCTTGAAAGCCATGAATACTGCCAAGGTCTGGGGAAATTACTCGCCGCCATCTCAGCGGCCGCGGCCGTCCGGTGGCAATACGTCGCCCCAACGGCCAAGCCGTCCTGACGGTGACGACCGTCCAAGCGGCCACAGCTGTCCCGGCGGCCTAATAACAACTGCAACAGCAGCAATGGTCCCTCCAGCGATGGCGAAACAGGCAGCCCAGCGGTAGATGTGGTGGCGACCGCTCCAGTGGTGCCAGTTGTTTTTGACCCGGGTGACAACGATTAAGGAAAAAAGGAAGAAAATAAGTTGTAGGATGTTGGTTTATTGGACATGGCTTTTCAGGGTGTTGCCAATCCTTACCATGTCCCCAAATCTTACACTGATTTTTCCCCACTGGCACTCACGCGTCATTTTCAAGAAAAATATGATTGTGTTGAAATGGGGCAACAATGTGGACTATACCTTATCATCAACACCACCCTTATTAAGCTATGTCTGAACGCAACAGATTACAGAAAGAAGCAATTGTATCACTGTGGATGAGCCCTCGTCGTAAGCTAATACAGTTCACGTCTTCATTAGAGAAGTGTGAATGCCCGATTACTTTCTGTAATAGGTTTTCTTTTCTTGATTGTTTTCGGCAGCTAAATGGTTTGTTTTTCTTTTTGGTCTTTGCCGGATCGTTGGACCTTGATTGCAGGTCTCGCATTAGCCACGCCAGCGCGGAGTGTTATTTTCCCATGTATTTAGCTAACTACCATATGGATTATATGCATAGATGTAATTAGAGGGGCCCTTCGAAAATATAGCGACCGAAATCCGAGGAGCCTCGGAAAAGTGGGGGCTCGGTAGGCAGGGGCTCACTTCAAATGTCCCCCTGGAACAAATCCTATGGCTACGCCATTGATCGTGATTCAAATCGTCCTGGTTGCCAATACTATCAAGATATCTCGTCAGGAATCCAGAAACGCGACTTCTACCTTTGGCTAGATATCACGCCGGATCAAGCTGGTCAGCTAAATGCCCCTTCAACTATGTCTTTCTCAACTATTCCACTAAGACTCCGTCTCGCGGGGGTTGGCTCAGTGTTGACGAGCCATGCGGTGGCCCCAGTGAATTGCCATGACACGAATGGGAAGTCCAGGAATTCTAATTAGAGACGGCAGAAACTGGTCCAATCTCGGAGAACAATTTGCAGCAGCGAAAGAGCACCCACAGACTCGCTTCGTTTAATGAGAGGAGACACGAGACGTTGGCGAAACAGTGCTCGGAGTATAACGAACATAAAGCAAAACTAATTTCACTTCCAGACAGTCGAGGGCATATCTGGCCGCGAGCGGCTGCTCAGGACGGCATACTGTCCCTGACGGTTGTCCCTGACGGTTGTCCCTGACGGTTGTCCCTGACGGTTGTCCCTGACGGTTGTCCCTGACGGTTGTCCCTGACGGTTATCCCTGATGGTTGTCCCTGACGGACGTCCCTGACAGCTGCGTCCTTGACGATTGTGTCCCCGACGGATGTGTCCCTGACGGCTGTTCAGGACGGCCGACTGCCCTGGCGGCTGTCTGAATAATTACTTCAAGTTCAGATGGCGTCAGCAGCAAATGGGCACACACCGCCCAACCAGACCGGCGCGTCTGTCCAGCCACCTAGCGCAGACCAATCACCGTCCGACGTGCAGTGATGCACCGTCCGGTGCACACCGTCCCGGCCGACCGGCAGCACCAATTAGTGCACGGCGGAGTGGATCACCGCCTGACCGCGTCCTCGGCGTCACTGTACGGTCATCACACCGACACCGGGCGTCACTGTACGATCATCACACAGACATCAGGTGTCACTGTACGGCCACCACACCGACACCAGACGTCACTGTACGGTCATCACACCGACATCAGGTGTCACTGTATGGTCATCACACAGACATCAGCCGTCACTGTACGGTCATCACACCGACACCAGGCGTCACTGTACGATCATCACACCGACACCAGGCGTCACTGAACGGTCATCACACAGACATCGGGTGTCACTGTACAGTCACCACACCGACATCAGCCGTCACTGTACGGTCATCACACCGACACCAGGCGTCACTGTACGATCATCACACCGACACCAGACGTCACTGTACGGTCATCACACAGACATCTGGCGTCACTGTACGGTCACCACACCAACACCGGGCGTCACTGTACGGTCATCACACCGACATCTGGCGTTACTGTACGGTCACCACACCAACACCGGGCGTTACTGTACGGTCATCACACCGACTTCTGGAGTCACTGTACGGTCACCACACCGACACCGGGCGTCGCTGAACGGTCATCACACATATACCAGGCGTCACTATACGGTCATCACACCGACACCGGGCGACACTGTACGGCCATCACACCGACACCAGGCGTTACTGTACGGTCATCACACCGACACCAGGCGTCACTGCAGGGCGCCGCCGCAATGGCAGACGGCGGCAGCGTCTGTCGGAGCGTATGACATTGACCTCAGTTTGTTGTGCCGAGTTGGCTCAACACAGACGTGACGTCACACCAGCAGCTGATCGCCAGCTGCTGGCAGCGAGCACTGTGCAGTGTGCAATTAGAGAGGCGGTTGTGGCTTGGCGGCGCCGTCTAATGCTACTTACTGATCCAAGAGGTCGGCGAAAGTGACGATCACGCTGCGCCTGAAACTAAGCCACCAGTACTGTAGCCGCACGTGGGAGTGGGCTCCGACCGGTTTCAGTATTAGCGCGCCAGCTTTACCGGCAATCGATGACACACATCCGCCGTGCAAAGCGGTCGGATGGACACGCTTGTGACGCTTAGCGAAGTGTGAAATACACCATGCCACTGCTGCCAGTGCGCCATTACTGTCGCGTCCGTACTGGACCACGTCGCAGGGTGCACGGAACACTGCCCACATCCCCGGCAGTCCGCGTCTGAGGTTCCTCAGCAGCCCACAGAACACAGCCCACATCCCCGGTAGTCCGCGTCTGAGGTAACTCAACAGCCCACAGAACACAGCCCACATCTCCGGCAGTCCACGGCTGATATTCCTCAGCAGCCACAGAACACAGCCCACATCTCCGGCAGTCCACGGCTGATATTCATCAGCAGCCACAGAACACAGCCCACATCTCCGGCAGTCCACAGCTGAGGTACCTCAGCAGCCCACAGAACACAGCCCACATCTCCGGCAGTCCACGTCTGAGGTTCCTCAGCAGCCCACAGAACACGGCCCACAACTCCGGCAGTCCACAGCTGAGGTATCTCAGCAGCCCTCGGACAGGCCGTGGCAGCGGCGGCGGAAAGACATCGGCACAGCCCGCGTAGCACGCCGCACATCCATCACATATAGACCACATATTCATTTGGCTTACATCTGGCAGACGCTCGGATATCTCTTCATCGCAATAACATCCTGTTCTGGCGCCGTCCTAGCGCCACTGAACTCAGGACTCCCGCCGCCGACCAACCCGAAGGTTAACACCATCCTGATCCGCGCCTGTGCCCAGACTTCAGCTCAATCTGAGACCAGCTCGCGTGCATAGCACTCGTACGGAACCACATTGAAACAATACGTGGAGAAATACGCGACTGACAGGCCAAGTGCCGATAGTACCTTGACTGTGTGTGTGTGGGGTGGGGGGGGGGGGGTGATCTCAAGGCTGCACTGAGTGATCATCTCGTCTGGTGATTACAAGGTAATTAAGTAAAGCCGCACGTGTCTGGCTTCCGAGCCGTGATGCCTTTTACGGCTGGCTGCACCCAAACGAGATGCAAACAAGTGGAGTGCGACCACTCCGCCTCGAGGTGCTCGGGGAGTCATCGGCTATGCCAGAGCATGCATGAACTTCACTCCGATGGATAAGGAGACAGGTAAGAGGTGTAGAAATGGGCAGATATTGAAGCGATGCCGAGTACTTGCGAGGAAGACCTGACGATGTGCGTGAGTTCGGCGCACCTTCGACATCCTCTCTCCGACAAACCAGCCTCCGCTACGCAAGCCCAACAACATCTACACATTTCCACAGCATGGTACGAGACGATGCAATTGCCGCCTTTTCTTGCATCCGTAGAGCGCCTGTTTTGAGACGCGACGCCGCCGAGTTCCCAGGCGGACGGGACCGTTTTTGCCGGACATCGCTCGTCGGTCTCGTGGGCCGTCAGCCGAAACGGGGCAAGTCCATTCTGATGCGGCGGCCTTCGTTAGCTGTTTTCAGGTCAGACCGCTGGGCACAACCTGCCAGCATTCGATAAGCTACGCCAAGGCCGACTGGCCGGCCGATCGAACGACCGATGGCCGGTGGTGTGACTCTACAGAGTGCACGGAGCCACATCGAGCCGCGGCGTCGGCTGGGTGGTGGAAAGGCCCGCACCACCGCGCGCTGATCGGCAGCACCTCTACCACCGGCCACAGGCAAGTTGCTGGCTACTTCTGTCGGCTGGACTTGGCCTCCAGTATGAGTCCAGTGGGAGTCCAGTGGGAGTCCAGTGGGAGGACAGCACACACTACACAGTCGGCAGGGGACCATGGTGTACTGGTGACAATGGTCCGGCACGACCAAATATAGTCACTACCACATGCCCAATTACAGTCACTACCACATGCCCAAATACAGTCACTACCACATGGCCAAATACAGTCACTACCACATGGCCAAATACACTCACTACCATATGCCCAAATACAGTGACCATCATGTGACCAAATACCATGACCACCATACCAGGGGTCAAGCAACAATGAACGCGAATCGAATCTGTCCAAGTGATCCGTGGCACACTTGTCTGCTTTGAGTAAGGGCGTTGCCACATATTTTAGATACGAGGGCCGAGATGAATTCTACGTCGATTTCATCCATGCGGCGCCATATGCGTATGCTCAATTTCACGATATTGTTGTTTGTTTGTTTTTTTTTTTTGGGGGGGACGCGTCCCCCGCCTCGCATCGTGGTGACGTCCTAGTCCTTAGAGAGTTTCTGGAGCAACCTCAATTCCTCCGTAACCAGGAGTGGTGCCTTGCTCCGGACAGAGGCAAAGAAAGTTTCCCACTGGCCTCTGCACGTGTGTATCAGGATGTGTTCTCGAACAATTTATGCTGTAGCAGAAAGTCAGAAACTCAGCAGAAACTCAGCAGAAACTGGGACGTGCGTGCCCGCTGTTATTGTTTTTCTTATCACAAGCTTCTATGAAAGCAATACAAATCATCTATGATACTGATGCAATGGAAAAACTTTACTTAGATTAAACCTCTCACGACGCTTGGTTGTCAGGTACTTATTACAAATTACAAACCCACCACCCTTTCAGCACTAATATTGTTTACATAAGTGAGTGCCTACATGGCTAACTCAACCCGAAATAATTATTGCAGGTTATAGCCTGACATTGTAGCTAAGATGTAGTTGGTCTTTCATACGCGTATTGGCCCATGTTGGAAAAAAATAAATCCTCAGATACTCTTCGCGATGTGTTGTAAGCACTGTACGTGATGCAAACAGGCGATATCGTACGCGATGCAAACGTCACCGTGTGTCGTTTCCTTTTCACTTCCGGCGCTGTGTAGCATTCATTGCCCCTGTCTTATGCCGTTTGCATTTTGCCCGATCTCCTCTGGTGCACTAGGTGAGATGTCGCCGCCAGTTTGCCGTGCGACAGCTGCTGTAGCAGCCGTAGTAGCCGTACCTGTGTCGTACTCGCTGTCGCCTTGGTAGCCACCGTCAATGCTGGTTGTGGACGTTGCACAGCTGGTGACTGGGTCGGGTCGGGCCACGTCCGGATCATTTCTGGGCACCTCCAGGTCACTGGTGCAGGCGACCGGGTCGGGCAGAGGCACTTCCGGGTCGCTGAACACCACCGACTTCCGCTCGACTCCGTGTGCGTCCTGCGGCAGAAGATGGCAACTTAGACATCGCCGACTTCGTAAACAGGAAGTGTCGACAGGTGATGCGCACTCTACACCGGAAGTAGACGAATAAACAAAAATGTCGCAAACACGAACGGGATGAAAACTATGTTTACCTTATTATCTCTCACCCTCTCTTTAGAGAACCCACACACCTATGCAGTCTGGCACAGCCAAAGCTGCTCTCACTTCCTCTCTCACCAACCTCACATCTTCAACTGGAGCTGATGAAAGAGGAAACAATCGGAAGAAGGTATGCACATTAGAGAACTTGCGCGAGCCAGCCGCCAAAAGATGGCTGAAAAGCATCAAAAGGCAACGATGTGTCTAATCAGACTGCGGCTCGGGTTGTTTGGAATGTTTGCCGTGCCCGATGCCGTTCCAGTCCGGTCTAGGCAGGCACGGCCAAGTACTGCAGGACCCAGCCAGTCAGGTCCAGCCACGGCCATGGTAGGCAACCGAGGACCACCGCCCAGCCAGTCAGGTCCAGTCACGACCATGGTAGGTAACCGAGGACCACCATCCAGCCAGTCAGGTCCAGCCACGGCCATGGTAGGCAACCGAGGACCACCCCCAGCCAGTCAGGTCCAGCCACGGCCATGGTAGGTAACCGAGGACCACCGCCCAGCCAGTCAGGTCCAGCCACGGCCATGGTAGGCAACTGAGGACCACCGCCCAGCCAGTCAGCTCCAGCCACGGCCATGGTAGGCAACCGAGGACCACCACCCAGCCAGTCAGGTCCAGCCACGGGCATGGTAGGCAACCGAGGACCACCGCCCAGCCAGTCAGGTCCAGCCACGGCCATGGTGGGCAACCGAGGACCACCATCCAGCCAGTCAGGTCCACCCACGGCCATGGTAGGCAACCGAGGACCACCACCCAGCCAGTCAGGTCCAGTCACGACCATGGTAGGTAACTGAGGACCACCATCCAGCCAGTCAGCTCCAGCCACGGCCATGGTGGGCAACCGAGGACCACCATCCAGCCAGTCAGGTCCACCCACGGCCATGGTAGGCAACCGAGGACCACTACCCAGCCAGTCAGGTCCAGCCAGGGCCATGGTAGGCAACCGAGGACCACCGCCCAGCCAGTCAGGTCCAGTCACGACCATGGTAGGTAACCGAGGACCACCATCCAGCCAGTCAGCTCCAGCCACGGCCATGGTGGGCAACCGAGGACCACCATCCAGCCAGTCAGGTCCACCCACGGCCATGGTAGGCAACCGAGGACCACCACCCAGCCAGTCAGGTCCAGCCAGGGCCATGGTAGGCAACCGAGGACCACCACCCAGCCAGTCAGGTCCAGCCACGGCCATGGTAGGCAACTGAGGACCACCGCCCAGCCAGTCAGGTCCAGCCACGGCCATGGTAGGCAACCGAAATCCACCGCCCAGCCAGTCAGATCCAGTCACGACCATGGTAGGCAACCGAGGACCACCACCCAGCCAGTCAGGTCCAGCCACGGCCATGATAGGCAACCGAAATCCACCGCCCAGCCAGTCAGATCCAGTCACGACCATGGTAGGCAACCGAGGACCACCGCCCAGCCAGTCGGATCCAGCCACGGCCATGGTAGGTAACCGAAGTCCACCTACTGTGAGGAGTCGAAAATGACAATAGGTTAGTCTGGCCTACCTGAACCAACCTGGTTTGAACCAGGTCTCGGCACCAGCCAGGTCGTCAGTGGCACTGTCTCTAGCCACAGCATAACACTTCAGGTCAGGTCAGGTCACTGTACCGGCCAGGTGGTTCAGCGGCACCGTTTCCAGCCACAGTCATATCACTTCAGGTTAGGTCAGTTCACGGCACCGTCCGCAGCCCACAATGAGATCGTCTTCGGCCCCAGCTTTATTAGGTCAGGTCAGGTCAGATCAGGTCAGTTCGCCGGTCAGAACCGACTGTGAGACCGCGTCCGGCCCCGGCTATATTACACCAGGTCAGGTTACGGCGCCGATTGGAGTCGACAACGAGACCGTCTTCGGACCGAGCCAGCGAGACCGTCTTCGAGGTCGGATGAGACTACGGCACCGGTCTGAGTTGACAGTGAGACCGTCTCCGGTTCCAGCTGTATCAAGTCAGATCATGTCACTGCACCGATGGCGTCCGGCAGTGACACTATCCCCGGCTACACACCTGTCTGTTCAGGTCAGTGTCCTAAGGTTACTTCACCATAAATAAAATCCTAATATTTAGTATTGAGTGGCAACCCCATACCAGCAAACCAAACCAACAAGGAAAACACAATAACATTAGGCTGTCATTCACTGGTTCAGGTCAGGTCAGGTCAGGTCACAACACCAGCCGGAGTAGACAGGCCGCCGGCCCGCCGTGCACCGCCGCCGGCGACGGACGCTCTGTGCGGGGCCGGCAGACTAACATCGCGCCAGCCGTCGGCCACGGAAACGGCACACGCGCCGCCGACGCTCTCAAACATCCGGTGGCCGCGCCGCCGCCGCCGCCGCCGCCGCCGCCGCCGCCGCCGCCGCCGCCGCCGCCGCCGCCGCCGCCGCCGCCGCCGCCGCCGCCCCGCCGCCGCCGCCCCGCCGCCGCCGCCGCCGCCGCCGCCCCGCCGCCCCCCGCCGCCCCCCCCGCCGCCGCCGCCGCCCCGCCCCCCCCCCCCCCCCCCCCCCGCCGCCGCCGCCGCCGCCGCCGCCGCCGCCGCCGCCGCCGCCGCCGCCGCCGCCGCCGCCGCCGCCGCCGCCGCCGCCGCCGCCGCCGCCGCCGCCGCCGCCGCCGCCGCCGCCGCCGCCGCCGCCGCCGCCGCCGCCGCCGCCCCGCCGCCGCCGCCGCCGCCGCCGCCGCCGCCGCCGCCGCCGCCGCCGCCGCCGCCGCCGCCGCCGCCGCCGCCGCCGCCGCCGCCGCCGCCGCCGCCGCCGCCGCCGCCCCCCCCCGCCCCGCCCCGCCGCCGCCGCCGCCGCCGCCGCCGCCGCCGCCGCCGCCGCCGCCGCCGCCGCCGCCGCCGCCGCCGCCGCCGCCGCCGCCGCCGCCGCCGCCGCCGCCGCCGCCGCCGCCGCGCCACGTTCACGGCCACGCCACAGCGTCGGCCGAGAGCCGCCCGAGGCACGTCTCCCTGCGTGTCCACGTGCTGAGCTGCAATTATGAGATAGACGAGCGCCGATGGACCGCTCCGCATGGCGTAGAACTTCCACACCGCTCACCAGTTGTCCAGTCCCGCGAACAAGTCGGAAGAGTCGGGGAAGAGAAGCCGTTTCTAGTTTACAGCAGGCAGTTGCGCACACCGAGAGCAGGCAGGACGTCGTATATTGGTGAGATGACAGCGCATTGCGTGCCGTCCGTGCATGGAGTGAATGCAGCCGCAGAAGATGACGCAGAACGGATTGAGGCGGATGAGCGCACTTTCTCGTTCATTGCACCTTGGACTGCGACTAAGAGCGGACACAGCTGAAGCGGACTCATGGTCTTCGACAGCTGAACGGTCTGGGACCAGCGACATGGGCGACTGCAATCCGGAGATGGCATAGGTCATAGCTACGGCAGTCAGACGACCTGTGGTCAGCGACACAGGCTAATCCGGAGCGGTCCGGAGCTAGTGCAATCCGTCGCTGGTACCGTCCATAGCTGCCACATTCGGACGACATAGGACGGCGTCACAGACCGGTCTGGGGCTACTGAAATCCAGCGATGCTGCAGGTCATGACTTCCACAGTTGAGCGGTTGAGCGGCCGGGGACACTGTGGTCCTTGTCTCGTCTTGGTGTCGATCGGACAGTCGCTCGATACGGCACCTCCGAACTCGGATGTAGCCGGGGGCTCTGCGGTCGGGTTGATACCCAGGTACGGATCGGATAGTCGCTCGATCCCGCACTACCGACCTCGGATGTAGCCGGGGGACTTCGCGGTTGGGTCAATACCCAGGTACGGATCGGATAGTCGCTCGATCCCAGACCTCCGAGCTCAGCGTCAGCTGCCAGGCCGTAGGCCAGGATTGTCAGGCGAAAGCCAAGATTAGCCGTATGTCACGCTGAAATGTCACGAGGGTTTGTCATACGCAAGCTATTTTATGAAAACATGTGCTAAAATGTCAAGCTTAATCGAAGACAATGGGGAAGAAATGTCTTACATATCTAGATGTATATTTAGCAGAGGTATAAAACTATATAAGGTCGTATTTATTCAGCCCTGGCCCAGACCGCTGCCGGCCGCCGAGTGCTTCGTGTCTGGTCATCCTCAGCCCAGTCAGTATACATCCCAGACACTCGGTACCTGGATCAGACTCGCCCACTGTACATCTGCCTCGTGCTTCGTGTCTGGCCATTCCCCAGTCAGTATATATCCCAGACACTCGGTACCTGGATCAGACTCACCCACTGTACATCTGCCTCCTGTTATGCGTGGACATTCCCCAGTCAGTATACATACCAGACACTCGGTACCTGGATCAGACTCGCCCACTGTACATCTGCCTCCTGTTATGTGTGGCCATTCCCCGGTCAGTGGGCATCCCAGACACTCGGTACCTGGATCAGACTCACCCACTGTACATCTGCCTCCTGTTATGCGTGGACATTCCCCAGTCAGTATACATACCAGACACTCGGTACCTGGATCAGACTCGCCCAATGTACATCTGCCTCCTGTTATGTGTGGCCATTCCCCGGTCAGTGGGCATCCCAGACACTCGGTACCTGGATCAGACTCACCCACTGTACATCTGCCTCCTGTTATGCGTGACATTCCCATCAGTATACATACCAGACACTCGGTACCTGGATCAGACTCGCCCAATGTACATCTGCCTCCTGTTATGTGTGGCCATTCCCCGGTCAGTGGGCATCCCAGACACTCGGTACCTGGATCAGACTCACCCACTGTACATCTGCCTCCTGTTATGCGTGGACATTCCCCAGTCAGTATACATACCAAACACTCGGTACCTGAATCAGACTCGTCCACTGTACATCTGCCTCGCTCATCAGCCAGCCACTTCAAGTCTCGTGTTCTGGCCGACCGTCCCAGTCTGGCTACTGGCCGGCCACTTCACTGCCGTTTTCCGGTTGCTTATAGGCCACCTGGGCATCATCTACCGGCTGGCCATCTTCTCACGGGAATGAACAAGGAACTTTCTAGTGCTAAAAATGGAAAGAAAATAGACTCTCCGAATTTGATGGACTATGAATTGTCCTCTCAACATTCCGTGGATCGTTGCAATCTCCCAGCAGGCGAGATCTGGCATTGCAGCGAGTCCGCCTAGCGTCTCACTGGTGTCCGGCCCACAGACCTGAGTGTTGCAGCCGTGGAGGAGTCGCTCGGTCACTGCGCTACCGATCATCACAGCAGGCGTCATGGATCATCAGAGTGCCTTTCAGGGGGTACCTCATTGCGTGCCGTCGCCCACCGCGGTAACCGTGGATGGGGAACTACACGTGGCCGGTGACCGGGGCGGGGGAACTACACGCGGCCGGTGACCGGGGCGGGGGAACTACACGCGGCCGGTGACCGGGGCGGGGAACTACACGTGGCCGGTGACCGGGGCGGGGGAACTACACGTGGCCGGTGACCGGGGCGGGGAACTACACGCGGCCGGTGACCGGGGCGGGGAACTACACGTGGCCGGTGACCGGGGCGGGGGAACTACACGTGGCCGGTGACCGGGGCGGGGGAACTACACGTGGCCGGTGACCGGGGCGGGGGGACTACACGCGGCCGGTGACCGGGGCGGGGGACTACACGCGGCCGGTGACCGGGGCGGGGGACTACACGCGGCCGGTGACCGGGGCGGGGGAACTACACGCGGCCGGTGACCGGGGCGGGGGACTACACGCGGCCGGTGACCGGGGCGGGGGAACTACACGCGGCTGGTGACCGGGGCGGGGGAACTACACGCGGCTGGTGACCGGGACGGGGGAACTACACGCGGCCGGTGACCGGGGCGGGGAACTACACGCGGCCGGTGACCGGGGCGGGATCACGCGGCCGGTGACCGGGGCGGGGGATACACGCGGCCGGTGATCGGGGCGGGGGACTACACGCGGCCGGTGACCGGGGCGGGGGACTACACGCGGCCGGTGACCGGGGCGGGGGACTACACGCGGCCGGTGACCGGGGCGGGGGACTACACGCGGCCGGTGACCGGGGCGGGGGGACTACACGCGGCCGGTGACCGGGGCGGGGGACTACACGCGGCCGGTGACCGGGGCGGGGGGACTACACGCGGCCGGTGACCGGGGCGGGGGACTACACGCGGCCGGTGACCGGGGCGGGGGGACTATACGCGGCCGGTGACCGGGGCGGGGGACTACACGCGGCCGGCCACCTGTCTGGCCGCAAGATAGTGACACACACAGATTCACGCCGCTGCCTATCTTGCATACAACGGCGGCACGAGAGCCGGCCGTGACAGTGACACGCAGTCACGTTACCAGCGGCACGAGAGCCGGCCGTGATAGTAGCACGCAGTCACGTTACCAGCGGCACGAGAGTTGACCGTGACAGTGACACGCAGCCATGTTACCAGCGGCATGAGAGCCGGCCGTGACAGTGACACGCAGTCATATTCCAGTGCCGATAAACGTGAAAGTGATATGCTCCGACACCTCACCACGTACATACGTGATGTATTATTCCGCCGCTTAATACACAGAAGAAGCATTGATAATTTGGCTGCTGCGATGTCTTTTTTCCACAGAGCTATGTACACTGGCGCCACTCCATCCCACGTACCTTCCGATCAAAGGTGGGCTCGGTACATCATGCTACATGTTCGGCTACTGATACTGCAGTGAGACAGGCAGCCAAAGTCCTCTGTTCGACACTCAAGAAGCCAAGGTCCTTTACTTGGTTTCCAGTCAGCCAAGGTTCTCTGCTCGATTCCCGGGCAAACAAAACATGATGTATTAATGTACTATTCGCCCTCGCCTTCAATCCCGCTTGTTTCACACTGGGTGCCTAACTTAGGCTTTCAACCGTGTGGCAACGCATCGGGATCTTCACAGTTTCATAAGGACAGAGGAAAATTCAAACTGTATAGATACAGGCGGAACGTTACCCTCCACGAAATAGAGATGCGGCGCCTCTCTGACTGGAAAAGGCGCCCCTCCCGAACGCTCGAGTGAGCCCTTTCTTGAAATTGTACGTCCGAAGTGCACCTCAGAGTAGAAAATGTGCCCCCTAGGTCTCTAGTGGCTTCAAATTTGCCAGTCAAGGGTACCGCTTTGAGTACATGCGGCACCCCTCCAGGACGCGTGAGTACTGCCACTTCAATTTTCAGCCGTACGGGTCCCTCTGAGTCGAAAAGGCACCTTTTCACTCCCCACGGACACTCGAATGCAACCTCTTCTCCCTCCTGACATTTCCAAATCGATTATTGATAGATTGATATTGATTGATTGGCATTGATTGATTGATGTATTGATTGACATTGATATCCATGGCTACAATGCGCAGGTAAATTTGCATACATTCGGATTGGCTTGATTCGCGTTGTTTTTCTTTCTATTTGCGTTTGCGAGACTGGTTATCTCAGTAGCGCAGACAGCATGTTCCAGGACAGTATTACTCACGACTATAAGCTAATCACAGCATGACAGAACTACTCTCGACCACAAGCTTATCACAGCATGACAGAACTGCTCGCGACCACTAACTAATCACAGAATGACAGATCTGCTCGCAACCACAAGTCAATCACAGCATGACAGAACTGCTCGCAACCACAAGTCAATCACAGCATGACATCACTACTCGCGACCACAAGCTGATCACATCATGACGGCAATATTCGCGATCATAAGATGATCACAGCATGACTCGCATGCCCCCACATGGGTAGATCGGGTTTCAAAACTACTGCAGCCATATATAGCTTGTAATATTAATTGCACCGAGCATCCCGCTGTGCCTCAAACTGTACTGTCGAAGGTCGCCAGCCAGCTTCCATATCAACTGATGCCTCGGATAAAGGCAAATTTCTGGCAATCATATTTGGCCGTCGAGAGCATGGTGCTGTGGCGTGCTGCGCGTGCTGCCGTGCCGTGTTGCCGTGCCGTGTTGCCGTTACATGTTACCGTGACATGTTACCGTGACATGTTGCCGTGCCGTGTTGCCGTGCCGTGTTGCCGTGACATGTTGCCGTGCCGTGTTTCCGTGACATGTTGCCGTGCCGTGTTGCCGTTACATGTTACCGTGACATGTTGCCGTGCCGTGCTGCCGTGCCGTGCTGCCGTGGCGTGCTGCCGTGGCGTGCTGCCGTGGCGTGCTGCGCGCCGAAGAGCTGGAGGGACGTCGGTAGACGCGGACGGATCCAATTGGGCAGCGCATTGGGCAGCGCAAAAATACTGTGGCTAATGCTTTATTGCAGATTCGCATACGGGCAGTAGCCTGTTGATCTGGTGGCACGCTCAATGGTTGGCCAAGGGGGAGGGGCGATGGATCCCAAGATGTTTAACCTCTTAATTGAACTGAAATATTTCCCTTCACTGCTTTGGGACATCAGGAGGAATTCGTACAACATTG
Source organism: Imbricaverruca yamaguchii (assembly GCA_034440575.1). Classification (NCBI taxonomy): domain Eukaryota; kingdom Metazoa; phylum Arthropoda; class Thecostraca; family Neoverrucidae; genus Imbricaverruca; species Imbricaverruca yamaguchii. Next base: position 54,892 of record JAOTOL010001510.1, on the reverse strand, counting down.
TTTTTGTTTTCAACAAAACTTTGAACTTTGAACTTTGAACAAACGAAAAGCTTTGCTGAGCTTTTTTCAATTTACCGTTTTATTTGCGTGCCATGGTCCCCTTTGAAATTAGTTTTCATAATATAATTCATGCTGTGCCGTGATTCCCTCCTAACTCATTTCCTTGGAGCGTACCGGGCAGAACAGAGCCACGTGCCATGAAAAGTGAACAAAACATGAACTAACATGGGCGATATGCCACATCGATCGCATACCTCTCTACAGCTACACCAAATTGCTTCAGAAACACATGTTTCTTCAGGCAAGATTTAATAAAGGAGCAGTGCCGACTGTACGCAATCAGGACTGATCATTAATGACGTATCTAATGTATATGATTGCACAGTGCCGACAGATGGTTGAAGACGCTTTGCTAACCGGATCGCAATCAATAAATCACTAATTGATTGACAATGCTTGCACCGAAGTGCTGGCGCCGTGTACAAGATCCTAACGAGCTGCTATGGTCGAGGCCACCAAGTTCAAGTGCGCGCGTCCGCCCCCGCCGCCGCCCCCGCCCCCGCCCCGTCGCGTCGGGAGCGGCCAGGTGGCACCCGACAGCACCAGCCGGCAGACAGCTGGCTGTGACGCGTGCTGACAGCCGGCGTCAGCCACCGGATAACACGCGCGGCCTGCCCAGTGTCACCGCTCACACCCGTCACCCGTCACCAGTCACCCGTCACACAGATGGCGTCAGCCACCGGATAACACGCGCGGCCCGCCCAGTGTCACCGCTCACACCCGTCACCCGTCACCAGTCACCCGTCACACAGCCGGCGTCAGCCACCGGATAACACGCGCGGCCTGCCCAGTGTCACCGCTCACACCCGTCACCCGTCACCCGTTACCCGTCACACAGCCGGCGTCAGCCACCGGATAACACGCGCGGCCTGCCCAGTGTCACCGCTCACACCCGTCACCCGTCACCCGTTACCCGTCACACAGCCGGCGTCAGCCATCGGATAACATGCGCGGCCCGCCCAGTGTCACCGCTCACACCCGTCACCCGTCACCAGTCACCCGTCACAAGCGCGTCAGCACGATAACACCGCGGCCGCCCAGTGTCACCGCTCACACCCGTCACCCGTCACCAGTCACCCGTCACACAGCCGCTCGCCACCATACGCGCGCCCGCCCAGTGTCCCGCTCACCCGTCACCAGTCACCCGTCACCGCCGGCGTAGCCCGGATAGCGCGGCCCGCCCGTGTCACGCTCACCCGTCACCCGTTACCTGTCCACGCCCCCTGCCGGGTGGTGTCGCCGCTACTGCTGACGGCGCTGCTGGTGGGCGCCGGCAGTAAGGCCACTGCTGTCGGTGTGCTGCGGGCGGTGCTGTAGGGCTCCCGGTGGCGCGGCACCTGCTGTCGGGTGTGTTGCCCTAGCGACGGCCGGCTGCTGGTGGGGCCGGCCGGCAGTAGAGGCGCCACCTGCTGTCGGGTGTGCTGCCCTAGCGACAGCCGGCTGCTGGTGGTGCTGTTGCCCTAGCGACGGCCGGCTGCTGGTGGGCCGGCCGGCAGTAGAGGCGCCACCTGCTGTCGGGTGTGCTGCCCTAGCGACAGCCGGCTGGGGGGTGGCAGTGAGGCGCACCTGCTGTGCCCTAGCGACGGCCGGCTGCTGGTGGGGCCGGCCGGCAGTGGCGGCGGCACCTGCTGTCGGGTGTGCTGCCCTAGCGACGGCCGGCTGCTGGTGGGGCCGGCCGGCAGTGGCGGCGGCACCTGCTGTCGGGTGTGCTGCCCTAGCGACGGCCGGCTGCTGGTGGGGCCGGCTGGCAGTAGAGACGGCACCTGTTGTCGGGTGTGCTGCCCTAGCGACAGTCGGCTGCTGGTGGGGCCGGCCGGCAGTGGCGGCGGCACCTGTCGTCGCTGGCGGCTCCACTGGTGCTATCGATTCGGCACAACGGATCTCCAGACCACATACCTCGAACTCTATACACAACTGGGTAATGGGCAGAAACGGATGAAATTGGCTGTTTTTTTTTGTGCTCAGTGCCAACGACGCATACGGTCATTTGCGCGCGAGCAGTACGCGTGGGACGTGTTTATGCATGTCGGCAGCCGAGGCCTCATGATCACGCCTGAAAACGGAGTTCGGCTACGACCGGGACGGTACTGATGAAGGAATCGACGTCTGACAAGTGGCCGTGCTTAATGTTGGTGTTCGGAGGCTTCGCTGATGGACTGCGGGGGCGATCTGGCGATCCGTTGTGTGATCCAGCGCTCCACAGCATGAGTCATCGTCGGAGCGGGGAGAAAACCAGGATGCCTCATGTCCCGATTCCACCCCCCATACAAACACACACGCAGACACACATATACAGAGCCGGCAGCAAGCGGTGGCCGTGATAGCCGGCTGCCCGCCCGACGTCGGGCACCGACGTCGGGCCGCACAAATCCCGGCTGTGTTGCGCCGCTGCAAGTTGGACGCTACAGAACCGGCACACACTCAGCAACGGCTGGCATAGCTAGGCCGGTTCCTCAACCGAGGCGCCGGCGTCAGGTCGCGTTGGAGTCCACCACCGCCGGAGAAACTGGGCCCACGGAGTCCACCACCGCCGGAGAAACTGGGCCCACGGAGTCCACCACCGCCGGAGAAACTGGGCCCACGGAGTCCACCACCGCTGGAGAAACTGGGCCCACGGAGTCACCACCGCCGGGAGTGGGCCACGACCCACCGCTGGGAAAGTGGGCCCACGGAGTCCACCACCGCCGGAGAAACTGGGCCCACGGAGTCCACCACCGCCGGAGAAACTGGGCTCACTGAGTCCACCACCGCCGGAGAAACTGGGCCCACGGAGTCCACCACCGCTGGGAAAGTGGGCCCACGGAGTCCACCACCGCCGAGTAACCGGGCCACGGAGTCCACCACCGCCGGAGAAACTGGGCCCACGGAGTCCACCACCGCTGGGAAAGTGGGCCCACGGAGTCCACCACCGCCGAGTAACCGGGCCACGGAGTCCACCACCGCTGGGAAAGTGGGCCCACGGAGTCCACCACCGCTGGGAAAGTGGGCCCACGGAGTCCACCACCGCCGGAGAAACTGGGCCCACGGAGTCCACCACCGCCGGAGAAACTGGGCTCACTGAGTCCACCACCGCCGGAGAAACTGGGCCCACGGAGTCCACCAACGCTGGGAAAGTGGGCACACGGAGTCCACCACCGCCGGGAAACCGGGCCCACGGAGTCCACCACCGACGAGTAACCGGGCCCACGGAGTCCACCACCGCCGAGTAACCGGGCCCACGGAGTCCACCACCGCTGGGAAAGTGGGCCCACGGAGTCCACCACCGCCGGGAAACCGGGCCCACGCGAAGGCTGCCGTTCGGCTGGAGAGCTGGCGACCGGCAACTGACCCGCCCAGCCGGACGGCCGTCGTGTCCGGCTGCGGATGGACTCGCGGCCGGCTACTGACTGAGGTCGCCTCGTGCGCTCATGTACCGAAGGTATAGAGTGCGAGTCAATCCAGCGACAGGAGTTGCAATTGCAACCCCAGGTGGCCGGCCAATTCATGCAAGGGCCGTTTAAACGGAGTTGCATCATCAAAGTCGGCGGTGATGCCGCCGTGTGCAGGTGGAGTGGACCCTGTCGTCCATACTCAACCCTTCTACCGTGTGCCCGTGGAGTGGCCCCACACTCAACCCTTCTGCCGTGTGCCCGTGGAGTGGGGCCCACACTCAACCCTTCTGCCGTGTGCCCGTGGAGTGGGGCCCACACTCAACCCTGCCGTCGTGTGCCCGTGGAGTGGGGCCCACACTCAACCCTTCTGCCGTGTGCCCGTGGAGTGGTCCCACACTCAACCCTGCCGTCGTGTGCCCGTGGAGTGGGGCCCACACTCAACCCTGCCGTCGTGTGCCCGTGGAGTGGGGCCCACACTCAACCCTGCCGTCGTGTGCCCGTGGAGTGGGGCCCACACTTAACCCTTCTGCCGTGTGCCCGTGGAGTGGGCCCCACACTTAACCCTTATGCCGTGTGCCCGTGGAGTGGGGGTCCACACTCAACCCTGCCGTCGTGTGCCCGTGGAGTGTGGCCCACACTTAACCCTTCTGCCGTGTGCCCGTGGAGTGGTCCCACACTCAACCCTGCCGTCGTGTGCCCGTGGAGTGGGGCCCACACTCAACCCTGCCGTCGTGTGCCCGTGGAGTGGGGCCCACACTCAACCCTGCCGTCGTGTGCCCGTGGAGTGGCCCCACACTCAACCCTGCCGTCGTGTGCCCGTGGAGTGGGGCCCCCACTCAATCCTGCCGTCGTGTGCCCGTGGAGTGGGGCCCACACTTAACCCTTCTGCCGTCGTGTGCCCGTGGAGTGGGGCCCACATTCAGCCCTGCCGCCGGCAGACGAAGCTGTGACACTTACTAGGTGGCTCGTGTGGCCGTGACTGGCCGAAAGTAAGAAGCGTCCGACTCACTGCCGACACCCGTGAGTGCAAGACACGACTCGCATAATGGGACAGCGCAGAACTGTTCCCGCCATTTTGCCGACACGCCACAAAAGCGACACGCGGAACCACGCGGGACCATTGTTCCGTCCAACCGGGTCGCGGGAGCGAAAATGGAGCGAGGGAGAGCACGGAGAAAAGCGAGGCGAGGGAGAGCACATATAATAAAGTGGGCCGGTGGCCGATACCGGTGGGAACCGCAACACGTTGCACATTTGCCAACGGTCGCCATCCAATTGTCGGATGCTTCGTGGCGGCCAGCCAGGCACGCAGATGGACATCGCCTCCGCCACTGCGGCGATGGGTCGCGGGCTGCGTCGCAGCTTCGATCCAGCCGACGATACCCGACGGCCCGACGTCCGGTACGATCTCATCGGCGACATCTAGCACTATCCAACCATGTGGGCGCTTCTTAGCCCGGGGTGCAGGACAATACGGTGACCATTTCTTGGTCCCGGGTGCAGGACGACAAGGTGGACATTCTTTGGCCTGGGGTGCAGGACAACAAAACTGGCACTTATTGGCCAACAAACTATGCATTTGAGCCACCGCAAATCACGGTTCGCCGAAGAGACCCCCAACGGTGGTTATCTCAAGTGAGAACCGGCAACGCAAAGAAAGCATAAGCCTGTCGCTATCTGTTTTCCTCAGCATGGCGATTAAAAAGGGCGATAGCTCTCCGATTGATCAGGATGATGAAGCAAGCAGTTACGGCTGAATTAACCTGCACCACCAGAGCAGTGGAATAACCCCCCACCCATGTTGAACATCAGTGCCATGATTGTCAGGATTAGGGAATGTGACGAAAAATGTCGCAAATATCACTATCGTTCTGCGAAACGCTCCAACACGTCATGCTGGCACGGGACTCGGAAGCCAACATCTTCACCTCTTCCTTGTCTACGGGGAAACAACTGTGTGAAGCATAAACATACGCTCGCGAACTCGACATTGGCGATACGTCCGGTCCGGCGGTCACAACACTACCACGCAGTTCCGTGCCGCGGTTCCATTGCACAACTGCTGTGCCGGAACACCGCATGAACCCCTTGCCGTGCAACAATGTACAATGTACTGTACCGTACGCCGCCGTTCTAGCTTCTGCATCGTGTTCAGGCTTAGCAACCAAGATTTAAATCGACACCGCCTGCGTTTTCATGCGCAGTCGCATTACAGACGGATCGGATCAGGGCAGTGTACCGGTAATCGGGAAAATACCGAGCATTCACAGGATTAATCAGCCACTGAGGGGCTCAGCGCTCATCGCGAACATAGTCGATAAGCGCGAGATTAGCGGAGACGTTTCTGACGCAGTCGATAAAATTGCTGGCGCAGTAGCTGAGCTTTTGGATGTTCGAAAATTTGAGGTTGGCATGTGTCCCAATATACAGCCTGAGCCCTTGAGCAATCACAAACCCTGGTCCATGAAGAAAGACGTCTGACTCTGTTATCAGGACCATGCTCGCAATGCCGATAACGCGGGAAGTCCGGTGTGGAAAAATATGTAGGTATAATATATATAGCATCATAACCCTTATACATCCTATGAATTTTAGTCAAACAAATTACTAAAACAGAAATATATCCAAGTAATTTTCAAAATACTTAACAAACCCAATTTTACAATAGAAAGAACCAGAAAGTGTAGTCGAAACGTAATCGGACGAGCTTAGCTCGGCCGGATCGGACGAGCTGAGCTGACAACACGATTGCTAACCGGATTGCCAACCGGATTACGAGTGTTCTCATGACCGGCGTGGTCGCGATTCGCGCTCTGATTGCGATCAGGAGCGATAAGAACTACCAATAGGAATAGGGCCAGTGAAGGAAGATGTCTCACATTTCAAGGAAAATGATTGTTTTCATTTTTATCTGCGATGGCCTATGGAAATGTATGCCTGGTTGTCGCTCGCATAATATGCAACACATAGCATGCATCACTTCACTTTCATGTTCTTATTGCTACTCTCTCACATTCTGAGTACTATTAAATAATACTCATAAAGTGATGTGAAATAGTAATCCAAATCTGAAGCTGTAACCTGCAGTTTCATCCTATCCGATGCACGTCAATATATTTTGTTTTGTCTTTTTCTACCTCGCTAAAATTTGAACAGTTCTTGACACCTAACACTAAACCGAGCTTAAATTTGGCCACACCGCGCTTCAACCCCCACCGTGCCACCACTACGATGCAGACATCACGGCCTGCAGCCCGGACTGACCTTTCTCGGGGCGGCCGCCGGCGGCGGCGGTGACGACGTGTCCGTCTGCAGCAGATCCCCGGCGGCGTCCAACTCCAGCGCCACGTCTGCCGCGCGGACGGTCGCCTCCAGCGGCGAGAGCGGCGCGCAGCCGGCGTCGGCCACGTCGGCGGCCACGGCCAGCGGCGCCACCGGCTCCGGCGACGGCGGCTCGGCCAGCGCCTCGCCGGCGCCGCTCGACTCCTCCTTGAGCGTCACGTCGGACGACTCGCTCGACATGCTGGTAGTCACGTCGGCCACAGCGCCGCCGGCGGTCTCGGCCGTCGCGCCGTATGTCGCGTCGCCGGCCAGGGCGGTCGTCAGGTCGGCGGCGACGACGCTCGGAACGTCAGCGGCTCCGACGACGGTGACGTCACTGACCGGGTGGCTGGTGACTTCACTGACCGACTGCCGGACGACGTCAGCGGGCTCGGAGTGTGGAAGTGGAGGCGGAGGCGGAGGCGGAGGCGGAGGCGGATGCGGAGGTAGCCCCTGCCGCTCGTCCATCGCCTGCCCGCCTGGCACCGGCCGGTGCTCCAACGCCGGGCGCGTGTCGAACTCGTCCTCCCAGTCGGGCTCGCGGCTGGAGGCTTCTTCCGGCGCAGACTCGTACTCGGCGACCTCCATCGGCTCGTCAAAGCGCCTCGCACACTGTGCCGCACCGTGAGGTGGAGGCGGAGGCGGCGGCGGTGACTGAGCCACCGCAGGCGGGCTGTCCAGGTGCTCCAGCGAGCGGCCAAAATCGTCCGACTGTAGCATCAAGTGCGAGTCCATGTCCATCTGGTCGGGCGTCAGGATGCCCAGCGAGAACTCGTCCAGCTCGATGTCCTGCAGTAGCTCGTCGTCGTCGTCGACGCCGGCGTCGATCGTGTCGCCGTCCCACCAGAGGTCGCCGGGTGGCGAGGCCAGCGCCGACGCCGACGCCGACGCCGACGCCACACAGCCGGCCGTCAGCGGCCGATCCAGCGGCAGGTCCAGCTCGTCGACGCGCCGCCGCGGCGACGTTTGGTCCGCCGCGGCCACCGGCGACGGCGACGGCGACGGCGACGGCGACGGTGACGGCGACGGCGGCGATGGCGGCGACGGCTCGTAGCGCACGACGCGGGCGACGGGCGCGAACAGGCCGTGGCCGCGCTGGCAGAAGAAGTAGCGCCGGCCGCCCACCGAGCCGTCGTTCTTGCCGATGGGCCGCGCCAGGTCCACGCCGGCCCAGACGCCGTCGGCGAACAGCGTGCCGCCGATGAATCGCAGCGTGCCCGGCTCTCCGTCCACCAGCACCGCGTCGCCGGGCCGCGGCGGCGGCTCGACGGTACCGCGAGCCGTCGGCTCGACCCGGCTCGACGGCGCCGGCTCCAGCCGACCTGACGAGCGAACGTCGGCCGGCCGCGGCGGACGCGCAGCCGGCCGAGGCAGGAACGAGCCGGTCGTGCGCACGCCGCGCACTGGGATCTGCCGGCAGCGAGGTAGCATCAGCACCACTGGGACAGCTTCACCGCGAGGAGTCGCATGATGCACACGTGGCGAGTCGTCACTCCTCGGAATAGTGGCGAGATGTATGCCGAGCATCGATGCAAATGCTTGCTTAGGTTAGGCCATGTTAGGCTAGAAAAGCTGATTGGCTGGTGGACTATTTGTGTTTACGATGTAGGCTTCTCGGTCTGTGTGATCGTTGGCGATAATTGATGAGGTGGGGTCGACTCCTTGGCCAGGTTCGAGCATGTATCTGGTAACACCTGTCACTTTCTAATTCTACCTGTATTATTAAGCACTGACCCATGACCCACTGGTCTTTGTTGTTTACAGGTTGGCTAAATATATCGGGCCAAATAGGGAACCAGTAATTCAGGTGACGACATTTCATCCGAACCGATCTACCTCACCGGAAATCGACCACATCCTACTGCGGCTGGGATACGGAGGACGCCTCCGATCGCTGTCCGGTAGTACGAGGTCAGTTATGTTTCGGCTTCCCAGGTAGTCGGCACAACTCATGCATTCAGTAGAATCAGACAGCTTGACCATGGGACTCAGGGAGCCGCAGTACTCAGAAGTCCGGTGTGTGTTCCACCGGCACATACGAGTGTAAGTGCCGGTAGCAGGTGGGGTCAGGGCCAGGTGTATTCAGGCGCCAGGTGTGGTCAGGGGCAGATGTCAGGGTCAGCTGTGGTCAGCTGGCGTGGTCAGTGGTCAGGGCGTGGTCAGTGTCGGGCGTGGTCAGTGCCGGGCGTGGTCAGTGTCGGGCGTTGACATGGTCAGCTGTGGTCAGCTGTGGTCAGTTGTGGCCAACTGTGGTCAGTTGTGGTCAGCTGTGGTCAGCTGTGGTCAGCTGTGGTCAGCTGTGGTCAGCTGTGGTCAGTTGTGGTCAGTTGTGGTCAGTTGTGGTCAGTTGTGGTCAGTTGTGGTCAGTTGTGGTCAGCTGTGGTCAGCTGTGGTCAGCTGTGGTCAGCTGTGGTCAGCTGTGGTCAGCTGTGGTCAGCTGTGGTCAGCTGTGGTCAGCTGTGGTCAGCTGTGGTCAGCTGTGGTCAGCTGTGGTCAGCTGTGGTCAGCTGTGGTCAGCTGTGGTCAGCTGTGGTCAGCTGTGGTCAGCTGTGGTCAGTTGTGGTTAGTTGTGGTCAGTTGTCGCCAGCTGTGATCAGGGTCAGAGGCGGTCGGGCATGCACCGCTGGGCCGCCAAGGACACGGCGTTTGTTTGCTGTCGAAAACGAGCTGTGCCACAGCGACTGTGTGACAGTGGCCTGCGCCGCGCCCGCGACTTGACAAACAAGCACACCGCACAATGAGTCAACGGCCGCGATCGACGCCAAGCTCATTGCGCACCGCCTTGCAAAGCCACTGTGCACTAGCTGGTTACGATCTAAAACCAGTTGGAGATCGGTCATACTCCTACAGTTGGATCTGCACAGACTGCTGTAGTTCAAACCGCGCCGAGCCCACAGGAATATCTCCTGTACATCCAGATAACCATCTACCGGTTATGGTTAATTGGCAACGAACGGCTGATTTACGGCGCATCAGTAAGCCGAATCGATAAGCGTGACCTTGACATATTTCGCGCATTTATCTCTGTGACTCGTTCTGCGTTCGTTCTCGCTTCGCATTGACGGTTCTCCAAAATCAGCTAGGAGTTGATCGAAATCGTTGCGGCGGATTGCTGTAGTGGCCGTCGTTAATCGAGATATGCATCAAGATAACCTGAAGTGAAATCGCCATTCTGGTTCTCTCCGCCGGATGTAAATGTTTCAGTCAGCGCACAAATATAATCAGCTCACAGAACGTCTACTGTATCGGCAATCTTAATGGCCCTAAAGTCTCCACTCCATTAGCGGTGGCATTGGACACCCGCCAAGCCAGACAGGCTGGTTCGGCGTGCTCCGTGGCATCAAGAGGTCGACAATACAGGTGTGCCTTGTGCCAACATCGGCCTGCATGGTGGTGCACTTAGGCCCACTTCTTGTAGCGAGCGAGATTGTATAAGAACGTTGTCTGCACTCGGCCGATGTCGGAGCCGCCCACCCCGATCGACCGAAGGCATTGTCTGGAAGACATCTTGGCGTGACGGTTGCCGCCGCACAAGGCAGCGTACAGCCTCTGACACACCGTTACCGACGAATCGACAGCGCCGTACACTCGGACTGCAGCCGATCACCCTCCTCTGCACCAGCCTACCGGTGGAGATGTGCCCGATGATGCCTGCAATATGCCGATATGCTCACCTTCATGCTTGGTATTCGAAGGGGTTAAACTGAGAAATTGTGAGGAAAAAGGCAAGAAGAAACGCATGGAAACAATAGGAGACAAAGAGAAAGGTCAGCGGTTTTGCAGCAACCTTTCGGAAAGAAGCAAGAAGATCCGAAAGCTGTGTGGTGAACAGTGACTGGACTTCCGACCCACATACCAAAACAACTGCGCCAACCACACGCTCTCTTGAGGCAAGGAAAAATACTCAGCTATCTTGACCCATCTGCATTGGTGCTTGATATGCAGATTGACACAAAGATAAGTAGATAAGCTATAGGCCAATAGATACCTGGGTTGATAGCAAACTGGGTTGATAAGCCAAGAATATGATGGTCAACAGATAGACAGATCACTCAATGGACAGCTACAGTATATGTGCCGGTCCAGCTGCTCCGCCGGCTCCTCTGCCACCCTGCCGATCGGCAGACATGCAGGACGACAAACCGAGTCCGCACACCAGCACTCACAACTCACGAGCAGACCATGAGGGCTGACGGCGCCCACCGGCTACACGTTCCGGTCGCGGTGCACTGCGTTAGTGAAAAAGGGGAGGGGGCCCCCCGGCCCCACGGGGATAGGCACCACCATCAGCCGCTCACGAGTAGACCATGAGGGCTGATGGCGCCCACCGGCTCCAGGTGCCGGTCGCGGCAATGTGTGAGAACACCCCCCCCACCCGCTCAAGAGGAGACCATGAGGGCTGACGGCGCCCACCGGCTCCACGTGCCGGTCGCGGTGCACTGCGTCAGTGCACCACCATCAGCCGCTCACGAGCAGACCATGAGGGCTGACGGCGCCCACCGGCTCCACGTGCCGGTCGCGGTGCACTGCGTCAGTGCACCACCATCAGCCGCTCACGAGCAGACCATGAGGGCTGACGGCCGCTCACGAGCAGACCATGAGGGCTGACGGCGCCCACCGGCTCCACGTGCCGGTCGCGGTGCACTGAGTCAGTGCACCACCACCAGCCGCTCACGAGCAGACCATGAGGGCTGACGTCGCACCACCAGCCGCGGTACCGATCTGCCTCGAACGGTAGCCAGAGCGGGCGTACATTGTCGGTCAGCCGGCGACCGTGCCGCGGCCTGTGTGCCGAGCCGCCACATACTGGGGGCGGGGGGCACACAGCGCCGATGGCGTGCTGGTCGCACGGCGATGTCGCCGTCACCATACTGTGCGCCATGCGCAGTCCATCATCAGCATGGGCGAGGCCGGCACACCGTCAGTCGGCCCGGCTACAATAGCCGGCAGCCGGGCGTGTGCCACCCTCCCCCTCCCCTACCAGCGTGTCATAGCAACAGGACATAGCCACTGCGGCTGGTGGGGCATAGTTGTAGGGCACGGGCACTGGATCTGATGGGCACAGTCGTAGGGCACGGCCACTGGGCTGACGGGGCACAGTAGTAGGGCACGACCACTGGCCGACGGGGCACAGTAGTAGGGCATGGCCACTGGATGATGGGGCACAGTAGTAGGGCACGGCCACTGGATCTGATGGGCACAGTTGTAGGGCATGGCCACCGGATCTGATGGGCACAGTAGTAGGCACACCACTGGGCCCGACGGGGCACAGTCGTAGGGCACGGCCACTGGATTTGATGGGACACAGTTGTAGGGCACGGCCACTGGATGTGATGGGGCACAGTAGTAGGGCATAGCCACTGGATTTGATGGGACACAGTTGTAGGGCACGGCCACTGGGCCTGACGGGGCACAGTGTAACAGGACACAGCACTACGACGGACGGAGGATGATCCCGTATGGAGCACGATCACAGACAACACAGCCAATGGGGCTGACCGAGGCCTTCGTTTGAACGTATCGGATATACCAACTTTACGGCCGAACCGACTGCCATACGAGTGAGCCTCAGGGGTGCGATTCAGGCAGGCCCCAGGGGTGCGACTTAGGCGGGCCCCAGGGGTGCGACTTAGGCGGGCCTTAGGGGTGCAACTCAGGAGAGCCCCAGGGGTGAGACTCAGGCGGGCCCCAGGGGTGCGACTCAGGCGGGCCCCATGGGTGCGACTCGGGCGGGCCCCAGGGGTGGGCCCCAGGGGTGGACCCCAGGGACGGGCCCAATGGGTGGACCCCAAGGGTGCGACTCGGGCACAGCATCACAGCGCCGGCTTTTGTACAGTCTCCTAGAATCGATTGCAGCTAGCTGGAATTGCTGTTAAGCCTCTTGCCAGGAAATTGAGGAAAAAAAACTGGTCTACCGAGGCGTAAAATTCGTGGCAAATGTAATGGATAGGAACGGGCTATATTGACGAACGGTGGCATTAGAATTGGCCATGGCTATCTAGGATGGCTTGCAATTGGCACAATTGGCGTCACAAATAGCTTGGCAGTCAGGCTGAACGTCTTGGCAATGAATATCGTGGATAGATATACTGTTTCACACCACACCTATACCTATCTAGGATATTTAGGTGCCGTGACGCATAGCCTGACTACCAAGCTATTTATGGCGCCAATTATGCATGGCCCCTTTAGAAAGCTGCGTTGAAAGTCTGAGACGACGACGATGAGGATTCGACGACCATTCAGCGGGTGGTCGCCACACCGAGACGATTGTGGCGCGTCGGCGGCGGAACTGGAGCTGCAGGCACCGGTCCGACCCGTCACGGTGTGACGCGTGTACTCGTCACGGTGTGACAGGCACGGCGCCGGCTGGGGCAGGGGGACGGTCAGAGTCGGACGGCGCCACCCCACCAGCTGGCCGTGGGAGACTATGGCGTGTGTGACGTCAGACAGCTGGGGATGCGGCACACGTCACGGATGTGTAAAACGCGGTGTGTGTGTGTGCGGTATGTATGGTGGTGCATCTGCTCGAGATGGATGGAGGCATGTGTCTGTTTTCACCGCCATAAACGAGCTTTGCCATCCTACAAAAACACACCGGTCTTGCATTAAGATGAGATTAGCTTTGTGCTTTGCAAGTTGGGATTTCGCTTCTTCCATCGGTGCCTCTCCTGAAGGGATCGCAAACAATTATACGCGAGTTGCATTATGCAGTGTTTGCCATGCATATCCACACTTCGGCTGCATTGTTCTGCATTGTACCGCATCCGTGTCCGCAGCCGGTACCGGCACCGTACCGGGCCATGTGGTACGGCCAACTCCCCGCCAGTCATCAGTATGACCGACAGGGAGTACGCCTCGAACCCACGACCTTTCGGTTACCAAGTGAGTACGTCCGACTGAGCCGTCTTCGTTCAAAAGCCGTCTTCACTGTGTGCAAAACGAGCCAATCGCTGCAAGTTTGTGCACGTGCAGTGCACATCCACATGACGGTGGGTACCACAAGCAACGCGTCATTCACTGTGTCACTTATGAGTTCCCTGCTGCCAAAAGCTGTGCATCAGTCACCAGTGGATGGTGCACAGGATGCACGGCGGCAGCGGTTGCTGTCCCCGCGGCACTAAAGAACTGCCCGACCCAACTCAGACCCGACAATGACAGCCACAATGGCAATGGGCGCAGCAGGGGCGGACAGGACGCGTCGCGCAGCGCGCCACAATCGCAGTCGGACTGCCTGCGCTGCTGCGTGTACGCTCTGCTGATTTTATGACCCGGGAGACATCCGGAAAACTGCATGACACCCAATGTTAATGACAAATTTATCCCCAAACACAGACAGCTGGAAACAGTCAGATCATCGTTGACCCACATTGGCCCCCAGGATGACCTCGGACAACTGTGGACGCACCCACAAATTATTGGTACTGCAAATTGACTTCTCGATGAGCACAGCCACGCATGTTATTCCAACACACAGGCACTCAATCGGGACAGGCTATGCGCTAAATGTTCACATTAGTAATTTCCAGGAACGGAATGGCAGGAGGTTTCACCGACGCTTTCGAAATGCTCCTTGATTATACAGGAGCGCGCTTCTCACCGAGCGGGATTAATCATGCCTTGCGAGTCCCAAACACATCCTTCAGTTTACTAGTAGATCAGCAGAACAGCAGGTGAGCAGCTCGGCAGGCCAGCAGATGAGCAGGTTAGCAGATCAGGCTCATCTCATATCTCAGCTCCAGCATATCCCCCAGTCTGCCACCATGAGGCTGACCACGCCTACCAATCTCTGCTATAACATTCAGACTTTAGACAGTCATCAGGCGGCTAACGACACTATGTCATTCTCTGGCACAGTCATTTGGATAGCCTGCGGCACAGGCCCAGCATCCGGTCCACACAGGTCCACACAGGTCCACACAGGTCCACACAGGTCCACACAGGTCCACACAGGTCCACACAGGTCCACACAGGTCCACACAGGTCCACACAGGTCCACACAGGTCCACACAGGTCCACATAGGTCCACACAGGTCCACACAGGTCCACACAGGTCCATACAGGTCCACACAGGTCCATACAGGTCCACACAGACCCGCACAGGTCCACACAGGTCCACACAGGTCCATACAGGTCCACACAGGCCCGTACAGGTCCACACAGGTCCACACAGGTCCATACAGGTCCACACAGGTCCACACAGGTCCATACAGGTCCACACAGGTCCACACAGGCAGGGTTGGATATCTCTCACAAAGCTACGAGGTCAAAGCCATTATTTGACGGTGCATTTTCAGATCGAATAGGGAAAATGACAAATAAGCATTAGAAGGGCATCAAACCAGGGGGTCCACCTCCCGTCCTCGGCCCACCATGGATCTCCAGACATGCTCACAGGTCCACACAGGCCAACACAGGTTCGCAGAAGTCCACCAGCCGGCAGGCCATCGACCGCTGGTGTCGGCATGATTCACCCAATCGATTCATCCACACGGGGCAAGCGGTCCGGTATGCCCGCTCAGCCCGGTTCGGCACGCTTGATGTGTTCTCTATTCCGCTTTAGTTCGATTCGAGGTAGTCCGGCCCGGTTTGGTCTGGTCTCGTGTAGTCTGGTCCAGTAAGTTTTCGTCCGGTCCGGTCCGGTCCGGTCCGATCTGGTCCGATGCTGCCTGGCCGAAACTCGTCCAACCTGGTCTGGTCTGTTCTGGTCCAGTATGTGTCTGTCCGATCTGGTATTGAGTGGTCTGGTGTGATCTGGACTTTCCGATCTGGTTGGCTGTATTGCCATGTCATAAACGTCCATCCAGTCTGGTCGTTTAGGTCGCAAAATGCTCGCGAAACTGAGCCAGTGCCGATCGGAGGCACAGGCGTCAGTCAGGTCCGACGTCATCGCGACCGATGCCGGGGCTGCAGTCAGGCCGCCGCCCCGGGCTGCCATCAGTACACGACAAACACTCGTCTGAGCGACAGGGCCACACAGTCACGCTTGTGAAACCTTAACAACGTCTTTGTTGCGGCGTTTCATGCCCTGAATCTCTCACTCAGATCTAGATCTGGTCATTCAACTTTGTTACATTTTCATCACAATACGAAGTGCGTACATGTTTTGTCCAAAGAAAAGCTTGGACCAGTGTCGGTTCAACTGGCTTTGGCTTCTGGCGAGCCAGGCATGTGTCAGTGACGTGCTATGTAGTCATGACACGCGACTTGGGCACCCAGACAGACTGGCGGGCAGTGCCATTCCGATGGAGGGTGCCGAGCTGAACCGTTGTATGTGTCATGAACTGGCCGGGAAGGCTGTGCGACAATGATCGCGATACGGCGTGAGACCAATAATAAGTCGACCATTCGGCAACGTGCGCTTGAGTTTGCGTTCGAGATACGTACGCCATGTTAAGCAGACGGGATCGATTTTGGCAATGCTGCAACAAATTGCCACTGCATCAGATTGTTTTTCAGTGCACGTATGCTGGAGGTTCAGACTCTGCCACAGCAATCGAGCTAATTCTGCTGCATACGGCGTGCGTAACCCAAAGTTGGAGTGTATTGAATCGTCGAAACAGGCTTTACTTATTTCCGAAATTTCCGTATTTCCGAGATAAATGTCGTGGAATTTCCAAAGGCCGTTCGAATTTAGAAGGGTCCGACGTAGTAAGGTGCATGCCTTTACAGGCAGAGCGCAGTTGATACCCACTCACGTGTTCCCTGTTGTCACATGGTGGCTGGTCCTGTACCGGCAGCTGGGGAGCTCAACTGCCTGCTCCCGTACCGGCAGCCAGGAAGCTCCACTGCCTGCTCCTGTATCGGCAGCTAGGGAGCTTCACTGCCTGATCCCGTACCGGCAGCTGGGGAGCTCCACTGCCTGATCCCGTGCCGGCAGCTGGGGAGCACCACTGCCTGCTCCTGTACCGGCAGCTGGGGAGCACCACTGCCTGCTCCCGTACCGGCAGCTGGGGAGCTCCACTGCCTGCTTCTGTATCGGCAGCTGGGAAGCACCATCAATTGATCCCGTACCGGCAGCTGGGGAGCTCCACTGCCTGATCCCGTACCGGCAACTGGGGAGCTCAACTGCCTGCTCCTATACCGGCAGCTAGGAACTCCACTGCCTGCTCCTGTATCGGCAGCTAGGGAGTACTACCGACTGATCCCGTACCGGCAACTGGGGAGCTCCACTGCTCGCCGCCTGTCCTCGCTCGTCCAAGACTTCCTACTGCGCCCTATAGGGGCTAAATAGGGCGCCTACATGCACCATAGGCCAACAGGGACAAGTGCTAAGGTGCAGTGCAGCTCAATATTCGTGTCTAATCAGTCACAGGCGCATTGTCCTGAGTGTAGAAACAACCAGGCGCATTGAAGCATGTATACAGAGCTGAAATGATTTCAGACATGATACGTTCACCAAATTATTATATTCCAGGAGGCTGAAATAACAAGCGACATTCCTCTCTGGGATTGATCCCAGGATATTGATCGAGAACTTCACATACTTGCCACCCAAGACAGCTGCCCAGCGGCGGCTGCGACAGCTGCGGCGTGGGGCGTGGGATGTGGGATGTGGGGTGTGGGGTGTGGGGTGTGGGGTGTGGGTGTGGGGTGTGGGGTGTGGGGTGTGGGGTGTGGGGTGTGAGATATGGGATGTGGGGTGTGGGGCGTGGGATGTGGGGTGTGGGGTGTGGGGTGTGAGATGTGGGATGTGGGATGTGGGATGTGGGATGTGGGGTGTTGGGTGTGGGGTGTGGGGTGTGGGGTGTGGGGTGTGGGATGTGGGATGTGGGATGTGGGGTGTGGGGTGTGGGGTGTGGGGTGTGGGGTGTGGGGTGTGGGGTGTGGGATGTGGGATGTGGGGTGTGGGATGTGGGATGTGGGGTGTGGGGTGTGTGATGTGGGATGTGGGATGTGGGCTGTGGGGTGTGGGGTGTAGGGTGTGGGGTGTGAGATGTGGGATGTGGGATGTGGGATGTGGGATGTGGGGTGTTGGGTGTGGGGTGTGGGGTGTGGGGTGTGGGGTGTGGGATGTGGGATGTGGGATGTGGGGTGTGGGATGTGGGATGTGGGGTGTGGGATGTGGGGTGTGGGATGTGGGATGTGGGGTGTGGGGTGTGGGATGTGGGATGTGGGATGTGGGCTGTGGGGTGTGGGGTGTGGGGTGTAGGGTGTGGGGTGTGAGATGTGGGATGTGGGATGTGGGATGTGGGATGTGGGGTGTGGGCTGTGGGGTGTAGGGTGTAGGGTGTGGGATGTGGGATGTGGGATGTGTGGTGTGGGATGTGGGGTGTAGGGTGTAGGGTGTGGGATGTGGGATGTGGGATGTGGGCTGTGGGCTGTGGGGTGTCGTGTGTGGGGTGTGGGGTGTGGGATGTGGGGTGTGGGATGTGGGGTGTGGGATGTGGGGTGTGGGATGTGGGGTGTGGGATGTGGGATGTGGGATGTGGGCTGTGGGGTGTGGGGTGTGGGGTGTGGGGTGTGGGATGTGGGATGTGGGATGTGGGGTGTGGGGTGTGGGATGTGGGCTGTGGGGTGTGGGGTGTGGGGTGTGGGGTGTGGGGTGTGGGGTGTGGGATGTGGGATGTGGGATGTGGGATGTGGGATGTGGGGTGTGGGGTGTGGGATGTGGGATGTGGGGTGTGGGATGTGGGGTGTGGGGTGTGGGGTGTGGGATGTGGGGTGTGGGGTGTTGGGTGTGGGGTGTGGGGTGTGGGGTGTGGGCTGTTGGGTGTCGGGTGTGGGGTGTGGGGTGTGGGGTGTGGGGTGTGGGGTGTGGGATGTGGGCTGTTGGGTGTCGGGTGTGGGGTGTGGGGTGTGGGCTGTTGGGTGTCGGGTGTGGGGTGTGGGGTGTGGGATGTGGGCTGTTGGGTGTCGGGTGTGGGGTGTGGGGTGTGGGGTGTGGGGTGTGGGGTGTGGGGTGTGGGATGTGGGCTGTGGGGTGTGGGGTGTGGGGTGTGGGGTGTGGGATGTGGGCTGTGGGGTGTCGGGTGTGGGGTGTGGGGTGTGGGATGTGGGCTGTTGGGTGTCGGGTGTGGGGTGTGGGGTGTAGGGTGTGGGGTGTGGGCTGTTGGGTGTCGGGTGTGGGGTGTGGGGTGTGGGATGTGGGCTGTTGGGTGTCGGGTGTGGGGTGTGGGGTGTGGGGTGTGGGGTGTGGGGTGTGGGGTGTGGGATGTGGGCTGTTGGGTGTCGGGTGTGGGGTGTGGGGTGTGGGATGTGGGCTGTTGGGTGTCGGGTGTGGGGTGTGGGGTGTGGGATGTGGGCTGTTGGGTGTCGGGTGTGGGGTGTGGGGTGTAGGGTGTGGGGTGTGGGGTGTGGGGTGTCGGGTGTGGGGTGTGGGGTGTGGGGTGTGGGGTGTGGGGTGTGGGGTGTGGGGTGTGGGGTGTGGGGTGTGGGGTGTCGGGTGTGGGGTGTGGGGTGTGGGGTGCATGGTGAGCTGTCCGCGAGGAGGAACGCCACTGTAACCTCATTTCTTTGGACAAAGAATGAGAGTACTCGAGGAGAAATAAGGCCACGAAAGTCGGTAAATCTCGAAATGAACAGAAAAGTTTTCAGTACGCAAAAATGTGCACTTCAAAAGTCACATGGCATGTAATTCTACAACACGCTTCCTACAAGCCAAAATGTCGTCACGAGTCTCTTTCTTTGAACGCATACTGCGAAAACTTCATCAGGAATAGCGAAAACATATGATTAAAAATGAAACTGATTGCATCCAAACGATAAGAGGATATCTGACAATGAGGAAATCGCAACGCGAAGCAGTTTTGTTCACTGCAACAACTTTGTTACTTCGGTTTCAAAGGTGCGACCAGGTGACTGGGCCGCTCAGGCGAGACTTTGTGCCATACATATTATACACGGGACGGCATACTCGCTAGAGTTTCACCCTGACTCGTAGCTACAGCTATGCTCACATGGCGGTAACAGAAGCTTCACCCCCACTAGAGCTTTGCCCTCACTCGTAGTTCCGGCAAAGCTCATATGATGGCACTGGAAGCTACATCCTCGCTAGAGCTTCACTCACTCGTACCTAAAGCAATGCTCGCATGATGGCACTGGAAGTTGCACCCTCGCTAGAGCTTCACTCTCACTCGTAGCTACAGCAATGCCCAAATGATGGCGCCGGACGTTTCACCACTGCTAAGGCTTGGGCACTACGTGACCATCAAATGCCAGGAAGCCTAGTGTTCTGTCCGGCTGATCATCACAACAGACGCTCGCAGCGACCGAGACCCTCTCCAACAGCCTGGGTGCGCCCCCGGGCGTCGGCACGGACCGGAATCTGGCGGCGGCCGTACGTCCGCTCCGGCAGTTCTCAC
Organism: Imbricaverruca yamaguchii; assembly: GCA_034440575.1. Lineage (NCBI taxonomy): Eukaryota > Metazoa > Arthropoda > Thecostraca > Neoverrucidae > Imbricaverruca > Imbricaverruca yamaguchii. The sequence continues at coordinate 34,836 of JAOTOL010001510.1, read as the reverse complement.
CGGCTCTGATTCCCGCGGCGGCGACCGGCCACCGCGGGAACTGGCTGCGCCGCTTCCGGCTGTGAGAAAGTTGACCGGGCAGCGGGCGCAGAGTCGGGGTGGTGGCGTGCGGTGATCTGTGCCCGGGTCGGGTCGGGTCGGATGCAGCACCGTGCACTCAGGCCGCCTGTCACAGTGCTACTTCCGGGCTACGATGTTGAACACCTGGTCTAGTACTTCGCCCCCTCGCCTGCAGTGTTGTCTACATGGCCTGTGATGTTGGTTCCATAGCCTGCAATGTAATGTTGGCCCCCTGACTATGGTCTGTGGTGTCCGCTCAATGGCCTGCTAATGTTGCCTCCATCATGTGTGAACTCCAGATGCGACCCGCCTCTAACCAGGAATATTCCGAATCCCAGACACATTACCGTCCTACAGGTGCCCGACTAGAGCGAACTGCATTGATCAGGCACAGGCTGATGCATTCCACACTGAGAAATGCGAATTGCATTGTTGCGCGTGTTCGAATGCGCCGATGCCCAGATGCACAGCGCAGTGTGAGTTACGAGCGAGGTACAGTGTTACGAGCGAGGTACACAGCTGCAAGCGAGGTACACACTACGAGCGAGGTGCACAGCTACTAGCGAACTACACAGCTATGAGCGAGCTACACAGCTACTAGCGAGCTACACAGCTGCAAGCGAGGTACACAGATACAAGCGAGCTACACAGCTGCAAGCGAGGTACACAGATACAAACGAGCTACACAGCTACGAGCACGGCGATGTGTTCCGCTTCCTGACCAACTGGGACTTGTAGTCGCGGCCCATTGGCATTGCCTCCTGACCGCACATGGCCTGCTGCGGCACTGGAAGGGCGCGCCGGCCGACCGCGCGGGACTACGCACAGACAGCGCGGGCCGGCCGACCGCGCCGGACTACGCACAGACAGCGCGCGCCGGCCGACCGCGCGGGACTACGCACAGACAGCGCGGGCCGGCCGACCGCGCGGGACTACGCACAGACAGCGCGGGCCGGCCGACCGCGCGGCACTACGCACAGACAGCGCGGGCCGGCCGACCGCGCGGCACTACGCACAGACAGCGCGGGCCGGCCGACCGCGCGGGACTACGCACAGACAGCGCGGGCCGGCCGACCGCGCGGGACTACGCACAGACAGCGCGGGCCGGCCGACCGCGCGGGACTACGCACAGACAGCGCGGGCCGGCCGACCGCGCGGGACTACGCACAGACAGCGCGGGCCGGCCGACCGCGCCGGACTACGCACAGACAGCGCGGGCCGGCCGACCGCGCGAGACTACGCACAGACAGCGCGGGCCGGCCGACCGACGCGGGACTACGCACAGACAGCGCGCGCCGGCCGACCGCGCCGGACTACGCACAGACAGCGCGGGCCGGCCGACCGCGCGGCACTACGCACAGACAGCGCGGGCCGGCCGACCGCGCGGCACTACGCACAGACAGCGCGGGCCGGCCGACCGCGCGGCACTACGCACAGACAGCGCGGGCCGGCCGACCGCGCGGCACTACGCACAGACAGCGCGGGCCGGCCGACCGCGCGGGACTACGCACAGACAGCGCGGGCCGGCCGACCGTCGCGCTTGCACGAAGTGTGCCGCCGGGGGCGCGACGGTCCGCCGAGCACGGCACGGCGTGCTGCCCAGCCGAGCTGAAATCCGGCCGCCGGCGGCCCGCCCCGCCAGCTGGCCCAACACCGCCCGGAGGTGGTCCAGTGACGTCACCACTACAGCCACCGGCTAGCCGCCCCGCCAGCTGCCCCAACACCGCCCGGAGTTGGTCCAATGACGTCATCACTACAGCCGCCGACCAGCCGCCCCGCACCGACACCTTCCTGAGGTGGTCCAGTGATGTCACCAGTACAGCCGCCGACCAGCCGCCCCGACACCGCCCGGAGGTGGTCCAGTGACTTCACCAGTACAGCCAGCAGCCAGCGGCCCCGACAGACACCGCCCGGAGGTGGTCCAGTGACGTCATCACTACAGCCAGCGGCCAGCTGCCCCGCACAGACACCGCCCGGAGGTGGTCCAGTGACGTCACCAGTACAGCCGCCGACCAGCTGCACCGACACCGCCCGGAGGTGGTCCAGTGACGTCACCAGTACAGCCGCCGACCAGCTGCCCCGATACCGCCCGGAGGTGGTCCAATGACGTCACCACTACAGCGGCCCAGCCAGCTGCCCCGACACCGCCAGGAGGTGGTCCAGTGATGTCACCACTACAGCCGCCGACCAGCGGCCCTGCCAGCTGCCCCGACACCGCCCGGAGGTGGTCCAGTGACGTCACCAGTACAGCCGCCGACCAGCGACCCCGCACAGACACAGTCCGGAGGTGGCCGAGTGACGTCACCAGTACAGCCGCCCCGCCAGCTGCCCCAACACCGCCCGGAGGTGGTCCAGTGACTTCACCACTACAGCCAGCAGCCAGCTGCCCCGACACCGCCCGGAGGCGGTCCAGTGACGTCACCACTAGATCCCCGCCTGCCGGCCGGCAGCACGTGAAGCCACGCAGCCGACGGCGATATGCCGGCTCACACAGCCTCTGGACCGGAAAACGGTCCAGTGGCCACACACCTTATATGGTATAGTAGTTTCCGGTACGGCCGGTGAGCATTTGTCCGGTGGCGGTGTGAAGCGCGTCTCGCACGCCAACCGTCAGCCTACTGCCGCAGGCCAGTCCGTCACCGGACCAGACCTGCTTCTCGTCTGCCCGTGCCAGCAGAGGTCCGGTCGGCACAAGTCTACTCCCGCCTCCCCGCACACATGCGTCATGGAATATCCAGGGGAAACGGATGGAGACTCCCGCCGCGCAATTTTGAATCAGGACAGGTCGCGGCGCGCTGCGGACATCCCTAAGTGTAGGTGCTGTCATATGTGCTGTCATATGTGCTGTCGTATGTGCTGTCGTATGTGCTGTCGTATGTGCTGTCGTATGTGCTGTCGTATGTGCTGTCGTGTGTGCTGTCGTGTGTGCTGTCGTATGTGCTGTCGTGTGTGCTGTCGTATGTGCTGTCGTGTGTGCTGTCATATGTGCTGTCGTATGTGCTGTCGTATGTGCTGTCGTATGTGCTGTCATATGTGCTGTCGTATGTGCTGTCGTATGTGCTGTCGTTTGTGCTGTCGTATGTGCTGTCGTATGTGCTGTCGTAGGTGCTGTCGTATGTGCTGTCGTTTGCAGATATGTGAACGACCTGAACTCATTGTGTAGTTTATGCAGTTATCTTGCCAGACTCTAAAAAGTGCACGCGCTAATTCCTAATACATGGTGGCGTGAGTCGTCAATCAACAATGCTGTGAGCCATTGAGATTGACATGGCAGCTGATATGCTTTATTAATTAATATCCAGCGTTGACAAACAGTTTGGGGACATGAAGTCGGCAAATAAATCACCCCATCGGCACCTTCATTTACCAAGCTATCTTCCTTTGACAACTAAAAGCAAAAGGTTTCCAAACAGGGACATGACGACTTTTGTAGCCATCGAGCAGTGACGTCACATCGCACGAGCTCATGACGTCGCAGACCGGTCGGTCGGTGGTCGGCGCGGCGGAAGTCTGGCCAAACTTGTCCCGACCAGCTGACAGAACACACTCGTGCTCCGGTCCAGTGGAGCTGTGAGCGCGGAGTGAACTTTGGGATGTCACAGGGCGGCCTGTGAGAAGAAGCCCCTCCCCGTCCACCGCCTGGCGGCCGGCTCCAGGAACGGTCGGCTTGCGAAGGAAGCTCGCGTTTCGACAAGAATGCGGTGAGAAAACTGCCACCGACTGGTTGCAGCCAGGCAGAGCGGTGACGCGGGCTGGGCGGTCGCGACGGGTTCGGGGTCCTGGCAGACGCCAATAGCTCAGCCACCGCCTCGCATTTTATCATCGTCAACGCGTAGCTGCTAAACAAAGTTTGGTGGTCAACTTCCTATCGATAATCAACTAGGAATTGTAAACTTAGAGCCAGAGACGTCTTGCAGTCTTGAAGCTTGAATGCAACACCACATTGATATTGTTTTATAGTTTTTTTATTGTTACCCCAGCCATGCCCTGCTGATATATACCACGGCAATGCTGTTTTATGTGCCGTGGTTAGACCAAAACATTGTCGGATATGACAATCAGGGAATTCTTGTAATGCTAAGTCAATCATGACCATCGTGAGCAGGTGAACAACATACAAACCAATGTGCTGTGGCTATTCTGTGCATTATTTGCCTTCCTTGAGCCAGATACAATTGTGTAGTGTCCGCAATGCGCAACATCTAACAGCTCGCACAGCGCAACCCACCGGGACCACAAGCGCCGGGACTGACTGTGTGGGCGTAGCCAGCTGAAGAACAGCTAAACTGGTCGTAAGTAACTCCACGGGCTGCTGTGTGCCGAGTGCAGCCGGCTTGTGCTGCGCCGGCCGTGTCCTCTACTGCCGGTGACAAATCGCCCGACCCCAATTGGCGGTCCTTCAAACGGCCGCCGTCCGCGCCGCACGGCCCCCGCTGCCCTACCGCGGAATGGGGAACACCGTGTCGATGAGTGTTGTGTACTTGTGTCACCACGACAGCTGCCGCTGAACTATCGCGGAATAGGGAACACCGTGTCGATGAGTGTCGTGTACTTGTGTCACCACGACAACTGCCGCTGAACTATGGCGGAATGGGGAACACCGTGTCGATGAGTGTCGTGTACTTGTGTCACCACGACAACTGCCGCTGAACTATGGCGGAATGGGAAACACCGTGTTAATGAGTGTCGTATACTTGTGTCACCACGACTGTGGTGGACTGTGGACTGTGGACGACCGTGGACAGGAGTCGTGTGCACCGGACGGCTGTCGGCGGCTGTGTGGACAGCAGTGGACAGGAGTCGTCTGCACCGGACGGCCGTCGGCGGCTGCGGTGGACGACTGTGGACAGGAGTCGTGTGCACCGGACAGCCGTCGGCAGCTGCGGTGGACGACTGTGGACAGGAGTCGTGTGCACCGGACAGCCGTCGGCAGCTGCGGTGGACGACTGTGGACAGGAGTCGTGTGCACCGGACGGCCGTCGGCAGCTGCGGTGGACGACTGTGGAAAGGAGTCGTGTGCACCGGACAGCCGTCGGCAGCTGCGGTGGACGACTGTGGACAGGAGTCATGTGCACCGGACGGCTGTCGGCGGCTGTGTGGACAGCAGTGGACAGGAGTCGTGTGCACCGGACAGCTGTTGGCAGCTGCGGTGGACGACTGTGGATAGGAGTCGTGTGCACCGGACGGCTGTCGGCAGCTGCGGTGGACGACTGTGGACATGAGTCGTGCCGCCGCCGCCGCCGCTGGAGCAGACCGGACGTGCGGCCACAGAAAAAGCAGCACCCGGCCAGGGTTGCAGGTGTGCATTCCGCCGATTTCTTCGGCTGTTCGTGTGTGGGACTGCTGAGTGGGTCAGGCTGGTCACGCTCCGCTGGCGCCGGCCGTGTGCAGTCGGCTGGGACCTGCCCGTGGGGCTCACCACTGGTCACCGCCACGCTAACTGAAAAACAACTAGCTCTCTGTCGCAGCACGACTGCCGCGAGTCTGCCCACGATGATCACTAGCGAAACTGGCCAGCTTAATGCAACTGCTCTATTGTGCTCGGTGTACCGTAACTCCGGTGCGAAGTGCTTCATATATATATATATATATATATATATATATATATATATATATATATATATATATATATATATATATATATATATATATATATATATATATATATATATATATATATATATATATATATATATATATGTATATATATATACATATATATATATGTATATATATATACACATATATATATATATATATATATATATATATATATATATATATATATATATATATATATATATATATATATATATATATATATATATATATATATATATATATATATATATATATATATATATATATATATATATATATATATATATATATATATATATATATATATATATATATATATATATATATATATATATATATATATATATATATATATATATATATATATATATATATATATATATATATATATATATATATATATATATGTATACATATATATATATATATATGTATATATATATATATATATTGGCTTGGTTTTGGCTTTAGGGCTTCAGCGCTTTATGCTCAACAGTCAATCGATCATCAGACAAGCCTCATGTTTTAACGTTAGGTAAATAACTGTCCTATCCGGAGATTCCCATACAGACGCTGCATTTACACCATGTGCATTTCGCAAGAGGTAAAAGCAAAGCTACCCATGCTGCTATACACCATAGTGACAGCTGTGTGGAAATCACCAAATCGGCATGTTAGTGCCCGACCACTTCCTTCGTTAAAATGAATGAGCATCGCGGTGGGTTAGTTAGTTAACTGGGTTTCAGCAATGCAAAGGGCAAGGACGGTCTACAATTAATGTACCTATTGGGGTCGGCATTTTCCTTCCTTATACCTCAGTGGCATCGCTCATGGTAGATGCACACTGAGGTACCGGTCAAAGAATGAGATAAGAATGTCAATGTGTCACCTTGTTACGTTGAGAACAGCACCAGAGCCTGTCGGCCGCACACGCGGCAAAATAACCAACTGCCCCACCTCCCATTCATAGACGCATTGATGAACCATCGAGACGGACGGTTCCGCCAACACCCTCCACTGCAGTGTGCGCCGTCGGCGACCCTTGTCTACACGCCAGCCGGCAGCGTCTTCACCCCCGACACAGCCCCGCCTGCGGTGTCGGCCGACACGGGCCGGCGGCGCGCTGCTCACCTTAGACATGGCTGCAGGCGGCAGCGGTCGGGTCGGGCCGGTCACGGTCGGGTCGCCACAGCAGACCGCCTGCGGGCACGGCTCGGGTCAGCGTCGGCGGCCGTCTGCACGCGCAGCCGCCGCGCCCACCGTCGGCGGCGACGACTGGCTCTGATCAATACGGCAGCGGCGCCGGCCGGCCGGCCGGTCGGGGCCACGCACATGCGCCCTCGCCACCGCCCCCTCCCCTCACGGCCCTACAGCTCGGTCCGCCGGCGACGCCCCCCCCCCACACAACGCCTCTTTTTACTGACTGGTTGCCGGACTAGGTGGCAGGTGTGGAGGAGGGAAGTGAGGGATGGGGAGCGGAGAGACGACACCAACGGACGGCTGACACGAGTTGAGGAACGGGCAGCGGACAAGTTCGCACGGTAATTGTTCGGACTGCAATTGCTCGAAAGGAGACGTTAAAATGCCTAAAGTTCGCTATGTATAAAGTACGCATGAGATGAAGTCGGTAAGGGCGGGGCGAGGATGGCCGAGTGGTTAAGGCGTTGTACTACGGTACCAAAGTTCCCGGGTTCGACACTAGCGCCGCTCAGGACATTTCCCAATTCCGCGACCCACAGGCGAAACAGTGTGGGCCGCGCCATTAGCCGTGAATGTGCATAAAGTGCGTCGTGAACCACCCAATAAGCAAACGAAGATGGTAAGGACAAACGTTCATATGGTATGAAGTTGTTATGGTGGCCTGACCGACTTTTGTCAATGCAGATATTTTATGCACGAACTTATACCACATAGCGTACGAACTTTTGCATACGAACTTCCCGTACGAGCTTTTGCATGTGAACTTTAACATACGAATCTTGTCAGAAGAATTATCCCATATGAACAATTGCATCCGAACATCATCCATACGATCTTTATTCGTACGAACTTTGCATGCGAATTTTGGTGAAAAGAATTATCCCATACGAACAATTGCGTGGGAACTCCATCCATACGAACTTTATTCGCTCGAACTTTATTCAAACCAACCTTTATCCTAAAATCGCTATGGAATTGGGAGAGGCGATGGTTGGCTCGGGACGCCCGGGTCGTTCGATGGAAGACCAAGTCGCGCCCAGCATGTGATTGTGCACATGCTGCTCGCTCCACAGGCGACGCACTGCCAGCTCTGCTTCCGCTGCAATCTGAGCGCCTATGGCGGCTAGATGCGAGGCTATTGCTTGTCGATGGCTGCCGTTCTCATCTGTCCCACACTGGAGGGTACTGATGGCGCGGCAGGCGGCGACGCGGCCAAATTCAGCGCAACTGTGCTGGCTGGGTGGCACCTGAACACCCAGCGAGCCACTAGCCACTTGGTGGTGTACGCCATCTACAGCCACGAAACCACTTTCGGGTGTAATGCCATGCCTGGAGCAAAGCACAGCAGAACAATAGTTGCAGAACATTTCACTACTTTGTCGGTTCAAACCACTTCAAAAGTAGCAGCTTGATTCTGTACAATCTGTATAGCCCAGTTGCCTGATGGTAGCACTTTTTCGGGGTCGGGGAGGGGCAATGCATCACGTTTCAATTTAGAGTAAACTACTCAATCTTGATTGTACACATGGAAGCATTATTTTTCGGAAAAGAAAGGAGTGAATTAACCATTTATAAGGAATACATAAACATTGTTAGTTGCCTTTGCTTCGTATTTCGCAGCAGACATAGAACAGATAAAACGGAGCCAAATTTCAACACATCCTGTGATTTGAAGTAAACGGATGGGAAACCTGTCAATGGCCTGATCACGAAATTGCAGTCCAGTGGCGGGACTTCCACCACGGCTGAGCATCGCACCGCCGCCGTTCCGACACGTCCCCGCTGCCACGTCCCCGCTGCCACGTCCCCGCTGCCACGTCCCCGCTGCCACGTCCCCGCTGCCACGTCCCCACTGCCACGTCCCCACTGCCACGTCCTCGCTGCCACGTCCCCGCTGCCACGTCCCCACTGCCACGTCCCCGCTGCCACGTCCCGCTGCCACGTCCCCGCTGCCACGTCCACACTGCCACGTCCCCGCTGCCACGTCCCCGCTGCCACGTCCCCGCTGCCACGTCCCCGCTGCCACGTCCCCGCTGCCACGTCCCCACTGCCACGTCCCCACTGCCACGTCCCCACTGCCACGTCCCCACTGCCACGTCCCCACTGCCACGTCCCCACTGCCACGTCCCCGCTGCCACGTCCCCACTGCCACGTCCCCGCTGACACGTCCCCGCTGCCACGTCCCCGCTGTCACGTCCCCGCTGCCACGCCCCCGCTGCCACGTCCCCACTGCCACGTCCCCGCTGCCACGTCCCCGCTGCCACGTCCCCGCTGCCACGTCCCCACTGCCACGTCCCCGCTGCCACGTCCACGCTGCCACGTCCCCGCTGTCACGTCCCCGCTGCCACGTCCCCGCTGCCACGTCCCCACTGCCACGTCCACACTGCCACGTCCCCCCTGCCACGTCCTCGCTGCCACGTCCCCGCTGCCACGTCCCCGCTGCCACGTCCCCGCTGCCACGTCCCCGCTGCCACGTCCCCACTACCACGTCCCCACTGCCACGTCCCCACTGCCACGTCCCCGCTGTCACGTCCCCGCTGCCACGTCGCCGCTGCCACGTCGCCGCTGCCACGTCGCCGCTGCCACGTCCCCGACATGTTGGACCAGCCGGCAGCCGTCGCTCTCAGCCGCACACGGTCAATGTCAATACATTGGGTGTGGTGGGGGAGGGGGTCAGATCAAGGCGTTTGACCACACACAGAGACAGTATGCCAATGTTCCCTCCTTCGACCTCCTACTACAAGGGCGACTCGAAGGCATGCACCATCACCATCCGACAAGCAGTGCTTTCAGAAGGAAATGCGCGTATGATTTATACTTATCTTATTATGGTACTTTATGCCAATCCCACAACTGGATAAACAAGCAAGTGTAGACATTCTGATAGTACAAAGCTACTCTTAAAAGAGGAACGGGACCATATAAATATCCTTCCCTAACGCACAGTTAACACGTGTAAGGACAAATCCAGCCGGTCGGTTTGGGGATAAATTTTTGACGAGCCACCAAGCTTAAGTCCAGGGAAGGAAAACCCGGCGGAAAGAAAGTGTGCGCGATAGTTGCCGAATATTTTGACGCGGTCATTAAAACATCCACCCACTGACTCAAAGTACATATGTAAGGCATAGTTTGCCTGCCTGACTATCCTTGACGAGTGAAGTATGTAAGACATGGCTCGTCTGCCAGCCTCGGCTGGGGGAGGGGGACGGAACTTCATGATCGCTGATCCGCAGCCATCGCGGCAGTTGCTCCCGCTGATCCGTGGCGAGCGCCACGGGGGCGGGGGTCGGGGAGGTTGGAGCGGCTGGTGTGCAACGGGTCAATCCAGTTTTTGGTCGAGGCCCATGTGCACGTATCAAATATAATATGCATTTCTGTCTGGTTTGCATTGATGGGGACGAGGTGTGATCGACCGCCGCCACGGCTGTGACAAGCTGCATGGCAAATTCAGGAACATTAGGAAGCCCGGGGGCCACAACACGTGGAAATCTACCCAAGTGATAATCCTTGCCTAGGTGTGCAGAACATCAGAAGTTGCATCGGTAGGTAATGCAGTAAGAGGGATTTTGCACCCGTTTAACTATTCAGGAATTTTCACAAATACTTCGCTACGCAGGAATTTTCATGCGGTGCGGGGATGGCCGAGTGGATAAGGTGTTGAGCCCTGGGTACCAAAGGCCCCGGGTTGAACACTCGCTCCACTCTGGACATTTCCCAATCCCGCGACCCACCGGCGAAACAATGCGGGCGGCGCCATTAGACGTGACCGTACAAAGTGCGTTGAGAACTACCAAATAAGCAAAAAAGCAAACACAATGCACGCAGAAACAATGCAAAAGAAAAACGTCAACAACCTGCGATATTTGACAGGAAGTTATCATATTTTATACCTAAGTCTCAGTTTTAGATTCGACAGCCGGTTAAGCCACCATAAATATGTCTGATTAATAATTAAATTTGGTCAACTGGCACCGAGTTGGAGCAGCAGAATCCAGGGGAGCAATTTGGGGGACGTTCCTCCCACATGGAGATGAGGAGCTCCTTCTACTGGAAAAAGGCGTTCGAATGCACCCTCCCCCAAACGCAGAACATTTCCGGCTCTCCGTAATGAAAATTGAATCGTTATTCTTTGATTTAGTACATTTTGGGTTGCTAAGGGGAACGTGCCCCCGGACCCCAGTGACTACACAGGGTTCACAACGCTGAACTGCACAGGGTCGGAGTGACTACGCAGGACTACACAGGGTCGGGGGAGCTCGGCACGACCCACCACTTACCGTCAGCGACTCACGCAGTCGAGGGACGGACGGACGTCAACACACCATCCTCAGCACGCGAGCCCCATCTCGGCGCGCCATCTCGGCACCAGCGCGCCACCCGCCGCACGTGGCACCACCGCCGGCGGTCGGCGCACACTGCCGCGGCGCGCCACCCGCCCGCAGCCCGCGCCGTCGACCGTGGCGCCGCCGGCGGACACCCGGCGGACACCTGGCGGCCGCGGTCAGCTGCCGCCGCAGGTGCGGGCGCCGGCGGCGGGGGCGTCACACCCCCCCCCCCCCCCGGCCCCGTGCACACCATGAGCTGTCGCGTGCCGCGTGTCGCTGTGTCGCCGGGTGTGGAAGGGGCACAGCTGGTGCCCTGAACAGATGTGGCGTGCTGCGAGACCGAGGCGACGCTCCAATGGACGTGACACTGATTCGGCTTCAATCCCATTATGATTGCCAAAGACGAGGTACAAGACAAATGGCGAGGAGTGGTATCGTTTATTAAACCGCAACACGAGAAAGATCTCAGGTAGAGGTGAGTGGTAAATGCGCAAACCGCACGCAGTCGCTGGCGCTGATGCGAAGAGCTAAGCGATGCAGAGTGCATCTTCAGTTGGCGTTGGATGATTTTTGTAGGCACCAAAGATGCACCTATGTAGGATGCACACATTTCATTTACAAGTTGCATGGAATTGCATATGCAAGCAAGGGTGGAGGAACGCATGGGACACTGGGGGAGGGGGCAGCTACGTCCTATTGCGAGAACAAGGGGCATCGGACAACATTGGTGATCGCACGAAAACTACTTACTCTCTCCAGATACTTCAGGATCGCACACCAAATCAGCTATTGAAACCAGGCACCGGTCAATAGCAGACTTAATTAAATCACGGAGGATGACGCGACTCATACTCCACGAAGACGTTGGAGGTTACAGGTGTTCTGTACGCCGGTGTTTTCAATGTTCCTTTTACACCAAGGAACGACAGCCGTGCATCATTTTCCACTCCACGGCAAATTGAACATCAGAATTGCTTCCGTTCAAACACTGACAGAACTGCCTGGGACTATCTGCCCCATGTGGTAACAATATGAAGTATCACCCACATATACTGTCTCCCGAGCAGTGGCTGCAGATCTGAGCTTTCCAGCAAGATGTCCTCCATCTCCTCCACATACGCACTGGCAAGCATAGACAAACTGAGCCGCATGGGTGCGACGAGTCTACAACCAACGCCGTTTGTTCGACCAAGTCAGATCGTTGCTTAGCTCGCGACACACCACATCAGCTGACTTTTCTGCAGGCACCTTGGTGAATAGACCGGCTATGTCAAAACTAACCGTGATATGGGCTTCATATGGTTGCATGAACACGACTAAACTCCAGGACGAAACGCGTATAATTAATGACGGTGCAAACAGACTTGTCGAAAACTGGAATGTTCACTGGATTTGCATAGGGTGAGTTCCGTGTGCAGGTGAACTAATCATGCTTGTGATGGGCCTAGGCAGCCTTGCTGTGTGGATTTTGGCAAGACCGTACAGGCGAGAAGCCCATGAGTGATTGGACTTCAGTCTTCTGGCTAGCTTGTTTACACCTGGTCGGTTTCACGCAGGTCATCAATAACTTCTTAATTTGTTTTTGTTTTGCAACTGTGAGATCTGTGTAGCTTTTGATGGGCAGATCCGACAATAAGTTTTTTTTTCAACTTGTCCTCATATTGCTTATTTGATATCACTTCTAGCATAGCACCTTTATCTGCTGGGATAATTATTATATGTGAATCCCCCCGCCCCTGCAACTTCTTAGTCCTCCGCTCTCGAGCTTGTAAGTTTCTGCCTGGTGCAACCTTTATAACCTTGGATAAAAACGGTGCTCACTTTCAAGCAAGTCTTTTCGAGCATCGGATAACGTCGGTTCAATCAGTCTTACATTTGATACACTGGATTGAAAGGAACGTACGATTCAAAAAAGATAACCGGAACGGTTTTCGGCGTCGCAGCAAAACCAAGTTAGGTTCCCAGTACATCATTCGAGATCACTCAAGGTCAATAACCATATTCTGCTCCGGGAGTCATGATATACCTGCATTATTTTTCTTGAGACAGCACTTCAAACTCCAGCCGCTGGAGAGGAAAATTCCGGCAAATTCTGTCATTAGCTGTCCTGTGCTGGTCATGTTCGACATCCCATAGAGCTATCTTTAACGTTCAGCGCCCATAGCGCGACAAGTGACATGGGGCATGCACTCACACCCTTGGCAGGCAAGGGTCAAGGTGGAAATAATGGTTTATGATTTGGTTATCTTCCATCCAACAAACTGCACACGTCTTGGACGTGGGCAGTGGATATGGGCGTCACATAGCACAAAGTACATACTTCTTCCTCGCTACGTTCTTATTCCACATCTCGGCGCTTCGTATGCGGTGCATCGATATGCGACTTCACGGCCAGTTATCCACGGACCTGACCATCCTGCACTCTCTCCAGAAGGCAGCCAACACTATGGCGCCGACAATGCCGCGGGCAGCCAGAACGTGACCTGGTGCCGACGTCCGCGCAGGATACCAAGCATGAACGAAGAGCCTGAACCATACCGCGCAATGTCGACGTCGGTGTTCTGAACAGACCGTCTGCGCAGTGTTGGCGGCGACGAACATGGCGCCGCATTCGGTTCATACCGAAGGTTGGCGGACGCCCACGAGGGGTGGCAACACAAGAACGCACTCGCTCCGCGCTGGTACCCATTGCCCAGCAGCGCCCCGCTGCTAATCAACAATGAATCACGAGTAATCTGTCGCTCATCCAGCGCCGTCCAGCGCCTACGACTGACGTCCGCATGGTGCGCCGGACGTCGAGAACACCGGACAAGACGTACAAAAGTGTATTGATGCGGAGCACAGTCGGATGGACGGCGAGCAAGGACGCCAAGCGGAGCGACCCGGGCGCCACTTCCAGGCGCACCTGTGGCCAGCACAGACGGACCGCCAGGCAACGCACCAGCCGCAGCTTCCCGGGCCGGGAGGTTCGCTACCGTACAAGTCAGCTACTGGTCGGCAGGACGAAGAAGCAAGCACATTGTTAATGACAAAAGAGATAGCGGATTACACACAGTTAGCGTCCGTAGAGATGATTGTCCACACGCACACGCGCTGGTCCGGGGCCAGCGGCCGATCGTCAGCACGCACACCACCCGTCCCATGTGCAGAGGGCGGCCCATACGCAGTCGAGGCGGCTCCCAGGGGCTCAGTCAGTCGACACCAGCGCGTACCAACTACACGGCGACAGTGCCGTGCACGGCACAAACGTGTCTCCGGCGATAATGTCGGCGCGGTCATACCGCCACCCGACGGCCGAGCGCGCGCGTCGGTTTGTGGCCCGCGGTGGCCAAACACCCGCGACACAACGTACCGGCACCAGCCGGAGTCCTGCGGCGCCACAGGGTCGTGACTCATGGTCCACCGCCACGAGCAGCTCAGATCCTACAGCACTGCACGCGGCACGTGGTCCACTGCTGCGAGCAGCTCTGGTCCACTGCACGCGGCTCGTGGTCCACTGCTGCGAGCAGCTCTGGTCATACAGCACCGTACGTGGCCCGTGGTCCACTACAAGTAGCTCGGGTCCCACAGCACTGCACGCGGCTCGTTGCCTGCCGCGCAAAAGCCAGTCCGCGGTCCATCGCGCCAGTCCGCGGTCCATCGCGCCAGTTCGTGGTCCATCACGCCAGTCCGCGGTCCACCGCTCCCCAGTTCGTGGTCCACCGCTCCCCAGTTCGTGATCCACCGCGCCAAGAGCAGGTGGCAGTCACGCGGCAAGCAGACTTCACAAAATGACACAAGCGGCTATTGCCTGGCCGCCGCTCAAGGCGGCGCCTACGTCCGCCAAACCCACTATCAAAAGGCACGCGATGCACGCCCGGTCTGGTGACGCCAGGCCCGGCGCGACTACGCAGCGCGGTCACTGCCACCTACCGGCGGTCAGGCGAGATCAAAGTGCGTGCGGCAGCCGCCAAGATCACGACACAGACGAGATGGCGTTGTGCGGGGAACCCATCTGCGTCAACACCTTGTCGAGCCACTGCAGAGGACCGTGCAGATGGATCTCGATCCAGCATGGTGTCGATGTGACGTCTTGTCGGTGGTACTCGGCTCCCCAGCCCTTCACGAACGACATCCTGGAACCACCAGAGCATGATCAATCAATCGGTCAGTCAACCAGTCAGCCAACTGGTCAGTCAACTGGTCAGTCAACTGGTCAGTCAATTGGTCAGTCAACTTCTCGGTCAGTTTCCGCCAGCTACAGAACACCAAAAGCAATAGCCGTACACACGGTAATTCGCAATAGAGAATACAAGCTCGTTCAACATAATATAACCGTGGCTGAAGAGGCGAGCTATGATCAAATTTCAATTCCTCACTATATTTTAACAATTCAGCCGCTTCTTCTACTCTACCCACTCTTCTCATGTAGTAAACATCCTGAGCAAAAAACAGTCTGAGCGATATGTTACGATGTCATTCACACCGGGAGAATATCCAACTACTCAGCTAATCTCACACATATATCAGAAACATCTAAATTTCATTTCTGGGCCAATACTTGCCCTATAAGCCCCAAGCACAGACTAGATACAGGAAAAGTTACGCAAAACCCGCATCGCAAGATGTCGAGACACGGGTCACTGCGCTTGGTATTTTATCATTGTATACGTAAAATTCACAACCATAATTCAAAGGGAATGCATGTGGAGTTGATGTCAGTGGCTACACCGACAAGGTGAACACTGACGAAGGTAAATTTGCATGTCGAATAATACACTTTCAGCACACAAATCACGAAAAGGAAGCCGCAAATATCCCCGAACGTAAACGTCCACCCTCTCATTTTACAAGGCTAGTTCAATGGCGATGTTCATCTGCTTGGCCCAGATCGGGCAGGCGAATATGGCCGCCGAGCCAGCACACAGCTACCGAGTCAGCCCTCAGGTCACTAACGCACGTGCCGCGCGCCGACCAATCGCCACGGGCGTACCCAGCGCCTCCGTCGACGGCGGCGGCGGCGGTGCGACACAACTCACCTGATGGTGCACATTTTAGTCAGCTCGAACACGGCTTCATAGCCGTGGTTGACGCTCTGCGAGAGCAGCTGCGCGAACTCCTGGTTGTTGAAGATCTTGAGGCTGCAGCCGGCCGGGATCTTGCACACGGTGGACGGGTGGAAGCCGTGGTGGTGGTTGCAGTTGCGCGATTGCACGAAGATGGCCGAGTCGGAGAGGCACTCGGCGTACACCTCGCCGCCCACGTAGTACAGGTGCACGCCTGAGCAAAGACGCGATGTCACGCACACGGCCACCCACACACGCACGGTGCACACGCCCCACACACGCATACATGATGTCACCACTGTGTAGCGCAACACGTGCCAAGTCAGCGGTATAGGCGCACGTCCACGGATAGATGCATAACTCATCACGTAGTCAACTCGGCGGGTCAGTGCCGCAAACTAACGTCCACAGACGGCGACAACTGGTCGACAACGGCGTAGTGAGGTACACAACTTGGAATAAACACGGCGGCGAATGCTGAGAACTGTCTGAGCCTGCCATCCTGTTGCCACAGCCAGACACTTGCACCTGCGAAAGTCGCACGATGAAACGATAGCATGAAGCATATAAAATATACTTTAACGAGTCCCAGCGGAATTCGTTGGAGAACAGGAGGAGGATGTCGTAATCACACTTCTGACTTTCACTCCCAACAAACCGCCACCACCCCCTCCAAGATAGCCGCGTGCACTTTCTCCCTGCTACAGCCAGTGCCGCGGGAGCCACGCCCCGCGGGGGTCACGCCCTGCGGGAGCGGCGGCAGACGCCCACCTTTGCCGATATGTTTGCGCGTGCTCTCGATAGTGGAGTTGCGGTTGACGTTGGACAGCTGGCCGAGGCAGAAGCGGTCGGCCTTGTTGTTAGGGTCGGTGAAGCCGTCCACCACCACTGAGTGGACGGACGCGTGGAACACCTCGCCCACACGGTTGTTGAGCTCGTAGTAGGCTATGCTGGCCCAGCACTGGGGCTCCTGCGCGAACACGGCGGGTCAGAGGGCGAGACACGACGGGAGGCGCAGCACATAGCGACAGTGTTGAGCCGGACCGCGCGGAGCTGGCACAGCCGGCGTGCAGCAGGGCAGCTGCCGTGACCAGACAGCCGACGTGCAGCAGGGCAGCTGCCGTGACCAGACGGCCAGCGTGCCCCACCAGTCAGCAGGGCAGCTGCCGTGACCAGGCAGCCAGCGTGCAGCAGGGCAGCTGCCGTGACCAGACACAGCCGCTGCTATCACATATAGCCGGGACAGCACAACACACGACACGACACGCAATGAGACACGCAATACAACGGTGCTACAATCTCCACACAAGGCAAACAATGAAACTGATACAAACCATCACTGTCAGCTTAACATCTGCGCTTGAAGTTGATCACAGCACCAACTAAAAAAAAGTGCAGAACTGCGAGACCGAAGAAACAGCGTCCGGATTTTCCGTAACTCCATTTTTAATTCAATCGAACCTACAGATGCACTGACTACAAAGGGCATCACGCGACGTGTCGCTCACCTGGAATGTGATGGGCTGCACGTCGCCGCTGATCATGGTGCTGGACGTGGTGTCCATGCGTGTGGTGGTCGAGTCGGAGGGAGCGGTGCCGCTGCCGGTGCCGCCGCCACTGCCGCCCCCGCCGCCGCCGCCACCCCCGCCGCCACCGCCACCACCACCGCCGCCGTCCAGCTGGCTGTAGGCCGGCGGCGGCGTGCTCGCCTGCAGACCGAACGGAGACTGCGGCTCTGACACCACCGAGCCGGGCGAGTCCACCGACCTGTGGTCGGGAACGGTGAGTCAGTCGGCGGGGCGATGGTGGGATCACCGACCACAGGGATACATTATTCGCGTAATAAGGTGGAATATACCACTTAACGAATACTGAATCGCCATCCTTCCCACAGAAGTATCGACATAGTGCTTCTGGCATGGGTGTTTGGATCGTTATCGATGATACCGGTATCCACAAATTTGGTATCCTTGAAAACACGCAAAACGGGAAGTAATATCGAAGCAATTGTTTCAAAACTGGGTTTCAGGACTCAACAACGTTTTAAATAGCATTACTTCCATGGGAATTTCGACATGCTACTGTACTCGTTTCGACATCTCACACCTAACGAAAAAAACATTATTTTAACACTGACTGACCATCGTCCGACCTCATCAGCCAGCATTCAACCACTTGGTGTTCAACCACTAATCCGGCATCCTACACTCATCTGTTGAATGTGGGGCGGGGATGGCCGAGTGGTTAAGGTGTTGGGCTCTGGGTACCAAAGGTCCAGGGTTCGACACTGGCGCCGCTTCGCACATTTCCCAATCCCGCGGCCCACCGGCGAAACAGTGGGCGGCGCCATTAGTCGTGAATGTGAAGAAAGTGGGTCGTGAACCACCCAATAAACAGACAAACAAGCATCTGTTGAATGTCGGCGTTAAAAAAACGGAGCATATCACCGTCACGACTCTACGGGCGATATGTGAGGCCGGACACGAAGACCCAGGGAGTCCAGCTTAAGAAAGACAGATGGTAGACATCACGCCACCACCCTGCTGTAGTGCCATCGTCACAGTACCAGCACCAACAGACATCCCATCAAGGATAGAAGACGCCGACACATGGGGACAACAGACCTCTTACACAGGGACAACAGACACCGTACACAGGGAAGACGCATGCCAAACACGAGGACAACAGACATCAGCACCAGGGGCAGCATAAACCGCACACAGGGACAACAGACATCAGTGGGACACTACACACCAGTACCAGGAACAACGGATCGCGGCGATCGTGACGACGATGTGATGGCGATGGAAAACGTTTTGAGGCTCGGCAGTTGCATGGCCATTTCGCACACGCATCGCACGTCTCTGGCACAGTGGCTTACAACACATCGGGCTGTGCTATCATAGTGTGCGAAAGCAGAACGTCACCATCGACAAACACGAGGACATCAGCAAACAGCTTATGTCGTGAACCACTACCGGTTCGTGGTAGCGTCGGCAGACCGTGCGGAGCCGACAGCGCGGCCGGCCGCGAGCTCACGGGATGGAGGAGAGCGGCGAGGGGGCGCCGTGCGGCGGCGAGCCCGACTGGCTGAAGCCCTGACCGCTGAAGCTGACGTTGTGCGGCATCAGTGCCTCGCCCAGCTGCGGTCCCGGGTGCGAGAACTGCAGCATCGAGTGGCCAGGAGCGAACTCATTGTGGCGCGGCACCAGCACCGGCGGCAGCACTGCGGAACAGGCAACGCTGGCGTCAGCACAGTGCTTTGTCGCCCACGTTTTCCTGGTTGGATGAGATCAGAAACACGAATGGCCGGCTAGTTATTATTTGCAGACAATATTGCTGCCGATCAGAATGGTCAGCCGATGCTCGTAATGACGTCACCTAACTGTAAAACGGATGTTGCCAAATATGCAAATATGTCATGCTAATAATCCCTGGCCATCTCGCCTGGCTTCACATCCAGAGTAGCTGCTGCCCTCGTCCATAGTCATTTCGACCCAGTGTTGGAAAAGTGGCCCTTTTTGGAACTTTTGCCATCCAAAGAATTATACTCCTAAAAAATGCGCTCCTTGCGTTGCATGATGAAGACATGCTTAACTAACAATAGCAGCTAGATGTCATTATGCAATAGTGATAAGTTGGATGGAGATGAAGCAGCATGCTATGGGACCTATAACATTTGGTGATCTATGGCTGATAGTAAGATCCTCTCCCACTCCTAGTAATCATTATACTGTTCATTCATACTAGGTCCCCTACCACATAAACTTTCAAACATAATTGAGGAAAATGCACATTTGCTATTTCAGATCATCTGCAGGAACATTCTAAGAGGAGGCATGAGTGGAACCGAAAATGAGATGACAGCCAGATTGGAAGAATACCAGCTCTCTAGCAGCAAGCACATGTACAACAGAGGTCAACAGAAGTCAAAATGTGGAACATTGCGGTCCGCATATGACCGTAATGCCACTGAACATTCCATATTCCATAACATTCCATTTATGCATGTGTAATTGTCTGGTGCAGTGCAGGTGAATTAACCCGCGCCGTCTCTTCTGTCAGATCCTCACACTCCGTCTCAGAAGGGATAGTAACCCCCTCTAAAATCCAGACTAAGCGTCGCACGAAAAGAAAGAAGTGTCACCGAAAAGCGCTCGACGAGTACGGCTCGCGTCAGCCCCCCAAAAAAAATTTCTCCAAAAGTGACGTCACTAGGGGGCTAGATTTTCAAGTCAATTTACGACTTACATTATGTTTTTGGCTCTGGGAAGTGCATTTTGTGGGATATTTGAGAAAAATTATTTGGAATCAGAAAAGGACAGCGAAATCGACTAGGGCCATGAAATTGTCGGCCCTTCAATTTTTTTTTGAAATTAATAAATTTGGAGTTCTCAAATTGTCTTTAATTTTCCTTACCTAATGGGTAGAGCAGACCGAGAAACGTTGTTGGAAGTTAGTTTGCTCTAATAAAAATGCTTACTTTGGCCAGAATCTTCGATTTGAGCTGTAATAGGGAAATATGCAAAATTAATAAGTAGTCAAAAAGGGAAAAATAAAAAATACTCTCGCACGTTTGGTTGCATCCCTAAAGATAAACAAACGCTGAGTTTCATTAAAATATCTGTATCTGTTAAAGAGTGACGACTGGTTGGACTTTTTTGGAGGTTGACTTGACTAACTTGACTTGACCTTGACTAACTCGTTGAACCCAGGATGATCTGACTTCAAAATTTTGAAACATGCTAAATTGATGTGGGAAAAGGTATGACAAATTTTGGCGCGCTGCCGGCGTCGTTCGTTCACTATCCACGAAACCCCTGAAAGGGGGAGGGGCGGTTGAAGATCCCACCCGGTACGGGTTAATAGACAGCCACCAATACCTTCATGTGTATGCTATTCATTTGTGGAAACATCTCAGAACAAAGTCCAGATGTGCTCAAAAGAATGTATGACTGAACACTGAGAGTCAGAATGGCATTCACACAACTGGTAAGCCACAAGGATAGGATATCAAAAGGATAGCATTTCCACAAATCCAAAAAATACTTGTGGATGAGCAATGTTTTGTCACGGCATAGGAATTTCCACAGGCATGATTACTTGTCCACAAGACAAATTTTACACACATCTTGCCTCCGTGAAGCAAACAAAGGTTTGGCTAAGTTATACTATATTAACTTGTTTTTGTAAGTTAGACTATTATGAAATTTCCTTGGGGATCTTTCCGGATGAAAAAAGTGGCTAAGTTATACTATATTAACTTGTTTTTGTAAGTTAGACTATTATGAAATTTCCTTGGGGATCTTTCCGGATGAAAAAAGTTTCTGAATTAAAAAATGGTCCAGGCTAGCATAGGCTAAGTTAGGTTAGAATATGTTTAGTTTGAAGTTAAGGAAAAAATTGTTTGTAAATTTTCCATTCAAAAATGCCTGCTTGCATCCACAGTTAAGCTGCATCTTTTTTCTTAAGTTTGAACATTACGTTCCATGCTATATTGCCAAACCAACTCCAAGCCACTTTTTGGGTGTCATTTTGCTACCCAACTGCACTTGCCAAAAAAAATGTGTGGTCGCATCATGTAGATACACTATGAACATGTGCACATTCATAAGCATTGCATTCACAAATGAAATTCCAAGAAATCAAATCACCTTAAACTGCAAATTTATCATTTCAGAAAGCCAGAGGGACCAGAAAAGTTAGAAGTATAACGATATTCAATGGAGGATGGGGACAGGATGCACCAAACAATTCCCTGAGCAATTCATTAGTGCACAAATAATGCTTGAATGCATGCATCTACATAATATCTGCAAAGTCTATGTGCACTGAAGACGGCCTCTTTTTGGAAGAAATACATTCACCATTCAAAATCAGGTAAGTGAAAACAGGATTTCTCAGAGAAAAGCAAGTCATTCTGTTCATTCCTAAGCTGGTCGGCAATACATCGCAGCAATTAATAGTATCACTTCCTGCTCCTTGCATTATCCAAATATATCCTGCTACACAACATATGCTCATGGCTTTGGTTTATCCAAATCTAAAACGCGAATAACCGTGAAGATATTTGATATAGGTAGGTAGGTAGGTACCTAATCAGGTAATACCAACTATAGTACCTCAAGCCAAACATGCAACCAATTCTACCGGGATAGCAGCGAAGAGCCTCCAAGAAAATCCTTTGGTCAGTGAAAAAAAAAAACACTACGCTCCGCTAACCAAATAAAGGAATTCACCTTCACCAGCCCGACCGCGTACGAAGGTCCGTTCTTGGATTCGATGGATTCACCGCTCTCCAGTTCCCACTCCGACCGGAGCAAGTTAAACCATTGTCAAGAAATGCCATGGATAATGCATTTATTTTGCTTCCTTGAAGAATAATATGTTCTGCATCAAATGACATGGATAAAACCGTTCATATTTCTATTATAAAGCAGTCAGAAGCGATAAACATAAAATATATGGGATGGATTTTCCCCATGAAAATTGCCTGAATAGTACAAAAACGTTCTTAAAACCTGCTAAGACTTTGCGCCAAAATGAAACCGCATAGAACCAGAAATTTCACTTGTGATTTCATGACTTATATTGCCTCCGAATTTCATCAGCAAGCGGGAATAGTTGTGTTAATGCCACTCCGACCGCGAGGTTTTCCCACTCCGGACAAATTCAGACTCACGTATGCTATTCTAATACACTGACATTCCTCTAAGCTTCATTCTGAACAAACAATTTATTTATTCCCATAATCGCGATGATGATTAATTGAGAAAAATCCCCCGTAATTCTGTTGGCGGTGTCCTCTAACTTATTTTCATGTTTGGTATTTTAAAGCAATCATGGTGTGACGCTAAGCATGTGCGAAATGAGACACTAATTTCCACTCAGTCCATGACGACAGTCGGTTTTACAACGGCAATTTGCTCGCCCGTCTAGTCGCTTTTGATCCTTCATCAAAGTCAATCCTTGCTTCAACTAAACATTCCAGACATGAACTAAAAAGTTCATCGAAAAACGTTTAATATAAATAAGAATTGATTTGAATACAACTTCTCAGCTTTTTCATCAGAAAATAATTGTTTCATGGTGATGAAAATAGAAGATTTTAGACGGATCGTTTTAGTTCAATTTTCCTTAAACCGTTATATATTCCGAAATCCATATCACAATAGTCGGCAAGTAACATTTTAGACCCTCCCATATATCAGGCGGTGCCCAAACGTCCTGCTCGTGGGGTGTGTTGTGAATATGCATTAGTTGTGCGATGTGAGCATGTCAGGGGTGTCAGGCATGGATATATAGACTTGGTTGACATCGATTAGGTGTACTTTTGTTATCATTTTCTCTCCCATTGTTCAGGAAGCTGGCTTATAAGTCATCCACGTGACGTGCATGACTTCAGACGATGTGTGGTGGCCCTCATCTGGTTGTCTGAGACACTAGGATAGGAACCGAACAAACTATTTGAAGGCGTGTTCTTCTTGAAGAAGAATATCGGGTTATTTTACGACTCGTTTGTTTATTGGGGCTTAGGGGCGCATCGACTGCAGTGGTCATGCAGCGCCCATAACATAGTGTGTCACACGGTATTGACTAAGCGAAGGCTAGTCACATACACTACATTTCAAAACGAGTTCCGTTCGAGATAGAAATTGGAACGTAACAGTCTCACTACGTAATATGCAAGAGGTTAATGGGGAGCATACACTACATAAAACCTTATTTCTGAGATAAAGCGAAAGAGTTGTTCCGTTTGAATAAACGGCGATTCATCCCCCAGCAAGTCCCGTAACGAGACTGAAGTGCGTCCGAAATGTCGTCGTCGTTCCTGGGCAAGTCTGGGACACGCAACCAAGACATGCTGAACTGTTAGTGGAACATGACACCTTGGGCACAGTGGCCTTTGGTCGGCACTCAAGAGGTATCTGTGGGTGCTGTATGTGTGACCTATTCGCAGCCGGCATAGCGCCACCTCGTGGCGTCTAGTTCTACGTGATGACGATGACCAATCACCAATACGGTGTTTGATCCTCCTTAACTTATTGTCCGCCATTGAGTCCCAGCTATCCTGCCATTTCTTCAAAATGGTGCTTCTAATGTCCGGGAAGAAGTCACTCGCTGGGAGGGGAAGACTACGCGTGCGTGGACCTTGAGCAGCACGTTTAGCTGCAGCATCAGCAGCTTCATTTCCGCTGATTCCCACGTGGCTTGGAATCCAACAAAATACCACCTTTTTACCTACTATGTTCAGCATCGTGAGCCTAGATAAGACGGTTTGTACAAAAGGGTTCGGTGGGTAAAACTCCTTCAGCGCCAGTAGGCTACTAAGCGAGTCACTGTACACAACATGTCTTGCATCATGTCCAACCTCAACAAAACTCAGGGCTTTGTTAATAGCGACCAGTTCGGATGTGTACACTGATGCATTCGCGGGAAGAGAAAACGTTCGAGTTGCAGAATCCATTACAAAGGCACTACCAACACCAATTTCAGTTTTGGACCCATCAGTATAGATCGGCGTGTAGTTCCTATATGTTGATATAAGTTCATGTGCCCTTAACTTGTGTTCTTGTGGAATGACATCACATTTCCTCAGAGAGGTGAGCGACAAATCGATATTTGGAGTGACCAGTCTCCAAGGAGGAGTTTTTAAAGACTTCACGCGCATCACCCCACGCAGCTTTATACCGCTGTCGGCGAATAGGGCCTCGATCCTCACGCATAGTGGTGCGGAGGTTCCCTGTCGCCTTCCTCTAAACAGGGCCAAAGTACGTCGGGAAAACACCGACTGATAGGTGGGGTGGTCGGGGAATTGGCGCAACTTGCACGCATAGCGCATACCAAGCATTTCGCGACGCAGTGCCAAGCATGGTTCGTTGGCTTCTACCAGAAGGCTCGCATCTGGTTCAACCGCAAGTATATATAGCGTCGCCAACCTATCACACCGATTGCTCTCGGGTGGACTCTGCAAATGCCGTCGGACGCGAAATTCCAATCCACAATCTTGCGATCCGAGAGTCCGGCGCTCCCCAACTAAACTACCGAGGCCCCCGGGTTTTCATTCTTCATTCCAGAAAACATCACTGCATTTTTTAACATGTATACACTTCTTTATTTATAGCATGTACACACTCCATTACTTGGTGCTCCAATATACACCCCATAATTTGCCAAACTGGAAAATTATACACTCCATTACATAATACTTCTCAAGATTATACACCCCATATTTTGGCAAGTCCAAAAATTATACACTCCGAATCCAAGACAGAGAACTGAAAATCCAACACTGCTTCGCCCCCAATCAATCAATGTGTAACGTGACGAACAGCGCATTGCACGCAACGTATAAATCGAGCTGTCTCCGATATGTTATGCTTTTTAAGGCACGCCAGTGTAGGTACAAGTTAAAAATGTTGGATACGATTATACGCTGAAGTTGAATTTATTGAAAGGCAAGTCCACATTGGAGGGAATGGCAAGGCACCCTCAAAAGAATACAACTCGACACCCATGACTATCCTTAACATTGGCTCCCAAATATTAGGTGTCTCCCCTAATAAACCAAAAGTATGCTAGTATGAGCACGATATTCGCTCAAAATTTTAGCTTGAGAGATTTAGACGATATTTTGCACACGCTTCCATCGCAAATTTCTACATCCTTTTTGTACTCGTTTCAACATCACACCTGATACAACAACAAAAATATTTTACCGCCATACGTCGTTCCTGATATCCAACACACAAAATGTTCATCGTCTGGGCAAATCACTTGCACCTAAGCATGCAAAAAGAAATTCATTAAAACGCACCCAGCATTCATCAGCAATGACGTTATATACTCCACATGATCTGATGACTTTCAGAGGCAAGGTTGCACAATGACTAACCATGTCAGACGGCGGCGGATTGCCCAGCATGGTTTATACTTTTGGTGTTAGCGAGAAAATCACTTTGAAAGCGGTAATCACGCCCTCGGGTGGCAAGGATTAAAATAGGGTCACACAAGTATTAGTTATGAAGCCTACAGTTGGGCTGGAAAGCAGTCTGGTAAAAAAAAACACGTCAAACGACAGACATGTCACGAGCCCTGTTCTACTTCGGTATAAATTAACATAAATGAAGTACTTCTGTGATTTCGATACATTTTACTTCACCATGAAAACGTATACGTTGTAACACCTAATTCATTAAAATCACAGAAAGGTAGGTCACAATGCCATTTCTTCCTGTGGTGATTGGTCTCAGGGTATTAGCATAAATAACGTGGTGCAACAAAACACGCCTTCTCAGTTTTTGTTGACATCGGGGCAGCACTGTTGTGGTATCAATTGGTTTATGCAACCCAAGTAGTTCCCACCATCACTAAGCAAGGGCTAACCGAGCCATAGAAGCCACTACTAACTATTCATGATTTACCAGCATTTATTGATCTCTTAAATACAGTTCCCCTTTCCTTTCGTGTCCATCTCGATTATCCAACTTCTCTCTCCTCTTGTCTGATCCACCCCCTCCCCACACACACACTGAGCTACCTACACCTCGTCCTGCCTGATCCTCCCCCCCCCCCCCCCCTACACGCTGAGCCGCCGACACCTCGTCCTGCCTGATCCCTCCCTCCTCGCACACAGTGCCACCGACACCTCGTCCTGCCTGATCCTCCCCCCCCCACACGCTGAGCCGCCGACACCTCGTCCTGCCTGATCCCTCCATCCTCACACACACAGTGCCACCGACACCTCGTCCTGCCTGATTCTCCCCTCCTCCCCACAAGCACAGTGCCACCGACACCTCGTCCTGTCTGATCCTCCCTCCCCACACGCTGAGCCAACGACACCTCGTCCTGCCTGATCCCTCCCTCCCCACACACACAGTGCCACCGACACCTCGTCCTGCCTGATCCTCCCCCCCCACACACACAGTGCCACCGACACCTCGTCCTGCCTGATCCTCCCCTCCCTCCCCACAAGCACAGTGCCACCGACACCTCGTCCTGCCTGATCCCTCCCCTCCCCACACACAGTGCCACCGACACCTCGTCCTGCCTGATCCTCCCCTCCCTCCCCACAAGCATAGTGCCACCGACACCTCGTCCTGCCTGATCCTCCCCTCCCCCCACACACACAGTGCCACCGACACCTCGTCCTGCCTGATCCTCCCTCCCCTCCCCACAAGCACAGTGCCACCGACACCTCGTCCTGCCTGATCCTCCTCCCCCCTACACGCTGAGCCGCCGACACCTCGTCCTGCCTGATCCCTCCCTCCTCGCACACAAGTGCCACCGACACCTCGTCCTGCCTGATCCTCCCCTCCCCCACACACACAGTGCCACCGACACCTCGTCCTGCCTGATCCCCCCCTCCCCCACACACACAGTGCCACCGACACCTCGTCCTGCCTGATCCTCCCCTCCCTCCCCACAAGCACAGTGCCACCGACACCTCGTCCTGCCTGATCCTCCCCTCCCCCACACACACAGTGCCACCGACACCTCGTCCTGCCTGATCCCCTCCCTCCCCCACACACACAGTGCCACCGACACCTCGTCCTGCCTGATCCTCCTCCCCCTACACGCTGAGCCGCCGACACCTCGTCCTGCCTGATCCCTCCCTCCTCGCACAGTGCCACCGACACCTCGTCCTGCCTGATCCCTCCCTCCCCCACACACACAGTGCCACCGACACCTCGTCCTGCCTGATCCTCCCTCCCTCCCCACAAGCATAGTGCCACCGACACCTCGTCCTGCCTGATCCTCCCTCCCCCACACACACAGTGCCACCGACACCTCGTCCTGCCTGATCCCTCCCTCCCCCACACACACAGTGCCACCGACACCTCGTCCTGCCTGATCCTCCCCTCCCCACACGCTGAGCCACCGACACCTCGTCCTGCCTGATCCCTTCCCCCCACACACACCGAGACACCGACACCCATGTCCGGAGTCTGGCCGGTACACGCGGCGTGGGGCGGACGGCGCACTGACGCACAGCCAACGATGAGTCACCCCGTCCTGGCTTAGTCACATAAAGTATGCACCTCCGCGTGCTGTGACGCACCAATCGGAGCGACACGTATCGTGTCAGGCCACGGTGACCGAGTGGCGGGTCCAACGCAGCTTTTGGCCGCGCCGGGTAGCGTTTTTCAACCACCGAATTGAAATCAGCAGTGGGCCGTACAAAAACAGACCCATTAACCTCCAAAACGATCCTGAAGCGGAAGCAGAGTTGTCGGCCACAGCCAGGGCCAGGGTGACTGCCCCTACCCCTCCCCCACCTGCCGCGTCGGCTCTCCGAGCGCCGCTCACCGGGGCTTTCGACGCGGCGGTAGTGGTAGGGGTTGATGCAGATGTCCTTCTGTTTGGCCGAGAACGGAAAGGCGCAGTCTTCGACGGGCTTGAGCTCGTGGTGCGACTGCAGGTCAGGCCAGCGCCACACGCGACAGTAGATGACGTGGGGCAGGCCCTTGCGGTGCGACACCTGCAACAGGAGTCTGACGTGGCACACACACACACAGCGCCGACCACAGCACCATCTCTATTTGCAGCGGTGCCAGTGTTAAAATAATGGTCTTTCGTTAGGTTTGAGATCTTGAGTTAGGTTACGTTAAGTAGCATGGACACTATGCTACTTAACGTAACTGCCTATTTTGATTCAGTGTACTCATCCATGTACCTTTCCCCATATTATGATACACCTAATTTATGAATAATTATTTTAGCGATAACGATACAAAATACCTATCATTATGTTGCATAAGACCACACAATAGGTAATCATTTTACTTGAAATCCTGCAAAGAGATGCCTGTGCATTACAATCTGCAATAATGAGTACAAGCATGATACTCATCAACAATATTTCGTTACAGATATGAAGATTTCATAAAGATCTATCACGAAGCACGTTGTCGTCACTTCTTTTGGAGGGATGTCGATCTAGTGTTGAGAAAGTGGCATAATCCACCCGATTTCACAAATAATTGATCACTTCAGCGTCGGCAGTCAACGAAGCCCATCACACAGTAATGTCAACAATGCATAACACGCAACATCCCAGCGGTACGGACGTCACAGTCACGCCAATAATGCATCACACGCACCAATCTGAAAGGCATCAAAAACATTTCAAATGACGCTACTTCCATTGAATATTTATACATCCTACTGCGTATGTTTCGACATCCCTCACCTGACGAAAAACTATCATTTTAACCCTGTTCGGACGTCACAGTCACGCCAACAGTGCATCACACACACCAGTCCCCCCCCCCACTGTACCGAGACCGGCCAACAGCCCAGCGGTACGAACGTCACAGTCACGCCAACAGTCCATCACACACACACACACATCAGTTCCCCACTGTACAGACACCAGCCAACAGCCCAGCGGTACGGACGCCACGGACCGCGCCATGCGCCGCCGGGGCCTCACAGTGGACTACCAGCGCCACCACGATCGCGGCACACCCACCTGTAGGCGGCCGTCCAGACTGCGCGGGATGGTGACACACTTGCTGCGCTGTCCGGGCGAACTCAGCGCCTTCTCCAGGTCCTCCAGCGCGCCCTTGGTTTTCTTCAGCTTCTTGACGAGCGCGTCGACGGCCTTCTCGGCCCATTTCTCCTCTTCGTCGCCCTGCTTCCAGCCCAGCAGCTTCTTCACGGCAGGGCTGGTGAACGTGAACAGGCTGTTCAGGCCTGACATGGTGACTCCTGCAACAGACAGGGAGCAGGTAAACAGATACTGCAGCTCCTGTAACTGACGGGGAGCAGGCAAACAGATACTGCAGCTCCTTTAACCGATAGGGAGCAGGCAAACATACGCCATGACTTCTGCAGTAGACAGGGGGCAAGCAGGTAAACAGATACTGCAACTCCTGTAACAGACAGGGAGCAGGTGAACAGACACCATGGCTCCTATAACGGAGAAAGAGCAGGTGAACAAACAACATGACTCCTGTAACAGACAGGGAGCAAATAAACACACCATGTCTGGGACTGGGCATCATGACAGCAACAGGCTAGGAATATGTGGACACACCTGGACATAATGACACTGACAAAAGGCAACAGGTGGAGAGACAGGACACAATGAGTCTTGCAACAGGCAGCAGATGGACAGACTGGACACCATGGCTCCTATAACAGACAGGAAACAGGTGGAATATTGGACATCATGACACCTGTAATGGATCAACACATGTAAAGCCTACAACAGATGGAACAATAATGAACACACTACCGAGCCTAGAAAGCCTGATACATGAAATGGTTGATGGGATACAAATACTAACAGGGAAATCTCTTGACCCATTTGTGCTTATAAAAGATACAGCATAGGAGATAAACAGGTCATCTGCATCCACATAGCTAGTAATGCATGAACATCAGGCAGGAAGGCTATACAATTAATGATGCTAGATGCTGCATAAAGTTATAATGGTGATGAGCATAATGTTGGTGGTAAATGGTAACAGGTTGCTCAAATCAGTGACTGAATCAACTTTGAAAATTATACTGCATACATTCAGTCTCTTATGCAATCCAGAATTGAGAGTTGTTCTAACATTCATTGCAAAACTTAGAAAATAAATAAATGTAGCATTCTGCATATAAATTGTCAAGCAGAGTACATCATTACATACAAGGAGCACCATTTGAATACACTGACAAACAATGAATAACTATTTCTCAAGATGAAATATGCTATCTTTGTTAACATAATGTGTTATTTATCATGTATACACACATGGCTGTAGTGTTATGTGCTAGACATGTGGTGTGATCAAGGAAAAAACTTGATTGATAATTAACTTGAAAAATCAGTTTGACACCCAATATCTATATTTGTGCACTTTTATTCTGGCAACAGCATGAAGTGCTTTGGCACAAGTTGGCATTCTGAGAGCTATGGCAACACAATTATTTCATATCACACAGACAGGTGATGACTGCAGCTATAAGAAGTTGCATTAAAAAAAGTTCCTTCATGAGCACACCACAGATTCAACCTCAATCAATGCTATATCCATGTTTCCAAGGAACTATCTCCTCCAACTTACCTCCACATATCTCACCTACTAGCATAAGTTTTACTCAATCCACCACAAACTAAAACTAAAAACAAGATGCCCCTACCTAAAAATTTGGCATAATTACAGTTTAAGGTATATATGAGACAGATTTTACACATTTTGCCTCCATGAAGTGAACAAAGGGGTTAGTTGTGTAGGCCTTTGCTTTACATTGGAAAGTTTTCAAAACAATCTTCTTTTGCAGATTAAGAGGAGTCTTTTCCTCGAAAAAGGTGAAGCAAGGCTAGGTTACTGCAGATTTAGTTTTCAAGCCAATTATTTAATTGTTTGAAAACTTTTCCCATTTAAAAAGAATGTCTTCTTGCATGGAAAGAATTCATTGCTTGCCATGCCTTGTGTGGATAAGGCAAGGTTGTGTTACATTTGTATATATTTTGAGTATTACTTTTCATGTTACATTACTCATTTGCAAGCCCCTTTTTGGGTGTTATTTTGCCACCCAACTGAGAAGTATGCATTTGCAGAGGAAATGAATGGTTGCATCATGTTAAGTGCATTCATAAGTATCACATAGGAAATTAAAACTCCAATAAAATACCCCTAAACTGCAAATTTATCAAAATTGATTCACCATATTGTTAATATATCCTACTGGTGTAGTTGCTCATCTCTCCATGTGCTTTCACACCTAAGTTGCATTCACATGTTGGGATCCTGTATGTTCAGTCACAGTGTTCAGACTTAATAAGTCACAAGGGCCCATTCAAGCTAAGGCAGCAAACAGAAGATGCCATAACCCCAGCAAAAAGACACTCATCACCCCAACCAACACCACATCCCTAATTCCCAAGATTCCATCCAACAACATCCTACACTCATCAATGCCATCTACCTTCTATATTCTATCTCCTATAGCTACAATATCTATCCAGCCATATTCAGTTGGCCCCATGCAACATGACTTCCCACAAGATCAGAAGGCAGCCTATTTCACTGATTAACAATCCTTTAACTGAAGGCTTGTTACTTAACTGTCCTACATCTTGATTTGTCTGACCTGAACTGATGACCTCCATGTGATAGTATAAGTAGGGAATCATTCAGATTTGCCTGATCCAGCCCTTTAATGGTTTTACACATTTCAAACATACCACCTGTTAATCTCCTGTACTTGAGTGAGTACATATCTAATGTCATATGCCTTTCCTCACATTATTAGTTACCTTGTCCACTGGTGAGTCTAGTGGCTTTGTGTTACACTCTTTCTAGCATATCGATATCCTCTTTCTAGGTAGGAGCTCCATGCCTGTACATATAATTCAGTGAGGTTACACATGGGATAAGTTGAGAGTAATCTGTTTTGCCACTCCCATTTGGAACTATAATCACCTACTGATATAGTCATCAGAAATTCCATTTTGTGATATATTCTTCTACTTTCTAATGAGCCAAGTGTCAAAAAAAAAGAGAAACTGTGCAAACATATGAGGCAAATGGCTGTCCACATTCCAGTACTTCTCTACCATTCCCAAAATAATGGAAAACTGGATTAAATATGACACCAGTAAGTTGCACTAGAGAGAATACCAATGAGTTTTGTTCACAGACTGATTTATCCATTTACACCTTTGGACATTATTATCTGTAATAATTCATATTTTCAAGATCTGTTCAGCACACAAAAATAATACCACATACCTACTCTAGCATTATACATTTCCCAATGACTTTCACCACACACATCAAACTACATTAGAACATATGGGATACCTTCAATGGGTGAAGAACTTTGTAGCCATTGAAGGAAACATGGGATATAGCTTTTTCACAGCTTCTAGTAACTGCTGTCAGAATTGTTTTCTTTTTCTGAGTTGCCAGACAGCATGTGACCATTGCTAGTGTCATGTGGTACTGGTTGCTCCCTACCCCACCAGCTGCACCAGTGACACCTCATTCCTGTTGGTACTGTTAATCATGTTGAATTGCATTGCCATACTTTGCAGTCTGGACCATAGATAGGACATACTGAATCAGTTTAAAATCAAATTAAAACAGACGAAGAAGATGAAATACAGAAAAGATGATCAGGACAGGAACACAAAGGACCAATGACATTAAGTTTTAAGTTGGTGAATCTTGTTTATATTTTACTGAATCTTGTTCTTATGACATTATTACAGATTAAAAATAACCACAAGACAGGTATTACACCCATTTCACCTCCATGGAGCATGCAAAGGGATTAGGTTAAGTTATACAAATTTGCTTGTTCTTAAATTCATTTAAAAAATACTTTCTTCAGACAGTTCAAACTAGCCTAGATTAAGTTAGGTTTATAATTTGAAACCTTAGAAAAACATTGCTTGAAAATGAATGGTCACATTATGTTCACCACATTCATAACATTGCATTAAAAACACCCAAAGAAATCAAAAACTACCTGAAACTTTAAATTTACTATTAAATTTTTGGTGATTGGGCCAATATTTGTTAGTAGGCATGAAATGTTCAGGCCTTTAAGCAAGCATGGATGGAGTTTGAAAAATATTGATGGGTCATGGTGTAGTTAGTAGTTGGTTATTTGGGCTTATGGGTGTATCAACTGTGTTTGTCATAAAGTGCCCAGGGACATGGTGTAGAGCAGTATGTTATGCAACATAAGCAAATCATGCTAGATAAACCAAGGCAGATAATTATTTTAGAATGGGGATATGGTGTCAATTGGCATGCATCAGTGTCCATTTTGTGGTCTAATATCACTCCTTTATGGGGTTAACTGAGATGGTCTTCTGTGGCTTTCATTACACCTTCCAAGTTTGACACTTCAAATTTGTTGTACATGTTTCCAAAGGTTTGTGATACATACCTTCCATATGCCTATTTAGGGAGACCAAAATATGCTAACTTTTAACTGATGCTGCCTCTCAGCACTAGTTTAATAAGGTATAGCCTTGCACCACACACTGCACTTCAGCCTTGATCCACCTGGAACCCACAACTGCGCCCAAGCAGACGTGAGTAACCAGCACCAGTCACTATATTTCCTAGAAGAGATGAACCTGCCTACGCTCTCGCGCGATTATTCATATTGGGGTGAGTCACGTTCACTCGGGGAACAAAACCATGGCGACGAAAGGAACACAGGCCAAGTAGGCAGGCAGGTACCTATGTGCTCCTAGAAACGGACCGTTCGAGCAGGCAAAAGGACCTACCGGAAGTGGGGATACCCAACAGTCATCACAGTTTGCCGGTTGGTGCGGCTCGCCAAACAAACACTTACTGTTTCCCCGTGACCACCCTTGCGACTTTTTGAATACGCTGTTCTCGCCCGCGCCAATTTCGCGGAATTACAGCGAGCTCACGAAGGTTGGTGGTGGCGCTACTCGTCACCCACGGCCCGAAGGCTGTTTACACACATTTTGTACCAGATAGCAAAAATGTATAGTCCTAATGCCAGCCGAATCGTGCTCAAAATACATCATCCTGTAGCTACCATCCAGTTTGTGACGACGGAGCTCTAATTCATACGCACAGGTCACAACTCGTCGAAACTACTTTTCTCCGGTGTCC